>CM077665.1:438649530-439899530 GCA_039707655.1 Elymus sibiricus
TTTTGGAGGAATAAATGCTAAGTATAGGTCATTTTAGAGCTATCCTAGGTTAAATGGGTCATTTGAGAGCTAATTAAGGTTATTATGTCATTTTTGAGCTAGCTAAGCATATAAATCCATTTTTGGAGAAATAAATGCTAAGTATACGTCATTTTAGAGCTATCCTAGGTTAAATAGGTCATTTTGGAGCTAATTAATGTTGTTATGTCATTTTTTAGCTAGCTAAGCATATTGAGTCATTTTGTTAAGCTAAACACTTGGGAAAACTTACCGTCATCACTTAGATGTAGGTGAAGGACCGGTTGCGCCAGTGGCAGACGGAGAAGCATCGGTCGATGCTTGTCGGGAGTTATGCTGCACCAAAGATCATTTGCAGTGTATCGTTAGCATGATGCAACTCAAATGTGAAGACTAGTAACTAATGACCATTCAAATGAAACTCACCGTGCCCGCCGGAGCAATGACTGGCATCGGCGGACGGGTCGTGCCATTCTTTTCGCACATGCTCTGCACATTTGGTTTTCTCGAGTCAGTCATATTAGTTAGTAATGAAAGGAACATTACGTGCATGATTTGGCTAATATGCAGAAGAAACTTACCACGAAGAGCTCGTATAGGGCCCGTTGACCCGCCTCGTTCCGGTTCCTCTCCTCCTCCAATAGCTTAGCCGTCCTCTCCTCCGCCTCCCTCTCCCTCGCCGCCGCCTGCTGTCTCTCTTCCTCTAGAAGCGCCTGGGTCCTCGCTTCTGCTTCCTCAAGAGCAGCCTGGGTCTTCGCTCTCTCTGCCTCAATAGCAGCCTGCAACACCACTCGTTAGCATTGTAATCATTGACGGCTGCACACACAATGTAATGGAGGAAAGGTATCCGAGTCCGTATAACTAACCTGGATTTCGAGCTCCATTGGCCGTGCACGAGGCCTTATCTCAGGATTGGAGCTGGTCTGGCGCTTCTTGATCTGCGGGAGAGTGCTAGTACAACGTATCAGTCCATCCCCAATGGCTAACAAGCCATGGTGCCTCCCGCCACCAGATATCATCACCAGCTCTGGATCAAGAGGTTGCTGGCTCGGGTTAAACTCCGGCCCTTTCCTCGCCTTCCCCTCGTCTCTGTACCTCACAAGCTTGTTGTGGGAGGCGCGGTTGCTGAATTTCTCTGGATCATCGAGGTCAGACTCAGAGAATGCCTTGGCCTTCTTGTACGAGGTAGTATTGGACATGGCATAGAGGTCGAACAGCTCTGGCACTGGAGCCTTGTTGTGCCGCGCCTAAAAGAGAGGAACAGAGTATTAGTTAAGGGCTCAAGCTAGCATGAAGAATGAATTTGCATGAATCATGAAGCAAACCACATACCCAGTTTTCCCCGAACCCACGTAGGTTGACGCTGCCTAGATGGTGTGGGACACCTTTCATTTGGGCACGCTTCTCCTTTGCACCGTCGTGGACGTTGCGCCATTGGGGAGTGCACCACTCATCCACCAACGCCTCCCAACAGTCCATCCTATCCGCACACCATCTCGGGGGCACCTAAGTTAAGCAAGAGAAATTTGAGCGCTACGCATACGAATCAAATCAAGGAACTAAGTACAAGGCCTTAAGAATAGGTAATTACCTTCATGTACTTCTCCTTACTCAGATAGTTGAGGCGGCACTTCTCTTTTTTCCTCTTAATACCAGTCGAGGCGTAGTAGTCTCGAATAGCCTGCGTCCGAGCCTCGTGCCGAAAGTTTTGAAGTAGGCGCCTGCACTCATTGTCGATAACCCGAGCTGCGGCCTCCTCCTGTCCCTCAGCACACCTGTAGAAGGTCTGCAATCAAACAAGAAAACACGGATTAGTACAATCACTAGGGTTGCCAATCAAAGAAGAAAACACAACGTAGACGGCAAAGGAGAAATTACCCAAAACGTCTGGATCACAATGTCGGCGACCGTGTGGCACTCGACATCGCCGATCCTATGCCCCGGCGGGGCCGGGGCAGCCAAGTAGTGCTCCCAGGTCATTCCTAGCTCTGGAACCCGGCCCTCACCGGGCAACGTGACCCACCCCGGGAAGCTCTGGCGACAAATCACGCCAAGGACACTGTTGGGCTTGCGGCAACCAGGCCCGTGTGTCCAAGACCTGCAGTATGACAAGGCCAACACATTAGATATTCGAAGAAACATGAAGACAAAAGGTTAAAAAAGAGTAAATGCACTTACTTCTCCCCCTGCGGCGCAATCAACCACCTCTGGTCGGGGGTCGCCGGGGTGGGCGGGAGCTTTGGACCACCATGCTGGTAGACTTTGCGCCCCTCAACCCACTCACTCTCGCTATAGCTATCAGAACTATAGCCACCCTCAGCACGGCCACTCGACGAGCCCGCACCTGGGTTCTGCTGCGACTCAACGTGATCCCCAGTCTCGTGGGACGAAGGCTCGTCGGCCCGACGCTCGTCGGCCCCAGGCTCGTCGGCCGTAGGCGCGTCTGTCGTAGCCTCGTCTGTCGTAGGCTCGTCGGCCTGAGGCTCGTGGACCGGAGTCCGAGACGGCTGCACCTCAGGCTGCTCCATCTCAGACGGAGCACTCCTGTGGTCGGGTGAATCAGCTGGGGGTAGTGGCGAGGAAGGCGTAGTAGCAGCCTTCCTACCTCTCCCGCCGCCACGTCCACCTCTACCAACCTTCTTCCCCCCTCGGCCTCTCCCGGTCGAAGAAGAAGCGCCCGCCGGTGTCTGCATACTAAGATCCAGCGCTCTCCGGAGGTGGTGGGGTGGGATGGAAGTACCCCTCCCACCACGCGCCGAGGAAGGAGCCTCGGAGCGCTCTCGACCCGCGCCCACCATCTGTCAACACCTGCAATGACAAAGAGTAAACGAAGTTAGTACAACATTAAAAAAATGAATACCTGACATGAATATAATTTAAGTGTATCATCATCATGAACATAATAAAAAATTGAATACCTAACATGAACCAATTAATAATATATATGTACATAATAATAATTGAATACCTGACATGAACTATAATATTAATCTTCATCGTCATCATTAATAAATGCATCATCATCGTCTATATATGCTTCGGGGTCAATAAATGCATCATCATCATCACTATCAGTAATGACGTGCTCATCATCATCATCAAGAAATGCATCAACATGTGGAAGGCCTCCTATACGTAATCGGTCAAGCATTGACAGGTCATCCGCAGCAGTAACCTCTTCTTGTTCCGGCTCTTCTTGTTCCGGTTCAGGCTCGGATTCACTGCCGCTGTCTACTTCAATGTTCTGAGGTGAAGTAGAGCGGTTCTTGAAACGTTTTTTGGAAAGACGTGTTTCTTGGAAGAATTCTCCTTCATATGTGTCTGGGTTAATGTGAGGTTCATAATCCTCTTCATTGGGGGGAGGTGGTCTAACATGTGGCGGCACTTCATAAACGACATCCCAACCTTTGAGATTTGGATCACTTTGGCAGGCCCACGGTAGATAGAAAACTTGGGTTGCCTGTTGAGCCGTAATATAGACATCGGGAACATCCAAATGGGTGCTTTGTTTGATTTCGACTAGCCCTAGATGTTCATGAGTCCTTCTAGTCTCCTTCGGCTGGAACCAATAACATTTGAAGACTACGACTTTCGGTGGGTTTGCACCATAGAATAGAAGTTCATAAATTGCTTCAACTCTTCCGTAATACTCGGTACCTCCTTCGCCGATAGCAGAGACACAACAATTTGTAGACTTTCGGTCGGCCATAGATAGCTCTTTTCCATAGGTACGAAAGCGATACCCGTTGATGTCGTACTTGTCAAATGAACGGACCTTATAGTCAAAACCATTAGCGACTTGTCTCAATTCGGCGTCCATAGACTCTGAACTAGCCTACAAGTTTAATACGAAAGGATTGTTGCATTAGCCGGAAATTAGACGAAGAAATGAAATGGTCTAATGGAAATTACCGTTTGTTTGAACCAAGAGATGAAACCGGGATAGCCGCCTCCATGCATTGCCAGAAGCTCATACTCTTCGACGGAATCCTTTTGGATCACCGCTCCATACGAGAATTTGGCGACGTATCGACTGTATCAAATATCCGGGAATAAGAGCAGTTCAAAGGAATTAGAGGTTGCGAAACAATGTACCAAGAACTTACTCGATGTACGGCCGCACTTCTGTTAGGTTGTTTAAGATATACAACGTAATGGTCCGCCATTCGTCGACATCCAGCGATAAGGAAGTATAAGCACCGGCTGGTGCGAGCTTCCCTTTGAATAGGCTGAGGTTGGATCCACCCTTTTTAGGGTCGCCAGCATTGTACCGAGGCTTCGGATTATGCAAATGATGATTTTTGGCTTCGTAGTGTGCTGTCACGAAGTTTGCCGCCTCCTCAGTAATGAATGCCTCGGCCATCGATGCTTCAATTCGACGTTTATTTTTAAATTTTTCTCGAAGCGTCTTCTGCATCCTCTCAGTTGCGTAGCACCAATGATTCTGCACGGGCCCCCCCAATCGTGCCTCGGTCGGGAGATGCAAAATCAAATGCTGCATTGGATTAAAGAAGCCCGGTGGAAAGATCTTCTCTAACTTGTAGATCAACTCCGGCGCCAACTCTTCCAGTTCTTCTAGCAAGCCAGGCGATAGTTCTTTCGCACAAAGAACACGGAAGAAATAGCTCAGCTCTGCCAGTACTAGCCATTCATCCTCAGGGATAAAGCCACGCAACATCACCGGCATTACCCGCTCAAGCCATATGTGCCAATCATGACTCTTGAGACCAAATATTTTCAATTTTTCAAGGCTCGCTCCCCTCTTTAGATTCGCTGCATACCCATCGGGGAACATCAACTCCTTTTTCACCCACAGGATAATTTCCCTCATAGCTGGCCTTCCAAGATTGAACCATGCCTTTGGCTTCGTCCAGTTCTGCTTTCCATTCAGTTGTCGCATATTTTGTAGCGGTCTATCACATAGAGCCTCCTGATCAACTCTAGCCTTAGGATTATCCTTTGTTTTCCCCTCTATGCCGAACAATGTACCAAAGAGGGCCTCGCCGACATTCTTTTCAGTTTGCATCACGTCAATGTTGTGTGGGCAAAGGAGGTCTTTGAAGTAAGGCAGATCCCACAAGCATGTCTTGTGAGTCCAGGCGTGTTCGGAATTATACCCCTTGAAATACCCTGGACGCTCCGGATCCGGCTCGAGAGAGTTGAACTGATCCAGGGTCTGTTGGCCTGTCAACGCAGGTGGTGCAGAGTTTTTGACAACTCTACCTTTGATGAAGTTCTTCTTGTCTTTTCTGAACTTATGGCGAGGATCCAGGAACTGTCTATGCATGTCGAAGCAAGAAAACTTGCCACCCGCCTGCAGCCGACGAAACTCAAGAGCTGCCTTGCATGTGGGGCACGGGAACCTTCCATGAACACACCAGCCAACGAATAGCGCATACGCCGGCAAGTCATGCATCGAGTACATGTACCACGCACGCATTAGGAAGTTTTTTTTGTAGCGGCGTCGTATGTCTTGATCCCATTATCCCAAGCTTCTTGCAGTTCATCCTTAAGCGGCTACATGTACACATTCATATTCTTCCCCGGATAGTTGGGCCCCGGAATTATCAACGTCAGGAAAATGTTCTTTCTTTGCATAATCTGTCCGGGGGGGAGATTGAGTGGAATGACAAATACAGGCCAACAACTGTATTGAGCTGCCATCATACCAAACACATTGAACCCATCCGTGCTTATGGCGATTCGAGGATGCCTTGGATCTGCCACTTTAGCATGATGTATTGCATCGAAGCGCTTCCACGCAAAAGCGTCCGATGTGTGTACCAACATCGGCTCCCCATCTGCATCTAGTTCGGTTCTTTTGCCCAATTTGTGCCATGTCATCTGTCTGGCCGTCTCTTCGACCATGAAAAGACGTTGAAGTCTTGGTATGATTGGCATATACCGAAGAACATTAACTGGGATTTTTGTCTGACTCTTCTCACCCATACCGTTGTCTACCTCAACATACATGGAAGACTGGCAAACGGGACAATACTTCAAGTCCGCATACTCAAGCCTAAATAAGGCACATCCTTTCTCACAGGCATCTATCTTCTCATAGGGCATCTTAAGTGCATGGAGGATTTTGTCCGACTGGTACAGGTTTGCAGGCATTACATGGCCTTTGGGTAGAAAGCGTCCAAATAGTGTCATCATCGCGTCGTAGCATTCTCTGCCCAAGTTGAATTGAGCCTTCAGAGCCATTACTTGTGCGATGGCATCCAGCTGACAAAGCTCAGTGTGCTCGTGGAGAGGACGTTTTGAAGACTCCAACATATCATTGAAGGCCTTTGCAGATTCCTCCATCTCATCATCCGAATCCCGAGCATCATCAAAGTCTTCCACCATGTCTTCCATCCCGGTACCATGCTCGTCGGTGCGACGACGGCCCTCCTCAGCTCTGGCACGTTGGGCAGACTCACCATGAAATGTCCAGACCGTATAATCAGGCGTAAAACCCAACTTCTGCAGGTGTTTGATCATTTCAAACTCGGACTTCTTATGAAAGTTGTCGCAGTCGACACAGGGGCACCAGTTTGTTTCCTGTCCATTTGCAAATGCGGCTCTCACAAACCCCTTGGTTTTTCTTAGCCATTCATGGGTCATGTCTTTCTGACTAGTGTGACCGGTGTACATCCACGCACGATCACTCATCTTGCCTAGCTACTGGACACACAAGAAATATATACATAATTCAGCAAACCATATTCATCAGTTAATAGAGTTTGTCAGTTTTATTACGTCCATGCAACCTAGACGCTAGTAGGTAAAGATAGGTCCTAATCCCACCCGAGTATGTGTAGATTTGGTTCGTTTTCCCATGCTCTGCTCCGGATCCGACGCAAAATTTTGGCAGCACCTCCCCGCTGTTCTCTTGATACACGTCTCGGCAATAAGCAGAGAGGATGTGTAACCGGAGAACAACAGGGAGGCACTGACGAAATTCTGCATCGGATCCGGAGCAGAGCATATGGGAAAACGAACCCAATCTACACATACTCGGGCTGTTCATGGATAACGTTGGACAATTCGAAAGAATCACGGTTATAAATATGGAAATGCATGCATATTTATAGATGTAACCCTTTTGAACGGGAGACGCATAGTGGTCACGCATACTGATGATTGACACCTATAGCTAGCAAGTTTCATCGGCACGAAGACCGGAACAGAGCAAATGAAGGGGGGAGGACGAGATGTCATTTGTGCTCACCCACGAACGCAGGGGCGGAGCTCGTCAAACGCACGGGGAGGTCGTCGAACACCAGACCCTCGCAGCCCCGAAAGAACTGCACATTTAAATCCACCCGATCAACACAAATATATATGATGTTTTTCTTAACAAAATCGGGAAATATACTTCCTAACTCATAATTCACAAATATATGACCCCATCGGCCTCTGGAAGGCCGAAGAGCACCTTTTCGGTCAACAGGAGGCCGAAGAAGTGTCGGGGGTCGGGGGTGTCGTGTCTGGGTGGCGTGGTGTCGGGGTGTCGTGGTGTCGGGGTGTCGGGGTGTCATGTCGGGGTCGGGGTATCGGGGGGTGTCGTGTCTGGGTGTCAGGGGTGTTGGGGTGTCGGGGTCGGGGTCGGGGTCGGGGTGTCGGGGGGTGTCGTGTCTGGGTGTCGTGGTGTCGCAGTGTCAGGGGTGTCGGGGTGTCGGGGTCGGGGTGCCGTGTTGGGGTCGGGGTGTCGGGTCGGGGTCGGGGTGCCATGTCGGTGTCGGGGTGTCGGGTCGGGGTCGGGGTCGGGGTGCCGTGCCGGGGTCGGGGTCGGGGTCGGGGTGTCGGGGTCGGGGTGTCGGGTCGGGGTCGGGTTGTCGGGTCGGGGTCGGGGTGCCGTGTCGGGGTCGGGATCGAGGTCGGGGTGTCGGGGTCGGGGTGTCGGGTCGGGGTCGTGTTGTCGGGTCGGGGTCGAGGTGCCGTGTCGGGGTCGGGGTTTTCTCTCTTTTTTTTCTTTTCTTCTTCTTCCTATTCTTTCTTTTCTTCCTTTTCTTCCTTTTTTTTCCTTCTTCTTCTTCTTCTTCCTCCTTTCCTTTTTCCTCTTCTTCTTCTCCTCCTCTCCTCTTTTTTCTTCTTCTTCTTCCTCTTCTTCTTTTTTCTTCTCCTCCTCCTCCTCTTCTTCTTCTTCCTTTCCTTTTTTCCTCTTCTTCTTCTCCTCCTCTCCTCTTTTTTTCTTCTTCTTCTTCTTCTTCTTTTTTCTTCTCCTCCTCCTCTTCTTCTGTTTCTTCTTCTTATTATTATTTTTTGTTCTTTTTCTTTTTTATTTTTCCTTTTTTTTCATCTTCTTTTCTTCTTTTTTTTTCTAGGTTTTTTTTCTACCTAAATGTCTAAATATTTTTTCCTATTTACCCAAACACCTAAACAACTATTTGCAAAACATCTAAAAACAGAAAACTAAAAATCTAATTAGAAAAACAGAAAAAAATGAAAAGGGGGGCAGGGGAAGCTCACCAGAGAGGGGCAGGGGGCAGGGCGGCCGGCGGCGAGGAGAAGAGGCCGGCGGCGAGGAGAGGAGGCCGCCGGGGAGGGGGCGGCGGCGGCAGGAGGGCCGTGAGGAGGGGGCGGCGCCACGGTGGTGGAGGTGCGCCACAGGGAGGGGGGCAGGCGGTGGTGGAGGGCGGGGAGGGGGCGGCGGCGGCGGTGAGAGAGGGGGGGTGGGGGCGGCGGCGAGAGGGCGGGGAGGGGGCGGCGAGAGGGCGGGGAGGGGGTGGCGGCGGCGGTGAGAGAGGGGAACGGGCGCGGGTGTGAGAGAGAGAGAGGTGAGAGAAAGAGAAAGAGGTGGGAGGCGCGGGGGGATGGCGAAAATTAAGCCCCCTCTTTGCCGTCTGCTGGCAGACGGCAAAGTTCTTTGCCGTCTGCCAGCAGACGGCAAAGAGGAGGGCCGTTAGCCCGTCCCTGCCGTTACACTGTGGGGCCCCCCTCACCTCTTTGCCGTCTGCTGGCAGACGGCAAAGAGTTCTTTGCCGTCTGCCAGCAGACGGCACAGAAGTGCAGATGGCAAAGAGCCTCTTTGCCATCAGCATGTTCTTTGCCGTCTGCTTTATAAAAGCAGACGGCAAATATCCTCTTTGCCATCTGCCAGCAGACGGCAAAGAGCTGGCAGATGGCAAAGTCCCTGATTCCAGTAGTGAGAGACTCTTTGTTATTTGGTTGCAGGGTTGTTTGAGAGAGATCATCTTCATCCTACGCCTCCCACGAATTGATAAACCTTAGGTCATCCACTTGAGGGAAATTTTCTACTGTCCTACAAAACTCTACGCTTGGAGGCCCAACACGAGTCTACAAGAAGAAGGTTGCGTAGTAGACATCAAGCTCTTTTCTGGCGCCGTTGTCGGGGAGGTGAGCATGAAGTTATATCTTTAGTTCTTGCAATTAAATCTTCTAGTTTCTTGTTTTTCACTAGTTTGGTTTTATAAAAGAAAACTACAAAAATGGAGTTTAGGTTGCATCAATTGGTTCGTCTTTTTAATGTATTTCGTGAAAATGATGTTTTGGAAAATTGTGCTCAATTGGTAGAGGAAGAATTTATGAAAATACTTAATGAGAATTCCTTGAATGATGAGTATGATTGCAATATTGCTAGTATGAATTCTCTAAATATCCATGATGCTAATGATATGCAAAGCCACAAGCTTGGGGATGCTATGTTTGATGAAGATGATATTTTTAGTCCCCCAAGTTTTGATGAGCAAATCTATTATGATGATGGCATCCTCCTATCTATGATGATTATGATGATGACATATATGCTATAAAGAGTGATAGTAACCATGAAATTTGTTATCATGATTTTAATATTGAATGTGGTTATGTCAATCATGTATCTCATGATAGTTATTTTGTTGAGTTTGCTCCCACTATTATGAATGAGAAGAAAATTGCTTATGTGGAGAGTGACAAATTTTCTATGCTTGTGGATCACGAAGATAATGATTTATGTGATAGTTATGTTGTGAAATTCCTTCATGATTCTACTGAAAATTATTATGAGGGAGGAACATATGCTTGTAGGAATTGCAATAATATCAAGTTTCCTCTCTATGTGTTGAAAATTTTGAAGTTATGCTTGTTTGGCCTTCCTATGCTAGTTGATTCTTGCTCCCATAAATTGTTTGCCCACAAAATCCCTATGCATAGGAAGTGGGTTAGACTTAAATGTGCTTGTCATGAGATTCATGATGCTCTCTTACATGTTTCAGATAATATTCCTATGTGAGCATCATTGAAATCATCATGCCTAGCTAAAAGGCATTAAAGAAAAGCGCTTGTTGGGAGACAACCCAAAACTTTTCCTTTATGTTTTTGTGTGATCACATGATTAATCTACTGTAGTAATCATGTTTTGTGTCTTTTATTTCAATAAAGTGCCAAGTAAAGCCTTTGGGATGACTCACAAGATGAGTAGAATGGATGCTGAACCAAAACAGAAACTTTTGACTCCAGTACAGGAATTTTCATTTTTTACTGGAGCGTGATAATGATCTGAAATTTTTACACAGTTTTAATATACAAATTCTTCAGGATGTCATAAATTTTCAGAATTTTTAGAGACAGGTAAGTATAGTTACACTACAGATTTTCACAGACTGTTCTGTTTTTGACAGATTCTGTTTTGCAAGCATAGTTTGCTTGTTTTAGTGTTTCCATAGCTTATATTTAGCGGTATAAATTATGGGAATGATATAATACAGTAGGTACCATGTGGGAACAATTATGAATCTTGTCTTGACATTACCTAAGTGAATGATTTATCTTTATTATACTAACCCATCTCACGAAGTTCCGTTAAGTTTTGTGTGATTGAAGTTTTCATGTTTTGGGTGAGACACCGATATGAGGAGAATAAGGAGTGAAGAGAACCTAAGATTGGGGATTCCCAAGGCACCTCCAAGGTAATATCCAAGGAATACTCAAGCGCCTAAGCTTGGGGATGCCCCGGAAGGCATCCTCTCTTTCGTCTTCAACACTATCGGTATATCTTATTTGGAGCTATATTTTTATTCGTCACATAATATGAGTTTTGCTTGGAGCGTGATTTTATTTTGTTATTCTCTGTTAGGTGTTATTTATAATCTTGTTTTTCAATAAAAAGTTCCATGAATTGCATTAGGATGCTTGCATTGCATGTTTGATGTGTGCTGTGTAAAAAACAGAAACTTTTTCTGTAGTTTTGAATTTTGATATTTTACTGGAGCGTGGAAAGTTAATGAAATTTTTACACAGTGTTGTCATATAAATTATTTAGCATGTCCTAAATTTTCATAATTTTTTGAGTTACAGAAGTACACTGTTTTCATAAATTTCTACAGACTGTTCTGTTTGGACAGATTGCTGTCATAGTTTTGTTATCTACTTATCCTCTAGTCTCCATAGCCTATATTGGTAGATATAAATTGTGGAAATGATAGTATACAGTACCTAATGTTTGAAAATTATTATGCAACTTGTCTTGGCAGTACATAAAGAGTTGATTTATTATTATGTGTACTAACCTATCTGACGAGTTCTTTTCAAGTTTTGTGTGGAAGATGTTTTTGAGAATAGGTGAAACCATGATATGACAGGATTGAACGAGATACAAAAGCTCAAGCTTGGGGATGCCCAAGGCACCCCAAGTAAATATTTCAAGAAGTCTCAAGCATCTAAGCTTGGGGATGCTACGCATCCCACCTCTCTTCATCAACAATTATCGGTTAGCCTATGTTGAGCCTAAATTTTTATTCGTTCACATGATGCGTGCTATTCTTGGAGTGCTATTTTTCTTTTGCTTGCAGTTTAATAAAATGCTTAAGATCTGAAATTCTTAGATGAGAGAGTCTTCACATAGTTATTTAATTGTTGACTACGCATTGATCTTCACTTATATCGTTTTGGAGTAGTTTGTCATTCACTCTCGTGCTTCACTTATATCCTATGAGTAAATGGTTAAATGAATTGAATAACATAAATCTGAAATTAAATATGCTTCATATACTTATCCCATGGGGAGTAATGACTTCACACATAATAAGTATAGGTGGTAAAATTTATTGAAAGTTAGCAAACACCGCATTGGTCACTTGAACAATTCATGAAAAAATATTGAAGGAAGAGAGATTCCACATATAAATATACTATCTTGGACATCTTCTATGATTGTGAGCTCATTAATTATTTTCAAACTCGAGAAAATTAGTTGAAATTGGACAAGGAAGACACTTTAATGAGTTATATTTGGGTATATTTGTATATAAGTTATATTGTTATGGATCCTCCAACATGTCGTGCTTGCTTCCACCTCATACTAGCCAAAACTTCCGCACCAAGTAGAGATACTACTTGTGCATCCAAACACCCTTAAACCAGTTTTGCCATGAGAGTCCACCATACCTACCTATATGCGGTATTTACCTGCCGTTCCAAGTAAATTTGCATGTGCCAAACACTAAACCTTCAAATAATATTTTGTTTTGTATGCCCGAATCGCTCATATAGTGACTAGGGACTGTCAGTATCTTCCATGCTAGGTGGGTTATTCTCACGATATGTGTTGATTCACTATCATTCACCAGAAAGCGGCTGGTATTCGGGATGCCCAGTTCCATGATCAAAAATCAAATCAAAATATAATGAAACAAAACTCCCCCAGGATTGTTGTTTGTATGGACGGTACCTGTGGATTCGGCTCGCCGTGGAGTGTGATTGATTGGTGGAGGGGGAGTAAAAACTTTACCATTCTATTTGGGAACCGCCTATAATGTATCTAGCATGGAAGATACCGAGATCTCTCGGTTGTTATGTTGACAATGAAAGCATACTGCTCAAAATTATTATTCATCCCTGTTTTAAAAGCTCGAGCTCTGGCACCTCTGCAAATCAATGCTTCCCTCTGCGAAGGGCCTATCTTTTACTTTCTAGTACTTACCTTTATGCAAGAGTCATGGTGATCTTCACCACTTCCTATATTTCGCCTTTTTCTCTTGGCAAGCGTCATGCGTTGGGGAATGATCTAGACATATATATCCACTGAGGGATCACTAGAAGAGTGTCTATAGGGGGGGTGAATAGACTACTAGCAGGAATTTAAAACCTAACCTTTCCCAAGTTAATTGGTTGGCAGATTTTAACAGTTTTAGCAAATCTAGCAAGTCTATATACCCTACACATGCATGTCAACAAATATGGCAGCGGAAAGTAAAGACATTGCAGATGAAGTAAAGAGTTGAGATAAGGAGATCAAACGCAATTGGAGACGCAAGGATTTTTTCCCGTGGTTCCGATAGGTGGTGCTATCGTACATCCACGTTTATGGAGTCTTCAACCCACGGAGGGTAACGGTCGCAAGAGTCCACGGAGGGCTCCACCCATAAGGGTCCGCGAAGTAGCAACCTTGACTATTCCATAACGGCTTCCGTCCACGAAGGACTAGCCTCACTATGGGTAGATCTTCACGAAGTAGGCGATCTCCTTTCCCTTACAAACTTCTTGGTTCACTCCACAACACGAAGTAGGAGGCTCCCAAGCGACACCTAACCAATCTAGGAGGCACCACCCTCCAAACACTACTAGGAAAACGGCTATAGCTAATATGGACATTAATGACGCACCATGTATGTGGTGCGCCACTGCTATATAGCAGTGGCGCACCAGATATGGGTGCGCCATTAATGGCCATATTACTAATGGCGCACCTGGTGTGTGGTGCGCCATTACTAGTTTTTTCCTGGCCCCACACCCCTCCCCAGACTTAGCAGTGGCGCACTAGGGGAAAGTGCTCCATTACTAGTTTTAACTAGTAATGGCGCACCACACCCACGGTGCGCCACTACTAAGTTTGTCCTGGCCCACACCCCTCCCCAGACTTAGCAGTGGCGCACCAGGGGAAAGTGCGCCATTACTAGTTTTAACTAGTAATGGCGCACCACACCCACGGTGCGCCACTACTAACAATTTTTTTTTCAAAACTAGTAATGGCGCACCACACACTAGGTGCGCCATTAGTAACCCTGGTTACCAATGGCGCATTCTTAGGAGGTGCGCCATTGGTAACCTGAGAGCAGCTAGATATTTTTGACAGCCACCTACCACACTCACTTTCCCCACTTCATTCTCTCCACCTCTACCAAGCTTGGTCTCGGCTGCCTCCTCCTCCTCACCTCATTTGCACCATAGATTCACCCAAATTAAGTGGTTAAATTTCCTTTTTTTGATAGGTAAGTAAGGGGAAAGCTTTCTTTATGTTCTAGATCTACATTTTTCTCCCTCCAACGTACACACTTTTTATGGCCTAGATCTACACTTTTCTCATTGAGCTAGATCTACGTATGTTTGTGGTGTTGCACATGTTTGTGTTTGCAGGTACTGGTATTTGAAATGCGATAGTTGCCAATATTTTGCCGGAATGTTGATTCATTTCCGTTTCGGCGAGAATTTGGCACTATGCATTCTTTTTGGTCCTATTTTTAGGCAAAGTCATGCCAAATTTTTTTGTGGTTCTAAAATATCGTTTTGCTCTACCCCGCAGGCGACCATGGTCCGCACGATGACCGAAGGCATCGTGAATAGGTTTTTGAGCTCCGCGAAGGCCGAGATGCTTAAAAAGAACGAGACGGAGATAAGATGTCCGTGTCGAAGATGCAAGCTGAAGAGCCTTATGGACCCGGATTCCAGACAGGTGCGGGACCACCTGCTCGTGCGTGGTTTCATGAATGGCTATCGGTGGCAAGGTGATGAAGATGATTATGAAGTCGTCCATGGGGGCCGGGCAAGAAATAAGGATGGGCAGCAAGACAATAGCGACGAGGGCGGGCGAGAAGACGAAGAATCTCCAGGACATGATCACGAAGTAGATGCAGGACACAATCATCATGTAGAAGATGCCGGACATGATGATGAGGAAGATCAAGACGAAGGGCATGATCATGAAGATGAAGATGCCGGAGCAGACGACGATGGACCATCGATGGGCTGGGTGCAGGACCCTCATATTCAAGAGCTGCTTCTCAAGCAGATGGGTAACGCAAGAGCTGCCGCCCGAGAGAAAGCCATGCTGGATCAACTGGAGATAGACGTGGTTACTCCATTGTATGAAGGATGCAGGCCCGAGGATACCCGCCTGAAAGTAACGCTCATGGCTCTGGAGATGAAGGTAAAACACAAAATGACCGACGCATGCTTCGACGAGAACATGTCATTCTGGAACGAACGTCTTCCCAAGGGGAACAAGTGCCCGACCAGTTTCGAGGAGGCGAAGAAAATCGTGTGTCCTCTGGATTTACCGCACGTGAAATACCATGTGTGCATGAACGATTGCATCATTTATCGGGACGAGCACGCGGAGTCTACCATATGTCCGGTGTGCGGCGTCACTCGATACAAGAAGAGGTAGAAAGCTCCTTGAAAAGTGGTGTGGTACTTTCCGATCACTCCTCGTCTGCAGCGGTATTTCGCGGACCCTAAGCTAGCAGAGCTCCTGCGTTGGCACGCGGATAGGGAGGAGAAGAAGCGAGAAGATGACGGAAATGATCCGGAGATAAATAAAAAAGACAAGATGCTGAGTCACCCTAAGGATGCGAGCCAGTGGCAAGCGTTGAACTTCGAACACCCAGAATTTGGGGATGATCCAAGGAACATCATGCTGGGCGCGAGCACCGATGGAGTCAATCCGTTTGGCAGCCAGAGAAGCACACATAGCACCTGGCCTATGTTTGTGTGGATGTACAACCTTCCCCCCTGGATGTGCATGAAGAGGAAGTACATTCACATGAGTATGCTAATTGAAGGGCCGAAACAACCAGGGAACGACATCAATCTGTATCTGGGACTGCTGAAAGAGGAGCTAGACAAGCTGTGGAAAACGCCAGCCAATACGTGGGACGCCGCAGCGAAACAATATTTCCCTATGAGAGCCGCACTGCTCATGACGGTGCACGACTATCTCGGTTACGGATATGTCGCGGGGCAGGTGGTCCACGGATTTTGTGCATGCGTCAGGTGCATGGATGACACAACGTATCGCCAGCTAGATAGAGATCCCGGGTCTTCGAAAACCGTGTTCATGGGACATCGAAGGTGGCTTCGGGACGATGACGCATGGAGAAAACGCAAGGATCTGTTCGATGGTGAAACCGAACCCCGAAGACCCCCACGTACGAGGAGCGGCGAGGAAATAGACGAGCTGTTGAAAAATTGGAAAGAGTGCCCACCGCCGGGAAAGAAGCGAAAGGCGCCAGAGCCGTTGCTGAAGGTATGGAAAACGAGGTCTGTTTTCTGGGACTTGCCGTACTGGAAGATCCTCCGTGTGCCTCACAGCCTTGATGTCATGCATATCACGAAGAACGTGTGCGAGAGTCTGCTTGGTACCCTGCTCAACATGCCAGAGAGGACCAAAGATGGGCCGAAAGCAAGGGCAGACTTGCAATCAATGGGCATCAGGGAGGAGCTTCACGCAAAACGTCCTAATGATGATGATGATGATGATGATGATGAGGCGAAGAACACGGAAAGTCGTCGCAAAGGCAAAAAGGCCAAGAAGATCGAATATGACTGCCCTCCCGCGTGCTTCACTCTAAGTCATAAGGAGATCGAGCAGTTTTTCACTTGCCTCCTAGGAGTAAAACTTCCTTACGGTTACGCGGGGAAGATAAGCAGATACCTAGACTCAGCGAAGCAGAAGTTCAGCGGGATGAAGTCTCACGACTGTCACGTGCTGATGACGCAGATACTTCCAGTTGCAATCCGTGGGATCATGGATGTGCACGTCCGTGAAACGCTATTTGGCCTATGCAACTTTTTCGACGTCATCTCTCGGAAGTCGGTTGGCGTGAGGCAACTCAGAAGGCTACAGGAAGAGATCGTGGTGATACTATGCGAGCTTGAGATGTACTTCCCGCCCGCATTCTTTGACGTTATGTTGCATCTGCTGGTCCATATCGTGGAGGATATCATCCAACTCGGGCCGACGTTCCTGCACAGCATGATGCCATTTGAAAGGATGAATGGTGTCATCAAAGGATACGTTCGCAACAGGGCACGTCCAGATGGAAGCATAGCCAAGGGCTTTCTGACCGAAGAGTGCATCTCCTTCTGCACGAATTATCTAGGCATCGAGAACCCCATTGGTCTGCCCGTCAACAGGCACCTCGGCAGGCTCGCTGGATGGGGTCACCGCGAGGGTCGCCGCGAAATGCATGTCGACTTCAAGGGTCGACTCGCCGACTTTGAAAGAGCAAACCTAGTTGCGCTACAACACATAGACGTGGTCGATCCTTGGGTGGTAGAGCACAAAACCTTTATAGAGAAGACGTACAATGACCGAGGCCAACAGAGGACGGACGGAGATATAATCAAAGAGCACAACTCATGTTTCACGCGTTGGTTCAAGGACAAGCTTCTGTCGTACCCTTTACATGAGGATTCTTCCGCGGAAGAAAAACTCATATTCGCCTTGTCACAGGGCGCCGAGCACAACCTGATGACCTATGAGGCGTACGATATCAACGGCTACACATTCTACACTGAGGAAAAGGACATGAAGAGAGATTATCAGAACTCCGGACCAATGCTTCTTCATTACCGACCCGTCAAAGCCCAGTCGTGTTATCATGAGGAGAGGCAAAAGGAACATCATCGGAATGGATGGAGTCGCCAATGAGCAAGACTTCGACAAGTACGGCGACCCGAAGATGGAAGATGACGACGACGATGAAGTACCATACACCACAAGAACAAGCAGGACCACCCTACCTAAAGGACGTCCGTTCAAGAGAAGAATTCAAGGGGTTCCGGGGCTAAATTATTCAACCGCGAGAAAGAAGGGCAAGAAGATTGTGAAAAGATAGCTAAGATCGAATCACGACGTGTCGGCCGCGTGTGTGTGTCAGTGGCAAGCTCAATCTTTGATGACTGTTATTTCATCACTTGATTTCAACCATGTCATCTAATTCTAAATCTTTGCACAATGGTTTTATCACTCCATTTGCATTTTCCTTTTCTTTTATCTCAAATCTTAAATTATTACATGCAACTAAAAATTCAAAAAAAAAAAAGTTAGTAATGGCGCACCAGGAGAAGGTGCGCCATTGCTATCACGGTGTTTATGGCGCACCCCTAAAAGGTGCGCCATTGATATACCAATTTTTATGGCGCATCCCTAAAAGGTGCGCCATTGCTATCCTTGTTTATGGCGCACCTCGCAATAGTGCGCCATTGCTATCCTTGTTTATGGCGCACCCCGCCTAGTGCGCCATTGCTAACTCTTCCTCTCGATCTATACACAGGAAACGCACGCAAACACCTCATCCCCTCTCTGCTCGCTCACGCATCAGGAGGAGAGCCGCCGCATCAGCTAGGGTTGGCAGCCGCCGCAGCCCGCCACCGGCGCCCGCTCCGGCGACCCTCTGCCGCAGCCCGCCACCGATGCCGCCCGCTCCGGCGACCCCCCGCCGCCGCCCGCTCAGCCCCCACAGGTACTCTCCTCCCTCCTCCTCACTCCTCCCTGCTCCTCCATTCCCCCCATCCTCCTCTGTTCTCGATGCACAGGGCCGGCCGGCCGGCGGCGCCGGCGTACCCGGCTCCGTCCTCCTCCTCCCAACTCCCTCCTCCCTCCTCCTCCTCCCCGCCCCCAACTCCCTATTTTGTTCGAGGCTTACCATACATGATTTGCATTGCTCTGCAGCCCCCGCCCGAACTTCTTCATCTCCGACGCCGTCGTTCAATAACATTAGTGCTTTTTCAGTGCATTAGTGCTTGGGCTTAGTGGCTTACTTCGAATTGATCCATCTTTTTTCAGGGTGTAGAGTGTAGACTGAAGCAGCAAGTATAGTTGCTTATTGCTTAGTGGCTTCTTGGATAAGATCAAGCACTCATTGGGGCCTCTACCAGGTAATCTACCGAGCTCTCTGTAATCAACCAAGCAGCAGCAGTACTACTTATCTTTATAGTGCTGAAAATTCAGTATATTTGGTCCGGAATTCTGTACCAGATCATGGTTCTTACTGATAAAATGCAAACCAAATTACAGGTTAAAGCTTTTCTTGTTCCTTTTCTGTTAATTATTTGTAAGCTGATATGTGTTACAGGAAATGCAAACCACAAAGGAAAGAATCCCAATCCCAAATTCCTCTTCAGTAACCTGAAACTGTTATGTACCTAACCAAATTTGTGGTTCAGGTGAAGAACCATACAATCAAATAGAGTGTTGGTCCTATGAAATTACATTCAGCGTCAAAGAGTACCTAACCAAATTTGTGTACTGTTGTTCTGGTTGCTGTGGTGATGACAACTCGCTGGGTTCTTCACCCCTACTCCTGCTAGATTGGGCTCCCTTGCTGGGCTGTATCCTTTTGGTTTGGGGTTTATGTGCAGGTACATTGAGTTGCCAATGTTTTGCCAGAACGTTGATTAATTTCCGTCCGGCAAATTTCTGGCACTCCGGCATGACCTTTTTTAGCAAAGGTCATGCCGAATTTTTCCTAGAATTTATGTTGCCAGCTAAATTACCCCTGTCAGTGAAGTTACCCACCCATTACCACTAAAATGACCCATGTTTGTTTAGCTAAGTTATCCATTTTTTCCTATTTAGAGCGAACATGGCCGACAACGATGAGGCCGGCGGTTCGGGCAAGCCATTCTGGGAGCTGTCCCAGGAGATGGAGGAAGAACCTCACCGCTATGAGGACGCCGCGGAAGACACCGATCCCGACTACACAACCCCTAGTGGCGTCGGGGATGACACCACTGATGGTGCCGCCGGGGATGCCACCACTGATGATGGCAGCGAACGCACAGATGGCAGCCAACCGAAGAGGCAACGGAAGGACCGGCGCCCGAACGTGCTCGGCACCGTCAAGGAGGAATTTACTGAAGTGTCCTCCAGTGGGCATCCAACGGCGCCCAAAGAATTAGTCGGTAGGTACGCGGGACAACTCGGGTGCATTCTCCGGAGCACCGTCTCGATCAACACCGAGAACCTAAGGCATCGTGACCGAGGGAATTTGCGCAACCTCCTCTTCACGAAGCTGCACGAACGATACAAGTTCCCTGGTGACTTCGCAAACACACGCCTCTCAGGGAATAAAGTGAACAGTGCCGCCCTCACGAAGATGAGCACGGCCCTGGCTACTTGGAGAGCCGCGGTGAAGAGAATGATTCTAAGAGGTGATAGTTATGAGAAGATCAAGGAGAAAAATCCTTCGATCAGCGAAGCTGACTACCTAGAGTTCAAGATCAAGTGCGAGAGCAACGCATCCGCGGAATCAAGTCAGTGGGGGAAAGATATGCGGGACTTGAACTTAGGGGTCCACAAACTCGGTCCCGGTGGTTACAGAGTGGCGGAACCTAAATGGGACAAGGAGGACGCGGAGCGTGCCGAGCAAGGCCTACCGCCCCTCTTCGATAAATACCATGAAAAGCAGACCAGGAACTATGTCAGGGCCCGGTACAAGGTGGATCCGGTAACAAAGGAGCTTACCACGGATCCGAAGGTGAAGGATCTTGAGCGTGTTCTGGTAAGGAATACACCCCCGCGTAATTAGCTCCATATGGTTGCATTCTAATTAATGAAGCCAAATTTCTAAATGGTTCACGTTCCTTCCGCAGGAAACTGAAAGCAGTAGCGCGGGGTCTCAGAGCTCCCCGTCTACCCCTTGGGACACCACTTTAAATAGGGCGTTGAACGTAATGAAACACAAGGATAAGTTCAGTAAGACGTCGTCAGCTGGTCATGTGGCCGGCGAAGGCTTGTCCACGAAATGGTCGGAATACTATAAGGCTGGGCGAAAGGAGAGAAAGACCAGCTCGGAAAGCCGGGAGCGCGAGGTTAAAGAACTCAAGGCAAAAGTGGCACGGATTCCGGAGATAGTCCAAGAGCAAGTGCGAGACCAACTGGGAGCGACGATCACCGCCATTATGCCTACCTTGCTTGAGGGGCTGCGGGGGTGGATTGTGGGCGGCCAACAGGGGCCGCCCCCGATTCCCAGCTTCATGGGCAGCAACTCGCACAACGCGCCGGCATTGTTGTCTCCGGCGGAGGCGGCATTAGTGTCTCCGGCGTCGGCGCCAGTATTGGAGCTTAATGCACCCGGGTGTGGGAAGAATACGCCGGCCGGCACCTCGGCAGCAAGTGGCCCCTCCATCACTTGCACGCCCGCCGTTGGCGGTGCCTCGACATTAGCCGAGCTCGACGCCATCACGGTAACTAAGCCTCGGCCGATGACTTCATCTCCTTGCCTTTGACTGGGCATCCCTGACGCCCTACATGTGTTCGCAGGGCGCCGCCAACGTTCCATGCACTCTCCTGCACTTCGTGAACGGCGAGTTGATCGATGTCGCCAAGGCCAAAATCGTTGAACCGGGCAACCGCGTGTTCCACGGTAATCCGATGCCACCCACCGTGTATAGGGTTCAACTGGTTCAGGTGCTGCGGGGCTGCGACGACTTGTTACCTCCGTATCGACCCCCTGGGGCCGACGAAGATGATGTGATGACCCTCAGCGCCTGCTTAAACTGGTCCATGCTTTGGCCGAAGAGCCAGATTCGTTTGGGGGCGGGGGACACCACCCCACAGACAACACCGCCAGTCGTGCCGGCGCCAAGCCATGGCAAGACCGCCGCAACGCTACCGCCGTCAGTTGATCCGGACATGCATATGGCACAGGATCCGGACGATGACAACGATACATTTTCCAATGTCGATAAGTACATCAACGAACATGGGTACGGTGACGAATTCTTAGGGCCTCCTTCTCAAGAACCCAACCCTGCAAAAGACGATCGCGATCTAGCTGGTACCGCGGAGAAACCCAATTGCAACAGGCGTCGTCTGTTCAGTTCTCAGGAGACGCCTCCAGCTGCCGCCTTCACCGAGACTCAAATAGCCGAGGTGCGAAATATTATCAGCCCCAACACACTCAAGAAGGTGGTCTCTGAGCAGAACTCGATCCCATTACAACAGAAGAAGCAGAAGGGACGGAAAAGAAAAAATAACAAGGGTGCGAGCCAGCCGGCACCGAGTACGATCCGTGCTCAGGACGGGCCACCAATACCTAAGGATATCATGAGGAGGTTGCATGTGGCGGGTAGGCTGATGCTACCGACTAATCTGCTCAATGCTGCAACCGGTGCTATGCGGAGTCTGCATGACGGTGTTCTTTCTATGGAGAAGCGGCGTCTCTCCGAGAATGATGTGGCATACCCGGTTTTCGTGGCCAAGGTGCCAGAGGGCAAGGGCTTTGTCGATAGCACCATCGGGCGTATGATCGTCCTGCGGTTTGATGACATCTTCGCTATGTTTAACCTTTATCCGCTGCACTACACCTTCATTCGGCTATTTTCGCTCAGTATGGAGATGCGGATCATTAGAGACAAGACCCCGGACATTGTGATAGTCGACCCCTTCTACATGCGTGCCAAGATCTTGGGCAGCGCTGGGGACCGGCAAGTCACGAGTTCATACCTTGAAGGCCTCATTCTGGCGAACAAGGATAAGGATAACTTCCTCGTGCCTTACTTTTCCGAGTAAGTCATCCCCTCACCGCCCCATAACATATGATTTCTTAGATTTCGATCATTCTTTTTTTTTCTAACATTCCGTGTTTTGTGCAGTGACACACAGTGCACACTCATCCTCTTAAGCCCGAAATATTCCATGGCCACGTATTTCGACTCGGACCGTCAGTCGAAGAAAGACTACACAAATATCAAGAAAGTTCTTGATGATGCTCTCCCCGGCTACGCCAAATCTGGAGGCACCTTCAGGAGGCCAATTTATAGGTACGGCAAGCACGTGTTCACCCACGTAACGACGTTCCCCTGCGTCAAGCAGCCGCCTGGCAGTCAGAAGGATACCTACTACGCCCTCCATCACATGCGGGCAATCGTACGGAACCATCATCACCTTATGCTACCAAATAATCTTAAAGAATGGGCCGCACGCTTGTCGGCAATCCAGGACGACGACATCAGACAAGAATTCTTTCGCATCCAGTCGGAGTTTGCGGAAATCATCTATCAAGATGTCCTTCGTACCTCGGGGCAGTTCTACCTCAACTATCAACCGTCCAACAGTGAAATAGAAACAACGCTACAAATGCAGGCTGACAACGACCGCACATTCATGACCATCACGAAAGACGGCGGCTTCTTCCACGCTCCGGTCCCTGAGTCGAGTCGAAAGTATTGATGCTATGTAGTTTTGAAATATCGATTAGCTCATGTTGTAATTAAACTTTAATGAACTTGTATGTCTCTTTAGTTTGGACAGTCGTTCAACTTATATGTAATCGATGCTATTTATTAGTAGGACCATGAATCGTGCTATTAATGTGTTGCTTTTCTCTTCCGATCCTTTTGTTGCATACTTATATATTGCTTATATATTATCTGTGAATTGCTACTAACGTTTTGTTTGTCTAGTGCATAGAGATGCCGTCGTATGTCGTGTACAAGGGTGAGGTTCCCGGAGTCTACGACGACTGGGAGGAGTGTCGGAGACAGGTTCACCGTTTCAGCGGTAACAGTTACAAAGGGTACACCACTACGGCGGAGGCGGAAGCTAGATACGCGCCCTATCTAGCGGGAGAGAGGAGGGAGCGGAGGAGGAACCGGATGAAGACCAGTTTCATCGCGATGATGCTCATTGTGACCGCAGCTCTCTTCTATGTGATGGTAGTTTAGATGATCGATATTGACTTTGTAATGTGACGACAAACTCGCTACTCGCGGTCTCGAGACCTAAACTTCGCTAATGTTTGAAGTTTGTTCACTATTTCGAATTCGGAGACTAATATGATGAATTGTATATATTATGTGATGTTTATACTTGACTAATTGTGGTGCTGTATTGTACTATATATTCTGTGCATATTTTTCTGTGCTGTATATTGTATTTTGTAACCTGTGCAAATACCAGAAAATCAAAAAAAAAATATTTCCTAATAGTCATAGTAGTGGCGCACCATATTGAACATTAGTGGCGCACCAAGCCTAAATACTAGTGGTGCATTATGGGGCATAGTAATGGCGCACTTGGGGGCATAGGTAAAGGTATATATGGCCCCCTAGGAGGCATAGTAATGGCACACCGTTGACATAGTAATGGCGCACTATGTGGTGCGCCACTATTATCTGGGATACTAATGGCGCACCAGTGGTGCGCCATTAGTATTTGTTACTAGTGGCGTGATAATAGTGGCGCACCTATAGTGCGCCATTAATAGCCAAAATAGGTGCGCACTAACACCCTTTTTCTAGTAGTGAAAAGGTAATAGGCTCGGTAATGACGATGAACTCCTTGCTCTTGTGCTTCAAGATGATAGACTCCTCAACACACAATCACTCTCTCACAGATTTGGCTTGGTGGAAGAGATGGGATAGGTGAAAAGCAACTTGGGGAGGCTAGAAATCAAGATCCATATGGTTGGAGTGGAAGATCTTGACCTCAACACAAGAATAGGTGGTTCTCTCTCAGAAAACTGGATGGGGCAAGTATGGAATAGTTATGAGTGCTTCTCTTTTGAGTAGGTGGTGGTGGAGGGGTATATATAGGTATCCCCAAAAATCCAACTGTTACACACAAAATGACCAACTCGGTGACACCGACGTGTTAATCTCGGTGGTACCGAAGTGACCAAAAGATGGCAACTTTTGAATCTCGGTGAGACCGATATAGGAAACTCGGTTGCACCGATAAGGTGACCAACGGTCAGTTTGACAATCTTGGTGACGCCGATCCAACAATCTCGGTTGTACCGATATTGTGAATTTGCATAACAGAAAGTTGGCAACCTAAACTCGGTGGCACCGGTATGGAATCGGTTGCACCGAAGTGGCTAGGGTTTGGCTGAGTCTGTCTGAGGTTTAGAATCGGTGGCACCAGAATGGAAATGTTGGTTGCACCGAATTTGAATAAATGGCTTTGGACAGACTTTGGTGGGAGAGCTTGTGGGTGTTTTTGGTGACTATCACTTGTGCACGTATGAGCATTTTGTTCACCAACAAAACCTTACCCCTTTTTAATAGTATTGGCTTTCCTATGGACTCAAAGTGATTTCTCACAAATGTAAAATGTAGAGTCCTCTTGCTTGAAGCTTTGCCAACCTATTTCCTTGCATCTTGGGGTATCTCCACACCGTCTTTTGCCAGCCCTTTTTCTCCATGGACTATTTTTTGAAATACACTAGATAAAGGTATTAGTCCAAGAGACAATGTATGTTGTCATGAATTATCAAAACCACCAAGGGAGCATGTTGTGCTTTCAATCTCGCCCTTTTTGGTAATTGATGACAACATACAATCAAAGCTTCAAATAAAGATATGCATGGTTATAATGAAGACTTTGAGAGACACATGACTTAGACTTGCTCCCCCTAAATGTGTGCAGTCCTTTAAAGGATAGTTGCTTTGGAATGCATGGACACACATATGGATGAAGGGATATAAAAAGTCATGTATATCTTGGCTATGTGCATCAAATATATATGAATGAGGTGTATCCTTGTTCAAGACTTCACTCTTGCAAACAATATGTGCAAGAAGCAAGAGATCATCTTGATCAAGGGTATGATGCATATACTTACCTTGAGTTCTTGAGCATTCTAGTAGTAGAAACACACTTGAGAAAACAATGTTAGAAAACACAAGAGTATTCTACCAATCAAAGGCAATAGAACTCAAAAGTACCAAGATATGGAGAACATATAGAAGATAGTGATCATTAAGATTGATATGTCTCCAAGATCATTAGAATTTTCTTCTCCTGAATATGAACATGGTAAGTTATCCTCTCCCACTGAATCTCAACATGTAGATATTGGGATTGGATAAGATGAGAAATTTGATATTCTCACCTTGTTTATAAAGTATAAGCATTGATGTTGATTCTCCCCCTTGATCATATCTCCCCCTTTGCATAAGCATGTATCTCCCCTTTAGCATGAAGCTTTGTTTCTCTCCCCCTTTGGCATTAATTTCCAAAAGGATCAAAAACAGGGATAGATACAGGGATCATTGATTGAGAAGGGATCCTTGAGAACAAGGGTCACTGAATGTAGAGTTCATAGAAATGAAAGCTGAGGGAATGAGGAAAAAAAAATTCTCTCCCTTTGAGATGTTGTAAGACTTTGTTATTCTCCCCCTTCTTCCTTTGAGTCAGGGATCCTTGAATAAAGAAATTCTCATCCTAAGATTATCTTTTGTTATTCTCCCCCGTTTTTTAACGGGATCATCGAAGTAACAGAAGTATTACAAGAAAGATCACTAAGAAAACACAGAATTGCAAATATGAACACAAATGAGACAGGATGCAAATCGGTGGTTCCGAGACGAACTAATCGGTGATACCGAAATCTTAAGGTGCAGCATATCTACAAATTCGGTAGGACCGAGATGTTTGTATCGGTGGCACCGATGCAGAAACAGAATAAAGGACCAAGTTTCTGTTTTCGGAGAAACAAAAGAAAAAAAGGGAATGCAAATGATTTTACAGAGAGATATGAACTAGAGAAGATTTGAGTGGTTCCAAGAAATCTTTGCAAAATAGAAAATGAACCATCCAAAATTCTTAACTAGATGATGGGCAGTGACTAGGTCACCTATATTAGAGTATATTGACATAGGAGCCAAGCAAGAATACTTGATCATAGGTCATACTCTACGTTAAGCTCAAAATGGGGTTACCATTTTTTGATTAAGCATTTTGATGTCATCATATCACTTGAGTTGCCTTAGCTCATGACTTGGAGTAAAGCCTTTTCAAGGATATGAGTACATACCTTTGAGTGATGTTGATGATGTGGCTTGTAGGTGAACTTGTTGAGGATGCTCGAGGTTGATGAAGATCATCTTGAGTTGGGGCAATCCTTCTCGTTTGAGTACACTTGTCACCTACATAGGTTAGTCATGCAAGGAAGAGCAATAGATATATCCATTTGACATGATATCAAGAGAGATTTAGCAATGATCACATCAAGTATATGTCAAGGATATATTTGAGGTGTCTTCTTCCTTCCATCATCAAGAGGGGTTGTGGATACTTGGTCATGACTAGATTGCTTATGATTGGAGTTGATGGCAATCTTGTGGAATGAAAATCTTCCAAGTACCTACAAAAGATTAGATTCAATACAAGGGAGCATAGAATTCCATGGCATAAGATAACATGTTAGAAATATCATGGAAGTATCAAGAAAGCTCATGCCCTTGCATGCAACCGAGTGAGACTAGCTCAAATTTGAAGCATCAATGATGTTCAACTCACTCCTCAAATAACAAAATGTTTTCTCATCAAGTGGCTTGGTAAAGATATCGGCCAATTGCGTGTTGGTGCGAACATGCTTAAGATTAATATCTCCTTTGGCAACATGATCACGAATGAAATGATGTCTAACTTGAATATGTTTAGTTAGAGAGTGTTGCACAGGATTATAACCAATTTTAATAGCACTTTCATTGTCACAAAGTAATGGAACATTTCTAACATGGATTTCATAATCCTTAAGCGTTTGTGTCATCCATAGTAATTGCGCACAACAAGATCCAGCAGCAATATACTCAGCTTCGGCAGTAGATAGAGATACCGAGTTTTGTTTCTTGGAGGACCAAGACACAAGAGATCTACCCAAAAATTGACAAGTACCCGAAGTGGATTTTCTATCAACCTTGTCACCGGCATAGTCCGAATCTGAATAGCCAACAAGACTAAAAGAAGATCCCTTGGGATACCAAATGCCAAAGTTTGGTGTTTGTATCAAATATCTCACAATACGTTTCACGGCCAAAAGATGACACTCTTTAGGTGCAGCTTGATATCTAGCACACATTCAAACACTAAGCATAATATCGGGACGAGAGGCACATACATATAGCAATGAACCAATCATAGATCGATAAACTTTTTCATCAACCGGTTCATCTTCCTTGGTAAGATCAACATGTCCACTAGTAGGCATGGGGGTTTTCATACCTTTGCACTCTTGCATGTTGAACTTCTTGATCAAGTCCTTGGTATACTTAGTTTGAGAGATGAAAGTTCCTTCTTTCGATTGCTTGATTTGCAGGCCAAGAAAGAATTTCTGCTCACACATCATAGACATCTCATACTTCTCGGACATCAACCTTCCAAATCTTTCACTAAATTGAGGGTTAGTGGAACCAAAGATAATATCATCCACATAGATTTGGCATACAAATAATTCACCATTAACTCTCTTAGTGAACAAGGTTGCATCAATTTTACCAATTTCAAAACCTTTTTCAATGAGAAACTTCGTTAAGCATTTGTACCAAGCACGAGGGGCTTGCTTAAGACCATAAAGGGCTTTACGAAGCTTGTAAACATGATTAGATTTCTTAGGATTCACAAAACCAGGTGGTTGCTTAACATAGACTTCTTCTTCAATCTCACCATTTAAAAAGGCACTTTTAATGTCCATTTGATAAAGCGTGATATCATGGTGATTAGCATAAGCAAGAAGAATGCGAATAGCTTCAAGTCTAGCGACGGGTGCATAGGTCTCACCGTAGTCCATACCTTTGACTTGCGTATATCCTTGGGCTACGAGGTGAGCCTTGTTGCGCACGACTTGACCGTCTTCATCTTGCTTGTTCCGAAACACCCATTTGGTTCCGATGATGTTTTGCTCATCCTTGGGCTTCTCCACGAGTGTCCACACTTCGTTCCTCTCGAAGTTGTGAAGCTCTTCATGCATCGCGTTCACCCAATCAGCATCTTCAAGAGCTTGTTCTACCTCCAAGGGCTCAATGCTAGAGATGAAAGAATAATGCTCAAAAAAGTTAGCTAGGCGAGTTTTAGAGCGAGTGATTCTCCCTGTTTGTATATCACCAAAGATTTGGTTTAGGGGATGGTTCTTGGTCACTTGTGCTCGAACTCGGGTCGGCTTCCGATTGTTGGATGGTGGAGCTTCTTCTTCATCATCATCTCCTTCATCTTCGTTGCTGTTGAAGGTGTCGTTCCCTTGAGGTGGTGGTGAAGGAGGTTGTGGTGGATCTTCATGATGCACTTCCTCCTCTTCATCATCTTGTCGTGTACCGCTTGTGGATGCCTCCATGTCATGTTGTGGTTCACCTTGACGTGAAGTAGGGGCTTCCACTTGTGTTGATGAAGTACTTTCCTTCACCTCCATGGGACGAATCTTGCCGATGGGCAAATCTTGGATAGCTTCCGAAGGGTCCTTATCACCTACATCATTTGGCAATTGTTCGACTTGCGAACCATTAGATTCATCAAACTTCACATCTACCGTCTCTTCAACTTTTTCAGTGAAGTTGTTGTAGACACGGTAAGTGTGAGAGTTCGATCCGTAACCAAGCAGGAATCCTTCATGAGATTTAGGAGCAAATTTAGTACGACGATGCTTATCAAGAATGTAGCACTTTGAGCCGAATACCCGAAAGTATCCAACTTGGGGTTTGTTACCGGTGAGTAGCTCGTATGCCGTTTTACCGAGAAGCTTGTGCAAGTAAAGTCGGTTTGTGGCATGACATGCTGTTTCCACGGCTTCTGCCCAAAAGTGTCTTGGCGTCTTGTATTCGTCAAGCATCGTTCTTGCCATCTCAATGAGCGTCCGGTTCTTCCTCTCAACAACTCCATTTTGTTGAGGCGTGTACGTAGCCGAGAACTCATGTGAGACACCTTCTTCGTCAAGGAAGGTATCCACATGGGTGTTCTTGAACTCCGATCCGTTATCGCTCCGAACCTTCTTGATCTTCACTTCAAACTGATTTTGCGCTTTGCGAGCGAAGTTCTTGAAGATCTTTTGAACCTGCGACTTATCATCAAGAAAGAATACCCACGTAAATCTGGAAAAATCATCAACTATAACTAGACCATAGGAATTTCCACCGAGACTCTTATAAGCATTGGGACCAAAAAGATCCATATGAAGTAACTCGATTGGTCTCCTAGTAGTCATGATATTTTTAACGGGATGACTTCCACCTACTTGCTTTCTGGCTTGACAAGCACTACAAAGTCTATCTTTGTCAAAGATAACATCCTTAACACCAAGTATATGATCACCTTTGATAAGCTTGTCTAAATTACGCATGCCAACATGTCCTAATCTTCTATGCCAAAGCCAACCTTTAGAAGATTTAGCAATTAAGCAAGTGCGAGGTTTGGATCTCTTAGTGAAGTCAACAATGTATAGATCACCTCTACGGAAACCGATAAAGACCATTTTATGATTATCTTGACGAAACACTTGGCAATCTACTTTCGTGAATAGCACATTAAAACCAAAGTCGGCAAGTCTAGATACGGAAAGAAGATTGTAGCCAAGAGATTCAACAAGCATAACATTTTGGATAGAGCTATCATGGGATATGGCCACCTTACCAAGACCAAGTACCTTACCCTTGGAGTTGTCTCCAAACGTTACGTACCTTCGCGGTCCATGGTTTGGTGTGATCTCTTCAAACATCTCTCTATCTCCGGTCATATGATTGGTACATCCGCTATCGAGAATCCATTCTTTTCCTCCGGACATGTAATCCTTGAAGTTTGCCATGAGACTTAGATTCTTCATGATCTTCTCATACTCGATGTCGAACAGCTCATCTTCATCATAGTAGCCATGTTCCACATTGTCATCATCAAGTGGGAAATCCTCGTCATAAAGAACAAGTGATTCGTTAGGATTGTGATCATGACAATGTTCAAGTTTATGAATGCGAAGGGCCTCTATAAGGATATTGTTGATAGTAGTGACATCTCCTTTAGCACGCATGACGTCTCTAAGCTCAAATAGACAATCATCAAACTTAGGATCACTAGGCGTCATTTTGTGGATGGCAATAGTTTTATGAAGAATTTCATCAAGATTACTCAATGAATAATTTGGATATCATTTCTCCAAATCATTCCACAAAGTGTAAGCACAAGCAAAATTCTTCATTTGATTAAGCACATTTCTAGGTAAAGCTCTAACAATAAGATTGACAGTTCTAAGATTGCATAGCATATCAATTTCCTCTTCGTGTGTGGGATGCAACGGGTCAATGGGAGGTACATAGGGGCTCTTGACATACTTGCTCAATTGAAATTCATTAAACAGCTCAAGCATAAAGGTTTACCATTGACTATAGTACTCTCCATCAAGGATAGGCACTCTACAACTCCAACTCCCTATACTAGACACATCCATCTTCCTCCTCGGTGATTAAACCGAAGCAATGGAGACCAAAGCTCTGATACCAATTGAGGGATCACTAGAAGAGTGTCTAGAGGGGGGGTGAATAGACTACTAGCAGGAATTTAAAACCTAACCATTTCCCAAGTTAATTGGTTGGCAGATTTTAACATTTTTAGCAAATCTAGCAACTCTATATACCCTACACATGCATGTCAACAAATATGGCAGCGGAAAGTAAAGACATTGCACATGAAGTAAAGAGTTGAGATAAGGAGATCAAACGCAATTGGAGACGCAAGGATTTTTTCCCGTGCTTCCACCTCATACTAGCCAAAACTTCCGCACCAAGTAGAAATACTACTTGTGCATCCAAACACCCTTAAACCAGTTTTGCCATGAGAGTCCACCATACCTACCTATATGCGGTATTTACCTGCCATTCCAAGTAAATTTGCATGTGCCAAATTCTAAACCTTCAAATAATATTCTGTTTTGTATGCCCGAATCGCTCATATAGTGACTAGGGGCTGTCAGTATCTTCCATGCTAGGTGTGTTATTCTCACGATATGTGTTGATTCACTATCATTCATGAGAAAGTGGCTGGTATTCGGGATGCCCAGTTCCATGCTCAAAAATCAAATCAAAATATAATGAAACAAAACTCCCCCAGGATTGTTGTTTGTATGGACGGTACTCGTGGATTCGGCTCGCCGTGGAGTGTGATTGATTGGTGGAGGGGGAGTAAAAACTTTACCATTCTATTTGGGAACCGCCTATAATGTATCTAGCATGGAAGATACCGAGATCTCTCGGTTGTTATGTTGACAATGAAAGCATACCGTTCAAAATTATTATTCATCCCTGTTTTAAAAGCTCAAGCTCTAGCACCTCTGCAAATCAATGCTTCCCTTTGCGAAGGGTCTATCTTTTACTTTCTAGTACTTACCTTTATGCAAGAGTCATGGTGATCTTCACCACTTCCTATATTTCGCCTTTTTCTCTTGGCAAGCGTCATGCGTTGGGGAATGATCTAGACATATATATCCACTGAGGGATCACTAGAAGAGTGTCTAGAGGGGAGGGGGTGAATAGACTACTAGCAGGAATTTAAAACCTAACCTTTTCCCAAGTTAATTGGTTGGCAGATTTTAACAGTTTTAGCAAATCTAGGAAGTCTATATACCCTACATATGCATGTCAACAAATATGGCAGCGAAAAGTAAAGACATTGCACATGAAGTAAAGAGTTGAGATAAGGAGATCAAACGCAATTGGAGACGCAAGGATTTTTCCCGTGGTTCCGATAGGTGGTGCTATCGTACATCCACGTTTATGGAGTCTTCAACCCATGGAGGGTAACGGTCGCGAGAGTCCTCGGAGGGCTCCACCCATAAGGGTCCACGAAGTAGCGACCTTGACTATTCCATAACGGCTTCCGTCCACGAAGGACTAGCCTCACTATGGGTAGATCTTCATGAAGTAGGCAATCTCCTTGCCCTTACAAACTTCTTGGTTCACTCCACAACATGAAGAAGGAGGCTCCCAAGCGACACCTAACCAATCTAGGAGGCACCACCCTCCAAAAGGTAATAGGCTCGGTAATGACGATGAACTCCTTGCTCTTGTGCTTCAAGATGATAGACTCCTCAACACACAATCACTCTCTCACAGATTTGGCTTGGTGGAAGAGATGGGATTGGTGAAAAGCAACTTGGGGAGGCTAGAAATCAAGATCCATATGGTTGGAGTGGAAGATCTTGACCTCAACACAAGAATGGGTGGTTCTCTCTCAGAAAATTGGATAGGGCAAGTGTGGAATAGTTCTGAGTGCTTCTCTTTCGAGTAGGTGGTGGTGGAGGGGTATATATAGGCATCCCGAAAAATCCAACCGTTACACACAAAATGACCAACTCGGTGACACCGATGTGTTAATCTCGGTGGTACCGAAGTGACCAAAAGGTGGCAACGTTTGAATCTCGGTGAGACCGATATAGGAAACTCGGTTGCACCGATAAGGTGACCAACGGTCAGATTAACAATCTCGATGACGCCGATCCAACAATCTCGGTTGTACCGATATTGTGAATTTGCATAACAGAAAGTTGGCAACCTAAACTCGGTGGCACCGGTATGGAATCGGTTGCACCGAAGTGGCTAGGGTTTGGCTGAGTCTGTCTGAGGTTTAGAATCGGTGGCACCAGAATGGAAATGTTGGTTGCACCGAATTTGAATAAATGGCTTTGGATAGACTTTGGTGGGAGAGCTTGTGGGTGTTTTTGGTGACTATCACTTGTGCACGTATGAGCATTTTGTTCACCAACAAAACCTTACCCCCTTTTAATAGTATTGGCTTTCCTATGGACTCAAAGTGATTTCTCACAAATGTAAAATGTAGAGTCCTCTTGCTTGAAGCTTTGCCAACCTATTTCCGTGCATCTTGGGGTATCTCCACACAGTCTTTTGCCAACCCTTTTTCTCCATGGACTATTATCTGAAATACACTAGATAAAGGTATTAGTCCAAGAGACAATGTATGTTGTCATGAATTATCAAAACCACCAAGGGAGCATGTTGTGCTTTCATCCACACAAATATATTTTATCATGAATTATTATTGTTGACAATTATCTATATGATAAATAAGTTGGGAGGCGAAACATTAAGCCCCTATCTTTCTCTGTGTTCGATGGATGCTATTTGTTCTATAAATATGCTTTGAGTGTCAATAATCATGGAAGAGTATATGATAGTTGAGTATGTGGAATTTGCTAAACCAAAGCTCTTACATAGAGCCTTCCTGAAAATAAGATGAATTGCAATTGTTCGATGACTAGGAATATGGTTTGTTAGTTTTCAAGAAACTTTCTGGTCTATACTTTAACATGTGAATAGTTTGTTACTTGATCATGAGAAGTTTTATGAGATGAGCTACTGTTTATGGTTTATATTGATGCTAGAAAAAGTGATTGAAATTATCATTGACCAAACTTGTGCACTTGCTAGCATTCACACTTCATAAATTATTTCTTTTATCATTTACCTACTCGAGGACGAGCAGGAATTAAGCTTGGGGATGCTGATACGTCTCCAACGTATCTATAATTTATGAAGTATTCATGCCATGTTTGCAATAATTTTATAATATTTTGGTATTATTTTATTAGAACTAACCCGGACTGACGCTGTTTTCAGCAGAACTACCATGGTGTCATTTTTTGTGCAGAAATAAATTTTCTCGGAATGGGCTGAAAATTTACGGAGAATATTTTTGGAAAATATAAAAAATACTGGAGCAAAAAGATACCAGAGAGGAGTCCCGAGGCAGCCACAAGCCTAGGGGGCGCCCCCCTAGGGCACGCCCCCCTGGCTTGTATGTCCCTCGGGAGTCCCCCTGACTTGATTCCAACGCCAAGTATTCCTATAAATACCAAAACCCCCAAAAAGAAACCTAGATCGGGAGTTCCGCCGCCGCAAGCCTCTGTAGCCACGAAAAACCAATCGGGAGCCCGTTCCGGCACCCTGCCGGAGGGGGAAACCATCACCGGAGGCCATCTTCATCATCCCGGCGGTCTTCATGACGAGGAGGGAGTAGTTCACCCTCGGGGCTGAGGGTATGTACCAGTAGCTATGTGTTTGATCTCTCTCTCGTGTTCTTGAGATGGCACGATCTTGATGTACCGCGAGCTTTATTGATATAGATGAATCATATGGAGTTTTCCCCTCTCTATCTTCTTGTGATGAATTGAGTTTTCCCTTTGAAGTTTTCTTATCGGATTGAGTCTTTAAAGGATTTGAGAACACTTGATGTATGTCTTGCGATGGGATATCCGTGGTGACAATGGGATGTTCTATTGATCCACTTGATGTATGTTTTGGTGATCAACTTGCGGGTTCCGTGACCTTTGGAATCTATGCATAGGGGTTGGCACACGTTTTTGTCTTGACTCTCTGGTAGAAACTTTGGGGCACTCTTTGAAGTTCTTTGTGTTGTATTGAACATGATGAATCTGAAATTGTGTGATGCATATCTTATAATCAAGCCCATGGGTACTCGTGATGACATTGGAGTATCTAGGTGACATTAGGGTTTTGGTTGATGTGTATCTTTACGATCTCTAGGGCTGTTCGTGACACTCATAGGGATAGCTCATACGATTGATCGGAAAAGATAACTTTGAGGTGGTTTCGTACCCTACAATAATTTCTTCGTTTGTTCTCCGCTATTTGTGACTTTGGAGTGAACTCTTTGTCGCACGTGAGGGATTTACATATGATTCAACTATGTCAGTATTGTTGAGAGAACTTGCACTAGTGAAAGTATGAACCCTAGGCCTTGTTTCTAAGCATTGCAATACCGTTTGTGCTCACTTTTATCATTAGTTACCTTGCTGTTTTTATATTTTCAGATTACAAAAACCTATATCTACCATCCATATTACACTTGTATCACCATCTCTTCGCCGAACTAGTGCACCTATACAATTTACCATTGTGTTGGGTGTGTTGGGGACACAAGAGACTCTTTGTTATTTGGTTGCAGGGTTGTTTGAGAGAGATCATCTTCATCCTACGCCTCCCACGGATTGATAAACCTTAGGTCATCCACTTGAGGGAAATTTGCTACTGTCCTACAAAACTCTGCGCTTGAAGGCCCAACACGAGTCTACAAGAAGAAGGTTGCGTAGTAGACATCATGACTCAGAATAGAATGACTCGAGAAGAGGAGTAAAAAGAGCCTTATGTTCCCTTCCACAATCAATTCCTTTACATAACTAAAGCATTTCTAGACTCAACTTCGACCAGTTTAGCTTGGTAATCCTACAGTCATTCAGGCTCTGATACCAACGCTGTTGGGACCCCAATCCTAAGCCATAAAAATCTAGCATGTAACACTTCACATTACTTTGCGGCCTCACACATGGTTATCTCCACGGCTGCCACCTTACCTGGGCCGGGACCGTTTGCGCCTTTTGGCTCACGAATGTGAATATGTCGCTAGCATTCAAATGTCAAAGAACCTGGGTCGACATGACTAGTCATAGAACCCAAGTAGCACATCCATACAGGGACATGCATACGTAACCCAGCAATGCAGATGTCGGCCTCAGCGTGTGTAGACGAGTCATAGCAAGCTACAGGGACTCCATTACGCCGTGGGACATAAATGTCATCAACTGCGCGTAGACGAGTCATAGCAGGCTACATGGACTCCATTACACTGCGAGACATTTCCCCGAAGGGACAGACACAGCAGCAAAGAAGGATACATGCCGGTCAATCAATGTGTCTGGAGCAGTAGCCAGCTGCCAAGGCTCAGTGGAAGCACAAAGAGGCAGTTCCCCATAAAGAGTACTACTAGAGGCACACAACTAGGTGCCGAATCCCATACATACCGTTACATGTCATACGTACGCACGACATGTCTGATATGCATAGATACAACTATGGCATCACAACATAACCATACAACAACACAACATTTATTTAGAAGGCTCGGAAGAGCCTTACATAATATGTTCATACAGGTAGGGGTCACATGACCCAACACTCAAGTCATACAAACATGTTCATACAAACCAAGCGGAAGCTTAAAGCTGTCTGAGTACAGACAGATGAAAGGTAATAAGGCATACAGCCTGACTATCTACAGCCCATCCCAGGGCATCAGATCGTAGCTGGGATACCAGCTACTCGGCGTCGTCGACGTCTAGATAGAACCCACCAGATGGTTCCATATTCTCATCTGCAACAGTTATTAAGCAAACATGAGTACAATCATACTCAGCAAGTCTTTAAAGCAGACCTAAGCTATTCATGCTCATGTTTCAACAAGGGGAGTAGTGAGGTTTATGCACCAAGCCAGCTTTGACTCTTGGCTAGCCTATACTACGACTACCAGTTCTTTGAACAAGTTTTGAGATGGCGCACACGAGTCCACTAACACCACATCAATACACCACCATGGATCCGCTCCCATCACCCACGAGAGTGCCATCCACGGTACTCACAATTGTCTCGAGTCTTTTAAGAGTAACCATCATGTTATCTATGAACAGCATAAGATCTCCAAGTAGTCCATATCCGAGGACGCGGCTATTCGAATAGATTCATTACCCTGCAGGGGTGCACTTCTTCACACACGCTCTCGCCACTTATCGCTGTGTGCTCATAAAACCAGGCACCTCGGCAACCTTCAAGCGGAAGCCCAGCGAGGGAGTCGGCCACGACCGTCAATCACACAAGACCCTAGTCCAGGCTATCGCCTATTTGAGACTAAACCCGCACAGAAGTCCGGCCGAAGTTTCCGCTACGGCCTCAAACGATGTGCGCAGGGTTCCCAACCCCACCCTTCGGGTGCCACTTGGTACACCGTGCCACTGCCTACCGCGTCGTAGCCCACCCCTAAGGTCAGCGCTACGCACGGCCTCTAGCATGGCTACAAACACCAGAAACTACTTGCAACTCCTGGACAGAGGACTAGGCGGTTGATAAGTCGAGCGGGGTCATATTTCAGGGCCCAGCATGTGGTAGTTGTTGGGGAACGTTGCATGGGAAACAAAAATTTTCCTACGCACACGCAAGATCTATCCATGGTGATGAGCATCTACGAGAGGGAGAGTGAATCTACATACCCTTGTAGATCGCTAAGCGGAAGCGTTAATAAACGCGGTTGATGTAGTCGAACGTCTTCGCGATCCAAATCGCCGAGCGTCCCGCGATCCAATCACGATCCTTCCGATCTAGTGCCGAACGGACGGCACCTCCGCGTTCAACACACGTACGGCTTGATGACGCCTTCACCTCCTCGATCCAGCGAGCGATGGTGAAGTAGTGGTTGAGTTCCAGCAGCACGACGGCGTGGTGATGGTGGTGAGGAACAATCTCTGCAGGGCTTCGCCAAGCACTACGGAGATTATGACGGAGGAACTAGAGGGCTAGGGTTGCCGGCACACGGCTTGGGAAATCCTGATGTGTCCCGTGTGCTAGCCCTGCCCCTCTATTTATATGTTGAGCCTTGGGGTCTAAACTTGGAGTAAAAGCCTCCTCCGGGTCGGTTTTGCCCGCACAAGGTCGGTTTGGCCCGCAGGAAAAGAGTCCAATTCGGACCCTGCCGAATCGTGCACAGCCGCGCACAAGCGGTAGTACCGCTTCACACAAGCGGTAGTACCGCTTGGGCGGTAGTACCGCTTCACACAAGCGGTAGTACCGCTCCGGCGGTAGTACCGCTTCACCAAGCGGTAGTACCGCTTACGCGGCAGCAAAACTACTTTTGCACTTTCCAATACCTTGTGGGCTTTATCCCTTTGGCTCATATAAAGTGTTGCTGCACCCGAACACTTCGGTAAACATCCGGAACCCATTCCGGTGAACTCCGGAACCCTTCCAGAGATCAAAACACTATTATCACATATATCAATCTTTACCTCCGGACTATTCCGGAGATCCTCGTCATGTCCGGGATCTTATCCGGGACTCCGAACAACTTTCGGTCACCAACATAATAACTCAATTATACTAATCGTCACCAAACGTTTAAGTGTGTAGACCCTGCGGGTTCGAGAACTATGTAGACATGACCGAGACACCTCTACGGCCAATAACCAATAGCGGGACCTGGATGCCCATATTGGCTCCTACATATTCTACGAAGATCTTTATCGGTCGAACCTCTATGTCAAGGATTCAGTTAATCCCGTATGCTGTTCCCTTTGTTCTTCGGTATGTTACTTGCCCGAGATTCGATCGTCGGTATCACTATACCTAGTTCAATCTCGTTACCGGCAAGTCTCTTTACTCGTTCCGTAATACAAGATCCTGTGGCTAACTCTTTAGTCACTTTGCTTGCAAGGCTCAATGTGATGTTGTATTACCGAGTGGGCCCTGAGATACCTCTCCGTCATACGGAGTAACAAATCCCAGTCTTGATCCATGCCAACCCAACAGACACCCTCGGAGATACCTGTAGAGCACCTTTATAGTCACCCAGTTACGTTGCGACGTTTGATACACACAAGGTATTCCTCCGGTGTCAGTGAGTTGCATGATCTCATGGTCAAAGGAACAGATACTTGACATGCAGAAAACAATAGCAATAAACTGACACGATCAAATGCTACGTTTACAGTTTGGGTCTTGTCCATCACATCATTCTCCTAATGATGTGATCCCGTTATCAAATGACATCTCATGTCCATGGCTAGGAAACCTTAACCATCTTTGATCAACAAGCTAGTCAACTAGAGGCTTACTAGGAACACAGTGTTGTCTATGTACCCACACATGTATTTGAGTTTCCAATCAATACAATTATAGCATGGATAATAAACGATTATCATGAACAAGGAAATATAATAATAACCAATTTATTATTGCCTCTAGGGCATATTTCCAACAGTCTCCCACTTGCACTAGAGTCAATAATCTAGTTCACATCACTATGTGATTTACATTGTAATGAATCGAACACCCATGCAGTTCTGGTGTTGTTCATGTTTAGCCCTTGGAAGAGGTTTAGTCATCGGATCTGCAACATTTAGATCCGTGTGTACTTTGCAAATATTTATGTCGTCCTCCTTGATGTAATCGCGGATGGAATTGAAACGTCGCTTTATGTGTCTGGTCCTCTTGTGAAATCTTGGTTCCTTGGCTAGAGCAATGGCACCAGTATTATCACAAAACAGAGTCATTGGGTTAAGTGCACTAGGCACTACTCCAAGATCTGTCATGAACTCCTTCATCCAGACACCTTCCTTCGCCGCCTCCGAGGCAGCGATGTACTCCGCTTCGCATGTAGAATCTGCTACCACGCTTTGCTTGGAACTGCACCAGCTAACCGCACCCCCATTAAGAATAAATACGTATCCGGTTTGCGACTTAGAGTCATCCGGATCAGTGTCAAAGCTTGCATCGACGTAATCCTTTACGACGAGCTCTTGATCACCTCCATAAACGAGAAACATGTCCTTAGTCCTTTTCAGGTATTTCAGGATATTCTTGACCGCCGTCCAGTGTTCCATTCCTGGATCACTTTGAAACCTTCCGACCATACTTATGGCAAGGCTGACATCGGGTCTTGTGCACAGCATTGCATACATGATAGAGCCTATGGCCGAAGCATAGGGGATGACACTCATCTTTTCTCTATCTTCTGCAGTCACTGGGCATTGAGTCTTACTCAACTTCACACCTTGCAATACAGGCAAGAACCCCTTCTTGGACTGATCCATTTTGAACTTCTTCAAAACTTTGTCAAGGTATGTGCTTTGTGAAAGTCCTATTAAGCGTCTCGATCTATCTCTATAGATCTTGATGCCTAATATGAAAGCAGCTTCTCCTAGGTCCTTCATTGAAAAACTCTTGTTCAAATATTCCTTTACGCTTTCCAGCATTTCTATATTGTTTCCAATCAGCAATATGTCATCCACATATAATATTAGAAACGCTATAGAGCTCCCACTCACTTTCTTGTAAATACAAGCTTCTCCGTAAACTTGTATAAACTCGAACGCTTTGATCACCTCATCAAAACGAAGATTCCAACTCCGAGATGCTTGCACCAGTCCATAAATGGATCGCTGGAGTTTGCAAACTTTGTCAGCATTCTCTGGATCGACAAAACCTTCTGGTTGCATCATATACAACTCTTCCTTAAGGAAACCGTTAAGGAACGCTGTTTTGACATCCATCTGCCAAATTTCATAATCGAAAAAGGCAGCTATTGCTAACATGATTCTGACGGACTTAAGCATCGCTACGGGTGAGAAGGTCTCATCGTAGTCAACTCCTTGAACTTGTGAAAAACCCTTTGCCACAAGTCGAGCTTTATAGACGGTGACATTACCGTCCGCGTCCGTCTTCCTCTTAAAGATCCATTTGTTCTGAATGGCCTTACGCCCTTCAGGTAATACTTCCAAAGTCCATACTTTGTTTTCATACATGGATCCCATCTCGGATTTCATGGCCTCTAACCACTTCTCGGAATCCGGGCTCATCATCGCTTCTCCATAGCTCGTAGGTTCATCGTTGTCTAACAACATGACCTCTAAGACAGGGTTGCCGTACCACTCAGGAGCAGTACACGTCCTTGTCGACCTACGAGGTTCGATAGCAACTTGATCCAAAGCTTCATGATCATCATCATTAACTTCCTCTTCAGCTAATGTAGGCTCCACAGAAACAATTTTCTGCGCTGCGCTACTCTCAGGTTGAAGTAAAGGTTCAATAACCTCATCAAGTTCTATCTTCCTCCCACTCAATTCTTTCGAGAGAAACTCTTTCTCAAGAAATGTTCCGTTTTTAGCGACAAACACTTTGCCTTCGGATCTGAGGTAGAAGGTATACCCAACTGTCTCTTTTGGGTATCCTATGAAGACGCATTTCTCCGCTTTGGGTTCCAGCTTTTCAGGCTGAAGCTTTTTGACATAAGCATCACATCCCCAAACTTTAAGAAACGACAGCTTTGGCTTCTTGCCAAACCAAAGTTCATAAGGCGTCGTCTCAACGGATTTCGATGGTGCCCTATTTAAAGTGAATGCAGCTGTCTCTAATGCATAACCCCAAAACGATAGTGGCAAATCGGCAAGAGACATCATAGATCGCACCATATCTAATAAGGTTCGATTACGACGTTCGGACACACCATTACGCTGTGGTGTTCCAGGCGGTGTCAATTGTGAAACAATTCCACACTGTCTTAAGTGACTGCCAAACTCATAACTCAGATATTCTCCTCCTCGATCAGATCGTAGGAATTTAATCTTCTTGTTACGATGATTCTCAACTTCACTCTGAAATTGTTTGAACTTTTCAAATGTTTCAGACTTGTGTTTCATTAAGTAAATATACCCATATCTACTTAAGTCATCAGTGAAGGTGAGAAAGTAACGATAACCACCGCGCGCCTCAATACTCATCGGACCGCACACATCAGTATGTATGATTTCCAATAAGTCAGTTGCCCGTTCCATTGTTCCAGAGAACGGCGTTTTAGTCATCTTGCCCATGAGGCATGGCTCACATGTGTCAAGTGATTCAAAATCAAGTGACTCCAAAAGTCCATCAGTATGGAGCTTCCTCATGCGTTTTACGCCAATATGACCTAAACGGCAGTCCCACAAGAAAGTGGTATTATCATTATCAATTCTACATCTTTTGGCATCAATGTTATGAACATGTGTATCATTACTATCGAGATTCAATAAGAATAAACCCCTCACATCGGGTGCATGACCATAAAAGATATTACTCATATAAATAGAACAACCATTATTCTCTGATTTAAATGAGTAACCGTCTCGCAATAAACAAGATCCAGATATAATGTTCATGCTTAACGCAGGCACCAAATAACACTTATTTAGGTTCATCACTAATCCCGACGGTAATCGAAGAGCGAGCGTGCCGACGGCGATCACATCAACCTTGGAACCATTTCCCACGCGCATCGTCACTTCGTCCTTTGCCAGCCTCCGTCTATTCCGCAGTTCCTGTTTTGAGTTGCAAATATGAGCAACCGCACTGGTATCAAATACCCAGGCACTACAACGAGAGTTGGTAAGGTACACATCAATAACATGTATATCATATATACCTTGTTTGTTGTTGGCCGCCTTCTTGTCAGCCAAATACTTGGGGCAATTCCGCTTCCAGTGTCCAGTTCCCTTGCAATGAAAACACACAGTTTCTGGTTTGGGTCCAGCCTTGGGTTTCTTCACGAGAGGAGCAACTGCTTTGCCACTCTTCTTGGAGTTACCCTTCTTACCCTTGCCATTTTTCTTGAAACTAGTGGTTTTATTGACCATCAACACTTGATGCTCCTTCTGAATTTCAGACTCAGCGGTTTTCAGCATCGCAAACAGCTCGGCGACTGACTTGTTCATCCCGTGCATGTTATAGTTCAACACGAAGCTCTTGTAGCTAGGTGGCAATGATTGAAGAACTCTGTCAGTGATAGCCTCTGGCGGAAGGGGCATCCCTAACTCAGCCAGACGGGTGGAGTACCCAGACATTCTGAGCACATGATCACTGATAGACCCGTTCTCCTCCATCTTGCAAGCATAGAACTTATCGGAGATCTCATATCTCTCGATCCGGGCATTCTTCTGAAAGATAAACTTCAACTCCTGGAACATCTCATATGCTCCATGACGTTCAAAACGTCTTTGAAGTCCCGGTTCTAAGCCATACAACATTGCACATTGAACTATTGAGTAATCATCAGAACGAGCCTGCCAGGCGTTCACAACGTCTAGAGACTCAACTGGAGCGGGTGGATCACCAAGCGGTGCATCAAGGACATAAGCCTTCTGGGAAGCCGTAAGGATAATCCTTAGATTACGGGCCCAGTCCATAAAGTTACTTCCATCATCTTTCAACTTAGCTTTCTCTAGGAACGCATTAAAATTCAGGGGTGCTACTGCGCGAGCCATGATCTACAACATAAATATAGCAAAGACAACTTAGACTATTGTTCTAGATAATGAGTTTAGTTAATCATATTACTTAAAAACTCCCACTCAAATTGACATCCCTCCGATCATTCGAGTGTAACATGATCCAAATCCACCAACTCAAGTCCGATCATCACGTGAGTTGAGGTGGTTTCAATGGTGAACATCTTCATGTTGATCATATCTACTATATGACTCATGTTCGACCTTTCGGTCTCTTGTGTTCCGAGGCCATGTCTGTACATGCTAGGCTCGTCAAGTTTAACCCGAGTGTTCCGCACGTGCAACATGGCTTGCACCCGTTGTATGCGAACGTAGAGTCTATCACACCCGATCATCACGGCGTGTCTCGAAACGACGAACTTTCGCAACGGTGCACACTTGGGGAGAACACAATTTATCTTGAAATTTAAGTGAGGGATCACCTTATAATGCTACCGTCGTCCTAAGCAAAATAAGATGCATAAAAGGATTAACATCACATGCAAATCATAAGTGACATGATATGGCCATGAACTTGTGCTTTTGATCTCCATCTCCAAAGCACCGGCATGATCTCCATCGTCACCGGCATGACACCATGATCTCCATCATCTTGATCTCCATCAACGTGTCGCCATAAGGTTGTCGCGCCGACTGTTGCTTCCACGACTATAGCTAACGTTTAGCGATAAAGTAAAGCATTACATAGCGCTTAATGATTGACACGCAGGTCATACAATAATTAAAGACAACTCTATGGCTCCTGCCAGTTGCCGTACTCATCGACATGCAAGTCGTGATATTCTATACAAAACATGATCATCTCATACATCACATATATCTCATCATGTAATTGGCCATATCACATCACAACATACCCTGCAAAAACAAGTTAGACGTCCTCTAATTGTTGTTGCAAATTTTACGTGGCTGCTACGGGTTTGCAAGAACCGTTCTTACCTACGCAAAACCACAACGTGGTGTAGTGATTGCTATTTGATCTTCTAAAAGAACCCTCTTCATTGAAATCGATTCAACTAAAGTGAGAGAGATAGACACCCGCTAGCCATCTTTATGCAACGAAGTTACATGTTAGTTGAAGGAACCTGTCTCGCGTAAGTGTACGCGTAATGTCGGTCCGGGCCGCTTCATCTCACAGTACCGCCGAATCAAATATCAACTAGTAACGGCAAGCAATATGTATACACCCACGCCCACAACTCGTTTGTGTTCTACTCGAGATCTCATCTACGCATAGACCTAGCTCAGATGCCACTGTTGGGGAACGTTGCATGGGAAACAAAAATTTTCCTACGCACACGCAAGATCTATCCATGGTGATGAGCATCTACGAGAGGGAGAGTGAATCTACATACCCTTGTAGATCGCTAAGCGGAAGCGTTAATAAACGCGGTTGATGTAGTCGAACGTCTTCGCGATCCAAATCGCCGAGCGTCCCGCGATCCAATCACGATCCTTCCGATCTAGTGCCGAACGGACGGCACCTCCGCGTTCAACACACGTACGGCTTGATGACGCCTTCACCTCCTCGATCCAGCGAGCGATGGTGAAGTAGTGGTTGAGTTCCAGCAGCACGACGGCGTGGTGATGGTGGTGAGGAACAATCTCTGCAGGGCTTCGCCAAGCACTACGGAGATTATGACGGAGGAACTAGAGGGCTAGGGTTGCCGGCACACGGCTTGGGAAATCCTGATGTGTCCCGTGTGCTAGCCCTGCCCCTCTATTTATATGTTGAGCCTTGGGGTCTAAACTTGGAGTAAAAGCCTCCTCCGGGTCGGTTTTGCCCGCACAAGGTCGGTTTGGCCCGCAGGAAAAGAGTCCAATTCGGACCCTGCCGAATCGTGCACAGCCGCGCACAAGCGGTAGTACCGCTTCACACAAGCGGTAGTACCGCTTGGGCGGTAGTACCGCTTCACACAAGCGGTAGTACCGCTCCGGCGGTAGTACCGCTTCACCAAGCGGTAGTACCGCTTACGCGGCAGCAAAACTACTTTTGCACTTTCCAATACCTTGTGGGCTTTATCCCTTTGGCTCATATAAAGTGTTGCTGCACCCGAACACTTCGGTAAACATCCGGAACCCATTCCGGTGAACTCCGGAACCCTTCCAGAGATCAAAACACTATTATCACATATATCAATCTTTACCTCCGGACTATTCCGGAGATCCTCGTCATGTCCGGGATCTTATCCGGGACTCCGAACAACTTTCGGTCACCAACATAATAACTCAATTATACTAATCGTCACCAAACGTTTAAGTGTGTAGACCCTGCGGGTTCGAGAACTATGTAGACATGACCGAGACACCTCTACGGCCAATAACCAATAGCGGGACCTGGATGCCCATATTGGCTCCTACATATTCTACGAAGATCTTTATCGGTCGAACCTCTATGTCAAGGATTCAGTTAATCCCGTATGCTGTTCCCTTTGTTCTTCGGTATGTTACTTGCCCGAGATTCGATCGTCGGTATCACTATACCTAGTTCAATCTCGTTACCGGCAAGTCTCTTTACTCGTTCCGTAATACAAGATCCTGTGGCTAACTCTTTAGTCACTTTGCTTGCAAGGCTCAATGTGATGTTGTATTACCGAGTGGGCCCTGAGATACCTCTCCGTCATACGGAGTAACAAATCCCAGTCTTGATCCATGCCAACCCAACAGACACCCTCGGAGATACCTGTAGAGCACCTTTATAGTCACCCAGTTACGTTGCGACGTTTGATACACACAAGGTATTCCTCCGGTGTCAGTGAGTTGCATGATCTCATGGTCAAAGGAACAGATACTTGACATGCAGAAAACAATAGCAATAAACTGACACGATCAAATGCTACGTTTACAGTTTGGGTCTTGTCCATCACATCATTCTCCTAATGATGTGATCCCGTTATCAAATGACATCTCATGTCCATGTCTAGGAAACCTTAACCATCTTTGATCAACAAGCTAGTCAACTAGAGGCTTACTAGGAACACAGTGTTGTCTATGTACCCACACATGTATTTGAGTTTCCAATCAATACAATTATAGCATGGATAATAAACGATTATCATGAACAAGGAAATATAATAATAACCAATTTATTATTGCCTCTAGGGCATATTTCCAACAGTAGTAACTATTCTTGGATCACAAACACGGAACTCAGTTCCTAAGAACGGTCCCAATGAGACAATCCGCTATGTACTCCTACATAGCCTCTCATCGCTACCTTTACCAAATCGAGTTCATCACATCAGAACAACACCCAGATGCTTCAGACCTGACACAACTCTAAGCACAGCAAGCATAGCAAGCAAAGCAGGTAAAGCACATCAAGGCTCAAGCATCTACCAGCTATTCTAGGTTGCATGGTTTAGCTATTTACTGTGACAATGACAGGCCATGCAGAGGAATGGGTTCAACTACCGCAACAGATAGACATTAGAAGCGTTTGTCCTAATGCAATAAACAAGAGCAGGAGCGAGAGAGTGGGATGATATCAGTATGATCAATGGGGTTGCTTGCCTTGCAGGTTGGCTGGGAGGTACTCTCCTTCAGGGGGATACTCAAGGGTATCCGATGGAGCAGAACCTACCGCGACATAGACGGAGTAACAATCAATACACCGCAAGTTCAACAATATGATGTATGATCATGACATGGCAACATGTTATAGATGAGCTAATGCATCTATCATTAGAGTTAAATGGAGTAGGATTGAATATAGGTTCAAAATTGATCTCCATATGATATTCCACATATTGCATTATTGTAAACTATCAATGTTCATCTATCTAGGTTGCTCTAACATGCATGATAATAGCACCAATGAATTATTTGGATTTTTTTGATAATTTTTCATGTATAAATTATTTCAATCTGAGCTATAGATTAATTTCTATGATTTTTCTAAGATTTTAGCATTTTCTGGAATTAATTAAATCAGAAATTATTATTGCGTCAGCATGACATCATCATGGCGTCAGCGGGTCAGCTGGCCGTTGCCAGGTCAAACCTGACCAGTGGGGTCCACTAGTCAGTGACCCAGGGCCACCTAGAGTCACTGACATGTGGGGACCACATGTCATTGACTCAGGGGTTAAACCCGAGTTGACCCTGGCTTTGACTTGAGCCAGGGCCCACTGTTAGTCGCTGTTTTGGGCTTAAGTGGTGGGGTTAGGCTGCTAATGACCTTGCCACATCGGCGGCGCCGGAGTCTCGCCGGTGGTGACCAAACCGACGGCGGCTTCTCGCTGGAACCGCGCAAACGACGGCGGCTGGACGTGCAAGGACCACCAGAGGGTAGCCCACGCTGGGCCGCATCTAGCTGGAGGGTCAGGTGGCCGCGGGGCTGCCGGAATCCTCGCCGGCGGCGAGCTTGGTGGCTGCCGCAGCTCGGGCGAGCTCGGGGTCGACGGTCTCATGCGCAAACAGGCCGGGGCTTGGCTCCTACTGCAACTATGCGGCCCCACGAATTCGTTGGTGACCTCGGAAGGACCACCTGAACACCGGAGTGTGGCCGGCGTCGAGCTCGTGCGGCGGAGCTCCTCGGGACTCGAAGGAATCGGGGGCTACGGCATGTAATCGAACGAGAAAAGGGGGGAAGGAACCTAGAGCTCACAGGAAGGTCGTAGCCGTTGAAATCATGCTCGGGGACGGCCTATAGGCGACGAATGGACGGCGGCGATCTCCGGTGACCAGAGGTGGAAGACGACCTCGGGGCGGTGATGGGGAGCTTCTGGCGATGCGCTGGTCGGCATGGAGGTCGAGGGCGACGAGGCGGAGCTCGAAGAGGGGTCAGGGGGCTCGGGAGGCAGCGCAACTACGCGGGCGACAGCGGCGAGCTTCGGGGTGCGGCGGCCATGGCGACAGAGGCGAGGGAGAGGAGCAGAGGGCGCGAATGGGAGAGGGGGCGATCCAGATGGCAGCGGGATGCCTATCCCCGCGTCGTGCTGGCTCGGGGGAGGCCAGGCAGGCAGCTGCTTGGTGCCCTGGCCAGCTCGCCGTGCTCCCCTTCGCCTCTGCCTTCTGGCAGAGGTTAGGGATGACTGGCAGCTGGGCCAGTTGGGCCGGCCAGCTGCTGGGCCTCAGGTAAGTCCTTCCCTTCTTATTTCTATTTTATTTCTGTTTTCTGTTTTCTAACATTTTTTTTATTTTGTTTGGGCCCACAAACCTTAGCTCAAAATTCTGAAATATTTTACAAACCCAGTAAAGGGGAGGCATCCGGGGTACTTCCATGTTTAGTATCGTTGTGATTACGAGTGTCTGAGGTAGACGAGTTTGCGGAGTTTCTTGGTTTATGGTGTGGAAGGTTGCGGGTGCAGTTGTAGCTGATTACCTTGGGTAAGTTCCTGGGTCCCAACCCGAATCGCATAAACAAGAAAGACTTCGGAAATTCTTAGGTGGGAATTCATGTAGTTACCTAGAATTATCCTCCCAACGAATGCATAATGGGTTATGTATTTGTTTCTGGCTTAATTCTCAAGCCCCATCCTTGTTTTGTTGGAGTATGGTAATTCGAGTTACTTCGATGTCAAGTGGTGATTTTATATCTTTCCTAACCGGTGTGTTCTCATCAAGATAATTCATCCCTCTCCAATATTTGCAAGATCAATCCTCTTATTCCTTTCCGGAGTTCGTCTCATCTGTCTCAAGTTGTCTTTGTTTTTCCGACCCTCCCGCCCTTTTCTTCAACGATTAAATCATCATCCAAGTGCCTTTCTATTCATGTGATGCTCCGCTCTCTTCCTTCCGTATTGTATCCTGTGATTCATTGTGGAAATTCTCAGGAGCTCAAGTTAGTAGTTCATCATTTCTTAGTCTTCATCTTTGTTTTCTTTTCCGGTGGATTCAATTCAAGCTTCCGGTGCAATATCTCCTTCTAAGCAATCATTTCAATGGTGTTTCCTTTGAGTGGGCTTATAACCCACAGGTTTTTCCCCAGGATCTTACCTAGCTCTTCTAATCTTTTCTGGAGATGTCCTCAAGTTCCTTTCAATTATGACGTAAGAATGATTCTCATCAGTCATATTTCTTTCCCAAGATCGCTTCAAATTATTTCATCATTGGCTCAACCTTTCCTCATTCATTGTTCTGGAGTGTCTCAATAATTCATGGTGCGGTTTCTCGTCATCATTCTCAGCGTTGAAGGCCGAAGGAGAGCTTCTCTTAAATCTGTCCGTTCTTCTGAAGACTTGTCTTGTCAGCTTGTTGTGATCCTCTTAAATTGTTTTTGATCGTCAAAAATTCCTTCCATATATATCTGGAGCATTTTCATTGTTGTGTTCATTTCTCGATCCTCCGAAGGCCATTATTTCAGAAGATTTCTTCGTTCTCAGCTTTCAGCTTTCGTTCTCAAATTCTTCTCAATGGTGGTCTCTTCGTTCGTATCTCCATTATTCCGGTGCCTTGTTCAAGTTTCTATTAGGCAAATCTTGATCTCTTCATTCTCATGTATTCCCATTCGTTTCAATTCTCACCGGTGGTTCGTTCAAGACTTCTTCAAGTTTGTGCTCATATCCCTCTTCAATCTTTCCAGAAGAATAAGTAGTATGCCAAATCCGTTGCTTGTCGTCAATTTAACTTGATGAAGGATAAGCATAACATAATTCTTATTCTTGTTTCATCAAGATGATTTCAATCCTTCTTCCGGAGTTGTTCATGATATCAAATTCTCGGTTTTAAGTTGTTCATCTCTCTTTCCGGAGTTCCAATTTTCTCAAGTATCTCTTCATGAAGTTCCATCTAAATCTTTGCTAGGCCTCAATCTTATTCTTCTCAACCTTCATTCTTTTGATCATCATTTTTTTCCAGAGTTCTCCAAGATGTTCTTCATGGTGGTTCTTCAAGTATTTAATTCCTTCTCAAAGTGTTCTTCAATATTCTTGTGGTAGTACCTCAAGTATTTAACTCCTTCTCAAAGCATTCCCAAGTGCAATTCTTTCTTCCTTATCTTTGAGATGGTGGTATAACATTCTTGAGTCATGAGGAGTCTTGAAGGGAATTGTCAAGAATGAAATATTTAAACCCATCTTTCTTTCTCGGAGTTATCTTGGATTGGATTTCACCTAAAGCTTTTCCTATGGATTGTTGCTATCATGGTGCTTATCAATGATCCAAGTTCTCAATGTATCCTCTTGGTGAAAGAAGTTTTGCATCTCTTGTTGCTTGCAATCAATCAATTGCTCCGTTTGTGGCCAGTTGTCACCTCATAATTTTGAGATGTTTTCCATAAGCCCATAACAAGATATTCTTTTCGTTGTTGAATTTCCAGCAACTCCGTTCAATCCTTCCTTGTAACGGTGTTTTTTCTAATTCATGGTGGTAGAAGTTGTCATTTTCTTCTCCGTTCATTTCCTTCAATCGATCTAGCTTTTATTCTTTTGTTCCGGAGGCATTGTGATGTTGCTGTATTCATCTCATCATCTCGTTGTATCATCATCATGTGCTTTCTTGCTTATCTTTTAACCGGAGTGTTGTTTTTCTCTTTTCAAGTTCTCTCCATCTTATCAAATTTTGCCTCTCTATCCTACCCAAGTGCTGCCCAAATTTCTTGTGAATTCTTGCTTGTTCCTCATGTCATTCATCACCTCGTTGAAACCTTCAAGCTTCTTTGGTTTCACTCGTTTGTCAAAGAAGCAACTAAGTTTTATCTCTTCCGTTCCTCTTTCTCTTTCCCTTCTCATTCTAAGATCTCGGGTCGAGATCTCTTGTAAGTGGAGGAGAGTTGTAATAGCCCGAGACCGACGCTCCAGAAGATTCCCCTCTTATTTCATCGTCGTCATGTGATTTATCTGGCTGTCTCATTCATCATCGCATCATTCGCATCATCTGCATAGCATCGTCACTCGTTTTTGAAAACTTGCACCATTCGTAGTTGCTGGTTCTCTCTGTTCGTGTCGTCGACCGTTTCAAGACCAACCACACACGCACGCACCCGCGACATCGTCAAAATATTGTTTTCAAAAGTGTGTTTAAAATATTCTCGGATTGGGTCGAAAGTTGGCATGCGGTCTTATTATGTCGAAGGTAGACCGCCTGCCAAATTTCGTCGCAATCAGAGGTCGTTTGATATCCGAACGGTCGACCGTAGCGGCACCGTCATCGGTTTATTATCGGACGTTTTCGGTGTTTTAAAAACTTGTCACGGGCTGCCATCCATTCCCTCTCATCCCCACCAAGCCCCTCTGCACATCCCATCGCAGCCCACCGCAGCCCACCTAAACCTTCCCCGCGACCGGAGCCGTCCGATTGCGATCGAACGGCTCGAACCGCCCCAAAACGCCCTAACCCTAGCAAGATTTGCTATAAATAAACACCCCTAGCCTACCCTTCCTCGAAATCCGCGCCTCTCCTAACCCTAGCCGCCACTTGGCGCAGCCAACCTCTCCTCCCACCATGCGGGGCCCGCAAAGCCCATCCGCGGCCCGCCCGGGCCCGAGGGGAGCCGCCGTCGCCCGTAGCTCTCCGATCCGATCGGATCGGGAGCAGCCCGAGCTCCTGTGGCGCCATGGCCGCCGGACCTCATCCATGCCCGTGCCCGGTCGCCTCCTCCCGCGCCGGCCACCGGCGAGCCCCTGCCGGCCGAGCCGTTCGCCCGATGCCCGCCGTCGCCAGCCGCCGGTGCCTCCCTATCGAAGCCGCCGTGCCTCCACCCGCCATGGACGCCAGCGAGCCGTCGCCCCGCCGCGAGCGCCCGTCGCTGCTCCGAGCTGCCTCGCAAACCGCCTCCGCCGCCCCGCGGCCGGGTCCGCCCGCCGCCTCGCCTGCCAAGCCCCGCGTCGCCCCGTCGGCCGTCAAGCCCACCGCCGCCTCTGCCTTCCTTGATCCCGATCAGGATTGGGAGGAGGAGCTCCTGCTCGTGCCGCCCCGTTAACCGTCTCCAGCTGTCGCATGGGCCCGCGGCCCAACCAAACCGGGCCTTGGCCCGCGAGGTGAGAAGCTTTCCGCCGCCAGCCCTGTGCTATGTGATGCACGTGCGTGATTTAGCTACCTTGCGCCCGGTTTCTGTTTAACCCATGTCCAGATTCGGCCCATATATATATATATTCACTGTTTGCGATTTTTCCTAATTAACCAGTGAATTTCATACTTTCAGAAAAAACCATTAATTTGCATCGCTTATAAATAAATAACCGTGTATCGTAATAAAATGTTTTTTATACGTAAAATGCTTAGAATTTTGTGTAGATTCATAATATGCCACATTCATCCATGTTTTAAAATGTTTAACATGTTGTTTTCTTATTTTGCATAAATATCATGTTTGTTGCATTGCGCATAATTATTGAATCGTGCATCCAAATTAATCAAACCTTGCATGTAAAATGTGTAGCATTTTTATAGGCCTTTTTCATGCATGCTAAAAATATTTCATGTGTTGGTTGCATTTATTTTCATACATAACTTTGCTAATAGGTTTATGCTATAAACTTGCCTAATTAATTGTGACATATTTTCCTACATGAACCATATGATTGTGGGGTAGAAAAATCCATAGAATTTATCTGCGCAATTAGTTTTGCCATTTGAGTAAATTTGTGTGCATGTCATTTTGCCATGATGCCCTTTTGTTATTTTCGTGTGATTTAATCCTTGCATCATATGAATTATTGTTGAACATGAGATATGCCCTTTGACATGTGCACTAGCCCCCTGGTCTTTTGTTTGCCATGATATTCCATGTTTAGATGTTGTTTTCTTGCTGCCATCATGTCTTAAAAATATTGCAGTTTTGAGGGTCCAAAATAATTCTAAGTCTGGAACTGTTATTTTGTTGGCATGTTGCCATGTGATTTGCTATTGATCTAGGAGTCTTTTGTGGTTGCTCCCAAGGAGTCTTTTGTTAAGCATGTTGTTGTCTACCAGGTTGTGCCATTTGATGCCATGTATAGGATTTGCATCATAGTTATATTCATTGTCCAACATGTCAATCTGTTAAAAACTGCTGCACATGCCTACTCTAATTTTCACTAAGTCTGAGAATCTGTTTTCTTCATAATGGCATGTTGTGATGATGCTAGCCATGATTCCATGCATAAGTAGACCTTGCCACCATGGAATGATTTGTAGTGCATCATGTCTACTACCATCCTGTTAATTTTCAGGCCATAATATGCCCTGTAGCATATAGTTTTGCTGCTGCCAATATGCCTCCGTGATAATCTGCTATGCAAAAACCTATTATTTTCACCAAGTCCTAATCTGCTATATTTTGTTGCAATGTTGTGAGCTTCCTACCATGTGATCCATGACTCTTTTGAGTATGATATGTGAAGATGAAATGAAGTGTGTGTTATATGCTACTGCCCCATGCTTAGTTTGTGTATTTTAGAATCTTGTAGCTTGTTGTTTTCATGTGTGCAATCTGCTATGTTGCTGTTTTGGGCAGATTTCAAATAAAACTTGTATTGGTGATTGTGGTTGAACCGTAGCTCCGTTTTGCACATGCCATATATGAAACTTGCTTAGATTTTCATGTAGCATCATAATATCTTGTTGCATCCATGATTTGGTATGTTTGTGGTTGTCACTTTCCTGCATTTGCATTCATGGCATATAATCTTGTGATTGTCATATCTTTTAGGCCGTAGCTCCGTTTCTAATGTTCTATATATGTAAATCGATTAGAATGACGTGTAGAATTGCATGGTATACTTTATTTTCCTGGTTAATAAATATAAAAACATGATTAGTTCAGATCTGGACCAATTTCGAAATTAACATATGGGGTCATTTCGGAAATACTATATGTTGTTTCCGGCCTCATTTAAGATGCCTAGATGGTGTAGTTTCATTATGCTTCACCTCTTGCCATGTTTAAAAACATTTAATATTGTCGTGTACCTAACGAGAGTGAACTAAATAATTCGAATGTGGAGTTTCGTCAATATGCAACACGTTGCATATTGAGCTTCACTTAATGTGTAGTATTGTTTGTTGTGATTGCTATGCCTTGCATATTTAAATGGACATGCATCATATTCGATTGTGCATCATGTCATGCATATGTCGTGGTGTTGATCATGTGTTGATTGTTGGTCCCGGATTGCTTCTTCTCGATAGAGTTCCGAAAGCGTTCGGAGTGTGAGGATTCGTTCGACTACGTTCCGTTCGTCTACTTCACGGATCACCTGCTTCATGGATTCGTTCTTCTTCCAAGCGGGATCTCTGGCAAGATGATCATTTCCCTGGATACCATTACTATCATTGCCATGCTGGATGTCTCGTTTCTATCGTTGTCTCGCTACCTACCACTTGTATGTCAAGCCTCCCAAGTTGCCATGAAAAGCCTCTAACCCCTCCACATCCCAGCAAACATTGTTTGGCTATGTTACCGCTTGCTCAGCCCTTCTTATAGCGTTGCTAGTTGCAGGTGCAAGTTCTTCCATGTGCAACATGGATATTTTTGATATATCACAATATTATTGATATTTAATTTAATGCACATATATACTTGGTAAAGGGTGGAAGGCTTGGCCTTTTGCTCGGTGTTTTGTTCCACTCTTGCCGCCCCTAGTTACTTGTGTACCGGTGTTATGTTCCATAATTGAGCGCTCCTAACATGCTCAGGGTTGTTATGGGGACCCCCTTGATTTTCGTTTTAGGATAAAACTTGTCTGGCAAGGCCCAACATTGGTACTACATTTGCCTACTAACAACTAAAATTGCATAGGGACCCGCCGGCACCCTCGGATAATTAGTCAACAACCCGGGCCAGTGCTCCTCATGAGTGTTGGTCCAAACTAGAGTCGTGTGCGGGGCCAATCCGGGGCAACTCGGGTGATGTCTATCAGGCCACTATACGCTGCGCTCATCTGGTCGTGTCTTGAGAACGAGATACGCGGCTCCTATCGGGTTTGTCGACACGCCGAGCGGCCTTGCTGGATTTGTTTTACCTTTCTCGAACGTCTTGTGCGAGGAATTCCGAAAATACTTTGGGCTATCTTGAGGTTGCGGTTTTCCAGTGGAATTGCCTAGGAAGATCACGAGATTCATGGTCGAGGTTATTCTCGCTGCGTGTGGTTAGTTTGTGATGGATGAGTTGGAGCACCCCTGCAGGGTTAAATCTTTCGGAAAGCCGTGCCCGCGGTTACGTGGCAACTTGGAATCTTTGTTTAACACCCGGTCATAGCAAACTTGAAGTAAACTCAAATAAAATACACCAACCGTGTGCGTAACCGTGACTGTCTCTTCTCGTGAGTCCTTATCCGAGAGAGAACACGGTGGGGTTATGTTTGTTCGTAAGTAGGTGTTCAGGATCTCTTAGAGATCATTACTAGTTCAAGTCCGTTTATGCGACCATCATCCCCCCTTTATTCTTGTACTCGTAAGTTAGCCACTCAAATATATGCTTAGTGCTTGCTGCAGCCTCACCACTTAACCATACCTCACCCATTAAGCTTTAATAGTCTTGATACCCTTGGAAATGAGATTGATGAGTCCCTGTGGCTCACAGATTACTACAACAACAGTTGCAGGTACAGGTAATGCGATGATTTGACGTGAGCGCGATGCTTGTTTGATTTGGAGTTCTTCTTCTTCTTCTTCATCGATCTAGGATGGGTTCCAGGCGGTAGCCTGGGATAGCAAGGATGGATGTCATTTTATCGTTTGTTTTCATCCGTAGCCGGACCCTGCTCTTTTGTATGTTGTTTGGATATGTTGTTGTATTGATGTGAATTGATGTAGCTTGTGGCGAGTGTAAGCCAATTCCATATACTCATCTCTTCTTTACATGTACTTGTAATGATATCCATTCTTGCAAAACGACGAGATGCGCTTCTATCCCTGTCGAGGCACTCGTGCCAAAATAAGGATAGGATTGCATCTTGGGCGTGACAGTTATTGCCTCTCCTCTCGTCAATCCCAGTTGTTTGACTTGGCTGCTCCAAACAGGATGGTGACTGCAACCCGCAACAGCTTCTTCACCAACCCTGAAGCTGGCAACTCCAGCCAGCGGCAGGGAACTGGTGGGACTGCTCAGGCTGAAGGACACCAGGAGCAGCCACAAGGCGACATTCCCCCGCCACCACCTCCACCGGAGAACATGACCATAGCTCAGTTTCTCCAAGTTCTCCGGGAGGAACGCCAAGCCAACACTGCTGCTATTCAGCAGATGGCTCAAGTCCTTGTGAACAACCAGCAGCAAGGCAGGAACGACAATGGCCGTTCCACTCTGTCTGAGTTCATGAGGAATTCACCCCCAACCTTCACCGAGACTGCTGAACCCTTGGATGCCGATGACTGGATCCGCACCATCGAGGACCTCCTTGCACTGGTCAATTGCAATGAGGATCGTGAGAAGGTGTTGTATGCCTCTCACTGCCTCGGAGGTACAGCTAGAGCTTGGTGGGATGGATTCAAGGTCATGCAAGGCGATCGTGTGATCACCTGGGATAACTTCAAGGAAGGATTCCGCACCGCCCACATTCCTCCTGGGATCATGGCTATCAAGTCCTTGTGAACAACCAGCAGCAAGGCAGGAACGACAATGGCCGTTCCACTCTGTCTGAGTTCATGAGGAATTCGCCCCCAACCTTCACCGAGACTGCTGAACCCTTGGATGCCGATGACTGGATCCGCACCATCGAGGACCTCCTTGCACTGGTCAATTGCAATGAGGATCGTGAGAAGGTGTTGTATGCCTCTCACTGCCTCGGAGGTACAGCCAGAGCTTGGTGGGATGGATTCAAGGTGATGCAAGGCGATCGTGTGATCACCTGGGATAACTTCAAGGAAGGATTCCGCACCGCCCACATTCCTTCTAGGATCATGGCTATCAAGAATAGAGAATTCCGAGTGCTGAAGCCAGGAAGTGGCTCTGTCAAGGAGTACATGCAGAAGTTCAACCTGCTGTCGAGGTATGCACCTGAAGATGTCAACACGGAGGCTGCTAAGATGGAACGCTTCATGGAAGGACTTCAGCAGACCCTGCAGTATCAGCTCATTGTCTGCGACTGTCGGACCTTCTTCGACCTGGTGAACAAGGCCCTCATGCTGGAAGACAAGCGTCGTGCCATAGACGACACTCGCAAGCGCAAGATGATTAGCAAGGGTAGTTCCGGCAACCAGATGCCTCGCCCCTGGCAGCCAGCCCCAGCCAAGCCAACGTATCAGCCGCAGCAGGCTAGACCTCCTGCACCTCGTCCGAGCTACCAGCCTCAGCAGTATGCCAATCCCAGGCCAGCCTACAACAACCCCAATAACAGCAACGGCGGTAGGAACAACAACAACAACAACTATGGTCAGGTCACTTGCTTTGGGTGTGGTCAGCCTGGACACATCTCTAAGCAGTGCCCCAACAAGAAGCCAGATGCACCGCGCCCCAATGCGCCCAACCAAGGTCAAGGCCATGGAGCACCACCAAGGAACCCAGCTCCCCACAACAAGCCCAACAATGGCAAGGGTCGTGTGAATCACGTCACCGCTGAGGAAGCCCAGGAAGACCCGGACGTCATACTGGGTACGTTCCTTGTCAACTCAACTCCAGCAACAGTACTATTTGATTGTGGAGCTTCGCATTCTTTTGGCACCCAAAAGTTTGCACTAGAGAGTGGCATGAAGCCTACACCCCTGGGTAGTCATATGTTAATACAAACCCCCGGTTCGGTTATGAAGTCCAAGATAGGATGTAAAGGAGTTGAGATTATCATCAACGGGGTAGACTTCCTCGCAGACCTCATAGTCCTGGATTCACCAGGCTTGGACGTCATCCTTGGCAAGAATTGGTTGACCAGGAACCAAGGCTACTTGGACTGTGCCAAAAGGATCATTACCATAACCAATAGCCAAGGAGTGGAAGTCAAGTATGTTCCCAACCCTGCCTCCACTTGAACCCCTCAGGTTAATTGTCTGTCAGGAATTGAGTTGGATCAAGTGCCAGTGGTATGTGAATACTCGGATGTATTTCCTGATGAGCTGCACATAATGCCTCCTGACCGCGATATTGAGTTCATCATTGAGCTAAAGCCCGGAGCAGGACCCATCTATAAGAAGCCCTATAGAATGGGATCCGAAGAGTTGGCTGAAGTGAAGAAGCAACTGGCAGAGCAGCTCAGGAAAGGATTCATTCGCCCTAGTGCCTCTCCTTGGGGATCACCAGTTCTATTTGTTTCCAAGAGGGACGGAACTATCCGACTCTGTGTCGATTACCGTTCTCTCAATGAGGTCACAAAAAAGAACAAGTACCCACTTCCCAAGATTGAAGACCTGTTCGATCAGCTGAATGGAGCAAAGGTGTTTTCCAAGATCGACCTCAGGTCTGGGTACTACCAGTTGAAGATCAGGCCTCAAGACATTCCGAAGACGGCGTTTGTAACCCGGTATGGCCTGTATGAATACACGGTCATGTCATTTGGGTTGACCAATGCCCCTGCCTACTTCATGTACCTCATGAACAAAGTCTTCATGGAATACTTGGATAAGTTTGTTGTCGTCTTCATTGATGACATACTCGTCTTCTCCAAGTCTAAAGAAGAGCATGAGCAACATTTGAGATTAGTCCTAGACAAGCTTCGAGAGCACCAGCTTTATGCCAAGTTCAGCAAGTGTGAATTCTGGCTGCATGAAGTTGGATTCTTGGGTCATGTGTTGACTGCAGAGGGATTGTCAGTTAACCCTGCCAAGATTGAAGCCGTGACTGAATGGCAATCCCCAACCAATGTGAAGGAAGTAAGAAGCTTCCTCCGACTCGCGGGATATTACCGCAAGTTCGTCGAAGGGTTCTCGAGCATTGCCCAACCCATGACTCAGCTCTTGAAGAAGGACAAGAAGTTCGAATGGACGCCAAAGTGTGAAGAAAGCTTCCAAGAGCTCAAGAAGAGATTGACCACAGCCCCAGTTTTGGCCACCCCCGATATTCACAAGGAGTTTGTGATATATTGTGATGCATCGAGAACTGGGCTTGGAGGTGTTCTGATGCAAGAAGGCAGAGTCGTAGCATATCTATCCAGACAGCTACGTCCTCATGAAGAGAACTACGCTACTCATGATCTTGAGTTGGCAGCCGTAGTTCATGCCTTGAAGACATGGCGACACTACCTTCTGGGGAAGCGATGTGAGATATACACAGACCACAAGAGTTTGAAGTATATTTTCACCCAAAGGGAATTGAACATGAGGCAGCGAAGATGGTTGGAGTTGATCAAGGATTATGACCTCAGTGTTCAATACCACCCCGGAAAGGCTAACGTGGTAGCTGATGCCTTAAGCAGAAAGACTTGTTCTTGGAATGCTATGATTAAGGAAAGGCTACCCGCCCTGTATGAAGAAATTGGAAGCTTCGGCTTGGAACTAGTTGCACCTGGATTCCTAGCCAACCTCGAAGCAAAGCCTACCTTGATGGATGATATCAAAGAAGCTCAGAAGGGACACGAGAGCATTGAAGGCATCAAGAGGAAGATCAAGGCAGGCAAGGCTCCAGGATTCTCAGTGGATGAACAAGGAGTTGTATGGTTTGGGAAGCGCATCTGCGTACCCAACAAAGAAGAGCGGAAGAACTTGATCTTGCAAGAAGCTCATGACACTCCATATTCCATCCATCCTGGAGGAACCAAGATGTACCAAGACCTCAAGGCAAAAATCTGGTGGCATGGCATGAAACGGGAGATAGGCACCTTTGTTGCCAAGTGTGACATATGCCAGAGAGTCAAAGCTGAGCATCAGCGACCCGCTGGACTATTGCAACCTCTCAAAGTGCCTGAATGGAAGTGGGACAAAGTCGGGATGGACTTCATCACTGGACTACCAAGGTCAAGCAAAGGACATGATTCCATTTGGGTCATTGTTGATCACCTGACCAAGGTAGCCCATTTCATTCTCGTCAAGACGACCTACAATGGGAACCAACTGGCCAACCTCTACATCAACCGAATCGTGAGTCTTCACGGAGTTCCAAAGGAGATTGTGTCAGACCGAGGAACCCAGTTCACCTCAAGGTTTTGGAATAGATTCCAGGAAGCCTTGGGAACCAAGCTTTCCTTCAGCACTGCGTTTCACCCCCAGACCGGTGGACAGACAGAGCGAGTAAATCAGATACTCGAACATATGCTCCGTGCTTGTGTTTTGGCATATGGAGCCAAGTGGGAAGATTGCCTACCATTCGCTGAGTTTTCCTACAACAATAGCTATCAGTCGAGCCTTCAGATGGCACCATTTGAGGTGTTGTATGGACGCAAGTGCCGTACTCCCCTCAACTGGTCCGAGACCGGAGAAGGACTAGTCTTTGGACCGGACATCGTCCGCGAAGCATAAGAGCAAGTTCAACTCGTCCGAGAGCGTCTCAAGACCTCCAAGACCAGACAAAAGAGCTACGGTGATTCCCACCGTCGAGACATGAGCTTCCGTGTTGGAGACCATGTTTATCTCTGAGTCACACCTCTCAAAGGAACCAAGTGTTTCCACGTCAAGGGGAGCTTGCACCAAGATACATCGGCCCCTTCAAGATCACCGGCAGACGAGGAGAAGTTGCTTACCAGCTAGAACTACCTTCCGAGCTATCAGATGTGCACAACGTGTTCCACGTGTCACAGCTCCGGAAGTGTCTTCAAGGTCCCAACCGCCCCGACCTCTACAAGGACATCAACCATCAAGCCATCGACCTTCAGCCAGACCTCACTTATCGTGAGAGGCCAGTTCGCATTTTGGATGAAGCTGAACGTTGCACCCGAAGCCGCACCATCAAGTACTTCAAGGTTCAATGGAGCAACCACACTGAAGCTGAAGCAACCTAGGAGCGTGAAGACTATCTTAGATCTGAGTTCCCTTATCTTTTTAGCACTTAGCCTAGGAATCTCGGGGACGAGATTCTTGTAAGGGGGGTAGGTCTGTCACACCCTGTGTTTGTATCACTTTGCTATGCTTGGATTTACAAAATTTGGAACCAATTAAAACTTTTTGAGTGCATGCTTGTTTGAATTGTTGCTTGTTTGATTGTTTGGTTGATTATGTTTGGCACTCTTAGGTTCTACTCCTCTCCATATTCATCTTCCTTGATCCAAAACTTCTTGCCCAATGATCATGCCATGTGAATAGTACCCAAAACTATTTTTATCAAATATTATTTTGGCCAAAAAGGATTTATTCAATTTAGGTTTACTAAAACCCCTGAATTGAGGTTTGTACTACAAGTCCTCAAATTGGGTGGATCCTTTTTCCCCAAAGACTTTATTTGGAACCTACTATAAATATGACTTCCCAAAACCACCAAATATTATTTTTAAAGATTATTTTCCTATTTTATTTAAATGCTTTTTCTTAAGGCCAGAAATGGTCTTTTATAGGGAAAAATTATTTAAATGTTTTAAAAATATTTGATAAAATTTAGGGAAACTCAGTGGACATATATTTTCCATATATATGAGTTTCAACACATGGTCATGTTCAAAATCTTGGGAAAAACCCCTCAAAACCCTTTCTGCTTAAATCAAGCTTTTGAAATATTTCTATAAGAAATATTCCCAATAAATTCCAAGAAAATTCCAGCATGTCACAATTGTCATATGTGATGATCTTGCCAAGTTTCATCTCAATCCCAATTGATTTGCTTCATCAAAATATTCCAAAACCATTCCTGTCCAGAGCCAAATTTGAACAACTTTATATTGTGAAGTTTATTCCCTTGACCCCAAACTTTGTGGGAATGTGCTAAACCCCAAATAATGATACCACACCAAGTGGTGGATTTGTGGGAAGTGAAATGCATGCCTAGATCTACAGAAATCTGATTCTGTTGATTTCTAGGGTTTCACAAAGTTACATTGTGAACTTTCTTCAAAACTCCTCAAACTTGGTGATCCTCTCTATTTCTACCTATATTTTCATCCTGTTAAATCTCATGGCAAGCAAACCCCATTTGCTTAGCCAAATTATCATCAAACACTTTTTCTTATGCTATAAAAAGCCCTGTTTGACCCCCTTTCTTAGTTCTCCTTGAATTCAAAATTTTACCACAGCTTGCCAACATTGCACTTCACCTCCAGTAAAAACCCCAAGCCCTAAAGCCACTGATTGCTGGGGTAAAACTTCACCTTCCTCCTCTAGACAGCCCCTTTCCCTCTCTTCCTTGGCCTCTCTCCTTCTCCCTTGACTCTCCAGGGCATCCAATGCCTCAACCCTGCTTGTTTACTCCCCCTAGATCCCCTAGACACGGGAGGCCACGCAGAAGCTGCCAAGGACATGCCATGGCATGCCAAAACGGCGCTCCAGAGCGCGCTACAGTGCCCGACCGCACTGTAGCCGCCGCCCACTAGATGGCCCCGACAGCCTAGGGCCTCCCCCTCTCGCCACTTGGCCCCCTCGACGTCCGCACCACGGCACCCTGTCGGCCCCCTCCTCCCTCTCCCCCCAACGGCTCCGCTCGCACGTGCCATTGCCGCCCAGTTCGGCCAACCGCGGGCCTCGCACGCGCGAGCTCTCCCTCTCTCTCTCCCTTGCCTCCCTTGCCCGTAGACCAACCCAGGAGCACCCGAGGGAAAGCCCTGTGTGCTCCCTCCCCCTCCAGCGACCAGCCCGACCTCGTCGGCGCACGGGTCCACGGTGGACTCGCGTCCCGAGTATAAAAGGGTTCCCCGAGCCCCCCCTCTCTCCTCCTCTGGCCCTAACCCACTTCCAATCAACCTCCAGAGGCCCCCATTTGAGCTCCCCGAGCACCAGTGCTCGAGATCGACCGAGGCGCCGCCGCAGCGGAGCTCCGTCAATCTCGGGTTACCGGCCCGCTCCAGTCCTCCTCCCCTCCTCTATACAACCGTGGGGTCCCCCTGACTCTCTCCCCCCTCCTCTCCGCTCGAATCGGGGCAAGAATCGACACCGACGACCTCCTCCCGAAGCGGCTCCGCCGTGCTTCCTCGTCGCCGGCGAACCTGTGCGTCTCCGGACTCCCCTCCACCTCCAGAGGAACGGCGGCTCGACGCTGGGCCCGTTCCTGCCCTCAGCTCTCCTCGCCGTTCCCGCCTTCGCCGACGGTGAGCTCCTCCAGCCTCGGTCCCGAGGTGGAAGACGGACCCGACAGGGAGGCCCCACCTGTCGGCCTCTGTCTCGCCCGCCTCTCTCTCCCTCTCTCACTGGCACTCGGGCCCCGCCTGTCAGGTTTGAACCTGGCGAGCGCGGGCGCACCGGTTCGCCTGGGGCTGATTTGCTCTGGGCCGGCCCAGTTGCGGCCAGATCTGGCACAGGGCACAGTGCCCATTTTCTTTTTCCCTTTTCTGTTAGTTTTTCCAAAATTCCTCAGGCCAAAATAAAAATCCAATGCCAAATATTTTTCCACCATAAATCCTAGAATATTCTGTAGAATTTAATAGTGCCACTTGTGCATTTTTGTGTAAATGTTTTACGTAGTGATCTTAATTAAAACCTAGTTTTTAATATTTCTTGCCTCTGTTTAAATAGTTTTAAAAATGTTTCTTACAACGAAACCATAGATAGATGTTTTTAGGATAGTTTGTAGTATTTATCAGAGTAGGGTAACATTTTAGAAGTAAAGATTGTGCTCTATTTTTGGGTGATGCTTATTTTTGCCTGTTTATTCCGCCACGATAGATTGCGTTGTTGACGAAGGGATTGGAACCAAAGATTTCGAAGACCCCGAAGACTTTGTTGAGCCAGGCAAGCAGCCCTTTGACCATGATAAGAAACTTTTTCATGCATGACAAATAGCACTTGTTGTTTCAATGATTTGATCATGATGTGGTGTTCCCCCTTCGGTGGGATGCCGCCGATACTTTACTGTTGATACTTGCATCGTGCATGACCCTACCATTCTTATGAGGGTTGTGCGGGTGGGAGTAGATAGGTTGCTAGTAGATGCTACGCAAGTGGGTTCAGGAATATGCATGGTGAAGGAAACAAATGATTTCAAAGACTTTTCGAAAACCCCGTCGGGTGCCACTAATGCCCGAGGGAGATGATGATGAGCTAGGTAGCCACTTGATAAAGAAGTGGTGTACCAGAGCAAGTGAGTGTGTGTGGTTTTTCGAAAACGGATTGGTGTAATTTGCGACCGTTATTCCAACCTTACATGTACGACCACGATGCCCCTTATGGGACGGGGCTTTGTTGATTACCTTGGTGGGTACTAGCATAGAGCCCGCATTACTAGTGGCGGGAGTGGCGTGGTCACTCTCGATACGGGGTCGTGCCTGGAAGGGCGACCATGCACTGTCTTTACAGGCACCGGGCACACCGTTGTGTTCCTTCATGGATGATACTGTGTAGAGCAAGGCTCATGTTTGTACATCATGAAGACACAGACCAACGAGTGGACTCTTTGTTTAGTATCGCCAGGGGAAAGGCATTGTTCGGGTGCTTACCTCGGGTATGTATTGTACCGCGAGTCATGGATGACACGGAAGTTCCCCGAGTCTTGTGGGTAAAGTGTGCAACCTCTGCAGAGTGTAAAACTATTCGAATAGCCGTGTCCACGGTCAAGGACAGTTGGATGACCGATCTTGTGCTACGTCCAAATGTTTTCACAAACTGGTGTGTGTGTGTGTGTGTGTGTGTGTTGGTGACAAAGGTGATACTTGAGCTAAGTCTGATGACTTGGCATGATGATGAACATGAGATGTTCAACCCCTTCTTATGATGATAACTGAGTTTTGTTCACATGAATACCTGTCAACAGTTGATGCATGTTCTCTTAAGGTTACTTGATCATATCATTGCACTTAAAATCAGCTTTCTGCAAAACTTACCTACTTAGTGCTATATCATGCATTGTTATACCTTGTTCCACAACTTGGGTTGCTTGCGAGTACATTCAAAGTACTCATTGGCTTGCCACTGGTTATTTAATTGGCCAGGCATGGAAGAACAGGAATACGGTGAAGAGTTCGTTGGTGACGAACATGCGAACTAGGACGCTTCCTAGTCAGAATGCATGTAGGTTTAAGGCAGATGGCATGGGTTCACGCTTTCGACCAAGATTTCCGCTGCTTGTTATGTTTAAGTGTTTGGCCCTTGCGGCCCTATGTATGTAAGACTTGACATCCATGGTCTTTATTTGTGTAAGACGGTATGTAAGGATGTAAGACTCTTGTTATTCAGCTTCTGTGTGTTCAGTGAGCATTGATCTCTGGGGTCACTGTACACGTGCATTCGGTGATCACGACTTATGAGTCGGGGTCCCCACATTGCCTGCGGCCGGTGGCGCGGGTGGAGGTGGCAGTGACAAGTGGCGGCGGCTTGGTACACAGGCGTGGAAATTGAGTAAGAAAGGTAGGGTTTTCCAAATCAGGCAGGCTAGGGCGTCCATTTATAGGCAAGGGGTCTAGGGTTAAGGATTTTTGCACCGATTCAAGCCCTCCGATCGCGATCGGACGACTCCAATTGCACGGGGGTAGGGTAGGCCTAGTGGGCTGTGTAGAGTGGTGGTGGGCTAAGAAGAGAGGGAGGTTGTGGCCCGACGACAGAGTTTTAAAACACCGAAAACGTCCGATAAATAAACCGATGATAGTGCCGCTACGGTCGACCGTTCGGGTATCAAACGACCTCCGATTGCGACAAAATTTGGCAGGCGGTCTGCCTACAATAAAACAAGACCGCGCACCAACTTTCGACCCAATCCGAGAATATTTTATATGCACTTTTAAAAACAATATTTTACCGATGCCGTGGGCGCGTGCCTGTGTGGTTGGTCACAAAACGGTCGACAACGAAAACGGAGAGAACCGGAACCTATAAACGGATGCACGTTTTGAAAACTCATGTCGACATAATGCCGATGCTATGCACATGATGCGAATGATGCGATGATGAATGCGACAAACAAACGAATCACACGACGACAATGGAATAAAAGGGGAATCTTCTGGAGCGTCAGTCTCAGGCTGTTACAATAGGTGCAGGCAGGATTCGGCTTATTTTCTTATGGACGTGAGGCCTATATACACATGATCATTTTCGTGAAAATCGCATAACTATTCGCTTTTCTATCAATTGCCCAACAATAATTTGTTTACCCACTATATGCTATTTCTATGAGAGATGCCACTAGAGAACTCTACGCCCCCCTGGGTCTATTCACTTATATATTCACAAACGCTATTACTACCTTGTTGTTATTTATTTGTTTTTATTTTATTTTGCAATTTACAATTATCTACAATTGTCTACACAACTCACTTGCTTGCAAATAACGTGATCAAGGGGATTGAAAACCCTGTTGCTGGCGTTGGCTGCAAGTTGTTTGTTCTTTTGTGTGCAGCCGCTGAAGACAGTTGAGGATTGGTATTCCTATTGGTTCGATAAACCTTGGTTTCACAACTGTGGGAAATACTTACCCACATTGTGCTGCGATAACCCATTCCTCTTCACGGAAAACCCAACGCAGATCACAAGTACCAGGAAGGATTTCTAGCGCTGTTGCCGAGGAATACCATCACCAACTATCAAGTAACTTCGCACAAATTTTCATTCACTTGTTCTTCTTTTTTATTTTCTGTTATATTAAGTTTGTCTCATAAAAATCAAAAATACAAAAATATTTATCTTTGCTTGTTACAAATTTACTACCTTGTTTGATTTGCTTGTTCGGTCACCATGTCTCAAGATACTACTAAGTTGTGTGATTTCTCAAATACTAATAATAATGATTTTATTAATGCTCATATACCACCCGCCACTAGTGCGGAGGCTTTTGATATTAATGCTGCATTGCTAAATCTTGTCATGAACGATCAATTTTCGGGAAGTCCTAATGATGATCCCGCATCGGATCTTAATATCTTTGTTGAATTATGTGATATGCCAAAGAAAAAGGATATGGATAAGTATATTGTGAAATTAAAATTATTTCCTTTTTCACTAAGAGATAAGGCTAAAACTTGGTTTTCATCTTTACCTCGTAATAGTATTGGAACATGGGATCAATGTAAAGATGCTTTTATTGCCAAGTATTTTCCTCCTGCTAAGATCATCTCCCTGAGAAATCAAATAATGAATTTTAAACAGCAAGATCAAGAGCATGTTGCACAAGCTTGGGAGAGAATGAAATTGATGATAAGAAATTGTCCAACTCATGGCTTAAACTTGTTGATGATTATCCAAAATTTCTATGCTGGACTAAACTTTGTGTCTAGAAATCTTCTAGATTCTGCCGCAAGTGGTACCTTTATGGATGTGAACTTAGGAGAGGCCACAAAACTTCTGGACAACATTATGAAAAATTATTCTCAATGGCATACCGAAAGGGCTCCAACTGGTAAGAAGGTAAATTCTGTCAAAGAAATCGCTACTTTGAGTGAAAAAGTGGATGCTCTTATGAGTATAGTTTCTAGCAAAAATAGTAATGTTGACCCCAATGATATGCCTTTGTCTACTTTTATTGAGAAAAATAACGATGCTATTGATGTGAACTTCATCTCGCAAAATAATTTCAATACCAATGCTTATAGAGGAAATTTCAATGCTAGACCGTATCCTGGTAATTCCTCTAACAACTATGGAAATTCTTATGGAAATCCTTCTACAAATTCTAACAGGATACCTTCTGATCTTGAGAACACAATTAAGGAATTTATTAATTCTCAAAAGGTTTTCAACACTACGGTAGAAGAAAAGTTGCATATGATTGGTGCTTTGGCTAAAAACATGGATAGAATTGCTCTTGATGTTGAAACTCTTAAAAATAAAGCTTTGCCACCCAAGCACGATTTCAATGAGACTATTAAATCTATCCAATTATCTATTAATGAAAGTAAGGAGAGGACCGCTAAGTTGAGAGCTAAGCGAGAATTCTTAGAAAAAGCTCTTCCACCCGGTTTTTATCAGAATCATGATGAAGATCTTAAAATGATTGGTGTTTATCCTATTGAATATATTTGTACTTCTCTGAATATAAATTATAAAGGGACTGGAGATGAGTCAGCTCTAGTTGAGAAGCGTCCCGTTTGCTTGGAGGGTGATGATTTTGATGCTAAAACTGAAAAAAGTGGGTTTGGAGAGGTCAAAACTGTAACTAGTGATGTTCCCACTATCTTGGATTACAAGGACTTTAATTATGATAAATGCTCTTTAGTAGAATGTATTTCCTTGCTGCAATCCATTATTAGCTCACCCAATGCTTATGAACAAAACAAAGCTTTTTCCGAACATATAGTAGAATCTATGATAAAAGCTTATGATGAGAAACTTGAACTTGAAGTTTCTATTACTAGAAAATTGCATGATGAGTGGGAACCTACTATCAAAATAAAGATAAATAAATATGAATGCAATGCTTTGTGTGACCTTGGTGCTAGTGTTTCAACCATACCTAAAACTTTATGTGATGTGCTTGGTCTCACTAATATTGAAGAGTGTTCCCTAAACATGCATCTTGCGGATTCTACCATCAAGAAACCTTTAGGTAGAATTAATTATGTGCTTATTATTGCAAACAAAAAAATTTGTGCCTGTATATTTCATTGTTCTTGATATTTATTGCAATCCTTCTTGTCCCATAATACTTGGAAGGCCATTCTTACGAACTATAGGTGCAATTATTGACATGAAAGAGGGAAACATAAGGTTCCAATTCCCATTAAAGAAAGGAATGGAACACTTCCCTAGGAAGAAAATTAAACCACCTTATGAATCAATCATGAGAGCCACTTATGGGATGAGTGTCAAAGATGACAACACTTGAAACTATGCATTATGCCTAGCTAGGGGCATAAAACAATAGCGCTTGTTGGGAGGCAACCCAATATGTATCTTAATATTTGTTTTTACTATCTGTTATTTTGTGATAAAATGATTGTTGCCTCTGTAATGACTATGCTTTTATGTTTTAATTAGTGTTTGTGCCAAGTAAAGCCTTTGGGATGACTCACGAGATGAGTAGAAACGATGCTGAAACATAATAGAAACTTTACTCCAGTACAGGAATTTTCATTTTTTACTGGAGCGCGATAATGATCTGGAATTTTTACAAAGTATTTATATACAAATTCTCCAGGCTATCCTAACTTTTCAGAATTTTTAGAGTTTCAAAACTATGGGCTCTTTACAGATTGTACAGACTGTTGTATTTTAAACATATTCTGTTTTGCTTGCATAGTTTGCTTGTTTTGATTATGCTATGTATTGTATCGAGGGGTATTAGCCATGGAGAAGTTAGAATACAGTACCTATTATGCAAAAATGATTTAATAATCAATTTATAACAGTACCTAAAGTATGCAATATGTTGCTTATACCAACGGATCTCACGAAGTTTTGTTGAGTTTTGTGTGATTGAAGTTTTCAAGTTTTGGGTGTGATCACGATGGACCACGGAATAAGGAGTATCAATAGCCTAAGCTTGGGATTCCCAAGGCACCCCAAGTAATATCCTAAGGAAGACTCAAGCATCTAAGCTTTGGGATGCCCAGGAAGGCATCCCCTCTTTCATCTCAATCCATCGGTATGTCACTTGGAGCAACATTTTTATTCATCACATGATATGTGTTTTGCTTGGAGCGTCGTTTGCTTTTGTTTGCCTTTACTTTAAGTTTGTCACAATCATAATTTGCTGGACACACCTATTTGAGATAGACACACCTTCATCATAATTTGCTAGAAAACTCTATGTGCTTCACATATATCTTTTGAGCTTGGCAGTTGCTCTAGTACTTCACTTATATGTTTTTGAGCACGGTGGCGTGTACATTTTATAGAAATAATATGCTCTTGTTCTTCACTTATATTTGTTTGAGAGCTGAATAAATAGTGAAGGTAATTTGCATGGGTCATAAGACTAGTCCAAAAATAATAGGTATTCAATGAGTGATAATCAAAACCATCATGTAGCACATATAGAGAAATTTTGTGTTAATGACATTGATGTGGTAATATGAAAAAGGTGTGAGTCCACAATTGTTGATTCGTAGAAGTGTCGTGTCGTCGTTTTCTCACGGGGGGTGCCCCGGGACTGCAGATGCCATGGGATGGCTTAAGAGGTGAGAGCAAGGCTGCAGTGGAGATCCGGGACGGGATAGGGCAACAGCACGCGGTGGTTTACCCAGGTTCGGGGCTCTTCGGAGAGATAATACCCCTACTCCTGCATGTCTGTATATGAGGTGTATCGCAGTACAGAGTTGCTCCTAGAGTTGTATGGGAGAGGAGAGCCATGAGGCTTCCTGCCCCATATGTGTACGTGTGTAGGCATGAGAGGAATGAGGGAGTGAGAGTGAGAACACTCACGGGGGGCTCTGACGTGTGTGTGAATGAATGCCATGAGAGGCTCCCCTGGTGCCTCTTATAAAGGTAGGCCCAGGGAATAAGGGGTGGCCCGCATGGCCAACTAAACACTATTCGAGGTGACAAGTGATGCAGGCTACAGTGCACCAATATTGGAGCGCAGTGAAGTGACGCATGACACAGGCTACAGTGTCCTCACATTGTGTCCGACGGGACGTTGTGGCTGACTTCTCGTAGCCGGCCAGCTGGAGGAGCCGGAAAGGGAGCCAGCCGGGGAGCCGGACGGGGAGCCAGCTGGAGCAGCCGGCCAACCGGGGAGCCGGCCAACCGGGGAACCGGCAAACTGGAGGAGCCGGAAGGGGAGCCAGCCGGGGAGCCGGACGGGGAGCCAGCTGGAGCAGCCGGCCGACCGGGGAGCCGGCCAACCACGGAGCCGGCCAACTTAGGAGCCGCCCAACCGGGTAGCCAGCCGGACCGGGTAGCCAGTCAGACGGGGAGCCAGCAGGACCAGGTAGCCAGCCGGGGAGCCGGACGGGGAGCCAGCTGGAGCAGCCGGCCGACCGGGGAGCCGGCCAACTGGGGTGCCGGCGAACCGGGGACCCGGCCAGCCTAGGAGCCGGCCAACTTAGGAGCCGGCCAACTTTGGAGCCAGCCAACCGGGTAGCCAGCCGGACCGGGTAGCCAAACCGGGGGGCGTGGGCCGCCCCGATGTTTTGAAATGTTGAGTCGCTTCCTTGGGCCTACCCGGGGGTAATCCCCCCGACAGTAGCCTCCGAGCCTCTGGGCGACTTGGGGAGTCGGGCGGAGGGTTTTTGCCGTTGTCGTTGTTGTTGCAGAAGTCGTTGATGATGGTTGATTGCGGGCCGGGGACGGTGCGGCTTGCTTCCAGCGGGGGCGTGCCAGCGCACCCGCTGGGTGTAGCCTCCGAACCTTCGGGCAACTCGGGATTCGGGCGGAGGGTCTTTGTTGTCGCTGGAGCAGACGGTGGCGTCGAGGTGGTCTGGCATGGACGCGGGGTCCGCCGTCTGATGGGCGTGGAGCCCGGCCGGGCGCGGGCGCGGAGTCCACCGGCTGGCTGTTTCTAGCGAGGGCGCACCAGCACACCCACTGGGTGTAGCCTCCGAGCCTCCGGGCGACTCGAAGAGTCGGGCGGAGGGTCTTTGCTGTTGCTGAAGCAGATAGTAGTGTTGAGGACGCCGGGTGCAGACGCGGGGTCCGCCGACTGATGGGCACGGGGCCCTGCCGAGGGCGGACGCGGGGTCCGCCGGCTATTTGAGCGCGAGGCGCTGCCGGGCGCGGACGCGAGGTCCGCCGGCTAGTGGGCGCGGGGCCTTGCCGGGGGCAGAAGCGGGGTCCGCCGGCTGTCGAGCACGAGGCGCTGCCGGGCGCGGACGCGGGGTCCGCCGGCTGATGAGCGCGGGGTGTTGCCGAGGGCGGACACGGGGTCCATCGGGTGATGGGCGCGGAGCCCAGGTGGGCGGACGCGGGGTCGGCCGGCTGTCTGAGCGCGAGGCGCTACCGGGCGCGGACGCGAGGTCCGCCGGCTAGTGGGCGCGGGGTCATGCCGGGAGCGGACGCAGGGTCCGCCTGCTGTCGAGCGTGAGGCGCCGCCGGGCACGGACGCGGGGTCCACCGGCTGATAAGCGCGGGGCGATGCCGGGCGTGAACGCGAGGTCTGCCGGCTAGTGGGCGCAGGGCCCTGTTGGGGGTGGACGCGGGGTCCACCGGCTGTCGAGCGCGGAGCCCTGTCGAGAGTGGCTTCCAAGCCTCCGAGCGAGGGGGGTTCCTCATGGAAATGATCGTGCAAAAGACAAGTTTAGTCGATGCAGGTGTGTCAAATATTTAGTTTTGGTAGTGCAAGCTTTGTGCAAAGGGTGCCGACTCGGTTTTGTCCGAGCCCCCTCTAATCTTTTTCATGTGCTCTCCGCTCTTTGGCTTTTCCTCTTGCCAGCCGGACAGCCGGGAGCCGGTTTGTGGCTGAGGCGAAGAGTGGGCCGCGGAGTGGAGCGTACAGTACTCGGACTCTGGGAGCAGACTCGACCGAGCAGATACTCACGAATAAAAAGACCGGGTTGTCCAGGCCGTTTTCTCCCAGGACGCTTTTCGCGTGGGGTGACCTCCAGCTTGTGCTCTCGCTAGCCGGACAGTCGCGGTACGATCTGTAGCTGAGACAAAGAGTGAGCCTTCGGTACCGTACACGCTACTAAGCCGTCTCGTGGGAACGAACGTATCGGGCCAAGCGGCTAGCCCCGGGCCGAGACTAGCTGGCGCCGGGGTGAACAGTAAAGTAGCTGAAATAAATGTGGAGATGGCCTCCGAGGGACGCTCGGGGTATCCGTTGTTTGTGCGTGGCACGTGGGTGGGCGATCGGGAGCTCACATTGATTTTCGTGTAGGCGAGGCGGGAGTTGTCGAAGACAGCCAGCTGCCGGCCTGCAGACGGCGTGGCCTTTTACCAGCGGGGCGCGTCGGCCGCACCCGCTAGGTGTTACCCGCTGGGTGTAGCATCCGGGGCGGTTGATGGAGGTGCCGGCCAGCCGGGCACGACCGGTGAGCGTCGAAGTGGACGAGCAGCGGAGCCGACTCCCCAGCCGACCTGGTGTCGAAGTAGGCGGGCAGGCCAGCCGGGAAACCGGCCGAGGGGCGACGCGGGCGAGCCAACCGGCCAGCCGGCCAGATGGCGACGCAGGCGAGGGCCAACTGGCCGAGCGGCGATGCGGGCCAGCCGACCGAGGACACGGGCGGGCGGACCAGCTGGCGTGGGCAGACGGCCGTACAGTGCTTTTTTTTGGGCCCGCGTGGGCAGCCGGCCCCCCTCTCACCCTATCTTTCTTTTTCTATGTCGCCCGCAGCCGGCCACACGAGACAGCCGGAGCGGCGAGGGAGCCGGCCGGCACGACGCGGAATGGAACACGGAGGCCGGCGCGCGCGGGGGTGGAGGTGGAGCCGGCCGCGGCTAGAGGGGGAGCCGGTGCGCGCAGGACGCGGCAGCAGCAGGCCGCGGCGGCGAGCCGACGAAGCGGCGGGCGGAGCCGGACGCGGAGGCGAGCCGGCGGAAGGGCGGGCGGAGCCGGACGCGGCAGAGGGGCGGGCGGAGCCAGACGCGGCGGCGAGCCGGCGGAGGGGCGGGCGGAGCCGGACGCGGCGGCGAGCCGGCGGAGGGGCGGGCAGAGCCGGACGTGGCACCAAGCGTGGGTGCGGTTGCGGCCGGAGGCCAGGAGCCGGAGCAGGCGCAGCCAGCGGCCGAGAGGCGGAGCAGGGGAGCGGGGCGGAAGCCTTGGGCGGAGCCGGTGTCGGCTAAGCACGCGGCGGCGACGCAGTGTGGGGCGCGAGCATGGAGGAGGCCAGGGGGGCGGCGGCAGGCGCGGACGCGCGAGGGAGGTCCTCTGTGCGCGCGGACGACCGGTACGGGAGGCGCACGGGCCGACGAGGGGGCTAGGCGGCTGCCGAGGGGGTGGACCCGTCGACGCCGCGGGGTCCATGGAGGAGCAGCACGACGACCTCGCGGAGCAGCCATGAGGCGAGGAGGGAGAGCAGGTGGAGGTTGGGCTGGTCCGCGGCGAGCCCGTCGGGGAGGACGGCGCCGGGCGCGGCAGCGAGCATGTGCGCGAGGCAGGCGCGGAGGTTGAGGACGGCGCGCCGCGCAGCACCAGCAGCAGTAGCGTGGCCAGGGGGGCCGCGGAGACTGCGCTGAGCAGCAACAACATGGGGAGCGGCGCCGTGAAGCAGTGCTGCGGACGCGGAGGAGCGGCGCAACGTGAGGGCGCCGTAGGAGGCGTTGTTGAGCCTCTTCAGGGGCTTCATGCGCGGCTCGCACGGAAGCAGCGACAGGAATCACGTCGTGGCTGGGTCGGGCTCCGCCCCACAACGACGCCGCGAGAGCAGGCGGTGGAGGCGGTCGCAAGCAGCCCGAGGAGGACCAGGAGGAGGTCGGCACGGCGAGGCGAGGCGGCGACTCGCCGGCGCCGCGCGCCTGTGGCGAGCTCAAAAGAGGCCGACAGGCGCGTCGGAGACGGGCACGGGAGGCCAGCGCCGCGGGCGTTACGTCGGCGCGGCGACTCGGCTGTGCGGGCGTCGAGAGGCCGGCGTCGCGGGCGTCGCGACGGCATGGCGAAGAGGGTCCCGCCCGGACCGCGGTTCCAGTGGCAGCTAGCCCCACGGTGGGCGCCAACTGTCATCGTTTTCTCACGGGGGGTGCCCCGGGACGGCAGATGCCATGGGATGGCTTAAGAGGTGAGAGCAAGGCTGCAGTGGAGATCCGGGACGGGATAGGGCAACAGCACGCGGTGGTTTACCCAGGTTCGGGGCTCTCCGGAGAGATAATACCCCTACTCCTGCATGTCTGTATATGAGGTGTATCGCAGTACAGAGTTGCTCCTAGGGCTGTATGGGAGAGGAGAGCCATGAGGCTTCCTGCCCCATATGTGTACGTGTGTAGGCATGAGAGGAATGAGGGAGTGAGAGTGAGAGCACTCATGGGGGCTCTCACGTGTGTGTGAATGAATGCCATGAGAGGCTCCCCTGGTGCCTCTTATAAAGGGAGGCCCAGGGGACAAGGGATGGCCCGCATGGCCAACTAAACACTATTGGAGATGACAAGTGATGCAGGCTACAGTGCACCACTATTGGAGCGCAGTGAAGTGACGCATGACGCAGGCTATAGTGTCCTCACATCGTGTCCGACGGGACATTGTGGCTGATTTCTCATAGCCGGCCAACTAGAGGAGCCGGAAAGGGAGCCAGCCGGGGAGCCGGACGGGGAGCCAGCTGGAGCAGCCAGCCAACCGGGGAGCCGACAAACTGGAGGAGCCGGATGGGGAGCTAGCTGGGGAGCCGGACGGGGAGCCAGCTGGAGCAGCCGGTCGACCGGGGAGCCGGCCAACCGGGGAGCCGGCCAACCAGGGAGTCGGCCAGCCTAGGAGCTGGCCAACTTTGGAGCCGGCCAACCGGGTAGCCAGCTGGACTGGGTAGCCAGCCAGACGGGGAGCCAGCCGGACCGGGTAGCCAGCCGAGGAGCCGGACGGGGAGCCAGCTGGAGCAGCCGGCCGACCGGGGAGCCGGCCAACCGGGGTGCCGGCCAGCCTAGGAGCCAGCCAACTTAGGAGCCGGCCAACTTTGGAGCCGGCCAACCGGGTAGCCAGCCTGGCCGGGTAGTCAGCCGGACCGGGTAGCCAGCCGGACCAGGTAGCCAGCCGGACCGGGTAGCCAGACCGGGGTCGTGGGCCGCCCCGATGTTTTGAAATGTTGAGTCGCCTCCTTGGGCCTACCCGGGGGTAATCCCCCCGACATGTCGAGATTAAGAGATGTTAACTTCTTATTTATCTAAAAAATAAAGAGGCATGGTGATGATGTGTGAGCATTTCTATTCCTTGTTGAAATCCTAGTGTTGTTTTGACTCGGAGGCGCGCGATGGTTAACTCCTACGAACCTCCTCCCTCGGGGCATGCGAGGAGTACTTTGATTTGTGATAAAACTAATAAAACTTCGCAATAGGTATATGAGTTCTTTATGACTAATGTGACACCATGGACATACGCATCCTCACCCTCTCATATTTGCTAGCCACTTCGGTACCGTGCATAGCCCATTCTCACCTCGAGGGTCGGTGCAACTTTCGCCGGTGCATCCAAACCTCATGACATGATACGCTCTGTTGCACATAAGCTCATTATATCTTCCTCAAAACAGCCACCATACCTACCTATTATGGCATTTCCAAAGCCATTCTGAGATATATTGCCATGCAAATTTCATGGTCACTTCACATGACTAGTTCGTTCATCATCATAATGCTTTGCATGATCGTATACTTTGAAAAATCAATGATTTTGTTTCTTATACTTATAAATATTACTATGTTGCTGTTTGTTAATTCATCATTTCTCACTGAGCATACATACAAAAGATTACATAATGGGTAGCATGTCAAATCAAACATTCTGTTTTTATCATTTACCTACTCGAGGACGAACATGAATTAAGCTTGGGGATGCTGATACGTCTCCAACGTATCTATAATTTTTGATTGTTCCATGCTGATATATTATCATTCTAGGATACTTTTTGGGCATTTGTTTACTAATTTATAATAATTTTTTAGCACTAACCTATGGACCCAGTGTCGAGTGCCAGTTGTTGTTTTCTGCATGTTTTTGATTTTTCAGGTTTACAGTATCAAACGAAGTCCAAGTGGCATGAAACTTTTTGATGATTTTTTCTGGACCAAAAGAAGACCTGGAAACTTCGAAAGGAGGCCGGGAGCCGTATGAGGGCCCCACAAGCCAACAGGTCACGCCCCCAGGGGGCCCCTGATGGCTTGTGCCTCCCTCGGGGGTCTCCCGATGCCCCTCTCTGGCCTATAAATTCTCTAATATCCCAAAAACCTTAAAAGCACTCCTGAAACACTTTTTCCGCCACCGCAAGTCTCTGTTCTGACGGGAGCCCATCTACACCTCCGTTCCGGCACCCTTCCGGAGGGGAGATCGATCAAGGAGGGCCTCTTCATCAACCTTGATGCCCTCACGATGATGCGTGAGTAGTTCACCACAAACCTATGGGTCTGTAGGTAGTACTTAGATGGCAATCTCTCTCTCTTGATCTTCAATACAATGTTCATCACATCTTTGCCTTGATCTATCCAATGTAATCCCTTTTTATGGTGTGTTTGTTGGGATCCGATGAATTGTGAGTTTATGTTTAGATTATTCATCAAAAGTATTTGAGTCAAACTTGAATACTAAGATTCTTAGTTGCATGATCATTATAGCTTCGTAATGCTCTCTGATATATTGAGACAGTTTGGCCAACTAGATTGATATTTCTTCGGTGGGAGTGGTGCGTTGTAGTAGGTTCATCCTGACGAGTTTATATATCCCAGTGACAGAAGGGGTCAAGTTGCGTCTTTGTGATGCCGCTACTAAGGATAAAACGATGGGGTTTATTCATATTGATTGAGTTTACTTTGTCTACATCATGTCATCGTTCTTCAAGCATTACCCTGTTTTACTTAATACTATAGATGCATGCTGGATAGCGGTCGATGAGTGGAGTAATAGTGATAGGTGCAGGAAGGAGTCGGCCTATTTTCTTATGGACGTGATGCCTATATACACATGATCATTGTCGTGAAAATCGCATCACTATTTGCTTTTCTATCAATTGCCCAACAGTAATTTGTTTACCCACCGTATGCTATTTCTATGAGAGATGCCACTTGAGAACTCTACGGACCCCTGGTCTATTCACTTACATATTCACAAACACTATTACTACCTTGTTGTTATTTATTTGCTTTTATTTTATTTTGCAATTTAAAATTATCTACACAACTCACTTGCTTGCAAATAACGAGATCAAGGGGATTGACAACCCTCTTGCCGGCATTGGGTGCAAGTTGTTTGTTCTTTTATGTGCAGCTGTGGAAGACGGTTGAGGATTGGTATTCCTATTGGTTCGATAAACCTTGGTTCATAATTGAAGGAAATACTTACCCACATTGTGTTGTGATAACCCGTTCCTCTTCACAGAAAACCCAACGCAGATCACAAGTATCATTCAGTAGATCGATTTTTCTCACCACCCCAGAGAAGAAAAGGATCAAGTATGTTTCCAGGCTTAAGCCTAAGGAGACTCATGTGAACTCTCTTACGGGAGTTGTCCAGGAAGAAGTGCGAGTGGTAAAGTATTATCCCGATGTATTTCTAGAGGAGTTACCCGGTATGCAGCCAGATCGGGAGATTGAGTTTCTGATAGAGTTGTTGCCAGGCACCGGACCGATCTCCAAGAGGCCATACAGGATGCCCGCTAATAATCTGGCAGAAGTCAAGAAGCAGATTGAAGAGTTGCTGGAGAAAGGATATATTCGCCCGGGTTCATCACCTTGGGGAGCCCCAGTACTCTTAGTGGAGAAGAAGGATGGAACCTTGAGAATGTGTGTGGATTATCGTTCTTTGAATGAGGTGACCATCAAGAACAAGTATCCGCTGCCGATGATCAATGATTTGTTTGACCAGCTAGAGGGACCTAGTGTTTTCGTCCAGATCGACCTTCGATCAGGTTATCATCAGTTGAAGATCCGTGAGAAGGATATACCCTAAACAACTTTTACCACGAGGTATTGGCTTTATGAGTATACAGTCATGTGTTTTGGCTTGACTAATGCTCCTGCCTATTTTATGAGCATGATGAACAAGGTATTCATGGAGTTCTTGGATAAGTTTGTCGTGGTATTCATTGATGATATATTGATTTACTCCAAGAATGAGGAAGAGCACACAGAGCATATGCGCTTAGTTCTGGAGAAGCTCAGAGAACATCAGTTGTATGCCAAGTTCAGCAAATGTGAGTTTTGATTGAAGGAAGTCGTATTTCTTGGACATGTTGTGTCAGGGGAAGGAATTGCTGTGGACCCTTCCAAGGTAGAAGCAGTCACAGAATGGCAGGCACCTACATCAGTCAGTGAGATTCGCAGTTTCCTGGGACTTGCAGGATATTACCGGAGGTTCATTGAGAATTTCTCCAAGATTGCAAAGCCCATGACGGAGTTGTTGAAGTACACCAAGTATAATGGACCGAGGAATGTGAAGCCAGTTTTTAGGAATTGAAGAAACATTTGGTTACAACCCCAATACTGATTCTGCCAAATATACACAAAGATTTTCAAGTGTATTGTGATGCTTCATGCCAAGGACTTGGAGGCATGCTTATGCAAGAAGGAAAGGTTGTAGCTTATACTTCACGCCAGCTTCGACCTCATGAGTTGAACTATGCCACACATGATTTGGAGTTAGCAGAAGTGGTACATGCACTCAAGACCTGGAGACATTTTCTTATCGGGAATCAATGTGATGTTTCCACAGATCACAAGAGTTTGAAGTATATCTTCATACAGAAAGAGTTGAATATCAAGAAAATGAGATGGTTGGAGCTCATAAAGGATTATGACATGAGTTTGCATTATCATCCAGGAAAAGCCAATGTCGTGGCAGATGCTTTGAGCCGTAAGATTTATGTTAACACTGTTATTGCAGGAGGATTACCTCACGAGTTGTGTGATGAACTTAGAGATCTCTAGTTGGAAATAGTTCTAAGGGGATATGTTGCTGCACTTGAGATTCAGTCCACCTTGTTGGGAAGAATTAGGGAAGTCCATAAGTAGGATCAAGGTATTGTTGAGATAAAAGAAAGGATCAGCAAAGGGAAGGCAGAAGGATTCCGTGAGGATGAGCATGGAACCATATGGTTTGAGCAGCGTATTTGTGTACATGACCAAGTTGATTCTTCAGGAGGCTCATGATTCGCCTTACTCAATACACCTGGGAATTACCAAGATGTATTTGGACTTAAAGGAAAGTTTTTGGTGGATCGGTATGAAGAAGGAAATTGCTGAGTATGTGGCAGTATGTGATGTATGCCTGTCGTCGTTTTCTGACAACAGATGCCAGGGGGTGGCTAATCGAGGTGAGAGCAAGGCTGCCGTGGAAGATCCGGGACGGAATAGGGTAGTAGCACGCGGTGGTTTACCCAGGTTCGGGGCTCTCCAGAGAGATAATACCCCTACTCCTGCATGTCTGTATATGAGGTGTATTGCAGTTCAGAGTTGCTCCTAGAGCTGTCTTAGGAGAGGAAGAAGGAGCAGAGTGCTCCTTTCCTTAGCCTGGCGTATGTGTGAGAGTGAGAGGGGATGAGGGAATGTGAGGGGGCTTGGCCATGAGTGAGCTCCCCGGGTGCCTCTTATATCGGGAGGCCCAGGGGACAAGGGGTGACCCACATGGCCAACTATTTACTATTGGAGAAGACATGTGAGATGACGCGTGATGTAGGCAATAGTGCACCACTATTGGAGATGACATGCGAGGTGACGCGATGACGCAGGCTATAGTACACCACTATTGGGTTGCAGTGAAGTGACGCATGATGCAGGCTATAGTGTCTTCACGTCGTGTCCGACTGGACGTGGTGGTTGACCTCGCGTAGTAGGCTGGCTGGAGCAGCCGGGCAGAGGTTGGTCGGAGCAGTCGGCTGGCGCAGCCGGGCAGGGGGTCGGCTGGACTTAGGAGCCAGCCGGAGCAGTCGGACAGAGGGGCGTTGGTCGCCCCGTTGTCTCGAAATGTCGAGTCGCCTCCTTGAGCCTACCCGGGGGTAATCACCCCGACAGTAGCCTCCGAGCCTCCGGGCGACTTGGGGAGTGGGGTGGAGGGTTTCGCCATCGTCGTTGTTGTTGCAGAAGTTGTTGATGACGGTCGATTGCGGGCCGGGAACGACGCGGCTTACTTCCAGCGGGGGCGCGCAAGCGCACCCGTTGGGTGTAACCTCCGAGCCTCCGGGCGACTCGAAGAGTCGGGCGGAGGGTCGTTGCCATCGCTGGAGCGGACGGTGGCGTCGAGGTTGTCGGGCGTGGACGCGGGGTCCGCCGACTGATGGGCGCGGGATCGTGCCGGGCGCGGAGGCGGGATCCGCCGGCTGATGGGCGCGGAGCCCTGCCGAGGCCGGACGCGGAGTCCGCGGCTGATGGGTGCGGAGCCCTGCCGGGGGCGGACGCGGAGTCCGCCGGCTAATGGGCTCGGAGCCCTGCCGGGCATGGACGCGGAGTCCATCGGCTGGCTGTTTCCAGCGGGGGCGCGCCAGCGCACCCGCTGGGTGTAGCCTCCGGGCGAGTCGAAGAGTCGGGTGGAGGGTCTTTGCTGTTCCTGAAGCAGATAGTGGCGTTGAGGACGCCAGGTGCGGATGCGGGGTCAGCCGACTGATGGGCGCGGAGCCCTGGCGAGGGCGGACGCTGGGTCCGCCGGCTGTCGAGCGCGAGGCGCTGCCGGGCGCGGACGCGGGGTCCGCCGGCTAATGGGCCGGGAGCCCTGCCGGGGGCGGACGCGGGGTCCGCTGGGTGATGAGCGCGAGGCACTGCCGAGGGCGGACGGGGGGTCTGCCGGCTGATGGGCACGAAGCCCAGCCGGGGGCGGACGCGGGGTCCTCCGGCTGATACGCGCGGAGCCCTGCCGGGGGCGGACGCGGCGTCCGTCGGCTGATGGGCGCGGAGCCCTGCCGGGCGTGGACGCGGAGTCCAGCGGCTGGTTGTTTCCAGCGGGGGCTCGCCAGCGCACCCGCTGGGTGTAGCCCCCGAGCGAGGGGGGTTCCTCATGGAAGTTATCATGTAAGAGACAAGGTTAGTCGGCGCAGATATATCAGACATTTGATTTTGGCAATGCAAGTTTATGCAGAGGGTGCATACTCGGTTTTGTCCGAGCCCCCTTTAGTCTTTTTCATGTTCTCTCCGCTCTTTGGCTTTTGCTCTTGCTAGCCGGACAGCCGGGAGCCGGTCTGTAGCTGAGGCGAAGAGTGGGCCGCGGAGTGGAGCGTACAATACTCGGACTCTGGGAGCAGACTCGACCGAGCACATACTCACAAATGAAATGACCGGGTTGCCCAAGTCGTTGTCTCCCAGGACGTTTTTCGCGTGGGGTGACCTCTAGCTTGTTCTCTGGCTAGCCGGACAGTCGTGGTGCGATCTGTAGTTGAGACAAAGAGTGTGCCGTGGTACCGTACACGCTACTAAGCCATTTTGTGGGGAAGAACGTATCGGGCCACACGGCCAACCTTTTAGCCGAGACTAGCTAGCGCTAGGGTGAACATTAAGGCGACTGAATAAATGTGGAGATGGTCCCCGAGGGTCGTTCGGGGTTATTCGTTCGGGTGCGCGGTGCAAAGATATCCGGATGGGAGCTCACATTGATTTTCGCGCAGACGGGGTGGTTGTTGTCGATGATGGCAGACGCGGCTTTCTCCGAGCGTACGGGTAGCCGGGCGTCCGAGCGGACGGGCGGCCGGGCCGGGCGGCCGGGCCGGGCGGCCAGGCCGGGCGTTGGTGCGGCCGGGCGAACGGGCCGGCCGGCCACGCAGACAGACGGGCAGCCGACCGAGCGGACGTGAGGCTCAGTTTTTTGTTTTTTTGGGCTGGCTCACACCTCTCCCTTTTTTGTTATTATCCTCCAGCCGGCCCTCCCCAGGACAGCCGGTTCGCGAGGCAGCAGCCGGTGCAGTGCTGGAGCCGGCTCGGGCATGCGGGGGTGAGTGAGGGGGGCCACCGGCTCCCCAGCCGGACCAGCGCGTGGAGGCGCGGCGAGGTGGCGTGGTGGAGCCGGCGCACGCGCGACGCGGGCACGGAGCTGACGATGCACTCCGGGCAAGGAGCGGGGCGGCGAGGAAGCCGGGCCGCGGCCGAGCCGGCGCGCGGAAGGGCGCGGGGCGCGGTGACGGGCCGGCGCGGGCGACCCAGACGCGCGACCACGAGGGGAGAGGGCTTGCGCGGGGGCGCAGCGGCCGCTCGGAGCCGGCCGGTGGAGGCGAGGCGGCGGACGCGGGGGGCGGGGCCGGCCATCGGGCACGGGACAGCAGCCGGCCCGGGACGACGTGAAGGCGCGAGGGCGGCGCCGTCGTGCTGGTTGGCAGGCGGCCGGGTCGCAGGCAGGGCGAGGCGACGCGGGAGAGGCTCGGCTGGAGCCGCGAGCAACCGGCTCGCGTGATGGTCGGGGCGGCACCGGCGACCAGAAGCGGCGCAGACGGAGCTGCGGCGGGGCGGAGCACACGCGTGGGAAGCGCAGACGCGCGGCGACACGACGGAGTAGGGCGATGCGGACGCGTAGAGCCGAGAGGTGGAGCAGAGAGGCGCGGCCGGGGGAGAGGCGGACGTGCGGATGCGCAGGGCGCGCGGGCAGCGCGGCGGAGGATGAGCTTGAGTTGGTCGACGCTGGCTTTGGTGGCGCGAGCCGGAGCCGGTGGAGGGCGCGGACGGAGCCGGCTTGGCGCATGCCGGGCGGCGGAGGCGGCTCGGAGGCAGGGTCGCACACGGAGGTCGAGCTCGCGCGGCGGCGCAGCGGTGGGGCGAGTGCGGATGTGCGGAGGCGCGAGCCGATGCGCCGTACGTGGCGGGAGCTGGCCGCGGAGCGGCAGTCGGTCAGACGCGTCGCGGACGCACAGACGACGGGCAGCCGAAGCGCGGGAGCCGGCCGAGCGCATGGACGGAGCCGGGGCAACGCGGCCAGACGGCTAGGCACGCACGCACGCAGTGCAGCCGGCTAGGCACGCACGCACGCAGTGCAGCCGGCCACCGGCCATGCACGCACGTACGTGAGTAGTGCAGCCGCACGTACCACATGCATGCATGCATGCATGTATTTCACGCCCTTTTTCCTTTCATTCTCATTTTTGTGGGTAGATGGCGGATGCATCGGCGGGAGGTCCATCGAGGCGTGGAAACAGCAACCGGCCCGGGACGACGCGGGCACGGACGGAGCAGCCGGCCGCAGCATACTAGGCGCAGCCGGCCAGGCACACGCAAGAGGAGCTTGCGGCCGCAGAGTGTAGGGCAGGAGTCGACCGGCGGGCGAGGCTGGAGCCGGCGGGGGCCGAGGCTGCGCAGGTAGGCGGAGCCGACGCGCGGGTGCGCGGAGCCGGCCGGGGAGCGCCTGGCCGCAGAGCAGGCGGCCCGCGGTGGTGCGGGTGCGAGCTGGAGGGGAGCGGTGGAGCCATTGCGCGGGGTGGAGCGGACGCGTAGGCGAGGCGAGATGTGCGGCCGTGCTGCCGCGGAGGTCGGGCAAGCGGTGCGGGAAGCCGGGCGCGACCGACGGGTGCCGGCGCGGCACCGTCAGAGCCGGTGAAGCAGGCAGAGGTGCGGACTGATCGTGCGGCCGGTAGCGCGCCAGGCGGAGCCGGCGGGGCGGCCGAGCTGGAGCCGGACGGGGCTGAGGCCGCGTGGGCGAGCGGAACCGTCGGGGCGGCGGGAGGCCGAGACGGTGCAGACGGGGTAGGACCGCGCGCGGCCGGCGGGCGCTGGGATGGCCGGCCAGGCGGCGTGAGTCAGGGCAGTCGCGCACAGCCGGAGCAGCGGAGGGGAGACACCGGAGCGTGGTCGAGCTGTCGTGGGGGCGTGGCCGCGGGCCGGAGCGGCGGCGGGGAGGCACCGGGGCGCGGACGCAAGAGCGAGGTGGCCAGCGCAGCGCGGCGACGCACGTGCGCGGAAGCACGGGCGGACGAGTCGGCGCCGCGATGCGACGCGGGCACGCTGAAGCGCTAGGAGCGCCCAGCGAGCGCTTGAGGGCGGTCGGAGCAGGCGCGTGCGTGCGGAGGCGCCGCCGGGGGCGCACGGTCCCGGACGTGCGGGCGCGCGGGTGGGGCGCGCGGCCGGCGGCGGAGCCGGCCGGCGAGCCGGACCGCAGCGACGGGGCGCGACCGCGGAGTCAGGCAGACGATGCGGCACGGGAGGCCAAGCGCGGGCGCAACCGCATGCTGGGGTGGAGCTGCGGCGGCCGGAGATGCACGAGAGACACATCACAAAAACGCCATTGCCTGGGCATGGTCTGGGCAGGATATGACCATTGTACGGCCATTATTTGGGATGTGTATGGGTGCTAAATCCGTGCTTCGTCTGGCCGGGCTTGGCAGCGGACGCAGCAAGAACAGGAGGCAGGCTGAGCCATGGGGGTTGGAGAGAGAGGCAGCAGCGGCTGGCGGAAAGCGCGGCTGCGGGACGAGGCCGACGGCAAGGACACATCGACCTATACGGTTGCCCCGGTGGCGCATTGGAGTGAGCTAGAGGTGGACGAGGGCGACGACGGGGACGCGCCATCCTGTGCGGCCGCCCCGGGGGCATGTTGGTGCCGAGCCCCCGAGTGCCACTGGAGAGACGGCGCCATCGCCGCGGTGGTGATGACGAGACCGGCAGCGAGGACGCGGCGTCGCGTGTATTCACCCCGGGGGCGTGTTGATGTCGAGCCCCCGAGCGTCGCCGGAGAGACGGCGGCGATGACGAAGGGGGTCCCGCCCGGACTGCGGTTCCAGCAGCAGCTAGCCCCACGGTGGGCGCCAACTGTCGTCGTTTTCTCACAACAGATGCCAGGGGGTGGCTAATCGAGGTGAGAGCAAGGCTGTCGTGGAAGATCCTGGACGGGATAGGGTAGTAGCACGCGGTGGTTTACCCAGGTTCGGGGCTTTCCGGAGAGATAATACCCCTACTCCTGCATGTCTGTATATGAGGTGTATTGCAGTTCAGAGTTGCTCCTAGAGCAGTCTTAGGAGAGGAAGAAGGAGCAGAGTGCTCCTTTCCTTAGCCTCATGTATGTGTGAGAGTAAGAGGGGATGAGGGAATGTGAGCGGGCTTGGCCATGAGTGAGCTCCCCGGGTGCCTCTTATATAGGGAGGCCCAGGGGACAAGGGGTGGCCCACATGGCCAACTATTTACTATTGGAGACGACATGTGAGATGACGCGTGATGTAGGCAATAGTGCACCACTATTGGAGATGACATGCGAGGTGACGCGATGACACAGGCTATAGTACACCACTATTGGGTTGCAGTGAAGTGACGCATGATGCAGGCTATAGTACACCACTATCCGTTACCTGCCCCGGCGTGGCTACAGCGCTACCGGCCGTACCGCTGACTTCGGCTGGCTGGCATAAGACGACACCGGACGGGGCAGCCCGTGCCGCGGCAGGTGAGCGCGGGCCAATAGAAGAGCCGGCTGGCGGGCCCCAGCTGGCGATGGGACCGCGCAGCCGGCGGGCCCTATGGGCGACAAGACGACCCAGCCGGTGGGCCCCCTGGCCGGCTGGAGAGGCTGCCAGCCGGGTCCCCCTTGTAATATCTTAAGAATACTGTACACCGGGGGGTTGGCCTATAAAACCCCCCGAGGCCCCTATGCATCGGGAGGAAGAAAAAAGACACGCACGGAGGCGTTCATCCCTCTCTCACACCCACACATAGCAGGGGAAGAGAAGCCGGCTGCTCCTTCTTCCACCTCCAGACGAACAGCTCAAGGAGCACCATTGTAACATCTCTCCCCATCCAACTAGACCAGCAGGACTAGGGGTATTACCTCCCACGGAGGGCCCTGAACCTGGGTACATTGTGTGTCTATCACCGCTCGTGCCTAATCCCGCTCCCGGAGCCCGTTGGCGTCCTTCGGCCCCAACCACACTCGATAAGCCACCCTATGGCATCTGTCGTGAGAAAACGACGACAGTCGCGCGCAACGAATCCGCCCCCCACGATCGACCGCGCGGGGTTTAAATGGAGAGGGGGGAATAGAACGGCACATTCGCTCCTCCCGCCCCAGTCGCATCGTCCTCGTCGCCCTCCTCCTCCCGCTCCGAGAGAGAGAAAGAGGGTAAAGCCCAATGGCACGTCATGCCGCCGCTCGCCGCCGCCGCAGGCCCGCACTGCGGCCGAGCAACCGCGCCCGCCGCCGCGACCGCAAGCCCTTTTAGGAGCCATGGCGAGCAAGGGCGCTTGGGACGGCAGCATCATGGATGAGCAGTTCATCGAGCACCTCCGCCACCGCCGCAAGCTTCCGTCGGAGGCGCACTTTGAGGCGCGCATCGCCGGGCCGGAGAACTCCCCGGCCCCGCGGGAGGGCGAGGTGGTCGTCTTCGCCGAGCATTTCCTCCGCGGGCTCGGGCTGCCGGCGGGTACCTTTTTCCGGCGGTTCTTGACGCGGTTCGGCCTGCAGCCGCACCACCTCGCCCCCAACGCCGTCTTGCGGTTGGCGGCATTCGTCACCCTCTGCGAGGGGTTCTTGGGGGTGGAGCCGAGGCTCGACCTCTGGTTCCGGCTGTTCTTCCTCAAGCGGCAGACGGTGGTGGACCCGGCGACGCAGGAGAAGGTCATGACCGCCTGCGGGGGCGCCCTGATCCACATCCGCAAGGGAGCCGGCTTCCCGAAGCTCCCGCTGCAGGAGTCGGTGAAGAATTGGCAGCGGGGGTTCTTCTACGTGAAGAACGTGAAGCCGGAGGAGGACTACATCAACCTCCCCGACTTCGTCAACCAGCCGCTGGCGGCGATGCTGAACTGGCGACGGCTCCGCCCCAGATGCCCGAGACGGCGGACCAGCTCTGCGAGCGCCTGCTGGCGATGACCGGGACGGAGGGGCTGAAGGCCACCGACCTGCTGGCGGCGATGGTGGCGCGCCGGGTGCAGCCGCTGCAGAGCCGGCCGCACCTTATCTGCCAGATGGGAGGGCGGCACGACCCCTGCCGGCTGTCCACCAAGGAGCTGAAGCCGATCCATGTGGCGAGGAGGGTGAACGCCATCTCGACGGCGAAGCTGAACGAAGAGGGGTGGCAATGGGGGAAAACCCCGTGCAGCCGGAGCCATCCGGCGCCACGGGTAAGTGACTAGCCGTCTCCGCCGCTCCTCCCTTTCAGAGACGGCGCCACCCCTTTGGCCTGACGATGTGGCGCTTCGCCCTCTCGTAGGTTTTCCCGCAGCTGCAGAACTACGGGGAGCCGGCTGCCGACTTGGTGGACTCGGACCCCGAGGAGGTCGAGGACGCCGATGAAGTAGAGCCGGCGGACTCGGAGCAAGCCGGCGCGTCCGAAGCCGGCGAGGCTGAGACGGAGACGGAGGAGGCCGAATCGAAGGGTGAGTTCCCTCCCCCGACGCATCTACGGGATTGGACCGATGATGACGCTGAGTCAGAGGAGTCGCATGATGCAGAGGCTCCGGAGGACCCCGAGGCCTCGGAGGGCGACGTCACGGTGCCGAGGAGGCGCCCACGCCGAGCCGGCCCCGAGCCCAGCCGGGGCGGCACGGACGCGGGCGTCAAGGGGAAGTAGCCGGCTGTCACCAAGCCGGCGCCCAAACGGGCAGCTGCCGCGCAGCCGGGCAGAGGCCGCGGAGGCGGCGGGAAGAAGCAGCGGGTCGCCCAGGCGGGACCCGCGAGGAGGGCGGTCCCCGTCGTCGTCGGGTAAGCCCATCTCCCCTTCCTCCTTAGTTTTTCCCATTTCCCCCCTTATCCTTATCCCGCCATGATCAGGGAGGCGCGCGCCCTGGGGAGGACCCCGGGTGGCGAGGCCATGGGGACGGCGCCGCAGGACACCGCCGAGGAGAGGGAGCGCCAGGCGTGGCTCGATCTCGAGGCGGCCGAGCAAGAGCGGCGCGCTGAGGAGCGCCACCCCTGGGAGAAGGCGGCGGAGAAACAACTGCCGCCGGGAGGAGCCAGCGGAGAGGCAGCCGGCCAATCGTGGGAGCCGTTCCCCCGCGGCCGGGAGAGGAGGTCGAAAGACGCGCGCACGGCAGCAGTCCTGGGCGTGGCCAGCGCTGGAGGGAGGGAGGAGATGGATCGTGACGCAGCCCCGCCGGGGGCAGATGAGCCCCCGGAAGTTGAAATCCCGGCTCCAGATGCGCCGGCTCCGGATGTGCCGGCCCCGGAGGCGCCGGCTCCGAAAGCGCCAGCACTGGAGGCGAGCCGGCCAGGAGCGGCCGGAGGCGGAGCGCCGAAGGGGACGGTCGCGACGACCGGGGAGACGACCGCCGCGAGTTCGTCGTCGGGTGCTCCTGGCACGATGGTGCCGGGAGGGGCAGGTCCCATGGTGACCTCCGGGAAAGGGGGGCCCGCAGACGGGGGCCGGCCATAGCAAAACTGGGCCGCAGCCAGCCGCCCGGCCCTTGGTGATCCGCCGAGTGCCATTGGGGCGGCGGTGGCCGCCGTCGTCGAGGCGTTTACTGCCTGCCGCGCCCAGACGTCGCAGGATGCTCAAGCCGCCAATGACCGGCTGGTGCATCTGGCGCAGTCTGTTGCCGTAAGCTCTCAGCTTTTCTTCTTTACTTGCCTTTGCATTTTTTCTTTTCCAGTGGGGGCGTGCTAGCGCACCCACTGGGTGTAGCCCCTAAGGCTCGAGCCGGCTGTGGCGCAGGCGGGTCGAGCCTAATGCTGCTATGTATCTTTGTTGTTCGCAGGCAGCGCTTGACCGCCGGGTGGCCGCGTACAACACCCTGCTGGGCTTGTACCGGGAAGCCGAAGGCCGGCTGGCCACTCTGTCCGCGGACCTGCAGGGTGAGGACCTTGCGACTTTCGGGTGGGGGTGTAGCCCCCGGGATTCGAGCCGGCTGCCACGGAGGCGGGCGGAATCCCATTTCTTGTCTTCTAACAGAAACTTCTTCGTCCTGGGCAGCCGCTCACACCGAGGCGGTTGAGCTCCGTCGCCAGGTGGTGGAGTTCGGCGACCAGCGGAGTCTACTGACCACGGAGTGCGAACGACTCCACCAGGAGGACAGCCGGGCGCGTGCGCAGACGGCCGAGCGCGAGGCAGCCTACCGCCAAGAGCTGGTGGACCGCGAGGCGGCTCTTCGTCGGGAGACGGAGGAGCGAGAGAAGGTTCTCCGCCAGGAGCTGGAGGCCAAGGACGCCGCACTGTAAAAGGCGGCCGAGGAGGCGCAGGCGGCCCAAGATGAGCACGAGCGCCAGCTCCAGGAGTGGTCGGCCAGGGAGGCGGCGCTGCAGGAGCAAGGGCACGGGGTGGACCGGATGCTGCGCGGTAAGTTTTTGCCGTCTTGCTCCTTCCGCGCATTGCTTCTGGGTCTTTGGCTTGCTTCTTTGCTCATCCCGCGTCTTCTTCTCTTCTTAGGGCTTTTCCCTGGTACGCAGGAGGCCGCGGAGGCGGCCGTGGAGGCCCACCGTGAGGGCCAGCGGGCGCAGGGGGTCGCCGTTGGGCAGCTTGCCCCCTGGACCTTGGATGAGATGGGGCTCGCCGCCGGGGTGCGGCTGTCGGAGGTGGTTCGGGCCCTGAAGCGGCTCCAGGCGGCCGGCACGGCGCTGGTTCGCACCCTTTGGCCCGGAGCGGTGGAACCGACCTCCATGAGCCGGCTGTCGAGGTGGCTGGAGTTCGGGACCGCGCGGGTGAACGCCTGGAGGGCCTCCGCAGCGCTCGCCGGTGCGAGCATGGCGTTTCGCATTGCGAGGTCGTGGTACCCCGAGCTGGACCTGGGTCTGCTCACGGCCCAGCGTGCCGGTACCGATGCGGAGTTGGAGGCGGTGGCCGATGCGATGGCCGTGAGGGCGAGCGACCTTGCGTCCTTCGCCGCGTGGGACGAGTACGTCCCAGAGCGCGGGGCAGACGGCGTGGTGATCCCGGAGGACCGGTACACACTCGCCCTGGAGGACCCGGAGGGTAGCGCCGCCGAGACAGACGAGGAAGAATCCGGCTGCAGCACCGACGCCTACGCCGACTCCGAGCTGGCTCCGGACTTGGGGACGGGAGCCGACGCAGAGCGCACCGTGGACAAGGACGGGGCCTCTTCGTCGGCCGCCGCGAGCGGTGCCGGAGGAGAAGACGGTGCTGCCGCCATCTAGGACTTTATCTTTCTGCATTATTAGACTTCCATTCCACCCACTGGGGGTGTAGATGTAAAGAACTCGTGGCCGTGGGCCTTTTAAGTTGTGTAAAGCTTTTGGTTGCTGAAATGTTGTTTTATGCGTGCCGGCTCGGCCTTACCCCTTTTTTGCTCTTTTGGTTCTGTTCGCTCAAGACCTTGTCCCCCTTGGTTTCGGTCCCGCCAGCCGGATGGCCGGGAGCCGGTCGTGAGTTTGGAAACCGCGAGAGTTTTTTGGGTAAGGTGAGTGACAGAGGCTAAAAGAAACTGTTCCGGCTATCCCTAGCCGGCAATCACCTTTACGATCGATTTTTCGTGTGCGCTAAGCTTTGCCATCTTGAGGGCCCATCAGCCGGACAGCCGGGAGCCGGTCTGTGGCTGGGAGGGGTGGGACGGCTCTTTTTATTTCACATTACTTGGTCGACTTCGGGGGAGGAGGGATGGACTAGCCGGCGAGCCCCCGGGACCGGGAGCCGGGCCTAGGAGCCAGCGAGCGATGCGAAGAAAGTCTATTTGAAAGGAATGAAAAGGGGCATGTCCCAAGAGCCGGCTTGGGGCACCCGTTGCATTCATAAGCCCAAAAGGGAAGGATATATACATACACTGGTTCTTAGCAGTAAAACGGGCGGAGGAGCGCCGCGTTCCATGGGCGCTCCGTTTCCTCGCCGTAGGCATCTCTCTTGCGCTTCTGCGGCTTCTGGGTGTCTATTAGATAGTACGCGTTGTTGTGTAGCGCCTTGCTGACGATGAACGGGCCCTCCCATGGGGAGGACAGCTTGTGCTGGCCGGCAGTTCGCTTGATCCGCCTGAGCACCAAGTCTCCTTCGCGGAAGGAGAGTGGCCGGATCTGCTTACTGTGGTAGTGCCGGAGCTTCTGCTAGTAGATGGCCGTCCGGCTCAGGGCCAGCTCACGGCCCTCCTCGAGGAGGTCGACGCCGTCTTCTCTCGCTTCCTTTGCATCCGTCTCCGTGTACAGGGTAACCCATGGCGAATCAAACTCGATGTCGGTGGGGATGATTGCCTCGGACCCATACACGAGAAAGAACTGGGTGTAGCCGGTCGACCGGTTGGGCGTGGTCCTGAGGCTCCAAAGGACAGCCGGCAGCTCTTCGATCCAGCAGCCGGCTGACCGGATCAGTGGCGCCACGAGCCGGGGCTTGATGCCGGCCAGGATCAGGCCGTTTGCCCTCTCAACCTGGCCGTTTGACTGTGGGTAGGCGACGGACGCCAAATCGAGCCAGATGCCCTGCTTGGAGCAGAAACGCGCTAGCGCGCCCTTGGCAAAGTTTGTGCCGTTGTCGGTGATGATGCTGTGGGGGACGCCGTAGCGGACCGTGATGTCTTCGATGAACCGGACGGCCATGGGGCCGTCCAGCTTCTTGATTGGCCTGGCCTCGATCCACTTGGTGAATTTGTCGACGGCTACCAGCAAATGTGTCATGCCGCCTCGTGCGTTCTTGAAGGGTCCCACCATGTCCAGCCCCAGACGGCAAAAGGCCACGAGAGGGGGATGGTCTGGAGGGTTGTAGCCGGTAGATGGCTCTGTGTGCTGAAGTGCTGGCAGCCTTCGCACTTGTCGACCAGCTGCTTGGCCGCCTCCAAAGCAGTCGGCCAGTAGAAACCGTGGCGGAATGCCTTTTCCACCAGGGTCCTGGAGGCGGCGTGGTGCCCGCACTCACCCTGGTGGATGTCGAGGAGGATCTCTTGCCCTTTCTCCGGCTCAACGCAGCGTTGGAAGACGCTGGTGGTGCTGCGATGAACCAGCTCGCGGTTGATGACGCTGTAGGCCGGGGCTCGGCGCTGGATTTATCTTGCTGTGGCCTCATCAGAGGGGAGCTCGCCGCGTAGGAGGAACGCCAGGATGGGCTGGGCCCACGAGGGAGCCGAGACGGAGGCCGGCTCGGGCTCAAGTGGGGTGTTGGCAGCAGCAGGAGCCCCCGGGTCCGGAAGACCAGTCCCCGGGGCCGGCTCGCCAGTCCCCGAGGCCGGCTCACCAGCCCCCGGGAGTGAAGCGGTGGAAGGGGCGTCGATCGTCATCATGACGGCCACGGACTCGGAGTCGGCCGCCGCAGACACGGCTGGCTCGATAGCCGGAACTGGTGGTGCCGGCTGGATAACCGGAGTTGGTGGAGCCGGCGTAGCTGCCAACGCCGATGGAGCCGGCTGGGCAGCCGGATCCGTCGATGGACCGGCCGCGTTGGCCGGCACGAAGATGGACTCCGATTCGGGGGAGGGCTTGATTGAAGGCTTGAGCAGCCGCTCGAGGGAGACGCCGGCTGGGATGGCCTGCTGGGTGGAGCCGATCTTTGCCAGCGTATCGGCCGCCTCGTTGTCCGCATGGGGGACGTGGTGGAACTCACATCCCTCGAAGGAGCCGGTGAGTTGTTGGACGAGGAAGCGATGGCTGGCCATGTTGGCGTCCCTGGCATCCCATTCGCCAGAGACTTGCTGCACCACGAGGTCGGAGTCGCCGAAGCATATGATGCGCTGGATGCCGATTTCCTTGGCTAGCCGGAGGCCGTGGACGAGGGCCTCGTACTCGGCCACGTTGTTGGAGGCGGCGAAGTGGATCTGGAGTGCGTACTTGAGCTGATCTCCCCTCGGGGATGACAAGACGATGCCGGCTCTCAGGCCGGCTCGCATCTTCGAGTCGTCGAAGTGCATGCGCCAGTGCGTGGAGTCGGTCGGAGGTGGCACGAACTGGGTTTCGGCCCAGTCGACCAGGAAGTCGGCCATTGCTTGTGACTTGGCGGCAGTGCGCGGCTCGTACCGTATCTCGTAGTCGGCCAGTGCGATGGCCCACTTGGCTATCTGGCCGGTGGCGTCCCGGCCGCTCATGATTTCGCCCATCGGCGCGGTGCTCACCACGGTGATGACATGCTCCTGGAAGTACTGCTTGATCTTCTGGGCGGCGAAGTATATGCCGTAGCACATCTTCTGGTAATGGGGGTAGTTCTGCTTGGAGGCGGAGAGGACCTCGCTGAGGTAGTAGACGGGGCGCTGGATCGGCAGCGCTTTGCCCTCCTCCGGCCACTCCACCACCAAGACGACGCTGATGACGCGTGTGGTCGCCGCGATGTAGGCGAGCAAAGGCTCCTTCTCAGCCGGCGCGGCCAGGATGGGTGCGCTGGTGAGAGCCCGCTTGAGGTCACGGAATGCCGCGTCCGCCTCGTCGGGCCAGTCAAACACGGTCGGCTTGTTCGAGGAGTCATGGCCCGGCTCGACCAGAGCCGTCTTCCGCAGGAGCCCGTAGAGGGGCAAGTCCGTCTCGCCCAGCCGGCTGACGAACCGGCTGAGGGAGGCGAGGCAGCCGGTGAACTTCTAGACGTCGCGGAGCCGGGTCGGCCTGGGCAAGCGCTTGATCGCCCTGATCTTCTCGGGGTTAGCTTCGATGCCGCCAGCGGACACGAAGAAGCCCAGGAGTTGGCCGGCTGGGACGCCGAAGACACACTTCTCCGGGTTAAGCTTGATCTGGTATTCGCGCAGGTTGGCGAATGTCTCCCGGAGATCGTCGAGAAGGCTGAAATGCTTCTTGGTCTTGACAACGATGTCGTCAACGTAGATGTGGACGTTCCTGCCTATCTGAGGCAGGAGACACTTCTGCATGCAGTGCTGGAATGTAGCGCCCGCGTTCTTCCGGCCGAAGGACATGGTGATGTAGCAGTAGGCCCCGAAAGGGGTGATGAAGGAGGTTTTTAGCCGGTCGGCCGGGTCCAGCTTGATCTGGTGGTAGCCGGAGTAGGCGTCCAAGAAGGACAGCAGGTCGTAGCCGGCCGTGGAGTCGATGACTTGATCGATCCCCGGCAGGGCGAACGGGTCCTTGGGACACGCCTTGTTCAGGCTCGTGTAGTCGATACACATGCGCCAAGTTTTGTTCTCTTCCCCTATAGTATGGCGCTTCTCCTCGTAGAAACGGCGCAGGGGTTGCTTGACCGGCTTCGCATCCTGCCGTACGTGAAGCTTGTGCGCGGCGAACTTCCTCGGAACACCCGGCATGTCCTTTGGAGACCATGCAAAGATGTCCCGATTCTCACGGAGGAAGTCGACGAGCTCGCTTTCCTATTTGCTGTCAAGGCGGGAGCCGATGGTGACGCACTGGCTGGGGTTGGCCGGGTCGAGTGGCACATGCCTGGTGTCCTTGGGCGGCTGGAACGAGGCTTCGCCGACCGACTGGGATGGAGGAGCCGGCATGGCCGGCTGGCCAGTGGCGTGGGCCATGAGCCGATCGAGCTGCCACTTCTCCTCTGCTATCAACAGGGCTTCGGCCAGCCAGCTGCCGTCTCGCGCGCACGCGATTGACATCTTGTAGTCGCCGGCGACGGTGATGATGCCCTTGGGACCCGGCATCTTGTGCTTGAGATAGGCGTAATGGGGGATCGCCATGAATTTGGCGAGAGCCGGCCGGCCCAGCAGCGCGTGGTAGGGACTGTCGAGGTCCACTACCTCGAACCATACTGGTTCGCGGCGGAAGTGGCTGTGGCTGCCGAAGAGGACGTCGAGCTTGATCTTGCCAACGGGGGTGCAGGACTTTCCCGGCACGATGCCGTGGAAAACGACCCGGCTTGCTTGCAGGTCCTCCACCTTGAGCCCCAGCTTGAGCATCGTATCGAGGTAGAGGATGTTAATGCTGCTGCCCGCATCGATCAACACCCGTGAGAAGCGGCAGGTGTGTCTCTCGGAGGCGATGGTGGGATCGAGGACGAGGGCGTAGCTGCCAGGGCTTGGCATCATGGCCGGGTGGTCAGCCCAGCTCCAGGTGACCGGCTTCTCGGACCAGTGCATGAACTGGGAAGTCGCGGGCATGGTGGCGTTCACCTCGCGGTGGAGCCGGCGCTGAGCGTGCTTGTCCGTCTCTTCACTGGTGATGACGACGTAGGAACCGTCCTGGTTGGGGAATTGGTTGAGCAGCCGGCCGTCGTTCTGGGCCGGAGCGGGAGCCGGAGCCGGCGCCGGCGCGCGGGGAGGCGGCGCGGGGGGAGTCGGCAGGCCCTCCCCCCGGGCCAGCCGCTGCGAGAAGCTGCACTGCCGGAGCGTGTGCGTGTATGGCTTGGCGCCGGAATGGTGTTTGCAGGGGAGATCGAGCATCTGCTCGAACGTGAGCTTGGGCTGCCAGGCAGCCTTGCCGGTACGCTGACGCTGACTGGAAGCCCGGGCAGCCGGCTGCTCTTCCTCGATGGTGGCGACCTGCCGGCTCCCGTAGCGGGGATCCGACTGGTCGGCTTTGCGCTTGTAGTTCTGCTGCTGCCGGTTGTCGGCGGCCGCCCGCGGCGCGGCGGGCGGCGGAGCCGGCTTGGCTGGCGTGGCGACCTTCATCCGCATGGCGGAGTCGGCCGTGGCATATTTATCTGCCTTGGCCATCAGGTCCGCTAGGGTAGCCGGCTCGGAGCACAGGAGCTTGTGCTTGAGGTGGGTGCCATCTCGGCAACACTCAATGAAATATTGGATGGCCTGCACCTCGTGCACCCCCTCGCAGGAGTTGCGGAGCTCGGTCCGGCACTTGAGGTAGTCGCGGAGGGGCTCCTCCGGCCCCTGGACGCAGATGGCCAGCTCGCGGGGCCGGCCGGGCCGCTTGTAAGTGCCGGTGAAGTTGCGGACGAACGCCTGATCGAAGTCCGTCCAGGTGTTGATGCTGCCGGCCGCCAGGCTGTTCAGCCAGGTGCGGGTCGAGCCGATCAGCATAAGGGGGGGCGTAGTGGACGGCTACGCACTTGTTCCCCCTGGCGATACCGACTGCGGTGGTGTAGTCGATCAGCCAGTCCTCCGGCTTGGCAGCCCCGTTGTACTTCGCGGTGTCGTGGGGAAGCATGAAGCCGGGCGGGAACGGCTCGTTGCGGATCCGGGGGCCGAAGCACGTCGGGCCAATCGAGCCCTCCTCCTCGAGGAGAGTCGACTGCGCCAGCCGGTCGAGGCGGAGCCGTGCTTCGTTCTCGCTGTAGGGGACCCGCGGCCCGAGCCGGCTGAGTGTGCCCGTGGCTACGCCGGCAATCGCCAGCCGGCGCCTCGTCGCGGCGGTTGCTGCCAGTCGGGTTGTTGCTGCGCCGGCTATTCACGGCCGGCTGCTCGTTCCCATGCAGCTGGGAACGCCGAACGTTGCTTCCCTCGGCCCGCCGGCCGGAGGGGTGAGGGGTACTGGAGTGCTGAGCCGGCTGACGGTCAGCAGCCCCAGCGCCCTCGCCCACGGGACGGGGAACCTCGGAGACGGCCCCACCGGGGGCGAGACCGACTTGTTGCGCATTGGCGGTGTCGATGTGGTCCTTGATGTGCCGCTCGCGCGTGGCACGATCCTCGCCCACCAAGGTAGCCAGATCCTCGTAGGCTACCTTGGCGGCTCGTAGGTTGGCCGCGGGGGTGTCTTAGACGGGAAGGCGGCCGCCGAGGATTTCCGCGACCACGCTGCCGCAGTCACGCACAGCCCCACGCCGGGTGAGCTCGGGGCCAGCCGGGGTGAGACCATACGCAAGGATTTACTCCCGCTGCGCAGCTTTCATTCGGCGCCGCTCGGTCGCGAGGGCGCTGGCATCTTCGAATAGCAGACGGCGGGCCGCCTCCAGCTCGGCAGTGGCGGTGGCCGGGTTCGCCGTCGTAGCGATGGGTGTGCTCAAACCCCGAAGGGTAGCGGCGAGCGGGTCGGAGGGACCAGTGCGGGCGGCGGCCGCGTCGGCCTCGGCCTGCAGACGGCCCGAAGTGGTGGAGGAGGCGGTGACCATCACTCCCACGCAGACGCAGGAGCCGTTGGCCTTGCCCGTGGTGAGCGCGCCCACGGACGAGGGTGGATCGGTGCAGTCGAGCACCCAGCTAGGGTACTTGTTGGCCGCCGGCTCGCCGGCGAGGCTCAGCTTGCCGAAGCGCCCGGTGAGCGCGGCGACGTCGAGCGCGAGGTCGTGGCCGAAGCGCTCATCGGAAAGGCCGGCAGCGTCGCCCGCAGGGCCTACCGGAGCAAGCCCCACGAGCATGCAGCTCCGCCCGGACGCGGGGCGGACGAGGGAGGTGGTGAAGGGTCCCGCCCGGAGCGTGACTCCGGCCGGCGCCGCGGACGGCCCCACGGTGGGCGCCGACTGTCGTCATTTTGTCACGGCAGATGCCATGGGTAGGCTTATCGAGAGGGGTTGGGGCCGAAGGACGCCGACGGGCTCCGGAAGCGGGGTTAGGCACAAGCGGTGGCGGACACACGATGTACCCAGGTTCGGGGCCCTCCGTGGGAGGTAACACCCCTAGTCCTGCTTGGCCTAGTTCAGACACTGGTGAGGTTACAATGGCGCTCCTGGAGTAGTATGGCTAGAGGAGGAAGAAAGGGCTGGACTGCCCCTACTGCCTCTCTATGTGAGAGTGGTGAGTGGAAAAAGTTGTCCCCCTTGCATGGGGGAGGCCCGGGGGGTTTTATAGGCCAACCCCCCGGATTACAATACGAATAAGAGGTCTCAGGGGGGCCCCAGCCGGCAGCCTCTCTGGCCGGCTATGGGGGCCCCCGGCTGTGGGGTCTTGTCGCTGGTAGGACCCGCCGGCTACAGGGTCCCGTCGGGAGCCGTCGGGGCCCGCGGGGTAGGTCCCAATGCCGGTCATGTCGCGGCACAGACCGTCCTCTGGGGCGTCGTCTTGTGGCAACCGGCCGAGGTCAGCGGTACGGCCGACCGTGCTGTAGCCATGCCGGAGCAGGTAATGGAGTGGTTGAAGGCGTGCCAGCACTGTTGGGAGCCCGGTCGCCATCGGCCAGAGTCAGAGGCACCGTCACCTCTACTGTGGCCACACGGGCGCTGACCCCCGATGGGATGGGGGCCACTGTTGCCATGCGTACCTGGACCGCGGTCATTCAATGCGCGGCCGGCTAGGGGGCCAGGCGTCTCCGCCCCTAGCCGGCCGGCTCGTCGCAGCCGGCAAGGCATAGCCGGCGGGGCGCAGCCGGTGGTGCATAGCTGGCGGGGTGTAACTGGCAGGGCGTAGCCGGACTGTAGTGGGAAGCGGCTCATCCTTCAGTCGCGTCAGAAAGTTGGAGTAGTGGGTCGTTTGAGGCTACCCCGGGGTCATCCCCCCGACATGCGGGGCCACCTCGGGTGGTGCCCGGTCGCGACGTTGGGTCGCCAGAGCGGGGAGCACACGCGCGTCGACGCGCGGCCGGGGGACCACCTGGCAGCTTACTTCATCTCTTGCCCTTGCCCGCGGTTCGCGGGGCTGGTCGCGCGGGCGCGCCTCTCGCCTGGGCTCGGAGTCGGCGTCGCGCTGCAGAGGGGGTGGCGGCGCATCGCGGGCCACGTCATCTGCCTGGGACGGTCGGGGTCGAAGCGAGTAGGAGAGCGCTGAAGCATCACCGGCGGCACTGACGAGCTCCGCGATGCGCCGAAGCCAGTCGTCATAATGGTCGGGGGCAGGGCGGTAGCGGAGTAGCTCGTTAGCCATGGCGAGTGCGCCCGAGCCGCGTGCCGGCCCGGGCCGAAAGTGGGAGGATGACCCGGAAGCTGGGACGATCGATGGAGTGGCGGTGTGGCCATCGCGCCACGCGGTGACCGGCTGGGAGGAGTCTTGTTGCTCGTGGGCGTCCGGGCCTATGGCGGCGTTGGCCACAGGCGAGGGTGACCGGCATGCTTCGGCGCGGCCCACAGGTGCCGTCTGGGCAACGCGGGCAGCTCGACGCGGGCTCGGCGAGCGTCAGACATCGGAACGGCGAGGTGGGAGAAGATCTTGGCTTGAGGAAGACTCCGACACGCCCCCTACCTGGCGCGCCAAATGTCGGATTTCGGGCTCCGCAAAACCCTCAAGATTCGAACACAGGGGCGTGTGCGAAGATCCCCTGCAGCTTCGCCCAACCTAGCTCGCTACACGATGGCTAAGACGATGAACTCGCGCGATGGCGAGGAAGAAGATGAACACGGTAGTTTACCTAGGTTCGGGCCGCTGCGAAGCGTAATACCCTACTCCTGCTCTGGTGGATTGCCTCTCGAGGAGGTGTGGTGGATGAACTAGTACAGTGTTTCGGAGCCTTGTGAGGGCGCTCCTGAGGTGTTCTTGGCCCTCTGTCGGCTTGGTGATGGATGAGTGGATTGACCGATTTTCGGATCCCCCTCTACGGTGCAGCCTAGACTCTATATATAGAGGTGGCCAATCCCGCGCATACCTCGACCGCCGATGGGGCGTCCGGATGACCTGGACGAGACCAAGGGACGAGGGGCTACGTGATCAGTGAGGCCCCTTGTTCGCGATGCCCAGGGGTCCCCCTTGACGTGCGAGCAGCACCCATGAAGGAAACATGGCGACGATGAGGCTGATATGAAGCGCCCAGTGCTCTGCGTCGGTAGGGCCCAACCCCGCGCATACCTCGACCGCCGTTTGGGCGTCCGGATCGCCAGGACGAGACCAAGGGGCGAGGGTCTACATGATCAGTGAGGCCCCTGGGTCGCGATGCCCAGGGGTCCCCCTTGACGTGCGAGCAGTGCTTGTGAGGTGAATTCGTACCTTTCCTCGCCAGCTTTTGCCTGGGAGGGACGCAAGAAGACCAGGTACTGGAACCTAGTGAGGTGGCTCATGCCAGGCTTGCCCTGAGCATAGCCCCCGGCCAGCCCCCTCGCGCGTGCATCCCAAGGGAATGCTGCGTGACGGAACTCTGCGAAGAGCCAGGAGGCCATCCTGAGGTTAGTGCAACCACTAGGGTGCCCTCAGTTGTTTATCCCCTAGCGCGCAGCATGGGGCTTCCACTGGGCGTGGGCATAGCCGCTGAGTGACAGTGTCGTCCGCCAGCGCGGAGCATGGGGCTTCCACTTGGGCGTGGGAAGGGAGCTCTGTGTTAGAGTCTCCGAGCGTGTACAGCCCATTAAGTTCATACACGTGGCTAGCACGGCTGAACTGGGGAGGTGTATATGGGCACCCGTGAGCCAGCGCGGGACTCACGAGGCCCTACCTCAAAGGCAGGTTGCGCTTGAATTTTATAGCGCGGGGTGCGCTTGTAAGACCTGTGGGGTGTGGGTAACCTGCGCCGAATGAAACTCCAAAGGCCATCGCATGAGAAGGCCAAACACCAACGACCCCAGGAGGTGACGTGTGCTGTGCCAGGCCGCCAGACCGAGCTCAGACGTTGGCTTTATCGACGCTGCAGGGACGGACCCAAGCACAAACGCCGTGCCCGGTCTTCTCAAGCGACAACCCAAGGAAAGAGACCCGGCACGCGGCTCCCGCGACGGCGAAGCACCGAACAGCGGTATGGGAACCGGGCCGCGCGCCCTGCCTCACCCACTCTCGATTAGCTCATACGAGGACATGCACCAAGGACTTCGGTGAGGTGTCGTACACGGGGAGTACCCCGCGCCTGGCCCGTGAGACAGAGCTCGGTCGCTTGGATTTATCGATGCTGTCAGGACGAACCCAAGCACAAACGCCATGCAAGTCCTTAAGCATGAGGCTGTTGAGGTCGGGGTTGTCAGGGCGCGGCGACATTCATGGTGACGAAGCACCAGACATGCAATTGGAATACTTAGGAAATTCATTAAATTTAGAATCAGTCTGGTGCATGCGCAAAACGGTACAGCTGCAGGGGTGGACCCTAACAAAAAGTCACCTGGCATCGGCGTAGCTGAAGCATTGGGGTAGTTGTCGAAGATGGATCATCTTGAAATTGAGTGCTCCAGAGGCTCGAGGGGCTTGCGAGGATTTGGGACCTCCTGAAGAACCTCGCGGCGTCGGGCCTCATGAGACGCGTGGGTGGTCTGCATGAGGCGCTGGTACGTAGTGCCTGCGTTAACGAGGCCGAAGGGCATGCAGATGTAGCTGCAGGGGAAGCCCCCACTGCGTCCGACACGCGATGGCTAGAAGAGGCCCTGTGATGAGGCCCTGTTGAGGCCCGGGATGTCGATGCAGACGCGCAGCCTACCGTCGGGGGCGGCTGCCGCACTGAGCGGTGCAGGGCGGTCCTCGCCGCGCACGGCCTCTGCCTCCTGAAGCTCCTTGATCACGTTGGTGATGAACTGTCTTGATCCCGGCACCTCGCGCCTTGCCTCTTGCTTGAGGAGGCGTGCGCTGAAGCACACCTCCATGTGGTGTCCGAGCACCTCCCCTGTCGCGTCGGTCATGTCAGAAGCTCTCCAGGTGGAAGCCCCCGAGCATGTCCTGAGGGAGGTGTCAGGCGCGCCTTCCTATGCGAGAGGGAGAGGCGCGCCAGCGGCGGACGCAGGGCCTGAGACGCCAGTGGTGGAGGTCCGAGCCCCCTGGCGGCTCTCAGGGAGAAGCTGCTTCTGCTTCTTGCGGGTGTCCTCGGGAGGCATGGCGTTGCCCTCATCGTCGGAGTTTTCGATCGCCGTGGCCTGATAGGCGCGTTCGAGCGAGCAGACCGCATCCTTCTCATCGCAGGCGACCGTGATGATGCCGCTGCATCCTGGCATCTTGAGGACGTTGTAGCCATGGTGGACTACCGCCATGAACTTGGCGAGGGCAGGGGACGGAGTGGCGGTGTAGCCGTCGTGCTGCATGGAGGGTGGCAGCGAGGAGTCCTGCTGCTCTTGAGCAGCCGGGTCGGTGGCAGCGTTGGCCGCTGGAGAGATGGAGCAGCGTGGGGCGACGTGGCCCACTGGCGTCGTCTGGGCGACGCGAGCGGCCCGGCGCTCGGCACGAACTCAGCGGGCATCGGCCATGGGAGCAATGAAGTGGAGACGGCGTGGAGCCGGAGGAAGATTACGACACGCCCCTACCTGGCGCGCCAAATGTCGGAATCAGGGCTCCGCAAAACCCAACAAGGTTCGAACACTGGGGCGTGTGCAAAGATCTCAACCAGATCGAAGTCTCAAGCTTGTCACCCTACGGCCTAGCTGCGTCGAGTAAGTGTGAGCGGGGAAGAAGATGGACACGAGGATTTACCCAGGTTCAGACCACCTTGTGGTGGAAAACCCTACTCCTACTTTGTGGTAGATTGGCCTCGCGGGGAGGCTGAAGATGAACTAGTACAGTGGTTGGGTGGCCTCACGAGGTCTCTTTGTGGTGGTGAACTCCCTCCCTCTACGGTAGGAGCTCGTCCCTATTTATAGGGCCACGATCCTCTTCCCTTATCGCACAGGCGGGAAGGGATCCCACAACAGCCAAATTTGAAAGGGGACAGGAGGTACATCCTATCCTGACAAAAGGTGGTCTTCGCCTGCAAAGCTTCTGGGTGTGACCGAGCGCTAGGCTCGGCGATGACATCCGTCCTGCCGAGCTCGTGGTCTCGGTCCTGTTGCACCAGGAAGGAAACCTTTGGGGGATTCCTTTGGAACCCGCGTACGTCCTTGCTTCCTTAGCACCAAAGAGGAAACTATCCTCCCTCTGCGCCCACTGGCGCCCGCGTGGCTCTGCCGTCAAAACCCTCGTCACCCCAGCCTCAGGAGGCCGGGCGCCTGCATAGGAATCTTCGCTCCTCGGGAGGCAGCTTGGGGGGATGCCGCTCCTCCGGAGGTCTTGGCGCTGTCCTCCCCACGAGGTAGGGTCTCTCGTGAGGGCCTTGACTTGAGAGGCTTGTTGCGGGGCCTCGCTGGGTCGTCGTAGTGGCCCATGCGCTAGGCCGCGGGCATGCAAGACTGGGTACCCCCGGTCCCAGAACGCCGACAACGTCTAAACCGACATCAACGAGCCGGCTTGGCCCGCACGACTAGGTCGGGATCAAGCCGGCCGGCGTCACGTCTTCGTCGGCTTCACTCAGGGAGTTTCCCTCACGGATGAGTCGGTAAGCAGCGACGACGTTCTCGGCGGTTCAGATGGTGACTCTTCTACTAAATAAAACTAGTCGATCTGCCCTCTCTACGATGGCAGACTCGGAGGGCCTTTGGAGGTTGAAGCCCCCGAGGAAGTCCATGAGTCAACTAGGCAAGTCGCCGTTTACATGGCAGGAATCACGGTGGCTCAGAACCCGTCCACGCCTGGAGCGGCTTCCGGGTCAGGCGGGTCGGGCAAGACGCCGGCTCAAGCCATGGCAGATCTAATGGCTGAGATGGCGAAGCTTGTGGAGAGTCCCATTATGACGGAAAACCAAGAAGGGCGTAACATGGAGTTGACCAAGCTGAGAGACCAGATGACTGAGGTACAGAGGGAAATTGATGCTGAGAATGCCAGGATGGCTGAACTGCAGGCCCGCATACATGATGAGTCGGAATGCCTTAAGGCCGAGGCTTGGCAGTTAGAACGCCAAAGAGAGGTGTCTGAGGCGGTTTACCAAAGGAGACATCGAAGCCGGCTGCCACCGAATCTCGAGCCGCAGCGACTCCTCAACACACTTCAGCAGACACCGGGGGCTGGGCAACCACTTGCGAATCAACAAAACGAGCCGCCCCAGCCACCGCTAGTTCCTTCGCCACCACAGCGTTTTCAGATGCCACGGGGTCATTTTTCTAACCCTGTTGACAATGTGCTGGCTGGAACCTGACACTTGGAAACGTTGCCCATATTAGGGAATACCCATGTTGATGTTGAGGCAAGGAATGCCATAGAGATGCTGAAAACAGGAGTGGTGCAGCAAGCACAATATTCCTACAGCCGCGACCGGATGCACTCCACCTCGTATGCCAGCCATAGCCAGAATTGCCACTTGGAATCTCTGGCTGTTTCTAGCAATGGGCGCAAGCAACAGCTCCAGACTCCCCCAACCCGGCCTGTACTACCAGGAGCACAAGAAATTGTTGATGCGACTAGGTGAGCACGGCAAGCAGAGGCGGAAGAAGTAGCGCAGATGATCCAGCATCCACCTCCTCAAATGGAAACCGGGACCAATAGTAGGACAATTGGAATACCTTGCCTGTCATCGGCTCTCCGCGCAGAGCGTATGCCCAAAGACTTCAAAGGGCCTCGTAAAGTGCCAAATTACACAGTGGATCTTGAGCCGACGGCCTGGATCGAAAGCTACGAGTTGGCGATGGATATGCTCGGTGTCAGTGATGTTGTATGCGCCAAGTACCTAACCATGATGCTCGAGGGGCCGGCTCGAACTTGGATAAAAAATCTACCGCCCAATTCCATCAATACTTGGTCGGAGCTTAAAGAGCGTTTCATTAAGAACTTCCAAGGAACGTGCAAAAGGCCAATGACGATAGTGGACCTTCAACATTGCGTCCAACGAGTCGATGAGTCGGCCCATCACTGGACCCGCCGGGTCGCGGAAATCATACATTCATCAGACAGCATCACGATGGCTCAAGCCGTCGTGATTCTGGAAAAGAATTGCCACTTCCAGCCGCTGGTCTTGAAGCTCGGGCGACTCAAGCGAAAGGTACAAGATATGGGCGTCTTAATGGATGTCCTCACCAGGTACGCCGAGTCAGATGGCACAAAAGATCCCGGCTCGGATGAAGATAAAACTGGCAAAGGCAGGAAAGGTGAAGGCGGCAAGGGCCAGCATAACCATGGTAGTAACCAAGGGCACCAGAATAACAGTGGCAAACGGAAGCAACCAGATGGCGGGTCAGATTTTGTTGCCAAAACTAATGTTGGCTTCAAAAACCAACGCCGCAATGGTCGCCCTGGAGGGGCTTACAATGGGAATAAACCTCGTAACTATGAGGAGGCGCTCAAAGCACCATGTCCCAAACACAGTACCCCGGACAAGCCGTCTACCCATTCATGGGAGAACTGCTACATCATGCAGGAATTCTGTAACCAGGCCTTCCAAAGTCATCCAGGAGGCAATGGTGGCGGACACCCTAGCCAGCATGGTCCTGGCAGGTCGCAGGCCGGCTTAGGTGTTGGTTTCCAACATCAGGCAAATAATGGCAATGGACAACATCCTGGCCAGAATAATCAACATAATAACCAAGGTGGCTTCCAGAGTAATCCCAAGCAGTTGAACAGCGATCAGTACCATTAGTATTTGAGTTGTCAAATAATAAATCATACTGCTTGGGAGATTTGCAAGGAAGATCATATGCCACCAAGGAGAAAATAAGCCGGCCCTAGAGCACTGCTCGTCTGCGGCCATATTATGTTTAGAGCCACCCGCTCCTTTACTTTTGTACTCCCGCCCTGCAAATTTTGTACATACTTCTTTATATTTCAATAAAGTCGGCTTACCCGAAATTCGGAGTTCTTGTCGTTTCAACCACAAACTTGGCTTGAGTCTTTATTTTTTGGGCACTTGGGGGCTTCCAACTCATTGAGTTCAGCTTTCTCACCTTTGTGACCCGGCAAAAATGCCATAAATATATTGGGCATTTGGGGGATTCCAACTCATCGAGTTCAGCTTTCTCACCCTCTTGACCCGGCAAAAGAAAAATGCCACATGTGGTTAAACCTGCATGTATGATTGATGCGACTCCGATCAGGTGACCCCATGTACTCTTAAAAAGTCAATCCTTTTCCGGGACCCTGAACTTCTTAAGGTTAAAACATCGGCTTGAGTCTCAAGAGAGCCGGCATACAGAGCGCTAGGATAAACCACGGGTTGTCATACCCGCTTCATTGAAGCAAGACTCAAGCCTCGAATGCCGGAACAATTTTTGCATGCACATGTCATTTTTGCATAGCATTATTTGAATAGAACATCATACCTATTTATACTTGTTGTATAAACCAAGTCTTCGGACCAAGTTGCAGTATAATCTCCTGCAGAAAGATAGTCTATGGTTTAACCAAAACGGAGTGAGTAGAATTTCCGATCCGGCTCAAAAAGGCTGGTTTATTTGACTGAACCTCGAAAGTCATTCCCTTATTGCCGAGACTCATTAAGCCAGCTTATAACACAATACTTGATATTGTTAGCTATTGCTACCGCAAAACTTTGTAGGTACAACATTGTTTTATTACCGGCTCAGACATGAGAGTCCGGATTACCGACCGTCGTCATATTATGGCTGGTTAAACATCATCAAAACAAAGCATGCAGCTTTGAATACTAAGATTTCTCTACCGGCTCATTTTCCTGAAGGAGTTATCAAAGCATGGCAGAAATATTCAAGACAAGCAGAAGAATAGAGCAATCTGCAATCATTGAAAAAAAGGGGCAAAAGGATTAAAGGTTAAACATCTTCATCAAAGCAAACATGCACGAAGGCATGACAGAGTTTTTCAAGAAGTTTTTAAAACTACTCCTACTACAGACTCAATTCAAGAGTCACAAAATATCTATTTGGCCCAACACATGGGGGCTATAGGCAACTGGTGACTTAAATTGTTTTTCACATCACTCCCGATCTTTGCCTCCCGCACCGTCCAGGTTAACCTCAGGCTGTTCTTTCGCCTGAGCCGGCTCCGGGTCATCCTCCGCTGCCTCTTCTGGCTCTACAATTTGAAGATTGTCCACGTCCCAGTTGCAATGAGTTAGGGCGTGGAATACAACCTCTTCGTTCAGAATAGGGGACGGGTCAACTTCAGGAGCAAAAGTGTGCTTACGGCTCTGAGGAATCAGATCCACTGATATGAAGGTGGGCAGCCGAATTCATGAATTGTTCACATCATAAGCCGCCTGATATCCTTTCAGACCCATCCCAGCAACAAGTTGTGTGGCCAGCACTCGAGCCATCTTGACACACTTCAGATAGTCAGCCTCGCCGAAAGCCATGCCATCATCCTTGAGCTCAGGAAAGCCTTTGGCCATCTATGCCGAATCAAGCTCCTCTACGTAGGCAAAGGCCCGACTCAAAGCAGAAGTTGCACCAGAACGGGCGGCTGACCTTTTTAACTCTTCGACTTGTTTGGGAATCGTTGAGAGGACCTTCAGCATGTCCTTGATGAGCGTCACCGGCTCCTTTTCTCCCATTACAGCTTTAATGGCAAGCCAGCCTCCAGCATAGAGTTGCTCAGTTAAAGTGTATACGTCCTTCAGCACAAGTAAGTTGTTCTCTTGGATGCTGGATGTCCTGGGGCCTGCAAAACAACGTAAGCATTAAAATCGCCAGACATTGTATCTACGAAAATGAGTTCTTACAAGTTACCACAAGAGACTTACCAAAGATAGCATGGGTCATAGTGGCAATATGCTGCTTTAACCCGGCTAGTTCCTCGGTGACGGGCATCAGCTGACCCTTAGCACTTTCTCCGCACTTCAGCAAGGCAGCTTTCTCAACATCAAAGGATTCTTTTTGTTTCTCAAAAAGTGCCTTGGTTTTTTCTAACTCCTCCAAAGTGAGGCGCAGTTTTTCTTCAGTGGCGGCTCGGGCGCTTTGCCCTGATTCCAAATCTTTCTTCAAGCCGGTCACACTTGACTCGGCTTCCTGTAAGGCTTTCTGCACAAAAGAGCCAGGATATTCAACTACCATGATAAGAGCACAAGATTCAATCTCATATAATGAAGAATTCTATCAAGTCTCAAGCAAACTGCACGCAATATCCTTGACACTTGGGGGCTAATGTATATCAACTCTTTCCAAAACAAGGATATGGAGAAGACCCAACTCATCTCAAGAAGATGAGCCGGCCCTTGGGGGCTACAGGTCGAATTCTTCAAACATTTACAAAAGACCCGACTCATATCAAGAAGATGAGCCGGCCCTTGGGGGCTATAGGTCGAATTCTTCAAACATTTACAAAAGACCCGACTCATCTCAAGAAGATGAGATGGCCCTTGGGGGCTACAAGTCGAATACTTCAAACATTTACAAAAGACCCGACTCATCTCAAGAAGATGAGCCGGACCTTGGGGGCTATAGGTTGAATTTTTAAATGCTTGTTATCAAAGACCCGACTCATATCACAAAAATGAGCCGGCCCTTTGGGGGCTAGATAAGGATATGTGAAGTACACAATCAAGAGGAACATACCTCATACTTGTTTTTCATCATGCTACCTCATACTTCCATCTCTCGGCTTGTTGCAAGACGATCCAAATAACCAGCATGAAGATCTTCAGCACTCATGCTCTCATAGATTGGAAGCTCCAGCTTGGCTTTGCCTTTCTCTGGCAGTATTGGTTCGTCCTTAGCAACAAGTTTTGTCAACACTTTGGAGACCTCAGGGACGGCATAACCCGACCCAGTGATGACAACCTCGTTCTTGTCACAAGGATTTTCTTCAGTTGTCTTGGGAGGACTTGGCGGGTCAAGATTCATCGCCGGGTCAACCTCAGTATCCACAACGTCGGCACTCGCTGGCTCAGGTTGAGGAGTGACATCAGCCTGAATCTCCTGATGATCTTCAGGATAACTCACCTGAACTTCAGGGGTAGTCGAGTCAGGATTTCCCGGCTTAGGGGCCTCAGGATCAGGGGACGGCTCACCAATTTTCCTTTTCTTGGCCTTAGCCTGAGCCCTATAAAACAAGAAGACATTATCAAGAATATGCCAAAAGGCGTGTAAAGGCAAGTATCTAACAAAAGAGAAACTCACCCAGGGTTTATCACAAGGGGTGGCAGTTTGGAAGCAGTTGAGTCGCCCGATGAAGGTGGTGACTCCTGGTAATAGTCAGGATGATTAAAAGGTTGATAATTCAAGCCCGCCTTGAAAAAAAGAAGGATTAGACTGAAAGGTACCTGAGTTGGGCGCTTACGAGCAGCCGGCTTGTTGGGTAAACCGGTTGCAAGATCACCACTACCACTCCGGGTCTTGCGCTTCGACTTATGATGAGCTTGCTTCAAAATAAAATTGGGATCCAAATGAGCATCCGGGTGAGAAAAACTTACTTTCTGAATGACCTGCCTTGTTTTTCCTTGGCGATAAGGATTCTGAGCCGGAGGAGATGGAAATTACATCAGTATCTTCAGACGGGATCATATCAACATCACCCTAAGAAAAAGAGATATCAGCTGAATTCGGTAAAGCATGGTTAAGGAAATTTGTCTTCTACCTCTGATTGAACACCGGCTATTTCTGACTCGCCCATGAGTGATGACTCCTCGACGATTACCTTATCTTTCTTTGAAGCTGGAGGGGCTTTGGTCTTCTTGGCGGCGGTTTTTGCTCGTTTCTTGCCCCAAAATGGAGACTTGTCCTGTTAAATTGAGGATAAAAATAACAGGTAAGTTTTTAAGAAGTTTAATTAAGAAATCATTTGTGAAGGTCAGATATAGTCATTAAAAATCCTTACTGGAGGAGCCGGGTTATGAGCATAAAAGGGCTTCGGTCCATCTTGACTGCAAGCAGCCAAACTTTCTCCCAATAACTTCTTCACTGTTTGATTTACTTCATCAGCGTCCAAAGTTATATTATTAAATCTTTGGGGGTCTTCTAAGTCACCAGAATAGGTGTACATCAAGCCGCCTCGGCGGCTTAGCGGCAAAATGCTCCAAGACACCAAACACCGGGTTAAGTCAATCCCAGTTAAATCGCCTCATAAGAGGGAAATCATTTTCGTTTAACGAAGCGAAGCATGGAGTGTTACAACTATTAAGCCGGCAAAAATATGGGCGGTTCATTCTAAAGCACAAGGCATCTAGTTTTCACTAAGTACAGGGGGAAACAAGTTTTCACTGGAATAGCTACGATTACGGATCTACAAAAGATTCATAAAAGGAAAATATTCGCTAACCCTAGTACGAGATCTGGGAAGCAATGGTGGCTTAGTGTGCAGATTCTAAGGGAAGGTTCAAATATGTTATGCAAAAAATGAATTTGCGGCCCAAACTGCTTTGTTTTTACAATATGAATCACGGTGTTTTGCACACAAACAAACAATGGTGATGAATGGGAGAAGAACTACCCGAGACGTGAAGAACTCCGACGAACCATTGTGGATCTAAAGAAGAGAAGGATTTACCTAAAAGAAGAAACCAGGGGTGGAGGAGACGAGCAGTTGGCCAAGCAGCTTGATCTTGACGAAAGCGCAGCGCTGCTGTGTTCCCGAAGGTGGTCTCCGGCGACGGATGAACAGTGGTTCGGCGAGGCTCTCGAGCGCGAGGAAGAAGAAGCGAGAAGGGCGATGCGAAAGTGAAAGAAGAAGTCCTACAGTGGGTATTTAATAAGGAAAAAGTCAACAGGAGAAATGGCAGGCACGAAAATCAAGGCGACACAGTGAATTTCGGGAAGCAACGACGCCTCGATTTTCGGGAAATGTGGATACAGTTGGATTCATCGTGATGTCACCACTAGCCCCCTGAATTTCTGGCATATGACGTCATTGATAGACAAACATTGGAAAAATGACAAGTCTGGAAGTGCTATGAGCCGGCATTTTGGAATTCATGAAGAATACAGATGTAAACAGATGGTAAGCCACCAAGAGAAAATAAGTGAAATTGACATGAATGAATTCAAATCAATCTGGGGCCTAATGTCGGGGATATAACCCCGCGGGGTAACCCACCCTGTTGGGCCAGGTTAACCTATCGGCGGCTTCAGAATTGCTCAAGATGGGCCGTGTCAAGAAGACAAAACGATTAAGGTGGTTGCTAAGCAAGCCGCCGGGTGGCCCAAGCACCAAGAGACGGCAGTTCAAGGCCCATAGGGCGGATCACGCCAGATGATTTCCTTGCTTGAGAGGCAAGGCGTGTTACAGACATGATAGGTTACGAGTCATGATATGACTCGGACTCTGGTGTAAACCCTAGGGTCTTGACCTATATATATAATGGCAAACCCCCAGGGCCAAAAGACTTAAGTTAGACACCCTCGAAAGCTAGGTTAGCGATTCCTCATCCTTGTAATCGAGATCTCCATTAATATAGATACAGAGCAGTACGTAGGCTATTACCTCCATTGGAGGGGCCGAACCTAGGTAAACCTGCCTCCCGTTCTCATTCGATCCCTTTGAGTCGCCACCCAGCGGCGATGGCCTCACACCTAAGTCCTTGCACGAGGACATCTGACGTGACAAAACCATGACAGGGAGGCTAGTGATGAAATCCATCTGAACCTTATCCCACTTCCATTCACGAATAGGCAGTGGTTGGAGAAGTCCAGTAGGTTTTTGATGTTCTGCTTTGACGCGACGGAAAACGTCACATTCTTCAATATAGCGAGAAATGTCTTGCTTCATCTTGGAGCACCAATATTTCTGACTAATGTCTAGATACATCTTGGTACTTCCCGGGTGAATAGATACGGGTGTGTCATGTGCTTCTTTCATAACTTTCTCTGTCATAAGGTCGAATTGGGGTACCACAAGGCGATCTCTGAAGAACAAAGCTCCACCTTCATCCAGCGAGAAGTCCTTGGCCTTCTCAGAGGCAAGATCACTCTTAATTCGATCAATCTCAGTGTCTTTCTCTTGTGCGGACTTGATAGCTTTCTGAAGAGTCAGTTCCAGGACAAGGTTATTAAGAGAACCCTATGGAACAATGTGAAGGATCAACTTGCAAAGTTCTTCATCAAGGTGGGGTTGAGATTTCTGAACCATGTGGTTGTTGCAATAAGCTTTTCGTCTCAAGGCATCGGGCATGACATTAGCCTTGCCAGGGGTATAAGAAATACTGCAGTCATAGTCTGTAATTGCTTCGATCCATCGACGATGATGGAGATTCAGATCTGGCTGAGTAAACAAATACTTCAGACTTTGATGGTCGGTGTAGATCTCAAAACGATTACCGAGAAGGTAATGTCGCCACAACAACAGTGCACAAATAACTGCAGTGAATTTGAGGTTATGAATTGGATAGTTCTCTTCATGAGGGCACAACTGCCGTGAGGCATAAGCAATCACTCTGCGTTCTTGCATTAGGACACATCCTAATCCTTGATGGGAATATGGAGGAGCAAGCACTTGAGCAGATGTCAGCTTGTCCTTGAGTGCCTGGAAACTTTCCTGACATTTTTCCGTCCACTCAAACTTAACGCCTTTGTGAATCAGATTAGTCAAAGGTTTGGCAATCTTGGAGAAGTTCTCGACAAAATGGCGGCAATAGCTGGCGAGTCCGAGAAAACTTCTGACTTGCTTGACATTCTTCGAGGGAGTCTAGTTAAGAATAGCCTAAACTCATTCTCGGTTGACTGCAATACCATCCTTGGATATCACATGACCAAGGTAAGTTACTTCGGGTAACCAGAACTCACACTTGGAGTATTTGGCATATAGCTGATGTTCTTGAAGCTTTTCAAATACAAGACGAAGATGTTCAGCATGTTCTTCTTTATTCTTGGAAAACACCAGGATATCATCCAGATAAACCACGACGAACTTGTCGAGGTATTCCATGAAGATATAGTTCATCAGACGAGAGAATGTTGCTAGAGCATTGGTTACACCGAAAGACATGACAGTGCACTCATATGAACCCTAGCGAATAACGAATGCGGTCTTTGGAATATCCTCATCATGAACTCGGATATGGTGGTAACCTAACCTCTAGTCGAGTTTAGAGAATACGGAGGAACCAGCAAGTTGATCATACAAATCGTTGATCCAAGGAAGTGGATATTTATTCTGAATTGTTGCTTGGTTGATGGGTCGGTAGTATTGAACCAAACAATTCGTACCATCCTTCTTGACAAAGAGAGAAGGTGCTCCCCAGGTAGAGGAACTTGGACGAATGAAACCTTTGCGAAGTGAATTGTCGATTTCTTCCTTAAGTTCAAGGAGTTGATGAGGAGGCATCTTATAAGGTCGTTTGGCGTTAGGAGTAGTGCCTGGTTTTAAGTCGATGACAAACTCGACCGCTCTAACAGGGGGAACTCCTGGAAGTTCTTTTGGAAAGACATCTTGGAAGTCATAAACAACTAGAATGCCTTCAATCATGTCAAGAGGTGACATATTAAATGCATTTAAGTAATAAATCCGGGCATCGGCATCTCGAACAAGATGAGCATTGTAGATTACTGTCTCATTCGAAGGATGTAGGAGATGGACGGTTTTTGTGGCACAGACGATTGAAGCAGTATGTCTTTTCAACCAATCCATTCCCAGAATGAGGTCAATATTGGAAGACTTCAAAATAATGGGATAGACATGGAATTCCAACCGTTCAATTTCAGTGGTAACGTTGTGGCTAACCATGGAGGTTCGAAATTGGCCCGAGGGGGGGTGTACCACTAGTGGAGTGTTCATCTCTTCGTATTTAATGCCATGCATGTATGCAAAATCTTCTGGCATGAAAGAATGTGATGCTCCTGAATCAAATAAAATAGAAGCTGGTACTGAATTAACAAGAAGAGTACCCATTAAAGTAGCAGGATGGTCTCGGGCTTTATTCAGATCAATGTGATTAGCCTGACCACAACCATAAGAAGGCTTGGCATTGTTCTTGCAGGGCTAGTTGTTGCTATGGCCAGTTGAAAGCAGTGCAAGCTGATTCTAATTCTGATTGCTTTCTCTGGCTGGGTGACCTGGATGACCACACATGAAGCACAACCCATCATTGGGACGGGGAGCAGGAGCTTGGGGTGGTGCAGCTAGGAGTCTCGGCTGCCTAGGTGGTGGAGGAGGCAGACGAGGCGCATCATAGGACGGCCTTGGAGCAGGAGCAGGTGAATGGTACATGTTGTGGGAATCCATATCCGCCGCTTCTGTGATGAGAGCCTGAAGATCGGCCCACGTCACGGTTGCGCTTGAGGCCTTCCTTGTATTCATGCGGACCAGTCTCAACCTGAATGGCCTTGTTCACCAAGTGTTGGGAAATGTTGCATGGGAAACAAAAAATCTCCTACGCACATCCAAGGTCTATCTATGGAGATCAACAGCTACGAGAGGGAGAGTGCATCTACATACCCTTGTAGATCATAAGCAGGAAGCATTAAGAAACGCGGTTGATGAAGTCGAACGTCTTCACAATCAAATCACGAACCATCCTGCGATCCAATCACGATCCGTCCCGATCTAGCGCCGAACGGACGGCACCCCCGCGTTCAGCACACGTACATCTCGACGGCGTCTCCACGTCCTCGATCTAGCAAGCGTGGGTGGAGTAGCAGCTGAGTTCTCCGGCAGCACGAGGGCATGGTGGCGGTGGTGGTGGTGCGATCTCGGCAGGGCTGATCCATTTTGAACTTCTTCAAAATCTTATCAAGATATGTTCTTTGTGAAAGTCCTATTAAGTGTCTTGATCTATCTCTATAGATCTTGATGCCCAATATGTAAGCAGCTTCTTCGAGGTCGTTCATTGAAAAACTCTTATTCAAATATATCTTCACGCTTTCTAAAAGTTCTTTACTGTTTCCAATCAACAATATGTCATCCATATATAATATTAAAAACGCTATAGAGCTCCCACTCACTTTCTTGTAAATACAAGCTTCTCCATAAACTTGTATGAACCCAAACGCTTTCATCACCTCATCAAAGCGAAGATTCCAACTCCAAGATGCCTGCACCAGTCCATAAATGGACCACTGGAGTTTACACACTTTGTTAGCATTTTTAGGATCGACAAAACCTTCTGGTGGCATCATATACAACTCTTCCTTAAGGAAACAATTAAGGAACATTGTTTTGACATCCATCTGCCAGATCTCGTAATCCAAAAATGTAGCTATTGCTAACATGATCCTGACGGGCTTAAGCATCGCTACCGGAGAGAAAGTCTCATCGTAGTCAACTCCTTGAACTTTTGAAAACCCTTTTGCAACAAGTCGAGCTTTATAGACGGTGACATTACCGTCCGCGTCCGTCTTTTTCTTAAAGATCCATTTATTCCGTATGGCCTTACGATCACATGGTAAGTTCTCCAAAGTCCACACTTTGTTCTGATACATGGATCCTATCCAGAATGTCATGGCCTCTAGCCATTTGTTGGAATCCGGGCCCACCATTGCTTCTTCTTAGCTCATAGGTTCACTGTTGTCCAACAACATGACCTCCAAGACAGGATTGTCGTACCACTCCGGGGCGGTCCGATTCCTTGTTGACCTACGAGGTTCAGTAGTAACTTGATCCGAAGCTTCATGATCATCATCATTAGCCTCCTCTTCACATGGGGTAGGCGCCGCAGAAACATCTTTCTGCGTCGTGCTATTCTCCAACTGAAGTGACGGTCCAACAACCTCATCAAGTTCTACTTTCCTTCCACTCAATTCTTTCGAGAGACACTCTTTCTAGAGAGAGGACCCGTTTTTAGTAACAAACACTTTGCCCTCGGATCTGAGATAGAAGGTATACCCAACTGTTTCCTTAGGGTATCCTATGAAGACGCACTTGTCCGCTTTGGGTTCGAGCTTATCACGTTGAATCCTTTTAACATAAGCGTCGCGGACCCAAACTCTAAGAAACGACAGCTTAGGTTTCTTACCAAACAATAATTCATACGGTGTCGTCTCAAAGGACTTTGATGGTGCCCTATTTAAAGTGAATGCAGCTGTCTCTAATGCATAACCCCAAAATGCTAGTGGCAGATCAGTGAGAGACATCATAGATCGCACCATATCCAATAGAGTACGATTACGATGCTCGGACATACCATTATGTTGTGCTTTTCCATGTGGCGTAAGCTGTGACACAATTCCACACCGTTTCAAGTGCATGCCAAACTCATAACTCAGATATTCTCCACCACGATCGGATCACATAAATTTTATCTTCTTGTTATGATTATTTTCTACTTCACTCTGAAATTTCTTGAACTTTTCAAACATTTCAGACATGTGTTTCCTTAAGTAAATATACCCATATCTACTCAAATCATCAGTGAAGGTAAGAAAATAATGATATTCACCGCACGCCTCAACACTCATCGGACCACACACATCAGTATGTATGATTTCCAGCAAGTCACTTGCCCGCTCCATTGTACCGGAGAATGGGGTTTTAGTCATCTTGCCTAAGAGGCATGGTTCGCATGTATCAAGCAATTCAAAATTGAGTGATTCCAAAAGTCCATCAACATAGAGCTTCGTCATGTGGTTTACACCAATATGACCTAAGCCGTAGTGCCACAAGAAAGTGGTACTAGCATTATTAACTTTGCATCTTTTCGCATGAATGTTATAAATTTGTGTATCACTACTATCGAGATTCAACAAGAATAAACCATTCACATTGGGTGAATGACCATAAAATATATTACTCATATAAATAGAACAACCATTATTTTCTTATTTAAATGAGTAACCGTCTCGCAATAAACAAGATCCAGGTATAATTTTCATGCTCAACGCAGGCACCAAATAACAATTATTTAGGTTTAAAACTAGTCCCGATGCTAATTGAAGAGCGAGTGTGCTGACGGCAATCACATCAACCTTGGAACCATTTCTGACGCGCATCGTGACTTCATCTCTCGCCAGCCTTCGTTTATTCCGTAGTTCCTGTTTCGAGTTACAAATATGAGCAACCGAACCGGTATCAAATACCCACGCACTACTAGGAGAGCTAGGGAGGTACACATCAATAACAAGTGTATCAAATATACCTTTGTTGCTGTTGCCAGCCTTCTTATCAGCCAGGTACTTGGGGCAATTCCGCTTCCAGGGACCAGTCCCCTTGCAATAGAAGCACTCAGTCTCAGGCTTGGGGTCCAGCCTTGGGTTTCTTCATGGGAGTGACAACTTGCTTGCCACCGTTCTTGAAGTCTCCCTTCTTTCCCTTGCCTTTCTTGAAGCTAGTGGTTTTATTCACCATCAACACTTGATGCTCCTTTTTGATTTCTACTTCCGCGACTTTCAGCATCGCGAAAAGCTCAGTGACTGACTTGTTCATCCCTTGCATATTATAGTTCATCATGAAGCCTTTGTAGCTAGGTGGAAGTGACTGGAGAGTGACCGTCTTGGGCGGAAGCTGAACTCCCAAATCAGTCAAATGGTTGTAGGACCCAGACATTCTTAGTGGGTGCTCACTGAGAGAACTATTCTCTTCCATCTTGCAAGCGAAGAACTTATCGGAGGTCTCTAACCTCTCGATCCGGGCATTTGTTTGAAATACTAACTCCAAGTCCTGGAACATCTCATATGCTCCATGGTGTTGAAAACGCTTTTGAAATCCGGGTTCCAAGCCATACAACATGGCGTACTGAACTGCCGAGTAGTCATGAGCACGCGTGTGCCAGACGTTCACAACTTCTGCAGACGACACTGGAGGGGGCGGCGCACCAAGTGGTGCATCAAGGACATAAGCCTTTTGCGAAGCCGTGAGGATAATCCTCAGATTACGGACCCAGTCCGCATAGTTACTTTCATCATCTTTCAGCTTAGCTTTCTCTAGGAATGCAATAAAATTCAGGGGAGCTACTACACGAGCCATTGATCTACAACATAATTTTGCAAAGACAACTTAGACTATGTTCATGATAATGAGTTCAATTAATCATATTACTTAAGAACTCCCACTCAAATCAACATCCGTCAGATTGTCTAAGTGTGACTTGATCCAAATCCACCAACCCAAGTCCGATCATCACGTGAGATGAGGTGGTTTCAATGGTGAACATCTCCATGTTGATCATATCTACTATATGACTCATGTTCGACCTTTCGGTCTCCTGTGTTCTGAGGCCATGTCTGTAGATGCTAGGCTCGTCAAGTTTAACCCAAGTGTTCTACATGTGCAAAACTGGCTGACACCCGTTGTATGCGAACGTAGAGTCTATCACACCCGATCATCACGTGGTGCTTCGAAATGACGATCCTTCGCAACGGTGCACACTTGGGGAGAACACAATTTTAACTTGAAATTTTACTGAGGGATCATCTAATAATGATACCGTCGTCCTAAGCAAAATAAGATGCATAAAAGGATAAAGATCACATGCAAATCATATAAGTGACATGATATGGCCATCATCGTCTTGTGCTTTTGATCTCCATCTCCAAAGCACCGACATGATCTCCATCGTCACCGGCATGACACCATGATCTCCATCATTGTGTCGTCATGTGGTTGTCGCGCCAACTCTTGCTTCTACAACTATTGCTAACTCATAGCGATAAAGTAAAGAAAAAAAGGGAAAATAAAATTAAAGACAACCCTATGGCTCCTGCCGGTTGCCGTACTCATCGACATGCAAGTCGTGATAATCTATACAAAACATGATCATCTCATACTCACATATATCGCATCATGTCTTTGGCCATATCACATCATAGCATGCCCTACAAAAACAAGTTAGACATCCTCTACTTTGATGTTGCAAGTTTTGCAAGTTTTACATGGCTGCTACGGGCAACTAGTAAGAACCGTTCTTACCTACGCAAAGCCACAACGGTGATATTCAAGTTTCCTTTTCACCTTCTACAAGGACCGCCTCGGTCGAATCCGATTCAATTAAAGTGGGAGAGACAGACACCCGCCAGCCATCTTTATGCAACAAGTTGCATGTCAGTCGATGGAACCGGTCTCTCGTACGTGGACGAGTAAGGTTGGTTTGAGCTGCTTCATCCCACAATACCGCTGAATCAAGATAAGACTAAGGAGGTAAGCAATCTGAACATCAACGCCCACAAACTCTTTTGTGTTCTACTCGTGCATGTTATCTATGCATAGACCTAGCTCATGATGCCACTGTTGGGGAACGTTGCATGGGAAACAAAAAAATTCCTATGCACATCCAAGATCTATCTATGGAGATCAAAAACTACGAGAGGGAGAGTGCATCTACATACCCATGTAGATCGCAAAGTGAGAAGCGTTAAGAAACGAGGTTGATGTAGTCGAACGTCTTTGCGATCCAATCACGAACCGTCCCGCGATCCAATCATGACCCGTCCCGATCTAGCGCCGAACGGACGGCACCATCGCGTTCAGCACACGTACAGCTCGACGACGTCTCCACCTCCTCGATCCAGCGAGCGTGGGTGGAGTAGCAGCTGAGTTCTCCGGCAGCACGACGGGGTGGTGGCGGTCATGGTGGTGCGATCTCGGCAGCGCTTCGCCAAGCGCTGCCGCGACGTGACGGTGGAGAAGAACTACTAGAGAGAGAGAGGAGGGCTGCGTCGTGATACATCTCCAATGTATCGATAATTTATGAAGTATTCATGCCATATTCAGCCATGTTTACAATACTTTTATATGGTTTTGATGCACTTTATATGATTTATTTAGAACTAACCCGGACTGACGCTGTTTTCAGCAGAACTACCGTGGTATTGTTTTTTGTGCAGAAATAAAAGTTCTCCAAATGCAACGAAACTTTTTGACGATTTTTTTGTAACAAAAGAGGCACTAGAAGCTCCGTGGGAGGGCCAGAAGAGCCACAAGGTGGGCACAATCCACCGGGGCGCGCCAGCCCCCTCTGGCTCGCGCTGGTGTATTGTGGTCCACTCGTGGCACATCTTCGCGTGAAACCGACGCCCAAAAATCCTATTTATTCAGAAACCCCAGAAATAACCCTAGATCAGAAGTTCCACCGCCGCAAGCCTCTGTAGCCACGAAAAACCAATCTAGACCCCGTTCCGGCACCCTACCGGAGGGGAAAATCATCACCGGAGGTCATCTTCATCAACCCTATGGTCTCCATGATGAGGAGGGAGTAGTCCACCCTTGGGGCTACCGGTTTGTACCAGTAGCTATGTGTTCAATCTCTCTCTCTCTCTCTCTCTCTCTCTCTCTCTCTCTCTCTCTCTCTCTCTCTCGTGTTCTTGAGATGGCACGATCTTGATGTATCACGGGCTTTGTTAATATAGTTGGATCATATGGTGTTTTCCACTCTCTATCTTGTTGTGATGAATTGAGTATTCCCTTTGAGATTTTTTTATTACCGGATTGAATACTTCTATGGATTTGAGAGCACTTGATGTATGTCTTGCATGCGGATACCCGTAGTGACATTGGGGTATTCAAGTGATTCACTTGATATACGTTATGGCGTCAACTTCCGGATTCCGGTGACCTTGGGGATCTATGCATAGGGGTTGATTGCACGTTTTCATACCTTGTTCTCCGATAGAAATCTTGGGGCACTCTTTGAGGTTCTTTGTGTTGGATTGAGCATTATGAATCTGAAATTGTTTGATGTGTATCGTATAATTAACTCATGGATACTTGCGGTGACTTTGGAGTATCTAAGTGACATTAGAGTTGGTTGATGCGTATCATATGGTGTTATTCTAGTACGAACTCTTAGATTGATCGATCGGAAAGGATAACTTGGTGTTATTTTAGTACAAAGTCTTGGATAGATCGATCGGAAAGGATAACTTTAAGGTGGTTTTGTACCCTACAAACAATTTCTTCTTATGTTCTCCGCTAGATAAGAACTTTGGAGTGATTCTTCATTGCACGTTGAGGGATAGTTATGTGATCCAATTATATTAGCATTGCTGAGAGATTGCACTAGTGAAAGTACGGACCCTAGGCCTTATTTCCAAGCATTTATACAACGTTTTGCTCGTTGTTTACCACTTGTGACCTTGCTGTTTTTAATATTTTCAGATTACAAAAACCTATTTCTATCATCCATATTGCACTTGTATCACCATCTCTTCGCCGAACTAGTGCACCTATACAATTTGCCATTGTATTGGGTGTGTTGGGGACACAAGAGATTTCTTGAATTTGATTCCAAGGTTGTTTGAGAGAGACCATCTTCATCCTACACCTCCCACGGATTGATAAACCTTAGGTCATCCACTTGAGGGAAAATTGCTACTGTCCTACAAAACTCTGCGCTTGGAGGCCCAACATAGTCTACAAGAATAAAGTTGCGTAGTAGACATGACGCTGTGGCTTTTGGTGTGGCTGCCCTCCCTCTCCTCTCATATATATAGGGGGAGGGAGAGGTGCGGCCAGCCCTAGGGTTTTGGGCGGCGGCCAAGGCGGCAGCCTTGGCCCCCCAAGGCAAGGGGCGGCGGCCACTCTTGGGCCAGCCCTAGCCCTGGCCACATGGGCCTCATGGTGGAGGGTGCGGCCAGCCCACCAGGGGCTGGTGCGCCACCCCTCACAGCCCATGGGGCCCTCCGGGCACGTGGACCCTTCCGGTGGACCCCTCCCCCCCCGGAACCCCTTTTGGCACCTTCGGCAAAATCCAATGAATCCCGAAACTATTTCGGAACCCGAATACCAACTTCCCATATATCAATCTTTACCTCTGGACTATTTTGGAACTCCTTGTGAAGTCCGGGGTCTCATCCAGGACTCCGAAGAACTTTCGGTCACCAACATATATAACTAAACAATACCAAATCGTCATCGAACGTTAAGTGTGCGGACCCTGCGGGTTCGAGAATGATGCAGACATGACCGAAACACTCTCCAGCCCATAACCAATAGCAGGACCTGGATGCCCATATTGGTTCCTACATATTCCATGAAGATCTTTATCCGTCGAACCACGATGTCAAGGATTCAGACAATCCCGTATGCAGTTCCCTTTGTCCATCGGTATGTTATTTGCCCGAGATTCGATCGTCAGTATCTCCATACCTAGTTCAATCTCATTACCGGCAAATCTCTTTACTCGTTCCGTAATACAAGATCCCATGACTAACTCATTAGTCACATTGCTTGCAAGCTTCTTGTGATGTTGTATTACCGAGTGGGGCCAGAGATACCTCTCTGTCATACGGAGTGACAAATCCCAGTCTCGATCCACGCCAACCCAACAGATACCCTTGGAGATACCTGTAGAGCACCTTTATAGTCACCCAGTTATGTTGTGACGTTTGATACACACAAGGCATTCCTCCGGTGTCAGGGAGTTGCGTGATCTCATGGTCGCAGGAACAGATACTTGACATGGATAAAGCAGTAGCAATAAACTAACACGATCAAATGCTATGCTTACGGTTGAGTCTTGTCCATCACATCATTCTCCTAATGATGTGATCCCATTATCAAATGACAACTCATGTCTATGGTCAAGAAACCTTGACCATCTTTGATCAAGGAGCTAGTCTAGTAGAGGCTCACTAGGGATACAGTGTTTGTCTATATATCCACACATGTATTCGAGTTTCCGATTAATACAATTCTAGCATGGATAATAAACGATTATCATGAACAAATAAATATAATAATAACCACTTTGCCTCTAGGGCATATTTCCAACAGTCTCCCACTTGCACTAGAGTCAATAATCTAGTTCACATCACCATGTCATTTACATTGTAATGATTCTAACACCCATAGAGTTCTGGTGTTGATCATGTTTTGCCCATGCAAGAGGTTTAGTCAACGGGTCTACAACATTCAGATCCGTACGTAATTTGCAAATGTTTATGTCCTCCTCCTTGATGTAATCACGAATGGAATTGAAACGGCGCTTTATGTGTTTGGTCCTTTTGTGAAACCTAGGTTCTTGGCTTGAGCAATTGCGTCAGTGTTGTCACAGAAGAGGGTCATTGGGTCCAGTGCACTAGGCACAACTACAAGATCCGTCATGAACTGCTTCATCCAGACACCTTCCTTCGCTGCTTCCGAAGCAGCTATGTACTCTGCTTCACATGTAGGATCTGCTACCATGCTTTGCTTGGAACTGCACCAGCTTACCGCTCCACCATTCAGAACAAATACGTATCCGGTTGGAGACTTAGAGTCATCCGGATCGGTGTCAAATCTTGCATCGACGTAACCCTTTACGACGCGCTCTTGATGACCTCCATAAATGAGAAACATGTCCTTAGTCCTTTTCAGGTACTTAAGAATATTCTTGACCGATGTCCAGGGTTCCATTCCTGAATCACCTTGAAACCTCCCTACCATACTTATGGTGAGGCTGACATCTAGTCTTGTGCACAGAATCGCATGATTGATAGAGCCTATGGCTAAAACATAGGGGATGACACTCATCATTTCTCTATCCTATGTAGTCGCCGGGCATTGAGTATTACTCAACTTCACACCTTGTAAGAAGGCAAGAACCCCTTCTTGGACTGATACATTTTAAATTTCTTCAAATCCTTATCAAGACATGTGCTTTGTGAAAGTCCTATTAAGTGTCTTGATCTATCTCTATAGATCTTGATGCCCAATATGCAAGAAGCTTCTCCGAGGTCTTTCATTGAAAAACTCTTATTCAAATATATCTTCACGCTTTCTAAAAGTTCTATATTGTTTCCAATCAGCAATATGCCATCCATATATAATATTAGAAACGCTATAGAGCTCCCACTCACTTTCTTGTAAATACAAGATTCTCCATAAACTTGTATGAACCCAAACACTTTCATCACCTCATCAAAGCGAAGATTCCAACTCCGAGATGCATGCACCAGTCCATAAATGGATCACTGGAGTTTGCACACTTTGTTAGCATTTTTAGGATCGACAAAACCTTCTGGTTGCGTCATATAGAACTCTTCCTTAAGGAAACCATTAAGGAACGTTGTTTTGACATCCATCTGCCAGTTCTCGTAATTGAAAAATGCAGCTATTGCTAACATGATCCTGACGGACTTAAGCAACACTACGGGAGAGAAAGTCTCATCGTAGTCAACTCCTTGAACTTGTGAAAACTCTTTTGCAACAAGTCGAGCTTTATAGATGGTGACATTACCATCCGCGTCCGTCTTTTTCTTAAAGATCCATTTATTCTGTATGGCCTTACGATCATATCGTAAGTCCTCCAAAGTCCACACTTTGTTCTGATACATGGATCCTATCTCGGATTTCATGCCCTATAGCCATTTGTTGGAATTCGGGCCCACCATTGCTTCTTCATAGCTCGTAGTTTCACTTTTGTCCAACAACATGACCTCCAAGACAGGATTGTCGTACCACTCCGGGGCAGTACGATTCCTTGTCGACCTACGAGGTTCGGTAGTAACTTGATCCGAAGCTTCATGATCATCATCATTAGTATCCTCTTCACTTGGTGTAGGCACCGCAGAAACATCTTTCTGCGTCGTGCTACTCTCCAACTGAACTGACGGTTCAACAACCTCATCAAGTTCTACTTTCCTCCCACTCAATTCTTTCGAGAGAAAGGATCCATTTTTAGCAACAAACACTTTGCCCTCGGATCTGAGATAGAAGGTATACCTAACTGTTTCCTTAGGGTATCCTATAAATATGCACCTGTACGTTTTGGGTTCGAGCTTATCAGGTTGAAGCCTTTTCACATAAGCATCGGAGCCTCAAACTTTAAGAAACGATAATTCATACGGTGTCATCTCAACGGACTTTGATGGTGCCCTATTTAAAGTGAATGTGGCTGTCTCTAATGCATATCCCCAATGTGATAGTGGTAGATCAATGAGAGACATCATAGATCGCACCATATCCAATAGAGTACGATTACGACGCTTGGACACACCATTATGTTGTGGTGTTCCAGGTGGCGTAAGCTATGAAACAATTCCACACCGTTTCTTGTGCATGCCAAACTCATAACTCAGATATTCTCCACCACAATCAGATCATAGAAATTTTATCTTCTTGTTATGATGATTTTCTACTTCACTCTGAAATTGCTTGAACTTTTCAAACGTTTCAGACTTGTGTTTCATTAAGTAAATATACCCATATCTACTCAAATCATCAGTGAAGGCAAGAAAATAATGATATCCACCGCGCACCTCAACACTCATCGGACCGCACACATCAGTATGTATGATTTCTAGCAAGTCACTTGCCCGCTCCATTGTACCGGAGAACGGGGTTTTAGTCACCTTCCTAAGAGGCATGGTTCGCATGTATCAAGTGATTCAAAATCGAGTGATTCCAACAGTCCATCAGCATGGAGCTTCCTCGTGCGTTTTACACCAATATGACCTAAGCGGCAGTGCCACAAGAAAATGGTACTATCATTATTAACTTTGCATCTTTTGGCATCAATGTTATAAATTTGTGTATCACTACTATCGAGATTCAACAAGAATAAACCATTCACATTGGGTGAATGACCATAAAAGATATTACTCATATAAATAGAACAACCATTATTCTTTGATTTAAATGAGGAACCGTCTCGCAATAAACAAGATCCAGGTATAATGTTCATGCTCAACGCAGGCACCAAATAACAATTATTTAGGTTTAAAACTAATCCCGATGGTAATTGAAGAGCGAGTGTGCCGACGGCGATCACATCAACCTTGGAACCATTTCTGATGCGCATCGTCACTTCATCTCTCGCCGGCCTCCATTTATTCCGTAGTTCCTGTTTCGAGTATCAAATACCCAGGCACTACTATGAGAGCTAGTGAGGTACACATCAATAACAAGTATATCAAATATACCTTTGTTGATGTTGCCAGCCTTCTTATCAGCCAGGTACTTGGGGTAATACCGCTTCCAGTGACTAGTCCCCTTGCAATAGAAGCACTCAGTCTCAGGCTTGGGTCCAGCCTTGGGTTTCTTCACGGGAGCGGCAACTTGATTGCCACCCTTCTTGAAGTTTCCCTTCTATCCATTGCCTTTCTTGAAACTAGTGGTTTTATTCACCATCTTGATGCTCCATTTTGATTTCTACTTCCACGACTTTCCGCATCGTAAAAAGCTCAGAGACTGACTTGTTCAGCCCTTGCATATTATAGTTCATCACGAAGCCTTTGTAGTTAGGTGGCAGTGACCGGAGAATTCTGTCAGTGACCGTCTCGGGCGGAAGCTGAACTCCCAAATCAGTCAAACGGTTATAGTACCCAGACATTCTGAGTAGGTGCTCACTGACAGAACTATTCTCTTCCATCTTGCAGGCAAAGAACTTATCGGAGGTCTCTAACCTCTCGATCGGGGAATTTGCTTGAGTCCTGGAACATCTCATATGCTCCATGGCGTTCAAAACGCTTTTGAAGTCCCGATTCTCAGCCATACAACATGGTGCACTGAACTATCGAGTAGTCATCAGCATGCGTCTGCCAGACGTTCACAACTTCTGCAGACGACACTTGAGGGGGCGGCGCACCAAAAATGCATCAAGGACATAAGCCTTTTGTGAAGTCATGAGGATAATCCTTAGATTACGGACCCAGTCCGCATAGTTACTTCCATCATCTTTCATCTTAGCTTTCTCTAGGAACGCATTAAAATTCAGGGGAGCTACTGCACGAGCAATTGATCTACAACATAATTTTGCAAAGACAACTTAGACTATGTTCATGATAATGAGTTCAATTAATCATATTACTTATGAACTCCCACTCAATTCAACATCCCTCAGATCGTCTAAGTGTGACATGATCCAAATCCACCAACCGAAGTCCGATCATCACGTGAGATGAGGTGGTTTCAATGGTGAACATCTCCATGTTGATCATATCTACTGTATGACTCATGTTCGACCTTTCGGTCTCGTGTGTTCTGAGGCTATGTTTGTACATGGTAGGCTCGTCAAGTTTAACCCAAGTGTTCTACATGTGCCAAACTGGCTTACACTCTTTGTATGCGAACGTAGAGTCTATCACACCCGATCTCACGTGGTGCTTCGAAACGACGATCCTTCGCAACGGTGCACACTTGGGGAGAACACAATTTTACCTTGAAATTGAAGTGAGGGATCATCTAATAATGCTACTGTCGTCCTAAGCAAAATAAGATGCATAAAAGGATAAACATCACATGCAAATCATATAAGTGACATGATATGGCCATCATCATCTTGTGCTTTTGATCTCCATCTCCAAAGGACCGGCATGATCTCCATCGTCACCGGCATGACACCATGATCTCCATCATCATGATCTCCATCATTGTGTCGTCATGTGGTTGTCACACAAACTCTTGCTTCTACAACTATTGTTAACTCATAGCGATAAAGTAAAGCAAAAAGGGAAAAATAAATTAAAGACAACCCTATGGCTCCTGCAGGTTGCCGTACTCATCGACATGCAAGTCATGATAATCTATACAAAACATGATCAATTCATCCATCACATATATCGCATCATGTCTTTGGCCATATCACATCACAGTATGCCCTGCAAAAACAAGTTAGACGTCCTCTACTTTGTTGTTGCAAGTTTTACGTGGCGGTGAAAGCACAATATGCTCCCTTGGTGGTTTTGATAATTCATGACAACATACATTGTCTCTTGGACTAATACTTTTACCTAGTGTATTTCAGATAAAGTCCACAGAGAGGGTTGGCAAAAGGATTGTAGAGATTGTGGAAATACCCCAAGATGCAAGGAAATAGGTTGGCAAAGCTTCAAGGAAGAGGACTCTACATTTTACATTTGTGAGAAATCACTTTGAGTCCATAGGAAAGCCAATACTATTAAAAGGGGGTAAGGTTTTGTTGGTGAACAAAATGCTCATACGTGCACATGTGATAGTCACCAAAAACACCCACAAGCTCTCCCACCAAAGTCTGTCCAAAGCCAAATACTCAAAATCGGTGCAACCAACATTTCCATCCCGGTGCCACCGATTCTCAACCTCAGACAGACTCAGCCAAACCCTAGGCACATCAGTGCAACCGATTCAATCCCGGTGCCAGCGAGTTTAGTTGCCAACTTTCTGTTACGCAAATTCACAATATCGGTACCACCGAGATTGTTGGATCGGCGTCACCGAGATTGTCAATCTGACCGTTGGTCACCTTATCGGTGCAACCGAGTTTCCTATATCGGTCTCACCGAGATTCAAAAGTTTTCACCTTTTGATCACTTCGGTACCACCGAGATTTACACATCGTTGTCACCGAGTTGGTCATTTTGTGTGTAACGGTTGGATTTTTGGGGATGCCTATATATACCCCTCCACCACCACCTACTCGAAAGAGAAGCACTCAGAACTATTCCATACTTGCCCCATCCAGTTTTTTGAGAGAGAGCCACCTACCCTTGTGTTGAGGTCAAGATCTTCCACTCTAACCATATGGATCTTGATTTCTAGCCTCCCCAAGTTGCTTTCCACCAATCCCATCTCTTCCACCAAGCCAAATCTGTGAGAGAGTAATTGTGTGTTGAGGAGTCTATCATCTTGAAGCACAAGAGCAAGGAGTTCATCGACATTACCGAGCCTATTACCTTTTGGAGGGTGGTGCCTCCTAGATTGGTTAGGTGTCGCTTGGGAGCCTCCTACTTCGTGTTGTGGAGTTGAACCAAGAATTTTGTAAGGGCAAGGAGATCGCCTACTTCGTGAAGATCTACCCATAGTGAGGCTAGTCCTTCGTGGACGGAAGCCGTTATGGAATAGTCAAGGTTGCTACTTCATGGACCCTTATGGGTGGAGCCCTCCGTGGACTCTCGTGACCGTTACCCTTCGTGGGTTGAAGACTCCATAAACGTGGACGTACGATAGCACCACCTATCGGAACCACGGGAAAAATCCTTGCGTCTCCAATTGTGTTCGATCTCCATATCTCTACTCTTTACTTCATGTGCAATGTCTTTACTTTCCGCTTCCATATTTGTTGACATGCATGTGTAGGGCTGTTAGACTTGCTAGACTTGCTATAACTGTTAAAATCTGCCAACCAATTAACTTGGGAAAAGGTTAGGTTTTAAATTCCTGCTAGTAGTCTATTCACCCCCCCTCTAGACACTCTTCTAGTGATCCCTCAATTGGTATCAGAGCTTTGGTCTCCATTGCTTCGGTTTAATCACCGAGGAGGAAGATGGATGTGTCTAGTATAGGGAGTTTGAGTTGTAGAGTGCCTATTCTTGATGGAGAGTACTATAGTCAATGGAAATCCTTGATGCTTGAGCTGTTTAATGAATTTCAATCAAATATGTTAAGTGCCCTTATGTACCTCCCATTGATCCCTTGCATCCCACACATGAAGAGGAAATTGATTTGCAATGCAATCTTAGAGCTGTTAATCTCATTGTTAGAGCATTGCCTAGAAATGTGCTTAATCAAATGAAGAATTTTGAATGTGCTTACACTTTGTGGAGTGACTTGGAGAAACGATATCCAAGTTATTCATTGAGTAATCTTGATGAAATTCTTCATAAAACTATTGCCTTCCACAAAATGACGCCTAGTGATCCCAAGTTTGATGATTGTCTATTTGAGCTTAGAGACCTCATGCGTGCTAAAGGAGATGTCACTACTATCAACAATATCATTATAGAAGTCCTTCGCATTCATAAACTTGAACATTGTCATGATCACCATCCTAACGAATCTCTTGTTCTTTATGACGAGGATTTCCCACTTGATGATGACAATGTGGAACATGGCTACTATGATGAAGATGAGCTGTTCGACATCGAGTATGAGAAGATCACGAAGAATCTAAGTCTCATGGCAAACTTCAAGGATTACATGTCCGGAGGAAAAGAGTGGATTCTCGATAGCGGATGTACCGATCATATGACCGGAGATAGAGAGATGTTTGAAGAGATCACACCAAACCATGGACCACGAAGGTACGTAACGTTTGGAGACAAGTCCAAGGGTAAGGTACTTGGTCTTGGTAAGGTGGCCATATCCCATGATAGCTCTATCCAAAATGTTATGCTTGTTGAATCTCTTGGCTACAATCTTCTTTCCGTATCTAGACTTGCTGACTTTGGTTTTAATGTGCTATTCACGAAAGTAGATTGCCAAGTGTTTCGTCAAGACAATCATAAAATGGTCATTACCGGTTTCCGTAGAGGTGATCTATACATTGTTGACTTCACTAAGAGATCCAAACCTCGCACTTGTTTAATTGCTAAATCCTCTAAAGGTTGGCTTTGGCATAGAATACTAGGACATGTTGGCATGCGTAATTTAGACAAGCTTATCAAAGGTGATCATATACTTGGTGTTAAAGATGTTATCTTTGACAAAGATAGACTTTGTAGTGCTTGTCAAGCTAGAAAGCAAGTAGGTGGAAGTCATCCCGTTAAGAATATCATGACTACTAGGAGACCACTCGAGTTACTTCACATGGATCTTTTTGGTCCCAACGCTTACAAGAGTCTCGGTGGAAATTCATATGGTCTAGTTATAGTCGATGATTTTTCCAGATTTACGTGGGTATTCTTTCTTGATGATAAGTCGCAGGTTCAAAAGATCTTCAAGAACTTCGCTCGCAAAGCGCAAAATCAGTTTGAAGTGAAGATCAAGAAGGTTCGGAGCGATAATGGATCGGAGTTCAAGAACACCCATGTGGATACCTTCCTTAACGAAGAAGGTGTCTCACATGAGTTCTCGGCTATGTACACACCTCAACAAAATGGAGTTGTTGAGAGGAAGAACCGGACGCTCATTGAGATGGCAAGAACTATGCTTGACGAATTCAAGACGCCAAGACACTTTTGGGCAGAAGCCGTGGAAACAGCATGTCATGCCACAAACCGACTTTACTTGCACAAGCTTCTCGGTAAAACGGCATACGAGCTACTCACCGGTAACAAACCCCAAGTTGGATACTTTCGGGTATTCGGCTCAAAGTGCTACATTCTTGATAAGCATCGTCGTACTAAATTTGCTCCTAAATCTCATGAAGGATTCCTACTCTGTTACGGATCGAACTCTCACACTTACCGTGTCTACAACAACTTCACTCGAAAAGTTGAAGAGATGGTAGATGTGAAGTTTGATGAATCTAATGGTTCGCTAGTCGAAAAATTGCCAAATGATGTAGGTGATAAGGACCCTTCGGAAGCTATCTAAGATTTGCCCATCGGCAAGATTCGTCCCATGGAGGTGAAGGAAAGTACTTCATCAACACAAGTGGAAGCCCCTACTTCATGTCAAGGTGAACCACAACATGACATGGAGGCATCCACAAGCGTTACACGACAAGATGATGAAGAGGAGGAAGTGCATCATGAAGATCCACCACAACCACATTCATCACCACCTCAAGGGAACGACACCATCAAAAACAACGAAGATGAAGGAGATGATGATGAAGAAGAAGAAGCTCCAACATCTAACAAGCCCAAGCTACCCCGAGTTCGAGCACAAGTGACCAAGAACCATCCCCTAAACCAAATCTTTGGTGACATCCAAACCGGGAGAATCACTCGCTCTAAAACTCGTCTAGCTAACTTTTGTGAGCATTATTCTTTCATCTCTAGCATTGAGCCCTTGAAGGTAGAACAAGCTCTTGAAGACGCGGATTTGGTGAACGCGATGCATGAAGAGCTTCACAACTTCGAGAGGAACGAAGTGTGGACACTCGTGGACAAGCCCAAGGATGAGCAAAACATCATCGGAACCAAATGGGTGTTTCGGAACAAGCAAGACGAAGACGGTCAAGTCGTGCACAACAAGTCTCGTCTCGTAGCCCAAGGATATACGCAAGTCGAAGGTATGGACTACGGTGAGACCTACGCCCCCGTTGCTAGACTTAAAGCTATTCGCATTCTTCTTGCCTATGCTAATCACCATGATATCACGCTTTATCAAATGGACATTAAAAGTGCCTTTTTGAATGGTGAGATTGAAGAAGAAGTCTATGTTAAGCAACCACCTGGTTTTGTGAATCCTAAGAAACCTAATCATGTTTACAAGCTTCTTCAAGCCCTTTATGGTCTTAAGAAATCCCCTCGTGCTTGGTACAAATGCTTAACGAAGTTTCTTATTGAAAAAGGTTTTGAAATTGGTAAAATTGATGCAACCTTGTTCACTAATAGAGTTAATGGTGAATTATTTGTATGCCAAATCTATGTGGATGATATTATATTTGGATCTACTAACCCACAATTTAGTGAAAGATTTGGAAGGTTGATGTCCGAGAAGTATGAGATGTCTATGATGTGTGAGCTGAAATTCTTTCTTGGTTTGCAAATCAAGCAAATGAAAGAAGGAACTTTCATCTCTCAAACTAAGTATACCAAGGACTTGATCAAGAAGTTCAACATGCAAGAGTGCAAAGGTATGAAAACCCCCATGCCTACTAGCGGACATGTTGATCTTACCAAGGAGGATGAACCGGTTGATCAAAAGGTTTATCGATCTATGATTGGTTCATTGCTATATCTATGTGCCTCTCGTCCCGATATTATGCTTAGTGTTTGCTTGTGTGCTAGATATCAAGCTGCACCTAAAGAGTGTCATCTTTTGGCCGTGAAACGTATTGTGAGATATTTGATACAAACACCAAACTTTGGCATTTGGTATCCCAAAGGATCTTCCTTTAACCTTGTTGGCTATTCCGATTCGGATTATGCCGGTGACAAGGTTGATAGAAAATCCACCTCGGGTACTTGTCAATTTTTGGGTAGATCTCTTGTGTCTTGGTCCTCCAAGAAACAAAACTCGGTATCTTTATCCACTGCCGAAGCTGAGTATATCGCTGCTGGATCTTATTGTGCACAATTACTATGGATGACACAAACGCTTAAGGATTATGGAATCCATGTTAAAAATGTTCCATTACTTTGTGACAATGAAAGTGCTATTAAAATTGGTTATAATCATGTGCAACATTCTCGAACAAAACATATTCAAGTTCGACATCATTTCATTCGTGATCATGTTGCCAAAGGAGATATTGATCTTAAGCATGTTCGCACTAACAAGCAATTGGCCGATATCTTTACCAAGCCACTTGATGAGAAAACATTTTGTTATTTGAGGAGTGAGTTGAACATCATTGATGCTTCAAACTTGAGCTAGTCTCACTCGGTTGGATGCAAGGGCATGAGCTTTCTTGATACTTCCATGATATTTCTAACATGTTATCTTATGCCATGGAATTCTATGCTCCCTTGTATTGCATCTAACCCTTTTGTAGGTACTTGGAAGAACTTCATTCCACAAGATTGCCATCAACTCCAATCATAAGCAATCTTGTCATGACCAAGTATCCACAACCCCTCTTGATGATGGAAGGAAGAAGACACCTCAACCATATCCTTGACATACATTTATAATTCTTAATTTGGTATCATGTCAAATGGATATATCTATTGCCCTTCCTTGCATGACTAACCTTTGTAGGTGACAAGTGTACTAAAACGAGAAGGATTGCTCCCAACTCAAGATGATCTTCATCAACCTCGAGCATCCTCAACAAGTTCACCTACGAGCAACGTCATCAACATCACTCAAAGGTATGTACTCATATAATTGAAAAGGCTTTGCTCCAAGTCATGAGCTAAAGCAACTCAAGTGATATGAAGACATTAAAATGCTTAATCGAAAAATGGTAACCCCATTTTGACCTTAACGTAGAGTATGACCTATGATCAAGTATTCTTACTTGGCTCCTAAGTCAATATACTCTACTATAGGTGACCTAGTCACCGCCCATCATCTAGTTAAGTATCTTGTTTGGTTCATTCTCTATTTTGCAAAGATTTCTTGAAACCACTCAAATCTTCTCTAGTTGATATTTTTCTGTAAAAACTTTTGCATTCCCTTTGAAAAAGTTCTCTGTTGACGCCTTGAAAACAGAAACTTGGTCCCTTATTTCTGTTGCTGTTTTAGCCTCGGAGCCGCCGATACATATTTCTCGGTTCTACCGAAATTGCAGATAAACTGCACTACAAAACTTTGGTACCACCGATTGATCTGTCTCGGAGTCACCGATTTTTTTTCTTCTTATTTGTGTTTTTTGCAAATCTATGCTTCTTTTGCAATCCTACAAGCAATACTTCTGTTACTTCGATGATCCCGAAAAAGAAAAAAAATCGGGGGAGAATAACAAAAGATAATCTTAGGGAGAGAATTTCTTTATTCAAGGATCCCTACCTTAACGGGAGAAGGGGGAGAATAACAAAATTTTACAACATCTCAAAGGGAGAAACTATTTTCCATGATTCCCTCAGTTTTCATTTCTATGAACCCTACATTCAGTGACCCTTGTTCTCAAGGATCCCTTCTCAATCAATGATCCCTGTATCTATCCCTGTTTTTGACCTTTTTGGAAATTAATGCCAAAGGGGGAGAAGAACAAAGCTTCATGCTAAAGGGCTAAAGGGGAGATACATGCTTATGCAAAGGGGGAGATATGATCAAGGGGGAGAACCAATATCAATATTCATACTCACTTAAACAAGGGGAGAATATCAAAGCAGGGGGAGAAGACAAATTTGGAAGTTTACCCTTCTCACCCTATCCAATCCCAATATCTACATGCTAAGATTCAGGGGGAGAGGATGTTCTACTATTGTCATATCTAAGGGGAGAAAGAAATAATTTCGGAGACATATCAATCTTAAGAAATGCTATCTTCTATATGTTCTCCATATCTTGGTACTTTTGAGTTCTATTGCCTTCGATTGGTAGAATACTCTTGTGTTTCCTAACATTGTTTTCTCAAGTGTGTTTCTACTACTAGAATGCTCAAGAACTCAAGGTAAGTATATGCATCATACCCTTGGTCAAGATGATCTCTTGCTTCTTGCACATATTGTTTGCAAGAGTGAAGTCTTGAACAAAGATACATCTCATTCATATACATTTGATGCATATAGCCAAGATACACATGATTTATCATATCCCTTCAACTACATGTGTGTCCATGCATTCCAAAGCAACTATCCTTTAAAGGGATTGCACACATTTAGGGGGAGCAAGTTTAAGTCATGTGTCTCTCAAAGTCTTCATTATATCCATGCATATCTTTATTTGAAGCTTTGATTGTATGTTGTCATCAATTACCAAAAAGGGGGAGATTGAAAGCACAATATGCTCCCTTGGTGGTTTTGATAATTCATGACAACATACATTGTCTCTTGGACTAATACTTTTACCTAGTGTATTTCAGATAAAATCCACAGAGAGGGTTGGCAAAAGGATTGTGGAGATTGTGGAAATACCCCAAGATGCAAGGAAATAGGTTGGCAAAGCTTCAAGGAAGAGGACTCTACATTTTACATTTGTGAGAAATCACTTTGAGTCCATAGGAAAGCCAATACTATTAAAAGGGGGTAAGGTTTTGTTGGTGAACAAAATGCAACCGAGTTTCCTATATCGGTCTCACCGAGATTCAAAAGTTGCCACCTTTTGATCACTTTGGTACCACCGAGATTTACACATCGTTGTCACCGAGTTGGACATTTTGTGTGTAACGGTTGGATTTTTGGGGATGCCTATATATACCCCTCCACCACCACCTACTCGAAAGAGAAGCACTCAGAACTATTCCATACTTGCCCCATCCAGTTTTCTAAGAGAGAGCCACCTACCCTTGTGTTGAGGTCAAGATCTTCCACTCCAACCATATGGATCTTGATTTCTAGCCTCCCCAAGTTGCTTTCCACCAATCCCATCTCTTCCACCAAGCCAAATCTGTGAGAGAGTGATTGTGTGTTGAGGAGTCTATCATCTTGAAGCACAAGAGCAAGGAGTTCATCGACATTACCGAGCCTATTACCTTTTGGAGGGTGGTGCCTCCTAGATTGGTTAGGTGTCGCTTGGGAGCCTCCTACTTCGTGTTGTGGAGTTGAACCAATAAGTTTGTAAGGGCAAGGAGATCGCCTACTTCGTGAAGATCTACCCATAGTGAGGCTAGTCCTTCGTGGACGGAAGCCGTTATGGAATAGTCAAAGTTGCTACTTCGTGGACCCTTATGGGTGGAGCCCTCCGTGGACTCTCGCGACCGTTACCCTCCGTGGGTTGAAGACTCCATAAACGTGGACGTACGATAGCACCACCTATCGGAACCACGGGAAAAATCCTTGCGTCTCCAATTGTGTTTGATCTCCATATCTCTACTCTTTACTTCATGTGCAATGTCTTTACTTTACGCTGCCATATTTGTTGACATGCATGTGTAGGGCTGTTAGACTTGCTAGACTTGCTATAACTGTTAAAATCTGCCAACCAATTAACTTGGGAAAAGGTTAGGTTTTAGATTCCTGCTAGTAGTCTATTCACCCCCCCCTCTAGACACTCTTCTAGTGATCCCTCAGGCGGCTATGGGCAACTAGTAAGAACCGTTCTTACCTACACAAAGCCACAACGGTGATATTCAAGTTGCCTTTTCACCTTCTACAAGGACCGCCTCGGTCGAATCCGATTCAACTAAAGTGGGAGAGACAGACACCCGCCAGCCATCTTGATGCAACAAGTTGCATGTCAGTCGATGGAACCGGTCTCTCATATGTGGACGAGTAAGGTTGGTCTGAGCCGCTTCATCCAATGAGCGTGGGTGGATTAGCAGTTGAGTTCTCTGGCAGAACAACGGTGTGACGTGGCTTGAGACTGCGTCGGTATTTCCCCAAAGAGGAAGGGATGATGCAGCACAGCGACGGTAAGTATTTCCCTCGGTTATGAAACCAAGGTATCAATCCGTAGAGGAAGATCAAGCACCTACGTAAACAGCAACTGCACACAAATAACAAATACTTGCAACCCGACGCGTAAGAGAGGTTGTCAAGCTCTCAACGGTAAAAAGATATATTAGGTAGTGATAGTTTTGGTAAATAGATCTCGCAAGAACACAAAATAAAATAAGTAAACAGAAAGTGCAGCAAGGTATTTTTGGTGTTTTTAAATTAATAGATCTGAAAACAAAAAGGCAAAATAGTAGATCAAAAAGCAATATGTTGGAAAAGTAGACCCGGGGGCCGTAGGTTTCACTAGTGGCTTCTCTCATGAGTATAGCGCACGGTGGGTGAACAAATTACTGTTGGGCAATTTATAGAAGATCAAATAATCATGACGATATCCAGGCAATGATAATTATATAGGCATCACGTCCAAGATAAGTAGACTGAAACAATTCTGCATCTACTTCTATTACTCCACACATCGACCGCTATCCAGCATGCATCTAGTGTATTAAGTTCATGGGAAAATGGAGTAATGCAATAAGAACGGTGACATGATGTAGACAAGATCTATTCATGTCGGAATAGACCCCATCTTGTTATCCTTAATGGCAACGATACATGCGTGCCTTGCTGCCCCTTCTGTCCCTGGGAAAGAACACCGCAAGATCGAACCCATCACAAAGCACCTCTTCCCTTGGAAAGAAAAATCGATCTAGTTGGCCTAACTAAACCAAATATTCGAAGAAGAAATACGAGGCTATAAGTAATCATGCAAATAAGAGATCAAGAAGACTCAAATCATATTCAGGGATAAAAACTGATCATGAACTCAAAATTCATCGGATCCCAACAAACACACCGCAAAAGTCATTACATCAAATATATCTCCAAGAGACCATTGTATTGAGAATCATAAGAGAGAGAGGAAGCCATCTAGCTACTGCATACGGACCTGTAGGTCTATGGTGGACTACTCACGCATCATCGGAGAGGCACCTATGATGAAGATGAACCCCTCCGTGATGGTGTTAGATTGGATCTCAAGGTTCTGGAACTTGCGGTGGCTGGAATTGTGTTTCGTCGACTCCCCTAGGGTTTTCCGAATATTTGTGAATTTATAGGGTCGATAGTTAGTGGAGGGGTTCCCGAGGTGGGCACCACCCACCAGGTCGCGCCAGGGGCCTCTAGCGTGCCCTGGTGGGTGTTCCCCACCTCGGGCCGCCTCTCTGGCTCTCGTCTGGCCCATCTGGTGTCTTCTAGTCCAACAAAATCTCCAAAAAAATTTAGGACGCTTGGGCAACGTTTGGTACTGATTTTCTGCGAAGTAAAAAACAAGCAAAAACAGCAACTGGCACTTTAGCACCATGTCAATAGGTTAGTCCCAAAAAATGATATAAAGTTGCTATAAAATGATTGTACAACATCCAAGATTGATAATATAAGAGCAAGGAACAAGCAAAAATTATAGATACGTTGGAGACGTATCAGCATCCCCAAGCTTAATTCCTACTCGTCCTTGAGTAGGTAAATGCTAAAAATAGAATTTTTGATGTGGAATGCTGCCTAACATGTTCATCACATATTCTTTTCTTTGTAGCATGGACATTTGGACTTTTAGATGGTTCAAAGCAATAGTCTAGTTTTGACTTGAAAACTTAATACTCAAGCATATCAACAAGCAACCATGTCTTTCAAAATATCAACACTAAAGCAAGTTATCCCTAGCCCATCATGCTCAATCATTGATCCATTTATGAAACACACTCAAATATTTGTTACACCTAATGCTCAAGTACGATCATAGTGCCTCCCAGTTGGTGCTTTATAAGAGAAGATGGAGACTCAAATTGAAAAACAAAAATTGCATAAAGTAAATAGATAGGCCCTTCGTAGAGGGAAGTAGGGATTTGTAGAGGTGCCAGGGCTCAAGGTTTAAATTGATAGAGAAAAATATTTTGGTTGGCATGCCTTTCCAGTCAACGAAAACGACCGAGAGATTTCAATATCTTTCCATGCTACATACATCATAAGCGGTTCCCAAACAGAAAATAAAGTTTATTCCTTTTTCCACCATACTTTCACTTTCCATGGCTAGCCGAATCCACGGTTGCCTTCCATACCAATACTTTTCAAGGAATTTATTATTTGACAACATAAAGTAAAATTTCTTTTTTTCTTTTCATTTTGGGACTGGGCATCCCTATTACCGCCATACTCTCGTGCAATGAAAAGTGAATAAACACTCATCTTGAGAATAACACATCTAGCATGGAAATATATCGGTCACCCCCTACCGTTTCATGAGCGGTACAAGCACACAAGAAGGAAAATTTATTTTGAAATTTAGAGATGGCACATACAAATTTGCTTGGAACGGCATGGAAATAACGTATATAGGTGGGTATGGTGGACTCATATGGCAAAACTGGGTTTAATGATTTTGGATGCACAAGTAGTATTTCTACTTAGTACTAGTGAAGGCTAGCAAATAGATTGAGAAGCATCCAACCAAGAAACGAAAAATCACATAAGCGAGTATTAACCATAACTAACACCGAATAATGCATAATAAGTAGGATGTAATTTCGTAGCACAACTATTGACTTTCGTGCTTGCATATGGAATCACAAACCTTAACATCAATATTCTTACTAAGCATAATTACTCACTAACATAACTCACATATTACTATCGTCATGTCTCAAAACTATTATAAAGAATCAAGTTTAATTTGTCCAATGATCTTCATGAAAGTTTTTATTATATCCCTCTTGAATATCTATCACTTTGGGACTAGTTTCATATATTGCAATTGCTTTTGACAAGCTCACATGGATATAAGTGAAGAACATGAGGATACAAGTTTCATCTCTCAAAATGATATAACTGAAGCATGAGAGGATTTCTTCAAAATTACTAAATCTCAAATTAATATAAGTGAAGCATGAGAGCATTTCTTCAAACATGTAAAAGCACGCCGTGCTCAAAAAGATATAAGTGAGGCACTAGAGCAATTCCATTGCTCAATAGATTTAAGTGAAGCATAAAGAGCAATTCTAGTAAATCATAGCATAATTTTGGCTCTCTCAAATAGGTGTGTGCAGCAAGGATAAAAATCAAATAAAGCAAAGATACAAGTCGCTCCAAGCAAAACTCATGATATGTGACGAATGAAAATATAGTTCCAAGTAAAATACCGATGGTTGTTAGAAGAAAGAGGGGATGCCACTCAGGGCATCCCCAAGCTTAGTTGCTTGTTAATCTTTGAATATTAACTTGGGTTTCTATAGCATCCCCAAGCTTAGGCTCTTCTCACTCCTTATTCCTTCATCCATCATGATCTCACCCAAAATTTGAAAACTTCAATCACACAAAACTTGACAAAATTCTCGTGAGATCCGTTAGTATAATAAAGCAAATTACCACTCTAAGTATTGTTGTAAACCCATTAATATTTTATTATTGCATTATATCTACTTTATGCTAACTTTACCATGACTTATACCCCCCCCCCATACAAGCCATAGATTCATCAAAACAAGCACACAATGCAACGAAAACATAATATGTTTCAGACAGAACAGTATGTAGTAATCTGTACTCTACCCATACTTCTGTAACTCTAAAAATTCTTAAAATTTAGGACAACGTAAATAATGTGTATAGAAATACTTTGTTAAAATTTCAGCTCATTATCACATTCCAGTAAAAAATTAAAATTCGTGCACTATAGACAAAGTTTCTCTTTTAGATTCAGCATTGTTTGTACTCATCTTATGAATCATCCTAAAGGCTTTGCTTGGCACAAACACTAAATAAAACATAAAAAACACAATCATAACAGAAGCATAATTGTGAAAACACTAAAAACAGAAGGGAAAAGATAAAAATAATTTATTCATTGGGTTGCCTCCCAACAAGCGCTATCGTTTTACGCCCCTAGCTAGGCATAACGCAGAGATTCAAGTATTATCATCCTTCTTCTTTTTCTTCATAGATGTATTTTCATCAAAAGGCTTTCTAAATACAACTTGAAACACATTATCCATAGAATTTTTAGCACTATCAAGTTGTCCATCTATGTATCCTCTTTGATTACCGGCTACAATCCAAGAGTATTGTTGATTAACATCATTAAAAGTTTGTTGGATCATATCTAAAACGGGGACTTCCTTTTTAAGATTTTCATCAAAAATTTGATTATTCCCAAGAAAATGTCTTAACATGTAATCGCTTTCATAAAGGATCTCATCTATTACCGGTTTTTCATGGCTCTTACCAAAATGATCAAAAATTTCCCTAGCTTCTCGTACTATGTGATCAAATTCATTCATGAGAACAAGGGTAGCTAACTTTTTAGCTTTAGGATCTTTTAAAAGAGGTAGCTCAAAAAAAATCTTTGCAAGGTAGGATGTGTGCGGATAAACCTATTTTCAAGTTTCAGAATAGTGCTGAGATCGCTTCCACATAAGTTTTAGTTCTTTTAAGTATAGGAGCATCCTCAAGAGTCAAGTTTCCAGCACAATTGAAAAATTCTTGGATAGTTTATTTTCCTATAACGTTCCCTTGCCCCAAAACAAAAGTTTTAGAATCTAGATTACCAGAACGTCCAGTTTTAGGAGTCCTGCCATCATCTGTTTCTGCCATACTAAAATCACTCATGGTGACAAATAAGCAAAAGATCAAACGGGAAATTGGCGAATGAGAAAGAGGGCGAATAAAACGGCAAATTTGTGAAGTAGGGGAGAGGAAAACAAGAGGCAAATGGCAAATAATGTAAATTACAAGGAGATGAGATTTTTGATTAGGAACCTGGTAGATGAGATCGCTTCCTCCCCGGCAACGGCGCCAGAAATTCCTTTGACGTGGCTTCAGACTGCGTCGGTATTTCCCCAAAGAGGAAGGGATGATGCAGCACAGCGATGGTAAGTATTTCCCTCAGTTATTAAACTAAGGTATCAATCCGTAGAGGAAGATCAAGTACCTACGTAAACATCACCTGCACACAAATAACAAATACTTGCAACCCGAAGGGTAAGAGAGCTTGTCAGGCTCTCAACGGTAAAAAGATAGATTAGGTAGTGATAGTTTTGGTAAATAGATCTCGCAAGAACACGAAATAAAATAAGTAAACAAAAAGTGCAGCGAGGTATTTTTGGGTTTTTTGGATTAATAGATCTGAAAACAAAAGGGCAAAATAGTATATCGGAAAGCAATATGTTGGAAAAATAGACCCGGGGCCGTAGGTTTCACTAGTGGCTTCTCTCATGAGTATAGCACACGGTGGGTGAACAAATTACTGTTGGGCAATTGATAGAAGATCAAATAATCATGACCATATCCAGACAATGATCATTATATAGGCATCACGTCCAAGATAAGTAGACCGAAACGATTCTGCATCTACTTCTATTACTCCACACGTCGACTGTTATCCAGCATGCATCTACTGTATTAAGTTCATGGGAAAATGGAGTAATGCAATAAGAACAGTGACATGATGTAGACAAGATCTATTCATGTAGGAATAGACCCCATCTTGTTATCCTTAACGGCAACGATACATGCGTGCCTTGCTACCGCTTCTGTCACTGGGAAAGAACACCGCAAGATCGAACCCAACACAAAGCACCTCTTCCCATGGCAAGAAAAATCGATCTAGTTGGCATAACTAAACCAAAGATTTGATGATGAAATATGAGGCTATAAGTAATCATGCAAATAAGTGATCAAGAAGACTTAAATCATATTCATGGATAGAAACTGATCATGAACTCAAAATTCTTCGGATCCCAACAAACACACCGCAAAAGTCATTACATCAAATAGATCTCCTAGAGACCATTGTATTGAGAATCATAAGAGAGAGAGGAAGCCATCTAGCTACTGCATACGGACCCGTAGGTCTATGGTGGACTACTCACGCATCATCGGAGGGGCACCTATGATGAAGATGAACCCCTACGTGATGGTGTTAGATTGGATATCGAGGTTCTGGAACTTGCGGTGGTTGGAATTGTGTTTCGTCGACTCCCCTAGGGTTTTCCGAATATTTGTGAATTTATAGGGTCGATAGTCGGTGGAGGGGGGTCCCGAGGTGGGCACCACCCACCAGGCCGCGCCTGGGGCCTCTAGCGGGCCCTGGTGGGTGTTCCCCACCTCGAGCCGCCTCTCTGGCTCTTGTGTGGCCCATCTGGTGTCTTCTGGTCCAAAAAAAATCTCCAAAAATTTCAGGACGTTTGGGCTTCGTTTGGTACTAATTTTCTGCGAAGTAAAAAAACAAGCAAAAATACAAACTAGCACTTTGGCACTATGTCAATAGGTTAGTTCCAAAAAATGATATAAAGTTGCTATAAAATGATTGTAAAACATCCAACATTGATAATATAACAGCATGCAACAAGAAAAAATTATAGATACGTTGGAGACGTATCACGGCGTGGTGGCGGTGGTGGTGGTGCGATCTCGAGAGGGCTTCGCCAAGCGCTGCTGCGACGCGACAGTGGAGAAGAACTACTAGAGAGAGAGAGAGAGGAGGGCTGCACCGTGGCTTTTGGTGCGGCTGCCCTCTCTCTCCTCTCATATATATAGGGGGAGGGAGAGTTGCGGCCAGCCCTAGGGTTTCCCCTAGGGTTTTGGGCGGCGGCCATGGGGGTAGCCTTGGCCCCCAAGGCAGAGGGGCGGCAGCCACCCTTGGGCCAGCCCTTGCCCTGGCCGCATGGGGCTTAGGGTGGAGGGTGCGCCAGCCCACCAGGGGCTGGTGCGCCACCCCTCACATTCCATGGGACCCTCCGGGCAGGTGGACCCCCCGGAACCCCTTCTGGCACCTTCGGCAAAATCCGGTGAATCCCGAAACTAGTCCGGAACACAAATACCAACTTCCCATATATAAAGCTTTACCTCTGGACAATTCCGGAACTCCTTGTGACGTCCTGGATCTCATCCGGGACTCCGAACAACTTCCGGTCACCAACATATATAACTTAACAATACCAAATAGTCATCGAACGTTAAGTGTGCGGACCCTGCGGGTTCGAGAATGTTGTAGACATGACCGAGACACTCTCCAGCCAATAACCAATAGGGGGACCTGGATGCCCATATTGGTTCCTACATATTCCACGAAGATGTTTATCGGTCGAACCACGATGTCAAGGATTCAGACAATCCCGTATGTAGTTCCCTTTGTCCATCGGTATGTTACTTGCCCGAGATTCGATCGTCGGTATCTCCATACCTAGTTCAATCTCGTTACTGGCAAGTCTCTTTACTCGTTCCGTAATACAAGATCCTGTGACTAACTCATTAGTCACATTGCTTGCAAGCTTCTTGTGATGTTGTATTACCAAGTGGGCCCAGAGATACCTCTCCGTCATACGGAGAGACAAATCCCAGTCTTGATCCACGCCAACCCAACAGACACCCTCGGTGATACCTGTAGAGCACCTTTATAGCCACCCAGTTACGTTGTGACATTTGATACACACAAGGCATTCCTCCAGTGTCAGGGAGTTGCGTGATCTCATGGTCGTAGGAACAGATACTTGACATGGATAAAGCAGCAGCAATAAACTAACATGATCAAATGCTATGCTTACGGTTGGGTCTTGTCCATCACATCATTATCCTAATGATGTGATCCCGTTATCAAATGAAAACTCATGTCTATGGTCAATAAACCTTGACCATCTTTGATCAACGAGCTAGTCTAGTAGAGGCTCACTAGGGACACAGTGTTTGTCTATATATCCACACGTGTATTTGAGTTTCCGATCAATAAAATTCTAGCATGGATAATAAACGATTATCATGAACAAAGAAATATAATAATAATCACTTTATTATTGCCTCTAGGGCATATTTCCAACACCAAGGTGGTGAAATCAGCAAAGTCCTGAACAAGGAGCGCTAGCTTGATATCAGGGTCAAGACCTTCACGGAACTTTTCCTGCCTACAAGCATCAGTAGTGATATCTTCTTCAGCATAGCGGACAAGTCAAGGAACTCCTGGTAATAAGCATCTAAGGTCTTGTTGCCCTGGGTGAGGTTGCGGAACTCTCGCTTCTTCCTATCCAAGATTCCCTAAGGAATGTAGCGGGCATGAAAGGTAGCTTGGAACTCCAGCCAGGTAATCATGGTTCCAACAGGTTGTGAACGCCTGTGACTTTCCCACCATTGAGCAGCGGGACCCTTCAGGAAGTAGGATGCAAAAGTGACATAGTTGGCAAGGGCGACGTTAGCAGATTCCAATTCATACGGGATGTCGCGAAGCCAGTCATCAGCATCAAGGGGCTGAGTTGAGCTGCGATAGACAGCAGGGTTGAGGAACACAAAGTCTTGCAGGGTTATTGGGGCTGGCTGCTGATTCATATTCGGCCGCGGGAATTGATCCATAAGTCCTTGCATAAACTGGCGGTTCAGCTCAAACTGTTGTATCATTCCAGCCATATATTCGGGCAGTGGTGGATTGTTGGCACCACGGCCATGACCAACTGGTCTAACCATCCTGTCCAATTGTAATAGTGGTAGTTTAGTGTTGAGTAATAGTAAAGATAAGGAATCATTCATGAGGTAACATGCACAATGAAGGAAGTGCAATAGATAGATCATAGTAGTCAAACATGACATACAGATCCACACATAAGTCTATTACAAGCCAGTGGTTTCAAGTTCGGAAAGGATATAACCTAGACAAACTAGGCGGCACAAAGGCACGAGGTAGAGGGATACAACAACGGGACATAGCGATGGCTATATCAACGTCGGAGAGAACCACTGAAACTAGGTAGCTGCAGGTGACGATGTAGGGTACCCTCCATATGAGGAGCCTGCGCTCTATGAACACTCTGGTGCAGAACCCGGTCCCGTACACGGAGTATAGGCCCACGTGGAGGAGTACAACCTCCAACAGCAGGCCACTCAAGACCTGGTGGTAGCTCTGTCCTGAGTGGGTAAAGGATGTGCTCAGGTTGTATCCTCGCACCGACTGCTGGCAACAACCGTGTCAGAGCATCCTGAAGATGACCACGAGTGGTGTACAACTCGACAGCAAGAGCTCGGGCAGTACGATCCAGAGCCTCAGTGTACTGAACCAGAACCTGCGGGTCATAACGACGTCGCACATAAGGGGTGCAGATAGCGGTGTAGTATCCACTCTCATCCCAAGCGAGGATATATGGGATGTATCTGAATCTAGTCTCCTCCAAGCAGGGGTGCTCTCCATAGAGATGGACAATAACAGCATAGACATCATCATGGACTGCCATATCAACAATCACTCCAACACCATGATAGGTGTGCAGCTCAGTGATGGAGATGTGTAGGATCGAAATTAGGTCTAGAGGGGGGGTGATTAGACTACTTGACAAATTACAAACCTAACCTTTTCCGAATTTTAGTTCTAGGCAAGTTTTAGCAATTTTTACAAATCAAGTACACCCTACACATGCATGTCTACGAGTATATGGTACTTCTTGAGCTCGCATTGGTTTTCCCTTGAAGAGGAAAGGGTGATGCAGCAAAGTAGATAAGTATTTCCCTCAGTAGTTGAGAACCAAGGTATCAATCCAGTAGGAGATACAAGCAAGTCCCCAATAGATGTACCTACACAAATAATCAAACACTTGCACCCAACGCTATAAAGGGGTTGTCAATCCCTTCACGGTTACTTGCAAGGATGAGATCTGATAGAGATAGATATAGAAGATTACTAAAACCAAAAGTAAAACAAAAGAAAAAAGATTGCAGCAAAGTATTTTTGGTATTTTTGGTTTATAGATCTGAAAATATAATATGGAAAATAGACCCGGGGGCCATAGGTTTCACTAGAGGCTTCTCTCTTGAAGGAAAATAATACGGTGGGGGAACAAATTACTGTCGAGCAATTGATAGAAAAGCGCATAGTTATGACGATATCCAAGGCAATGATTATGCATATAGGCATCACGTCCGTGTCAAGTAGACTGAAACGATTCTGCATCTGCTACTATTACTCCACACATCGACCGACTCCTGCCTGCATCTAGAGTATTAAGTTCATGAAGAAGAGAGTAACGCATTAGGTAAGATGACATGATGTAGAGGGATAAACTCAAGCAATATGATGAAAACCCCATCTTTTTATCCTCGATGGCAACAATACAAATACGTGCCTCGCTACCCCTACTTTGTCATTGGGTGAGGACACCGCAAGATTGAACCCAAAACCAACCACTTCTCCCATTGCAAGAATTACCAATCTAGTTGGCCAAACCAAACCAATAACTCGAAGACACTTGCAAAGATATGAAATCATGCATATAAGAATTCAGAGAAGATTCAAATAATATTCATAGATAATCTCATCATAAACCCACAATTCATCGGATCTCGACAAACACACCGCAAAAGAGTATTACATCGGATAGATCTCCACGAAGATCAAAAAGAACATGGTATTGAAGAACAAAGAGAGAGAAGAAGCCATCTAGCTACTAGCTATGGACCCGAAGGTCTGTGGTGAACTACTCATGCATCATCGGAGGGGCAATGGAGTTGATGTAGATGCCCTCCGTGATCGAATCCCCCTCCGGCAGATTACCGGAAAAGGCTCCAAGATGGGATCTCATGGGAACAGAGGCTTCCGGCGGCTGAAAAGTATTTTTGTGGCTCTTTTTGGTATTGGGGGAATATTTGGGAATTTATAGGCCGAAGAATAGGGTTAGGAGATCTGCCGTGGGGCCACAAGGCAGGGGGCGCCCCCCCCCCCCCCAGGGCACGCCCTGGTGGCTTGTCGCCACACGGCTAGTCTCCTGGCTTCATCTCCAAGTCTGGCAGGTTTCTTCTGGTCCAAGAAAAATTATTCCGAAGATTTTATTCCGTTTGGACTCCGTTTAATATTCCTTATCTGCAATACTCAAAAACAAGGAAAAAACAGAAACTGGCACTAGGCACTAGATTAATAGGTTAGTCCCAAAAATAATATAAAATAGCATATTAATGCATATAAAACATCCAAAATAGATAATATAATAGCATGGAACAATCAAAAATTATAGATACGTTGGAGACGTATCAAGCATCCCCAAGCTTAATTCCTGCTCGTCCTCGAGTAGGTAAATGATAAAAACAGAATTTTTGATGTGGAATGCTACCTAACATATTTATCCATGTAATATTATTTATTGTGGCATGAATATTCAGATCCATAAGATTCAAAACAAAAGCTCAATATTGACATAAAAACCGTAATACTTCAAGCATACTAACAAGCAATTGTGTCCTTTCAAAATAACATGGCCTTAGAAAGTTATCCCTACAATATCATATGGTCTGGCTATGCTCCATCTTCCCCACACAAAGTATCTAAATCATGCACACCCCCGATGACAAGTCAAGCAATTGTTTCACACCTTTTATGTTCTCAAACCTTTTCAACTTTCACGCAATACATGAGCGTGAGCCATGGATATAGCACTATAGGTGGAATAGAATATGGTGGAGGTTGTATGGAAAAGGAGAAGATAGTCTCACATCAACTAGGCGTATCAACGGGCTATGGAGATGCCCATCAATAGAAATCAATGTGAGTGAGTAGGGATTGCCGTGCAACGGATGCACTAGAGCTTTAAGTGTATGAAAGCTCAAAAAGAAACTAAGTGGGTGTGCATCCAACTCGCTTGCTCACGAAGACCTAGGGCAATTTGAGGAAGCCCATCATTGGAATATACAAGCCAAGTTATATAATGAAAAATTCCCACTAGTATATGAAAGTGACAAAATAGGAGACTCTCTATCATGAAGATCAAGGTGCTACTTTGAAGCACAAGTGTGGAAAAAGATAGTAACATTGTCCCTTCTCTCTTTTCTCTCATTTTTTTTATTTTGGTGGGCATCTTTGGCCTCTCTTTTTTTATTTGGGCTTCATTGGCCTCTTTTATTATTTGTAAAGTCCGGAGACTCATCCCTACTTGTGAGGGAATCATAGCTTCCATCATCCTTTCCTCTCATGGGACAATGCTCTAATAATGATGATCATCACACTTTTATTTACTTACAACTCGATACCTACAACAAGATAAGACTCTATATGAATGTGTCCGGTGGTGTACCAGGATGTGCAACGATCTAGCATAGCAAATGACATCAAAAAACGGACAAGCCATAAAGACATCATGCTAGCTGTCTTACGATCATGCAAAGCAATATGACAATGATGGTGCGTGTCATAAAAAATGGAATGGTGGAAGTTGCATGGCAATATATCTCGGAAGGGCTATGGAAATGCCATAATAGGTAGATATGGTGGCTGTTTTGAGGAAGGGTATATGGTGGCTGTTTTGAGGAAGGTTGGTTTAATGCACCGGCGAAAGTTGCGCGGTACTAGAGAGGCTAGCAAAGGTGGAAGGGTGAGAGTGCGTATAATCCATGGACTCACATTAGTCATAAAGAACTCACATACTTATTGCAAAAATCTATTAGTTATCAAACCAAAGTGTTAGACGCAAGCTCCTAGGGGAGAGGTTGGTAGGAGTAAACCATCGCGCGCTCCCGACCCTCACACAAAGGATGACAATCATTAAACAAATCATGCTGCGACTTCGTTACATAACGGTTCACCATACGTGCATGCTACGGGAGTCACAAACTTCAACACAAGTATTTTTACCATTCCATAATTACTCACTAGCATGACTCTACCATCACCATCTTTATATCTCAAAACTATATGCAAGGAATCCAACTTCTCATAGTATTCAATGCACTTTATATGAAAGTTTTTATTATATCCCTCTTGGATGCCTATTATATTAGGACTAAATTCATAACCTAAACCAATTACCATGCTGTTTAAGGACTCTCAAAATAATATAAGTGAGGTACGAGAGTTCAATTATTTCTATAAAATAAAGACACCACCGTGCTCTAAAAAGATATAAGTGAAGCACTGGAGCAACATTACCTAGCTCAAAAGATATAAGTGAAGCACATAGAGTATTCTAATAAATTCACGATTAATGCATGTCCCTCTCAAAAGATGTGTGCAGAAAGGATGATTGTGGAAAACTAAAAAGCAAAGACTCATATCATACAAGACGCTCCAAGCAAAACACATATCATGTGGTGAATAAAAATATAGCCTCAAGTAAATTTACCGATGGATTGAAGACAAAAGAGGGGATGCCTTCCGGGGCATCCCCAAGCTTAGGCTCTTTGGTATCCTTGAATATGGCTTGGGGTTCCTTGGGCATCCCCAAGCTTAGGCTCTTGCCACTCCTTATTCCATAGTCCATCAAATCTTTACCCAAAACTTGAAAACTTCACAACACAAAACTCAACAGAAAACTCATGAGATCCGTTAGTATAAGAAAAATAAATCACCACTTTAGGTACTGTTGTGAACTCATTCTTTATTTATATTGGTGTAATATTTACTGTATTCTAACTTCTCCATGGTTCATACCCCCCGATACAACCCATAGATACATCAAAATAAGCAAACAACACAAAGAAAACAGAATCTGTCAAAAACAGAACAGTCTGTAGCTATCTGTAGACTTCGAATACATCTGTAACTCCAACAATTTTGAAAAATTAGTAAAATCAGGGAAATTTTTATATCAATCTTGTGTAAAAAATTCAGATCCAATTGACGCTCTGGTGAATTTATAAATTTCCTGGACTGAGCGCAAAAGTTTCTGTTTTTCAGCAAAACCAAATCAACAATCACCATAAACCATCCCAAAGGTCTTACTTGGCACAAACACTAATTAAAACAATAAAACACAATTAATACAGAGGTAATAATGTGTAAAGCACTCAAAAACAGAAACAAAAACAGAAATAAAATTGGGTTGCCTCCCAACAAGCGCTATCGTTTTACGCCCCTAGCTAGGCATGATGATTTCAATGATGCTCACATAAAAAGTAGTAATTGAGATATGCAAAAGAGCATCATGAATAGCATGAAAAACACATTTAGTCTAACCCACTTCCTATGCACAGGGATTTTGTGAGCAAACAATTCATGGGAACAAGAATCAACTAGCATAGGAACGCAAAACAAGCATAACTTCAAAACTTTCAACACATAGAGAGGAAACTTGATGTTATTGCAATTCCTACAAGCATATATTCCTCTCTCATAATAAATTTCAGTAGCATCATGAAGGAATTCAACAATATAACTATCACATAAATCATTCTTTTCATGATGCACAAGCATAGAATTTTCATTACTCTCCACATAATCAAATTCCTTTTTATCCATGGTAGTGGGAGCAAACTCAACAAAATAACTATCATGAGACACATGATGAACATAACCACATTGCAAATTAAAATCATGATGATAATTTTCATGGTTATCATTACTCATTATAGCATACGTGTCATCACCATCAACATAAATAGAAGGCATGCAATCATCATAATAAATTTGCTCATCAAAACTTGGTGGACTAAAAATATCATCTTCATCAAACATAGCATCCCCAAGCTTGTGGCTTTGCATATCATTAGTATCATGGATATTTAGAGAATTCATACTAGCAACATTGCAATCGTGCTTTTCAATCAAGGAGCTATCACGAATCACCTTATAATTTTCTTCTTTCAACACTTCATCAAAATTTTCAGATTCATGATTTTCAAGCAAAACTTCATAGAGATAATCAAGTGCACTCAACTCACTAGCAATTGGTTCATCATAATTTGGTATTTTGAAAAGATTAGCAAGTGGATGAGGATCCATATCAATAGATTTTTAGCAAGCGAAGATGCAACCAAATAGAAGGCACATGGCAACACAAGCAAACAAAAGGAGATCCGGCGACAAAAAGGCGAATAAAACGGCAAATTGGTGAAGTGGGGAAGAGGAAAACGAGAGGCAAAAGGCAAGTAATGTAAATGCAAGAGATGAGTTTATGATGGGTACTTGGTAGGCTTGATGTAGATCTCCCCGGCAACGGCGCCAGAAATCCTTCTTGCTACTTCTTGAGCTTGCGTTGGTTTTCCCTTGAAGAGGAAAGGGTGATGCAGCAAAGTAGATAAGTATTTCCCTCAGTTGTTGAGAACCAAGGTATCAATCCAGTAGGAGATACAAGAAAGTCCCCAATAGATGTACCTACACAAATAATCAAACACTTGCACCCAACGCTATAAAGGGGTTGTCAATCCCTTCACGGTTACTTGCAAGGATGAGATCTGATAGAGATAGATATAGAAGATTACTAAAACGAAAAGTAAAACAAAAGTAAAAAGATTGCAGCAAAGTATTTTTGGTATTTTTGGTTTATAGATCTGAAAATATAATATGGAAAATAGACCCGGGGGCCATAGGTTTCACTAGAGGCTCCTCTCTTGGAGGAAAATAATACGGTGGGTGAACAAATTACTGTCGAGCAATTGATAGAAAAGCGCATAGTTATGACGATATCCAAGGCAATGATTATGCATATAGGCATCACGTCCGTGTCAAGTAGACCGAAACGATTCTGCATTTACTACTATTACTCCACACATCGACCGACTCCTGCCTGCATCTAGAGTATTAAGTTCATGAAGAACAGAGTAACGCATTAGGTAAGATGACATGATGTAGAGGGATAAACTCAAGGAATATGATGAAAACCCCATCTTTTTTATCCTCGATGGAAACAATACAAATACGTGCCTCGCTACCCCTACTTTGTCACTGGGTGAGGACACCGCAAGATTGAACCCAAAACCAAGCACTTCTCCCATTGCAAGAATTACCAATCTAGTTGGCCAAACCAAACCAATAAATCGAAGAGACTTGCAAAGATATGAAATCATGCATATAAGAATTCAGAGAAGATTCAAATAATATTCATAGATAATCTGATCATAAATCCACAATTCATCGGATCTCGACAAACACACCGCAAAAGAGTATTACATCGGATAGATCTCCACGAAGATCATGAAGAACATGGTATTGAAGAACATAGAGAGAGAAGAAGCCATCTAGCTACTAGCTATGGACCCGAAGGTCTATGGTGAACTACTCACGCATCATCGGAGGGGCAATGGAGTTGATGTAGATGCCCTCCGTGATCGAATCCCCCTCCGGCAGATTACGGGAACAGAGGGTTCCGGCGGCGGAAAAGTATTTTCGTCGCTCTTTTTGGTATTGGGGGAATATTTGGGAATTTATAGGCCGAAGAATAGGGTTAGGAGATCTGCCGTGGGGCCACAAGCCAGGGTGCGCCCCCCCCCCCCCCAGGGCGCGCCCTGGTGGCTTGTCGACACACGGCAAGTCTCCTGCCTTCATCTCCAAGTCTGGCAGGTTTCTTCTGGTCCAAGAAATATTATTCTGAAGATTTTATTCCGTTTGGACTCCGTTTAATATTCCTTATCTGCAATACTCAAAAACAAGGAAAAAACAGAAACTGGCACTAGGCACTAGATTAATAGGTTAGTCCCAAAAATAATATAAAATAGCATATTAATGCATATAAAACATCCAAAACAGATAATATAATAGCATGGAACAAACGAAAATTATAGATACGTTGGAGACGTATCAGTATAGCAGCGGAAAGTAAAGAAAAGCACATGTAAATAGAGGATAGGGATAGGAAGATCAAACGCAAGGTTGACACGGAGATTTTTGGCGTGGTTCCAATAGGTGGTGCTATCGTATGTCCACGTTGATGGAGACTTCAACCCATGGAGGGTATTGGCCGCGAGAGTCCACGAAGGGCTCCACCCACAAAGGGTCCACGGAGAAGCAACCTTGTCTATGCCATCATGGCCTTCATGCACGGAGGACTAGCCTTACTCGGGGTAGATCTTAACGAAGTAGGCGATCTCCTTGCCCTTACAAACTTCTTGGTTCAACTCCACAACACGAAGTAGGAGGCTCCCAAGCGACACCTAACCAATCTAGGAGGCACCACCCTCCAAGAGGTATATATGTGGTAAGTATGATGAACTCATTGCTCTTGTGCTTCAAAAGATAGTCTCCTTAACACTCAATCACTCTCTCATAGATTTGGCATGGGTAGAAGAGATTGAATGGGTGGAAAGCAACTTGGGGAGGATAGAAATCAATATCCATATGGTTGGAGTGGATGATCATGATCTCAACACATGAGTAGGTGGCTCTCTCTCAGAAAAATGGATAGGACACGTGTTTGTATGTTCTGAGTGCTTCCACAAAGAGTGAGAGGTGGTGGAGGGGTATATATAGGCATCTCCAAAAATCCAAATGTTACAACATTATTGCTCAACTCGGTGAAACCGAAGTAAAAAACTCAGTTGCATCGACTAGTACAAAATGTGGCAACTTTGGCCTTTTCGGTGAGACCGATATATGAATCTCGGTGGTACCGATATGGGTGACCTAGGCAGTTACCAAGACCCGGTGTCACCGATTCCTAAAACTCAGAAATTCCAATTTTTAGAAATAGGACAACAGAAGGTTGGTCACTGGTTTCGGTTGCACCGAATGGAAAACTTGGTGTCACCGAGATGTTAGGGTTTGGCATAGGTTCTGTCTAAGGCAAAACTCAGTGGGACCGAATGGGAATTGTTGGTGTCACCGATTTTGGACTTTAGGCTTTGGACAGAGAATATTTGTGGGAGAATGGGTGGGTATTTTTGGTGGCTAATCTCTAAGCACTTGAGCAACCAGATCATCATAATTCAGCATCCCCTTTTAATAGTATTGGCTTTCCTATGGACTCAAAAGTGATTTCTCACAAAATGTAAGATGTAGAGTCTTGTAGCTTGAAGCATGGCCAATCCTATTCCTTACTTTCCTTGGAGAGGTTCTCCACACAATCCTTTAGCCATCCCATCATTGAACTTTTTCCCGAGATACACTTGGTGGAAACATTAGTCCATTGAAATATATGTTGTTATTAATTACCAAAACCACCTAGGGAGAAGTTGTGCTTTCAATCTCCCCCTTTTTGGTAATTGATGACAACATATATATCAAAGCTTCGATAAGAGATATAATCAATGAATAGCATCGTCACTTTGAGAGGTATGTGATAAGAAAGAGCTCCCCCTAAATTTGTGCACTATTTAAAGTTTGCGTTTGAATGCAAATGCATAATCGATTAGGTTCATGGGTCACTCTTCCATGTTACATACAACTTGGTGGTGCGCATAAATGATATGAGTGAATAATAATGCACATTACACCAAACATACGTGAATGATCATAACATAAGAAACACAAACATATGACATAGTAACATCAACCATCAAAGCGTATGATCAAACACAACGAAGTTTAAGCCATAACACGTGATAAAATGTTTTGAAACCAAGGAGAGCAACAAAAGGCAAAACACTCTCTCTCTATCTCTCAAAGCCCTATGATCTATATTACCTCTCCCCCTTTGGCACCAAGTTACCAAAAAGTTCAAAGAATATAGAGCTAAACATCACTATGGGCATGATCTCCTCCAGTAGCTGTTAAAGGAGTCGGGGGAAGGGTGTCCACGAAAGATTCTACAGATGTCCTCTGGGGTGGTTGTCGGTGCACTAGAACAGGGGTACCCAGTGCCCCTGACTTATGCACAGGCGACAACAACAAAAACTCATCAAACACCAAGCCAACCCTGCAAGGATCAAGGCAAAACTTCAGCAAGCCCTACGCGGCAGCCCCAAGCCTGGGACTGCTGCGCGCCAAGCACTCCCTCGGCGCTTGCCGGGGGCCAGGACATGCGCCTCCTCTTGAAGACCCGACAAGCCATCCCCCGGTAGGATCGAGCCAACCTGTCACCGCTCCAACTCTTCGCAAGGCCAGTCACTTGTCAATGCGGTGTCGAGCTCCCAGGTGGCTAAAAGGCTCTCGCTAAAACATGTGGCTACTCGTTGGAAGACAAATTACCCCTCCTTGACACCCATCCTTAGACGTGTCGAGGTGGGGCGCAACGGTTAGCTCAAGCGGTGGAATAAGCTTACCGGGGATGCACCCCTGCACGCCACCTAGACTAGCAATGATGGTATTTTATCTCTAATGCCAGAGTTAGGTAGGATAAGCTCTGCTAGCTATCTAATCATCAGACAATGTCTGTTTTGCTACAGTGGTTGCCCCTTGTGCTATAAAAGGAGGCCCAAGGCAACCTAGCTTAGGATTCGGACTTTTGAACACTTGTACTAGCGTAGTAGCTGCCCCGAAGGCAACCCTTGCCGGGCTGGAGCATTGCGCGTTCTTCGTGTTCCTCTGATCAATCCACCCACAAAGCAGGAGTAGGGTTTTACACTTCACAGCGGCCCAAAGCTGGGTAAATCGCCGTGTCGTCTCGCTGTCTCTACTCTTTGTGTTGGAAATATGCCCTAGAGGCAATAATAAAGTGGTTATTATTATATTTCCTTGTTCATGATAATCGTTTATTATCCATGCTATAATTGTATTGATTGGAAACTCAAATGCATGCGTGGATACATAGACAACACTATGTCCCTAGTATGCCTCTAGTAGACTAGCGCTTTGATCAAAGATGGTCAAGGTTTCCTAGCCATAGACATGAGATGTCATTTGATAACGGGATCACAACATTAGGAGAATGATGTGATGGAGAAGACCCAAACTATGAACGTAGCATATGATCGTGTCAGTTTATTGCTATAGATTTTTGCATGTCAAGTATCGGTTCCTATGACCATGAGATCATGCAACTCACTGACACCGGAGGAATACCTTGTGTGCATCAAATGTCGCAACGTAACTGGGTGACTATAAAGATGCTCTACAGGTATCTTCGAAGGTGTCTGTTGAGTGGGCATGGATCAAGACTGGGATTTGTTACTCCGTGTGACATAGAGGTATCTCAGGGCCCACTCGGTAATACAACATCACAATAAGCCTTGCAAGCAAAGTGACTAAAGAGTTAGCCACGGGATCTTGTATTACGGAACGAGTAAAGAGACTTGCCGGTAACGAGATCGAACTAGGTATGGAGATACTGACGATCGAATCTTGGGCAAGTAACATACCGAAGAACAAAGGGAACAGCATACGGGATTAACTGAATCCTTGACATAGAGGTTCAACCGATAAAGATCTTCGTAGAATATGTAGGAACCAATATGGGCATCCAGCTCCCGCTATTGGTTACTGACCATAGAGGTGTCTCGGTCATGTCTACATAGTTCTCGAACCCGCAGGGTCTGCACACTTAATGTTCGGTGACGTTTCGGTAGTATTGAGTTATGTATGGTGGTGACCGAAGGTTGTTCGGAGTCCCGGATGAGATCCCGGACGTCACAAGGAGGTCCAGAATGGTCTGGAGGTAAAGATTGGTATATAGGAAAGTGGTGTTTGAACTCTGGAAAAGTTTCGGGTATTTCCGGCAGTGTACCGGGAGTGACGAATGGGTTCCGGGGGTCCACCAAGTGGGGCCCACACTCCCCAATGGGCCACATGGGCCTTAGTGGTGGCGCACCAGTCCCTGGTGGGCTGGTGGGGCCAGCCCTGTGGGCCTATGCATAGGAGAAAGAGGAGATGGGAGGAGTCCTAATCGTAGGAGGACTCCTCCCACGCCCACCTCCTAGTTGGAGGTGGACTCCTCCACCTCCTGGTTTGGCCGACCCTAGGGGAGGAACCCTAGGGCGCCAGCCCCTCCCCCTCCCTCCTATATATATTGGAGGGGAGAGAGGGCAGCCACACCCCAAGCCACGGTGCAGCCCTCTCTCCCCCCACTAGATCGTCTCCTCCTCTAGATTTCGGCGGTGCTTAGGTGAAGCCCTGCCGGAACAGCTCCACCACCACCGTTGCCGCGCCGTCGCGCTGCCGGAGTTCTCATCTACCTCTCCGCTCCCTCTTGCTAGATCAAAAAGGCGGAGATCGTCATCGAGCTGTACGTGTCGGATTTCGGGCTCTGGAAAACCCTCAAGGTTCGAACACAGGGGCGTGTGCAAAGCTTCCCTGCGGGCTCGCCCTACCCATGTTCGCTACTCGATGGTTACTGCGGCGAACTCGCACGATGATGAGGAAGAAGATGAACACGGTGGTTTACGCAGGTTCGGGCCGCTACGAAGCGTAATACCCTACTCCTGCTTTGGTGGACTGCCTCTCGGGGAGGTGTGGTGGATGAACTAGTACAGTGGTTTCGAGCCTCGCGAGGGCGCTCGAGTTGTGTTCTTGGATCTCTACCTTGTCTTGTGTTGGTGTGTTCGTCCCCCTCTCTATGGTGCGGCCTAGCCTCTATATATAGCAGTGGCCCGGGTCCTCTTCCCTTATCACAATGGCAGGAAGGGATCCCACAACGGCCAAATTTGAAGGGGGACAGGAGTACATCCCCACCCTGTCCAAAGGTCGTCTTCGCCTACAAAGTAGCTGTCGATGATGCAGAGGTTGGCTCGGCGATGAAATCCGGCCTGCGGGGCTCGTGGTCGTGGTCTCGTTGCACCAGAATGGAAACCTTTGGGGGATGCTTTCGGAACCCGCGTACGTCCTTGCTCCCTTTGCACCAAAGGGGAAACTGCTCCGCCTAGCGCGCTGGCACCCGCCTGTCCTTCGTTGCATCATCCTTGACTCCTGAGGCCGGGTCTTGCATAGAGATCTCTGCCGCTCCGGAGGGGGCCTGAGGAGGCCCACTCCTTGCTGGTCTTGGTGCCGCCTCCCTCGCGAGGCTAGGGCCCTCGCTAGGGCCTTGTCCTGAGTGGTGTCTCGCCAGGCCGTACTTGGCTGACGAGGTGGACCATGCCCTGGGCCGCAGGCAGGCAGGTCTGGGTACCCCCGTTCCCAGAACGCCGACAGTAGCCCCCAGGCCCAAGGCGCGCTCGAGCTGGCTTCTGGGCGAAGCCTTGAGGACGGCCCGAAGCGCCGTGGGCGCCAAACGCCTGCGGGCCAGGCTTTACACGCGTCGAACGCCTAGGCGGCGACGCCCCCGCTCCCCGAGGGCATCAAGGACCGCCCCAAGTCGAACTGATGCGACGCCCGTGCGCATCGCTAACCATCATTGCCCTTCCTTGAATGCTGGTGCCGCCTCAGGCCTCTACTCCGCGGGCCACGCGTAAGTGACCCATCAATCGGTAGGAGAGGCGACATGGACGATACTGCGCTGATCGAACCGCTCCGCGGCGCCCAAGAGGCGCACGACGCCCGCTCTCCCACGACACCCCGCAGCTGCAGTTACGCCTATAAATCCGCCCCGCCACTGGCAGGGGGGCGGGAATTGCAGTCTCGAGGTGTCTTCTTGCTTCCTTTGCTCTGCAGAGAAAGCCCTCTCCTCTTTCCAACTTCTCTTCTCCCATGGCGATTGGAGGAAACGATACAGGTGCGGGGAAGCGCGCGGCACCGCCGGCTCCCTCGCCCTCCTCCAGAGGCAGCGGCGGGGGGGCCTCGGGGTCGGCGCAAGTTCGCCGGCGCTGGGCCATGATCGATGAGTGAGTACTCTGCCGCCATCCTCCCTAGTCGTTTTGTCCAGCGCTCCGAGCATGATCCTCTCTTCCTCCCAGGGTGCCTGCGGCCAAGAAGCGCATGCTCGGCGAGCTACAAGAGGAGACGGAGGCGGTGCGGGCCCAGCTGGCGACCGCCGAGGCCGCATTACAAGCCGCCCTCAGGGGCGAAGCGGAGGCCAGGATGGAGCTGGCGTCCCTCCAGGCCCAGGTTCAGGAGGCGACTGACGCCGTGCAGGCCGCCCAGGACGAGGCGGCGCACGCCAAGATGCTGGAGTCCCAGCGCGCTAAGCAGTATCTTGACATCGCCCACCGCGCGACCAGCGCGGTGAGCCGGTTCGTCGGGGATGCCCCCGCGCTGCCGTGCGCGCACGGCTACGGGGGCTATCTGACTTCTTCCGGAGGGTGGTGGAGGCGCTGGAGGCCGGCGTCTCCCGTGTGAACGCGGACAACAAGTCCGACGCGCGTGACCTTCTGGAACTCGCCCTGACGTTCGTCTTCTCCAACCTGCACCGCCACGCCCCGCAGCTCGACCTCCAGCGTGTCGTGGAGCGGTTGCCTGACGAGCTCCAGCGCTCCCTTCGGGATGAGGTGTGCCTGCATGTGGAGTCCCTGGTGGAGCGGTTCATCCAGGTGCCCGCCTCCAGCAGGGAGGACGACTCCGACTCCGAGGCAGCCGGCGGCGCGGGTGGCGACGGTGACTCCTCCCCCTAGGCATCTCCTGTTTCTCTTTCATGGTCCCTGTAATATTTCAAGAAGAACTCGTCCCCGGTGGGCGTTAATCTTTTGCATGTTACCTACGCCCTCTTATTTTTCTTCTCTTGAACTCGTCGATCGCTTGTTTGCCGCGACGTGACTTGGTTTCTTTGTGTGGTGCCCGGCGCTGCTGCCGACGCGGCTTGGTGGTGACGGCTGGCAGGGCCCTTGTGAGGTCTTCTCTCCTGAGGGGCGGCTCACGGCCGTTGAGCCCCGTGTCCTTGGCATCGTTACCCATCGAGGCAGAATTCCTTCCTTCGCGCCGTCCCTCCTGGCGCATGGGACCGCACGGGCTTCCATGGTGGCACACTATAGACCGTAGTACCTGCATTTTGGCATTAGTGCGCGCAACCTCTATCCCGCATTCGGGCCGCCGTTGGGTCAGGATGCTCGTGCTTGGTTCGGTAGTGCACTTAGCTTGTCGGCCGGTGACGATTTCGTGCGCCGCGTGGCGCGGCCGGGTTGCCCAGATAGTCCGTGACTCCGCCCGGGGCGCTTCTTCTTTGAAAGCGGGGCAGGTTGGGAGCCCTTTCGGCCCTCTGTGTCTGCAGGCCCCGGTCCCGCACATTTCCCTACCACCGTAGTGTACGACCGAATCACTAGGACGCAACTACGAGGTGAGGCCTCGACACCCTTGATGCCGACCGGATCACCAAGGACGGCATCGAGGGGCAATTGGCTATATGACTGGTAAGGCTCCTGAGGCGCGCTGCTCAGGAGCCCCCCTTGATGCTCAAGCAGCTCTACGTCGGCAGGTCCCAGTCCCGCAAATTTCCCTACCACCGTAGTGTACGACCGGATCACCAAGGATGCAACTACAAGGTGAGGCCTCGACAACCTTGATGCCGACCGGATCACCAAGGACAACATCGAGGGGCGAGTGGCTATATGACCGGTAAGGCTCCTGAGGCGCGTTGCTCAGGAGCCCCCTTTGACGCTCGAGCGACCCCCATTCCGCCCTGCTGGGTACTGCCTCAGGAGGCACTGGATCCTCCTGAGACCCCATGCTGTGGTGCCGTGCTCCGGTCGGAGCCCCCGAGCGGGGCTTGATTTCCCAAAGATGCAAGTCCCTGAGGCGACAGGGCCTTGCTATCCAGCTCCGAGGCGCCTCTAGGAGGGCCGGACCGCACGGCCCCTTGTGAAACACCAAACCAGAAAAAGAGAGTCCAAGACCGATAAAACGAGAGAGCAATGAGAGAAAAGTCCCCGCCCCTTTTTCTTTTAAATATAAAGTTCTGAAGTCCTCAGACTTCATTGCAAAAAGTGGCGATTCGAACACAAAAAGAAGCAAGCAACCGCCGCGTCCGGCACCTAGGCTAGTCTTCGTCTTCCCCCAGCGCTGAGCGTAGGGCATCCACGTTGCATGGGCATAGCCATTGGAGGGCAGTGTTGAATTGTCTGCCAGCGCGGAGCATGGGGCTTCCACATTGCGTGGGAGGGAACCCCTCCGCATCCTCGGGGGGCTCCGGGCGTATACAGCCCACTCATTATTACGTGAGAGTGTCACGGCCGTAGATAGCTGGGCAAGCCCCCGGGCGCACGGCCCGGTTGCTCCCAACTCCGTCAAGAGCCATCCCATGCATTTCTGCTCGATTGCGCGCCTCTATGACCCAAACCCGAACGCATTGCACCCCGCGTAGCCGCAGGATTGCGCTCACGCGGCCCAAACATGAGCACAATGCATCCGGTGCAGTCATAGAGGTGTTTTGTCGATAAAGCCGCCTCGAAGGCCTCGTGAGGCCCAGCCTCCTGAGGCTGCGCCGGTGTTCCAGCTGCCGCGGGTGGCCCGCGTTACTTATGTCTTGCTGCCCCCCCCCCAGGCCATCACTCCTGAGGCCCGGGGGCTCGGCTCGGCGTTGCTTGCTCGCGAGGGCGACGGCTTACGCCGTGCCCCGCGGGCCCGGGGGTGCCCTCCCTCTTTCTCGCACTCGCGTCATCCAGGCTCGGTGCTCCGTCGGGGGGGGGAGCCCCCAGGCCTGGCTCGGGGAGGACGCCCGGGGCTCCCCCTACTCTTGGGGGTGTTGGCGCCCGAAGCAGGCGCCTGATCCACCCCGCCGTCCGGAGGTACGACGTAGCATGGTACATAGGGCTCCACATAAGGGCCTGGTTCTCCTCCTAAGACGTCCGGTGGGGCACCGGGAACGGCCCCTCCGGGCGGCGAGGGGGGCGCCGCCCTGCGCGCGCAGGCCGCAGACCCTCCTGCGACGAGCCTCAGAGCGAAGTTGCTTACCTCTGCCACCGCTGTTGGGTGGGCCGCGCGTCTCCTGATGTGGGTTGCTTCCTCGGTGATCCGACGCGCCTTCGCCGTTGTTGCTTGTTTGTCTGGACGCCTGCGCCGCGTGCTCCCTGCGCAGGATGGCGCGCTCCCGCCTGGTCAATCCAGGCTGTTGAAGGTCCACTGGGTCACGGAGGTGCGTGTTAGTGCGCGCGTGGGGCGCCCCGTTGTTTCCTCCGCGCGTTTGGTCGTCATGGCCGGGCTGCGCCCCGAAACCGGTCACCGGAATTCGAAGGAGAAGGAGCACGGCGTGCGGCGGGCCCCGCTCGGGCTCGCCCAGGGCTGGAGGGGGCACGCCGTCGGTGGGCTGGGGGACAGGCGCTGCGAGCGAGCCCCCGGCGCTTGAAGAAGAGTGAGGAGCTACGGCCCTCTGCGCGACGGTGACCAGCTCTGCAACGTGGTCGGCCCATGCGTCGAAGCCCCCGTGCGTCGGGCGGTGGCGGAGCATCTCGCTTGCCAGCAGCAGCGCATCGTGCGCGTCGAGGTCCCCCACGTAGGTGTGGCGCGACGCTGGTTCTGAGGGCGCCGCCCGCCCGCCGTGAGTTTGGGCAGTGTGAGGGGCAGAGACGGCAGAGGCGATACTGACGGCTTGATACTTACCGCCCAGCACTATGCCGCTGGGGCATGGGTCTCCCGCGGCAGCGGTGGGATCGATGGAAGCTGATCCGCCTCGGCCGGGGGAAGTTGTTGGGTGCCGGCCATCGGAGCGGTGGAGCGGAGGAAGAGCGAGGCTTGAAGAAGACTCCGACACGCCCCCTACCTGGCGCGCCAGGTGTCGGATTTCGGGCTCCGCAAAACCCTCAAGGTTCGAACACTGGGGCGTGTGCGAAGCTTCCCTGCGGCCTCGCCCTACCCAGCTTCGCTACTCGATGGTTACTGCGGCGAACTCGCACGATGACGAGGAAGAAGATGAACACGGTGGTTTACCCAGGTTCGGGCTGCTGCGAAGCGTAATACCCTACTCCTGCTTTGGTGTATTGCCTCTCGGGGAGGTGTGGTGGATGAACTAGTACAGTAGTTTTGAGCCTCGCGAGGGCGCTCGAGTGGTGTTCTTGGCTCTCTGCCTTGTCTTGTGTTGGTGTGTTCGTCCCCCTCTCTATGGTGCGGCCTAGCCTCTATATATAGCAGTGGCCCGGGTCCTCTTCCCTTATCACAATGGCGGGAAGGGATCCCACAACGGCCAAATTTGAAGGGGGACAGGAGTACATCCCCGCCCTGTCCAAAGGTGGTCTTCGCCTGCAAAGTAGTTGTCGATGATGCAGAGGTGGGCTTGGCGATGACATCCATCCTGCAGGGCTCGTGGTCGTGGTCTCGTTCCACCAGAATGGAAACATTTGGGGGATGCTTTGGGAACCCGCGTACGTCCTTGCTCCCTTTGCACCAAAGGGGAAACTGCTCCGCCTGGCGTGCTGGCGCCCGCCTGTCCTTCCTTGCGTCATCCTTGACTCCTGAGGCCGGGTCCTGCATAGAGATCTCCGCCACTCCGGAGGGGCCTTAGGAGGCCCACTCCTTGCTGGTCTTGGTGCCGCCTCCCTCGCGAGGCTAGGGCCCTCGCGAGGGCCTTGTCCTGAGTGGTGTCTCGCCAGGCCGTACTTGGCTGATGAGGTCGGCCATGCCCTGGGCCGCAGGCAGGCAGGTCTGGGTACCCCCATTCCCAGAACACCGACAGTACGTGTGCTGAACGTGGGGGTGTCGTCCGTTCGGCGCTAGATCGGAAGGATCATGATTCGCGGGACGGATCGTGATTGGATCGCGGGACGGCTTGCGATTTGGATCGCGAAGACGTTCGACTACATCAACCGCGTTTCTTAACGCTTCCCGCTTAGCGATCTACAAGGGTATGTAGATCCACTCTCCCTCTCGTAGATTCTCATCACCATGGATAGATCTTGCGTGTGCGTAGGAAATTTTTTGTTCCGCAATAGTGGCATCATGAGCTAGGTCTATGCGTACATGAGATCACGAGTAGAACACAAAGGATTTTTTGGGCGTTGATGCTCAGATTGCTTCCTCCCTTGGTCTTTTCTTGATTCAGCGGTATTGTGGGATGAAGCAGCCCGGACCAACCTTACTCGTCCACGTATGAGAGACCGGTTCCATTGATTGACATGTGACTTTGTTGCATAAAGATGGCTGGCGGGTGTCTGTCTCTCCCACCTTAGTTGGATTGGATTCGACAAAGGCGGTCCTTGAGAAGGTTGAATAGAAATTTTTGTATCACCGTTGTGGTTTTGCGTAGGTAAGAATCGTTCTTGCTAGATACCCATAGCAGCCATGTAAAACATGCAACAACAATTAGAGGACGTCTAACTTGTTTTTGCAGGGAATGTTGTGATATGATATGGCCAATGACATGATGAGATATATGTGATGTATGAGATAATCATGTTTTGTATAGAATATCACGACTTGCTTGTCGATGAGTACGGCAACCAGCAGGAGCCATAGGGTTGTCTTTAATTTATTTTCGCCTTTTTTTACTTTATCGCTATGAGTTAGCAATAGTTGTAGAAGCAATAGTTGGCGCGACAACCTCATGGCAACACGTTGATGGAGATCAAGATGATGGAGATCATGGTGTCATGCCGGTGATGATGGAGATCATGCCGGTGCTTTGGAGATGGAGATCAAAAGCACAAGTTCATGGCCATATCATGTCACTTATGATTTGCATGTGATGTTAATCCTTTTTATGCATCTTATTTTGCTTAGGACGACGGTAGCATTATAAGGTGATCCCTCACTAAAATTTCAAGATAAAATTGTGTTCTCCCCGAGTGTGCACCGTTGCGAAAGCTCGTCATTTCGAAGCACCACGTGATGATCGGGTGTGATAGACTCTACGTTCACATACAACGGGTGCAAGTCAGTGCTGCACGTGCGGAACACTCGGGTTAAACTTGGTGAGCCTAGCATGTACAGACATGGCCTCGGAACACAAGAGACCGAAAGGTCGAACATGAGTCATATAGTAGATATGATCAACATGAAGATGTTCACCATTGAAACCACCTCATCTCATGTGATGATCAGACTTGGGTTGGTGAATATGGATCATGTATCACTCGGATGACCGGAGGGATGTCAATTTGAGTGGGAGTTTTTAAGTAATCTGATTAACTAAACTCATTATCTTGAACAATAGTCTTAGTAACCTTGGCAAATTTATGTTGTATATCAATGGCTCGCGCAGTAGTTTCCCTGAATTTCAATGCGTTCCTAGAGAAAGCCAAGTTGAAAGATGATGAAAGTAACTTTGTAGACTGGGCCCGTAATCTGAGGATTATCCTCACGGCTTCCCAAAAGGCTTATGTCCTTGATGCACCGCTCGGTGAAGCATCCGCTCCAGTGTCATCTGCAGACGTTGTGAACACCTGGGAGGCACGTTCTGGAGATTACTCAATAGTTCAATGTATAATGTTGTATGGCTTAGAACCGGGACTTCAAAGACGTTTTGAACGTCATGGAGCATATGAGATGTTCCAGGAGTTGAAGTTTATCTTTGAGAAGAATGCCCGGATCGAGAGGTATGAGACCTCCGATAAGTTCTATGCTTGCAAGATGGAGGAGAACGGGTCTGTCAGTGAACATATACTTAGAATGTATGGGTATTCGAACTGTCTGGCTGAGTTAGGGATGCCCCTTCCGCCAGAGGCGATCACTGACAAAGTTCTTCAATCATTGCCACCTAGCTACAAAAGCTTCGTGATGAACTATAACATGCAAGGGATGAAAAGGTCAGTCGCCGAGCTGTTTGCGATGCTAAAAGTCGCTGAGTCTGAAATCCAGATGGAGCATCAAGTGTTGATGGTCAATAAAACCACTAGTTTCAAGAAGAATGGCAAGGGCAAAAAGGGTAACTCCAAGAAGAGTGGCAAAGCAGTTTCCCCTCCCGTGAAGAAACCCAAGGCTGGACCCATGCCAGAAACTGAGTGCTTTCATTGCAATGGAGCTGGTCACTGGAAGCGGAACTGCCCCAAGTATCTGGCCGACAAGAAGGCGGCCAACACCAAACAAGGTATATATGATATACATGTTATAGATGTGTACCTTACCAGCTCTCATTGAAGTGCCTGGGTATTTGATACCGGTTCGGTTGCTCACATTTGCAACTCAAAGCAGGAGCTATGGAATAGACGGAGGCTGGCAAAGGACGAAGTGACGATGCGCGTGGGAAATGGTTCCAAGGTTGATGTGATCGCCGTCAGCACGCTCGCTCTTCGATTACCATCGGGATTAGTGATGAACCTGAATAATTGTTATTTAGTGCCTGCATTAAGCATGAACATTATATCTGGATCTTGTTTATTGCGAGACGGTTACTCATTTAAATCAGAGAATAATGGTTGTTCTATTTATATGAGTAATATCTTTTATGGTCATGCATCCAATGTGAGGGGTTTATTCTTATTGAATCTCGATAGTGATGATACACATGTTCATAACATTGATGCCAAAAGATGTAGAGTTGATAATGATCGTACCACTTTTTGTGGCACTGCCGCTTAGGTCATATTTGTGTAAAACGCATGAAGAAGCTCCATGCTGATGGACTTTGGAGTCACTTGATTTCGAATCACTTGACACATGTGAACCATGCCTCATGGGCAAGATGACTAAGACCCCGTTCTCTGGAACAATGGAACGGGCAAGTGACTTGTTGGAAATCATACATACTGATGTGTGCGATCCGATGAGCATTGAGGCGCGCGGTGGATATCTTTATTTTCTCACCTTCACGGATGATTTAAGTAGATATGGGTATATTTACTTAATGAAACATAAGTCTAAAACGTTTGAAAAGTTCAAGCAGTTTCAGAGTGAAGTTGAGAATCATCGTAACAAGAAGATTAAATTCCTACGATCTGATCGAGGAGGAGAATATCTGAGTTATGAGTTTGGCAGTCAGTAAAGACAATGTGGAATTGTTTCACAATTGACACCGCCTGGAACACCACAGCGCAATGCTGTGTCTGAACGTCGTAATCGAACCTTATTGGATATGGTGCGTTCTATGCTGTCTCTTGCCGATTTGCCACTATCATTTTGAGGTTATGCATTAGAGACAGATGCATTCACTTTAAATAGGGCACCATTGAAATCCGTTGAGACGACACCATATGAACTGTGATTTGGCAAGAAACCAAAGTTGTCGTTTCTTAAAGTTTGGGGATGTGATGCTTATGTCAAAAAGCTTCAGCCTGAAAAGCTGGAACCCAAAGCGGAGAAATGCGTCTTCATAGGATACCCAAAAGAGACAGTTGGGTATACCTTCTATCTCAGATCCGAAGGCAAAGTGTTTGTCACTAAAAACGGGTCATTTCTTGAGAAAGAGTTTCTCTCGAAAGAATTAAGTGGGAGGAAGATAGAACTTGATGAGGTTGTTGAACCTTTGTTTCAACCAGAGAGTAGCGCAGCGCAAAAAGATGTTTATGTGGAGCATACATTAGTTGAAGAGGAAGTTAATGATGATGATCATGAAGCTTCGGATCAAGTTACTATCGAACCTCGTAGGTTGACAGGGGCACGTACTGCTCCTGAGTGGTACGGTAACCCTGTCTTAGAGGTCATGTTGTTGGACGACGATGAACCTACGAGCTATGGAGAAGCGATGATGGGCCCAAATTCCAACAAATGGTTAGAGGCCATGAAATCCGAGATGGGATCCATGTATGAAAACAAAGTATGGACTTTGGAAGTATTACCTGAAGGGTGAAAGGCCATTCAGAACAAATGGATCTTTAAGAAGAAGACGGACGTGGACGGTAATGTCACTGTCTATAAAGCTTGACTTGTGGCAAAGGGTTTTTCACAAGTTCAAGGAGTTGACTACGATGAGACCTTCTCACCCGTAGCGATGCTTAAGTCCGTCAGAATCATGTTAGCAATAGCTGCATTTTTCGATTATGAAATTTGGCAGATGGATGTCAAAACAGCGTTCCTTAACGGTTTCCTTAAGGAAGAGTTGTATATGATGCAACCATAAGGTTTTGTCGAACCAGAGAATGCTGACAAAGTTTTTAAACTCCAGCGATCCATTTATGGACTGGTGCAAGCATCTCGGAGTTGGAATCTTCGCTTTGATGAGGTGATCAAAGCGTTCGGGTTTATACAAGTTTACAGAGAAGCTTGTATTTACAAGAAAGTGAGTGGGAGCTCTATAGCATTTCTAATATTATATGTGGATGACATATTGCTGATTGGAAACAATATAGAAATGTTGGAAAGTGTGAAGGAATATTTGAACAAGAGTTTTTCAATGAAGGACCTAGGAGAAGCTGCTTTCATATTAGGCATCAAGATCTATAGAGATAGATCGAGACGCTTAATAGGACTTTCACAGAGCACATACCTTGACAAAGTTTTGAAGAAGTTCAAAATGGATCAGTCCAAGAAGGGGTTCTTGCCTGTATTGCAAGGTGTGAAATTGAGTAAGACTCAATGCCCAGTGACTGCAGAGGATAGAGAGAAGATGAGTGTCATCCCCTATGCTTCTGCCATAGGCTCTATCATGTATGCAATGCTGTGCACAAGACCCGATGTCAGCCTTGCCATAAGTATGGTCGGAAGGTTTCAATGTGATCCAGGAATGGAACACTGGACGGCGGTCTAGAATATCCTTAAGTACCTGAAAAGGACTAAGGAAATGTTTCTCGTTTATGGAGGTGATCAGGAGCTCGTCGTAAAGGGTTACGTCCATGCAAGCTTTGACACTGATCCGGATGACTCTAAGTCTCAAACCGGATATGTATTCATTCTCACTGGGGGAGCGGTAAGCTGGTGCAATTCCAAGTAGAGCGTGGTAGCTGATTCTACATGTGAAGCGGAGTACATCGCAGCCTCGGAGGCAGCGAAGGACGGTGTCTGGATGAAGGAGTTCATGACAGATCTTGGAGTAGTGCCCAGTGCACTAAACCCAATGACTCTGTTCTGTGACAACCCTGGTGCCATTGCTCTAGCCAAGGAACCAAGGTTTCACAAGAGCACCAGACACATAAAGAGACGCTTCAATTCCATCCGTGATTACATCAAGGAGGAGGACATATATATTTGCAATATGCACATGGATCTGAATGTCGCAGACCCGTTGACTAAACCTCTTCCAAGGGCTAAACATGATCAACACCAGAACTATATGAGTCTTAGATTCATTACAATGTAAATCACATAGTGATGTGAGCTAGATCATTGACTCTAGTGCAAGTGGGAGACTGTTGGAAATATGCCCTAGAGGCAATAATAAAGTGGTTATTATTAAATTTCCTTGTTCATGATAATCATTTATTATCCACGATATAATTGTATTGATTGGAAACTCAAATGCATGTGTGGATACATAGACAACACTGTGTCCCTAGTATGCCTCTAGTAGACTAGCTCGTAGATCAAACATGGTCAAGGTTTCCTACCCATAGACATGAGATGTCATTTGATAATGGGATCACATCATTAGGAGAATGATGTGATGGACAAGACCCAAACTATGAACGTACCATATGATCGTGTCAGTTTATTGTTATAGTTTTCTGCATGTCAAGTATCTATTCCTATGACCATGAGATCATGCAACTCACTGACACCGGAGGAATACCTTGTGTGCATTAAACGTCGCAACATAACTGGGTGACTATAAAGATGCTCTACAGGTATCTCCGAAGGTGTCTGTTGAGTGGGCATGGATCAAGACTGGGATTTGTTACTCAGTGTGAGGGAGAGGTATCTTAGGGCCCACTCGATAATACAACATCACAATAAGCCTTGCAAGAAAAGTGACTAAAGAGTTAGCCATGGGATCTCGTATTACGGAATGAGTAAAGAGACTTGCCGGTAACGAGATTGAACTAGGTATGGAGATTCCGACGATCGAATCTCGGGCAAGTAACATACCGAAGAACAAAGGGAACAGCATACGGGATTAACTGAATCCTTGACATAGAGGTTCAACCGATGAAGATCTTCGTAGAATATGTAGGAACCAATATGGGCATCCAGGTCCCGCTATTAGTTATTGACTGCAGAGGTGTCTCGGTCATGTCTACATAGTTCTCGAACCCGCAGGGTCTGCACACTTAACGTTCGGTGACGTTTCGGTAGTATTGAGTTATGTATGGTGGTTACCGAAGGTTGTTTGGAGTCCCGGATGAGATCCCGTACGTCACGAGGAGCTCTAGAATGATCCCGAGGTAAAGATTGGTATATAGGAAAGTGCTGTTTGAACTCCGGAAAAGTTTCGGGCATTTCCCGCAGTGTACCGGGAGTGACGAATGGGTTCCGGGGGTCCACCAAGTGGGGACCACACACCCCAAGGGGCCACATGGGCCTTAGTGGTGGCGCACCAGCCCCTGGTGGGATGGTGCGGCCAGCCCTATGGGCCTATGCGCAGGAGAAAGAGGAGAGGGGGTGGAGTCCTAATCGGAGGAGGACTCCTCCCACACCCACCTCCTAGTTGGAGGTGGACTCCTCCACCTCCTGGTTCAGCCGACCCTAGGGGAGGAACCCTAGGGCGCCAGCCCCTCCCCCTCCCTCCTATATATATTGGAGGGGAGAGAGGGCAGCCACACCCCAAGCCACGGTGCAGCCCTCTCTCCCCCCACTAGATCGTCTCCTCCTCTAGTTTTCGACGGTGCTTAGGCGAAGCCCTGTCGGAACAGCTCCACCACCACCATCGGCGCGCCGTCGCGCTGCCGGAGTTCTCATCTACCTCTCCGCTCCCTCTTGCTGGATCAAGAAGGCGGAGATCATCATCGAGCTGTACGTGTGCTGAACGCGGAGGTGCTGTCCGTTCGGCGCTAGATAGGAAGGATCATGATTGGATCGCGGGACGGATCGTGATCGGATCGCGGGACGGATCGTGATCGGATCGCGGGACGGCTTGCGATTTGGATCGCGAAGACGTTCTACTACATCAACCGCGTTTCTTAACGCTTCCCACTTAGCGATCTACAAGGGTATGTAGATCCACTCTCCCTCTCGTAGATGCTCATCACCATGGATAGATCTTGCGTGTGCGTAGGAAATTTTTTGTTTCCCATGCAACGTTCCCCAACACTTTGTGCCTGCGTCCATGCTCCCGACGAACCACAAAGGGGCCGATGGACCCATAGGTGATCGTGTGCATCCAGCCCCGACATCTTTGGCGCGCCAGGTAGGGGGGAGTTGTGCTAGTGCGAACCTGAGATTGAAGGTGACACGTCGGGCGACGCTAGTTCCCGCCGTGTCAGGAAGGAAGAATGTTCTCCTCTGAACTTCATTCTCCCCGGATTCCGTCGCGTATCGGCGCTATGGAGGCACCGATAGGCAAAGGCGGGGGACGGCAACGTCGCGGCCGATACATTCGTCGTGGACGGAACGGCCGTAGCATACTCCGCGACCAAAGGAAAAAGCGTGCCAATTCGCGGCACCAGCCCCATCGCGGTCCTCGGGCCCGCTTAATCCCAGGAGGACGTGGCTCGGCCTAAAGAACGCGCAAAGGAGGTATTCAGTTCCACTCCCCTTCTTCCTTTCTTTCCCCACCCGTGAACGGTTCAGCCTAACGGTGGTGTCGCTAATATTGATGCGCTCGTGTAAAGCTCGGTCCTGAATTCACCCTTCGAAAGAGGCAATTCCCGAGCTTAACGCTAGAGCAAATCCATTAGTAGACATTCCCGGCAAGCGAACCACGGCGAGGCCTCGTTCGCCAACGCTTCTGCCGTGTTGGTCGCTACGAGGCCGGCGGATGCGAAAGAAAGGAATAAGGATGAAAGGAGTTGGATTAAATACGTTTCCCCGTTATCAGCAATTATTTATGAATGTTTATGTTGACCCGGCAGATCCGTGTCAAGGGTTATGCTCATAACTAATGAGTTTCCCAAGTTTCTCCATCTGTCCCTCTCCGTTCTCCCATTCCTCTCAGGATGAAGGTGGATGCGCATGCACATGTTCGCCGGAAATCCCGAAGAGGAGAAGTGGTCGCGTATGGAGGAAAGGGCGGCGCGCTTGATGAATGCGCGCCAAGACGAAAAGATGAACTTACAGCGAAAGCTAAGTAGACATGTTTATCGACTCGCATTAGAATTTACATTCGTGTAACTCCCCTAGTTACCAGGATTTCATATGGTGAATCTTACACATGATGGAACCTTATCGTCTTCTGTTCGCGCCCTCGTTTCATTTTGAGCCTGCTCAACGAGCGTGCGGCAGCGTCAAAGACCGGCAAGGAAAAACTCACCGGCAACGTGTCCTCTCCAGCTGAACGCTAAGGACCCGTTTCTCAAAGCAATCGCGGTAGCATGTTGTTGGCGGGCAACCAAAGCACGTAAAGAAAATAACCATACGAATACCAAGAAGGAAACAAGGGGGAGGGTCACACACGTTTACATAAAAGACGACAGTTCAACAACTTCAAAGCAGAAGTAGTACGTGGTCTAATGCGAGATACATATTGTGTCTTAAATACAGGACAGAATAGCAACAGAAATGATCCGAGATTACTTCCGGTGGCTCCCCTGTACCCTCCGGACTGAAAGGACCCTGTCGGCGAGAGGGGCAGCTTTCTCCTCGGTAGCGGCAACATCAGTACCCGGTGGTAGCTTCTTGAAACCAACAGAGAGGTCGGGCTCCGGATAGAAGTATGCCAGGTTGCTCAAAACCATGAAGAGGGCGTTGCGGGCCAGCTTCCGGGATTCTTCGACGAAGCAGGCGTCTCTATCATCTTCATACTCCTTCAGCCCCTCGATCAGGCCCTCAAAGAAAAGTGTCAGCTTAACGCTTGGGGCCTCATGTTGGTTGACGGAGAAGGCCCAGTGTATAGCCCAAGATGCGATCCTATCCTTATTTCGGCTGGAGGGCCTCGACGGGTGTAGAAGCGCATCTCGTCGTTTCGCAAGAATGGATATCATTACAAGTACATGTACAGAAGAGATGAATATATGGAATTGGCTTACACTCGCCACAAGCTAAGTCAAGATCACATCAATACAACAACATATTCAAACATCATACATAAGAGCAGGGTCCGACTATGGACGAAAACAAACGATAAAATGACATCCATCCTTGCTATCCCAGGCTATCGCCTGGAAACCATCCTAGATCGATGAAGAAGAAGAAGAAGAGGAACTCCAAATCAAACAAGCATCGTGCTCACGTCGAAGCCTCGCATTACCTGTACATGCAACTGTTGTTGTAGTAATCTGTGAGCCACAGGGACTCAGCAATCTCATTTCCAAGGGTATCAAGACTAGCAAAGCTTAATGGGTAAGGTATGGTTAAGTGGTGAGGTTGCAGCAAGCAACTAAGCATTTATTTGAGTGGCTAACTTACGAGTACAGAAAAATAAGTATGGTGGTCTACGCATAACGGACGTGAACTAGAATGATCACTAAGTGATCCTGAACACCAACTTATGGTCAAACATAACCCCACCGTGTTCTCTCTTGGATGCAGAACTCACAAGAAGAGAGAGTCACAGTTACGCACACAGTTGGTGTATTTTATTTGAGTTTACTTCAAGTATACTATGACCGGGTGTTAAACAAACTTTCCAACTTGCCACTTAACCGTGGGCACGGCTCTCATGAAAGATTTAACCCTGCAGGGGTGCTCCAACTGGTCCATCACAAATTACCACAAGCTGCACTGGAAAACCTCAACCTCGAGATAGCCCAAGGTATCCTTGGAGCCGGTACACAAGACATTCGAGAAAGGTAAAACAAATCCAGCAAGGCCTCCCGACGTGTCGACGATCCCGATAGGAGCCGCGTATCTCGTTCTCAAGACACGGCAGATAAGCTACGCGTACGGTGGCCTGATAGAAATCCCCCGAGTTGCCCCGGGGTGGCCCCGCACAGTGCTCTGTTTTGGACCAGCACCATCAGCACTGGCCCCCCTGTATTATGTTGAATAACGAACCTCGAGTAGCGCTAACTCCCTATGCGTCAAATTAATTATCAGTATTATTATGTTGGGAAAATGTAGTACCAATGTTGGGCCTTGCCAGAAGAGTTTTATCCCAAAACGAATTATCAAGGGGGTCCCCATAACAACCCCAAGCGTGTTAGGAGCGCTCGATATGGAACATAACACCGGTTCACAAGTAACTAGGGCGGCAAAAGTGGAACAAAACACCGAGCAAAAGGCCAAGCCTTCCACCTTTTACCAAGTATATAGGTGCATTAAATTAAATAGCAATAATATTGTGATATCTCAAAAGGTCCATGTTGTCACATGGAAGCAATTGCACCTGCAGCTAGAAACGCTATAAGAAGGGCTGAGCAAGCGGTAACATAGCCAAACAAAGGTTTGTTGGGATGTGGAGGGGTTAGAGGCTTATCAAGGCAATGTTTGGAGGCTTGACATACAAGTGGTAGGTAACGTGAAATAACGATAGAAGCGAGACAACTAGCATGGCAATGATAGTAGTGGTATCCAGGGAAATGTTCATCTTGCCTGAGATCCCGCTTGGAAGAAGAATGAGTCCATGAAGAAGACGATCCGTGAAGTAGACGAACGAATCCTCACACTCCAAACGCTTTCGGAACTCTATCAAGAAGAAGCAATCCGGAACAAACAATCAACACGCGATACACCACAACATATGCATGACATGATGCGCAAACAAATATGATGCATGGCATGGTTGATTATGCAATGCAAGGCAATCACAACAATCCAACACTACACATTAAGTGAAGCTCAATATGCAACGAGTTGCATATTGACGAAACTCCACATTTGAATTACTTAGTTCACTCCCGTTTAGAAACACGACAATATTAAATGTTGTTAAACATGGCAAGAGGTGAAGCATGAATAAACTATATGTCTAGGCATCTTAAATGATGTCGGAGACAACTTATAGTATTTCCGAAACAACCCCATATGTTAATTTTCAAATTTGTCCAGATCTGGACTACCCATATGTTATATTTATTAAACAGCGCAATAAAGTCCACCATGCAATTCTACACATATATGGAACATCGCAAACGGAGCTATGGTCTAAAAGATATGACAATCACAAGATAATATGCCATGTATGCAAAACGCACGAAAAAAGACAACCACAAGCATTTCAAATCATGAATGCAGCGAGATATTATGAAACTACATGAGATTCTAAGCAAGTTTCATATATGGCATGCCCAAAACGGAGCTATGGTTCAATCACAACAATCAACACAAGTTTAGTAGAAATCTGCCCAAAACAGCAACATAGCATATTGCAACCCACAAATCTACAAGCTACAGCCATCTATGATGCACAACAAAGACATGGTGATGTAGCCTACATGATTCTTAACAATTCATCTATTAACAGCAAGTTGACAAGAAGCATGGATCAATAGGAAATGAGCTCACAAGAAGACATATTGAGCTAAACAGTTTTCAGACTTAGTTAAAATAATCAAGGTGTAGGACAGAGCAGTTTTATCACGAATGCATATTGGCAGCAATGAAACTATATGCTACAGGGCATATTATGGCATGAAAATTTACAGCATGGTAGAGGACATTATGCACTACAAATAACTACATTGCACCAACCCCAAAGGGGCTGTAGATCAATAGCAAAACACATGGAAAGACAGCAACAAAATATTACAAATTCCAGACTTAGAAATATTTCCGCATCTCAAATCAGCAACATTGGTTAAGCATGTTCTCATGATGAAATCTACAGCTAAGCATAAGATTCGTGGCATGGCAAATCTATCAACAACAAGTAGACATGGCATACTATCACACACTCCAAAGACTCAACTAACAGGAGGCATGGATTGCTTAATACGAGCACCGCAAAATGAAACTTAACGTTAACAGATTTCAGTTTTTGCACGATAGCTACTTTAGAGCAATAAGCAAACATGATAATGATGTTCTACCTAGCAACAAGAGGCATGGCATGATAGTAGACATATCCTATAGCATATCTCATGAAGACACCACATGCAAAGGAGCTACGGTTTAGATGCAATCATCCACACGAATTCGAACAAAATAACAGTTTCGCAAACTACGATGGGATGCACTGTTGCAACACAATTTACAGCATCTAACTAAATTCTAGTATATATGCCAATGATGCCATCATGTAGAGCAAGAAATGTAGATGAATTTTCATATAAGGTTTGTTCTCATTGGATGCACGAGCGCAATTATATGACCACCACAAAATGCTATAAGATGAAAAAAAAACTGACAGGAACAAGGACTTAGTGAAAAAAATATACCCTCGGGCAAAACTGGACGGAGCCGTACACACGCGGGTCGGGGGCGTTTGGCTCGTGGGCTTGGCTCATCCCGGCTGGGTCTGGACGAGGCCGTCCCGATCTGCAGCAGAGCGAAGCCGGCGCCATGGCAAGGTTCGACGCCGGCGAGGGACGACGAGGGACGGGCGGAGGGCAGTCGGGGCGCCAGATCCGGTGGCAGCCAACCCGGATCTGTCGCCGGCGAGGCCGGGCGGTGGCGGGGGAGCTCCGGGCTCTGGCCGTGGGGTGCGTGGGGTGCGGGCGAGCTCTGGCCAGCAATGGCGCGGGGCTGGCGCCGCTGGAGCTTGGCCCCTCCGGTGGTGGCATGCGTAGTCCGGTAGACGACCCCGGCGAGCTGGCGGCGGCGGCGGGCAGCGAGGTGCGAGCGGGTAGCGGCGATGTGGCAGCAGCGGTCGAGCGGCGCTCGGAGTCTGCGGTCGCCGGCGGGTGGAGGCGAGGGGTGCAATGCGGAAGCGGGAGGCACTCGAGCGCGGCGGCGGGGCTCCCGGGCGGCGCGACATGCGGGCTCGCGTGGGCGGAAGTGAGACCCGGTTCGGCCGCAGCGGGCTGAACGTGGGCTCGGGCAGGCCTGCGGTGGTGGGAGGCTGCGGGGTGTGGCTGGAGGACAGGTGGCGGGCGTCGGTTGGTGGAGGGCGGCTAGGGTGGCGATGTGGCAGCCCCGGGTTGGCCACAGGGGCGTGGCGGCGGCACCAAGTGGTTGTGCAGGAGCGGCCGGCGGCGGATTCGAGGTGGCGGTGCTGGCTGCAACTGGGGTGGCGGGGAGCCCGAGGTGGGACAGGGAGATGCCCAAAAATAGCATGGGGCTGTTTATATATGGCAGGGGCTAGGGTTAGGGGGTTTGGGGCCGTTTTTGGACCCTTCGATCGCGATCGGATGGTTCCGGTCATGGGTAGGGGCTAAGTGGGCTGCGATGGGCTGTGGAGAAGTGGTTGGGCCATGAAGAGAGGAAGATTGCGGCCCGGCGACAAGTTTTTGAAAACCGAAAAACATCTGACAAATAAACCGATGACGGAGCCGCCAAGGTTGACCGTTGGGATATCAAACGACCTCCGATTGGGACAAAATTTAGCAGGCGGTTTATCTACAATACAACAAAACCGCACGCCAACTTTTGACCCAATCCGAGAAAGTTTTGTACACACTTTTAAGAACAATATTTTATCGATGTCGCGGGCGCGTGCGTGTGTGGTTGGTCTCGAAACGGTCGACGACACGAACGGAGAAAACCGGCAGCTACGAAAGGATGCAAGTTTTCGAAAACTAGTGACGATGCTATGCAGATGATGCGAATGATGCGATGATGAATGCGACAACCAAACGAATCACACGACGACAACGGAATGAAAGGGGAATCTTCTGGAGCGTCGGTCCCGGGCTGTTACAACTCTCCTCCACTAACAAGCGATCTTGCCCCGAGATCTTAGAATGAAAAGGGGAAGAGGAAGAGGAAGAGGTAAAACTTAGTTGCTCCTTTGACAAACAGTTGAAAGCAACAAAACTTAGAGGTTGCAAGGAGATAATAAATGGCATGAGGAACAAGCAAGAATTCAAAAGAAATTTGGGCAGCACTTCGGTAGAAAAGAGAGGCAAAACATGATAAGATGGATAGAACTTGAAAAGATAACACAACACTCTGGTTAATTGGACAAGCAAGAAAAGAACAAGATCTTGATAACACGAGATGATGATTCGAAGAGAGCAACAACACAAAGCCTCCAGAACAAAAGACTAGAAGCTAGATCGATGGAAGGAAAAGAACGGGGAAGAAAATGACAACTTCCATCACAATTGAATTTGAAAAGAGTCCTTACAAAGGAGAGATTGAATGGAGTTGTTGGAACATCAACAACAAAAAGAATAATCTTGTTGTGGGCTTATGGACCACATCTCAACATTATGAGGTGATAGTCGGCCACACATGGAAAACAATTGATTGATTGAGATCAATGAAGAGATAAAACTTCTTTCGCCAAGAGGAGGAGGAGAAAACTTGAATCATTTATGACACCATGATAGCAACAATCCTTAGGAAATGCTTTAGGTGAAATCCAATCCAAGATAACTCCGAGAAAGAAATGATGGATTTAAATATCCCATTCTTGATAAATTATCTTAGAGACTCCTCATGAATCAAGAATGATATAACACCATCTCAAAAGATAAGAGAGAATGAATTACTCTTAGAAATGCAAGATAAAGAACACTTGAGCACCTCCAACAAGAATCTTGAAGAACACTTCGAGAAGAGTTACATCCTTCACAACCCACCATGAAGAACCATCGGGAAGAACTCCGGAATGAAAGGATGATAGAAAAGAATTGAAAGTTGCAAAAAAACAATATTGAGGCCTTGCTATGATTTAGATGAAGCTTTGCGAAGAGATATTTGAGCAACTTGAACTCCATAAAAGAAAAGAAGAACCACTTAGAATCTAGAATTAGATATCATGAACACACTCCGAAAGAAGGATTGCAATCCCTTTAAGAAATAAGAATAATAATTATGTTATGCTTGTCCTTCATCAAGTTAAATTGATGACAAGCAACGGATTTGGCATACCACTTATTATTCTTGAAAAGATTGGAGAGAAAGATATGGCACAAACTTTTAGAAGTCTTCCTCGAAACATCGGCAAGAATTTGAAATGAATGAGGATACTACGAATGGATGGAATTACATGAGAACGAGGAGAACATGATCCACCTAGTAGAAAACTTGAACCAAGCGCCGGAATAATTGAGATACGAATGAAGAGACAACAATTGAGAAGAATTTGAGAACGAAAGCTGAAAGCTGAGAACGAAGAAATCTTCTAAAATGATGGCCTTCGGAGGATGACGGAATGAAAACATTTATCAAGTGATTCGGATAGATATGGGAGGAATTACTCATGATGCAAAACAATTTGAGAGGAAAGCACGAAGGTGAAACCATGAATCTCCGAGAATGGACCAAGATTTAAGAGAAACTCTTCTTGGGTCTTCAACAATGAGAATGATGATGAAAAACAACATCATGAATTACTGAGAACTCCGAAACAATGAATAAGGAAAGGTTGAGCCAACAATGAAATAATTAAAGCGATCTTGGAGGAGGAATATGACTGATGAAAATCATTCTTACGTCACATTGAGAAGAACTTGAGGACATCTCCGAAAAGGTTAGAAGAGCCTGGTAAGATCCTGGGGAAAACTTGTGGGTTATGGGCCCACTGAAAGGAAACCACCGTTGAAATGATTGCTTAGAACGAGAGATTGCACCGGTACAAACTGAGAACTTGATGAGGTAAAAACCCCAAAATATTTTAAGAGGATATGAATGGAAATGAAATTCTTCTGAGATATCTTCAGCACTCCGGATAGAAAAGAGAGTTGAATAAACAAGAGAGGCTTGGATAAGAATTTCCAACATGGAAAACATTGAACGCATGAAAAGGTTATGATGAACAACGAAATCTTGAATTGAATCCACCGGAAAAGAAAACAAATATGAAGACGGAGAAATGAAAAACTTGAGCACTTGAGCATCTTTAGAATGAATCATCGGAAACAATACGGAAGAAAAGATAGCGGGAGCATCGCTGAAAAGAAAGGCACTTGGATGAGAATTTATTCACTGAAGAAAAAGGGCGGGAGGGTGGGGAAAAACAAAGACAACTTGGAACAGATGAGACGAACTCCGGAAAGAAATATGAGGATTGATCTTGCAAATATTGAAGAGGATAGAATATCTTGAAGAGAAGCACTCCGGTTGAAAAGAATTGATATGACAACTTGATTGAGCAAAAGAATTAGCATTCCCACAACAATATGAGAACACTTCTTAGGAAAGATATGAAATCACCACTTGACATCGAAGCAACACGAATTAACATACTCCAAAACAAAACAAAGTATGAAGCTTGCAAATTAAGCCGGAAACAAATACATACCCATTATGCATCTGTTGGAAAGATAGCCTAGGTAACTACTTGAATTCCCATCTAAGAACTTCCGAAATCTTTCGGTTATGCAATCGGGTCCACGGATACAAGGAGCAAAATCCATCACTCAACTCCTAACATGATACTACGCTCCAATGTAACACATCCGTCAACACATAACCAGAGGTCTCGGAAACTCATCTACCTCAGACCCTCGTAATCCTAACGATACCAATTATGGCAGTACATCTGGACGCTCTCCCCTGTACTGGGTGACGCCAAACTCCTCTCGCCAAAAATAGTATTGAAGCAATTTCGAACATCCTCCGTCCTGAGATACTAAGGAATTTGAACGATAACGATGTTTCAAGAATCCCCTGGAGCTCTACTCCTCGATAACAGGAGGCACCAAGACAAAACTCCGTCACATCGACATCATAGAGAATCCAAAATACCCTCGTGATCCTCAAAAAAAATTGAGTGAGAAGAGGGTAGAATCAAAATTCCTAAGTCGTAATTCCTCACCAGAGTATAGAAGAGGAGTAAAAAGAATCCTACTCTCCGATATATAACTAGACCCATAATAGTTTTTTACTAGACTCGACTCGGCCAAGTTCGATCAATCAAGTGGGCTCCTAGGTCGGTACGGGCTCTGATACCAACTTGTAATGCCCAAGATGTGATCCTATCCTTATTTCGGCTCGAGGGCCTCGATAGGGATATAACCGCATCTCGTCGTTTCGCAAGAATGGATATCATTACAAGTACATGTACAGAAGAGATGAGTATATGGAATTGGCTTACACTCGCCACAAGCTAAGTCAAGATCACATCAATACAACGACATATTCAAACATCATACATAAGAGCAGGGTCCGACTACGGACGAAAACAAACGATAAAATGACATCCATCCTTGCTATTCCAGGCTGCCGCCTGGAAGCCATCCGAGATCGATGAAGAAGAAGAAGAAGAAGAAGAAGAACTCCAAATCAAACAAGCATCACGCTCACGTCGAAGCATCGCATTACCTGTACCTGCAACTGTTGTTGTAGTAATTTGTGAGCCACAAGGACTCAGCAAACTCATTTCCAAGGGTAGCAAGACTAGCAAAGCTTAAGGGGTAAGGTATGGTTAAGTGGTGAGGCTGCAGCAAGCAACTAAGCATTTATTTGAGTTGCTAACTTACGAGTACAGAAAAATAAGTATGGTGGTCTACGCGTAACGGACGTGAACTAGAATGATCACTAAGTGATCCTGAACACCTACTTACGGTCAAACATAACCCCACCGTGTTCTCTCTTGGATGCAGAACTCACAAGAAGAGACAGTCACGGTTACCCACACAGTTGGTGTATTTTATTTGAGTTTACTTCAAGTTTACTATGACCGGGTGTTAAACAAACTTTCCAAGTTGCCACTTAACCGCGGGTACGGCTCTCATGAAAGATTTAACCCTGCAGGGGTGCTCCAACTGGTCCATCACAAATTACCACAAGTTGCACTGGAAAACCTCAACCTCGAGATAGCCCAAGGTATCCTTGGAGCCGGTACACAAGACATTCGAGAAAGGTAAAACAAATCCAGCAAGGCCTCCCGACGTGTCGACGATCCCGATAGGAGCCGCATATCTCATTCTCAGGACACGGCGGATAAGCTACGCGTACGGTGGCCTGATAGAAATCCCCTGAGTTGCCCCAGGGTGGCCCCGCACAGTGCTCTATTTTGGACCAGCACCATCAACACTGGACCATATGTATTTTGTTGACTAACGAACCTAGGGTAGCGCTAACTCCCTATGCGTCAAATTAATTATCAGTATTATTATGTTGGGCAAATGTAGTACCAATGTTGGGCCTTGCCAGAAGAGTTTTATCCCAAAATGAATTATCAAGGGGGTCCCCATAACAACCCCAAGCGTGTTAGGCGCGCTCGATGTGGAACATAACACCGGTTCACAAGTAACTAGGGCGGCAAAAGTGGAACAAAACACCGAGCAAAAGGCCAAGCCTTCCACCATTTACCAATTAAATGAAATAGCAATAATATTGTGATATCTCAAAAGGTGCATTGAATGAAATAGCAATAATAATGTGATATCTCAAAAGGTCCATGTTGTCACATGGAAGCAATTGCACCTGCAGCTAGAAACACTATAAGAAGGGCTGAGCAAGCGGTAACATAGCCAAACAAAGGATTGCTGGGATGTGGAGGGGTTAGAGTCTTATCATGGCAATGTTGGGAGGCTTGACATACAAGTGGTAGGTAACGTGACATAACGATAGAAGCAAGACAACTGGCATGGCAATGATAGTAGTGGTATCCAGGGAAATGTTCATCATGCTTGAGATCCCGCTTGGAAGAGGAACGAGTCCGTGAAGAAGACGATCCGTGAAGTAGACGAACGAATCCTCACACTCCGAACGCTTTCGGAACTCTATCGAGAAATAGCAATCCGAAACAAACAATCAACACACGATACACCACAACATATGCATGACATTATGCGCAAACAAATATGATGCATGGCATGGTTGATTATGCAATGCAAGGCAATCACAACAATCCAACACTACACATTAAGTGAAGCTCAATATGCAACGAGTTGCATATTGACGAAACTCCACATTTGAATTCCTTAGTTCACTCCCGTTTAGGTACATGACAATATTAAATGTTGTTAAACATGGCAAGAGATGAAGCATGGTAAACTATATGTCTAGGCATCTTAAATGAGGTCGGAAACAACTTATAGTATTTCCGAAACGACCCCATATGTTAATTTTGAAATTGGTCCAGATCTGGACTAACCATAATTTATATTTATTAAACAGCACAATAAATTCCACCATGCAATTCTACACGTCATTCTAGTCGATTTACATATATGGAACATCGCAAACGGAGCTACGGTCTAAAAGATATGACAATCACAAGATAATATGCCATCTATGCAAAATGCATGAAAAAAGACAACCACAAGCATTTCAAATCATGAATGCAGCAATATATGAAACTACATGAGATTCTAAGCAAGTTTCATATATGGCATGCCCAAAACGGAGCTACGGTTCAATCACAACAATCAACACAAGTTTAGTAGAAATCTGCCCAAAACAGCAACATAGCATATTGCAACCCACAAATCTACAAGCTACAGCCATCTAAGATGCACAACAAAGACATGGTGATGTAGCCTACATGATGCTTAACAATTCATCTATTAACAGCAAGTTGACTAGAAGCATGAATCAATAGGAAATGAGCTCACAAGAAGACATATTGAGCTAAACAGTTTTCAGACTTGGTGAAAATTATCAAGGTGTAGGACAGAGCAGTTTTATCACGAAGGCATATTGGCAGCAATGAAACTATATGCTACAGGGCATATTATGGCATGAAAATTTACAGCATGGTAGAGGACATTATGCACTACAAATAACTACATTGCACCAACCCCAAAGGGGTTGTAGATCAATAGCAAAACACATGGCAAGACAGCAACAAAATATTTCAGATTCCAGACTTAGAAATTTTTCCGCATCTCAAATCAGCAACTTTGGTTAAGCATGTTCTCATGATGAAATCTACAGCTAAGCATAAGACTCATGACATGGAAAATCTATCAACAACAAGTAGACATGGCATACTATCACACACTCCAAAGACTCAACTAAAAGGAGGCATGGATTGCTTAATACGAGCACCGCAAAATGAAACTTAACGTTAACAGATTTCAGTTTTAACGCGATAGCTACTTTAGAGCAACAAGAAAACATGATAATGATGTTCTACCTAGCAACAAGAGGCATGGCATGATAGTAGACATATCCTAGAGCATATCTCATGAAGACACCACATGCAAAGGAGCTACGGTTTAGATGCAATCATCCACACAAATTCGAACAACATAACAGTTTCGCAAACTACGATGGGATGCACTGTTGCAACACAGTTTACAGCGTCTAACTGAATTCTAATATATATGCCAATGATGCCATCATGTAGAGCACGAAATGTAGACGAATTTTCATATAAGGTTTGTTCTCATCGAATGCACGAGCGCAATTATATGACCACCACAAAATGCTATAAGATGAAAAAAAAACTGACAGGAACAGGAACTTAGCGAAAAAAATATACCCTCGGGCGAAACTGGACGGAGCCGTACACACGCAGGTCGGGGGCATTTGGCTCATGGGCTCGGCTCATCCCGGCTGGGTCTGGATGAGGCCGTCCCGATCTGCAGCAGAGGGAAGTCGGCGCCATGGCAAGGTTCGACGCCGGCGAGGGACGGCGAGGGACTGGCAGAGGGCGGTCGGGGCGCCGGATCCGGGGGCAGCCGACCCGGATCTTTCGCCGGCGAGGCCGGGCGGCGGCGGGGGAGCTCCGAGCTCGAGCGTGGGGTGCGGGCGAGCTCTGGCTGGCCATGGCACGGGACTGGCGCCGCTGGAGCTTGGCCCCTCCGGTGGTGGCACGCGTAGTCCGGTAAATGACCCCGGCGAGCTGGTGGCGGCGGCGCGCAGCGAGGTGCGAGCGGGTAGCAACGATGTGGAGGCAGTGGTCGGGCGGCGCTCGGCGTCTGCGATCGCCGGTGAGTGGAGGCGAGGGGCGCAATCCGGAAGTGGGAGGCACTCGGGAGCGGCGGCGGAGCTCCCGGGCGGCGCGATGCGCGGGCCCGCGCGGGCGAAGGCGAGGCCCGGTTCGGCCGCGGCGGGCTGAACGTGGGCTCGGGCCGGCCTGCGGTGGTGGGAGGCTGCGGGGTCTGGCTGGAGGACAGGTGGCAGGCGCCGGTTGGTGGAGGGCGACTCGGGTGGCGACGTGGCAGCCCCGGGTTGGCCACAGGGGCGTCGCGGCGGCACCAAGTGGCTGTGCGGGAGCGGCCGGCGGCGGATTCGAGTTGGGGGCGCTGGCTACGACTGGGGTGGCGGGGAGCCCGAGGTGGGAGAGGGAGATGCCCAAAAATAGCATGGGGGCTGTTTATATATGGCAGGGGCTAGGGTTTGGGGGTTTGGGGCCGTTTTCGAACCCTCCGAATGCGATTGGACGGTTCCGGTCGGGGGTAGGGGCTAGGCTGGGATAGGTGGGCTGCGATGGGCTGTGGAGAAGTGGTTGGGACAAGAAGAGAGGAAGATTGCGGCCCGGCGACAAGTTTTTGAAAACCGAAAAACGTCCGACAAATAAACCGATGACGGAGCCGCCATGGTTGACCGTTGGGGTATCAAACGACCTCCGATTGGGACGAAATTTGGCAGGCGGTTTATCTACAATACAACAAGACCGCACGCCAACTTTCGACCCAATCCGAGAAAGTTTTATACACACTTTTAAGAACAATATTTTATCGATGTCGCGGGCGCGTGCGTGTGTGGTTGGTCTTGAAAAGGTCGACGACACGAATGGAGAGAACAGGCAGCTACGAACGGATGCAAGTTTTCAAAAACGAGTGACGATGCTATGCAGATGATGTGAATGATGCGATGATGAATGCGACAACCAAACGAATCACACGAGGATAACAGAATGAAAGGGGAATCTTCTGGAGCATCGGTCCCGGGCTATTACAACTCTCCTCCACTAACATGAAATCTCGCCCCGAGATCTTAGAATGAAAAGGGGAAGAGGAAGAGGAAGAGGTAAAACTGTCGTGGTTTTATCACGGCAGATGTCCTAGTTAAAGGACTTAGGTTCGAGGCCATCGCTATGGCGGTTAACTCGAAGGGGTTGATCGGGACGAAGGACACGAGTTTACCCAGGTTCAGCCCCTCCGATGGAGGTAAAAGCCTACGTCATCCTTGGTGTTGTATTGATTGGGTATCGATTACAAGGGAGCAGATTCGCTTGACCTAGCTTTTGATCGACTCTTTCGTACCTAAGCCGCCTAGGGAACCCGCCTTTATACACACAGGTCGAGGCCCTGGGCTTACAAGAGTCCACGCCGGGTTACATCGAGTAACCGACCTTAACTCTAAATCAGCGTGTCTTATCTGGCAAGTCATCTCCGGCGGCTTACGCCTCTGGGTTACATGTTGTCTTCTGGCTCTGGGCCTCCGCCCGGCCCGTCTCGTACCTGCCAGCGGGCTCATCTTACTCTTCCGGCTTGCTTAAGGCCTTACTGTCCAAGCCGCCGACCTCCTAACCCGGCCCCTCCTGGGCGGGTCTCACCAGGGGGTTATATCCCCAACATTAGGCCCCAGATTGATTTGAACATGTTCATGTCAATCTTCAAGTCTTCTGGTTGGCGAGTCTTGTATGTTTCATAACCACCCGTCCTGAAATAAGTCTTCATGACCTGCCATGTAAAAATGGATGACGTCATCTCTGATAAATCCAAAAGATCTTAATGACATCACAACGGATCTTTGCATTAATTGGTCAACCCGAAAATCGAGGTGTTTTCTTGGTCAATCATCATCGTGTCTCCTCAATTTCCGCGCCAGAATGTTGTTGTTCCATCCTCCCTTTATAAATATGCGCGGGGGTCCCATCATTTTCACCCCGCCGCCGCTTCTCTCTTCTTCTTCCTCTAGACGCCCACGCAGCCGAAGCTCCGTCGCGCCGTCCAGACCACGCCGTCATCCTCAACATGGCCGCTGCATCACCCTCATCGTGACTAGAGCTCGCTGGCGCACGCCCGCATCTCCTGCATCTTCCAGGTTCCTTTCTTCTTCCCTCGTAGATCTGCATTTAGTTTGTCGGAGTTCTTTGGTGTCCGCCGCCGTCCGTCGGATTCCATGCCATTCCCTAAGGATAGAATCACCGTTCAACTTGGGAACACCAGTAAAATTTCGCGGTGCCTTGCTCGGCATCCGTTTTGCATCTGGAGTAAATCGTCTTCTTCACCGGAATCCGCGCATTAGCTGTTCATTCTTCTACCACTGTTTTTAGGGTTAGTAAATATTTCCGTTTTATCTTCATTTGTAGATCTATAGTGGAAACGGTAGCCGTCAAAACTTGTTTGCCCACACTTAGCGGCATTTTCAGTATTCCTTGTATAGTTGACCCGCCATCACGCTGCCGGTTCGCCCTTGAAAAATGCAATCCGCCTTACATTTGTAGTCGATGGCGGTTTATAATTTAACCGTGACCCGCCAACTATCATCGTCGTCTTAGAGTCATAGCCGTTTTTAACCCGCCACATCTTTATGTCTTTCCACAGCTTTTAACCCACCGCTATGGCTAAAGCCCCCGCCTCTTGTGATTGGGTAGGCTCCGGGGTTACTGAAGAGATACTTAATGACTTCGTAGTCATGGGAGTTTTACAGGCTCAAGATGTCATCCATTGGCGGATTCCCGGTCCCGAAGTCAGGCCCAAACCCCAAGAAGGGGAAGTGGTTGTATTTACAGATCATTTACTCCGTGGCTTCTCGCCGCCCGGGTCAAAAAAAATCTGCGACGCCCTGCACTTTTATAAACTTCATCCTCAAGATATTGGCCCCAACTCCGTCACCAATTTGTGCCAATTCCAAGTTCTCTGCGAGGCATATCTGCAAGAAGAACCCTCCGTTGACTTCTTCCGGGACTTCTTTTATATCAACCGTCAGACCGAGATAGCAGCCGGGCCATGTCTTGAGCTTGCAGGCGTTTCAATCCAGAGGCGAAGAGATATGTATTTCCCTTCAGCCACACTGCCTAGTCATCCCAAGGACCTGAACCGAACTTGGTTCTACTGCAAAGATACTTCTCCGGATGGAGAAAACCCGCTGCCGGGTTATCGTCCCTTCCGGCTCTGTACCACCACCGAACTTCCAGACCGGATGTCCGCCGTAGAGCGCGCCCAATACGCTCCAGCATTTTTAAAGATCAAGGCTTTATTAGCCAATGGATTAACTGGTGTTGATCTGACCCGCTGCTGGGTCACTTGGAGAATTTTACCGCTGAGCCGGCGCGACAGATTAATGTGTCAATACACCGGTGCGTTGGACGACCGTCTGCGTTTCAATCAGACACCATTGACGGAGAAAGATCTTAATTTGATTATTAAGTCACTGCTTGGAGAGCCTCGGGATATTTGCAACAAGAACGGGTTGAACCCCTTCTACGCTCATAACCCGGCTCCAGAGGTAAAACACTTTGAGCAAGCTGTTTGTTTCCTCTGAATTTTGTGTTTCATACTCTTTTCTAATCCCTTTGTAACTATACACAGGCCAACTCCTCTTTCTGGAAGAAAAAGCCAACTGCAGCTTCCAAGAAGAAAACCAAAGCTGTTAAAGCCCGTGTGCCGGGTCGTAAGAAGAAAACATCCGCCCAAGATCTGCTCGAACTTGATGACTTGGAGGTAGAACTTGACTCCCTTGGCCTTCTTTTTATGCAACTTATTGACACTGACTGCTCTTAGGAGGAAGTGGAGACAAGTCATGCTGGTGTCACAGAGGTAAATATTGTCTCCTCTTACTCGGAACCTTTACCAACAGAGAAAATATGGCGGGTTGTCCGGAAGGTAAAAATTTCACATCCTCTTGCTCACTTGGATCCCAACTTTCTTTTGAAGAAACAACAAGATGACACTAGACGCCGGACTCGGAGCGGCGGCTCTGAAGCCTTGTCAGCTGGCTTACCCGACACTCCGGCCCCTCGGAAGCGCCGTACCGAGGTATTTCATAACTTAAGTTTTCATTTCTTCTGTATATTGATCTTGTGCTGTAACTTACTCATATTTCCCAATTCTGATTTTCAAGGAATCACCTCCTTCTTTTGGCGACTCAACCGCCTCAAAATTGCCTCCTCTTGTTATCAACCCGGGCTAAATTTCTTTGCACCCCATACTGCTTGTTAATATTCTATCCTTGCATATGGTTTATGCTGCAAACTTTGTTCACAGGGCCCAAGCTAAAAGAAGGAAACTAAGCGGGCCATCTGCCCATCCTGATGTCCCAGAGCCGGAGAACCCGAACCTTAGCACTCCTGAAACTCATGTCGAGCCATCTGAAGCGGATCAAGGCGCTCATAACGAAACTCCCCAGCCTAATGAGCCGGCGGATGTTGATATTGTGATCCCTAAAGCTCATCCGGAAGCCCAGCCGGCTGATCCTAAGCCGCCTAGCCCTCGGCCAACAGCTCAAGATGCAACTTTTCACGAAGAGGTTACTATTACTGGGACGGCTTATAAATCTCCGGCTCCTTCCAATGTGCTGACCGAGCATATCAGTAAGGATGAGGCGCCTTCACCTGAGAAGGGAAAAGCTAAACTTGATCTTCCTAATCTGGAGAAGCTTACTGCGGATGAGCTGCACTCTGGATATCTGAGCCGTCTCTCCGTAAGCCGGGACATGGAAACCAACCTAATTGGTATGATGAAGAAAAAATACGAGGTATTCAACCTGCCTTGCCTTCCATATATCCTTTCGTAGCCCCCAAGAGCCGGCTTATTTTCTCAAAAATCAGCCGGGTCTTCAGTATTATATAAATTCCAACATATCGTCACGTAGCCCCCAAGGGCCGGGTCATTATGTAAATAATGAGCCGGCACTTATTGTATTGATAGAATAAAATCCTTGTAACCCCCAAGGGCCGGGTCGTTATGTAAATAATGAGCTGGCACTTATTGTATTGATCGAATAAGAGCCAAGTGTAGCCCCCAAGGGCCGGGTTTTCTTCTTGAAGATGATCCGGGTCTTATTTGTATTCTTAAACCTTGAAAGAACTGATACGCATTAGCCCCCAAGTGTCAAGTATATTGCCTGCAATCTGCTTGAGACTTGTAACAACATTCTTTAACGTCCCCAAGCGCTATTATAAGCCGTGCTGGCGGCTTAAAAATGGAGATAACTTATTCTTAACAATTTGTATGTTGTAGGCAGCTTTAAACGTGGCCGAGTCTAACCTGACCGACCTGAAGAACAATCTGGCCTTGCAACAAGAAGCCCGAGCTGAGGCTGAAGAAAAGTGACGTCTCTCCGCGATAGAACTGGAAAAGATCAAGGAGGATTTTGAAGCTTTCAAACAATCTGCTGAAGCCGAACAAGCTGCTTTTATCAAACGCGCAGAAGATGCCGAGGGCCGACTTAAACCCATTACTAAAGAGCTGAATAGTCTGAAATGACATATAGCTCGGATGACTGAAGCTGTCTTTGGTAAGCGTTATTCATTATGATCATTCCTTTCAAAGAGTCTTATAAAGACTCGCCCGGCGACTTATAAAATTTTATCGTGTACAGGCCGACGAACTCACCAGCTTCTAGACGACAGCTTGCTGAAATTGAAAGCTTTATATGCATTGACTGAACAGCTGTACGCTGGAAGTCTTTTTACTATCAGGACTGTTATGGGTGAAAAGGACATCCCCAAGCTTATTAAAGGCGTGCTAGAGTGCCTCTCCACCATCCCCAAGCAGCTAGAAGAACTAGAAAAATCAGCCGCCCGTAAAGGTGCAATAGCAGCCTTGAGTCGGGCTTTGGCTTACGCCCCCAAGCTTAACCCGGAAGAGATGAGTGACGGCTTTCCATAGCTGAAGGATGACGGGTCGGAATTCACTCAAGAAGACTACGCCCGTTGCATGAGGGCATCGCGAACACTGGCTAGCCGGCTAGCCACAGAAGCTGACCTGTCGTCGTATCAAGCGGCTTATGACGAGAACAATACGCGAGTCCGGGGGGGCACCTTTTAAGCAAAGTACCTGACTCCTCAACGCCGTAAGCACCTGTTTGCCCCTGATGTTGATCCATCTCCAGTCTTTCATGACGAAGCTGAATTTGAAGCCTTACGCAATTGCAACTGGGATTTGGACAACCTTCAGATCCAGGAAAACCGGGTGCAGGATGACCCGTCAACAAGCTAAACGAGGAGCCGGCCTCAGATGAAGTTAACCCGGGGTACTACCCTGCCGGGTTATAATTTTTTGTGAAAAACTTGAGTCCAATCATTTTGGGCTTCACATAGCCTTGTAATAGCTATAGAAAAGACTGATTGCCTGAACCGTGCCTTCGTGCACGTTTGGAGTTTGAACGACTCATATTCCAACAGCTTTGGTGCTATCCATCTGTTATATTTTGTTGTGACCAAAATTCCTGATGCCCGTTGGTGGGTCATAACAGCAAAAAATCCTTTGAAAAAATGAACAACACCTAGTCAGGATAACCTATCATCCCAAGACTTTAGAAACTTATCATGAAAGAATCCCTGCAAAATAACAAGGTAGAAAATATATGTATATTCTCTATCATTGCTTAGGCGGCTTTGAAGGCACAAACCCAAAGAGGTCAACTCTTGTTTTATATTTTTGAGAAAATTCAAGTTTGTTGCTTCGAGGAAGCTAGGCATGACTGCCCAAAATATCATAAGCCGGCTCTCACATGACATAAATTCGTCGTTTTAGCCTTAACCAGTTCAGGGTCTTTAAAAAAAAATTGACTGTTAAGAGTACGAACGAGCCATATAGCGGAGAGACTACAGCAGGGCATGAGCACCCCAAAATCCCATAAGCCGGCTCTCTCGTGACATAAATCTGTCATTTTACCCTTAACCAGTTCAGGGTCTTAAAAAAGATTGACTGTTAAGAGTACGAACAGGCCACATAGCGGAGAGACTACAGCAGACATGTGAGTTTATCCTAGCTTTCTGTAAGCCGGCTCTCTCGTGACATAAACCGCCGTTTTAACCTTAACCAGTTCAGGGTCTTATTGAAAGATTGACTGTCAAGAATCTTGACAAGTTCAGGGACTTTATTTCAAGATTGACTCGTAAGAGTTCGGCGGGTCACATGGTGGAGTAGCAAGTTGCAAACAGGCAGGTTTAACCCATATATGGCGTGGAAGCTGGTCAAGAGGGTATGAAAGCAAAACCCAGTGGTTGGAAGCCCCCAAGTGACCTGTTGAATAATCAACTCTTTTGCACAAAATTTGTTACCCGAAAACGGCTGAGGCCCCGAATTGTGGGGATGCCAACTTTATTATATTAAAAAGGGTATATACAATGACAGATGTATGTACACTGATGAGAGTCAGTGACTCAAGTATAGTAAGGCCGGAGATGAGCAATATTCCACGGCCTGCTGGTCTCTTGTCCGGAAGTGCGTGACTTGTCGCTCTCCCGTATATCGATGAGATAATATGACCCATTGTTGAGATTCCTGCTGACCATAAAAGGTCCTTCCCAAGGGGGAGATAACTTATGCATATCTGTCTGATCTTGAATCAGACGTAGCACTAAGTCGCCTTCTTGGAACATCCGAGTCTTGACTTTGCGGCTATGATAGCGACACAGATCTTGTTGATAAATCATTGATCGTGTTGTTGCGATATCCTGCTCTTCATCCAAAGCATCTAATGCATTCTGACGCGCCGTCTCATTATCAGTTTCAACGTAAGCCGCCACCCTGGGCGAGTCATGACGGATATCACTGGGGAGAACAGTTTCTGCGCCATATACCATGAAGAAAGGCGTGTAGCCTGTTGATCTATTGGGGTAGTTTTGATGCTCCAAAGAACTGAAGGTAATTCCTCCACCCAACAACCTGGCGTTCGTTCCAAAGGAACCATAAGCCGGGGTTTTATCCCTCTCAAAATCTCTTGGTTAGCACGTTCTGCCTGACCATTGGATTGCGGATGAGCCACAGAGGAGACATCAAGGCGGATATGTTCACTTTCGCAGAATTCTTTCATAGCCCCCTTTGACAGATTTGCACCATTGTCAGTAATGATACTGTGAGGGTAACCAAAATGAAAGATCAGCTTTTTGACAAACTGAACTGCCATTGCTGCATCGCACTTGCTGACCGGCTCTGCCTCAACCCACTTGGTAAATTTATCAACCGCCACCAAGAGGTGGGTCTTCTTATCTTTAGACCTCTTAAACGGCCCAACCATATCAAGCCCCCAGTGAGGGAGTCCGGGATTAAGGGGTCCTCGGACTGCCGGCCTATCTCTCATAGGCCGGGCTCATGGGCCGCTCGCTGAGGATGGGATCAATCGGAGGCCACGTCGTTATGAAGGAAACTTCTGGACTCGTGATGTACCTTTCAAGTTCAAGGTAGTAGATTAGGCATGTCTTATCCCTCTGGTGAGCAACCGACTATGTGTAACCCTAATGACCCCCGGTGTCTATATAAGCCAGGGGGTTTTAGATTGTAGGACAGAGAAACTCATCTAGGGTTTTAGCTAGTCGATCTCGAGGTAGATCAACTCTATAACCTTCATACCATCAATATAATCCAGCAGGACGTAGGGTTTTACCTCCATAGGAGGTCCCGAACATGGGTAAACATCGTCTCCTTCGTCCCCTTGTTACCATCGATCCTAGACTCACATCTCGGGACCCCCTACCCGAGATCCGCCGGTTTTGACACCGACATTGGTGCTTTCATTGAGAGTTCCGCTGTGATCGCCCAAAGAATCGATGGCTCGCCTTCTCACAGACCATGGAGTCTACGGTCAGGATGCTTCCGTCCCTGGACGGACCCCCGCAGGCGGCAGCACCTTGTCGCATGCCGATCCGACTGACCATCTTGGCCAGATCGGAAGTTTCTTCCCCGATCAGGAAATCAGATTTGGCAACCTAGAGTTCGCTGCTGATTCACGGGGAGAACTTGTTTGGATGAGGCCCTCAACTCCCACGGAGGAGCCCGCAGAGCCCGGCGCCTCGACGCCGGAAGCCTCGGGCATCGCCTCTGAGGTGACCTCTACCCTCGGGCTATCTAGAACGCCCAGCCCAGTCATCGTACCCGGACCCGCCATGGCCGGACATAATCTGCATTCGCTGTCAAGCGGCTCCGGAACCGCGACGTTGCCGATTGACCCCGAGCGCTTCGGCAACACGTGCCCCGCCGACGTCTCGTCTTTGAACGAGCTACTAGATCGGATCCAAACCATGGGCATGGCCGACGACCAGACCCCGGTCAATGACCGGATCGGGCTTAAACCCGATGACAGGGAGATTCGCACCCCCCCTGTCACCCACCTAGTCGCCACCGTCGAGTGTCCGGATGGAGGCTCATCCCTCCAACAATCGGAACTAAAGACGGTTTATATCCCAATTTCCGATCATCAAGGCCTCTCTTGTAACCCGGACTCTGGATTTCTTTCCGGAAAAAGTTCGGGATCTATCCCCGACCTAGCGCGCAATTCGAACCCCGCGCCGAATCCCGTGATCCCGGACTCACATCGTGGCACGGAACTAAAAAATTTCCCACCCACCACCCAAGTCGAGCATTCAAGCATCGCAGGAGAGTCTAAGTCTTCGGACTTACGGGATGTCAAACAATTACCAGGGGAGTCGGTTCATCATTATTGGGCTAGACTCCTCCTCGTTAAAGACAAAGTACATGGCTCTAGTGACCAGGAGATAATGGCAACCTTCAGTCGCAATTGTCATAATGAAGGGATCCTTAATGCCTTATCCCGTAGACACATTCGCGGTTTCACCGAGCTGTCGGATCTGGTACAAAAATACTGTGCAATGGAGAGCACCTGGCAAGCCGAACGGCTATTTTCGGGATCAGACTTTACCGAACACCCTAGAGGAGATCGGAAAAAGCGCATACCCCCGAATCGGCTAGCCGAACGCGAACTCGCCGAAAAGAGAAATAGACCCCCTACGGGGACCAGAACCATCCTTGACGGACTATTGGACAAGCCATGCCCTATACATTCGGTATTGCTGAACACAAGCCCGACTCACAGCCTTAGAGCTTGCTGGGTCGTCAGGCAGGTCGCAAAAAGCGGAGAGGTCATCCTCGAGGCACTACCGCCGAACAAACGCTCCACAACGCCACCAGAATACAATGCTGAAGTCCTGACAATCTACGAAACGTTCCCCTCTAGGAACAGGAGGAAAAGAGCTCTTAGAGAACTCGAACAGGTCTACCAAGTGGCGGCAACAAGTTCATGGGCAGACATACCCATCACCTTCGAAGATACTGATCAACCAACCATCCGTCCCGGTCAAACACCGGCCGCACTGGTCCTAAACCCCATCGTCGATGGCTTCAGGCTACAGAAGGTGCTAATGGATGGTGGCAGCGGTTTAAACCTCTTCTACGAAGACACCCTGGAAAAAATGCAGTTCGACCGATCTCTCATCGAGCCCAGCAACACAACCTTCCGGAGAATAATCCCTGGGAAAGGGGCGCATTGTTCAGGACGTATCACCCTGGACGTAGTGTTCGGCACGCCCGAAAACTACCGATCTGAAGAACTTCTCTTACATATCGTGCCCTTCCCCAGTGGCTACCACGCCCTGTTGGGGCGTGACGCCTTCACAAAATTCCAAGCTATACCCCATTACGGGTACATGAAGCTCAAGATGCCAGGCCCCAACGGGGTAATCACAATCAACAGTGATCCGAATACAGCCCTTCGAGCCGAGAATAAAACAGCAGCGCTCACCCTCGAGGCACTAGTTGAGACCCTTGCTGCAGAGGAATTGACCGCACTCCGGTCATAAGTGGACAAAGACGATTTGATCCTTAGCAAAAAGCCCAAACCCACATCCTTTAAACCTGCAAAAGAAATTGTTAAATTTCAGTTACACCCAACGGACCCTAATAAGACAGCGTCCATTGGAGCTCAGCTGCACCCCATGGTGGATGTGGCACCCCGGCTCAGAGAACCAGATTACCAGTGTTTCCAACCCAGAGATCATGTCTTCTGGAAACACACAACAACTTGGTATAGAACAGAACTGAACTTTATTGATAGATGTCGGGTACAAGCTCATATTTTACAATGATAGCGAGGCCAAAGGCACCCTCGGTGCTATGACAGTATCCACATTATTTATGGAACATAGCAGGGCCTCGGATCTACTAAGTGATTTTACAGCGTAGCGGAACATAGCGGCAACTCCATCCACAGGGACACTGCTGTGGACACATCCTAGTTAGCGTAGCACGAACCATCAGGACCTCCGTCCTCGGCTTCTCCTGCATCTGGCATGATACGCTAGGTGAGTACTTTGAATGTACTCGCAAGCTCACAACAACCAAGTAATGCAACAAACAATAGCATGGCAATCAACATGTTAAATCTTTAAGCAATTCACTTACTGTACCAGTTACCAACTTACTCTCATCCGGGTTGTCCCACAACCCTAGGAATACTCATCGAGTACTTCCGATCATACGAAGAGTACTTCCATCATTACTAACATTGTTACGGCTGACCACCTACTGATGTCTGGACGGGCTGTCCAATTCCGTGGACGCGGCTATTCGAATAGATTTGACACTCTGCAGAGGTTGCGCACTTTACCCACACCATGAAGCACCTGGCCTCGTAATCCCATTCGGGTGGACCAGCGTTGCTTCAACGAAACATGTCTGACCTGTGACTCTCCCATCGTACCACCAGCATTCATCCTCTCCCCGGAGTCCTGCCCTGGGTGGCCCATGTGTCCTCATGACACCTACCACCGTCATGGCCAAACTAAACTGTCCCAAACGGGGACGCCGGCACAATATTCAACTGGCTCACAGGGTTATCGCCGCCTACCTGATCAGGGTAGCACGCGCGCATAACCCTCCCTCTTTGGAGGTACCGGTGAGAGAGCACGCAATCAGACCAAGTCAAGGCCGTCCCATAACGGCAAATGTGGTTGCACGGCTAAGCCCGAACAGGTGACTCACGATCAACCACTAATTTCATCTCAAATAAAATAGTGGTTCAACACATTATACAACTAAGCATTTAAATTAAATACTATGAACTATACTATAGCAATTAATTAAACATAATGCATGACAATATGCAATGCTATTGAATATGCTTCATGAAATGGGTATCATGGCTTGCCTTGCTCTGTTGGGTTGTTCAAACACTCCTGGTCTTCAAAATCACCAAAGTTTCCTTCTGAAAACATTTTTAAAATGCAAAAGGAAATGTCACATAATGCATTTTTGTTAACCAAAAATTCTGTGGATAAGGGAAAAAAACCAAACTTGGTCAAAAATTAAAGGGGGTCAATACAAACACAATGCAAAAAGAATCAACTGAATTGGAGCTATAGATAAAAATTTATTCAAGGTCAAAGTTGCTAGTCAAAATGAATTAAATAAATAAAATTTAGAAAATACCAGAAAACCTCCAGCGGCCACGTCGAAGGCGTATTCTCTGAATACGCCTCCACTCATACCGCTTCGGGCGCGGGCGTGGGCCGCTGGCAGGTGGGGCCTGCCTCGTTTAAACAGAGAGGGAGAGGAGGGACCGAGACAGGGCGGGGCTTCGGCGATGGTCGCCGGCGATAGAGACGGCGACGAGGTCTGGCGACTACAAGAATGGAACGGGCGCTCGACGGCGAGCAAGTACGTACCCATAGCTTGGCTAAAGGAGGTCGGACGACGTCGTCCCCTTCTTCTCCAGCGGCGGCGGCGTTCGGGTGAGGTCGGAGACGGCGGTTCCGGCGATGGCTTGCTTGGGCAGAGGGTCGTGGAGCACCAGGGGAATGCCCTGAGCTCGAGGGTGAGGTCGATTGGGGCTGGGGGGAAACGGGAAATGCTGGCGGCGAGGTTGCTACCAACGGCGGAGCTCTCGGCCGTGGCTCGTTGCTCGGGAGGCCAATTGGAGGTGGCGGAGGTGAGGTGAGGAGCTCGGAGGGGCGGGGCATGGCCTTAGATAGGCGAGAGGCAAAGTCAGGCGAGCTCTCTGGAGCTATCGGCGTTGTGGCCACGTCATCGGGGCAAGGACGGCGAGCTGGCTGGCCAGAAGCGTCGATGAGATGGGAGAGGGCAGGGGGAAGCGACGGGACGGGTCCGGCGCCATTACTGGCTCGCGGACAACCACAGTGGCGGAAACTCACTGTTTTGCCCGTGGCAGAGCTTGGCCGGGAGCGGCGGCGACCTTCGCCGGCGGTCAGGAGGGTTCGAGAGGGGCCACGCGTTGGTCAGGAGCGATGTCGGCACCAAGGGACAAGGGGGGCAGCGAGGGACGGCTCGGGCGAGCACATCCGATGCGGGCGCCGTGCAGAGCGCGCGCCCTGGCATGCCAGCACCGTGCTCACCACGGGTGCGGCCACCAGGAGGCCACGCAAGCCTGCCATACCTTGTCCACAGCGTCGTGCTTCGACCATCTAGCCTCCCTGTGCCACTGCCTTGACTAGATTCACTCTGGTTTGATGGGTAGCTTCACCTACAGTTCCTGACTACAGACTTGAGAGAGGTCTGGAGATGAGATGAGCTGGAGATGAAGCCAGGGGAGATTTCTAGAGTGATCTACTTTGGAAGGACTACAAACTGGCAAAGTTTGAAAGGGTTTGAGAAAGATTTGAGCATTGTTCCTTTGTAAACCACAATTCTGGTACAGAATCCATATGGGCTTGTGGCACTCACAAAAATGATCTGCTGAAGATGAAACTTGGTGGAGGGAAGTTATTTGAGATATAGAAGATGCCATAAAAATTTGAGAGCAATTGAGCACCTCTAGCTAGCACCTCCTTCACAAAGGTTTGAAAATGACAGAAAATTGTCAGAGTTTTGCTGCTAAAAAGTTGTACTGGACCAGATGATATTTTTGGATATTGTGGCTAGATAGGATCCCTAGGAGCTTGGAGAATTTATTGAGAATTTTCTGAGATAGGAAAAATGGGGTTGCTTCACAACTGGCAAATTCTGACCAGAAAGAAAATAATTATTCTGGCCAAAATTTAATATTGGACAATGGAATATTTTTGGAGATTATGGAATTATATGATGATAAGAAGGTGTGGAAAATTTTTGGGAATTTATTGATCATCCAAACTATAGGTTGCTTCACAACCCATAGTGATGACATAACTTCCCAAATAAAGGAAAGAATTATTGGAAAAGATTAAATATTGAAGATTGATCCAAGATAGGTGGGGAAGGGTTTTGGCAAGATGAGGAGGGTTTTGGGTTACTTGGGAAAAGATTCAAAGAATCATAGGTCCAAATCAACTGAAAAGGTTTGAAAATCAACCAAATTTGCAAATAAAACCCAAATGATTTTGAAAAGAAAAAGTTGCCAAAATCAGGGTGTCACAAACCTACCCCCCTTAGGATGAATCTCGTCCTCGAGATTCGGTTGCTCAGGGAACAAGTACGGATATGCGGATCTCAAGAAATCTTCTCTTTCCCAGGTAGCCTCTTCCTTAGTATGGTGCTCCCATAGCACCTTGTAAAATCTGATCACCTTACTCCTGGTAGTCCTTTCCATCTCATCGAGGATCCTGACAGGCTTCTCTTCGTAGGTCAGGTCTTTAGCCAGTTCTAGCTCACTCATATCGGCTTGCTTGATCGGTGGTGCAATGCACTTTCTTAATTGTGATATATGGAAAACGTCGTGAACTTCAGACAACTCTGGTGGTAGTTCCAACTGGTATGCCACTCTGCCTCTTCTAGCAACCACTGGAAATGGACCGATATATCTCGGTGCAAGCTTTCCCCGGGTATGGAATCTCTTCACTCCCTTCATGGGGGTTACTCGGAGGTACGCGTATTCTCCGGGCTCAAAGGTCACTTCCCGATGTTTTGGATCATAGTAGCTCTTCTGACGGGACTTGGCTGCTCGAAGATGCTCCTGAATATCCTTGACCTGCTTTTCGGCCTCGAGCATCAAGTACGTGCCAAAGATACGACTATCTCCTATCTGGGACCAATTCAATGGGGTGCGGCACTTCCGCCCGTATAGTGCCTCAAACGGTGACATCTTCAAACTTGACTGATAGCTGTTGTTATAGGAGAATTCCGCATAGGGTAGGCTGTCTTCCCATTTGGGTCCATGGGTGAGAGCACAGGTCCGAAGCATATCCTCCAGTATCTGGTTCACTCTTTCGGTTTGTCCATCTGTCTGCGAATGGTACGCCATGCTATGCTTCAGCATGGTGCCCAAGTCTTGGTGCAATCGCAACCAGAATGCGGAGGTGAATAGGGAGCCTCTATCTGAGGTGATAGACTTGGGTACTCCATGAAGGCTGACTATCCGGGACATGTAGAGCTGTGCCAGCTGATTTGCGTTGAAAGTGGTCTTTACCGGAATAAAGCGAGCCACCTTTGTGAGTATATCCACAATGACCCAGATATCATCATTGCCTCTTGTTGACTTGGGTAGTCCAACAATGAAGTCCATACATATGTCGTCCCACTTCCACTGGGGAACTGGTAAAGGTTGCAGTAGCCCAGCGGGTTTCTGGTGTTCTGCTTTGACCTTGTTGCAGATGTCACAGCAGGCGACATAGTATGCTATATCCCTTCGCATTCCTGGCCACCAAAATGTTTCTCTCAAATCCCGATACATCTTTGTGCCTCCCGGGTGGATGGAGTATGCGGACTCATGAGCTTCCCTGAGTATCTGTTGTCTCAGGTTATTCTGATCGGGCACACATATCCGTTTCTCAAACCATAAAGTGCCTTGGTCGTCCACGCGGAAAGACTTGGCCTTCCCTTTCGGAATTAGCTCCTTGATCTCTTTTATTCCTTTATCTGGCTCTTGGGCCTTCTTAATTTCTTCCATAAGTGTTGGAGTAATTTCCAAAGTATCCGGGGTAATTGGGCTGCATAGCACCATATTAAGCTCAGCGAACTCTTCTTGCAACCTTGGATGGAGACTTCCCATCAGTGCATTCACCGTGCCTTGTTTTCTGTTGCGAGCATCCGCGACCACATTAGCCTTTCCCGGATGATAGTTTATTCCAATGTCATAGTCCTTGACTAGTTCAAGCCATCTTCGCTGCCTGAGATTCAGGTCTGGTTGAGTGAAAATATACTTGAGACTCTTATGGTCTGTGTATATTTCACAACGTTGTCCAATGAGGTAATGCCTCCAAATCTTCAGGGCATGAACCACGGCTGCTAACTCCAAATCATGTGTGGGGTAGTTCTCCTCATGGGGTCGTAGCTGTCTGGATGCATACGCTACAACCTTTCCTTCTTGCATCAATACGCAGCCGATTCCTCGTCTGGAAGCATCGCAGTATATGTCGAAGCTCTTGTGGATGTCTGGAAGGACTAAGACAGGTGCTGTAGTTAACCTTGTCTTTAGCTCTAGGAAGCTACTGTCACACTCCGTCGTCCAGACAAACCTTTGATTTTTCTTGAGCAATTCCGTCAGTGGCTTGGCTATCTTGGAGAAGCCTTCTATGAAACGACGGTAATAGCCTGCCAATCCCAGGAAGCTACGGACTTCGGTCACCGAGGCTGGTGTCTTCCAATTCAGCACTGCAGTTACTTTGCTGGGGTCGACAGCTACTCCTTGTTCTGATAGAATGTGCCCCAGAAATCCTACCTCTTTTAGCAAAAATTCGCATTTACTGAATTTGGCATACAAACGATGGGTCCTTAATCTTTCCAAGACAGCACGGAGGTGTTGCTTATGCTCTTCTTCATCCTTGGAATATATCAAGATGTCATCGATGAACACCACCACAAATTTGTCCAGGAAATCCATGAAGACCTTGTTCATCATGCTCATGAAATAAGCTGGAGCATTCGTCAGTCCAAATGACATGACTGTAAATTCATACAGACCATATCGGGTGGAGAACGCTGTCTTGGGTATATCCTCTTTTCTGATTTTTCACTGATGATACCCGGTTCGGAGGTCAATCTTGGAGAATACCCGTGCTCTATTCAGCTGGTCGAACAAATCATCAATGCGAGGGAGCGGGTACTTATTCTTGATAGTGACCTCATTCAGCTGGCGATAGTCTATGCACATTCGCAGACTTCCATCCTTCTTCTTGACAAAGAGTACTGGTGATCCCCATGGCGAGATGCTTGGGCGGATATACCCTTTTTGCAACAATTCATCCAACTGCTTCTTTAGTTCCGCCAGCTCTGGACCTAGCATACGATAGTATTTCTTGTAAATTGGAGTAGTACCGGGAACCACTTTGATTGCAAACTCCAATTCCCGGTCGGGTGGCATCCCGGGTAATTCCTCAGGAAATACATCCGGAAATTCGCAAACTACCGGAATCAAGTTCATATCCGTGACGGTAGTTTGGTATGCCATTCCCTTCTTCAACATCATCTTGCTGGCAAGGAATTGGACTGTTTGTCCTTCCGGGTTAACCAGGGTCACTGTCTTGTTGGCACAGTTGATGCATACCCGATGGGGTGTCAACCAGTCCATCCCCAGTATCACGTCCAATCCCGAAGATTCCATGGCAATGAGTGCAGCTGGAAATTTAACTCCATGTATCGAAATTTCCAGATCTCTATATATCAGATTTGTTTTGAGCTGGGAGCCAGATTGTACCACCATGATTTTGTCCAAAATCGAAGGGGAAAATTTGTGCAGGGTGGCAAAACTCCACGAAATAAACGAATGGGAAGCCCCAGAATCAAATAAAATTACTACAGGTATGTCGTTAACAGAAAACATACCAAGGACTACTTCTGGAGCTTCGCAAGCTTCCTCAGCGGAGATATGATGGACGCGTCCATGGCTGAAGTTATGATTGGGGCGGCGTCCAAAAGTATTGACCTGCGGCTTGACGTCAGAGGATGGCTTCCCGTTGTTGGCGGGGCATTGTTTGGAGTAGTGTCCGCTTTGGCCGCAAGTGAAGCAGGTGTTGTTGCGGCGGCAGTCCTCTATCACTGGCTATTTGCCGAAGGTCTTGTTCTGGCTCACGGTCTTATTGTTGTTGTTGCCACTGCTCCATGTAGGCTTGTATTCCGATGGGCCTGGCTGCCAGGTACGCGGCTTCTGCGCGAACGGCTCACGGTTGTCCTTCTTAGGTTCAAACTTCCGCTTGCGGTCATCATACCTGGACTTATGCTCCCTTTCGGCTATGAAAGCCTTGTCCACCAAAGTCTGGAAGTCCGGAAAATCCAACATGCAGAGCTGACAACGAAGGGTGTGGTTCAGTCCTCCCAAGAACCGATCTATCTTCCTCTCTTCAGTGGACACGTCATGGGTAGAGTATCGTGCCAAGTTGTTGAACTTATTCAAATATTCTGCCATAGACATGTTTCCTTGTGTAAGAGCAAGGAACTCCCTTTGCTTCACCTTCATTATGCCAGTGGGGATGTGATATTTGCGGAATAACTCCTTGAACTTATCCCAGGAGATGTCTTCTCCAGAAGGCCATGTTGCCTTTGTATTGTCCCACCATATAGCTGCTGGCCCTTCCAGGTAGTGGGTGGCAAAAGGAACCTTGTCAGATTCTTCGCAACGGGCTATTTCCAGCTTCTTTTCTATAGTCCTTAGCCAGTCATCGGCTTCTATAGGGTCCACAGCTTGACCAAAATTGGGTGGTTTGGTGCGCTGGAAGTCGGACAACCTGGAATGTGTTCCATTGTGGTTGTTATTCTATCCCACCATAGTCTGCATGCTTTTCAGAAATTCCATAAGGTCCTGGTTTCTTTTCTCCTCAAACATTCTCATGATTTGATCAGTGGTCGGTGCTTGAGGTGGTGGTGGTGGTAAATCTTCTGGTGGTTGTCCTGCTTATCTGGCGGATCGACGAACGGGGGTTCCATCGCCACCTTGGCTACAACTTCTCTTCATCCTAAATTTGTTCCCATTGCAAAATACCGAATCGATGAGCAACATCCATAAGGGAAACACAGTCACATGACACCAGGAGGGAAAATACGTGAAAAAGGCAAATAAAACAAACAGCATAATTAAACAAGATAACCCAACATCATACATGGCAAGCTAGTAGGGGATATCATGCTAGACTGCTCATACGGCAGTTGACATATGCAAAGATGCATGCACAACAACTCAAGCCTCCACTCTAGTGGTGTAACAGCCCGAAACCGATGCTCTAGAAGATTCCCCTTTTATTCCATTGTCATCGTGTGATTCGAGTGGTTGTTGCATTCATCATCGCATCATTCGCATCATCTGCATAGCATCGTCACTCGTTTTCGAAAACTTGCACCGTTCGTAGTTGTTGGTTCTCTCTGTTCGTGTCGTCGACCGTTTCGAGACCAATCACACACGCACGCGCCCACGGCATCGTCAAAATATTGTTTTCAAAAGTGTGTTTAAAATAGTCTCAGATTGGGTCGAAAGTTGGCATGCGGTCTTATTATGTCGTAGGTAGACCGCCTGCCAAATTTCGTCGCATTCAGAGTCTGTTTGATACCCGAACCGTTAAACCTATAGCGGCACTATAGCCGGTCAATTCACAGACGTGTTTCGATTTTTCAAAAACTTGATACCGGGCTGCCCGTTTCCCCTCTCCTCCATGTCTAGCCCTCTGCACAGTGCACAAACCCCCTCGCGCGCTTCCGGTAGCTGCCCCGAACCCGAAACATACGGTCGTGACCGTTGGATCCGGATCATCCCCGTAATACCGTAAACCATCATCGGTTTTTCAGTTGGACTCCCTAACCTAATTATTCTCAACCGTCCGATCAAATTATAGGGTCCAGATCTACCCTCCAAAATCACCCATACCTATATAACCAGTCAAACCCTAGTCTCTGGCCTGTCCCATCCACCCATTCCCATCAGCGCCATTCTCTTGCCTAGTCTCTGGCCTAGTCTTTGTCCATTCTCTTGAAGATCCATGGTTTTAGCTTGGTGCTATCCTTTCAAATGTTTTAGATCATGAGTAATTCCTTCCTTATCTATCTGGAGCATTTCGGAGTTGTTTTCATTTCTCGATCCTCCGAAGGCCATCATTTCAGAAGATTTCTTCGTTCTTAGCTTTCAGCTTTCGTTCTCAAATTCTTCTCAATTGTTGTCTCTTCGTTCGTATCTCCCTTGTTCCGGTGCCTTGTTCAAGTTTCTATTAGGCAAATCTTGATCTCTTCATTCTCATGTATTCCCATTCATTTCAATTCTCACCGGTGGTTCGTTCAAGACTTCTTCAAGTTTGTGCTCATATCCCTCTTCAATCTTTCCGGAAGATTAAGTAGTATGCTAAACCCGTTGTTTGTCATCAATTTAACTTGGTGAAGGATAAGCATAACATAATTCCTATTCTTGTTTCACCAAAGCGATTTCAATCCTTCTTTCGGAGTAGTTCATGATATCAAATTCTTGGTTCTAAGTTGTTCATCTTTTCCTTTTCCGGAGTTCCATGTTTTCTCAAGCATCTCGTCATGAAGCTTCATCTAATCTTGGAGATCATAATCTTATTCTTGTCAAGCTTCAATTTTTTTCTATCATCCTTTCATTCCGGTGTTCTCCAAGAAGTTCTTCATGGAGGTTCGTCAAAGATTTCTTTCTTTCTCAAAGCGTTCTTCAAGATTTTGTTGGAGGACCTCAAGTACTCTTTATCTTGCATTTCAAGTGCAATTTTTTCTCCCTTATCTTTTGAGATGGTGTATAGCATTCTTGATTCACGAGGAGTCTCGAAGAGAACTGGTTTCAAGAATGAGATAGTTAAAGCCATCATGTTCTTCCTTGGAGTTATCTTGGATTATATTCCACCTAAAGCATATCCTAAGGATTGTTGCTATCATGGTGCTTATCAATGACCCAAGTTTTCTCCTTGTCCTCTTGGTGTAAGAAGTACCATGTCTTCTAGCTCCCAATGAATCAATTGTTTCTGTTAGTGGCCGGTTGTCACCTCATAATTTTGAGATGTTTTCCATAAGCCCACATCAAGCTTGTTCTTTTCGTTGTTGATTTTTCAACAACTCCGTTCAATCTCTTCTTGTAAGATGCTTTTCAAATTCAATTGTGGTAGTAATTGCCTTTTTCTTCTCCGTTCGTTTCTTTCAAACTATCTAGTTTCTATTCTTTTGTGTTGGAGGCATTGTGGTATTGCTCTATTCATCCCATCATCTCGGTTTGTCAAGATCATGTTCTTTTCTTGCGTATCCATTTAACCGGAGTGTTGTGCCCCATTTTCATGTTCTTCCATTATCAAATTTTGCCCCTCTATCCTACCGAAGTGCTGCCCAAATTTCTTGTGAATTCTTGCATGTTCCTCATGTCATGCTTCATCTCTTTGCAACCTTCAAGATTCGCTGGTTTCACTCGTTTGTCAAAGAGGCAACTAAGTTTTACCCCTTCCTTTCTTCTTCCTCTTCCCCTTCTCATTCTAAGATCTCGGGTCGAGATCTCTTGTAAGTGGAGGAGAGTTGTAACAGCCCGGAACCGATGCTCCAGAAGATTCCCCTTTTATTCCATTGTCATCGTGTGATTCGAGTGGTTGTTGCATTCATCATCGCATCATTCGCATCATCTGCATAGCATCGCCACTCGTTTTCAAAAACTTGCACCGTTCGTAGTTGTTGGTTCTCTCTGTTCGTGTCGTCGACCGTTTCGAGACCAATCACACACGCACGCGCCCGCGACATCGTCAAAATATTGTTTTCAAAAGTGTGTTTAAAATAGTCTCGGATTGGGTCGAAAGTTGACATGCGGTCTTATTATGTCGTAGGTAGACCGCCTGCCAAATTTCGTCGCATTCAGAGTCCGTTTGATACCCGAACCGTTAAACCTATAGCGGCACTATAGCCGGTCAATTCGCAGACGTGTTTCGATTTTTCAAAAACTTGATGCCGGGCTGCCCGGTTTCCCTCTCCTTCATGTCTAGCCCTCTGCACAGCGCACAAACCCCCTCGCGCGCTTCCGGTAGCTGCCCCGAACCCGAAACATACGGTCGTGACCGTTGGATCCGGATCATCCCCGTAATACCGCAAACCATCATCGGTTTTTTAGTTGGACTCCTTAACCTAATTATTCTCAACCGTCCGATCAAATTATAGGGTCCAGATCTACCCTTCAAAATCCCCCATACCTATATAACCAGTCAAACCCTAGTCTCCTGTCCCATCCACCCATTCCCATCACCGCCGCCGCCACCCACAAGCATGTCCCTCGGGATCCATCCCCAACCAACCAGATCGATCCGACCAACTCCCTTGTTTTCAGCTCCACTCCAACCAGCGCAAGCCATCCCGCAGCCTGGATGCGTCCATGCCCGCTAGGAGCCCGAGCCTCCCCGTCCGCCTGCCCGCAGCACCGTGCAGGCCCTCGTCTCCATGCCCTTGCTCCGGCACCGTGCTCCCCGAGCAACCTGGTGGCCGCCGCCGCTCGTCGCCGGAACTGCCAGGTCGTCCCGCGCCCTGCCATCTTCCTCAACTCTACTCCCGTTCTCTCATCCCCACCGCGATCTTTCTTCTCCCAGGAACCCTCAAGGAGCAGCCATGGCCGCCCGACGAAGCTTCTTCTCAGCCCCTGCGCCTCGTCCGTGAGCGGATCCGACGCCGCGTCGGCCTTCCCAGCGCGCCTCCATCGCTCGCCCCTAACCTGACCGCCGCTCCTCTCCTCCCCACCTCGCACCGCAGCTCGTGCGCCACCGGCGACCAGAAGGGGTCCGCGGTCTGCCCTGCCCTTTCTTCTTTCCTTCATCCTCTCGTTCTCTCGCTCTCTGCATCAGGAACGCCAGCCACCACCGTTTGAGCGCAGCAGCAGCCGTCGGAATCCCTCCTAGCCGGATCTGCACCCAAGCGCTCCCCTGTATCCATTCCCGGCCTCCGCGCCCGCCTTCTTCGCCGGAGCATCGCGCCGCCGGCCACTGTTTCCCCGATGTGAGCAAGTCCCTCGTCTGAAGCTGCGTATTTTTTCCCCTAGATCCGATCTGTTATATAGAGGTTATTTGGTGTGTGAACTATTTTTATTCACGAGCAAGTTAGTAGCCGAGTAGGCTGGCGCATTAGTCCTGCATCGTAGAGGTCTTGGGATCAAATCCCCACAACTGCATTTTTTCTTCTGTATTTTCTATGTGTTTTCAGAGTATCAGTCTTGCCGCTATTTCATATAGCACCGAATTCCCTTGTTGGCACTAACACATAGCCTGCCTGACTGGTTTGCCCAGCGAACCAACACCAGCAGCTCCTGGGATCAAATCACACTCGGCTCATATTTGTTTTTTTGAGCCTCTGCATTTCATTTTTATTTTTCCAAACGTGCACACACATGGGCTGTTTCAGTCTTGGGTCACGATGCTGTAGATTGGCCCGCATAGGTTTATTTTGGTTTTTGCGAATTTGTCAAATAACCATAACATGCATATTTTGAGTTAATGCCATCGTTTTCAAATGCTATAACTAAATGACCGTGCATCATATGCAAAAACATTATATATGTAAAATGTTTGAAAATTTGTATAGATTAATAATATCCGAATTTCATCCATGATAAAAAATGCTTAAACTTGCAGTTTGCATTTATTACGTAATTGCCATGTTAAAATGGTTTATTTAATAACTAATTAACCGTAGCTCCGTTGAAAATGTTTTATATATGCAACTGGACTAGAAAAACGTGTAGAATCTCATGACACACTTTATTTTCATGTTTAACAAATATAAAATAAGCTTAGTTCGGATCTGGACAGAATTCATAATATGCATAAGAGGTCGTTTCGGAAGTGCTATATGTTGCTTCCGGCCTCATTTAATATGCCTAGATGTGTAGTTTACTTATGCTTCACCTCTTGTCACGTTTAACAACATTTAATATTGTCGTGTACCTAAACGAGAATGAACTAAATATTCGAACGTGGAGTTTCGTCAATATGCAACTCGTTGCATATTGAACTTCACTTAATGTGTAGGAGTTGATTGTTGTGTTTTCCCATGTCTTGCATATTTAAACCGGACATGCATCATGTTTGCTTGCGCATCATGTCATGCATATGTTGTGGTGTTTATCATGTGTTGATTGTTGTTTCTGGATTGCTTCTTCTCGATAGAGTTCCGAAAGCGTTCGGAGTGTGAGGATTCGTTCGACTACGTTGGCTCGTCTTCCTCATGGATTCGTTCTTCTTCCAAGCGGGATCTCAGGCAAGATGATCATTTCCCTGGATACCATTACTATCATTGCCATGCTAGATGTCTCGTTTCTATCGCTATCTCGCTACCTACCACTTGTATGTCAAGCCTCCCAAATTGCCATGAAAAGCCTCTAACCCCTCCACATCCCAGCAAACATTGTTTGGCTATGTTACTGCTTGCTCAACCTTTCTTATAGCGTTGCTAGTTGCAGGTGCCAATTGTTCCATGTGCCTACATGGATATTTTGATATATCACAATATTATTGCTATTTAATTTAATGCACATATATACTTCGTAAAGGGTGGAAGGCTTGGCCTTTTGCTTGGTGTTTTGTTCCACTCTTGCCGCCCTAGTTTCTTGTGTACCGGTGTAATGTTCCATATTTTGCACTCCTAACATGCTCGGGGTTGTTATGGGGACCCCCTTGACTTTCGTTTTAGGATAAAGCTTGTCTGGCAAGGCCCAACATTGGTAGTACATTTGCCTAATAACCACTAAAATTGCATAGGGACCCGCCGGCACCCGCGGATAATTAATCAACAACCCGGGCCAGTGCTCCTCACGAGTGTTGGTCCAAACTAGAGTCGTGTGTGGGGCCAACCCGGGGCAACTCGAGAGATGTCTATCAGGCCACCGTACGCTGCGCTCATCTGGTCGTGTCCTGAGAACGAGATACGCGGCTCCTATCGGGTTCGTTGACACGCCGGGCGGTCTTGCTGGACTTGTTTTACCTTTCTCGAACGTCTTGTGCGAGGAATTCCGATACTTTGGGCTATCTCGAGGTTGAGGTTTTCCAGTGGAATTGCCTAGGAAGATCACGAGATTCGTGGTCGATGTTATTCCCGCTGCGTGTGGTTAGTTTGTGATGGATGAGTTGGAGCACCCCTGCAGGGTTAAATCTTTCGGAAAGCCATGCCCGCGGTTACGTGGCAACTTGGAAACTTTGTTTAACACCCGGTCATAGCAAACTTGAAGTAAACTCAAATAAAATACACCAACCGTGTGCGTAACCATGACTGTCTCTTCTCGTGAGTCCTTATCCGAGAGAGAACACGGTGGGGTTATGTTTGACGTAAGTAGGTGTTCAGGACCTCTTAGAGATCATTACTAGTTCACGTCCGTTTATGCGACAATCATCCCCCTTTACTCTTGTACTCGTAAGTTTGCCACTCAAGTAAATGCTTAGTGCTTGCTGCAGCCTCACCACTTAACCATACCTCACCCATTAAGCTTTAATAGTCTTGATACCCTTGGAAATGAGATTGCTGAGTCCCCGTGGCTCACAGATTACTACAACACCAGTTGCAGGTACAGGTAATGCGATGATTTGATGTGAGCGCGATGCTTGTTTGATTTGGAGTTCCTCTTCTTCTTCTTCATCGATCTAGGATGGGTTCCAGGCGGCAGCCTGGGATAGCAAGGATGGATGTCATTTTATCATTTGATTTCGTCCGTAGCCGGACCCTGCTCTTCTATATGATGTTTGGATATGTTGTTGTATTGATGTGATATTGATGTAGCTTGTGGCGAGTGTAAGCCAATTCCATATACCCATCTCTTCTTTTACATGTACTTGTAATGATATCCATTCTTGCGAAACGACGAGATGCGCTTCTATCCTTGTCGAGGCCCTCGTGCCAAAATAAGGATAGGATCGCATCTTGGGCGTGACAAGTTGGTATCAGAGCCTATACCAACCTAGGAGCCCCTTGATTGATCGAACCTTGGCCGGGTCGAGTCTAGTGTAAAAACTATTTTGAGTCTAGTTATATCGGAGAGTAGGATTCTTTTACTCCTCTTCTATACTCTGGTGAGGTATTCGACTTAGGAATTTTCATTCTACTCCTCTTCTAGCTCAATTTTTTTTTAGGATCACGCGGGTATTTTGGAAACTATATGATGCCGATGTGACAGAGTTCTGTCTTGGTGCCTTCTATCTGACTTGATTTCTTCCGGGGAGTTGAGCTCCAGGGGATTCTTGACACATCGTTATCATTCAGTTTCCTTAGTATCTCAGGACGGAGGATGTTCAAAATTGCTTCAATACTTTTCGTGGCGAGATAAGGCTGGAGTCACCCAGTACTGGGGAGGCGTCCGGGGTACTGCCATCTTTAGTATCGTTGCGATTACGAGGATCTGAGGTAGATGAGTTTCCGAGACTTTGGTTGTGTGTTGAGGGATGTGATACACTGGAGAGTAGTATTACTGCTAGGAGTTGAGTGATCATGTAAAACTTCGTGTATCCGTGTACCCGATTGCATAACCGAGATTTCGGGAGTTCTTAGGTGGGAACTCAAGTGGTTACCTAGGATTATCTTCCGCAGATGATGATGTGAGGTTGGGGTTCGACATCAAGTGGTTTGCTTGTTGACGGTCTTTCTTACAGCGGTTCTCGTTGTGTCTTAGAGAGTCCTTGTAGCTTGCTACGGCTCGGGGACGCTTCGTATGTCGTGTGCACTGCCTTGTACATGATGGCTACTGTAAGATCGAGCCCGTGTGAGCGTTACCACGAAAATGTCGAGCGAAATCTCTGTCATATATCTGTTTCCGGCTTAATTTGCAAGCCTCATCCTTTGTTTTGTTGGAATATGGTAATTCGAGTTGCTTCGATGTCAAGTGGTGATTTCATATCTTTTCTAAGCGGTGTTCTCACATTTTTTATGGGAATGCTAATCCTTTTGTTCAACCGGAGTTGTCATGTCAATTCTTTCCAACCGGTGTGCTTCTCTTCAAGATGATTCTATCCCTTCCAATTTTTTTTGCAAGATCTATCCTCATCCTTCCTTTTCCTCGGAGTTCGTTTCATCCGTTCCAAGTCTTCTTTGTTTTCCCCGCCCTCCCGCCCTTTTTCTTCAATGATTAAATTCTCATTCAAGTGCCTTTCTTATCATGAAATGCTTTCGCTATCTTTCTTTCGTATCGTATCCGGTGATTCATTGTGAAGATGCTCAAGTGCTCAAGTTCATCATTCTTGTTCTTGTTCTCTTCTCCAGTGGATTCAATTCAAGCTTTCAGTGTTCATCATATTCTTTTCGTTCGTTAAATGCCATCCATGTGGAAGTTCTTGTCCAGCCTCTCTTGCTTATTCATCGCTCTATTCTATTCGGAGTGGCAAGTTATCTCAGAAGACTTTCATTTCCATTCAGATCCTCTTAAATTATTTCGAGGTTCTCACCTCATCAAGTTTTCAATTTGTACCGGTGCAATCTCGCTTTCCAAGTAATCGTTTCAACGGTGTTCTCTTTGAGTGGGCTCATAACTCACAGGTTTTTTCCCAGGATCTTACCTGACTCTTTTAATCTTTTCCGGAGATCTCAAGTTCTTTTCATATATGACGTAAGAATGTATCCCATCAGTCATATTCCTTCTTGAACGTCGCTTCTAAATCTTTTCCATCGTTGGCTCAACCTTTCCTTATTCATTATTCCGGAGTGTCTCAGTAATTCTTGATGTTGTTTCTTGTCATCATTGTCAGCGTTGAAGACCGAACAAGAGTTTCTCTTAAATCTTTGTCCATTCTCTTGAAGATCCATGGTTTTAGCTTGGTGCTATCCTTTCAAATGTTTTAGATCATGAGTAATTCCTTCCTTATCTATCTGGAGCATTTCAGAGTTGTTTTCATTTCTCGATCCTCCGAAGGCCATCATTTCAGAAGATTTCTTCGTTCCTAGCTTTCAGCTTTCGCTCTCAAATTCTTCTCAATTGTTGTCTCTTCGTTCGTATCTCCCTTGTTCCGGTGCCTTGTTCAAGTTTCTATTAGGCAAATCTTGATCTCTTCATTCTCATGTATTCCCATTCATTTCAATTCTCACCGGTGGTTCGTTCAAGACTTCTTCAAGTTTGTGCTCATATCCCTCTTCAATCTTTCCAGAAGATTAAGTAGTATGCTAAATCCGTTGTTTGTCATCAATTTAACTTGGTGAAGGATAAGCATAACATAATTCTTATTCTTGTTTCACCAAAGCGATTTCAATCCTTCTTTCGGAGTAGTTCATGATATCAAATTCTTGGTTCTAAGTTGTTCATCTTTTCCTTTTCCGGAGTTCCATGTGTTTCTCAAGCATCTCGTCATGAAGCTTCATCTAATCTTGGAGGTCATAATCTTATTCTTGTCAACCTTCAATTATTTTCTATCATCCTTTCATTCTGGTGTTCTCCAAGAAGTTCTTCATTGTGGTTCGTCAAAGATTTCTTTCTTTCTCAAAGCGTTCTTCAAGATTTTGTTGGAGGACCTCAAGTACTCTTTATCTTGCATTTCAAGTGCAATTTTTTCTCCCTTATCTTTTGAGATGGTGTATAGCATTCTTGATTCACGAGGAGTCTCGAAGAGAATTGGTTTCAAGAATGAGATAGTTAAACCCATCATGTTCTTCCTTGGAGTTATCTTGGATTATATTCCACCTAAAGCATATCCTAAGGATTGTTGCTATCATGGTGCTTATCAATGACCCAAGTTTTCTCCTTGTCCTCTTGGTGTAAGAAGTACCATGTCTTCTAGCTCCCAATGAATCAATTGTTTCTGTTAGTGGCCGGTTGTCACCTCATAATTTTGAGATGTTTTCCATAAGCCCACATCAAGCTTGTTCTTTTCGTTGTTGATTTTTCAACAACTCCGTTCAATCTCTTCTTGTAAGATGCTTTTCAAATTCAATTGTGGTAGTAATTGGATTTTTCTTCTCCGTTCGTTTCTTTCCAACTATCTAGTTTCTATTCTTTTGTGTTGGAGGCATTGTGATATTGCTCTATTCATCCCATCATCTCGGTTTGTCAAGATCATGTTATTTTCTTGCGTATCCATTTAACCGGAGTGTTGTGCCCCATTTTCATGTTCTTCCATTATCAAATTTTGCCCCTCTATCCTACCGAAGTGCTGCCCAAATTTCTTGTGAATTCTTGCATGTTCCTCATGTCATGCTTCATCTCTTTGCAACCTTCAAGATTCGCTGGTTTCACTCGTTTGTCAAAGAGGCAACTAAGTTTTACCCCTTCCTTTCTTCTTCCACTTCCCCTTCTCATTCTAAGATCTCGGGTCGTGATCTCTTGTAAGTGGAGGAGAGTTGTAACAACCTGGAACCGATGCTCCAGAAGATTCCCCTTTTATTCCATTGTCATCGTGTGATTCGAGTGGTTGTTGCATTCATCATCGCATCATTCGCATCATCTGCATAGCATCGCCACTCGTTTTCGAAAACTTGCACCGTTCGTAGTTGTTGGTTCTCTCTGTTCGTGTCGTCAACCGTTTCGAGACCAATCACACACGCACGCGCCCGCGGCATCGTCAAAATATTGTTTTCAAAAGTGTGTTTAAAATAGTCTCGGATTGGGTCGAAAGTTGGCATGCGGTCTTATTATGTCGTAGGTAGACCGCCTGCCAAATTTCGTCGCATTCAGAGTCCGTTTGATACCCGAACTGTTAAACCTATAGCGGCACTATAGTCGGTCAATTCGCAGACGTGTTTCGATTTTTCAAAAACTTGATGCCGGGCTGCCCGTTTTCCCTCTCCTCCATGTCTAGCCCTCTGCACAGTGCACAAACCCCCTTGCGCGCTTCCGGTAGCTGCCCCGAACCCGAAACATACGGTCGTGACCGTTGGATCCGGATCATCCCCGTAATACCGCAAACCATCATCGGTTTTTCAGTTGGACTCCCTAACCTAATTATTCTCAACCGTCCGATCAAATTATAGGGTGCAGATCTACCCTCCAAAATCCCCCATACCTATATAACCAGTCAAACCCTAGTCTCTGGCCTGTCCCATCCACCCATTCCCATCAGCGACGCCGCCACCCACAAGCATGTCCCTCGGGATCCATCCCCAACCAACCAGATCGATCCGACCAACTCCCTTGTTTTCAGCTCCACTCCAACCAGCGCAAGCCATCCCGCAGCCTGGATGCGTCCATGCCCGCTAGGAGCCCGAGCCTCCCCGTCCGCCTGCCCGCAGCACCGTGCAGGCCCTCGTCTCCATGCCCTTGCTCCGGCACCGTGCTCCCCGAGCAACCTGGTGGCCGCCGCCGCTCGTCGCCGGAACTGCCAGGTCGTCCCGCGCCCTGCCATCTTCCTCAACTCTACTCCCGTTCTCTCATCCCCACCGCGATCTTTCTTCTCCCAGGAACCCTCAAGGAGCAGCCATGGCCGCCCGACGAAGCTTCTTCTCAGCCCCTGCGCCTCGTCCGTGAGCGGATCCGACGCCGCGTCGGCCTTCCCAGCGCGCCTCCATCGCTCGCCCCTAACCTGACCGCCGCTCCTCTCCTCCCCACCTCGCACCGCAGCTCGTGCGCCACCGGCGACCAGAAGGGGTCCGCGGTCTGCCCTGCCCTTTCTTCTTTCCTTCATCCTCTCGTTCTCTCGCTCTCTGCATCAGGAACGCCAGCCACCACCGTTTGAGCGCAGCAGCAGCCGTCGGAATCCCTCCTAGCCGGATCTGCACCCGAGCGCTCCCCTGTATCCATTCCCGGCCTCCGCGCCCGCCTTCTTCGCCGGAGCATCGCGCCGCCGGCCTCTGTTTCCCCGATGTGAGCAAGTCCCTCGTCTGAAGCTGCGTATTTTTTCCCCTAGATCCGATCTGTTATATAGAGGTTATTTGGTGTGTGAACTATTTTTATTCACGAGCAAGTTAGTAGCCGAGTTGGCTGGCGCATTAGTCCTGCATCGTAGAGGTCTTGGGATCAAATCCCCACAAGATCTTTTTTTCTTCAGTATTTTCTATGTGTTTTCAGAGTATCAGTCTTGCCGCTGTTTCATATAGCACCGGATTCCCTTGTTGGAACTAACACACAGCCTGCCTGACTGGTTTGCCCAGCGAATAATACCAGCAGCTCCTGGGATCAAATCCCAGTCGGCTCATATTTGTATTTTTGAGCCTCTGCATATCATTTTTATTTTTCCAAACGTGCACACACATGGGCTGTTTCAGTCTTGGGTCACGATGCTGTAGATTGGCCCGCATAGGTTTATTTTGGTTTTTGCAAATTTGTCAAATAACCATAACATGCATATTTTGAGTTAATGCCATCGTTTTCAAATGCTATAACTAAATGACCGTGCATCATATGCAAAAACATTATATATGTAAAATGTTTGAAAATTTGTATAGATTAATAATATCCGAATTTCATCCATGATAAAAAATGCTTAAACTTGCTGTTTGCATTTATTACGTAATTGCCATGTTAAAATGGTTTATTTAATAACTAATTAACCGTAGCTCCGTTGAAAATGTTTTATATATGCAACTGGACTAGAAAAACGTGTAGAATCTCATGGCATACTTTATTTTCATGTTTAACAAATATAAAATAAGCTTAGTTCAGATCTGGACAGAATTCATAATATGCATAAGAGGTCGTTTCGGAAGTGCTATATGTTGCTTCCGGCCTCATTTAATATGCCTAGATGTGTAGTTTATTTATGCTTCACCTCTTGCCACGTTTAACAACATTTAATATTGTCGTGTACCTAAACGAGAATGAACTAAATATTCGAACGTGGAGTTTCGTCAATATGCAACTCGTTGCATATTGAACTTCACTTAATGTGTAGGAGTTGATTGTTGTGTTTTCCCATGTCTTGCATATTTAAACCGGACATGCATCATGTTTGCTTGCGCATCATGTCATGCATATGTTGTGGTGTTTATCATGTGTTGATTGTTGTTTCCGGATTGCTTCTTCTCGATAGAGTTCCGAAAGCGTTCGGAGTGTGAGGATTCGTTCGACTACATTGGCTCGTCTTCCTCATGGATTCGTTCTTCTTCCAAGCGGGATCTCTGGCAAGATGATCATTTCCCTTGATACCATTACTATCATTGCCATGCTAGATGTCTCGTTTCTATCGCTGTCATGCTACCTACCACTTGTATGTCAAGCCTCCCAAATTGCCATGAAAAGCCTCTAACCCCTCCACATCCCAGCAAACATTGGTTGGCTATGTTACTGCTTGCTCAGCCTTTCTTATAGCGTTGCTAGTTGCAGGTGCCAATTGTTCCATGTGCCTACATGGATATTTTGATATATCACAATATTATTGCTATTTAATTTAATGCACATACATACTTGGTAAAGGGTGGAAGGCTTGGCCTTTTGCTCGGTGTTTTGTTCCACTCTTGCCGCCCTAGTTTCTTGTGTACCGGTGTTATGTTCCATATTTTGCGCTCCTAACATGCTCGGGGTTGTTATGAGGACCCCATTGACTTTCGTTTTAGGATAAAGCTTGTCTGGCAAGGCCCAACATTGGTACTACATTTGCCTAATAACCACTAAAATTGCATAGGGACCCGCCGGCACCCGCGGATAATTAATCAATAACCCGGGCCAGTGCTCCTCACGAGTGTTGGTCCAAACTAGAGTCGTGTGCGGTGCCAACCCGGGGCAACTCGGGAGATGTCTATCAGGCCACCGTACGCTGCGCTCATCTGGTCGTGTCCTGAGAACGAGATACGCGGCTCCTATCGGGTTCGTTGACACGCCGGACGGTCTTGCTGGACTTGTTTTACCTTTCTCGAACGTCTTGTGCGAGGAATTCCGATACTTTGGGCTATCTCGAGGTTGAGGTTTTCCAGTGGAATTGCCTAGGAAGATCACGAGATTCGTGGTCGATGTTATTCCCGCTGCGTGTGGTTAGTTTGTGATGGATGAGTTGGAGCACCCCTGCAGGGTTAAATCTTTCGGAAAGCCATGCCCGCGGTTACGTAGCAACTTGGAAACTTTGTTTAACACCCGGTCATAGCAAACTTGAAGTAAACTCAAATAAAATACACCAACCGTGTGCGTGACCGTGACTGTCTTAGAGATCATTACTAGTTCACGTCCGTTTATGCGACAATCATCCCCCTTTACTCTTGTACTCGTAAGTTTGCCACTCAAATAAATGCTTAGTGCTTGCTGCAGCCTCACCACTTAACCATACCTCACCCATTAAGCTTTAATAGTCTTGATACCCTTGGAAATGAGATTGCTGAGTCCCCGTGGCTCACAGATTACTACAACACTAGTTGCAGGTACAGGTAATGCGATGATTTGACGTGAGCGCGATGCTTGTTTGATTTGGAGTTCTTCTTCTTCATCGATCTAGGATGGGTTCCAGGCGGCAGCCTGGGATAGCAAGGATGGATGTCATTTTATCGTTTGATTTCGTCCGTAGCCGGACCCTGCTCTTCTGTATGATGTTTGGATATGTTGTTGTATTGATGTGATATTGATGTAGCTTGTGGCGAGTGTAAGCCAAGTCCATATACTCATCTCTTCTTTACATGTACTTGTAATGATATCCATTCTTGTGAAACGACGAGATGCGCTTCTATCCTTGTCGAGGCCCTCGTGCCAAAATAAGGATAGGATCGCATCTTGGGCGTGACAAGTGGCGCGGGTGGCACGAACACTGACAGACTGTAGACTCCTCGTCATCTGATCCTGAGTCGGAGTCGGAACTGATGATGTGCATCTCATCCTCCGGATCAAAGGAAACACGACGACGCTGCTGGGACAGTTCTCCTTCCGGGGTAGAAGGAGCACGACGCCTCAGCATCGGAGCAGCTTGAGTGGCTAGGAGTGAGGCCCACTCTGCCGGGGTCTCACTGCGGCTACCAGACGGAAAGCCTGGCGACACAGTAGAGCTAGAAGGAGCCTCAAACCTGGGTGGAGGTGGAACTGGTGGTGGATATATAGGTGGAAAGATAGGCTGAGGTGGAGGTGTAACTGGAGCCACGGCTGCAAGTGCCCCTTGGACATGAGACAGCTCCTCAGCCAAGGATATGATCGTACGATAACTGGCGTTCAGATAACAAGCCAAAACAGCAGTCGCACGATCACACGCCGGGTCAACTGGCGCGAAAATGACTCGCCCTGTCGTAGGCGACAGGGTGGGATAGTGGAAGAAACCTTGATGAGTATGCATCTCGACCTCGTGGAAGCACAAGTCAGTGAGAGCCTCCATCGCAGCAAACTGGATCGCCAACTCTGGGGTGGAAGCCGTTCCGCCCTTGGAAGAGCGAGAATAGCTACCAAGGTCCGAGCTCGCGATCAGGAAAGCCTCTGCGTGATACTCATATACTGACTCGGCAAGCTGCTCCCAAAACACCTGGTACACTAGATCTTCGCCGTGGGGGTACAGTCGAAGCCAGACGTCTCGGAGCAGTACTGGAAAGGTGAAGGGTGCAGGCTCAAAATAGTAATGGTATGGAACTGGTGCCATCTACACTCACAATGCCAATGGTTAGTAAAACAATGAATCATGATGCATGCCATGCAACAATCAAATGCAGCAAGCAAGATGCACACTTAAAGCCCTACACTAATCGCGGTTCTAGCACGGGTTGACTAGGGTGTCCTACAGTCAGCACGGCTCTGATACCAAGCGTTGTGGCACCCCGGCTCAGAGAACCGGATTACCAGTGTTTCCAACCCAGAGATCATGTCTTCTGGAAACACATAACAACTTGGTATAGAACAGAACTGAACTTTATTGATAGATGTCGGGTACAAGCTCATATTTTACAATGATAGCGAGGCCAAAGGCACCCTCGGTGCTATGACAGTATCCACATTATTTATGGAACATAGCAGGGCCTCGGATCTACTAAGTGATTTTACAGCGTAGCGGAACATAGCGGCAACTCCATCCACAGGGACACTGTTGTGGACACATCCTAGTTAGCATAGCACGAACCATCAGGACCTCCGTCCTCGGCTTCTCATGCATCTGGCATGATACGCCAGGTGAGTACTTTGAATGTACTCGCAAGCTCACGACAACCAAGTAATGCAGCAAACAATAGCATGGCAATCAACATGTTAAATCTTTAAGCAATTCACTTACTGTACCAGTTACCAACTTACTCTCATCCGGGTTGTCCCACAACCCTAGGAATACTCATCGAGTACTTCCATCATTACTAACATTGTTACAGTTGACCACCTTCTGAGGTCTCCCATCGTACCACCGGCATTCATCCTCTCCCCGGAGTCCTGCCCTGGGTGGCCCCTGTGTCCTCATGACACCTGCCACCGTCGTGGCCAAACTAAACTGTCCCAAATGGGGACGCCGGCACAATACTCAACTGGCTCACAGGGTTATCACCGCCTACCTGATCAGGGTAGCACGCGCGCATAACCCTTCCTCTTTGGAGGTACCGGTGAGAGAGCACACAATCAGACCAAGTCAAGGCCGTCCCATACCGGCAAATGTGGTTGCACGGCTAAGCCCGGACAGGTGACTCACGATCAACCACTAATTTCATCTCAAATAAAATAGTGGTTCAACACATTATACAACTAAGCATTTAAATTAAATACTATGAACTATACTATAGCAATTAATTAAACATAATGCATGACAATATGCAATGCTATTGAATATGCTTCATGAAATGGGTATCATGGCTTGCCTTGCTCTGTTGGGTTGTTCAAACACTCCTGGTCTTCAAAATCACCAAAGTTTCCTTCTGAAAACATTTTTAAAATGCAAAAGGAAATGTCACATAATGCATTTTTGTTAACCAAAAATTCTGTGGATAAGGGAAAAATACCAAACTTGGTTAGAAATTAAAGGGGGTCAATACAAACACAATGCAAAAAGAATCAACTGAATTGGAGCTATAGATAAAAAGTTATTCAAGGTCAAAGTTGCTAGTCAAAATGAATTAAATAAATAAAATTTAGAAAATACCAGAAAACCTCCAGCGGCCACGTCGAAGGCGTATTCTCTGAATACGCCTCCACTCATACCGCTTTGGGCGCGGGCGTGGGCCGCTGGCAGGTGGGGCCTGCCTCGTTTAAACAGAGAGGGAGAGGAGGGACCGAGACGGGGCGGGGCTTCGGCGATGGTCGCCGGCGATAGAGACGGCGACGAGGTCTGGCAACTACAGGAATGGAACGGGCGCTCGACGGCGAGCAAGTACGTACCCGTAGCTTGGCTAAAGGAGGTCGGACGACGTCATCCCTTTCTTCTCCGACGGCGGCGGCGTTCGGGTGAGGTCGGAGACGGCGGTTCCGGCGATGGCTTGCTTGGGCAGAGGGTCATGGAGCATCAGGGGAATGCCCTGAGCTCGAGGGTGAGGTCGATTGGGGCTGGGGGGAAACGGGAAATGCTGGCGGCGAGGTTGCTACCAACGACGGAGCACCGGTGAGATTCGAGGCCAGAGGGCCTCTCGGCCATGGATCGTTGCTCGGGAGGCTGATTGGAGGTGGTGGAGGTGAGGTGAGGAGCTCGGAGGGGCGGGGCATGGCCTTATATAGGTGAGAGGCGAAGGCAGGCGAGCTCTCTAGAGCTATCGTCGCTGTGGCCACGTCGCCGGGGCAAGGACGGCGAGCTGGCTGTCCGAAAGCGTTGATGAGATGGGAGAGGGCAGGGGGAAGCGACGGGACGGGTCCGGCGCCATTAATGGCTCGCGGACAACCACAGTGGCGGAAACTCACTGTTTTGCCCGTGGCGGAGCTTAGCCGGGAGCGGCGGCGACCTTCGTCGGCGGTCAGGAGGGTTCGAGAGGGGCCACGCGTTGGTCAGGAGCGCTGTCGGCACCAAGGGACAAGGGAGGGGCAGCGAGGGACGGCTCGGGCGAGCACATTCGACGCGGGCGCCGTGCAGAGCGCGCGCCCTGGCATGCCAGCACTGTGCTCACCACGGGTGCGGCCACCAGGACGCCACGCAAGCCTGCCGTACCTTGTCCACAGCGTCGTCCTTCGACCATCTAGCCTCCCTGTGCCACTGCCTTGACCAGATTCACTCTAGTTTGATGGGTAGCTTCACCTACAGTTCCTAACTACAGACTTGAGAGAGGTCTGGAGATGAGATGAGCTGGAGATGAAGCCAGGGGAGATGTCCAGAGTGATCTACTTTGGAAGGACTACAAACTGGCAAAGTTTGAAAGGGTTTGAGAAAGATTTGAGCATAGTTCCTTTGTAAACCACAATTCAGGTACAGAATCCAAATGGGCTTGTGGCACTCACAAAAATGATCTGCTGAAGATGAAACTTGGTGGAGGGAAGTTATTTGAGATATAGAAGATGCCATAAAAATTTGAGAGCAATTGAGCACAACTGGCAAATTCTGACCAGAAAGAAAATAATTATTCTGGCCAAAATTTCATATTGGACAATGGAATATTTTTGGAGATTATGGAATTATATGATGATAAGAAGGTGTGGAAAAAGTTTGGGAATTTATTGATCATCCAAACTATAGGTTGCTTCACAACCCATAGTGATGACATAACTTCCTAAATAAAGGAAAGAATTATTAGAAAAGATTAAATATTGAAGATTGATCCAAGATAGGTGGGGAAGGGTTTTGGCAAGATGAGGAGGGTTTTGGGTTACTTGGGAAAAGATTCAAAGAATCATAGGTCCAAATCAACTGAAAAGGTTTGAAAATCAACCAAATTTGCAAATAAAACCCAAATGATTTTCAAAAGAAAAAGTTGCCAAAATCAGGGTGTCACAAACCTACCCCCCTTAGGATGAATCTCGTCCTCGAGATTCGGTTGCTCAGGGAACAAGTACGGATAGGCGGATCTCAAGAAATCTTCTCTTTCCCAGGTAGCCTCTTCCTTAGTATGGTGCTCCCATAGCACCTTGTAAAATCTGATCACCTTACTCCTGGTAGTCCTTTCCATCTCATCGAGGATTCTGACAGGCTTCTCTTCATAGGTCAGGTCTTTAGCCAGTTCTGTTGAAAATATGCCCTAGAGGCAATAATAAATTGGTTATTATTATATTTCCTTGTTCGTGATAATCGTTTATTATCCATGCTATAATTGTATTGATTGGAAACTCAAATACATGTGTGGGTACATAGACAACACTGTGTCCCTAGTATGCCTCTAGTTAACTAGTTCGTTGATCAAAGATGGTCAAGGTTTCCTGGCCATAGACATGAGATGTCATGTGATGGACAAGACCCAAACTATAAACATAGCATATGATCGTGTCAGTTTATTGCTATAGATTTCTGCATGTCAAGTATATGTTCCTATGACCATGAGATCATGCAGCTCACTGACACTGGAGGAATACCTTGTGTGTATCAAACGTCACAACGTAACTGGGTGACTATAAAGATGCTCTACAGGTATCTTCGAGGGTGTCTGTTGAGTGGGCGTGGATCAAGACTGGGATTTGTTACTCCGTGTGACGGAGAGGTATCTCAGGGCCCACTCGGTAATACAACATCACAATAAGCCCTGCAAGCAATGTGACTAAGTGTTAGCCACGGGATCTTGTATTACAGAACGAGTAAAGAGACTTGCCGGTAACGAGATTGAACTAGGTATAGAGATACCGACGATCGAATCTCGGGCAAGTAACATACCGAAGAACAAAGGGAACAGCGTACGGGATTAACTGAATCCTTGACATAGAGGTTCAACCGATAAAGATCTTCGTAGAATATGTAGGAACCAATATGGGCATCCAGGTCCCGCTATTGGTTATTGACCGTAGAGGTGTCTTGGTCATGTCTACATAGTTCTCGAACCCGCAGGGTCTGCATGTTGGGAAACGTTGCATGGGAAACAAAAATTTTCCTACGCACACACAAGATCTATCCATGGTGATGAGCATCTACGAGAGGGAGAGTGAATCTACATACCCTTCTAGATCGCTAAGCGGAAGCGTTTAAGAAACGCGGTTGATGTAGTCGAACGTCTCCGCGATCCAAATCGCAAGTCGTCCCTCGATCCGATCACGAACTAGCGCCGAACGGACGGCACCTCCGCGTTCAACACACGTACGGCTTGATGACGCCTTCACCTCCTCGATCCAGCGAGCGATGATGAAGTAGTGGTTGAGTTCCAGCAGCACGACGGCGTGGTGATGGTGGTGAGGAACAATCTCTGCAGGGCTTCGCCAAGCACTACGGAGATTATGACGGAGGATCTAGAGGGTTAGGGTTGCCGCACACGGCTTGGGGAAATCTTGATGTGTCCCGTGTGCTAGCCCTGCCCCTCTATTTATATGTTGAGCCTTGAGGTCTAAACTTGGAGTAAAAGCCTCTTCCAAGTCGGTTTAGCCCGCACAAGGTCGGTTTGGCCCGCAGGAAAAGAGTCCAACTCGGATCCCTGCCGAACCGTGCACAGCCGCGCACAAGCGGTAGTACCGCTTCACACAAGCGGTAGTACCGCTCGGGCGGTAGTACCGCTTCACCAAGCGGTAGTACCGCTTACGCGGCAGCAAAACTACTTTTGCACTTTCCAATACCTCGTGGGCTTTATCCCTTTGGCCCATATAAAGTGTTGCTGCACCCGAACACTTCGGTAAACATCCGGAACCCCTTCCGGTGAACTCCGGAACCCTTCCGGAGATCAAAACACTATTATCACATATATCAATCTTTACCTCCAGACTATTCCGGAGATCCCCGTCATGTCCGGGATCTTATCCGGGACTCCGAACAACTTTCGGTCACCAACATAATAACTCAATTATACTAATCGTCACCAAACGTTAAGTGTGTAGACCCTGCGGGTTCGAGAACTATGTAGACATGACCGAGACACCTCTACGGCCAATAACCAATAGCGGGACCTGGATGCCCATATTGGCTCCTACATATTCTACGAAGATCTTTTATCGGTCGAACCTCTATGTCAAGGATTCAGTTAATCCCGTATGCTGTTCCCTTTGTTCTTCGGTATGTTACTTGCCCGAGATTCGATCGTCGGTATCTCTATACCTAGTTCAATCTCGTTACCGGCAAGTCTCTTTACTCGTTCCGTAATACAAGATCTCGTGGCTAACACTTTAGTCACATTGCTTGCAAGGCTCATTGTGATGTTGTATTACCGAGTGGGCCCTGAGATACCTCTCCGTCATACGGAGTAACAAATCCCAGTCTTGATCCATGCCAACCCAACAGACATCCTCGGAGATACCTGTAGAGCACCTTTATAGTCGCCCAGTTACGTTGCGACGTTTGATACACACAAGGTACTCCTCCGATGTCAGGGAGTTGCATGATCTCATGGTCATAGGAACAGATACTTGACATGCAGAAAACAATAGCAATAAACTGACACGATCATATGCTACGTTCGTAGTTTGGGTCTTGTCCATCACATCATTCTCCTAATGATGTGATCCCGTTATCAAATGACATCTCATGTCAATGGCTAGGAAACCTTAACCATCTTTGATCAACGAGCTAGTCAACTAGAGGCTTACTAGGGACACAGTGTTGTCTATGTACCCACACATGTATTTGAGTTTCCAATCAATACAATTATAGCATGGATAATAAACGATTATCATGAACAAGGAAATATAATAATAACCAATTTATTTTTGCCTCTAGGGCATATTTCCAACAGTCTCCCACTTGCACTAGAGTCAATAATCTAGTTCACATCACTATGTGATTTTCATTGTAATGAATCGAACACCCATGCAGTTCTGGTGTTGTTCATGTTTAGCCTTTGGAAGAGGTTTAGTCATCGGATCTGCAACATTTAGATCCGTGTGTACTTTGCAAATATTTATGTCGTCCTCCTTGATATAATCGCGGATGGAATTGAAGCGTCGCTTTATGTGTCTGGTCCTCTTGTGAAATCTTGGTTCCTTGGCTAGAGCAATGGCACCAGTATTATCACAAAACAGAGTCATTGGGTTAAGCGCACTAGGCACTACTCCAAGATCTGTTATGAACTCCTTCATCCAGACACCTTCCTTCGCCGCCTCCGAGGCAGCGATGTACTCCGCTTCGCATGTAGAATCTGCTACCACGCTTTGCTTGGAACTGCACCAGCTAACCGCACCCCCATTTAGAATAAATACGTATCCGGTTTGCGACTTTGAGTCATCCGGATCAGTGTCAAAGCTTGCATCGACGTAACCCTTTACGACGAGCTCTTGATCACCTCCATAAACGAGAAACATATCCTTAGTCCTTTTCAGGTATTTCAGGATATTCTTGACCGCCGTCCAGTGTTCCATTCCTGGATCACTTTGAAACCTTCCGACCATACTTATGGCAAGGCTGACATCGGGTCTTGTGCACAGCATTGCATACATAATAGAGCCTATGGCTGAAGCATAGGGGATGACACTCATCTTTTCTCTATCTTCTGCAGTCACTGGGCATTGAGTCTTACTCAACTTCACACCTTGCAAAACAGGCAAGAACCCCTTCTTGGACTGATCCATTTTGAACTTCTTCAAAATCTTATCAAGGTATGTGCTTTGTGAAAGTCCTATTAAGCGTCTCGATCTATCTCTATAGATCTTGATGCCTAATATGAAAGCAGCTTCTCCTAGGTCCTTCATTGAAAAACTCTTGTTCAAATATTCCTTCACGCTTTCCAGCATTTCTATATTGTTTCCAATCAGCAATATGTCATCCACATATAATATTAGAAACGCTATAGAGCTCCCACTCACTTTCTTGTAAATACAAGCTTCTCCGTAAACTTGTATAAACTCGAACGCTTTGATCACCTCATCAAAACGAAGATTCCAACTCCGAGATGCTTGCACCAGTCCATAAATGGATCGCTGGAGTTTGCAAACTTTGTCAGCATTCTCTGGATCGACAAAACCTTCTGGTTGTATCATATACAACTCTTCCTTAAGGTAACCGTTAAGGAACGCTGTTTTGACATCCATCTGCCAAATTTCATAATCGAAAAAGGCAGCTATTGCTAACATGATTCTGACGGACTTAAGCATCGCTACGGGTGAGAAGGTCTCATCGTAGTCAACTCCTTGAACTTGTGAAAAACCCTTTGCCACAAGTCGAGCTTTATAGACGGTGACATTACCGTCCGCGTCCGTCTTCCTCTTAAAGATCCATTTGTTCTGAATGGCTTTACGCCCTTCAGGTAATACTTCCAAAGTCCATACTTTGTTTTCATACATGGATCCCATCTCGGATTTCATGGCCTCTAACCACTTCTCGGAATCCGGGCCCATCATCGCTTCTCCATAGCTCGTAGGTTCATCGTTGTCTAACAACATGATTTTTAAGACAGGGTTGCCGTACCACTCAGGAGTAGTACGCGTCCTTGTCGACCTACGAGGTTCGATAGCAACTTGATCCAAAGCTTCATGATCATCATCATTAACTTCCTCTTCAGCTAATGTAGGCTCCACAGAAACAACTTTCTGCGCTGCGCTACTCTCAGGTTGAAGTAAAGGTTCAACAACCTCATCAAGTTCTATCTTCCTCCCACTCAATTCTTTCGAGAGAAACTCTTTCTCAAGAAACGTTCCGTTTTTAGCGACAAACACTTTGCCTTCGGATCTGAGATAGAAGGTATACCCAACTGTCTCTTTTGGGTATCCTATGAAGACGCATTTCTCCGCTTTGGGTTCCAGCTTTTCAGGCTGAAGCTTTTTGACATAAGCATCACATCCCCAAACTTTAAGAAACGACAGCTTTGGCTTCTTGCCAAACCAAAGTTCATATGGCGTCGTCTCAACGGATTTCGATGGTGCCCTATTTAAAGTGAATGCAGTTGTCTCTAATGCATAACCCCAAAACGATAGTGGCAAATCGGCAAGAGACATCATAGATCGCACCATATCTAATAAGGTTCGATTACGACGTTCGGACACACCATTACGCTGTGGTGTTCCAGGCGGTGTCAATTGTGAAACAATTCCACACTGTCTTAAGTGACTGCCAAACTCATAACTCAGATATTCTCCTCCTCGATCAGATCGTAGGAATTTAATCTTCTTGTTACGATGATTCTCAACTTCACTCTGAAATTGTTTGAACTTTTCAAATGTTTCAGACTTGTGTTTCATTAAGTAAATATACCCATATCTACTTAAGTCATCAGTGAAGGTGAGAAAGTAACGATAACCACCGCGCGCCTCAATACTCATCGGACCACACACATCAGTATGTATGATTTCCAATAAGTCATTTGCCCGTTCCATTGTTCTAGAGAACGGCGTTTTAGTCATCTTGCCTATGAGGCATGGCTCACATGTGTCAAGTGATTCAAAATCAAGTGACTCCAAAAGTCCATCAGCATGGAGCTTCCTCATGCGTTTTACGCCAATATGACCTAAACGGCAGTGCCACAAGAAAGTGGTATTATCATTATCAATTCTACATCTTTTGGCATCAATGTTATGAACATGTGTATCATTACTATCGAGATTCAATAAGAATAAACCCCTCACATTGGGTGCATGACCATAAAAGATATTACTCATATAAATAGAACAACCATTATTCTCTGATTTAAATGAGTAACCGTCTCGCAATAAACAAGATCCAGATATAATGTTCATGCTTAACGCAGGCACCAAATAACACTTATTTAGGTTCATCACTAATCCCGATGGTAATCGAAGAGCGAGCGTGCCGACGGCGATCACATCAACCTTGGAACCATTTCCCACGCGCATCGTCACTTCGTCCTTTGCCAGCCTCCGTTTATTCCGCAGTTCCTGTTTTGAGTTGCAAATATGAGCAACCGCACCGGTATCAAATACCCAGGCACTACAACGAGAGTTGGTAAGGTACACATCAATAACATGTATATCATATATACCTTGTTTGTTGTTGGCCGCCTTCTTGTCAGCCAAATACTTGGGGCAGTTCCGCTTCCAGTGTCCAGTTCCCTTGCAATGAAAACACACAGTTTCTGGTTTGGGTCCAGCCTTGGGTTTCTTCACGAGAGGAGCAACTGCTTTGCCACTCTTCTTGGAGTTACCCTTCTTACCCTTGCCATTTTTCTTGAAACTAGTGGTTTTATTGACCATCAACACTTGATGCTCCTTCTGAATTTCAGACTTAGCGGCTTTCAGCATCGCAAACAGCTCGGCGACTGACTTGTTCATCCCGTGCATGTTATAGTTCAACACGAAGCTCTTGTAGCTAGGTGGCAATGATTCAAGAACTCTGTCAGTGATAGCCTCTGGCGGAAGGGGCATCCCTAACTCAGCCAGACGGGTGGAGTACCCAGACATTCTGAGCACATGATCACTGATAGACCCGTTCTCCTCCATCTTGCAAGCATAGAACTTATCGGAGATCTCATATCTCTCGATCCGGGCATTCTTCTGAAAGATAAACTTCAACTCCTGGAACATCTCATATGCTCCATGACGTTCAAAACGTCTTTGAAGTCCCGGTTCTAAGCCATACAACATTGCACATTGAACTATTGAGTAATCATCAGAACGAGCCTGCCAGGCGTTCACAACGTCTAGAGACTCAACTGGAGCGGGTGGATCACCAAGCGGTGCATCAAGGACATAAGCCTTCTGGGAAGCCGTAAGGATAATCCTTAGATTACGAGCCCAGTCCACAAAGTTACTTCCATCATCTTTCAATTTAGCTTTCTCTAGGAACGCATTAAAATTCAGGGGTGCTACTGCGCGAGCCATGATCTACAACATAAATATAGCAAAGACAACTTAGACTATTGTTCTAGATAATGAGTTTAGTTAATCATATTACTTAAAAAACTCCCACTCAAATTGACATCCCTCCGGTCATTCGAGTGTAACATGATCCAAATCCACCAACTCAAGTCCGATCATCACGTGAGTCGAGGTGGCTTCAATGGTGAACATCTTCATGTTGATCATATCTACTATATGACTCATGTTCGACCTTTCGGTCTCTTGTGTTCCGAGGCCATGTCTGTACATGCTAGGCTCGTCAAGTTTAACCCGAGTGTTCCGCACGTGCAACATGGCTTGCACCCGTTGTATGCGAACGTAGAGTCTATCACACCCGATCATCACGGCGTGTCTCGAAATGACGAACTTTCGCAACGGTGCACACTTGGGGAGAACACAATTTATCTTGAAATTTAAGTGAGGGATCACCTTATAATGCTACCGTCGTCCTAAGCAAAATAAGATGCATAAAAGGATTAACATCACATGCAAATCATAAGTGACATGATATGGCCATGAACTTGTGCTTTTGATCTCCATCTCCAAAGCACCGGCATGATCTCCATCGTCACCGGCATGACACCATGATCTCCATCATCTTGATCTCCATCAACGTGTCGCCATAAGGTTGTCGCGCCGACTGTTGCTTCCACGACTATTGCTAACGTTTAGCGATAAAGTAAAGCATTACATAGCGCTTTAATGATTGACACGCAGGTCATACAATAATTAAAGACAACTCTATGGCTCCTGCCAGTTGCCGTACTCATCGACATGCAAGTCGTGATATTCTATACAACACATGATCATCTCATACATCACATATATCTCATCATGTAATTGGCCATATCACATCACAACATACCCTACAAAAACAAGTTAGACGTCCTCTAATTGTTGTTGCAAATTTTACGTGGCTGCTACGGGTTTGCAAGAACCGTTCTTACCTACGCAAAACCACAACGTGGTGTAGTGATTGCTTTTTGATCTTCTAAAAGAACCCTCTTCATTGAAATCGATTCAACTAAAGTGAGAGAGACAGACACCCGCTAGCCATCTTTATGCAACGAAGTTACATGTTAGTTGAAGGAACCTGTCTCGCGTAAGTGTACGCGTAATGTCGGTCCGGGCCGCTTCATCTCACAGTACCGCCGAATCAAATATCAACTAGTAACGGCAAGCAATATGTATACACCCACGCCCACAACTCGTTTGTGTTCTACTCGAGATCTCATCTACGCATAGACCTGGCTCATGATGCCACTGTTGGGAAACGTTGCATGGGAAACAAAAATTTTCCTACGCACACACAAGATCTATCCATGGTGATGAGCATCTACGAGAGGGAGAGTGAATCTACATACCCTTGTAGATCGCTAAGCGGAAGCGTTTAAGAAACGCGGTTGATGTAGTCGAACGTCTCCGCGATCCAAATCGCAAGTCGTCCCTCGATCCGATCACGAACTAGCGCCGAACGGACGGCACCTCCGCGTTCAACACACGTACGGCTTGATGACGCCTTCACCTCCTCGATCCAGCGAGCGATGATGAAGTAGTGGTTGAGTTCCAGCAGCACGACGGCGTGGTGATGGTGGTGAGGAACAATCTCTGCAGGGCTTCGCCAAGCACTACGGAGATTATGACGGAGGATCTAGAGGGTTAGGGTTGCCGCACACGGCTTGGGGAAATCTTGATGTGTCCCGTGTGCTAGCCCTGCCCCTCTATTTATATGTTGAGCCTTGAGGTCTAAACTTGGAGTAAAAGCCTCTTCCAAGTCGGTTTAGCCCGCACAAGGTCGGTTTGGCCCGCAGGAAAAGAGTCCAACTCGGATCCCTGCCGAACCGTGCACAGCCGCGCACAAGCGGTAGTACCGCTCACAAGCGGTAGTACCGCTTGGGCGGTAGTACCGCTTCACACAAGCGGTAGTACCGCTCGGGCGGTAGTACCGCTTCACCAAGCGGTAGTACCGCTTACGCGGCAGCAAAACTACTTTTGCACTTTCCAATACCTCGTGGGCTTTATCCCTTTGGCCCATATAAAGTGTTGCTGCACCCGAACACTTCGGTAAACATCCGGAACCCCTTCCGGTGAACTCCGGAACCCTTCCGGAGATCAAAACACTATTATCACATATATCAATCTTTACCTCCAGACTATTCCGGAGATCCCCGTCATGTCCGGGATCTTCTCCGGGACTCCGAACAACTTTCGGTCACCAACATAATAACTCAATTATACTAATCGTCACCAAACGTTAAGTGTGTAGACCCTGCGGGTTCGAGAACTATGTAGACATGACCGAGACACCTCTACGGCCAATAACCAATAGCGGGACCTGGATGCCCATATTGGCTCCTACATATTCTACGAAGATCTTTTATCGGTCGAACCTCTATGTCAAGGATTCAGTTAATCCCGTATGCTGTTCCCTTTGTTCTTCGGTATGTTACTTGCCCGAGATTCGATCGTCGGTATCTCTATACCTAGTTCAATCTCGTTACCGGCAAGTCTCTTTACTCGTTCCGTAATACAAGATCTCGTGGCTAACACTTTAGTCACATTGCTTGCAAGGCTCATTGTGATGTTGTATTACCGAGTGGGCCCTGAGATACCTCTCCGTCATACGGAGTAACAAATCCCAGTCTTGATCCATGCCAACCCAACAGACATCCTCGGAGATACCTGTAGAGCACCTTTATAGTCGCCCAGTTACGTTGCGACGTTTGATACACACAAGGTACTCCTCCGATGTCAGGGAGTTGCATGATCTCATGGTCATAGGAACAGATACTTGACATGCAGAAAACAATAGCAATAAACTGACACGATCATATGCTACGTTCGTAGTTTGGGTCTTGTCCATCACATCATTCTCCTAATGATGTGATCCCGTTATCAAATGACATCTCATGTCAATGGCTAGGAAACCTTAACCATCTTTGATCAACGAGCTAGTCAACTAGAGGCTTACTAGGGACACAGTGTTGTCTATGTACCCACACATGTATTTGAGTTTCCAATCAATACAATTATAGCATGGATAATAAACGATTATCATGAACAAGGAAATATAATAATAACCAATTTATTTTTGCCTCTAGGGCATATTTCCAACACTGCACACTTAAGGTTCCGTGACGTTTCAGTATAGTAGAGTTATGTATGGTGGTGACCGAAGGTTGTTCGGAGTCCCGGATGAGATCCTGGACATCACGAGGAGCTCCGGAATGGTCCGGAGGTAAAGATTGATATATAGGAAGTCATGTTTTGGTCACCGGAAAAGTTTCGGGTATTTCGGTAGTGTACCGGGAGTGCCGGGAGGGGTACCGGGGACCATCGGGAGGGGTGTCTCGACCCAAAGGACCTCATGGGCTGTGGGAGGAGTCAAACCAGCCCCTAGTGGGCTGGCCTAACCCCCCCCCCCCACTAAGGCCCATGTGGCTTTGGGTGGAAAAAATCCAAAGGAGGAAAGGTGGAAAGGGTTTCCAAGTGGAGAGGAGGAATCCTACTCCTAATAGGATTGGAGTAGGACTCCTCCACCTCCAATTTCGGCCAAACCTTGAGGTTTTGAGGCTGCCTCCTCCCCTCCCTCCCTCCTATATATACTAGAGGATTTAGAGGGAAGAGCTAACCCTAATTGCCACGTGCTCCCTCTACTTCATCTAGATCGGTTTCTCCTCTAGTCTAGTTTCAGCGGTGCTTAGGCGAAGCCCTGTCGGAATTGTTCCACCACCATAGCCGCCGCGCCGTCGCGCCGCCGGAGAACTCTTCTACCTCTCCGCTCCCTCTTGCTGGATCAAGAAGGCGGAGATCGTCATCGAGCTGTACGTGTGCTGAACGCGGAGTTGCCGTCCGTTCGGCGCTAGATCGGAAGGACCGTGATCAGGATCGCGAGACGATTCGTGATTTGATCGCGGGATGGATCGTGATGGGATTGCAGGACGGATCGAGATTGGATCGCGAGATGGATCGTGATGGGATCGCGGGACGCGCGGCGATTTGGATCGCGAAGATGTTTGACTACATCAACCGCGTTTCTTAACGCTTCCCGCTTAGCGATCTACAAGGGTATGTAGATCCACTCTCCCTCTCGTAGATGCTCATCACCATGGATAGATCTTGTGTGTGCGTAGGAAATTTTTTGTTTCCCATGCAACATTCCCCAACAAGTTCTAGCTCACTCATATCGGCTTGCTTGATCGGTGGTGCAATGCACTTTCTTAATTGTGATATATGGAAAACGTCGTGAACTTCAGACAACTCTGGTGGTATTTCCAACTGGTATGCCACTCTGCCTCTTCTAGCAACCACTGGAAATGGACCGATATATCTCGGTGCAAGATTTCCCCAGGTATGGAGCTCTTCACTCCCTTCATGGGGGTTACTCGGAGGTACACGTATTCTCCGGGCTCAAAGGTCACTTCCCGATGTTTTGGATCATAGTAGCTCTTCTGACGGGACTTGGCTGCTCGAAGACGCTCCTGAATATCCTTGACCTGCTTTTCGGCCTCGAGCATCAAGTCCGTGCCAAAGATACGACTATCTCCTGTCTGGGACCAATTCAATGGGGTGCGGCACTTCCGCCCGTATAGTGCCTCAAACGGTGACATCTTCAAACTTGACTGATAGTTGTTGTTATAGGAGAATTCCGCATAGGGTAGGCTGTCTTCCCATTTGGGTCCATGGGTGAGAGCACAGGACCGAAGCATATCCTCCAGTATCTGGTTCACTCTTTCGGTTTGTCCATCTGTCTGTGGATGGTACGTCGTGCTATGCTTCAGCATAGTGCCCAAGGCTTGGTGCAATCGCAACCAGAATGCGGAGGTGAATAGGGAGCCTCTATCTGAGGTGATAGACTTGGGTACTCCATGAAGGCTGACTATCCGGGACATGTAGGGCTATGCCAGCTGATTTGCGTTGAAAGTGGTCTTTACCAGAATAAAGTGAGCCACCTTTGTGAGTATATCCACAATGACCCAGATATCATCATTGCCTCTTGTTGACTTGGGTAGTCCAACAATGAAGTCCATACATATGTCGTCCCACTTCCACTGGGGAACTGGTAAAGGTTGCAGTAGCCCAGCGGGTTTCTGGTGTTCTGCTTTGACCTTGTTGCAGATGTCACAGCAGGCGACATAGTATGCTATATCCCTTCGCATTCCTGGCCACCAAAATGTTTCTCTCAAATCCTGATACATCTTTGTGCCTCCCGGGTGGATGGAGTATGCAGACTCATGAGCTTCCCTGAGTATCTGTTGTCTCAGGTTATTCTGATCGGGCACACATATCCGTTTCTCAAACCATAAAGTGCCTTGGTCGTCCACGTGGAAAGACTTGGCCTTCCCTTTCAGAATTAGCTCCTTGATCTCTTTTATTCCTTTATCTAGCTCTTGGGCCTTCTTAATTACCAAATCATCGACGGCTCCGTAATGGATGAAACGCCTGGGCTCATGAGGTCATGGCAGTAATCGCACCATGGACCGAGCCCTTCCTTGCCTACCTTCTTCGCAAAGAACTCCCCAACGATCAGACAGAGGCGCGACGCATAATCCGGCGATCCAAGGCCTACAAAGTCCACGAGGGTGAGTTATACAAGAAAAGCACCACCGGAGTACTCCAGCGGTGCATATCTGAGGAAGAAGGGCGACAACTCTTGGCCGAAGTCCACGCAGGAATGGGTGGCCATCACGCCGCAGCGAGGGCCTTAGTAAGCTAAGCCTTTCGAGCTGGTTTCTTCTGGCCCACCGCTCGAGTGGACGCCCAGTCGCTTGTCCAGCATTGCGTGGGATGCCAACTTTTTGCAAATCAAAGTCACATGGCCCCAACGGCTCTTCGGACTATCCCGATCACTTGGCCTTTTGCGGTCTGGGGGCTGGACATGGTCGGACCACTTAAAGGGGGGACCAAGAAAAATAAATACCTACTGGTCATGGTGGACAAGTTCACCAAATGGATCGAAGCAAAACCTGTCAAATCAGCCAAGTTCGGACCAGTAATCGACTTTATATCTGGCGTCGTACACCGTTACTATGTCCCGCACAGTATAATAACGGACAATGGATCCAACTTCACCGCCCAGGAAGTAAAAGACTGGTGCGCAAAAATGGGCATTAAGCTCGATTATGCATCGGTGTATCACCCGCAGACCAATGGACAGGTCGAACGAGCCAACGGCCTCATTATGAGTGGTATTAAGCCACGTTTGGTCCGATCTCTTCATGAGTCCGACTGCCATTGGGTGGAGGAACTTGATTCCGTTCTGTGGGGCCTGTGTACCACCCCGAATCGATCAACGGGATACACACCGTTCTTCATGGTCTACGGGGCAGAAGCGGTCCTTCCTTGTGATATTATTCACGATGCACCAAGGGTGCGCATGTACGAAGAAAAGGAGGCCGAGTTAGATCGGCATGACGACATGGACGCCCTAGAAGAGGAACGCGACATAGCTCGGGCTCGCTCTACCTTTTACCAACAGCAGGCCCGGCGTTACCAGAGCAGGGAGGTCAGGGCAAAAGCATATAACGTGGGTGAACTCGTCTTACGGCTCCCGGAGAAGCAGAAGCATAAACTCAATCCCAAATGGGAGGGGCCCTTCATAATTGACGAAGTACTCACAGGAGGGGCTTACCGTCTTCGAAACCCACCGGATAACCGCCTCGAACCAAACCCATGGAACGCAGCTCGCCTTCGGCGCTTCTATGGCTAGACCGGTTTCATCTTACTTTTTATCCTCCTTTTTTCTTTCTTTTTCATTTCTTTTCCCTCCCACTTTGATTTTTGGCAGGTTCGGTTTTTTTCTTCCCAAGTCTATGTTCGGCTAAACCAAGCTAGTGTTAAAATTTTCAGCATACATCGTCAAATGTTAAGTCCGAATAAAACACCTGGGGGCTTCTTCCCGAAGCCGATGAATATATCTTTTAAGCATCTATTGAAATCTATTATGTATGCATGTTTCCTTTGTCGATTGTAAAGCCATTATATGCATCAATTCGAACTAAGATTTTTGCCAAGCTGGGTTGCCTCGCTCCTGTGTTTACCCTCTACGTTCCCGATTGTTCGGCTAGAGAGTAAAGGGAGCACCTCTGCGATTGCTACGGCCGTGTCATCCGGATACGTACCTCAGACGGGTGAAGCCAAAAGCTAGCTATCTTTAGCAGAAAATTGGTCGGCTACGACGGAAGCAACGAATAAAATTACGGTTTTTATTACCGTTGCTTGGGCTCCTTTTCCCAAAAAAGGTCATTAGTCGCATACTAGCAGTATACGGCCTTAACTAGTTACGATTTCCGTAGCAACCTAAAGGAAGGCACCGATAGAGGTACTGTTTTCTTTGGAGGATGTTTCTTACGCTAAGCAGTAATATAACATATCTCCCTGTGTACCTTCTGTCTGTTCGCACCAAATGGCCGGATTGCCTGGTTCCTTGAAAGAATTACCTTTTATCAAGGATATTTTATAAGGAACACTCCCGAGCTCTTAGCACAGGAGGTCGAAGCCGATGGCCGGTTAAGACAGAGTTTACAACACAGACGGAGCAATTTTTTGATTTAAAAGTACATGGTTACATAAAATCACACATCTGGCTACCGGTCAAGATTGTCTATTAAGGCATCTAGGGCGCAATCTTCCTGCGGGAGACGAGCGGCAGGCATCACTTGGTCATACACCAAGTGAAGTGGCACTTCCTGCCCATCAGGCCCTGCTGGCCCAACCCGAGCCATATGCTCGGGGTTAAGACCGGTATAACGAGTCTTGATCATGGCCCACGCCTCTCGTGCTCCCTCCTGGCAGGCCGATGTCTTCCATAGCTCGAACCGACTCCGGGCTTCCTTGAACCGATCAGCTAGTTCGGTCATCCCTTCCGGAGGATTCTCGGCAGGCCACAGCGCTTTTATCATGCTCTTCGTTGGCTTTCCGAGCCTGCTCATGAATGGCGGACAGTTCCATCAAAAGGCTCCCCCGGTAGGATCCGATCTCCTCTTCAGGCCGCCCGGTAAGAAGACCTATACATGAGACAAGGCATGTCCACTACACTTCGTGTACGAGAGACACCCTTCAACGTATATTCACACTTACCGAACATGCCCCTCTGTAATTTTTGGTTCTCCTCTTGGGACTGGGCTAATTGAGTCTTTAAACTCTCAATTTCGTCGGCCTGCTGCTTGTTTTCCGCCTAGAGGTGTTTCTTCTCCTCCAGGTTTCGTTGCAATGAAAGGCAGCTGGCCTCATACTGGGACTCGGCGTACCTCTGAGATTCTCGGGCCTCGTCTAAATCTTTTTGCAACTGCCCTATAGATTCAGCTGCTAAAGAGTACCCTCGCGTCAGCATGGGATTATATACTAAGATCAGCATAATAGATCTACTCACCATGCGCCTCCCGGGTAAACTTCTTCACTTGTTCAAGCTCGGCCTTCACGGCTTCCGCCTGTGTTCGGCTTACTTCCAATTCATTGGCCAATCGCTCGTGCTGTTGCCTTGAGGCCTGCATCATCCATCAAACAACATACGGACCCTTAACTCGGTCGTCCCGATCAATTCAAGGCTCGGGGGCTACTGGGTTTACATATGTGTTCGGATTCTCAAAATCAATCACTCACCTTCAGGCTGGATGATATCAGTTTCACGGCTTCCCCGAGCCCAGCTCCGGTAGCTCCGATGTGCACGTCTGCCGAACATAGAGCATTGAACTCTTGTTCGGAAAATGCCGGGTGGCGCAGGGCTTCTCGTCGCCGCCGGTGCTTCATCGCACTCTCTACTTCGGATTTAGTGACTGACACCGCGTCCCCGTAATCTTCAGGGGCCGGATTGACCACAGGAGCCTCCGCGGCAGGTTCGGTGTGAGCATACTAGCAGTAATTGATTCATTAGTACTGCCGGGCATCCCGGCAACATCCTCGGCTGAAGATGGTTTTACACTTTTCTTGAGTATTTCGACATGAGATCTTCTATGACATCCTATCGATCATAATAATAGTGGATTAAGCAACCGAACGAAGTACCTTTTGGTTGGACGAGTGGTCGGCGCCGTCTCCACGGCCGGCTCACATGAAGGACTCCTGTAGATGCCCGGTCCAGGCATTGCTGCTAAAGCCGACGTTCGCCGCGAGGACCGACGACGCTTGGGAGCAGAAACCGGCATGTTTGGGCCAACGGAGGACGTCTGCCTTTTACGGGAAGAATTTTTCTTCTTGCCCGTGGTGGAGGAGGGGAGTGATCTGGGGTGGTCGGCTATGATAGCCACCTTGGATCGTCAAGGCTTTCTTGGTAAAAGACCCCGTCCTCATACTCCAGTGACAGCTCCGGATCGTCATGGAATCCTGGATCTTCATTGCGATAGTAATTCTCTGGTTGGGGGGCCGGACAGTTGATTGTCTCGACAAAGCTCCTCCATTCCTGTTTACGCGGATTAAAAGCGTTAGTCAAAGAGGGCCAATAAACACCCGAACTCAGGTCGCAAAGTCGAAAGGCTTACCCATTCGATGGGGTTGTAACTCGAGTAGCCCTCCTTAACCAGTAGCCGAACAAAGTCTTCTTTCTCTCCTTTGTACAGGTCGGCAAGTGCGGCTGCCAATGCCGCTTGGTTGGCAGGGCCCAGCCGTCGGGAGCGAGTGGCGTCACTCGTTCCGTTGTAACGCCACAAAGGATGTATCCTTTGCTGAAGAGGTTGAACGCATCGGGTGATGGCGGCGGCCATCACCCCAATCATGGTCAGCTTGTGATGAGCCAGTATCCTGACGTGGGCAGCCAAGCATTGAACTTCAGCACTGTCCTCTTGGGACGAACTCTTCGGTCACCAATTGTACCTTTTCTTCAAAGGGGCATCGGAGTATTCGGGCAAACCCCTCCGAGCTGGGTCGAATAGGGGAACGTCCTCGATATAGAACCATTCCGAAGACCATTCTTCGGATTCCTTCTTCGGTGTCCCCACTGGGTACCCTGTCCCGGCTATGCGACATACTTCGGCTCCTCCGACTTCTCGAATTGTCTCACCCCAAGTTCGGGGGATGAGGAAGAAGTACTTCCTCCATAAATCAAAGTGCGCCTCGCAGCCCAGGAACATTTCGCAAAGGGCAACAAAACCCGAGATATACAGAATAGATCCGGGGGTAAGATGATGGAGCTGGATCCCGTAGAACTCCAGCAATCCCCTCAGGAAGGGATGAATGGGGAATCCTAGGCCCCGCAGGAGGAAAGGCACGAAGCATACCCGCTCTCCCTTGTGAGGGTTAGGGAAGTTTTCCGCGAAGGCTTCGTTGTTAAAGGAGGTCAAGCCGGCGCGGGTAGCCGCCAGATCCGAGGATGGAAGATACCCTTGGGTCTCGAGGTCACGCAGCCGAAGGAGGGATACAGAGCAACTTGCCCAATCCCCGGGACGAGAGCCGTAAGGACGCGAGGAAGAGCTGGGGGCGCTCGCCATGTTTTTTGGAGATCTCTCTCTTGAAGTTTTTCTGATGGGGAGAAAGAAGAAGATGTGACCCAGACCACGATTTGACTTGCTTAAGTAGGTGGTGCCTCCCTTGCGGGAGGGGTAGTCTTGTAAAAAGCTGTCGGGCCGCTCGTCTCCCCTCGGCGCGCAAGGATCGAGAAGGCGCTGAAAGTTATTACAGTGGGTCCCGCAAATTCTCGACGTTCGAGAATTCTCTGATAACGGGATGGTTGCCGAGCAAGAAGAGACAGAGGGACTCACCTCGCAAACCGAAGACTTCAACACGCAAGATAGTCCGGATGATATACCTCGGCATTGGAGGCTAGTTCGGGTGCTACTGAGGGAGTCCGGGATTAAGGGGTCCTCGGACTGCCGGCCTATCTCTCATAGGCCGGGCTCATGGGCCGCTCGCTGAGGATGGGATCGATCGGAGGCCACGTCGTTATGAAGGAAACTTCTGGAGTCATGATGTATCTTTCAAGTTCAAGGTAGTAGATTAGGCATGTCTTATCCCTCTGGTGAGCAACCGACTATGTGTAACCCTAATGACCCCCGGCGTCTATATAAGCCAGGGGGTTTTAGATTGTAGGACAGAGAAACTCATCTAGGGTTTTAGCTAGTCGATCTCGAGGTGGATCAACTCTATAACCTTCATACCATCAATATAATCGAGCAGGACATAGGGTTTTACCTCCATAGGAGGGCCCGAACCTGGGTAAACATCGTCTCCTTCGTCCCCTTGTTACCATCGATCCTAGACTCACAGCTCGGGACCCCCTACCCGAGATCCGCCGGTTTTGACACCGACACCCAGACCGCAAATGGCCAGGTGATTGGAATCTTTCGCAATTCTTGATTGGAAACATTAACCTTAATACATAACAAAATTTGTCACCTCTAGGGGAAGTTAAAACAACTCCAGCCCCCGAGCCTTCCAACTGTCTGGATCCATCAAAATGAATTGTCCAATATGTATTATCCGGCTTCTCCTCAGGCGCTTGACACTCCGTCCAGTCATTTATAAAATCCACCAAGGCTTGAGACTTGACAGATGTTCGAGGCACATACCTCAAATTTAGGGGCCCAAGCTCAAGTGCCCACTTAGCAATCCTGTCGGTGGCTTCTCTATTTTGAATGATATCCCCCAAAGGAGCAGAGCTAACCACTGTGATTGGATGTCCCAGGAAATAATGCTTCAGCTTGCGATTTGCCATGAACACTCCATACACCAGCTTTTGCCAATGCGGGTATCTTTGCTTGGACTCTATCAAAACTTCGCTGACATAGTAAACCGGCCTCTGGACTGGGTACTCTTTTCCTGCCTCCTTGCGCTCCACAACAATCGCCACGCTGACAGCCTGATTATTAGCCGCCACATACAAGAGCAGCGGTTCTTTTTCCGCGGGAGCAGCCAAGACAGGCGGCTCAACTAACTGCTTTTTGAGCGCTTCAAGCGCATTATTGGCCGCATCACTCCAGACAAAATCATCTGTCTTTTTCATCATCTGATATAAAGGTATAGCCTTCTCGCCCAGGCGGCTTATGAACCGGCTTAAGGCGGCGACACGACCCGCCAAGTGCTGGACATCATTAATGCACGCCGGCTTAGATAATGAGGTGATAGCCTTTATTTTATCCGTGTTAGCTTCGATGCCCCGTTCTGAGACAAAGAATCCCAGGAGCTTGCCTGTAGGAACACCGAAAACACACTTAGCTGGATTAAGCATCATCTTATAAATCCGTAGGTTATCAAAAGTCTCCTTCAAATCGTCAAGCAGAGTCTCCTTCTTCCTTGACTTGACTACAATATCATCCACATAAGCATGAACATTGCGCCCAATTTGGCTATGAAGACCATTCTGCACACAGCGTTGTTAAGTCGCATGCGCACTTTTAAATCCAAAGGGCATGGACACATAGCAGAAAGCTCCAAAAGGTGTGATGAAGGATGTCTTCTCTTGGTCTTTAACTGCCATCTTGATCTGATGGTAACCCGAATAAGCATCCAGGAAACATAAACTCTCACAACCCGCTGTTGCGTCAATGATCTGGTCAATACAAGGGAGAGCAAACGGATCAACCGAACAAGCCTTGTTAAGATCTATGTAATCCACACACATGCGCCACGTGTCGTTCTTTTTAAGTACAAGCACGGATTAGCCAACCACTCCGGGTGAAAAACCTCCACAATGAACCCTGCTGCCAAGAGCCGGGCTACCTCTTCCCCAATAGCTTTATGCCGCTCCTCATTGAAATGACGGAGGAATTGCTTGACTGGCTTAAACTTAGGATCCACATTAAGGTGGTGCTCAGTGAATTCTCTCGATACACCCGGCATGTCAGAAGGTTTCCATGCGAAGATGTCCCGATTCTCATGGAAATTCGATGAGCGCGCTTTCCTATGCGGGGTCCATGTTAGCCCCGATAGTGACCTGCTTCGATGAGTCGCCAGGAGCAAAATCCACCAACTTGGTATCTTCTGCCACAAACTTCAGGGGCGGGTCAGACTCTGTGCTGGGCTTTTTTAACGGGGTCATATCCGCCATGTGAACATTATCTGTATAGAACTTGAGCTCTGCCTCCGCACAACTTGTCTCCGCATACGCAGCATCACCTTCCTCGCACTCAAGAGCAATTTTCCGATCACCGTGCACCGTGATCGCCCCTTCCAGACCCGGCATCTTAAGCTGCAAATAAACATAACAAGGTCGGGCCATGAATTTAGCAAAGGCCGGTCGCCCAAACAGGGCATGATACGGGCTCTTGATTTTGACTACCTCAAACCACAAGGTTTCCACCCTGTAATTCTTGTCATTACCGAACGCCACCTCGAGGCCAATTTTCCCTACAGGATAAGCGGACTTGCCTGGTAGTACACCGTGAAATACTGTAGATGACGGCTTGAGATCCTTGTCAGTCAACTCCATCCGGCGAAAGGTGTCATAGTACAAGATGTTGATACTGCTGCCACCGTCCATCAGTACGTTTGTGAATTTATAGCCTCCTACCTGAGGGGCCACCACAAGCGCCAAGTGTCCCAGATTATGAAGCCTTGGCGGGTGATCCTCCCTCCTCAATGATATCGTGTACTCAGACCACTTCAAGTACTATGGAAGAGCCAGCGTTGTGGTGTGAACCACCTTCTTGCGCAACTTCTGATCTCGCCTGTCTAAACTTGTGGCGAAAACATGATACTCGCCTCCATTAAGCTGTTTCCGGTTACTCTGATACCCTGACTGGTTGTTCTGCTGCTGACCACCATTACCGGGTTGCTGATGATGGCCGCCCTGATTACCTTGACCCTGATAACCCGAATTTGAGCCGCCTCCACTGAAGCCTGACCCGTGAGAGCCGGATCCTGACCCGCCATGCGGTCCATTGCCGTTACCATGATGCTGATTAAGGCTGTAATTCCGGAATTCTTGCATGATATAACAATCCCTCCAAGCGTGAGTGGACGGCTTGCCGGGTTGACTGTGCTCCGGGCAGGGTTTGTTGAGCATTGCTTCTATGTTGAAAGGGGTTTTGGCCTTGCCAAAAGGCGGTTTGCCGTTGCCCTTGGCACGATTGTTTCCGGTGTTGGGGTTGGCTACCAGATCTGACCCGCCGTCCGGGTGCTTTCGCTTGCCGCCATTACCCGGGTTGTTATTTCCTGTCGCGTTCTGCTGTTGGCCCTTGTCGTTGCCGTTCTTCTTACCCTTAGCTGACTTCTCCTCATCGGAACCCGGATCCTTAGTGGTATCAGAATCTGCATATTTGGTGAGAGCCGACATGAGCTCACCCATGTCCTGATCGGAACGCTTGAGCCGTCCAAGCTTTTGTTTAAGGGGTAAGAAGTGAAAATGTTTCTCCAGAATCAGGACTGCTTGAGCCGCCGAGATATTATCAGATGAGTGAATAACGGTCGAAACCCGCCGGACCCAATGATGGGCCGACTCATCCTCCTGCTGCACACAATGATCGAGGTCAACAATCGTCATAGGCTGCTTGCATGTCCCTTGGAAATTCTTGATAAATCGTGCTTTTAACTCGGCCCAGGAAGTAAAGGTATTGGGAGGCAGACCCTTTAACCATGTACGAGCCGGTCCTTCCAACAGCATGATGAAGTATTTTGCACAGACCGCATCACTGACATCCAACATCTCCATGGCTAACTCATAACTCTCGATCCAAGCCTCCGGGGGTAAATCAGCCGTATAGTTAGGCACTTTGCGCAGTCCTTTAAAATCCTTAGGCAAGCGCTCATTGCGTAGTGCCGCTGTTAAACAAGGCACACCAACAGCCCTGGAGGAGACTCCGGCTCCCACCGAGGTTGAAGGGGTCACCAGGGGCGGCTCAGGAACCTTCGGGTCATCTGTCGCTGGCGTCGCTCCCCGATGGGCTCTGCCCTTGTCCACAATCGCCTGGGCGTTGGTACGGGGCGGGTCATTACAGGGCGGGTTGCGCCGTCGCTTGCTGCTGGAGACCGCCGGTGACTCCACGCGTCGGCTGTAACTGCGGCTTGGGATGGGGGTTGAGTGTACACGACTCCGACTGTACGTACACTTCTCCTGCTGAGCCACCGCCGTTTGTATCAACTCGATGGCGTTCCGTGCTTCCTCAGCGAAAGGCGTCCCCTCAGCGAGAGGAAGTGCATTGAGCCTGGTAGCCGCTGTTATCATGTTGTCCACCGGGTTAGAATAGTGGCCAGGTGGTGTCGAAAAGTGCTGCGGTGGTGTCTGATTCCCACGGAGCGGGTCTAGCTGCTGCGTCACTTTCGTGGCCCGGGTTATGGCCAGTGGCGCACTCGGTCCTGCCCCGGGGGTGTTAAAAAGGTTCCGGGGCTCATACTGCACCAGGAGGCGGGTCTAAGACCTCCTCCAAAAGACTACCTTGGAAGCATGTTGATCCAAATTAAAACGGAAAGCTTCCGCCCTCAGACGCTCCGACTCAGCATCCATCTAAACTTGCAAAGTGTTGATATCCTCTTCGGCCTTGGTCATCAGCGCTTTCAGCCTGGTAATCTATGCATTGCGCTCCGCTTGATTCCCAGTCGTGACCTCGGTTCCCATCAAGGTTGTCAGCTCATCCATCAGATCCAACAAGACTTGGGTCGGCGGCCTGGCTGAACCGGGACCTGACGGGGCAGCTCCTGCTGCCGCTCCGGTCATCGTGCTGTTGAGAGTCGGCGCCGTGCCTTCCATGAAGATGGCGGCTCGGCTTGGCGGATCATAGGGCTCCAAAATACTGTCACCATCGGCATAGCCCCCAAGACCACCGTCATGAAGTTGATAGATCGATTCTGTCTCTCCGCTCGAGGGCCCGTCATCCGAGAGGATAAGGGTTTCCCCTCCCGACGCGGATTCTTCCATGCCCTGGGTGAAACCGATGAAAACGCTCCTCCGACCGGGTTGAACACGGGCGGGTTGCGTACGCCGGGCTGACTCGACGAGGTTGGTGCAGACGTCTGGCCCGGGCTCAGATCCGCCGATCTTTCCGATGAAGACGTGAATTCCGCCGAAGGGGACCCGCTACCCGTCCTCGATTGAGTCGGCCTCGGGGCCCCAGCCAGCGTCGTCGATGTAGAGCTTGCCGCGACGACTCTTAGTCATCCTGCCGATGGCGTATCCCTCGATCCCTGGGAGAGAGCCCTCCGAGTACTCCAAACCACCGCGCATCTGCCCCACGGTGGGTGCCAACTGTCGTGGTTTTATCATGGCAGATGTCCTAGTTAAAGGACTTAGGTTCGGGGCCATCGCTATGGCGGTTAACTCGAAGGGGTTGATCGGGACGAAGGACACGAGTTTACCCAGGTTCAGCCCCTCCGATGGAGGTAAAAGCCTACGTCCTGCTTGGTGTTGTATTGATTGGGTATCGATTACAAGGGAGCAGATTCGCTTGACCTAGCTTTCGATCGATTGTTTCGTACCTAAGCCGCCCAGGGAACCCGCCTTTATATACACAGGTCGAGGCCCTGGGCTTACAAGAGTCCGGGCCGAGTTACATCTAGTAACCAACCTTAACTCTAAATCTCCTTGTCTTATCTAGCAAGTCATCTCCGGCGGCTTACGCCTCCGGGTTACATGTTGTCTTCTCGCTCTGGACCTCCACCCGGCCAGTCTAGTACCTGCCAGCGGGCTCATCTTAGTCTTCCGGCTTGCTTAAGGCCTTACTGTCCAAGCCGCCAACCTCCTAACCCGGCCCCTCCTGGGCGGGTCTCACCAGGGGGTTATATCCCCAACAAAAACTTAGTTGCTCCTTTGACAAACAGTTGAAAGCAACAAAACTTAGAGGTTGCAAGGAGATAACGAATGGCATGAGGAACAAGCAAGAATTCAAAAGAAATTTGGGCAGCACTTCGGTAGAAAAGAGAGGAAAAACTTGATAAGATGGAGAGAACTTGAAAAGATAACACAACACTCTGGTTAATTGGACAAGCAAGGAAAGAAAAAGATCTTGATAACACGAGACGATGATTCGAAGAGAGCAACAACACAAAGCCTCTGGAACAAAACACTAGAAGCTAGATCGATGGAAGGAAAAGAACGGGGAAGAAAATGACAACTTCCATCCCAATTGAATTTGAAAAGAGTACTTACAAAGGAGATATTGAACGGAGTTGTTGGAACATCAACAACGAAGAGAATAATCTTGTTGTGGGCTTACGGACCACATCTCAACATTATGAGGTGACAGCAGGCCACACATGGAAAACAATTGATTGATTGAGATCAATGAAGAGATAAAACTTCTTTCGCCAAGAGGAGGAGGAGAAAACTTGAATCATTTATGACACCATGATAGCAACAATCCTTAGGAAATGCATTAGGTGAAATCCAATCCAAGATAACTCCGAGAAAGAAATGATGGATTTAAATATCCCATTCTTGATAAATTATCTTAGAGACTCCTCATGAATCAGGAATGATATAACACCATCTCAAAAGATAAGAGAGAATGAATTGCTCTTAGAAATGCAAGATAAAGAACACTTGAGCACCTCCAACAAGAATCTTGAAGAACACTTCGAGAAGAGTTACATCCTTCACAACCCACCATGAAGAACCATCGGGAAGAACTCCAGAATGAGAGGATGATAGAAAATAATTGAAAGTTGCAAAAAGACAAGATTGAGGCCTTGCTATGATTTAGATGAAGCTTTCCGAACAGATATTTGAGCAACTTGAACTCCGGAAAAGAAAAGAAGAACCACTTAGAATCTAGAATTAGATATCATGAACACACTCCGAAAGAAGGATTGCAATCCCTTTAAGAAATAAGAATAAGAATTATGTTATGCTTATGCTTCATCGAGTTAAATTGATGACAAGCAACGGATTTGGCATACCACCTATTCTTCTTGAAAAGATTGGAGAGAAAGATATGGCACAAACTTTTAGAAGTCTTCCTCGAAACACCGGCAAGAATTTGAAATGAATGAGGATACTACGAATGGATGGAATTACATGAGAACGAGGAGAACATGATCCACCTAGCAGAAAACTTGAACAAACCGCCGGAATAATTGAGATACGAACGAAGAGACAACAATTGAGAAGAATTTGAGAACGAAAGCTGAAAGCCAGACAGGTCTCTTCAGCTGCAACCTTCGCCTGGGCTGTGGCCAGCTTTTCGTGCTACCCCTTGAGGGAACGGATCTGTTGATTATATCAGTCTAGCAGATCTTTCCCTCTGGCCCTCAACTGCTGCTCCACAAGTCCAACTTGCTCGCGCTGCTCCTTGATAGACTGCCACTTGAGGTTGTATCTGCTCTGGACGTCTTTGATACCAGTTGCCACGGTATCTAAGAAGGACAAGTCTTGGGCACTGTCAACAGAATCGTCAACCTCCTCAACTCTTTGAAACAGCGGTGCCAGTATGCGCTTGATTTCTTCGTTGATCTCCGTGCCTGCTGAGAAGGATGGATTGGCAGTCGTTGGATACAGACGCGTGGTGACCAATGCAAGATGATTTTAGGGAGGCCGCAATGAAGACGCCAGAGGATAGCTAGGAGAAAGGGGTCCCAGGGATTGGAGCGGGGTCTTCTCCTCGACGGGTGCCTCTGAGCTTATCACGTTGCCGGAGTCCAGCTCCATCCTCTCCACTGGTTCCTGAAGTTCCCCGACAACCAGCTCGCGACCTTCTGCAGCGGCAATCTTCGTGGCCTCCTCGGCAGCGTCCTTCCCGATATTTGCAACCTCCTCAAGCAGCTTGGGCTCTTCGGGAAGTAGAGCTGCAAAACCAAGTAGCACACGGAAGGATTAGATTCAGAGATCGATAAATCATGCAGAGAATGAAAAAGTGGAAATAAGGGCATATAGGATCCCCGGCAGAGATTGTTGCAGAAGAGCATTACCTTCTCCGGCAACATTCATTGCCGGCGCGCGACCTGTTGCCGCATCAATGGTGACGTCCTCGACGCTGGCGATCTCTTCGGTGGAGGCCCTTGCTGGAGACTCCTTTTCGCTAAGGGCGGTCGATGAGAGACCTTGAGACAGGGGCCCCTCCTGGGAAGCCCCTCCTTGGTGACTCTCTCCCATCTCATGGGCGGGCGTAAGGGGACGTTCTTCATCCTTGCTGATGGAGGAAGCTTGCACCTGGGTTTCGTGATGAGGACTTGGCTGGGGGCTGGGCACGGGGTTCTCCCATGTGTCCCTTGCCGGGCTCGCGCCCACCGCGGACTCCAACCCCGCCAAGGACTTGGTTCGCTTAGCCCTGTGCACCAAGGGCTCCTCGTCCTCATCCCTGTCAGAAGGCGATCATTCAAGCTCAATTAACAGAAATCAAAGATAAGTAAAATCACATATCTCAAGTTCGATGCATTTTCAATGCCCAAGGAAACCCTTAGTATTTCCCTCACTGTTGGTAGTGGAGTCCTCCACGTGGTAAGAACCCTTGTCGGGACGAGCCGCCCCCCTGTTTTTGGTTAACAACAGTGGGGGCTGCGCCAACACCGGCAAGGAGCTCTGTCGGGGAACAACGCCAACCTGTTGCCGGGGGCTCGTTCTCTCTTGGCACTCGTGGTTAAGTAATGATCCAGCAAGTGGCTCCGTGTAGCAAGGACAAAATGTACCAAGACAGTATAAACAGGGAAAGAAAATGATAGTACTTGCAAGAAGGGAAATGGCACTTTTTCTCATTCACTTTTCAATACAAGCTAGATAAGGGTTACATTGGAAGGCGCGCCTTTGTAATAATCATTTATTTGGCTTTGTCCCCTAGAAACAAGACACTAAAGAGAAAGGGGATAAGAGAAGGGCCCAAACAGAAGCCCAGCCTGACCCCGTCAGGACCAGCATTGTGCCGATGGCGGGCCCACCGGAAGGGAAGACGAAGCCAAAGCCCACGAGCCTGCCGGGTTCCAACTGGGAAGGAGGGGCGGCCTCCAAGTCAAGGACCCCCAGCAAATCGCTCTGCCGGGGGAGTCGATGATGGTGATGGTGCGCCCGACGGTCAGCTAGAGTCTGAGTCGGCATACTCCGACTTGACGGCTGGGGACTCGCTGTCGTCGTCTTCAATGACACTGTCCTCCTCGTCGCTATCGCTTGAGGAGGAGCTTTCAACGTCGCTCGAGCTCTCCTCGCAGCAGCCTAGGCGGACCCCAGAGTGCCCGAAGATCTTGACGAGAGCACGTTGGCCTCCACCATCTTGAAGCGAAGAACGTGCCCATCCATAAGGTTATGGGCACGCGCGAAGGTTTTCCACCCACGCCTGAGAAGCATGAAGCGGGGCGCCGGGAACTCAGCATCCGCCCGCACGGCGCCATTACAACAGCCATGCACCCGCAGCCACATCGCGTGTGTCTTGTCAACCTCCATCACCCTAGCGAAAGGGCGAGGGAGTCGTAGGCGGCTGCGGGGGAAGCCACGCAGCCTAATGACAAACTCCAACGCCGAACCTTCGGAGTGTCCTTCTGCTGGAGGGAGATCCGCCGGCGGAGGAGGAATGTGCGCGGCACCACGCCTTCCCCGGCCGTGAGCCCCGCGCCGGCCTCGACCCCTTTCGGTACTCCCTCCATGCGCACTGGAACCTCCCTCTACCTCCATGGCTGAAGCGGTGGCATGATCCCGATGGGAAGCCCTCACCGTCGCGGCAGGAGTTTGGGGTCGCCCCCGTCCCCTGGGCATGCTGGTAACTAACGCGGCTCAAGGCAAGGAAACCGGAAGCGGAAGAGTGGGTTCTGTGTGTTCGAGCTCAAGGAGGAAGAAAGGGTGGATGAGCATCGCCTCTCGAGACATCCCAATTTATAGGGAGGGTGCGGGGGCTGGCTCTCCCCCACTCCAAGGGTCGCCGCCCGTCTCCACCAATCCCACTACCCACGATCACGGGCAATATAGGTAACCGCCACATCGCTCCAATCCATGGCGTTGTGGTTTCTGCCACGACCAGGGCTTTAAGTCACGCGCACCCGCCGGTAGCTCCCCGCTATGCATGCGGCGCGCGTGGCGGAAACGGCCTAAGGAAGTGGGTCAGTGCTGACCATTAATTTGGCAGTTACTCCCTCACATTACGCGCCTGTGCATGAATTTTGGGCCTGACCCAACGGCACTTGGCGAGCACGTGTGGGCCATCCCGGGGGCTCCTGTTGGTGCACTAGAACAGGGGTACCCTGTGCCCCTGACTTATGCACAGGCGACAACAACGAAAACTCTTCAAATACCAAGCCAACCCGGCAAGGATCAAGGCAAAACTTCAGCAAGCCCTACGTGACAGCCCCAAGCCTGGGACTGCTGCACGCCAAGCACTCCCTCGACGCTTGCCGGGGGCCAGGACATGCGCCTCCTCTTGAAGACCCGGCAAGCCATCCCACGGCAGGCGCGAGCCAACCTGTCACCGCTCCACCTCATCGCAAGGCCAATCACTTGTCAATGCGGTGTCGAGCCCCTAGGTGGCTAAAAGGCTCTCGCTAAAACACGTGGCTACTCGCTGGAGGACAAATTACCCCTCCTTGACACCCGTCCTTAGACGTGTCGAGGTGGGGCGCAATGGTTAGCTAAAGCAGTAGAATAATCTTGCCGGGGATGCACCCCTGCACGCCACCTAGACTAGCAATGATGGTATTTTGTCTCTATTGCCAGAGTTAGGTATGATAAGCTCTACTAGCTATCTAATCATCCGACAATGTCTTTTTTGCCACTTTGGTTGCCCCTTGTGCTATAAAAGGAGGCCCAAGGCAACCTAGCTTAGGATACGGACTTTTGAACACTTGTACTCGCGTAGTAGCTCCCCCGAAGGCAACCCTTGCCAGGCTGGAGCGATGCGCGTTCTTCGTGTTCCTCTAATCAATCCACCCACAAAGCAGGAGTAGGGTTTTACGCTTCACAGCAGCTTGAACCTGGGTAAATCGCCGTGTCGTCTCGCTGTCTCTGCTCTTTGTGCCTGCGTCCATGCCCCCGCCAAACCACAAAGGGGCCGATGGCCCCATAGGTGATCGTGTGCATCCAGCCCCCGACCGTGGTGGTGTAGACACTAGAGGTGCTAAAGGAGCAGTCAGAGCAATAGCTGGTCCTGATGAAGATGGTCTCGACTCGGGAACTAGCATGGCAGACGATCTTGCCTGAGTCTTGAATTGAGTGTTGGTCCAGAGAGGAGGACCACCATCATCTGAGGAATGGGGACTGGGCACTGCATGAACCTCCTGCTTCAGCTGAGTGACAGTTTTCGTAAGCTCATCCACCTTGTTGTCCAGAGCGTGAAACTTGGTTTCCATGATCCGCACAATGCTCTTCTGGTTCTTAAGAATCTCAGCAACATTCTTCTCTATATCTTGGGAAATTTGATGAGAAGTGACATTTGATCACTCTTTACCTTAGGCACTTGAGCACTAGTGGCTCTAGCTGCTTCTACCTCTCCCTGTGTAGTAGCTGAAATGGGATGATAGGGGTCCATCACCACACTATTGTCCTCTAGCTCCGGCTGAAGTGGCATATGAGGACGATCAAGTGCATATACATTCTTCTCCAGCTTGGAGTTGATGAGCATCTGAATGTATGGTGCATATCCCCATGATTGTTTCTGATCAGCAGCTGTCCTCTGATTGTCTCTACAATCAAATCCATCACCCGAAATCTGGTGTGGTTGTCTATATGGTGCAACATGTTAATGGAGTACCCCTGATCATCTTATCATCTCCTCACTTGGGCATCAAAGTATATCTCATGATCATGTTGGTGGTGGGTAGTCCTGCTTGCAAATGATAGACAGAGCCAAACTTATGTGTTTTCACATAGGCAGCAGGGATAGGAGTGTACATGTCAACCATGGAGTTGTGACTCATCTTGGCTTCCGCGTAGACGTCAAGATCTCCTTCTTCTACCTGTGGGGATCCTAAGATTGTAGCCCACTCATCCACAGTAGACTGATATCTGACTCCCTAAGTCATCCATATGATATGGCCGTCTAGGTAGAAATGAGTTGTGGAGTAGAACTGCATAATCATCTCGCCATTCCAAGCCGTGAACTCTCTCCCGACAAAGTTCTCAATGTCTATGCATCTGAAGTTGTCCTGCACATTGGGGAAGTAGTCCTCATTTTCCTTGATGTAGGCCCAGTCAACATATCTCATGTCACTGACTGTTGGGCCCTTGTCAAATAGGACAGTCTCATAGAAATCATGTTGTTCCTTAGTATAGAACCTGTCATCAACAACAGTCTTCCTCTTGGAGGCATATGGGTCCTTTGCTCTCCATTTACTCAGCCCTTGATCTCTTCTCTTCTTCATGTCCTCAGCAACTGGATGAGCATCATTATGCTCTGGCAGATGAGGTCTATGCTTTCTCAACACTGTCAAATTTCCCTCCTCAGCATCTGCTCTGGATGTGGAACCCTTGTTCTTTGTAGCGGATGGAATGTCCCTGGTAGTTCTCTTGGGCTTGGGTGCTGCAGGCTTCTGTGGAGTTGCTTGCTTGCTCTTGGATCGAGCCTGGCTAGGCATTGCATCAGCAAGCAATTTCTTCTTCTTGGAAGGAGGAGGTTTTGCAATTGGTTCTTCCTCTTCCTCTTCTTCCTGCTCTGTTGGATCCTCATACATGGAGGTTGGCCTGCCAATAACATGCACAATCCTCTTTCTGGCTCTCTTCTTCTCTCCTGCCTTCTTGGGCATAGACTTTGAAGTCCTTGGAGACTCATGAGTGAGAGTCATCACAGCCTTAGCACTCTCAGGTGCTCTCATAGCCTCAGAACTGGCATATTCCTTTCTCACTGGCCTCTTGGAAGAAGTGGCCTCATTGGCAGGTTTCCTTGCAGCTTTTTCCTTCCTGTCTTGCTGCTTCTTGGAGGTGACCTCTTCCGAAATAAAGTCTGCATCCTCTTCATCTGAATTTAGTTTCCTCCTTTCCCTTGTAGCAGCTTTAGGCAACCCATGAGAAATGGGAGTGCCTGGATCCTCTAAAGATGAGGAACTAGCTTCTAGGCTAGTGCCAGCATCCATGTCAACACTCCGATCTCTGAAATCATTGTCACTGTCTTCTGAGCCTGACATTCTGAACCTGTGAATAGATGTGGATGAGCAGAAGGGATGAGCATCACAAAACACAGAAGTTTTTGAAAATTTTAGCTCAAAAAATGTAGTCTATGAATTCTGCAACATGTAATTTGGTCCCACTGAGTTTTAATTTTTGGAGCTACCGAGACAGACTTTCTCCTATGACAGAAACTTGGTAAGCTTTTCGATTTCACCGAAAAGACTGACACGGTCTCACCGAGAAAGTTCTCACATCCCTAAAAATCGAATCGGTCTCACCGATTATTTCCACTCGGTGATACCGAGATTGCAGGATGTGGAACCCTAAAACTAAATTTTTGTGTTCTGCTAATCTAATGGATTTTCTATGAGGATAGAGTCGTTTCAAACCATGGCAAGACGAGAAACAAAACCTAATGCGCATGAATAGGAAGGTGGAGCGCAAAGGGGGCCGAAACCTTACCCTAACTCGGTGAAGGTTCCACTATGGCGGGGGCGGTTGCCGTCGGCGGCAAAGGAATTCGGCGGCGAGGGCGCACTGGAGATGAGGTGGAGGTCTGGAGACGAGATCTGTGGTAGGAAAGGGGTGCGGGAGGCCGAAGAGTCGAAGTAATTTTCAACTTCGGGTCTGCGGAGTATATATACCCTGTTGCTGTCGGTGACACTGATTTGGAAATTTCGGTGCCACCAAGTTTCATAACTGTTAGGTGACAGTGAAACTCGGTGAGGCCGAGATTTAAGGATCGGTTGCACCAAGGTCAAAAACCAGATCAACCCAGCGATTCGGTGGAACCGAGATTTTGATGTTGGTTACACCGAGATGCACATGGGAGGTTTTGGAAGTCAGCTCTTTATCGAAACGGAACTCCGAGTGCTCCTCACACAGAGGGTTCGAGAAGTGCTTGCTCAAGTTTTGTGACGAAGCATGAATAGAATTTGAGACCAGAAAGCATAGGTAGCTAGAGAGAGGTACTTAGGCATTCCTGTATATCCAATTGGCCAAAGAAAATGAAAGCCAAATAACAAAAATTGGATATCCTCGAATGAGAAAAGATATGCATATCAACATGCTCACATAATAAAATGTCAAATGAAATATGCCAAACATGCAAAACCACTCTAGTATCTACCAGGCACTTTGACGATGACGGAGTTATCTATATATGAGTATATTGACTTAGGAGCCAAGTAAGAATACTTGATCATAGGTCATACTCATCGTTTAAGCACAAGTGGGGTTACCACTTTTACGTAAAGCATTTAATGTGTTCACATCTTTAATATACGCTTTGACTCAAGTCTTATAGTAAAGCTCCCCCTTGATGTGACATCCCCCCTAAGAGGGATAAACTAACCTTGGGTTTTGTCGTAGAAGACTTCATGTAGGTGTTGTAGTAGTGGATGCTCATAGTTGATCAAGATCATCTTGAGTTAGGAGCAATCCTTGTTGTTTCTTACTCTTCTAGCCTACATGGGTTAGTCCCACACAAGAGAAAATACAAGGACATCTATGGACATAGAGTGAAATGCATATATGATGATGTCCATTGATTCATTCATTACCTTGTCCCTTGCTTACCTATGAGGGAATGTGTGACTCCTTGAACTATTGCATAAAGTTGAAGTTGATGGCAAATAGTCCTTGCCAAATATGAATATGAGTAAATTTTGTTGGCAGAGTCACCCCTCAAAGAACTTTCTCTGATTCTTCTTCTTTGGGACCCACATCAACTTGATGGGGATCCTTGGAGTTGAAGTAGCACTTTTTGAGGTAGAGCTTGTAGTAGCTTTGGGAACCCACTTTACCATGGCTTAGGACTCATCTTCATATGTGTCAATCTCTCCTTGAAGCTTGTCCCTGCCCTTGAGCTTGTGGTCTTGTGGTGGAAGGTCATCTTGAGATTTTGTTCCCTTGGGGATAGTATGTTCATACTTCTCCTTTTGAGGAACAAACTTTCGGTTTGGGGTATTGACCTTCTTCCCATTCAACTCCATTGGCGTTGAAGTAGCCAATGCCTTGGTTCTTCTGGTATCCTCCATGCTTGCGTACAATCTCCTCGAATTGATTACATCCGGCAAGATTTTTGTAGACACCTTTTTCTATAATCCCTTTCAATAGATCATTTTCTTGCTCAAGTGTAACTTGGCTAAGAGAATCATTAGTGGAATCAATAGAACTACTAGAGGCAACATCATTGGATTTATCATTTTTATTGTTGCTACTAGATGAAGAACCTCTCTTGCCATTGTTACTAGTTTGCTTAGTTTTAACTTGTGGAATGAATGTAGACAAGAGTAGTCGTTTGGCTAGATAAGAGGAAGTCTTCTTTCGAAGATCGTCATTGATAGCTTTAAGAAATTCATGTTCTTTCTCTAAATTGAGCTTCTCGAAGCGTAGCTTCTCATGAGTTCTTACAAGCTCTCTATGATCTTCGAGAGTAGATTCATGGGCTAACTTAAGAGTGTTTAATTCTTTAGTTAGTCACTCTATTTCTTTCTTATCATCATCACACAACTTATCTTGACTAGCATAATTATTATCAAGTTCATTTTGACTAATATCACTAGTTTTGTCAAATAGCAAGTCATCATCTCCAAGTTAGTCATCCTCATCACTATTAAAGTCAATGTATTCGGGGTGTGATACCTTGGGGCCTTTAGCCATGAAGCAACTTCCACTCCCTTCATTTGATGAATCAAATATGTCATAGGAGTTGGAGGAAACGAGTGCAAGTCCGGCAACACCTTCATCTTGACAATAGTCGGAGTCAGAGTGATAGCTTCTCTCGAAGTGGTAGTCGGATTCGGATCCGGAAACCCATTCACTAACATGAGCTTGATGTCTTATTCTTGTATAGCTCTTGATGTACTTGTCCTTCTTCTCCGAGTCTTTACTTATCCGGGAGGGTCTTCGTTCATAACGATCATCTCTACTCGTTCTCTCTCTCCGAGGTGACTCATCTCTCGAGCTCTTTCTCCTAGGTGACTCTTCTCTTCTTTTGTGGGGGGGGTGCACTCATTGGAGTAGTGTCCGGGCCTTCCACAATTGTAACAATTCCGGTCATGACTAGATGAATGCTTCTCTTCATATCTTGAGTTGGAGCTTCTCTCTTTGCCTCTACTCTTGTAGAACTTGTTGAATTTCTTGACCATGAGGCTTATGTCTTCATTGGTTACAAGGTTGTCACTTGATGTACTGGGAGTGTCACTTGAATCTTTGTAAGCACCGCTTGACTTGTTGTGAAGCTATTCCTTATCTTTGAGTGACATCTCATGAGCAACAATCCTTCCAATGACTTCCGTGGGCTTGAGATCTTTGTAGTTTGGCATCATTTGGATCAATGTACACACGGTGTCGTAATTCCCATCTAAGGCTCTAAGTATCTTCTTGATGATGAATTTGTCGGTCATCTCTTCGCTTCCTAAGCCGGCAATCTCATTGGTGATGAAACCAAGCCTAGAGTACATTTCCGCGACTCCTTCACCATCCTTCATCTTGAACTTGTCAAGTTGACTTTGTAGCACATCCAACTTAGATTCCCTGATGGATTCGGTACCTTCGTGCATATCAACCAAAGTATCCCAAATTTCCTTAGCATTCTCAAGACAGCTAATCTTGTTGAATTCTACGGGGCATAGGAAGTTGAATAGAATGTCACATGCTTGAGCGTTGTATTGCAACATCTTCAATTCTTCCGCGGTTGCTTCACGGTCAGGTTCCTTTCCATCGCAAAGAATTCACCTTGCAAGCCAACACGAACAACAACCCATATGGCGGGGTTATGACCAAGAATATGCATTTTCATCTTATGCTTCCAACTAGCAAAGTTTGTATCATCAAAATATGGACCTCTACGGTGATAATTTCCCTCACTAGACGCCATACTCTCCTAGGTTGTGAAGCCAATGCAATGGAGACCAATACTCTGATACCACTTGTAGGATCGAAAGTAGGTCTAGAGGGGGGTGATTAGACTACTTGACAAATTAAAAACCTAATATTTTCCCAATTTTAGTTCTAGGCAAGTTTTAGCAATTGTTGCAAATCAAGTACACCCTACACATGCATGTCTACGAGTGTAGCAGCGGGAAGTAAAGACAAGCACATGTAAATAGAGGATAGGGATAGGAAGATCAGACGCAAGGTTGACACGGAGATTTTTGGCGTGGTTCCGATAGGTGGTGCTATCGTACGTCCACGTTGATGGAGACTTCAACCCACGGAGGGTAGCGGCCACGAGAGTCCGCGAAGGGCTCCACCCACAAAGGGTCCACGGAGAAGCAACCTTGTCTATACCATCATGGCCTTTGTCCATGGAGGGCTAGCCATACTCGAGGCAGATCTTCACGAAGTAGGCGATCTCCTTGCCCTTACAAACTTCATGGTTTTACTCCACAACATGAAGTAGGAGGCTCCCAAGCGACACCTAACCAATCTAGGAGGCACCGCCCTCCAAAAGGTAATAGATGTGGTAAGTATGATGAACTCCTTTCTCTCGTGCTTCAAAAGACAGTCTCCTCAACACTCAATCACTCTCTCATAGATTTGGCATGGGTAGAAGAGATTGAATGGGTGGAAAGCAACTTGGGGAGGCTAGAAATCAAGATCCATATGGTTGGAGTGGATGATCTTGATCTCAACACATGAGTAGGTGGCTCTCTCTCAGAAAAATGGATAGGACAAGTGTTTGTATGTTTTGAGTGCTTCCACAAAGAGTGAGAGGTGCTGGAGGGTTATATATAGGCATCTCCAAAAATCCAATTGTTATAACATTATTGCCCAACTCGGTGAAACCGAAGTAAAAAACTCGGTTGCACCGACTAGTGCAAAATGTGGCAACTTTGGCCTTTTCAATGAGACCGATATATGAATCTCAGTGGTACCAATATGGGTGATCTAGGCAGTTACCATGATTCAGTGTCACCGATTCCTAAAACTCGGAAATTCCGATTTTTAGAAATAGGACAAAAGAAGGTTGGTCACTGGTTTCGGTTGCGCCGAATGGAAAACTTGGTGTCACTGAGATGTTAGGGTTTGGCATAGGTTCTGTCTAAGGCAAAACTCGGTGGGACCAAATGGGAATTGTTGGTGTCACCGATTTTGGACTTTAGGCTTCGGACAGAGAATATTTATGGGAGAATGGTGAGTATTTTTGTTGGCTAATCTCTAAGCACTTGAGCAACCAGATCATCATAATTCCTCATCCCCTTTTAATAGTATTGGCTTTCCTATGGACTCAAAAGGGATTTCTCACAAAATGTAAGATGTAGAGTCTTGTAGCTTGAAGCATGGCCAATCCTATTCCTTTCCTTTCCTTGGAGAGGTTCTCCACACAATCCTTTAGCCATCCCATCATTGAACTTTTTCCTGAGATACACTTGGTGGAAACATTAGTCCAATGAAATATATGTTGTTATTAATTACCAAAACCACCTAGGGAGAAGTTGTGCTTTCAAGATGTTCTGCCGATCGAAGATACGAACCACAGCGTGGTACTGCTCCTGGTTGAACTCATGGTAGTCCTCGTAAACAGTGTACTCGGGGTACCAGCGATATCCCAGCCTGGTCAAGAGGTCGACCGAATGGTCAGGAATCCAGTCGCATCGACAGCCATAGTCTAGCGTACGAGCTGCCTTGCGGGACGCATCTGAAACAAGGAGGTTCAAAGATGTCAGATGACAATGTGTGCAGCATACTTTCAAAAGAAACAGTTGCCGATAGTACAGCTCTCCGGGTGGATGTGATCACGAGAACCTAATGTTAGAGTTAGCAAAATGTTTAACCCGAATAGAAGAGAGATCAGAACCCAGAGTAAAGAAGAGGAATAAAATATCCTAATACCACCCATTTGTGATGTGGGCCCGTAAGCCACACAATGGTGTTAGTAAAATAGTTTTTCAAAGACTAGACTCAACTTCGGCCAAGGAGTTGGAAAGGGGCTTCCTACAGGCAGTCGGCTCTGACACCAACTTGTGACGCCCCCGCCTTGATCGTACACTAATCATACACGCAAATGCACACGATCAAGATCAGAGACTCACGGGAAGATATCACAACACAACTCTAGACATAAATTAAAGTCATACAAGCTTTATATTACAAGCCAGGGGCCTCGAGGGCTCGAATACATAAGCTCGAATACAAACGAGTCAGCGGAAGCAACAATATCTGATTACTGACATAAGTAAACAAATCTGCCTTAAGAAGGCTAGCACAAACATCATCATGGATCAAAAAGGCAAGGCCTCCTGCCTGGGAGCCTCCTAACTACTCCTGGTCGTCGGCAACCTCCACGTAGTAGTAGGCTCCTTCGGGGTAGTAGTAGTCGTCGACGGGATCAGCTCGCTTCCGGGCTCCGTCATCTGATCGCAGAAATCGTATCAAGGGGAAAAGGGGAGCAAAGCAACCGTGAGTACTCATCCAAAGTACTCTCAAGACTTACATCAGATCTATGCTAAGTATGCATCAATATCAAAGGAATGGGGCTATATCTTTGGACTGAACTGCAGAAATGCCAGAATAGGGGGAAAGGCCTAGTCTATCAAAGACTAGCATCTTGCAGCGTCTTGCAGCATTAGAAGAGTACAAATTAGTATCACATATGATATAAATATGTTATACCAATGCCCAGAGATCCTTCCTTGACTCCTTGTGAGAAAGCGATCCCGGAGCCATCATTTCCATTTAGTGTCACAGTATCCAGTTCTAGTTGTATAGATCAGGATACTACTCCAAGCGTCCGTTATCGTGAACACGGCTATTCGAATAGATATACTCTTCCCTGCAGGGGTGCACAAACTTACCCAACATGCTCGATTAACTCCGGTCGAACACACTTTCTAGGTCATGCCCGGCCTCGGCTGATCGACACACCGTAGTCCTTTCTAGGCTCTGCCAACATGCGTGTCTAAATCCTGAGCGCTCAGGGGTCTTGGGCCCATCGCCATTTGCACTCCTGCGCGTTACGAGGACGGCTGGGATCAGTCCTAGATACCTCTTTACACAAATCCGGTGCTTACGCGGGCCACCCAGGCGGGTGCCGCTCACTATGACGTCTGAAGAGCTTTTGGGACAATGTACGACATAGAGTGCCCATACTTATTCCCACGTGGTGGTTAGTGCGAGAAAGGCCAGAGGCCTACTCAGATCACATATCCAAACCCATTAGTGTCTTGGGAGATCGCAAAAACGATCAGTGATCATGTCGCCCCGTCTTGAGGGCTTACGGCAAGGGCAAAGAATGTCCGGTCGTGCCTCGTAATTATCTCGCGGGTACCCACCAGGTCAACCCGACTCACAAGGGACTATTGGGAACTCAGGTCCACCTCAACCGTGGTGGTACCGCCTGTCCCTTCAGTCCCACTACATTAGTAAAGGGGGCAACAGGTAAAGGTAACAGTGTGTCCTTGTCATCAAGGGGAAAATCTGAGGAACCACCCTAGATGGATTTCCACTCGATGTAATCGTCAAGGTAAACTTGGAGGAATCACCCTCGAGAGGTTCACGCTTGAGGAGCTGGACGACAGAGGCATCATCGGAGGTGGTGAAGGAGGAATCACCCTCTGTAATCCACGAACGACTAGCTACGCTACAGAGATATCATAAGAGAGAGGTAGGAGGTATAACCCTCGACACTCGATAGTAGCTCTGCAGAGTCGTACAACTAAGGGGGTGTGCGGTGATGTGTCAGTCTTGGCACGTCGATCCCCTGGGTCGAATCTTCCGGTAATAAAGCGAGGCAACAAGGACAAGGGGGAGGGGTCACTGACGGATCACTAACCAACCTATACTAAGCATATAGGATAACAGGTAAGGTACAACAGGAGGTTACAAAAGCAGGCTACGCATCAAAATAGGAGCTATCTACAGAAGCAAAATCTAATGCAAGCATGAGAGAGAAAGAATGGGCGATATAGGAATGATCAAGGGGGTTTTGCTTGCCTGGAAGCTCTGCTGCAAGTGGCTGGACATCAAAGGTGTAGTCGTACCCGGTAGCAGCGTCGCTCTCGGGGTCTACCGGAGAGAAGTGGGGGGAAGAAACAATAAATATAAAAGCAATCAAATGCATCACGATGCATAAAATGGCAATATGCAGTGCTAGGGGTGACCTACCGTAGTGCTATATGTTACAGACGGAGTGAGAAAATATCTGTGGATATTTCCCGGGTCTTAGGCATTTATCGGACACACGATCCGGAGGGGAAAGTTCCATGTTCATCATGCTAGAGGCATGTGACGGATGAACGGATAGCATATTCGGATTCGTTATATTTTTCTAAGCAACTTTCATATATAAATTATTTTGATCTGACTTATAGATTATTTTATATGATTTTTCAAAGTTTTATTAATATTCTAGAATTATTATTAATTCAAAAAGTAAATTATTGCGTCAGCAGTACGTCAGCATGACGTTAGCAGTCAACCCAGCTGGTCCAGGTCAAACCTGACACCTCGGTCCCACATGTCATTGACAGAAAGACTAATAGGGGTTTATTTTTAACTAATTAGGCTAATTAACTAGCAGGGCCCACATGTCAGTGACTAACTAATTAACTTAATTAACTTTGAGTTAATATAGGGGGTGGGGGCCACACGTCAGTGACTGGGGCCGCCCAGTCAGCAAGGTTGACCGGGTCAACCTAGTCAACTAGGGTCAGGGGACCAACTGGAAGTGACCTAGGTGGGCCTAGTGGCCGGCCACGTCGGCGGGCGGCGCCGGAGTGGCTCCAGTGACCCAAAACCGCGGCAGAGCGGCTCGGCCCTCGCTACAAAACGGCTACGGGCGTCCATTTGGCGCGGGACCGGTCGCTTTCGAACGAGCGGTCGACGGCGCATCAATCTACGGCGGTGGCGCGGTTGGAGGCGGCCTACGACGACGGCGGCGACTAGCGGGTGGCTGTCAGCGTTCGGGCGTGGACGAGGTCGGCGATGCGGGGCACGGCAGGGTGAGCGGGGGTCACGGGCGGCTTCGTCGTGAGGCCCTAAGCACATTCCCGTGCTCGGACGCGGACGGCGCCGGCCCTAGCTACGGCGGCGAGGCGGGGGTAACGACGGCCAGCTCGGGCACGGTGGCGAGGGGAGCTATGGGGGCGGATCCAAACGGGGCCGAGGGGGAGGAGGAGTGGGAGCTCACCGCGATCCTGCAGAGGCGCAAAGCGTGCTCGTGGGAGGCTCGACGGCGCGGATTTGGCGACGGCGACCGACGGTGCCCGAGGAGGAAGAAGAGTCAGGGGCAGCACTGCAGTGGTCCCCGTCTCGAGCTCGTGACCGGAGAGGAAGCAGCGAACGGTGGCGCAGCTCATGGACGTCTCCGTGCGGCGCGGGGTGGTCAGCGGGCGCGGCTGCGACGAGCCATGGCGATGGCGGCGTTCGGGTGGGAGGCGGAGGCGCGAGGGGGAGCAGCGAAAAGGGGCAGGGGAATGGCGCTAGGGTTCGGGAGAGGCCGCAGGGGCTCCTTTATCCGCATGGCCGGTCGACGGATGGCCGTCACGACGACGGCCGAGGCCGTGACGGGCATCGGAGGTGGCCACGAGCCCCTCCCCCCGTAGCGAGGAGGGACATGACCCGGTTGGGTAAGGCCTGCACTATGCACTTGAGGCCCAACTGCACAGTGGGGCTTTTTTTTATTTGTTTTCTGTTTTCTTTTATTTCATTTCTTTTGTATTTATTTTTAACAGCAATTGAGTTATGAAAAATATGGAACTTGGCCCATTAATCCGATTGCAATATTTGGCACTGCCACAAAAAGTTTGGCATTTAAATAAAATAGTTTGGGATTTCTGTAATTTAACAAGCATTTAAATTATTGTTTTGGCCCCTGTTTTGTTTGTTTTATTGCATTTAATTACTTTATAAAATGTTGGTTGCACCATGACAAATATCCAAGGATTATTTGCAACACTAAGAACATATTAGTTTTTATGTTTGTGAATTTATTTATTTAAATTTTTATTTGAATTTGAATTCAAAGTGATACTTGAAATGAGCTATGAGACAAGGATGACCAAGCACTCTTTTAACAAAATGGCTTAGCTTAATCAGAGGGGTTACTGTAGCTTAATTACAGGGGTGTTACATTGAGGGACTATTCATAGTCTCCAAACATGTTGGTTGAGGCTTATTCAACCATCATGTTCTCCATGCCCATAGGGTCCCATCACAGCTGGTGATGTCGGGTTGAAGGTTGAAGTGAGCTTCAAACCTTTGCCCTTGAGGTTCATTGTGTCCAAGGAATTGCTGATACAGAATAAACAGATGCAGAGATCTGAATCAATATAATGCCTTATGATGTATAAGACAACATTTTTCTATTAGCGGTGTGATTCTGACCAGAAGTTAATCCTGCGGTCTTGGATTACACACAATCTCACACAAGACACAAGAGCGATCATGATGTCCATGCCCAGGTAGGGTAGTGGTGGCCATTGAGGGCGAATGCCTCAATTCTAGCCACCGGTTACCAGAGATAATTAATTTACAATTAGTAAATTAAAGACCATCATGGTTCGTCTTGTAATAAATTTTGCAAAATTAATGCATATTTCAAGAAGTTTGCTTGAAACCATCAGTGTGAACTTCAAATTGTTAAATATGACACCTTGAAGATAATCTCCAAAATGGAGTAGATCTCGTAGCACTAGGGAGTATAATCTGATGAAATCAGTAGATACTCACTCATAATGTCTTATGTCATAACTTAGTAAAATGTGTGGGAGGGCACTTTGTAAAGTAATCATAATGTCACAATGACAAAATGTAGGCTTTAACAGTAGTCATTGATAATCTGCATAGGTAGTAGATCTATATGACTACATTGTGATTCCAAGCATCAATTTGACGAAATCACTTTAAATTTTGCATCTATATTTGCAAGAAATTAAAGAAAATCTCAATTGCAAATAGACGTATTAATCTCGACATGTAGCGAACATGGAGATGCATACATCTTAGAAAGATTCTGGAATACATCGTACTCGTCAGAAAAATAGTACTATAGAGGTACTTAATTTATTTTTGCAAGAGATATAAAATCTCAATTGCAAATAATAGATGTAATTAATCTCAACATGTAAGAAATATGAAATATATTACATCACGTTCTGGAATACAAGGTACTCTACAAAAATCAGTATTTAAGACAAATACTGAAAATAACACGGTCTAAAACATGTGAATACTAATAAATAGTACTAATGTTAATAAAACTGAGACAAGAAGAAGAAGAAGAAGAAATATTCAACGAATTCCTGCCCAGTAGGCCATTTGGCCCACAACATAAGGGGGGTAGACGGAGGGCACTCCGGGCGCGTGGGCCTGGGCCTCCATGGCATTTGGCCGACCCATCGATCGCACCCGATAAGAGGGTCGGATGGGGGCGATTAGTGATTTCGGAATCGATCCCCACCAGCCCCGATCCCCTCCCCCTCAACGGCACCGCCGGTAGCACGCATGGCCGTTGCGCCCTCCTCGCGTCTCCGGCGGTTGTCGGCGCAACACTAATGACCCCTCCTCATCCGAAGAGGGGAGGACGATGACAAAGCCTCCATGGGGCCCCTACGGCGGAGCACTGGCGAGGCCTAGGCTCGCCGGGTCCCATGCTCCAGGACGACGGCCAGGGCGGCGACGACACGACCAAAGGGGCAGACGGAGCGCAGAATTGCGTGGCTGCTCGAGCCCGGGGTCATCTCCGGCTGCGGCGGGGCGGCGGTGTCGGCGATCTCTGTCCCTGCTCCAAGGAGGGCGACACCAAAGGTGTCGGTTGGCACAGAGAAGGGGGTGGAGACGGAGTCCAGAGGGCTGGTGCAGGAGCGGCGGCGACGACGAGCGCCATGAGAGCGCTTGGGCCAGCAACAAACCAGGCGCCGAGCCCCATGCTCACCGGCCGTGCGTGTCCAGCGGCGCCAAGGCCGTCACCAAAGGCGTCATGAGCACCGCGGGAGGCTCGTCCTGAGGCGCTGCGACCGCATCCAGGGGTGTGGGGGTTGCCACGCGCGCCTCTTCCAGCGACATGGTTGTTGTAGCAACGAAGACCCCTACGCCGCGACGGTGACGAGCGACAAAACGACGGCGTCCGCCATCCACCAGGGAGTCTCCCTCTTTGCATGTTCTTCGCTTCTTCTTATCCTCGAAATCGCTCGGAGGAGAGCATGCTGATAACGTGTTTAGAATAAAATCGACAGACAACAAGAGACAAAGCAAATGATTTAAGTGTATCAATCTTTACTGATGATCTCATTTATATACATGTACAAGGGATGCCTTCGGAGAGGTGTCTGTTCGCAGCGTGTGGGACATCCGCTAGCGGTTACCAAGTTTGGAACCGTCACACGTCGATTCCCTTAAGCATGGATTAATAATAGGATTAATTAAATCCTAATAATATTTAGGAACGGGGGGAGTACAATTACAAGGTTAGATCCGTCGGTTGCCTCGCTCTTTCCAATTCTTCTTTTTGCCTCCGTCTTTCGAACGCCAAATAGAGGCAATTTCTCTTGGTGTGCCCGTCCTCCTTACTTTACAAATGGTATTAGAAGAACTAGGTGTCCCGCCAAATAGAGGCAATCTCATTGTATTTGTTTCAGGGACATCAAAAGAACCACCTGTAGTGCTTCTTGCTTCATCAGACCATCTATGAAGCAAATATTTCTTTGGTATTTCTTGGGATGCTACAAAAACATGCCATAGCTGGAACTACAGAACATGGACATTCAGAGCTTCTACCAAGCATTCACAGTGCTTCTACCATGCATTTTCAGTGCATCACAAATCTACACATAATGCTTCTAGATACAGGCCATGAACACGTATGCTAGAAACACATGACATAGCTGAACCTACAGAACATGGACATTCACAGCTTCTACCAAGCATGACCGGTGCATCACAAATCTACACATAATGCTTCCATTGAATTATTATAACAAAATTCATACAACTATCCCAATAATCACACGGTCTTGCTGCCTAATGGAGAAATATCCATTCAACATTAACTAGCATCAAACGGAGCCCAATTCTCATCAAAATCACCCAAAATACTAAACAGGTGCAGTCTTCAATTTACGTCTTCATTTCCATTGTTGACAAACGGAGGATTTTTGAACTGCCAATTATACCCACCTGTAGCATCTCCTTCCGAACTCATGCCAGGCTGCATCATCTCCTCCTGCTTCCGAACTGATGCCAGGCCTGGAACACATGAAGCACGATGACATACTGCAATACACAATCTCAAGCCAGGTGTCCATTTTTGTATAAACTGGACGAAACATCCTCCCACGTGGGTCCTAGGAAGCAGATCGGACGCCCCTAATTCTTCTGATCCGATGGTGCATGACTAGTCTAATGGATGCATAAACAGTCAGATATTTTGTGACATACTGATCAGCACCACATTACATGATAGGATACACTAACACAATACACAACACTGGAAATACAAAATACACTTATAGAATACCGAACACTGGAAATACTAATAGTCTGGGCACAATCAAACTTCCTCACTTCCCTCCATCGAGATCCACAGCTTGTCCTGAACTAGACGGGACCAAGCAACAGTGATTTCCAGCTCAGAGTCGCCAAGGTGACACACATCCTGAGTTATATTGCAATTTTGGGCCTTGATGGATACCTCACCTTTGATAGCCCCAGACTGTGAGTTAGCATCTATGACAACTTCAAGCGTTCCACATAATTTTACAGAGACAACATGCCTTGACAGATTAAGGTAACCCTTTGAACAACTAGTCATTGCTCCATCTTGAAGCACAACTTGCCGGAATGAAGGGTGAGTACTGTTAGGCAACCTGCCTTTCCGAGGCCTGCCTTTCTGAGGCAGAGAGAAGCAAACAACTCTACCGTCATTTTCAAAAAGACGCGGTGTCTCTTCAGGAACACGGAGACGGATACCCACGATAGTAGCCTGGACTGATTCATGAAGTTCCTCTGAGCTTAACACCATTGTGCATAAGCCTCCGACAAGAGGGGTATATAGAGTACATAACCCACTACCACTGTAATACCAGACACGAGTCATCAATGCAATATCTTCAGACTCTGTTCCACCCTTCACTTTCAGCTTGATTTCCACATGAACAGGTTCCCGACATACAATTGCACGAGACGGGCCAGTCAAGTGCAAAAAAGGATCCTGCATTCACCATTCATTAATCAGTTCTGCTAATCTAGCAATTTAGTGGGCAATCGCTTGATATGTGTTCTTAACTAGATGTGTATTTCTAAATGCATCAGTCGTAACTAATCAATAGACGAGGAAAGATAAAATAGAAAAAAAAATACTAAACGGACCTCTGGATTGAGTATTTGGCAGTTATTCCTTCGACGGAAAAAGAGTATGTTGCGATTGTGATCCACGGTGTCTCTTGCAGCAATCACGCCGTACACTTCCAGTGGCCACTTCAAGCCTGGAACATCTTTTATTTCTTTAACTTCGATGGAGTAAATCTGCAGAGTGCTAGCAACGAAAGCAGCAGATGGTGTGTGTCCTGGTGTACTGTGTGTAAAGTACATAGGACTCAATGAAGCTGCAGCCATCAGAGGGGAAGACTATTTAGAGACTATGTATGCTTGCTTGATAGATGCATGCAGTTGGAAAGAAGAAACACAATGAACAATGAGCAGATACATGGCGTGAATGAATGTTTACTCACTCGTCTCTGTGAAGGTACCGTATGATATGGACCAATTCGATACCCAGCCACGACGGTACTCATCAAAGAACTCCTCAGCTTGCTTATTGTGCATCAAGGCCTTCCTGAGCTTCTCTTTGGCTTTAACTGCCATCTCCTGAGTTTCCTCTATCTCCAATTTTATCTCTGTGGAAGTGGAAATCCTCGGCAAAACCTCGTACTTTCCCTTGGCTGCCTCCAGAGTCTCCATGGAAATTACTGGTGGCATCTCGTCCACCTCATCCAATTTGATTCTGGTTCCTAACTTGATGTTGGCCATGTTGACCAAAGGCTCCTTGAGCAGCTCGGAGAACAATTGAGACTTGTAACTAACATGTCCCATCTGATCCAACTGGGTGCAAAGCTGATTCAACCCGTTGAAGATTGCATTCAATCTGTATTCGTAGTAGGTCGGCCCCTGCGTCTCGGTTGATGATCCACCCTTGCCTTCAGTCCTAATCTGGATTCCGTCCACACCCATCTTCTCCGAGAATGGCTCTTTGCCCGGAATCTCGCTGTTCTGCACTTTCTCCATCATCTGCAGCAAATTCGTCACCTCCCTGTACATGTTATCCATGTGGATCTGGACCTCGTCGCTAATCCTCAGCTTCGGCTCGGCTTTCAGCTCCGTGACTTTCTTGGAGATAAGATGGAGTAAGGAGTAGATCTCAGCCCTAACCGTCTCCGTGGCCGACCGAGTCTCCAATTTTGTCCCCTCGTGCTTCCTCCTCTGGATCTCCGACAACATGTTCTCCTTCATCCCCTCAGTTTTCCCCATCTCCGATTTTGTCTCCTGATGCTTCCTCCTCTGGATCTCAGCACCATGGCCGATGCAGTTTCCAGATTCACCACTCTTGCCGTTCGGCTCCCCTTCCATCTCCAGCTCACGAGGCCGCTCTCCGCTCTTTGGCTTTCCGCCGCCAACCCCGTCGTCCTTATTTCTTTTCCTTCAGATTTAGAGGAAGAGACGATCTAGGCTCTAGGGTTTCGGCGAAAGATGGGTGGGGGCGTGCTATATTGCATCTCAGCCTCGGCCCGGCCCAGTAAAAGGAGGCCAATGCGCGCAAATGCTATATCTCGCTCAACGCGAGCTCGAAGTAAGTCTCGCGGTTTACCCCTCGTGTACTTTACAGGGCCGACCCGTTTTCTTTTGTTCTTTCGTTCGCTGGCTCTCGGCTTTCCTTCACACGCTCGCTCACTCGCTTTCGGTGGTTTTTCTTTCTTTCTTTTCTGTGTATTCGTTGGATTGGTCCAGGTTTTATCGGGTTTTTTGTGTTTTTCTTTGACGGTTCTTAGGTTTTTACTTTTTTTTTCTTTGTGTGTTTTCTATACGGTTTTCATTGTTTTTCTTTTTTATGGTTTTCATCGGTTACCACACACATTGTATCTTTTAGTATACAATGAGAAACATTTTCTTTATACACACTTTGCATTACAGAGAATCTGATCGATCGATCGATGCAAGACTCTAACTATAGTTGTTGCGTACTTGGCGGCGGTGCGCAAAGTCGTACGCACAAGTATCAAGCCCGTGACAATCCTCTGTGGGATAAGTTCATTTTTATCATTAGGAACAATAGTAATACCTCCGTTCTTAGGGACACAATGAACGGGACTTACCCATCTACTATCAGCTATGTGATAGATTATACCTGCTTCCAAAAGCTTTAATATTTCAGTTCTTACCACTTCTTTCATCTTAATATTCAATCAACGTTGGTGATCAACAATGGGTTTAGCATCAGGTTCCATATTGATCTTGTGCTGACATAGAGTGGGACTAATGCCCTTAAGGTCATCAAGAGTATATCCAATAGCAGCCCGGTGCTTCCTTAGAATTTTTAATAATCTTTCTTCTTCATGTTCTGAAAGGTTAGCACTAATAATAACAGGATATATCTTGTTCTCATCAAGATAAGCATACTTCAAAGTGTCAGGCAATTGTTTAATTCAAACACAGGATCACCTTTAGGAGGAGGAGGACCTTCTAGAGTTTCAATAGGCAAATTGTGTTTTAGTAGAGGTTGTTTTTCAAAGAAATTTTTATCTATTTCATTTCTTTCACGCAAGTGCATATCATTTTCATGGTCTAGGAGATATTGTTCTAGTGGATCAGTAGGAGGAACGACAATAGAAGCAAGACCAATTATTTCATCCTTACTAGATAATTGTTTATCACGAGGTTGTCTACTAAACTTGGAAAAATTAAACTCATGAGACACATCACCAAACTCAACACAGATGGTTTCTTTTTGACAATCTATCTTAGCATTAACAGTGTTCAAGAAAGGTCTACCAAAGATAATGGGACAAAAGTCATCTTGTGGGGAACCAAGAACTATAAAATCAGTAGGATATTTTATTTTCCCACACAAGACTTCAACATCTCTAACAATCCCAAGTGGTATGATGGTGTCTCTATTAACAAGCTTAATAGTAACATCAATGTCTTCAATTTCAGCAGGTGCTATGTCATTCATAATTTCTTGGTATAAAGTAAAAGGAATAGCACTCACACTAGCACCCAAATCACATAAGTCATGATAGCAATGATCTCCTATTTTAACTGAGACAACAGGCATGCCAACTACGGGTCTATGTTTATCTTTTTCATCGGGTTTAGCAATTCTAGCGGCTTCATCACAGAAGTAAATAACATGCCCATCAATATTTTCTATCAAGAGATCTTTAACCATAGCAACACTAGGTTCTACTTTAATTTGTTCAGAGGGCTTAGGTGCTTTAATATTACTCTTGCGAACCAAGTTGATACCTTAGCATGTTCCTTTATCCTAACAAGGAAAGATGGTTTTTCAATATAAGCAGTTGGCACAACTGGATCAACATTGTAAATGATAGTTTCTTCTTTAGCTATGACCGGTTCTTTGATTTCTCTTTTAATAGGGGGGTGATATTTAAATCACTTCTCCTTAGGGAGATCAACATGAGTAGCAAATGATTCACAAAAGGAGGCTACTATCTCAGAGTCAAGTCCATATTTAGTGCTAAACTTGTGAAAAGTATCGGTATTCATAAAAGATTTAACACAATCAAACTCAAGCTTAATACCTGACTCATTACCTTCGTCGAGTTCCCAATCTTCAGAGTTGCGTTTAATTATTTCTAATAGATCCCATCTGAATTCAATAGTCTTCCTCATAAAAGAACCAGTACAAGAAGTATCGAGCATGGACCGATCATTATGAGAAAGCCGAGCCTAAAATTTTTGAATAATAATTTCTCTTGAGAGATCATGATTGGGGCATGAATATAACATTGACTTAAGCCTCCCCAAGCTAGAGCGATGCTTTCTCCTTCACGAGGCCAAAAATTATATATATAATTCCGATCACGATGAACTAGATGCATAGGATAAAACTTTTGGTGGAATTCCAATTTCAATCGATTCCAGTTCCATGATCCAATATCATCACATAGCCTATACCATGTCAATGCTTTTCCCTTCAAAGATAAAGGGAAAACCTTCTTCTTAACTTCATCTCCGGATAAACCTGCAAGCTTAAATAATCCACAAATTTCATCCACATGTATTAGGTGCATATCGGGATGTTCAGTTCCGTCTCCTGCATAAGGATTAGATAGCAGTTGTTCTATCATACCCGAAGGAATTTCATAACCAATATTTTCAGTAGGTGTAGTAGGTTGAGGGACAACTAATTGTGGTTCCGTTCAAGGTGAAGATACCCCGAACAAACCCCTCAAAGGATTGTTCTCCATAGTAACAAGTGACAATAAATTTCAGCACATAGTATAAGTTTTTCCTTACCGATTTCCATTTACCAAGACTGCTTCACTCCACAACGGCGCCAGAAAAGAGTCTTGATGACCCACAAGTGTAGGAGGTAAATCGTAGTCCTTTCGATAAGTAAGAGTGTCGAACCCAACGAGGAGTAGAAGGAAATGACAAGCGGTTTTCAGCAAGGTAGTTTCTGCAAGCACTGAAATTGTAGGTAATAGGTAGTTTGATAGCAAGATAATTGGTAACGAGCAAGTAACAGTAACGGTAAATAAAGTGCAGCAAGGTAGCCTAACCATTTTGTGGCAAAGTACAGGCCAAAACGATCTCTTATAATAAGCAAACTGTTCTTGAGGGTAGACGGGAATTTCGTCTAGTCACTTTCATCATATTGGTTTGATTTGTGTTCGCTACTTTGATAATTTGATATGTGGGTGGACCGGTGCTTGGGTGCTGTTCTTACTTGAAAAACCTCCCACTTATGATTAACTCCCTCACAAGCATCCACAACTACGTAAAAGTATTAAGATAACATCTAACCATAGCATTAAACATGTGGATCCAAATCAGCCCCTTACGAAGTAGCGCATAAACTAGGGTTTAAGCTTCTGTCACTCTAGCAACCCATAATCTAATAACTACTCCACAATGCATCCCCTTAGGCCCAATGATGGTGAAGTGTCATGTAGACGACGTTCACATGACACCACTAAGGGAATCACAACATACATATCATCAAAATATCGAACACATATCAAATTCACATGATTACTTGCAACATGACTTCTCCCGTGACCTCAAGAACAAAGGTAACTACTCACAAATAATATGCATGCTCAAGGTCAGAGGGGTATTGAATAGCATAATGGATCTGAACATATAATCTTCCACCAAATAAACCATATAGTAATCAACTACGCAAGGTAATCAACACTACTAGTCACCCACAGGTACCAATCTGAGGTTCCGGTACAAAGATTGAACACAAGAGATGAACTAGGGTTTGAGAGGAGATGGTGTTGTTGAATATGTTGATGAAGAACGGCCTCCCAAAGATAAGAGGGTTGTTGGTGATGACGATGGCTTCGATTTCCCCCTCTCGGAGGGAAGTTCCCCCGGCAGAATCGCTCCGCCGGAGGGCAAAAGTGCTCCTGCCCAAGTTCCGCCTAGAGACGGCGGCGTTCCGTCCCGAAATTCCTCTCCTATTTTTTTCTAGGTCAAAAGACCTTATATACCAGAAGATGGGCTCCGGAGGTGGGCCGTGCTGGGCACAACCCACCCTGGCGCGCCTGGGGGCCCTGGCGCGCCCTGGTGTCTTGTGCTCACCAGGGTGGCCCCCTCCAGTAGTTATTTGCTCCAATATTTATTATATATTCCATAAAAAATCTCCATGAAGTTTCAGCACATTTGAAGATGTGCAGAATAGGTATCTTTGGTATGCTTTTTCAGGTCCAAAATTCCAGCTGCCGGTATTCTCCCTCTTTGTGCAAACCTTGCAAATTATGAGAGAAAAGGCATTAGAATTACTCTATAAAGCATTATTATTCATAAAAAATTATAAATAACAATAGGAAATCATGATGCAAAATAGACGTATCACTTACCGAAGGATGAATGCTATCATCCCGTGGATTCTTTTGAAATATCCCTTTTTGATGAACTTGATGCTTGCTATGCTTGTGGCCATGATGCCAATATGAATGATCCTTATGGAGATGAACTTGCTATAGTTCCTTATGTTAAGCATGAAATTTTTGCTATTGCACCCACACATGATAGTCCTATTATCTTATTGAATTCTCACAACTACACTGTATCGGAGAAGTTTGCACTTATTAAGGATTATATTGATGGGTTGCGTCTTACTATCACACATGATGATTTTGATGAAAATAATATGCATGTGATTGCTGCTCCTACTTGCAATTATTATGAGAGAGGAACCAAATCTTCACCTCTCTATGTTTCCAATACGATAAAACTACAAGAAACTACTTATGCTATGTATTGGCCTTTACTTTGTGTGAACGAATTGTTCTTTTTTGACATGCCAATGCATAGGAAGAGAGTTAGACTTCGTTGTCACATGATATATATCACTTTGTTCTCACTACTAAATTACAAATCATTGTTAATTAAAATTGGCTTTGATATACCTTGGGATCCAGGTGGATCCATTACTTGAGCACTTTATGCCTATCTTAATGGCTTTAAAGAAAGCGTTGCAAGGGAGACAACCCAGAAGTTTTAGAGAGTCATTTTATTCTATTGAGTGCTTTTATAAACAAAAAAAAATATAGAGAGGAACCTAAAACTTCACTAAAAGAAAAGTGAAAGTGAGAGGGACGAACATCGTGGAAATGGGGGACGTCCTTGAACTTTTGTTCATGCCCATGAAAACTTTGTGAATCTTAATCACATAAATTTTCAACAAAAATAATTATCCCCTTGTACAAATCCATTGTATTTTAAAAATAATGTGCCAATATTTGCCTTTAGGGTGATTATATTGCTTGCTGGTATGTGCGGTGTAAAAACAGAAACTTTGGTTGTAGTGCGTGAATTTACATTTTTTACTGGAACGTCAAGAGTTTCTGAAATGTTTACAAAGTATTTCTATACAATTTTTTTATTTCGTCCTAATTGTTCAGAATTTTTTGAGTTACATAAGTATGGTAAAAATTCAGATTACTACAGACTGTCCTGTTTAAGACAGATTCTGTTTTTGATGCATTGTTTTGCTTGTTTTGATGAAACTATCGATTTTATCGGTGGTATAAGCCATGGAGAAGTTATAATACAACAGGGATAATGCAAATATAAAATATGAGTGGGTTTGCAACAGTACTTAAAGTAATAATTTGCTTTATTATACTAACGGATCTCACCAGTTTTCTGTTAAGTTTTGTGTGGATGAAGTGTTCAAAGATCGAGGAGGCCTCGATATGAGGAGACGGAGGAGAGGCAAGAGTTCAAGCTTGGGGATGACAAAGTCACCCCAAGTAAATATCCAAGGAGACTCAAGCGTCTAAGCTTGGGGATGCCCCGAAAAGCATCCCATCTTTTTTCAACAAGTATCGGTATGTTTTCGTTTTTGTTTCGTTCATGTGATATGTGTAAATCTTGGAGCGTATTTTGTGTTTAGTTTTCACTTTTATTTTATGCACCATGCTGGTAGGAGATAGTCCATTGTTTATTTATAGAATTCTCATTGCACTTCACTTATATCTTTTGAGTATGGCTTTATAGAATGCTTCATGTGCTTCACTTATATCATTTGAAGTTTGGATTGCCTGTTTCTCTTCACATAGAAAACCATTATTTGTAGAATGCTCTTTTTCTTCACTTATATATATTAGAGCATGGTCTTTTGTAGAAAGAATTAAACTCTCTTGCTTCACTTATATCTATTTAGAGAGTCAACAGGAATTGGCCATTCACATGGTTAGTCATAAAATCCTACATAAAACTTATGGATCACTGAATATGATATGTTTGATTCCTTGCAATAGTTTTGAAATATAGAGATGATAATATGTGGGAGGTACTAGTAGATGATCGTGTTTACTAAGATATTGGTGTTAAGGTTTGTGATTCCCGAAGCATGCACGTATAGTCTCCCGTTACGCCAGGAAGTTGGAGCACAATTTATCCTTGATTGTCTATCTTTGTGTGAACGTCGGGGGCTCGCGATGGTTAACTCCTACCAACCTCCCCCCTAAGAGCATGCATATTAATACTTTGCTTCGAGGGCTAATAAACTTTTGCAATAAGTATGTGAGTTCTTTATGACTAATGTGAGTCCATGGATTATACACACTCTTACCTTTCCGCAATTTGCTAGCCTCTACGGTACCGTGCATTGCCCTTTATCACGTCGAGAGTCGGTGCAAACTTTGCCGGTGCATCCAAACCCCGTGATATGATGCGCTCTATCACACATAAGCCTTAGTATATCTTCCTCAAAACAGCCACCACACCTACCTATTATGGCATTTCCATAGCCATTCCGAGATATATTGCCATGCAACTTCCACCGCTTCCGTTTTGATGACTTGAGCATTCATTGTCATATTGCTTTACATGATCGTAAGATAGCTAGCATGATGTTTCCATGGCTTGTTCGTTTTTTGATATCTTTGCTACGCTAGATCATTGCACATCCTGGTACACTTCCAGAGGCATTCATATAGGGTCATACTTTGTTCTACTATCGAGTTGTAAGTAAATAGAAGTGTGATGATCATCATTATTCATTATTAGAGCATGTCCTAGTGAGGAAAGGATGATGGAAACTATGATTCCCCCACAAGTCGGGATGAGCCTCCGGACAAATAAAAAAAAAGGAAAAAGAAAAAAAAGAAAAAAAAGAAAAAAAAGAAAAAAAAGAAAAAAAAGAGAGACAAAGAGAGAAAGGGGATGCTAATTCCACACTTGTGCTTCAAAGTAGAACCATGTTTTTCATGAAGAGAGTCTCCTATGTTGTCACTTTCATATACTAGTGGGAATTTTTCATTATAGAGTTAGATGCACACCCACTTAGTTTTCATATTGAGCTTTCATACACTTATAGCTCTTAGTGCATCCGTTGCATGGCAATCCCTACTCCTCGCATTGATATCAATTGATGGGCATCTCCATAGCCTGTTGATTAGCCGCTTCGATGTGAGACTATCTTCCTTTTTTATCTTCTCTATATTAATGTCTACCACCGCATTCTATTCCACCCATAGTGCTATATCCATGGCTTGCGCTCATGTATTGCGTGAGAGTTGAAAATGCCGAAGCGCGTTAAAAAGTATGAACCAATTGCTTGGCTGACACCGGGGTAGTACATGATTTATACTTTGTGTTAAGAAGACAGAGCATGACAAGGCTATATGATTTTGTAGGGATAGCGTTCTTTAGCCTTGATATTTTGAAAGACATGATTGTTTGTTGGGATGCCTGAGTATTAATGTCTTTATGTCAAATTATAGACTATTGCTTTGAATCACTCATGTCTTAATATTCATGCCATGACTAGATATATGATCAAGATTATGCTAGGTAGCATTCCACATCACAAATTATCTTTTTTATCATTTACCTACTCGAGGACGAGCATGAATTAAGCTTTGGGATGCTGATACGTCTCTGTCGTATCTATAATTTTTGATTGTTTCATGCCAATATTATACAACTTTCACATATTTTTGGCAACATTTTGTCGGGGCACGATGCACTCGATCACCTATGGGGCATGAAGCCCCTTGTGGTTCGGTGGGGACGAGATCATATGCACAAAGAGCGGAAATAGTGAGACGGCGCGACGATTAGGGCGCTGGTGTTTTTACCCAGGTTCAGGCCGCCGTGAAGAGTAAAACCCTACTCCTGCTTTGGTGGATTGATCGGAGGAACACGAAGAACACACAACGCTCAATCCCGGCAAGGATTTCCTTCGGGGGGAGCTGCTACGTGAGTACAAGTGTCCAAGGGTCCGAATCTTGAGCTAGGTTGCCTTGGGCCTCCTTTTATAGCACAAGGGGCAACCACAGTGGCAAAACTGACATTATCTGTTGATTAGATAGCTGGCAGAGCTTATCATACCTAACTCTGGCATTAAGGACAAAATGCCATCATTGCTAGCCTAGGTGGCGTGCGGGGGTGCATCCCCGACAGCTCCTGCCATCGCTGTAGCTAACTATTGCACCACAACTTGACACGCCTCTGGACGGGTGTCAAGGGGGCACAATTCGTCTTCCAGCGTGTCGCCACGTGCTTAGCGAGAGCCACTTAGCCACCTAGAAGCTCGCCAGCGCATAGACAAGTGACTAGCGTTGCGATGCGGTGGAGCGGTGACAGACCAGCTCGCGCCTGCCGGGGGAACGTCCTGCCGCGTCTTCCTAGATGTGGGAGTGCTTCGGTCCCCGACAAGCACCGGGGACGAGCTTGGCGCGTCTTGGGCCCGTCCTGGGCCGTCGCGTTGGTCCTGCTGGTGCCGCGAAGCCAGCGTTGTGGAGTGTTGCCGAAGTCTTGTCTTTGCTTGCTTGAGTTGTACTTGCGTAAAAGAGGGGAATGCTACTACTGCCTGTGCATAAGTAAAGGGGCATTGGGTACCCCTGTTCCAATGCACCGATAGGAGCCCCCGGGTCTGGCCCACACGCGCTCGTCTAGTGCCGTTGGGTCAGGCCCAAAATTTATGCACAGGCGCGCAATGTGAGGGAGTAACCGTCCACTCGATGGGCAACACTGATCCACTTCCTCAGGACGTTTCCGCCATGCGCGCCGCATGCATTGTGGGAAGTTGGCGGTGGGCGCGCGTGACTTAAAGGTCCGGGTCATGGCAGAAACCGCAGCACCATGGATTGGAGCGAGGGGGCGGTTACCTGTTCGTCCGTGATCGTGGGCAGTGGGATTGGTGGAGATGGGCGGCGGCCTTTGGAGTGGGGGAGAGCCAGCTTCCTGCGTCCTCCCTATAAATTGGGAGGTCACGGGGGACGATGCTCATCCATCTCCTTGTCCTCCTTGGCCTCGAATCCACAGAGCTCGCCCTCCTCCTTCTTGCATGTGGTCGACTCAGCCATCTCCATGGCCAGGGGGCGAGGGCGACTCCTAGCTCCTGCCGTGACGACGAGAGCTTCCCGTCGGGATCATGCCACCACTTCAGCTGTGGAGGCGGAGGGTGGCTCCAGCGCGCGCGGTGGGAGTACGGGAAGAGGCCGAGCCCGGCGCGGGGCTCGTGGCCGGGGAAGGCGGGGTGCTGCGCACACTCCTTCTCCACCGACGGATCTTCTCCCAGCGGAGGGACACACCGAAGGTTCGGCATTGGAGTTCGTCGTCAGGCTGTGCGGCTTTCCCCGTAGCCGTCTGCGACTCCCTCGCCCTTTCACTAGGGTGATGGAAGTTGACAAGCCGCATGCGATGTGGCTGCGGGTGCATGGCTGTTGTAATGGCGCCGTGCGAGTGGATGTTGAATTCCCAGCGCCCCGCGTCATGCTCCCCAGGCGCGGGTGGAAAACCTTCGCGCGTGCCCATAACCTTATGGATGGGCATGTCCTTCGCTTCAAGTTGGTGGAGGCCAACGTGATCTCCGTCAAGATCTTCGGGCACTCCGGGATCCGCCTCGGCTGTTGCGAGGAGAGCTCGAGAAATGTTGAAAGCTCCTCCTCAAGCGATAGTGACGAGGAGGACAGTGTTGGTGAAGACGACGACAACGAGTCTCTGGCCATCAAGTCGGAGTATGTCGACTCGGACTCTAGCTGACCGTCGGGCGCACCATCACCGTCATCGGCTCCCCGGCAGAGCGATTTGCCGGGGGTACTTGACTTGGATGCCGTCCCTTCTCCTCAGCTTGATCCTGGAAGGCTCGTGGACTTCGGCTTCGTCTTCCCTTCCAGTAGCTCCGCCGATCCGTGCCTCGCCGGTCCTATCGAGGTCAGGCTGGGCTTCTGTCGGGGTCCCCTTTTCGTCCTTTTTTTTCCTTTGTAGTTTACTCCTAGGGGATAAAGTCAAATAAAGAGCTATTAAAGAGATACCCCCCAATGTATACTTCATCCATTTTGTACTAGAGATGAATGAAAGAGTGCTGTTTTTCTTCCTTGAGTACTATCTTTTTCTCCCATCGTTTACACTGTGTTTGCATGTTTTTCTTTGCCACACGGAGCCGCTTGCCGGGTTACTACTAGCCACTAGCTGAAAGCACATTTGCTCCCTTGGTGGTTTTGGTAATTAATAACAACATATATGTCATTGAACTAATGTTTCCACTAAGCATATTTCAGGAAAAGTTCAATGATAGGGATGGCAAAAGGATTGTTGAAATACCCCAAGATGCAAGGAAATGGATTGGCAAAGCTTCAAGCAAGAGGACTCTACATTTTACTTTGTGAGAAATCACTTTGAGTCCATAGGAAAGCCAATACTATTAAAAGGGGGTAAGGTACTGTTGGTGAACAAGATGCTCCATGTGCACAAGTGATAGTCACCAAAAACACCCACAAGCTCTTCCACAAAAGTCTGTCCAAAGCCAAATATCCAAAATCGGTGCAACCAACAATTCCCACTCGGTCCCACCGATTCCCAAACTCAGACAGACCCATGCCAAACCCTAGCCAGTCGGTGCAACCGATTCTGCATCGGTGCCACCGAGTTTGGGTTGCCAACTTTCTGTTTAGCCATTTTCAGTCTTCGGTACCACAGAGTTTTACCAGTCAGTCTCACCGAGTTTTTGGACCAACTCTCTGGATAGTCATTCACAAGAATTGGTACCACCAAGAATTGTGAATTGGTACCACCGAGTTTCTGGACCAACTCTCTGGTAAGCCATGGTCAAGAATTGGTACCACCAAGATGTGAGAATCGGCGTCACCGAGTTGTGCAATCTGACCGTTGGTCACCTAATCGGTACCACAGAGAGTTATGTATCGGTCTCACCGAGATTCAAAAGTTACTGCCTTTTGATCACTTCGGTACCACCGAGATTCACACATCGGTGTCACCGAGTTGGTCACTTTAGGTGTAACGGTTGGATTTTTGGGGATGCCTATATATACCCCTTCACCACCACCCACTCGAAAGAGAAGCACTCAGAACTATTCCATACTTGCCCCATCATATTTTCTGAGCGAGAGCCACCTACTCATGTGTTGAGATCAAGCTATTCCATTCCTACCATATGAATCTTGATCTCTAGCCTCCCCAAGTTGCTTTCCACCAAATCAATCTCTTCCACCATAGCCAAATCTGTGAGAGAGTGATTGTGTGTTGAGGAGTCTATCATCTTGAAGCACAAGAGCAAGGAGTTCATCGACATTGCCGAGCCTATTACCTTTTGGAGGGTGGTTCCTCCTAGATTGGTTAGGTATCGCTTGGGAGCCTCCTACTTCGTGTTGTGGAGTTGAACCAAGAAGTTTGTACGGGCAAGGAGATCGCCTACTTCGTGAAGATCTACCCATAGTCACTACAACAGGACCCCTCCTACAACAACGCTTTTTTCCGTATCTAAGAGTCCATATATGCGTTGCTAGTGTCTTTACCAACGGTTTTGGATGCGTAGCCTTATCCAGTGTTGCTAGCGCGTAATGCAACGCTTATACAGCCGTTGGTAAAAGGGACCGTTGCAAGAGTACAACACATAAAACCGACTTTTACTACACTTTTATATGTTGGTGCTCAATGTACACGAATCCAAATCTCATTGCTTGGCAACAGAAAATTTGCAAATACTTCATGTGTTGGTACATCATCATCATCATCATCATCATGAACTGGAACATCATCATCATCATGAACTGGAACATCATCATCATTGCAGTATACTTGCCGCGCACCCATATAATCATCCATATATCTTTGGAATCTACAAAGAAAATAACAAATTGAACTTTTAACACACAATGCATTGACATGATGCAAGTATTGATAGAGGCAAGATATTAGACCCGTACAAAGGTTGAAGGCATACAAACACTAAAAATAGTAAGTCGTGTTGTCTCTATGTAGCAGCAAAGTGTCTACAGACTACCCACTTAAATGTCTTGTTGTTTAGCCTATATTAGCTTGAAGAAAACAGTTTAAAAAGGAGGTTTGATAGTGGGAGCTACACTTGTCTAAATGAGAAAAGTATGGCACCTTCGTCCAGATGTTGAAAGTTACACGACATTTATCATAATTTGCAAAATAAATATGTATCTAGAAAACCATTATTATTTAAACCTTCGAGTGGCTATTTTCTAAAGGTGTGGATTACAGTAGCAGTATTTTCTGGAACCATCAATTGCAACTGTCCTGATGTATATATCCAGGGTGTTAGCAAAACTTAATAATCAGAAAAGTTGTACTATTTGAACAGCACATGGCAGTCTTAGCAAATAATGTACACTGAATACAAAATAAAAACACATACATGACCAGAGCATCGACTTGACAATATATGATGGTGTAGATTTTCTACAGTTATATATTACCAAGAAGATATCTGCGAGAAAATCTATTATAAATCTCCAAGCATGCATATCTTAATGGCCATAACATCTTAATTAATAAATTGTTGAGTAATCAAAGGAATGAATAGTTAGATCACCTATTGTAAAATATATATTGCACAAATACGAAATCAAGCTCAAACTAAATTCTAGAAAAATATGTAAGAAACCATAAAGTACCTACCGTCTCTTTGAAAGGTATCAAATTCCGTTAGTAATTATGCTGATCTGTCCACCTTCACATTATACACTACATGTAGCAATAGAGAAAGGATTAGTAACTGCAATAGTATTAGTTTACTCAAGGAAGGGCTTCTCCATTATATCGGCACAGCAAACAATGAGAAACAGAGGGAGGGAGCGTAGCAGGCTGATACTAAGATTCTTTTTATCTTTTGATGGAATGCCTTTTTCAATTAACGCTGCATCTATGATTTTAGGCTGATGCTGATGTGTGCAAATTTCAGGTTAGGCTCATACATTACCAACCAACATTAGAAAGGAAGGAATCATGCATTACATTAAATTACAGGGGGAAAAGAAAGGCAAATGACCTTAGAATGTAGTGATGCAAACCATGTTCCAGCAATACACAAAAAAATGCCGACATGCATCTCCTCAAGCCATGGTACACCATGGCGCTTCTCTGTTTTTGAGCTCACTGGGAACCGATCAACAGATCTACACGCAATCTGAGGCATGAATTAAATTACAACACAACAATTACTTGCGTATGTGAGAAAACAAATTAGTTACAAAGCTCAGGAATTATTTGCAATCAAATCAGGGATATCCATCAAACAAATTAACATAGAATTGATCAGTATATTACTTGGTAGCATTAGCTAGATCCATCCGCACCTTACTGCCACCATGCTTGTGAACATCATGTGCGTTTTATGCCTCCAGGACCGCATCCAAGCCTCATAGCGCTGCATCAACCTGCACTTCTCACAGATTAATTCATATATACAATTGGTTGTAGGAAGTGAAGACGTGCGTCGAGGCATCATGAGGATAGAGGCAGCAAAAGCGTCAGGCAATCAAAATCCACCAAAACGAACCTGTAGGCTGCACTTTCTCACTAGAGCCTACATCTCAAATTGCAGGAGCACAACATAAAAATTCTCAAAAACAAAAACCAACTGCCTTCTTGCTCATTGAATACCTGCAATCAGTCTGCCCTACTTCCTCGAATCTATGGCTGGTAGCACTAGGGGTTAATCTTGCAGTTCAATCGAAGCATCAATTTACACTTTAGCAGCACAACAAAATCAAATTGACCACAAGCAACAGGCACTTGGGTCCAAACAGTGGCAAATCCTAACACCACCAGAACAACAATGGCTCCTGATGTGCCACGAACCAGAGCAGAGAGGAGGAGTGGACCGACTCACCTAAAGCCAGAGGAGGAAGCTCCATGTCTGCTTCGTCCCGAGCAGCAGCAAGGCTGTCCACTGGCCGTTCCTCCCTGCACGTCTACAGGAGAAGAGAAGTGGTTAGAGAAAGGGGGAGAGAGAGAGGATGAAGCCAGGGAAGGGGGTGCACTCACCGGACGAGAGGAGGATGGCATGGTCACCGGCGCCGTCGCCTGCAACCCTAGCCATGGGGGAAGGGTCACGGGTGGGCTTTGGTGGCCTCGAGCGCCGGATCTAGCCGGATGGGAGGGCGCCGCGGTGCGAGGGAGCTCAGGCTGTGCTTCGCGGTGGCGGGATTCGCCGGACGTCGCCTGAATCAGCCGCCGCGGGTGGCGCAGCAAGTAGCCGCGTGAAGAGAGTGATGGGACGCGAGCGGGATGGGTGGGTGGGGGATGCTGCGGATCCGGCAGCCTCCGGAGCTGCGAGGTGGGAGAAGGGGAGCGGGAGGGCCGGCGGCGAGGTGGATCGAAGAAGGAAGGGGAGGCGGTGGGTGGCGGCGTGTTGGGAGAGATAAGGGGAACCGGGAGCTCTGTTTGTCGCGCGTCCCTCTCTCCTTTCCTCTGTTTTTTTTTCATATGTACAGGGATAGGGCCGTGAGCTGCAACCCTGCAACATATATGTTGCACCGCTTATATGCGTATCTACTGTGAATTTTGCAACGTATCGTCAAAATGTTTTAGAATTTGTGTTGCTTTATAGGGGGTATCCTTGTAGTGAGTGAGGCTAGTCCTTCGTGGACGGAAGCCGTTATGGAATAGTCAAGGTTGCTACTTCGTGGACCCTTATGGGTGGAGCCCTCCGTGGAATCTCGCGACCGTTACCCTCTGTGGGTTGAAGACTCCATAAACATTGACGTACGATAGCACCACCTATCAGAACCACGGGAAAAATCTTCGTGTCTACAAATTGCGTTTGATCTTCCTTCATACCCTCTACTATACATGCTTGTTGTTACTTTCCGCTGCTATACTCTTAGAGATGCATGTGTAGGGTGTACTTGACTTGCTATCATTGCTAAAATCTGCCAACACTTAAAATTGGGAAAAGGTAGAATTTTTATTTGGTTAAGTAGTCTAATCACCCCCCTCTAGACATACTTTTGATCCTACAAGTGGTATCAGAGCTTTCGTCTCCATTGCATTGGTCTCACAACCTAGGAGAGTATGGCGTCTAGTGAGGGAAATTATCACCGTAGAGGTCCGTACTTTGATGGCACAATTTTTGCTAGTTGGAAGCACAAAATGAAAATGCATATTCTTGGTCATAACCCCGCCGTTTGGGCTGTTGTTCGTGTTGACTTGCAAGGTGAATTCTTTGGTGATGGAAAGGAACCGGATCGTGAAGTGACCGCGGATGAGTTGAATATGTTGCAATACAACGCTCAAGCATGTGACAATCTCTTCAACTACCTATGCCCCGAAGAATTCAACAAAATTAGCCGTCTTGAGAATGCAAAAGAGATTTGAGATACTTTGGTTGATATGCATGAAGGTACCGAGTCCGTGAGAGAATCCAAGTTGGATGTACTTCAAAGTCAGCTTGACAAGTTCAAGATGAAGGATGGTGAAGGAGTCGCAGAGATGTACTCTAGGCTAGCTCTCATCACCAATGAGATTGCCGGCTTAGGAAGCGAAGAAATGACTGACAAATTCATCATCAAGAAGATACTTCGAGCTTTGGATGAGAGATACAACATCATGTGCACATTGATCCAAATGATGCCCAACTACAAAGATCTCAAGCCTACAGAAGTCATTGGAAGGATTGTTGCTCATGAGATGACACTCAAAGACAAAGAAGAGCTTCACAACAAGTCAAGCGGTGCTTACAAAGCCACAAGTGATGCTCCCGCAACTTCAAGCGACAACCTTGTCACCAATGAAGAGATAAGCCTCATGGTTAAGAAATTCAACAAGTTCTACAAGAATAGAGGCAAAGAACGAAGCTCCAACTCAAGATATGAAGAGAAGCATTCATCAAGTCGTGACCGAAACTTCTACAATTGTGGGAAGCCCAGACACTACTCCAATGAGTGCACGACTCCCTACAAACGAAGAGAAGAGTCACCAAGAAGACGAAGCTCAAGGAATGAATCACCTCAAAGAAAGAGAAGGAGTAGAGATGATCATTATGAATGAAGACCCTCAAGGAGAAGTAGGGACTCGGAGAAAAAGGTCAAGTACACCAAGAGCTACACAAGAAGAAGACATCAAGCTCATGTTGGTGAATGGGTTTCCGGCTCCGACTCTGACAACAACTCCGAGAGAAGCTATCACTCCAACTCCGACTATAGTCAAGATGAAGGTGTTGCCGGACTTGCACTAGTGACTACCAACTCCTATGATCTATTTCGATAGTGATGAAGATGACTTACTTTGTGATGATGATATAGGGGTGTCCCGATCTTCTCAGTAAGCGGCGGTGGTGATGATGATGGTGTAGGATAACTTGTATGTCGCCGATGAACTCTCCCTCTCTTGATCCCTGATGCCAATGCAAAAGGTCTCAACCCTTTGGATATTCACAACGTCACACACTTGCGCACGCAGCCGTCGACCACGAACGGTTAGAATTGCAATATACTAATTCCCAATGGAACAGCAGATCACACTTGACTTGCAGTATATAATCACCAGATCGATACGAATTGGTGATGAGGATTCAAGATGAATGCTTACAAGCAATCTCATGAACTAGGGTTTATCTTAAACGTGGTCTAACTCTAACTAACCCTAAGGAAGAGTATTTATATCCTAAGATAGATCGAAGGGGTACATGGGCTGTCAGCCCGAAACTCTGCGCGCAGGCAGCACGGTAGTACCGCTGATGTCATGCGGTACTACCGCTCCAAGCGGTACTACCGCTTCAGTACCGCTCTACTACCGGTTAGCGCCAAAAGATGCCAGTAGTTTTCACGGTAGTAGGGGCGGTAGTACCGTCTCAAGCGGTACTACCGCTGGTGTAGGGCGGTACTACCGCCCTGGAAACTCCAAGATCCTTTTCCCAGCCCAGCTGCATTGCCTCCTTGTTCTCCTCCTTGCTCCCTCGTGCCATGCCTTCCTCTCCAATGTACCTAATGACACATACACACAAGGATTTAGGCAGTATAAAGCTCTCATTAAAAGAAATAGCATTATCAACTAAGAGAGAATTCACCTGTTGTTCATCATTGGCTAGGCTTAATATTTCCTTCCAGCTGAGACAATTAGAATCATCGTATTCATAGAATATATCCTCATCAGATGATGACTTGCTCTTTGATAATACTAGTGATGTTAGTCAAAATGAACTTGATAATTCTCATGCTAGCCAAGATAAGTCGTTTGATGATGATAAGATGAAAATAGAACAACTAACTAAAGAATTAAACACTCTTAAGTTAGCCCATGAATCTACTCTAGAAGATCATAGAGAGCTTGTAAGAACTCATGAGAAGCTACGCTTCGAGAAGGTCAACTTGGAGCAAGTGCATGAGTTTCTTAAAGCTATCAATGACAATCTCCGAAAGAAGATTTCATCTTATCTAGCCAAACGATTACTCTGGTCTACATTCATGCCACAAGTTAAATATAGACAAACTAGTAACAAAGGTAAGAAAGGTTCTTCATCTAGTAGCAACAATAAAAATGCTAAATCTAATGATCTCGCTTCTAGTAGTTCTATTGATTCCACTAATGATGATTCTCTTAGCCAAGTTACACTTGAGCAAGAAAACGATTTATTGAAAGGGATTATAGAGAAAGGTATCTACAAGAGTCTTGTCGGGTGTAAGCAATTTGAGGAGATTGTACGCAAGCACGGAGGATACCGGAAGAACCATGGCATTGGCTACTTCAACGCTAATGGAGTTGAATGGGAAGAAGGTCAATACCCCTAGCCCAAGTTTGTTCCTCAAAAGGAGAAGTATGAACATACTCTCCCCAAGGGAACAAGCTTTCAAGATGACCTTCCACCACAAGACCACAAGCTCAAGGGAAAGAACAAGCTTCAAGAGGACATTGACTCATATGAAGATGAATCCCAAGCTTTGGTGGAGTGGGTTCCCAAGGCTACTTCAAGCTCAACTTCTACAAGGGCCACTTCAACACCAAGGATCCCCATCAAGTTGATGTGGGTCCTCAAGAAGAAGAACTAGAGAAGTTCTTGAGGGGTGACTCCGCCAATGAAATTCACTCACATTCATTATTGGCAAGAACTAGTTGCAATCAACATCAACAACATGCAATAGTTCAATGAGTCACACATTCCCTCAAAGGTAATCAACATCAACCTTGAGCATCCACCACTACCTCACCAACATGAAGTCTTCATCGACAAAACCCAAGGTTAGTTTATCCCTCCTATGGGGGGATGTCACATCAAGGGGGAGCTTTACTCTAAGACTTGAGTTAAAGCATCTCATAGTATGTGACAACATTAAATGCTTTATGTAAAAGTGGTAACCCCACTTGTGCTTAAACGATGAGTATGACCTATGATCAAGTATTCTTACTTGGCTCCTAAGTCAATATACTCATATATAGATGACTCCGTTATCGCCAAAATGCTTGATAGATGCTAGTATGTATGGGCATGTTTGCCATGATTTCATTTGACATCTTATTGTGTGAGCATGTTGGTCTGCATTTATTTATCCATTCGAGGACATCCAATTGTTGTTATTTGGCTTTCGATTTTTCTTTTGCCAATTGGATGGACAAGAATGCCTAGGACCACTCTCTAGCTATCTATGCTTTCTTACCTCATATTCTATTCTTGCTGCATCACAAAATTTGAACAAGGACTTTTCGATGTCTCTGTGTGAGGAGCACTCGGAGTTCCGTATCGACAAAGGACTGACCATTAAAACCTCCCAAGTGCATCTCGGTGGAACCAACCCAAAATCTCGGTCTCACCGAATGCCTAGGGTTGATCTGGTTTTCTATCTCGGTGCCACCGATTCCATCTTCTCGGTTACACCGAGTTTCCCTGTCAGTAGACAGTTGAGGAACTCGGTGACACCGAAAAGTTAGAACCGGTGTCACCGACAGCTATGGGTTTATATAGAGGCGGACCCGACTTTTGAAATCTATTCTTCAACCGTCGCCCCCTCCGAAACCCTTGCTGTCGAACCAAGGCCCCTGGTCATCGCCTTCGTCTTCCCGAGCGCCTCCGCCATTGGAAGTCTCCGCCGTCGACGGAATCCTCTCCCCCGTCGCCGCCGTAGAGAAGTCGTCACCAAGCTAGGGTACGATTTCACCCCCTCATGCGCTCCAACCTCCGATTCTTGCGCATTAGGGATTCTCCATCGATAATCCACATTTTGAGATTGATTCATCCACGAGAAACTCCAGTAGATTAGTGAACGAACGATTTTTTAGATTTTGCCATCCGCCACATGAATCTCGGTGGAACCGACGCAAAAGAATCGGTAGCACCGATTCTCTTTTTCTGGCAAACCGAGAACACCTCGGTGGAACCAAGTGCCAATTTTTGGTGTGACCGAAAATGGTGCCAAGTTCCTGGAAAGTAGGTTGTCTTTCTCGGTGGGTCCGAAATTTTTTCCTCGGTTGTACCGATATTCATCTGCCAGAATGCAAAACTTAAGAAATTCTAGTTCAATCTTTTGAAAATATCTGCATTTTGTGATGACTCATCCCTTCCACTCTTCTACACTCTATTCACAGGGTCAGAGATGTCTGCTTCAGATGACAGTCAAAATGATCTCAAAGAGCCTGACATGAGCTCAGGCACTAGTCCTGAGGGGAGCTATGATGATGTTCCTAGTTCTCCTGATTTGCCCAAGGCTGCTACAAGGACAAGAAGGAAGCTCAACTCAGATGAGGAGGATGAGGATTTCATACCTGAGGAGCTATCCAAGAAGGATGATGTTGCTAAGAACACCACTGCTGCTGCTTCTTCATCCAAGAAGAAGAAAGCCATCAGGAAGGAGTATGCTAGTTCTGAGTCAGCTAGAGCACCTGAGAGATCCAGGGCAACTATGAAAGTTGAGCCTCCCAAGAAGTCTATGCCTAAGAAGGCAGGGGAGAAGAAGAAGAGAGAAAGGACAAAATTTGTCAAAGCTAAAGTTCTTCCATCTACTCCAGAGTATCTAGATGAGGAAGAAGAGGAGGAAGAGCCAGTTGTCAAGGCTCCTCCAAAGAAGAAGAAGCTTATGGCAGATGCTATGCCTAAGGCTACCACATCCAAGAGCACCAAGACTGCACCCAAGAAGGCTGCTGCTGCTGAAAAACCCAAGAGGTTCTCCAGAGAGATACCAGCTTCCAGCAAGAACAAGACCTCCACTTTTAGGGAAGCTGAGGATGATGATTTCACTGCTTTGATGAAGCTCAGACCACACCTTCCAGAGCACAATGCCAGCCATTTGCTTGCTGAGGACATGAAGAAGAGGAAGGACTCTGGTTTGAGGGACTGGAGAGCTATTGATCCATATGCCCAGAGGAGGAAAACAACTGCGGACTACATGTTTTATACCAAGGAGCAACAAGATTTCTACGAGACAATCTTGCTTGATAAGAGCCCAGCTGTGAGTGACATGAGATATGTTGATTGGAAGTATATCAAGGCAAATCAAGATTACTTCCCAAGTGTTCAAGACAACTTTCACTACATTGGCTTAGATGAATTTGTTGGCAAGGAATTCACTACATGGAACGATGAGATGATCATGCAATTCTACTCCACTGCTCACTTCTATGGAGATGGTAGAATTGTATGGATGACTGAAGGAGCAAGGTATGAATCTAATGTTGAGGAATGGGCTGCCATCTTAGGAGTCCCAAAGGTGGAAGAAGGAGATCTGGATGTCTATTCTGAATCCAAGGAGAGCCACAATGCTATGGCTAATATGTACAATGAGATCCCTGCTGCACATGTGAAGTCTCATAGGCTAGGATCCATCTACTTCCTCCAGGCTGGCCTCCGCACCATCAACACCATCTTGAGGCACACCTTGATGCCTAAGTCTGGAGATGACAAGATGATTAGAGGCTATTCCATCAACATGCTGATCCATCTTGATAGACACACCAGGATAAGAGTGATGGACTTGATAGTAGAGACTGTGAAGAGGGTTGCTGCTGATCAGAAGCGCTCATGCTGCTATGCACCCTACATTCAGATGCTCATCAACTCCAAGCTGGAGAAGCACATCTTTGCTCTTGACAGACCACATTTGCCCCTACAGCCAGATCTAGAAGACAACATTGTGGTGATGAACCCAGATCATCCCACCTCAGCTGCAGCACAGGCAGAGGCAGAGGCAGCTAGAGCCACTAGTGCTCAAGTCCCTAGATCCAGGAACGAGCAAATGGATCTCTTGATCAGTACCGTTCAGGGAATGTACAAGGATATCAAGGACATCTTGGAGAATCAACATAGTCTTGTGAGGATCATGGAGAATAGGATCAAGACACTCAATGACAAGGTGGATGGGCTGACCAAAACCGTGAACGAGCTCAAGAAGGAAGTTGATAGCGTGCCCAGTTCCGACACTACAGATGATGAGGATGACTCTCCTCTCAGGCCAGGCACTCAGTTCGCTACTCAGGCCAGATCAGCCACAGTGCCAGCTCCAGAGTTGAGGCCTTCTTCATCAGCACCTGCTACAGCCTCTTCAGCTCCATCAGCTCCTCCAGTACCTCCAGTTGCTACTCCAACTCCGTCCATGACGTCAGCTGAAGTCTTCGCCGACGCAGTTCTCTCGACTCCTTCATCGACCACCGGAGGAGATCAGCCCCAAAAGAACGATTAGCTATATACCTTTGAACTTTTTGGTAACTTGTTGCCAAAGGGGGAGAAGATGTATATAGATCTTTAGGCTTCGAGTGAGAGAGCGTTGGTTTTTATCGCTTTTCAAAAACATTTGATCTTTTGGTTTGCTTGTGTTGAACTTTGTTGGTGTTTGATCATACACTTGATGTGTATTGCAACTACTTCCTATCATTGTGATGCTTATGAAATGATTATTCACCTTTGCTTGATTGTGTTGTGCTATGATGTTCATTCTTATTATTCTCGCACACCACCAAGTTGTATGTGACATGAAAGAGTGCCCCATGTACCTAATCGATTATGCATTTGCATTCAAACGCAAATTTAAAATAATGCACAAATTTAGGGGGAGCTCTTGCTTATCACATACTTCTCAAAGCGATGATTATATTCATTGATTATATCATATGTCGAAGCTTTGATCTATATGTTGTCATCAATTACCAAAAAAGGGGAGATTGAAAGCACATTTTCTCCCTTGGTGGTTTTGGTAATTAATAACAACATATATGTCATTGAACTAATGTTTCCACTAAGCATATTTCAGGAAAAGTTCAATGATAGGGATGGCAAAAGGATTGTGGAGATACCCCAAGATGCAAGGAAATGGATTGGCAAAGCTTCAAGCAAGAGGACTCTACATTTTACTTTGTGAGAAATCACTTTGAGTCCATAGGAAAGCCAATACTATTAAAAGGGGGTAAGGTACTGTTGGTGAACAAGATGCTCCACGTGCACAAGTGATAGTCACCAAAAACACCCACAAGCTCTTCCACAAAAGTCTGTCCAAAGCCAAATATCCAAAATTGGTGCAACCAGCAATTCCCACTCGGTCCCACTGATTCCCAAACTCAGACAGACCCATGCCAAACCCTAGCTAGTCGGTGCAACCGATTCTGCATCGGTGCCACCGAGTTTGGGTTGCCAACTTTCTGTTTAGCCATTTTCAGTCTTCGGTACCACCGAGTTTTGCCAGTCGGTCTCACCGAGTTTTTTGGACCAACTCTCTGGATAGCCATTCACAAGAGTCGGTAGCACCGAGAATTGTGAATCGGTACCACCGAGTTTCTGGACCAACTCTCTGGTAAGCCATGGTCAAGAATCGGTACCACCAAGATGTGAGAATCGGCGTCACCGAGTTGTGCAATCTGACCGTTGGTCACCTAATCGGTACCACCAAGAGTTATGTATCGGTCTCATCGAGATTCAAAAGTTACTGCCTTTTTATCACTTCGGTACCACCGAGATTCACACATCGGTGTCACCGAGTTGGTCACTTTAGGTGTAACGGTTGCATTTTTGGGGTTGCCTATATATACCCCTTCACCACCACCCACTCGAAAGAGAAGCACTCAGAACTATTCCATACTTGCCCCACCATATTTTCTGAGAGAGAGCCACCTACTCATGTGTTGAGATCAAGCTATTCCATTCCTACCATATGAATCTTGATCTCTAGCCTCCCCAAGTTGCTTTCCACCAAATCAATCTCTACCACCATAGCCAAATCTGTGAGAGAGTGATTGTGTGTTGAGGAGTATATCATCTTGAAGCACAAGAGCAAGGAGTTCATCGACATTGCCGAGCCTATTACCTTTTGGAGGGTGGTGCCTCCTAGATTGGTTAGGTGTCGCTTGGGAGCCTCCTACTTCGTGTTGTGGAGTTGAACCAAGAAGTTTGTACGGGTAAGGAGATCGCCTACTTTGTGAAGATCTACCCATAGTGAGGCTAGTCCTTTGTGGACGGAAGCCGTTATGGAATATTCAAGGTTGCTACTTCGTGGATCCTTATGGGTGGAGCCCTCCGTGGACTCTCGCAACCGTTACCCTCCGTGGGTTGAAGACTCCATAAACGTGGACGTACGATAGCACCACCTATCGGAACCATGAGAAAAATCTTCGCGTCTACAATTTGCATTTGATCTTCCTTCCTACCCTCTACTATACATGCTTGTTGTTACTTTCCGCTGCTATACTCTTAGACATGCATGTGTAGGGTGTACTTGACTTGCTATCATTGCTAAAATCTGCCAACACTTAAAATTGGGAAAAGGTAGAATTTTTATTTGGTTAAGTAGTCTAATCACCCCCCTCTAGACATACTTTCGATCCTACACTAGCGCCAAAGGGGGAGCGAGCCCCCAGCAGCAGGCAGGTTTCGCCTCCCGGCAGGGCTCCTTGTCAGTATCGGCGCGCCCCCCCAAGGCTGGACGCGCCAGGAGTTGGGGGACGGCTCGTCCCGACAAGGGTTTCAACCCCGCATAAGACTCCATTGTTCATAGTGAAAAGGGATAGTAAAGGTTTCCTTCAAAGGAGTAAATGGTGTAGAACTTGGGATATGCAATTTGCACTTATCTTTTTCAAGCAGTATCCCCTTCTGGAATGCGGTGGACCGTCATCCTTGCTCCTTCGTCCATCTTCAGTGTTTTACCTGGCGGTGAACACGTAGGGTGAAGGGCCTCTGTCCTCCGAAGAGGAAATGCGGCAGCAAGGATTGTAGGCTCAATAATTATTCTAGAAAATATCTAGAGCTAGAAAGCGATAACATTGCAATCATAATGATGCATAATAAACATGCGATGCAATGATATGATGCAATGCCTAGCTTTATTATTGTTGCACAGGGTCTTCGCCTGGCTTTGTACAAAGGGTTACATGCAACTTCGGCAAGGCTTGTACAAAAGGTGGCTGCCGGGGACTGAGCCCGATAACCACGCCTTATGGGTAGAACTTACGAAGATGCTCAATATTCCATGAGTTAAGCACCTTGGTTCCATCTTCGGTCTCCATACGGACTGTGCCAGGTCTGGTGACTCGTGCTACCCGGTAAGGGCCTTCCCACTTCGGCATCAGCTTGTTGGTACCCTTGGCAGATTGAACACGCCTAAGGACAAGGTCTCCTTCCTCAAGGCTCCGGGCGTGTTGCCTGCGGCTTGGTAGCGTGCAGCACGCACAGCGGCCCGGAGACGATCTTCCTCGAGGAGCACGGCATCGTCATGCCGTAGCTGCTCTTGCTCTACTTCATCGTAGGCAAGTACTCGAGGTGACCCGTATATGAGTTCCTTGGGGAGCACTGCTTCCACCCCATACACTAGGGAGAAGGGCGTCTGGCCGGTAGCTCGATTTGGTGTCATTCTGAGGGACCAAAGAACCACCGACAGCTCATCGATCCAGCGCTTGCCGCTCCTCCGTAGCCTATCGAAAGTTCTTGTCTTGAGTCCTCGCAGCACTTCAGCATTCATCCTCTCGACTTGCCCGTTGCTCCTTGGATGGGCAACGGAGGCGAAGGAGACCTTGCTTCCAAGGTTTTGGACGCATTGCATGAAGGCACGGCTCGTGAACTGGGTGCCGTTGTCAGTGATCACTCTGTTGGGTACTCCTAAACGGCACACCAGTCCTTTTATGAACTTGATAGCAGCTTGCGCGATCACCTTTCTCACTGGTTCCACCTCAGGCCACTTTGTAAACTTGTCGATAGCCATGAACAAGAATTCAAAGCCCCCGGCAGCACGGGGAAAGGGGCCCAAAATGTAAAGCCCCCAGACCGAGAATGGCCAGGATAAAGGGATTGTTTGGAGAGCTTGCGCTGGTTGATGGATATTCTTGGAGTGGAACTGGCAGGCTTCACACTTGGTGACTAGCTCAATTGCATCTTGGAGGGAAGTGGGCCAATAGAAACCCTGCCGGAAAGCTTTCCCGGCAAGGGCCCTTGATCCAATGTGGGAGCCACATACACCTCCGTGAATCTCCGCCAACAGCCCTAGTCCTTCTTCCCGGGGAATGCACTTCAATTTCACACCGTTTGGTCTTCTTCTGTAGAGAGTGTCATCAACAAACTGGTAGGTACTTGATTGACGGGCTACTCTTTCAGCTTCTTCCTGTTCTTCAAGAAGTTCTCCTGTTTGGAGAAAACGGACTATGTGCTATGCCCAAGTTGGAGCCTGTGGCTCGACAACGAGGACTAAAGGCATCTCCTCGTCCGTGGGAGCGCTCGCCTCGACCACGAGAACCCGGGTTTCCGTAGAAAGGAGCCGCTCACCAGGCGGAGCGAGGCTGTCCCCGACAGCTTCTCTACCAGCGGCTTCGGGAAGCTCTGTGTGACACCCTGGATTTTGGCTACAGTGATCATTGTAATTAAGCTACAGTGATGGCCAAGATTATGCTAATGCCTTTGCCAATCCATGTGTGATCACTTTTGGAATCAAAGCTCAATTCAAATTCCTTTGCAAATTCCAATTCATTTGAAAGGTGGTTTTAAAAGTTTTGCAAACTTCAATTTAAAAATCATGCTTAGGTTGCAATTATTCCCTAAGCTATTCTAAAAATGGAACCAACATTTTATCATGTGGTTTTGTGCCTCAAAACTATTTTTGCAGAGCCCAAAACAATTAATTAAATGCCTCTTTGCTTTTTGAAAATACAAAATTAATCCAAAGGCCCCCCAAACTTTTTGTGTCAGTACCTAATATTGCAATGCAAATATTAGGCCAAGTGTCATTTTCTACTAAAGTCACTACTGGAATCTGCTGCTTTGCCGTCTGCCATAGCAGACGGCAAAGGCATGCCTGGCGGACGGCAAAGCCTTTGCTGTCCGCCAGCAGACGGCCAACACTCCAGCTGAACGGCTACCGGCAAAGGCCTCTTTGCCGTCTGCTAGCAGACGGCAAAGCCCCTGGACGGCAGACAAAAGGTGCTAGCCCCGTTAGGGGGCTAACCACGCTCTTTGTCGTCTGCTGGCAGACGGCAAAGACCTTTGCTTCTTTGCCGTCTGCCAGCAGACGGCGAAGAGCTGCAGCTGACGTCAGCTGACGTCAGCGATCAGCTGGGCCAACGCAGGCTCTTTGCCATCTGCCAGCAGACGGCAAAGAAGCAAGCTCTTTGCCGTCTGCTGGCAGACGACAAAGAGGCCAAATAGGCCAGCCCAGGTTGCACAGGCTGCTGCCACGTGGCCTCTTTGCCGTCTGCTGGCAGACGGCGAAGACCTTTGCCGTCTGCTAGCAGACGGCAAAGTGGCTATATTCCCGCTGTTTTTTTTTCTTAAATTCAATCAATTTCACATATATATATATATTCATTTCAAAATATTTCAACAAGTACATATAGCCAACATATCCCTGCCATATGGATATGATCATCCAACACATATATACACCAAATGAAAAGTCCAACATATCCAACAATTAAGCAAAAGGTCCATATAGTTTCATCCATACATACATATATAGGTAGCAAGTTTCACATTGTTCATCCTACAAAATCAAAACAAAATGGAAGCACAAGAAGAAGAGTAGACTCCATCAACGCAAGCTTCCTCATCGAAAGCAAATCTGCAAATTGGGAAAGAAGAAAGTTAGAAGAAGAAGAAGAAGAAGAAGACTAGAAGAAGAAGACTAGCTAGAAGAAGAAGAAGAAGAAGAAGAAGAAGAAGAAGACTAGAAGAAGAAGAAGAAGAAGAAGAAGAAGAAGAAGAATTTTTCTTCTCTTTCTTTTTCTCCTCTCCTCTTCTTTATCTTCTTCTTCTTCTAACTAAGGTAGGTAAAAATGCTAAGTGTAGGTCATTTTAGAGCTAAGCTAGGTAAATAGGTCATTTTGGAGCTTAGTAAGGTTATTATGTCATTTTCGAGGATGATGCCATTTTTGAGCCAACTTACGTAAGTATAGCTCATTTTTTTATCTAACTTAGGTAATTATGCCATTTAGGAGGAAAATAAGCTAAGTATAGAGAAAACGTACCCTCATCACAACAAATGCGATGAAGATCGCAACTAAGGTAACAATTGATCCAACGGCATAATGATACCAAGCCTCATTATCAATGGCATATTTTCTAATCTTCTTAATCTTCAAGCGCATTGCATCCATCTTCAAGCGCATTGCATTCATCTTCATCTTGTGATCATCGACGACATCGGCAACATACAACTCCAATGTCATCTTCTCTTTTTCAATTCTTTTAATTTTTTCTTTCAAATACTCATTTTCTTTTTCAACTAAATTTAACTTCTCGACAAGAGGGTCGGTTGCAAATTCCGGTTCACATACCTCCTAGATTAAAATATCTCTATGTCAACTTGATGGCCATAATTGTCATAAATGCGAAGTGCAACAAATAGTTATAAAAGAGAATTTACCACATCCAAATCATAAAGCGGGTGAGGGCCGACGGGGACGGATTTCAAGACCATGGCACTATGTATAAGAAACAATCATACAAAGTAAGAAAATTATACAAGTAACTATATAAATCATACAATCATACAAGAAAATGGCAAGTGTAGGTCATTTTAGAGCTATCCTAGTTAAAATCGGTCATTTTGGAGGTAGGTAAGGTTATTTTGTCATTTTCGAGGAAAATAAGCTAAGTCAATGTCATTTTGGAGCTAAACCAAGGTTATCATGCCATTTTTTACCTAAGTATGCTAAGTATGTCATAAATGAACTAAAGAAGCTAAGTATAGGTCATTTTGGAGCTATCCTAGGTAGTTATGCCATTTTTTAGCTAACTAAGCATATTAAGTCATTTAGGAGGAAAAATGCTAAGTATAGGTCATTTTATAGCTATCCTAGGTAAAGTATGTCAGTTTGGAGCTAAGTAAGGTTATTATGTCATTTTCGAGGAAAATAAGCTAAGTCAATGTCATTTTGTTGAATACCTAGTAACATGAACTAATTAATAATATATATGTACATAATAATAATTGAATACCTGACATTACTAATATTAATCTTCATCGTCTATATATGCTCCGGGATCAATAAATGCAGAATCGTCATCACTATCAGTAATGACGTGCTCATCAGCATCATCAATAAATGCATCAACATGTGGAAGGCCTCCTTTATGTAATCGGTCAAGCATTGACAGGTCATCCGCAGTAGTAACCTCTTCTTCTTCCGTCTCTTCTTGTTCTGGCTCAGGGGTGAAGTCGGATTCACTGTCGTTGTCTACCTCAATGTTCTGGGGTGAAGTAGAGCGGTTCTTGAAACGTTTTTTTGGAAACACGTGTTTCTTGGAAGAATTCTCCTTCATATGTGTCTGGGTTAATGCGAGGGTCATAATCATCTTCATTGAGGGGAGGTGGTCTAAAATGTGGCGGCACATCATAAACGACATCCCAACCATTCAGATTTGGATCAGTTTGGCAGGCCCACGGTAGATAGAAAACTTGGGTCGCCTGTTGAGCCGTAATATAGACATCGGGAACATCTAAATGGGTGTCGGGGTGTCGAGGGTGTCGTGTCTGGGTGTCGTGGTGTCGGGGTGTCAGGGGTGTCGGGGTGTCGGGGTCGGGGTGCCGTGTCGGGGTCGGGGTGTCGGGGTGTCCTTTTCTTTTATTTCCTATCTTTCTTCTACTTCTTCTTCTTTCCTTTTTCTTCTTCTCTTCTTCTTTCCTTTTTCTTCTCCTAAATCTTACTCCTATTACCTAAATAATACAAACAAAGAACAAATCTAAAACTAAATCTAATACAAATAAAATTTCTGTCCTAATTTAAACTAACTAATATAAACTAACTAATATAAACTAATAACTAATATGAACTGATAACTAATAAAACCTAACTAATAAAAACAGAAAAAAAACAAAAAAAAGGGGGGAGGGTGGAGCTCACCGGAGGGGGGGGGGGTCGAGGCAGCGGCGCGGGGCGGCGGAGGGGTCGGGGCGGGGGAGCTCGTCGGGGCGGGGGAGCTCGTCGGGGCGGCGGCGGAGGGGCGGCGCGGGGCGGCGGCGCGGGGCGGCGGAGGGGTAGGGGCGGGGGAGCGGAGGGGCGGCGGCGGAGGGGCGGTGCGGGGTGGCGGAGGGGCGGCGGCGCGGGGCGGCGGAGGGGGAGGGGCGGGGCGGCGGCGGGACGAAATTTAAGGGGGAAAAGGGCGCGGGAGAGAGAGAGAGAGAAAGAGAGGGAGAGAAAGAGAAGAGAGGGAGAGAGAGAAGAGAGAGAGGAGGGGGGTAACGGCCCGTTAGGAGTTATTTTCTTTGCCGTCTGCTAGCAGACGGCAAAGTTTCTTTGCCGTCCGCTAGCAGACGGCAAAGAGGTGGGGTGGGCCGTTGCAGTTAACTGGCCTCCACTAGGCCCCACCCCACCTCTTTGCCGTCTGCTAGCGGACGGCAAAGAAGCTTTGCCGTCCGCTGGCAGACGGCAAAGAGCTGGCTGATGGCAAACAGTGTCTTTGCCATCAGCCAGCTCTTTGCCGTCTGCTCTCCCAAAGCAGACGGCAAACAACCTCTTTGCCGTCTGCCAGCAGACGGCAAAGAGCTATAGATGGCAAAGTCCCTGATTCCAGTAGTGAGTCATCTAGCCCAAAAATTAAATAATTAACAGAAAGATTTAAAACAGAAAAGAAAAAAAAAGAAAAGAAAAAGCCCCACCTGCCCTGGGCCTTAGGCCACAGTGGCAAGCCCAGGCCGGCCCAGCGGCCCCCTCGGTCGTCTCCCACCTCGCTACAGTGGGGCGACCGAGGCGCGCGTGGGCGACCGAGCTCGTCCCCGCCGGACCAGCTTGCCGGCGATGGACCGGTGGGTATAAGGCCGCCCCCGTGCCCCTGCCTGCCACCTGTAGCCCTAGATCTCACCTGCCCCCTCCCTCCCTCGCTCTCTGCTTCTCCCTCCGCTCGAGCCCGCGCCGCCGTCGCCATGGCCGCCGGCTAGTCGCGCCCACAGAGCCTCCCGCGCGTTGCCAGCTAGCCAGGAAGAACCACCGCGACCCCCTGCATCGTCTGCGCCCTGCCATTCGCTCATTGCCCCTGCAACGACGGCCACGAGCTTCTTCTTCCCCGAATCGCCGCCGCGCTCCGGCGACCGTTCCGGCTACTCCAGGCCTCCCCCGAGCACACTGAGCACACCTGCAGGAACCCTGTGAGCTCCTGCTCCTTTCCCGTCTCCCTCCTCGACGAATCCGTGCCCGTAGCGTCAGGTTTCACCGGAGCCCGAACGCACCTCCGCCTGAGCTCGACGCCGGCGAGTCTCCGGTGACCATTTGGTCCAACCGATGCCACCGTTCGACTCAGTGCATCGCGTAGGCTCGCGTAGTGCCGTTAGATAGCTCGAATGCGTGCTGGTGCTCGATTTGCCATCGACGCCCGAAGCTCGCCTCCGCCGCCGTCGACGTAGCGCTCAGCTCCGACCGCCATTGCTTGCCCTGATGGGCAGAATGGATCGGCGGCAGCATCAGCTCGCGAACGCCGCAAACGGAGCTCGATTTGGTGCCTGCTACATGAAACCCGAGCCTCGCCACCATTTCGGGAGCTCGCCGGAGCTGCTCCGGTGACGGACGTCGGCCGCCGCCGACGTGGCTGGACCGGGGCCACCCGCAGGGTCACTGACCTGCGGGCCCCGAGCCCCTGGTTGACCTGTTGACCTGGTCAACCCTGCTGACTGGGCTCGACCAGTCAATGACAGGTGGGGCCCGACCCCCCCCTGTGTATGACAATGGGCCACCCCTGTCTGTTGCTAATTAGAAAATTTGATTAGTAAAAGTAATTAATTTAACACTAATGTCTCACTGACAGTGGACCCCACTTACTAATTAGTCTCTGATTAGATTAATTTAACACTGGATTAAGTTAGAGTCAATGACACGAGGGTCCCACTGGTCAGGTTTGACCTGGCACAATGCTGTTGACAGCTGACGCCAGCATAAGGTCATGCTGATGCAATAAGTGAATTTTTCGAATTAATAATAATCTATTAATTTCAGAAATTGATTAAAACTTTGAAAAATCATATCTTTTAATCCTTAACTCGGATGAAAATAATTTATACATGAAAGTTGATCAGAAAAATCCCACGAATCCGAATACGCTGTCCGTTCATCTGTCACATGCTCCTAGCATGATGAACATGGAACTTTTCCCCTCCGGATCGTTTGTCCGATAAATCCAAAGACCCGGGAAATATCATCAGATATTCTCCCGCTCCATCTACAACGTGTAGTACTGCCTTAGTGCATACCTAGCTCTGCATATTGTCATGTCATGCATCGTGATGCATTTGTCTACTTTATATTTATTGTTACTTCCCCCTTCTTCTCTCCGGTAGACCCCAAGACTGACGGTGCTGCCGGGTACGACTACGCCGTTGACGATCAGCCTTTTGCCGCAGAGCAGCAAGGCAAGCAAACCCCCCTTGAGCATTTCGATATCGCCTATTTCTTTCCCTATTATTCTTGCATTAGATTTTTGCTACTGTATTAGTTAGCTCCTATTCTGATGCATAGCCTGGTTTGATAAACTGCTACCATACCTGCAATCATATCAACTGCTTAGTATAGGTTGATCAATGAATCCCCAGTGACCCCTTAGTCCCAGTTGCCCCTGCTTCTTCATCGACGACTCGAAGACCCGAAGACTCGGTCAACCGACCGACGAGCCAGGCCCCTCACATCACCGCACACCCCTTAGTTGTACGACTCTGCAGAGCTACTATCGAGTACCGAGGGTGACACCTCGTGAAGTACTCATGATGCTAGCTCTGTAGTGCAGCTAGTCGGTCGTGGTTATCGAGGGTGATTCCTCCTTCACCACTCCCGACGATGACTCTGTCGTGCAACCCCTCAAGTGTGGGACCCTCGAGGTTGATTCCTCTAAGTCCACCTTGATGGTTTCATCGAGGGGGCCCTTTGAGGGTGATTCCTCAGGTTCCGTCTTGATGATTTATACACACAGTTACTATGACCTGGTTACAGAAACATGTTGGTGATGGGTCGGCCCTGAGGGGTACCCACGGTTTGATGATGATGAGGCGTGGACGGGCAGGAGAGGCCCTTGCCACACATCCTCGAGACGAGGCGACGGGACCGCAATTTATGGATCGCGCTTGCCCCGCATTAATAAAATGCTAATGGGTTGGGTATTTGATCTGAGTTGGGTCGTTGGCCTTAATACGCACTAACCTTCACGTGGGGAAGTTATGGGTACTCAGCGTCGTGGTATCAGCCGAAGCTCTTCGGACGCCAGCAATGGAGTGGCGCGCGCCCGAGTGGTCCGCAACGGCATCGCGCTTGTTACTAAGGGGTGCTAGGACTGACCTCGGCCGCGTTCGCATCGTGCAGGAGTGCAAGGGGCGATTGGCCCATGACCCCTGCGCGCTTAGGATTTAGACCGGCGGGCTAGCCTCTTCGTTGAGCCTAGGTAGGGCTACGACATGTTGATGTCCCAAGGCCGGGCATGACCCATGAAAGTGTGTCCGGCCGGAGGTATCAAGCGTGTTGGGGAATGTGGTGCACCCCTGCAGGGAAGAAATTATCTATTCGAATAGCCGTGTCCACGGTAACAGGACGACTTGGAGTGTGCCTTGACCTTATACAACTATAACTGTGACTTTAAATTGAAATGAATGTTGGCTCCGGGATTGCTTCCTCGCAGGGAGTCCAGGAAGAATCTCTGGGCGTGGTTACTTATTAAAATTGCTACAATAATATGACTATATATGAGATACCAGTCTACTCTCGTCTAATGCTGCAAGATGCTGAAGATGCTAGTCTTCGATAGGACTAGGCCTTCTCCCTATTCTTGCTTTCTACAGTCAGTCCAGATATAACCCCTCCCCATGATAATGATGCATACTTAGCATAGTTCTGATGTCAGTCTTGCGAGTACTTTGGATGAGTACTCACCGCTGCTTTGCTCTCTCTTTCCCCCTCGATACGATTCTGCGTTCAGTCGATGGAGCCCAGGAGATGGAGTATGCCGGAGACGACTACTACCCCACCGCTGGAGCTTACTACTACGTGGAGGCTGCCCCCGACGCTCAGGAGTAGTTAGGAGGTTCCCAGGCAGGAGGCCTCGCCTCTTTCGATCCGCTGCTTATGTTTGTGCTAGCCTTCTTAAGGCAAAACTTGTTTAACTTATGTCTGTACTCATATATTATTTGCTCCCGCTGACTCTTGCTTTGTCGAGCTTTGTATTCGAGCCCTCGAGGCCCCTGGCTTGTAATATGAAGCTGTATGACTTTAATTTGTGTCTAGTGTTGTGTTGTGATATCGATCAGTGAGTCCCTATTCTTGGTCGTACGCATTGCGTGTATGTTTAGCGTACGGTCGAAATCGGGGGCGTCACAAGTTGGTATCAGAGCCGACTGCCTGTAGGTAGCCCCCTTTCCAACTCCTTGGCAAAAGTTGAGTCTAGTACTTGAAAAACTTTTACTAACATAGTTGTGTGGCTTACGGGCCCACATCTCAATCGGGTGGTATTAGGATCTTTTATTCCTCGTCTATACTCTGGGTTCTGATCTCTCTTCTCTTTCGGGTTAAAGATTTTGCTAAATCTAACATTAGGTTCTCATGATCACATCCACCGGAGATTTGTTTCGTCGACAATTGTTTTCCCTTGAAGTATGATGCACACACTGTCATTTGACATCTTTTATCTTCTTGTTACAGATGCGTCCCGCTAGGCAGGTCGTTCGTCTGACTTTTGCTCACGACACGACTGGGTTCCCGGCCATTCTGATCAACCTCTTGATCAGGCTGGGATATCACTGGTACCCCGAGTACACTATTTACGAGGACTACCGCGAGTTCAACCAGGAACAGTATGAGGCATAGATGGTTATCTGGGATCGACAGGACCTCTCCATCACTGAGCTGCACACCTTCCGTGGCATTGGAGTGACTGTTGAGATGGCAGTACAGGATGCTGCTTATGCTGCTATTGTTCGTCTCCGTGCAGCGAACCCCTGTTTGGAGGAGACGGCATACAAATATATCCCGTATGTTCCTGCTGGAGTTGATACTGCGGCCGACGCTGAGGTCTTGACACCTTTTGTGCGGCAGCGCAATGACCGGTCCTACAGTGCTGTCTGCACCCCCTACGTGCGTCGTCGTTACGACCCACAGGTTCTGGTTCAGTACACTGAGGCTCTGGGTCGCACTGTCAGGGCTCTTAACGTCGAGCTGTACGCCACCCGAGCTCGTCTTCATCAGGCTATGGAGCAGTTGTTGCGAGCAGTCATTGCGGGGATGCATCCGGAGTACATTCTTCACCCGCGTCGGACTGAGTTTCCTCCAGGTCTTGAATGGCCTGAGGTTGGAGGTCGTACTCCGGCACGTGGACCTGCACTCCCGCTTGATCACCAGATTATGCATCAGGGTGTGCACGGGATGCAGAACCCTGCCCCCAGGTTTCACATTCAGGGTCACGTGCAGTTCCGTGGTTACTTTCATTGTCCCTGACGTTGATGTAGCATATCGCTATGCCTCGTTGTTGTATCCCTCCACCACGTGCCTGCGTGCCACCTAGTTGTCTAGGATATTTTCATGCCGGACCTATCGTCTATTTCGTAATGAACTTATGGTTTGTAATAGACCTATGTATGGACCTGTATGTTGAAATTTGAACTACTATGTCGTATCTATTGCACTGCCTTCTTTGTGCAATTTACTTCATGAATGATTCATTGGTTTTACAATTACCCAATACTAAACTACCACTGTTAAAAATTGATAGAATGGTTAGGCCAGCTAGTCGTGGTCGTGGTGCGCCTGAACCACCACCACCACCGGAATACATGGCTGGTATGATGCAATAGTTTGAACTGAATCGCCAGTTTATGCAAGGGCTTATGGACCAGTTCCCGAGGCCGAATATAAATCAGTAGCCAGCCCCAATGACTCTGCAAGACTTCATGCGTCTCAACCCTATGATCTACCGCAGCTCAACTCAGCTGCTTGACGCAGATGACTGGCTCCGTGACATCACTTATGAGCTGGAGTCTTCAGGCGCCCCAATGACTAGCTATGTCACCTTTGCCTCGTACTTTCTGAAGGGTCCCACTGCTCAATGGTGGGATAGTAACAGGCGCTCACAGCCTGTTGGAACAATCATCACCTGGCCGGAATTCCAAGCTGCGTTCCGTGCTCGTCACATTCCTCAGGGACTGATGGACAAGAAGAAGCGTGAGTTCCGCAACCTAGTCCAGGGCAACAAGACTGTGGATGCTTATCAGCGGGAATTTCTGGACCTATGTCGCTATGCTGAAGAAGACGTTGCAACTGATGCTCGTAGGCAGGAGAAGTTCCGTGAAGGCCTCCACCCGGATATCAAGCTGGCACTCCTTGTTCAAGACTTCGATAACTTTGCCACCTTGGTGAACAAGTCTATTCTAGTGGAAACAGGTCTGCAGGACTACAAGGACAGCAACAAGCGCAATCGTGACATGGGCTCATCTTCGGGCTCATCTGCTCAGAAGCGCAAGATCTGGATCCCCCACAACATGTACCATGCACCGCCTCCTGCTCCGAGGCCGTCCTATGCTGCACCTCGTCTGCCTTCACCCCCACCTAGGCAGCCGAGGCTCCCAGCTCCGCCACCACGAGCTCCCGTTCCCCCTTCTCGTCCTGAGGATGGGCTGTGCTTCAAGTGTGGTCATCCAGGACACCGTGCTAGAGACTGCAGGTAGGGTCAGAATCAACTTGCACTGCCTACCAACCAGCCCCGCAACAACAATGCCAGGCCTGCTCAGGGTCGTGCTCAAGCTAATAATGCTGAACTGAATGAAGCTCAAGACCAGCCTGCTACTGTGATGGGTACTCTTCTCGTCAACTCAGTACCAGCTTCTGTATTGTTTGATACAGGAGCATCGCATTCTTTCATGTCTGAAGATTTTGCGTACATGCATGGCATTAAGTACGAGGAGATGAGCATTCCAATAGTGGTAAACACCCCCGCTGGCCAATGCCAAACCTCCATGGTTTGTCTAGATGTCCCCATTGAAATAGAAGGACTGGAATTCCATGCTTCCCCCATTATATTGAAGTCTTCCAAGATCGACCTTATTCTGGGAATGGATTGGTTGAAGGCACATACTGCTTCCGTCGTTTGTGCCACCAAAACTATCCACCTTCTGCATCCTTCGGATGAGATAGTCAACTACCATGCTCATCTTGTTCGAGATGTTGAAGCCCGACTATATGCCTTGAATGCATTAAATGAGTCGCCTCTGGAAGGGATTGAAAACATTCCAGTTGTCCGGGAATTCCAAGATGTTTTTCCGGAAGAACTTCCAGGGATCCCCCCTGCTAGAGCTGTCGAGTTTGTCATCGACTTGTTACCTGGTACCACTCCTATAGCCAAGCGTCCATATAAGATGCCTCCACATGAACTCCTTGAACTTAAGCAAGAAATTGACAATTCATTTCGTCTGGGTTTCATTCGTCCAAGTTCCTCCGCTTGGGGAGCGCCTTCTCTCTTTGTCAAGAAGAAAGATGGTAAGAACCGATTGGTCCAAGATTACCGTCCCATCAACCAAGCAACGATTCAAAACAAATATCCGCTTCCTCGGATCAACGATCTGTATGATCAACTTGCTGGATCATCAGTGTTTTCAAAACTCGACTTGAGGTTGGGTTACCATCAGATCCGGGTTCGTGAAGAGGATATTCCCAAGACTGTCTTTGTTACTCGCTATGGTTCATACGAGTACACCGTCATGTCCTTCGGCTTAACCAATGCCCCAGCAACCTTCTCTCACCTGATGAACTATATATTCATGGATTACCTCGATAAATTCGTCGTGGTTTATCTGGATGATATCCTGGTTTTCTCGAAGAATAAAGAAGAGCATGCTGAACATCTTCGTCTTATACTGGAGAGGCTTTGAGAACATCAACTTTATGCAAAATATTCAAAGTGTGAATTCTGGATGGACAAAGTAACCTACCTTGGCCATGTGATCTCCAAGGATGGTATTGCGGTCAACCCTGAACGAGTTCAGGCTATTCTTGACTGGACTCCCCCGAAGAATGTCAAGCAAGTCAGAAGTTTTCTCGGACTCGCCAGCTATTGCCGTTGATTCGTCGAGAACTTCTCTAAGATTGCAAAGCCCTTAACCAATCTGCTTCACAAAGGTGTTAAATATGAGTGGACAGAAAAATGTCAGGAGAGCTTTCAGGCACTTAAGGACAAACTGACATCTGCTCCAGTGCTTGCTCCTCCGGATACTCGTAAGGACTTCGTCATTTATTGTGATGCTTCACGTCAGGGAATGGGCTGTGTCTTAATGCAAGAACGCAGAGTGGTTGCTTATGCTTCTCGTCAATTGCGTCCTCATGAAGAGAACTACCCAGTTCATGACCTTGAACTTGCTGTAGTAATTCATGCACTGAAGGAGTGGCGGCAGTACCTTGTTGGTAATTGTTGCGAGATCTACACCGATCACCAAAGTCTGAAGTATCTGTTTACTCAGCCAGATCTGAACCTCCATCAACAGAGATGGATGGAGCGCATAGCAGATTACAATGTGGGTATTTCTTACACACCTGGGAAGGCTAATGTGATGGCTGATGCTTTGAGCCGCAAGTCATACTGCAATCACCTTCAGGTTCATAAGGTTCACCCCCTTCTTCAAGAAGAATTTCGCAAGCTGAACCTCCATCTTGTTCCTCAGGGTTATCTCACTCCCCCTCCTGAAGGGTCCTACAAAATGAACCTCCACGTTGTTTCCCAGGGTTCTCTTAATACCTTGGTTGCTAAACCAGATCATGTGGACGTCATCAAGTGGATCCAGAAGTGTGACAATGAAGTCGAACATATTAAACGCTATCTGACGGAAGGTAAACCTTCGTTCTTCACTATTGCTAAGGATGGCGCTTTGTAATTCAAAGGACGCCTAGTGGTACCGAGTAAGGAGAAAAACAATGATGTGACCCAGGAGGTCATGAAGGAAGCACATGATACTCCGCTGTCTATTCATCCTGGTAGTACCAAGATGTACCAAGACATTCGTCAAAGATTCTGGTGGTCTAACATGAAGCAAGACATTGCTCGCTATGTTGCTGAATGTGATATTTGCCATCGTATCAAAGCAGAACATCAAAGGCCTGCCGGAACTCTACAACCTATTTCTATTCCTGAATGGAAATGGGATCATGTTGAAATGGACTTGATTACTGGTTTTCCCAGGTCGCAGAAAGGTAATGATGCTATTCTTGTCGTCATTGACCGGTTGTCCAAAGTTGCACATTTTCTGCTGTCAAGGAAACTATTACTGCTAGTCAGCTAGCAGATCTTTACATGTCCAGAGTTGTTTCACTCCACGGTATCCCATTGGTGATTAGTTCAGACCGTGGCAGCTTATTCACTTCAAGATTCGGGGCAAGTTTCCAGGAAGCTATGGGAACTCATTTGTCCTTCAGCACCGCTTTTCACCCTCAATCCCAGGGACAAGTTGAAAGAGTCAATCAGATTCTCGAAGACATGCTTTGAGCTTGTGTCAATTCTTTCGGCAAGAAATGGGAGGAATCTCTCCCGTATGCTGAGTTCTCTTACAACAATAGCTATCAAGCTAGTTTGAAGATGGCTCCCTTTGAAGTATTATATGGACGTAAGTGTCGAACTCCTCTGAATTGGTCAGAAACTGGGGAACATATGCTTATCGGTCCGGATATTATCCAACATGCCGAAGATCAAGTCCGCATTATACATGCAAATCTGAAGGCTGCTCAGTCTCGTCAGAAGAGTCAGTATGACCGTCATCACAAAGATATGGTATATCAACCTGGCGAAAAGGCTTATCGTCGAGTCACGCCTATGAGAGGTACTCACCGTTTTGGAATCAAGGGCAAGCTGGCTCCTCGATCTATTGGTCCTTTCACTGTTCTCGAAAGGCGTGGTAAGGTGGCATACCAACTGGAACTACCACCAAACCTTTCTCAGGTTCACGATTTGTTCCATGTGTCACAACTTCGTCGCTGCTTCAAGGATCCTATCCGAGCAGTGGATCATGATATGCTTGAGCTGCAACAAGACCTTTCTTACAAAGAGCAACCAGTCCGCATTCTCGATGAAACTGAACGTCGGACTCGTCAGAAGGTTACCAAGTTCTTCAAAGTGCAGTGGGCAAATCATTCTGAAGATGAGGTCACTTGGGAACACGAAGATCATCTTCATGCCGAATACCCCGGGCTCTTTCCTTCTACTTCTTGATTCTCGGGACGAGAATTCTTTTTAGTAGGGGAGAATTGTGACACCCTGGATTTTGGCTACAGTGATCATTGTAATTAAGCTACAGTGATGGCCAAGATTATGCTAATGCCTTTGCCAATCCATGTGTGATCACTTTTGGAATCAAAGCTCAATTCAAATTCCTTTGCAAATTCCAATTCATTTGAAAGCTGGTTTTAAAAGTTTTGCAAACTTCAATTTAAAAATCATGCTTAGGTTGCAATTATTCCGTAAGATATTCTAAAAATGGAACCAACATTTTATCATGTGGTTTTGTGCCTCAAAACTATTTTTGCAGAGCCCAAAACAATTAATTAAATGCCTCTTTGCTTTTTGAAAATACAAAATTAATCCAAAGGCCCCCCAAACTTTTTGTGTCAGTACCTAATATTGCAATGCAAATATTAGGCCAAGTGTCATTTTTACTAAAGTCATCTAGCCCAAAAATTAAATAATTAACAGAAAGATTTATAACAGAAAAGAAAAAAAAGAAAGAAAAGAAAAAGCCCCCCTGCCCTGGGCCTTAGGCCACAGTGGCAGGCCCAGGCCGGCCCAGCGGCCCCCTCGGTCGTCTCCCACCTCGCTACAGTGGGGCGACCGAGGCGCGCGCGCGCGACCGAGCTCGTCCCCGCCGGACCAGCTCGCCGGCGATGGACCGGCGCGTATAAGGCCGCCCCCGTGCCCCTGCCTACCGCCTGTAGCCCTAGATCTCACCTGCCCCCTCCCTCCCTCGCTCTCTACTTCTCCCTCCGCTCGAGCCCGCGCCGCCTTCGCCATGGCCGCCGGCTAGTCGCGCCCACAGAGCATCCCGCGCGTTGCCAGCTAGCCAGGAAGAACCACCGCGACCCCCTGCATCGTCTGCGCCCTGCCGTTCGAGCTCATCGCCCCTGCAACGACGGCCACGAGCTTCTTCTTCCCCGAATCGCCGCCGTGCTCCGGGGACCGTTCCGGCTACTCCAGGCCTCCCCCGAGCCCACTGAGCACACCTGCAGGAACCCTGTGAGCTCCTGCTCCTTTCCCCTCTCCCTCCTCGACGAATCCGCGCCCGTAGCGTCAGGTTTCACAGGAGCCCGAACGCACCTCCGCCTGAGCTCAACGCCGGCGAGTCTCCGGTGACCATTTGGTCCAACCGACGCCACCGTTGGACTCAGTGCATCGCGTAGGCTCGCGTAGTGCCGTTAAATAGCTCGAATGCGTGCTGGTGCTCGATTTGCCATTGATGCCCGAAGCTCGCCTCCGCCGCCGTCGACGTAGCGCTCAGCTCCGACCGCCATTGCTCGCCTTGATGGCCGGAATGGATTGGCGGCAGCATCAGCTCACGAACGCTGCAAACGGCGCTCGATTTGGTGCCTCCTACGTGAAACCCGAGCCTCGCCACCATTTCGGGAGCTCGCCGGAGCTGCTCCGGCGACGGACGCCGGCCGCCACCGATGTGGCTAGACCGGGGCCACCCGCAGGGTCACTGACCTGCGGGCCCCGAGCCCCTGGTTGACCAGTTGACCTGGTCAACCCTGCTGACTGGGCTCGGCCAGTCAATGACAGGTGGGGCCCGACCCCCCCCCTATGTATTACAGTGGGCCACCCCTGTCAGTTGCTAATTAGAAAATTAGATTAGTAAAAGTAATTAATTTAACACTAATGTCTCACTGAAAGTGGACCCCACTTACTAATTAGTCTCTGATTAGATTAATTTAACACTGGATTAAGTTAGAGTCAATGACATGAGGGTCCCACTGGTCAGGTTTGACCTGGCACAGTGCTGTTGACTGCTGACGCCAGCATGAGGTCATGCTGATGCAATAAGTGAATTTTTCGAATTAATAATAATCTATTAATTTCAGAAATTGATTAAAACTTTGAAAAATCATATCTTTTAATCCGTAACTCGGATGAAAATAATTTATACATGAAAGTTGATCAGAAAAATCCCACGAATCCGAATACGCTGTCCGTTCATCTGTCACATGCTCCTAGCATGATTAACATGGAACTTTTCACCTCCGGATCGTCTGTCCGATAAATCCAAAGACCCGAGAAATATCGTCAGATATTCTCCCGCTCCGTCTACATCATGTAGTACTGCGTTAGTGCATACCTAGCTCTGCATATTGTCATGTCATGCATCGTGATGCATTTGTCTGCTTTATATTTATTGTTTCTTCCCCCCTCTTCTCTCCGGTAGACCCCGAGACTGACGGTGCTGCCGGGTACGACTACGCCGTTGACGATCAGCCTTTTGCCGCAGAGCAGCAAGGCAAGCAAACCCCCCTTGAGCATTCCGATATCGCCTATTCATTTCCCTCTTATTCTTGCATTAGATTTTTGCTACTGTATTAGTTAGCTCCTTTTCTGATGCATAGCCTGTTTTGATAAACTGCTACCATACCTGCAATCATATCAACTGCTTAGTATAGGTTGATTAATGAATCCCCAGTGACCCCTTAGTCCCAGTTGCCCTTGCTTCTTCATCGACGACTCGAAGACCTGAAGACTCGGTCAACCGACCGACGAGCCAGGCCCCTCACATCACCGCACACCCCTTAGTTGTACGACTCTGCAGAGCTACTATCGAGTACCGAGGGTGACACCTCGTGAAGTACTCATGATGCTAGCTCTGTAGTGCAGCTAGTCGGTCGTGGTTATCGAGGGTGATTCCTCCTTCACCACTCCCGACGATGACTCTGTCGTGCAACCCCTCAAGTGTGGGACCCTCGAGGGTGATTCCTCTAAGTCCACCTTGACGGTTTCATCGAGCGGGGCCCTTTGAGGGTGATTCCTCAGGTTCCGTCTTGATGATTTATACACACAGTTACTATGACCTAGTTACAGAAACATGTTGGTGATGGGTCGGCCCTCAGGGGTACCCACGGTTTGATGATGATGAGGCGTGGACGGGCAGGAGAGGCCCATGCCACACATCCTCGAGACGGGGCGACGGGACCGCAATTTATGGGTCGCGCTTGCCCCACATTAATAAAATGCTAATGGGTTGGGTATTTGATCTGAGTTGGGTCGTTGGCCTTAATACGCACTAACCTTCACGTGGGGAAGTTATGGGTACTCAACGTCGTGGTATCAGCCGAAGCTCTTCGGACGTCAGCAATGGAGTGGCGCGCGCCCGAGTGGTCCGCAACGGCATCGCGCTTGTTACTAAGGGGTGCTAGGACTGACCTCGGCCGCGTTCGCATCGTGCAGGAGTGCAAGGGGCGATTGGCCCATGACCCCTGCGCGCTTAGGATTTAGACCGGCGGGCTGGCCTCTTCGTTGAGCCTAGGTAGGGCTACGACGTGTTGATGTCCCGAGGCCGGGCATGACCCAGGAAAGTGTGTCCGGCCGGAGGTATCAAGCGTGTTGGGGAATGTGGTGCACCCCTGTAGGGAAGAAATTATCTATTCGAATAGCCGTGTCCACGGTAACAGGACGACTTGGAGTGTGCCTTGACCTTATACAACTATAACTGTGACTTTAAATTGAAATGAATGTTGGCTCCGGGATTGCTTCCACGCAGGGAGTCGAGGAAGAATCTCTGGGCGTGGTTACTTATTAAAATTGCTACAATAATATGACTATATATGAGATACCAGTCTACTCTCTTCTAATGCTGCAAGATGCTGAAGATGCTAGTCTTCGATAGGACTAGGCCTTTTCCCTATTCTTGCTTTCTGCAGTCAGTCTAGATATAACCCCTCCCCTTCATAATGATGCATACTTAGCATAGTTCTGATGTCAGTCTTGCGAGTACTTTGGATGAGTACTCACCGCTGCTTTGCTTTCTCTTTCCCCCTCGATATGATTCTGCGTTCAGTCGATGGAGCCCAGGAGATGGAGTACGCCGGAGACGACTACTACACCACCGCTGGAGCTTACTACTACGTGGAGGCTGCCCCCGACGCTCAGGAGTAGTTAGGAGGTTCCCAGGCAGGAGGCCTCGCCTCTTTCGATCCGCTGCTTATGTTTGTGCTAGCCTTCTTAAGGCAAAACTTGTTTAACTTATGTCTGTACTCAGATATTATTTGCTCCCGCTGACTTGTGCTTTGTCGAGCTTTGTATTCGAGCCCTCGAGGCCCCTGGCTTGGAATATGAAGCTGTATGACTTTCATTTGTGTCTAGTGTTGTGTTGTGATATCGATCAGTGAGTCCCTAATCTTGGTCGTACGCATTGCGTGTATGTTTAGCGTACGGTCAAAATCTGGGGCGTCACACTCTGCCGGGAAATGCTTGCTGGAGTTCAGCTTTCTTCTTTTCCTGGTCATCACTGACGGGGATACTGATGGATGGGTGAGATGGAGGACAAAAGTCCCTGGTTCCACAGGAAGCTTTTGCGCGGCGCACTTCGATAGATGGTCAGTGATGCTATTTTCTGCACGCGGCACATGCTCTGCTTGCAATCCATCAAAGCGCTCCTCCAATCTTCTCACCTCTTCCACGTATGCCTCCATCAACGGGCTCTGATAGTCCTTGTTGACTTGCCTCACCACGAGTTGAGAGTCCCCTCGGATGATCAGCCTCTTGATTCCCAACTCCATCGCGATTCTGAGTCCGGCAAGGAGCCCCTCATACTCAGCAGTGTTGTCGGTAGCCTCCTCCCAGGGAAAGTGCATCTGAATCACGTACTTGAGGTGTTCTCCGGTGGGGGCGATGAAGAGCACGCCTGCCCCGGCACCCTGGAGCGAGAAGGCACCGTCAAAGTACATGACCCAACCCTTGGGTGCTTCTTTGCTAGGGAGAATTGTCTCTGGAACCTCTTCGCCTGGCGTGGGAGTCCATTCTGCAATGAACTCCGCCAGCACCCTGCTTTGAATCGTGGAAGTACTCTCAAACTTTAATCCAAAACTCGATAACTCCAGTGCCCACTCAACTATCCTGCCAGTGGCTTCGGGGTTCCTCAATATATGCTGCAGTGGAAAGCAGGTGACAACCATGATCTCGTGGGCTTGGAAGTAGTGGTGTAGCTTCCTCGAGGCCATAACGAGGCCGAAGATCAGCTTTTGCACTCCGGAGTACCTTGATCTAGCCCCCTGCAACAAGGAGCTGACAAAGTACACCTGCCGCTGTACCACCTTCTTCTTTAGCACTTCCTTGGAACTGTCTGAGCTTGTTTGCTGAGGTCCCCCTTTGTTCGTATCAGGTCATGCCGCGGAAGCTTTGGTTCCATCCCCAGTAGCATCGGCGGTAGCGGCTACGTCCTCATCCACTTCTTGCTGCGCCACCAACGCTGCACTAACCACTTGATTCATCGCCGCTAAGTATAGCAGCAACGGTTCTTGTGGTTTAGGAGCGACCAAGGTGGGAGCAGGGGAAAGGTAAGCTTTCAGATCCTATAGCGCTGCCTCTGCTTCCGGGGTCCACTTCATCGGGCCATCCTACTTAAAAACCTTGAAGAATGGCAGAGCACGTTCAGCGGACTTGGAGATGAACCTGCTCAATGCGGCAATGCATCCGGTCAGGCGTCTGATGTCCTTGATGGTCTTGGGTGCTTGTATCTGCTCGATCGCCTTGATCTTGTCAGGATTAGCTTCTATTCCCAGCTGCGACACAAAGAACCCAAGCAGTTTGCCGGATGGGACACCGAACACACACTTCTTAGGGTTGAGCTTCAAATTGATCTTCCGCAAGTTCGCAAAGGTCTCCTCCAGATCTTGTATGAGAGTTGCTTCATCCTTGGTCTTGACCACTATGTCATCCATGTAGGCTTCCACATTCCTGTGGAACTGAGTTCCAAATCCAATCTGCATGGCTCTGGCAAAGGTGGATCCAGCGCTCTTTAACCCGAAGGGCATGCGTACAAAGCAGTACGTGCCGCACGGAGTTATGAACGTGGTATTTTCTTCATCTTCCTTAGCCATAAATATCTAGTGGTATCCGGAGTATGCATCCAGGAAGGAAAGCAAGTCACACCCGGATGTGGAGTCAACAATCTCGTCGATGCGCGGCAAGGGAAACGGGTCCTTCGGGCATGCCTTGTTCAGATCAGTGAAATCTATGCAGCGGCTCCATTTCCCATTCGCCTTGCGCACTACCACTCGGTTGGCTAACCAAGTTGGATGCAATACCCCTCTGACCAAACCAGCTGCTTCAAGTTTCTTGATTTCCTCGGCAATGAACTGTTGCCGCTCCAAGGCCCGATTTCTAACTTTCTGCTTGACAGGTCTGGCATGTGGGCATATGGCAAGGTGGTGCTCAATTACCTCCCCGGGAACACCGGGGATGTCAGATGGTTTCCAGGACAACACATCGACATTCGCCCTCAGGAAGGCAATGAGCGTGCTTTCCTATTTGTTATTGAGGCTAGCACTGATGGTGAATGTACCACCAGTGCCGTCCAGCCCTGCCGGGACCTTCTTCGTCTCAGGAAAGGTGACCTTGGTCTTCTTGCTAGCGGAACTCCCCGTTAGGTCAGCGTCGGGTGCAGCGCACTCCGAAGAGGCGCGCCTCCCGGAGTCCTCGCCGGGGTTCCTGCTAGGCTTCCTTGCCTTCTTTGATACCTTGGCAGGAGCTTGGATTTCTGCAACTTCAGCTGCTACTACGTCCCGATACATATTGTCCATGCATATGACTGTGTCCTTCTTGTCGGATGGGATGGAGATGATTCCAATGGGCCCTGGCATCTTCAAAGTGTTGTAGGCATAATGGGATGCCGCCATGAATTTTGCCAGAGCTGGGCGACCAAGGATTCCATTGTAAGGCAGGATATTCTTGTTAGTTTCTGTTGTTTAGCATTAGTGATATATTTTCTATTTTTCTAAAAATATTTTTATTGTTTTGTTCTTTGCTTTAGTAGGAAACTTTGATTTCATTATGTGTAGTGTTTTATAATAGGTTTTGTAGTAGTTCTTTTTGTATAAAAAATTGTGGTGAAATACTTTCTATTAATTTGATAAAAACTTCGTTTTCTTTTGTGTAAATTATTTATTAGTTGCTGAAAACTATTCTTATGTGGTTTTACTTTAGTATAGGCTTTGTCATGAACTTTTGGATGGATTTCTTTGTTTGCTTTGTTTCTTTTCTTTGTTTGTGCTATTGATTGTTTTAGTATTATTAGTTTACCTTGCTGTTATTGTAATTTGTGTTATGGTTATGCTGATTGTGAAACTTGTTTGATTCGTTAGATCATCCGGAGTGCGAGGCTTGCTATTTAGAGTCACTCGAGTTTGAGGATCGTCAGCAAGGCAAGTTCACATTGATCATGTTTTACCTATGGTTTTTATTGCATTAGTTCAACCTTCTCCACCATTGCATGCAAAGTAGGTACTTGGAAACTTGGTTCTTGAGTAGTATCATGTGGTAGGCACCCCTCAAACCCTTGTCACCTTGGCCCCGAGAAACGTTATTTTATTTTTGCTATGCTTTTAGTAGACGGGGTTGGTTGTGTGATTCATGAGAGTTGTGAGATAATTATTTCAAGACCTACAAGATGATCAAGACTTCAGGACTTCAAGTTTTCAACATACCTCTGGGTGGATTGGACATGCATCTAGCAGCCTGATATCTATCATGGTTATGCCCGGGAATCCTGGTATCTACCTGTGATCATCCCGACGGAATGCCACCTAGGCTCAAAGAGATGGATGTATACTTCAAGGCTGGAAAGCTTGGTTGACCCTAGTCATGACTCTGGTAGGTCAGTTGCTACGAGATGTAGAAGAACGGTAGGATTGGATGGGCACTAACTTTCTATCGGAGGATCGCTTTGGAAGACCATGTTTTGATCGTCCCGTTCTCAAACACTAGGCAGTGCGAGGACACAACGGGATGGATCGATTCTTGCGGGTAAAGTGTACAAGACTGCAGAGTAACAATCTAATCGATTAGTCGTGTCCCCGGTTATGGACAACATGAGCACCGGAGATGATACTATCAGCCAGTCTCAACACAATTAATATTAATGATGTGGGTATTATTGTCAACTTGGGTATTGAGGTGGCTTGAGACTACGTCGGTATTTGCCCAAAGAGGAAGGGATGATGCATCACAACGACGGTAAGTATTTCCCTCAGTTATGAAACCAAGGTATCAATCCGTAGAGAAAGATCACACACCCACGTAAACAACACCTGCACATAAATAACAAATACTTGCAACTCGACGCGAAAGAGAGGTTGTCAAGCTCTCTACGGTAATAAGATAGATTAGGTAATGATAGTTTTGGCAAATAGATCTCGCAAGAACACAAAATAAAATAAGTAAACAAAAAGTGCAGGAAGGTATTTTTGGTTTTGCTGGATTAATAGATCTAAAAACAAAAAGGAAAAATATCAGATCGGAAAACAATATGTTGAAAAAGTAGACCCGGGGGCCGTAGGTTTCACTAGTGGCTTCTCTCATGAGTATTGCACACGGTGGGTGAACAAATTACTGTTGGGCAATTGAGAGAAGATCAAATAATCATGACGATATCCAGGCAATGATCATTATAATTGCATCACGTCCAACATAAGTAGACCGAAACGATTCTGCATCTACTTCTATTACTCCACACATCGACTGCTATCCAGCATGCATCTAGTGTATTAAGATCATGGGAAAACGGAGTAATGCAATAAGAACGGTGACATGATGTAGACAAGATCTATTCATGTAGGAATAGACCCCATCTTGTTATCCTTAATGGCAATGATACATGCGTGTCTTGCTGCCCCTTCTATCACTGGGAAAGAACATCGCAAGATCGAACCCATCACAAAGCACCTATTCCCATGGCAAGAAAAATCGATCTAGTTGGCCTAACTAAACCAAAGATTCTAAGAAGAAATACGAGGCTATAAGTAATGATGCAAATAAGAGATCAAAGAAGACTCAAATCATATTCATGGATAGAAACTGATCATGAACTCAAAATTCATCGGATCCCAACAAACACACCGCAAAAGTCATTACATCAAATAGATCTCCAAGAGACCATAGTATTGAGAATCATAGAGCAAGAAGAAGCCATCTAGCTACTGTCTACGGCCCCGTAGGTCTATGGTGGACCACTCACGCATCATCGGAGAAGCACCCATGAAGACGGTGCACCCCTCCGTGATGGTGTTAGATTGGATCTCGAGGTTCTGGAACTTGCGGTGGCTGGAATTGTGTTTCATCGACTCCCCTAGGGTTTTCTGAATATTTGGGAATTTATAGGGCGAATAGTCGGTTGAGGGGATTCCTGAGGTGGGCACGCTCCACCAGGCCGTGCTAGGGGCCTCTGGCGCGCTCTGGTGGAGGGTGGGCACCCTAGGCTCCCTCTCTTGTGGTTGTTTGGCCCATCCTGGCTCTTCTGGTCCATAGAAAATCTACAAAAAATTCCGTAGCATTTGGGCTCCGTTTGGTACTGATTTTCTACGAAGTAAAAAACAAGAAAAAAGAGCAACTGGCACTTTGGCAATATGTCAATAGGTTAGTCTCAAAAAATGATATAAAGTTGCTATAAAATGATTTTAAAACATCCAAGTTTGATAATATAACAGCATGGAACAAGCAAAAATTATAGATACGTTGGAGACGTATCAACATCTCCAAGTTTAATTGCTACTCGTCCTCGAGTAGGTAAATGATAAAAATAGAATTTTTGATGTGGAATGATGCCTAACATGTTCATCATATATTGTTTTCTTTGTAGCATGGACTTTTGGACTTTTAGATGGTTCAAAGCAATAGTCTAGTTTTGACATGAAAACTTTAATACTCAAGCATATCAACAAGCAACCATGTCTTTCAAAATATCAATGCTAAAGTATGTTATCCCTAGCCCATCATGCTCAATCATTGATCCATTCATGAAACACACTCAAATATTAGCTACACCTAATGCTCAAGTACGATCATAGTGCCTCCTAGTTGGTGCTTTATAAGAGAAGATGGAGACTCAAATAAAAATTGCATAAAGTAAATAGATAGCCCCTTCACAGAGGGAAGTAAGGATTTGTAGAGGTGCCAGAGCTCAAGTGTTTAAATTGACAGAGAAAAATATTTTGGGTGGCATGCCTTTCCTGTCAACGAAAACGACTGAGAGATTTCAATATCTTTCCATGCTAGATACACCATAGGCGGTTCCCAAACAGAAAATAAAGTTTATTCCTTTTTCCACCATACTTTCACTTTCCATGGCTAGCCGAATCCACGGTTGCCTTCCATACCAACACTTTCCAAGGAATTTATTATTTGACAACATAAAGTAAAATTTTTCTTTTTCATTTTGGGACTGGGCATCCCTATTACCGCCATACTCTCGTGCAATGACAAGTGAATAAACACTCATCTTGAGAATAACACATTTAGCATGGAAAAATATCGGTCACCCCCTACCGTTTCATGAGCGGTACGAGCACACAAAAAGGAAATTTATTTTGAAAATTTAGAGATGGCACATACAAATTTTCTTGGAACGGCATGGAAATACTACATATAGGTAGGTATGGTGGACTCATATGGCAAAACTGGTTTAAGGATTTACGATGCACAAGTAGTATTTCTACTTAGTACAAGTGAAGGCTAGCAAATAGATTGAGAAGCATCCAACCAAGAAACGAAAAATCACATAAGCAAGCATTAAGCATAACTAACATCGAATGATGCACCATAAGTAGGATGTAATTTCGTAGTACAACTATTGACTTTCGTGCTTGCATAGGGAATCACAAACCTTAACATCAATATTCTTACTAAGCATAATTACTCACGAACATAACTCACATATTACTATCGTCTTGTCTCAAAACTATTATAAAGAATCAAGTTTAATTTGTCAAATGATCTTCATGAAAGTTTTTATTATATCCCTCTTGAATATCTATCACTTTGGGACTAGTTTCATATATTGCAATTGCTTTTGACAAGCTCACATGGATATAAGTGAAGATCATGAGCATAAAAGTTTCATATCTCAAAATAATATAAGTGAGGCATGAGAGGATTTCTTCAAATTTACTAACTCTCAAATTAATATAAGTGAAGCATGAGAGCATTTCTTCAAACATGTAAAAGCACGCCGTGCTCAAAAAGATACAAGTGAAGCACTAGAGCAATTCCTTTGCTCAATAGATTTAAGTGAAGCATAAAGAGCAATTCTAGCAAATCATAGCATATTTTTGGCTCTCTCAAATAGGTGTGTGTAGAAAGGATAAAAATCAAATAAATCAAAGATACAAGACGCTCCAAGCAAAACTCATGATATGTGACGAATAAAAATATAGTTCAAAGTAAAATACCGATGGTTGTTGGAAGAAAGAGGGGATGCCACTCGGTGCATCCGCAAGCTTAGTTGCTTGTTACTCTTTGGATATTACCTTGGGGTTCTGTAGCATCCCCAAGCTTAGGCTCTTCTTACTCCTTATTCCTTCATCCATCGTGATCTCACCCAAAACTTGAAAACTTCAATCACACAAAACTTGACAAAATTCTCGTGAGATCCGTTAGTATAATAAAGCAAATTACCACTTTAGGTACTGTTGTAAACCCATTCATATTTTAATTTTGAATTATATCTACTGTATTCTAACTTTACCATGACTTATATCCCCCGATACAAGCCATAGATTCATCAAAACAAGCACACAATGCAACGAAAACAGAATCTGTTTCAGACAGAATAGTCTGTAGTAATATGTACTCTACCCATACTTATGGAACTCTAAAATTCTGAAGAATTACGAAAACATAAAGAATTTGTATAGAAATACTGTGTTAAAATTTCAGCTCAATATCACGTTCCAGTAAAAAATGAAAATTCGTGCACTAGGAACAAAGTTTCTGTTTCAGATTCAGCATTGTTTATACTCATCTCATGGATCATCCTAAAGGCATTACTTGGCACAAACACTAAATAAATCATAAAAACACAATCATAACATAATCATAATTGTGCAAACACTCAAAAACAGAAAGGAAAAGATAAAATTATTTTATTCATTGGGTTGCCTCTCAACAAGCGCTATCGTTTTACGCCCCTAGCTAGGCATAACACATAGATTCAAGTATTGTCATCCTTAGTTTTCACTCCATAAAAGGCCCTCATGATTGATTCAAATGGTGGCTTAATTCTTTTTCTAGGGAAGTGTTCTATACCCTTTCTAAGAGGAAACTGAAACTTAATATTGCCTTCTTTCATATCAATCACGGCACCTATAGTGCGTAAAAACGGTCTACGAAGTATGATAGGACAAGACGGATTGCAATCAATATCAAGAACAATAAAATAAATGGGCACATAGTACCTATTTGCAAGAATAAGAACATCATTAATTCTTCCCAAAGGCTTTTTAATAGTAGAATCCGCCCAGTGCAAATTAAGAGAACATTCTTCAATATTGGTAAGACCAAGCACATCACATAGAGATTTCAGAATTGTGGAAACACTAGCACCCAAATCACACAAAGCAAAGCATTCATAATTCTTAATCTTGACTTTAATGGTAGGTTCCCACTCATCATGCAATTTTCTAGGAATTGAAATCTCTAATTCCAACTTTTCTTCTAAGGATTTCATCATGGCATCAACGATATGTTTAGTAAAAGCTTTATTTTGTTCATAAGCATGGGGTGAATTTATCATAGATTGGAGCAAGGAAATACAATCAACCAAGGAGCAACTATCATAATTAAAGTATTTGTAATCAAAGATAGTGGGCACATCACTAGTTAATGTTTTGACCTCTCAAAACCCACTTTTATCAAAATTTTCATCAAGATTTTCACCCTCCAAATCATTGGGACGCCCTCTAGCTAAAGTTGACTCTTCTTCAGTCCCTTTATCATCAATTTTAACATTACTAAACAAGGAATAAATCGATAAAACACCCATCATTTTAGGATCATCATCATTGTTATGAAAGTAATCACTAGAAAACGTTTTTTTTCTAAAAATTCTCTTTTGGCTCTAAGCATAGCGGTTCTTTTCTTACTTTCATCCATAGAAACATATAAAGCCTTAATTGATTCATTAATATTAGGTGGAAAAGCATGCAACTTGAGATTTTCTACATCATGGGAAATTCTATCAATGCTTCTAGACATATCATCAATCTTATTCAACTTTTCTTCTATCGTAGTATTGAAAGACTTTTGAGCATTGATAAATTCTTTAAAAATATTCTCAAGATCAGAGGTGTTCCTATTATTATTATTATTATAAGAATTGCCATAGGAATTACCATAATTATTAGAGGAATTTCCAGGAAAAGGCCTAGGATTAAAATTACCTCTATAAGCATTGTTATTGAAGTTGTTTCGCGAGATGAAATTCACATCTACGGAATCACTATTTTGCTCAATCAAAGTAGACAAAGGCACATCATTAAGATCAACAGGAGCATTTTTACTAGCAACCAACTTCATAAGAGCATCAACTTTTTAACTGAAAGTACTAATTTCTTCCACCGAATTAACGTTTTTACTAGTACGTGCTCCTTCAGTATGCCATTGTGAATAATTTGCCATAATATTATCTAGCAATTTAGTAGCTTCAACCAAAGTAATTTCCATAAAAGTACCACCCGTAGCGGAATCTAAAAGATTTCTAGAGACAAAATTCAATCCCGCATAATTTTTTGTATGATCATCCAAAGATATAAACCAGGAGTAGGACAATATCTTAGCATCAATTTCATTCTTTCCCAAGATTGTGCAACATGTTCATGCTCAAGTTGCTTAAAATTCATGATTTGAGTTCTAAGGGAAATAATTTTCGCGGGCGGAAAATACTTAGTAATAAAAGCGTCTTTGCACTTATCCCAAGAATCGATACTATTGCGAGGCAAAGAAGAAAACCAATTTTTTGCATCACCCCCAAGGAAAAAGGAAACAATTTCAACTTCACAATATCATTGTACACATCATTTTTTTTGCATATCGCATAATTCCACGAAGGTGTTTAGATGGGACGCGGCATCCTCATTAGGAGTACCGGAAAATTGATCTTTCATGACAAGATTCAACAAAGCGACATTAATATCACAAGACTCCGCACTAGTGGCGGGAGGAGCAATAGGAGTGCTAATAAAATCATTATCATTGGTATTGAAAAAATCACACAACTTGGTGTTTTCTTGAGTCATCGTGACTACGCAAAGAAGATTGCAAGCAAATAAGAGATCTGACGAGAAAAAGGCAAACGAAAAAGAGAGGGCGAATAAAACGGCAAATTTGTGAAGTGGGGGAGAGGAAAACGAGAGGCAAATGGCAAATAATGTAAATTGAAAAGAGATGAGATTTGTGATTAGGAACCTGGTAGATGAGATTGCTTCCTCCCTGTCAACGGCACCTGAAATTCCTGTGACGTGGCTTGAGACTGCGTCGGTATTTTCCCAAAGAGGAATGGATGATGCAGCACAGTGACGGTAAGTATTTCCCTCAGTTATGAAACCAAGGTATCAATCCGTAGAGGAAGATCACGCACCCATGTAAACAACACCTGCACACAAATAACAAATACTTGCAACCCAACGCGAAAGAGAGGTTGTCAAGCTCTCTACGGTAATAAGATAGATTAGGTAATGATAGTTTTTGCAAATAGATCTCGCAAGAACACAAAAAAAAATAAGTAAACAAAAAGTGCAGGAAGGTATTTTTGGTTTTTTTGGATCAATAGATTTGAAAACAAAAAGGCAAAATAGTAGATCGGAAAGCAATATGTTGGAAAAGTAGACCCGGGGGCCGTAGGTTTCACTAGTGGCTTCTCTCATCAGTATAGCAAAAGTGGGTGAACAAAGTACTGTTGGGCAATTGATAGAAGATCAAATAATCATGACGATATCCAGGCAATGATCATTATATAGGCATCACATCCAAGATAAGTAGACCGAAATGATTCTGCATCTACTTCTATTACTCCACACATCGACCGCTATCCAGCATGCATCTAGTGTATTAAGCTCATGGGAAAACGGAGTAATGCAATAAGAACGGTGACATGATGTAGACAAGATCTATTCATGTAGGAATAGACCCCATCTTGTTGTCCTTAATGGCAACGATACATGCGTGTCTTGCTGCCCCTTCTGTCACTAGGAAAGAACACCGCAAGATCGAACCCTTCACAAAGCACCTCTTCCCATGGCAAGAAAAATTGATCTAGTTGGCCTAACTAAACCAAAGATTCGAAGAAGAAATACGAGGCTATAAGTAATCATGCAAATAAGAGATCAAAGAAGATTCAAATCATATTCATGGATATAAATTGATCATGAACTCAAAATTCATCGGATCCCAACAAACACACCGCAAAAGTCATTACATCAAATAGATCTCCAAGAGACCATTGTATTGAGAATCATAGAGAGAGAGGAAGCCATCTATCTACTGCCTACGGACCCGTATGTCTATGGTGGACTACTCACGCATCATCGGAGAAGCACCCATGAAGACGGTGCACCCCTCCATGATGGTGTTAGATTGGATCTCGAGGTTCTGGAACTTGCGGCGACTAGAATTGTGTTTCGTCGACTCCCCTAGGGTTTTCTGAATATTTGGGAATTTATAGGGCGAATAGTCAGTTGAGGGGAGTCCCGAGGTGGGCACGCTCCACCAGGCCACGCCAGGGGCCTCTGGCGTGCCCTGTTAGAGGGTGGCCACCCTGGGCCCCCTCTCTTGTGGTTGTTTGGCCCATCCTAGCTCTTCTGGTCCATAAAAATCTCCAAAAATTCCTGTAGCGTTTGGGCTCCGTTTGATATTGATTTTCTGCGAAGTAAAAAACAAGCAAAAATAGCAACTGGCACTTTGGCACTATGTCAATAGGTTAGTCCCAAACAATGATATAAGGTTGCTATAAAATGATTGTAAAACATCCAAGATTGATAATATAACAGCATTGAACAAGCAAAAAATATAGATACGTTGGAGACGTATCAGGTATGAGAAATGGTTGGTCGAACCTTCTCATTAAACAACCAACAATGTAGTAATAATTTTTTCTTTGCCCCCTCTCTTGTTGTAGGAAAAAATGGCTTTACACTAAACTCAAACATTCAGTCCCACCTCCCATATATGCATATAGTATAGATGATATCTTTTTCACCCCTCTCTTTTGTGACTTGCCGGCATATTCAATATGCTGACCTACACGGCTGCAACGTGTCATGCTGCAGAGTACTTTTCTGACCAGGAGTGAGGATACGCTCTACGCTCGGTGAGATGCCCTTGGAGTCAGATGGACTCAACTACCTTTGAAGCTTCCGCTAGTTTTGGATTAGTTTTATCTCATGAGTTGGCCTTCAGCCACTTTATTGTAATCTTTATTGTAATAAAGGACTCGATATGAGATTTCGATTAATAAAGCAGTGTGATTTCCCTTTGATATATACATTGATGTACTGCGTGTGTACCAGCATGATCTTGGGATGGTACGGAAACACCAGAGACTTGACCATTTCAGGTCGGGTCGCTACAGATACTGTATCAGAGCACACGTTGACCGTAGGACGTAACCTCTAGGATTGGAAAAGCCTTAGGAAGAAAACCATTTTACTTATGTCTTTAAAATTCCTATATTCTCATCTGCTCATTTCTGACCTCTCTCCGATTTCCAATATTTCTAGATGGCCACCTTCAACCCAGTTTTGTTCACGGAGTTTTGCCAGCCCGACACAACCATGCCCTTCGGCAAAGATCTGGCGCAGATCGTCAAGGACGTAAGGATTGCTCTGCCAACCATCACCGTGGCTCCTACCATGTCTTTCCCAGCAGACGCTCGCTACAGGATTGAGGTGCACATCCCCGGAAGGAGCTTTGGAAATCTTACAGAGCCCATTAACTTAAAGTTTGTTGCACCCAACTGGACTCTCGGGAGGGACATGGAGATTCACTGTGCCCTCGGATGTATCAAGGAGGTATACAGGGGTGGTCCCATTTCACCGAGCCTCAGCATGGTCTGCTGCAGAGGTGCAGATGGAGAAATCATAAGCACCGTGACTGAAGACCCCATTCGTGCATATGTACAAACATTGGAGGCACACATCAGGACCCTGGAGCTCCGTGCATGCAGAGACACGAAGAAGATCAAGCAGCTGATGATCTGTGAACTTGACCTCAAGCTGATGCACGAGAAGCCAACTACGAGCACGAGGATGAAGTGAAGGGATTCCTGGAGAGGATCAAGAAGCTGGAGACTCTCGTTACAAATCTGGAGGAGCAACTGGACATGGGAGAAAACCTTCACCCGGAAGGCGACAATGCTCCCTTGATCAGCAACGAGGATGACTATGAGGAGAGCACCACCGGAGGAGGACGCACCACCATGGAATTTTGAGGAGAACTTTTGTCATGACCACCATGTATCTTTAATTTCTCGTTAAATCGTAGGATGATGTTTAGTTTTTATCTGGAGACTTGTATCTCGATGTTTGAACCTTTGCGTTGAATAAATGAATGAGTGATTGGTGCGATAATGTTTGTGCATTGCATATGGGTAGTGAATTTTCTCTTAGACCCTTGCTCTGTTCTAATTCTCATCACTTTGAAAACACCATATGCCTCTGAGACGTGACCCCGGCTCCAACTTCCTGCCGGAACTCACCCAACTCATCCAGCAGCAAAATGCCTTGATGTAGCTGTTGATCCAGAACCAAGCCAACAACAACAACAACAACAACCCTCCATCCCAGGACGACAACCTCACCCGTTTTCTGAGGTTGAATCCACCGACCTTCTCCAACATCACTGAGTCCATTGTGGTAGATGAATGGCTCCACAAGATTGAGAGGGAACTCATCACCGCTGGATGCACTGAAGCTGAGAGAGTGCGTTTTGCCGCACATCAACTTGAGGGGCCAGCAGCTTCATGGTGGGAGAACTACACCACCACATACCCCATTGCTGGTGTGACTTGGGAGCAGTTCAAGCTGGCTTTCTGCACCGCTCATGTCTCAGCTGGAGCCATGAGTCTGAAGAAGCGTGAGTTCCGCAACTTACGCTATGGGAATCGCTCTGTGGCCCAATATGTGGATGAATTCAGCATGTTGGCCCGTTATGCACCAGGAGATGTGGCTGATGATGCAGCCAAGCATGAGAAATTCCTGGAGGGACTCAACGATGAGTTGAGCATACAGTTAATGGTGGCTACTTTCAACAACAACCAGGAGCTAGTAGACAAGGCCCTCATCTTAGAGGGTAAGCAACAGCAAATTGAGAACCGCAAGAGGAAATATAGACATGGGAAGTCCAACTCTGGAGCTCGGCAGAAGCCCCGCTACTCCCCGTACTCAGGAAATACCGGATCGGGAGGACACACTCACCACACCCATGGAGGCCACACTCATAGAGGAAATGGCAACTACCGTTCCAACCCCAGCAGCCATAAGAATGGCAATGGAGGTAGTGGTACTCAGCATCGTCCCGCTCCAGTAATGAGGGATCTAAGCACCGTCACCTGTTTCAAGTGCAAGCGGACTGGATATTATGCCAACAAATGTCCCGATATTAAGCCGAGCAATGGCAATGGAAATGGAGGTGGCAATGGAAACGGAAACTCTGGAGTGAATAAGCCCAATCCTTTTCCCCGAGGTCAAGTGAACCACATTGATGTGGAGGAAGTCTTTGATCAGCCCGAGACTGTGGTTGGTAAGTTTTTGTTACATTCATGTCTAGTATTGGTACTTTTTGATTCGGGTGCAACTCATTCATTCATTTCAAGGGTAGTTGTGGAAAAGTATGATTTGCCCACTAGGACCCTTAGTCAGCCCATTAAGGTCAGTTCCCCAGGAGGCATGATGACGACAGGGATAGGATGCCACACATTGAACCTCAACATTGGAAACCATGTATTTCCCACCGACCTCATCGTCTTAGAGTCACAGGGATTGGATGTAATCCTAGGCATGGATTGGATGACAAAGTATGAAGGAAACCTTGATTGTGCCAGTAAGTCTATTATGCTCACCACCCCAGAGCAGAAGAGGATTAAGTATGTATGATACGTCCATTTTGCATCATGTTTTATTACTGTTATTTATAATGTTTTTATGCATAATAATGCTTTGGGAAGTAATTCTAATGCCTTTTCTCTCATAATTTGCAAGGTTTACATCAAGAGGGAGAATGCCGGCAACTGGAATTCAGCACCCCGAAAAAGCACGTCAGAGATACCTATTCTGCACAATTCCAATGAAGCTAAAAATTCACGGAGAATTTTTATATAATAAATAACAATTTTTGGAGCAAAGAACTACCAGAGGGGGGCCACCAGGTGGCCACCCTCCACCAGGGCGCGCCTGCCCCCCTACCCGCGCCCTCGTGGAGGGTGCGCACCCAGGCCCACCTCCGGAGCCCATCTTCTGGTATATAATCCCAAATAACCTAGAAAAAATCAGAGGAGGATTTTCGGGACGAAGCGCCACCGCCTCGAGGCGGAACTTGGGCAGGAGCACTTTCGCCCTTCGGCGGAGCGATTCCGCCGGGGGAACTTCCCTCCCGGAGGGGGAAATCGGAGCCATCGTCATCACCAACAACCCTCTCATGTTGGGGAGGCCATTCTTCATCAACATCTTCAACATCACCATCTCCTCTCAAACCCTGGTTCATCTCTTGTGTTCAATACCGGAACCTCAGATTGGTACCTGTGGGTGACTAGTAGTGTTGATTACCTTGTGTAGTTGACTCCTATATGGTTTGTTTGGTGGAAGATCATATGTTCAGATCCATTATGCTATTTAATACCCCTCTGATCTTGAGCATGAATATTATTTGTGAGTAGTTACTTTTGTTCTTGAGGTCACGGGAGAAGTCATGTTACAAGTACTCATGTGAATTTGATAAGTGTTCGATATTTTGATGATATGTATGTTGTGATTCCCTAAGTGGTGTCATGTGAACGTCGACTACATGACACTTCACCATCCTTGGGCCTAAGGGAATGCATTGTGGAGTAGTTATTAGATGATGGGTTGCGAGAGTGACAGAAACTTAAACCCCAGTTTATGCGCTACTTCGTAAGGGGCTGATTTGGGTCCACATGTTTAATGCTATGGTTAGACTTCGTCTTAATACTTTTCTCGTAGTTGTGGATGCTTGCGAGGGGGTTAATCATAAGTAGGTTGTTAGTTCAAGTAAGAACAGCACCTTAGCACCGGTCCACCCACATATCAAATTATCAAAGTAGATAACACAAATCAAACCAACATGACGAAAGTGGCTAGATGAAATTCCCATGTACCCTCAAGAACATTTTGCTCATCATAAGAGATACTTTTGGCCTGTCCTTTGCCACAAAAGGATTGGGCTACCTTGCTGCACCTTACTTATTGTTACTGTTACTTGCTCGTTACAAATTGCCTTGCTATCAAACTACTTGCTACTTACAATTTCAGTGCGTGCAGAAATTACCTTGCTGAAAACCGCTTATCATATCCTTCCGCTCCTTGTTGGGTTCGACACTCTTAATTATCAAAAGGACTACGATTGATCCCCTATACTTGTGGGTCATCAAGACTCTTTTCTGGCGCCGTTGCCGGGGAGTGAAGTGCTCTTGGTAAGTGGAAATCGGTAAGGAAAAACTTATACTACGTGCTGAAATTTACTGTCACTTTTTACTATGGAAAGTAATCCTTTGAGGGGTTTGTTCGGGGTATCTTCACCTCGATCGGAACCACAATTAGTTGCCCCTCAACCTACAACACCTACTGAAAATATTGGTTATGAAATTCCTTCGGGTATGTTAGAACAACTGCTAGCTAGTCCTTATGCAGGAGATGGAACAGAACATCCTGATATGCACCTAATCCATGTGGAAGAAATTTGTGGACTATTTTAGCTTGCAGGTTTATCCGGAGATGAAGTTAAGAAGAAGGTTTTCCCTTTATCTTTGAAGGGAAAAGCATTGCCATGGTATAGGCTATGCGATGATATTGGATCATCGAACTGGAATCATTTGAAATTGGAATTCCACCAAAAGTTTTATCCTATGCATCTAGTTCATCGTGATCGGAATTATATATATATAATTTTTGGCCTCGTGAAGGAGAAAGTATCGCTCTAGCTTGGGGGAGGCTTAAGTCAATGTTATATTCATGCCCCAATCATGATATCCCGAGAGAAGTTATTATTCAGAATTTTTATGCTCGGCTTTCTCATAATGATCAAACCATGCTCGATACTTCTTGTACTAGTTGTTTTATGAAGAAGACTATTGAATTCAAGTGGGATCTCTTGGAAAGAATGAAACGCAACTCTGAAGACTGGGAACTCGACAAAGGTAATGAGTCAGGTATTAAGCTTGAATTTGATTGTGTTAAATCTTTTATGAATACCGATGCTTTTCACAAGTTTAGCACTAAATATGGACTTGACTCTAAGATAGTAGCCTCTTTTGTGAATCATTTTCTACCCATGTTGATCTCCCTAAAGAGAAGTGGTTTAAATATCATCCCCCTATTAAAGAAGAAATTAAAGAACTGGTCATAGCTAAAGAAGAAACTATCGTTTACAATGTTGATCCAGTTGTGCCTACTGCTTATATTGAGAAACCACCTTTCCCTGTTAGGATAAAGGAGCATGCTAAGGTATCAATTGTGGTTCACAAAAGTAATATTAGAGCACCTAAGCCCTCTGAACAAATTAAAGTATAACCTAGTGTTGCTATGGTTAAAGATCTCTTGGTAGAAAATATTGATGGGCATGTCATTTACTTCTGTGATGAAGCTGCTAGAATTGCTAAACCCGATGAAAAAGACAAACATAGACACGTAGTTGGCTTGCCCGTTGTCTCAGTCAAAATAGGAGATCATTGTTATCATGGCTTATGTGATTTGGGTGCTAGTGTGAGTGCTATTCCTTTTACCTTATATCATGAAATTATGAATGACATAGCACCTGCTGAAATAGAAGATATTGATGTTACTATTAAACTTGCTAATAGAGACACCATCACACCACTTGGGATTGTTAGAGATGTTGAAGTCTTGTGTGGGAAAATAAAATATCCTACTGATTTTCTAGTTCTTGGTTCCCCACAAGATGACTTTTGTCCCATTATCTTTGGTAGACCTTTCTTGAACACTGTTAATGCTAAGATAGATTGCACAAAAGAAACTGTCAGTGTTGAGTTTGGTGATGTGTCTCATGAGTTTAATTTTTCCAAGTTTAGTAGACAACCTCGTGATAGAGAATTACCTAGTAAAGATGAAATAATTGGTCTTGCTTCTATTGCTGTTCCCCCTACCGATCGACTAGAACAATATTTGCTAGACCATGAAAATGATATGCACTTTCGTGAAAGAAATGAAATAGATAAAATCTTCTTTGAACAACAACCTCTACTGAAACACAATTTGCCTATTGAAACTCTTGGAGGTCCTCCTCCACCTAAAGGTGATCCTGTGTTTGAACTTAAACAATTGCCTGACACTCTGAAATATGCTTATCTTGATGAGAAAAAGATATATCCTGTTATTATTAGTGCTAACCTTTCAGAACATGAAGAAGAAAGATTATTGAAAATTTTGAGGAAGCACCGGGCTGCTATTGTATATACTCTTGATGATCTTAAGGGCATTAGTCCCACTCTATGTCAGCACAGGATTAATATGGAACCTGATGCTAACCCCGTTGTTGATCACCAACGACGATTGAATCCTAAGATGAAAGAAGTGGTAAGAACTGAAATATTAAAGCTTCTGGAAGAAGGTGTAATCTATCCTATAGCTGATAGTAGATGGGTGAGTCCCGTTCATTGTGTCCCTAAGAAAGGAGGTATTACTGTTGTTCCTAATGATAAAAATGAGCTTATTCCGCAGAGAATTGTTACTGGCTATAGGATGGTAATTGATTTTAGAAAATTAAATAAAGCTAATAGAAAAGATCATTACCCCTTGCCTTTCATTGATCAAATGCTTAAAATATTATCTAAGCACACACACTTTTTTTCCTAGATGGATATTCTGGCTTCTCTCAAATACCTGTGTCACAATCTGATTAAGAGAAAACCACCTTTACTTGTCCTTTTGGAACTTATTCTTATAGACGTATGCATTTTGGTTTATGCAATGCACCTACTACCTTTCAAAGATGTATGACTGCTATATTCTCTGATTTTTGTGAAAAGATTGTGGAGGTTTTCATGGATGATTTTTCCGTTTACGGAACTTCTTTTGATGATTTCTTAAGCAACCTTGATCGAGTTTTGCAGAGATGTGAACAAACTAATCTTGTCTTGAATTGGGAGAAGTGCCACTTTATGGTTAATGAAGGTATTGTATTGGGGCATAATATCTCCGAACGAGGTATTGAGATGGATCAAGCTAAAGTTGATGCAATTGAGAAAATGCCATGTCCTAAAGATATCAAAGGTATTCGAAGTTTCCTTGGTCACGCTGGTTTCTATAGGATGTTTATTAAAGACTTCTCAAAGATTTCTAGGCCTCTTACTAATCTTTTAGAAAAGGATATTCCCTTTGTTTTTGATGATGATTGCATGGAAGCCTTTGAAACATTAAAGAAAGCATTAACCACTACACCTATTGTTCAACCACCTGATTGGAATTTGCCTTTTGAAATTATGTGTGATGCTAGTGATTATGCTGTTGGTGCTGTTCTAGGACAAAGAGTTGATAAGAAATTAAATGTTATACATTATGCTAGCAAAACTCTAGACTGTGCCCAAAGAAATTATGCCACTACTGAAAAAGAATTTTTAGCAGTCGTGTTTGCTTGTGATAAATTCAAACCTTACATTATTGATTCCAAAGTCACTGTTCACACTGATCATGCTGCTATAAAATATCTTATGGAAAAGAAAGATGCTAAACCTAGACTCATTAGGTGGGTTCTCTTGCTTCAAGAATTTGATTTACATATCGTTGATAGGAAGGGAGCTGAGAACCCCGTAGATGATAACTTGTCTAGGTTAGAAAATATTCTTGATGACCCACTACCTATTGATGATAGTTTTCCTGATGAACAACTAGCTGCAATAAATGTCTCTCAAAATACTCCATGGTATGCTGATTATGCTAATTACATTGTTGTTAAATATATTCCACCTAGTTTCACATACCAACAAAAGAAAAAAATCTTCTATGACTTAAGACATTACTTTTGGGATGACCCACATCGTTATAAAGAAGGAGTAGATGGTATTATTAGACATTGTGTACCTGAGCATGAACAGGAACAAATATTATGAAAATGTCATTCCGAAGCTTATGGAGGACATCATGCTGGGGATAGAACTGCTCATAAGGTATTACAATCTGGTTTTTATTGGCCTACTCTCTTCAAGGATGCCCGTAAGTTTGTCTTGTCTTGTGATGAATGTCAAAGAATTGGTAATATCTGTAAGCGTCAGGAAATGTCTATGAACTATTCACCTGTTGTTGAACCATTTGATGTTTGGGGTTTTGATTATATGGGACCTTTTTCTTCCTCTAATGGGTACACCCATATTTTGGTTGGTGTTGATTATGTCACTAAGTGGGTAGAAGCTATTCCAACTAGTAGTGCTGATCATCATACCTCCATTAAAATGCTTTAAGAAGTTATTTTCCCAAGGTTTGGAGTCCCTAGATATCTAATGATTGATGGTGGTTCACACTTTATTCATGGTGCTTTCCGTAAAAGTCTTGTTAAATATGATGTTAACCATAGAATTGCATCACCCTATCATCCTCAATCTAGTGGTCAAGTTGAACTTAGCAATAGAGAAATAAAATTGATATTACAAAAACTGTCAATAGGTCTCGAAAGAATTGGTCTAAGAAACTAGATGATGCACTTTGGGCCTATAGAACAGCATATAAAAATCCTATGGGTATGTCTCCATACAAAATGGTCTATGGGAAAGCTTGTCATTTGCCTCTAGAATTAGAACATAAAGCATTTTGGGCAATCAAAGAACTAAATTATGACATCAAACTTGCCGGTGAAAAGAGGTTATTTGATATTAGCTCATTAGATGAATGGAGAACCCAAGCTTATGAAAATGCAAAGTTATTTAAAGAAAAAGTTAAAAGATGGCATGACAAAAGAATCCAAAAGCGAGAATTCAAAGTTGGAGAATATGTTCTTTTGTACAATTCTCGTTTCAAATTTTTTGCAGGAAAACTTCTCTCCAAACGGGAAGGACCCTGTGTTATCGAAGAGGTTTATCGCTCTGGAGCTATTAAGATTAATAATGCCAAAGGTACCAACCCGAAGGTGGTCAATGGACAAAGAATTAAACACTATATCTCAGGTACACCTCTTAATGTTGAAAGCAATGTTATCCAAACCATGACACCGGAGGAACACACAAAAGAAACCTTCCGGAACACTCCAGAATCGTGAAAATAAAGAGGTATGTGATACAGTGAGTAAACAGTCTCCGAAAAATCCGCAAAAATATTTTTTATCAGTTTTGGAATATTTATGAATTTTAGGAAAAAAAAAATAAACCAGAAGGTAACCAAGGAGGGCACGGCACACCAGGGCGCGGTTGCCATCCCTGGCGCGCCCTGGTGGAGCGTGCCCACCTCGGGAACCTTCCCGACTCCGTTTTCCTTTCGTTTGCTTAGTTTCCAAGAACAAAAATTCTCTATATATACCCCCGACTGTTTTGACGACCGCATCGCGAGATTTTCTTCTGTTCTTGTTTCGTGCTGTTTTTGTGCCAGATCTGAAAATATGTCATCCCAAGACTCTGAGGGAGAGAGCTATGTGTCCAATTATGTTGCTGATCCAAAGATCTTTGGGGACATCTACCCCTACTTGTGGACTTCTGAGGAAGAATAATACACCGATCTGGATGAAATAGAAGACGCCGGGCTAGATGGTGGCTCAGATGAAGATGATCCTCCACTACCTCAACTTGGAGATATGCACGTGGAGTTCAAGAAGTCAAGCCTTCCTAATGGTAGGAGTATACCGAATACTCCTTTTATCCCTTCTCCTTTTCTGCAGGAGAGCAAGGCAGCTCTATGCAAAAGGATATTGAAACTTGAGCAAGAGAATGACGAATTGAGGGAAGAAAACTTCATCCTCAAGCGTAAATTGGCAAAGAAGAATAACACCTCATCACCACCACCTTCATCATCATCACCACGAAAGGAGACCTGAGCACACGGGTATGGGCACTCCCCTTGACTTGAGCCAAGCTTGGGGGAGGTGCCCCGGTATCGTATCACCATCACTTTTTACCCTTGCTTTCTATTTCCGATCCTTAGCCTTTTCATGATTTAGTTGAATAAAAGTTTAGTATGATCTATTTTCGAGTGCTAGTTTCGTGATCTATCTATCTATGTAATCGAGTGAGAGCTATATAATAAAGTTTAGTTTGAGCTTTTGCCCCTTTACTTTCTTGTTGCAATCATGATTAAAGAAAAAAAACGAGAAAAAAAATCATATGATAACCTTATGGTGAGTAATGACATCACAATAAAGAAAAGTATAAGTGGTAAAATTTATTGGAGATTGGGAAACATAGCATTAGTCAATGATGCAATTCATGAAACAATAAATTACTGAAGAGAAGATTCACATGCAAATATACTATCATGGACATCTTTTATGATTGTGAGCCACCATTAAATATTATATGCTAAAATTGTTGACGTTGGACAAGGAAGACAACGTAATGATTTATGCTTGTTCATACTCACATAGAAGTTATATTGTCATAGATCCTTTAACATGTGGTGCTTGCCCAATATCTTTGCTAGCCAAAAATTCCGCTCTAAGTAGAGATACTACTTGTGCATCCAAAAACCCAAACCCAAACTCATGTTTGAGAGTCCACCATACCTACCTATGGATTGAATAAGATCCTTCAAGTAAGTTGTCATCGGTGCATCAAGGCAATAAAAATTGCTTCTAAAAAGTGTTGGATCAATCAGTGTAAGAGAAAATTGAGCGTTGCACGAACTTGTGATGGCAAAGTAATAAAAGCGACGGACAGCATAATAAAGGTTGCTATCACAAGAGGCAATGCAACGTGACGTTCTTTTGCACTAAGGGATTTGGCATACAAACTAAAAAGCACATGACAACCTTTGCTTCCCTCTGTGAAGGGACTATCTTTTACTTTTATGCAAGAGTCAAAGTATTCTTCCCTACTCTTTTTATTTTTCTCCTTTGGCAAGCATCATTTGGTGAGGAAAGATCTAGGCACATATGACCAGTTGGATATGAGTGAGCATGAGTTATTCTAGTTGACATCACCCTTGAGGTGAATATGTTGGGAGGCAAACTATAAGCCCCTATCTTTCTATGTGTCTGGTTGAAACTTTTTGTCCATGGGCATGCTGCGAGCGTTAGCAATCATAGAAGATTAAATGATGGTTGAGTATGTGGACTTGTGCTACTTATTGAGCTTGCGTTGGTTTTCCCTTGAAGAGGAAAGGGTGATGCAGCAAAGTAGATAAGTATTTCCCTCAGTTGTTGAGAACCAAGGTATCAATCTAGTAGGAGATACAAGCAAGTCCCCAATAGATGTACCTACACAAATAATCAAACACTTGCACCCAACGCTATAAAGGGGTTGTCAATCCCTTCACGGTTACTTGCAAGGATGAGATCTGATAGAGATAGATATAGAAGATTACTAAAACGAAAAGTAAAACAAAAGTAAAAAGATTGCAGCAAAGTATTTTTGGTATTTTTGGTTTATAGATCTGAAAATATAATATGGAAAATAGACCCGGGGGCCATAGGTTTCAGTAGAGGCTTCTCTCTTGAAGGCAAATAATACGGTGGGTGAACAAATTACTGTCGAGCAATTGATAGAAAAGCGCATAGTTATGACGATATCCAAGGCAATGATTATGCATATAGGCATCATGTCCGTGTCAAGTAGACCGAAATGATTCTGCATCTACTACTATTACTCCACACATCGACCGACTCCTGCCTGCATCTAGAGTATTAAGTTCATGAAGAACAGAGTAACGTATTAAGTAAGATGACATGATGTAGAGGGATAAACTCAAGCAATATGATGAAAACCCCATCTTTTTATCCTCGATGGCACCAATACAAATACGTGCCTCGCTACCCCTACTTTGTCACTGGGTGAGGACACCGCAAGATTGAACCCAAAACCAAGCACTTCTCCCATTGCAAGAATTACCAATCTAGTTGGCCAAACCAAACCAATAACTCGAAGAGACTTGCAAAGATATGAAATCATGCATATAAGAATTCAGAGAAGATTCAAATAATATTCATAGATAATCTGATCATAAACCCACAATTCATCGGATCTCGACAAACACACCGCAAAAGAGTATTACATTGGATAGATCTCCATGAAGATCATGAAGAACATGGTATTGAAGAACAAAGAGAGAGAAGAAGCCATCTAGCTACTAGCTATGGACCCGAAGGTCTGTGATGAACTACTCACGCATCATCGGAGGGGCAATGGAGTTGATGTAGATGCCCTCCGTGATCGAATCCCCCTCCGACAGATTACCAGAAAAGGCTCCAAGATGGGATCTCACGGGAACAGAGGCTTCCGGCGGCGGAAAAGTATTTTCGTGGCTCTCTTTGGTATTGGGGGAATATTTGGGAATTTATAGGCCAAAGAATAGGGTTAGGAGGTCTACCGTGGGGCCACAAGCCAGGGGGCGCGGCCCCCCCTAGGGCGCGCCCTGGTGGCTTGTCGCCACACGGCAGGTGTCCTGCCTTCATCTCCAAGTCTGGCAGGTTTCTTCTGGTCCAAGAAAAATCATTCCGAAGATTTTATTCCGTTTGGACTCCGTTTAATATTCCTTATCTGCAATACTCAAAAACAAGGAAAAAATAGAAACTGGCACTAGGCACTAGATTAATAGGTTAGTCCCAAAAATAATATAAAATAGCATATTAATGCATATAAAACATCCAAAACAGATAATATAATAGCATGGAACAATCAAAAATTATGGTTACGTTGGAGACGTATCAACTTGCCAAAAGGCTCCTACATGAGACCCTTTCTGAAAATATGATGAATTGTAGTTGCAAAGTTGACTGAGAACATAGTTTGTTGGTTTCCAATAAGGTTTATGCTTTATACTTCCACGTTGTGATGAATTGTTACTTGCTCATAAGAAGTTATATGATACTGCTATGAAATAAAAGTTTTATGAGAAATTTTTATGTTAGTTTTGTTGTTGTTATAATAATAAGCATGATGCTTCTATGTCCGTATTTTGTTTTTATCGACACCTCTCTCAAACCATGCGGTCATGTTCTTCGATATCGGCTTTCGCTTGAGGACAAGCGAGGTCAAAGCTTGGGGGAGTTGATACGTCCATTTTGCATCATGTTTTATTACTGTTATTTATAATGTTTTTATGCATAATAATGTTTTGGGAAGTAATTCTAATGCCTTTTCTCTCATAATTTGCAAGGTTTACATCAAGAGGGAGAATGCCGGCAACTGGAATTCACACCCCGAAAAAGCACATCAGAGATACCTATTCTGCACAACTCCAATGAAGCTAAAAATTTAGGGAGAATTTTTATATAATAAATAACAATTTTTGGAGCAAAGAACTACCGGAGGGGGGCCACCAGGTGGCCACCCTCCACCAGGGCACCCAGGTGGAGGGTGGGCACCCAGGCCCACCTCCGGAGCCCATCTTCTTGTATATAGTCCCAAATAACCTAGAAAAATTCAGAGGAGGATTTTTGGGATGAAGCGCCGCCGCCTCGAGGCGGAACTTGGGTAGGAGCACTTTTGCCCTTCGGCGGAGCGATTCCGCCGGGGGAAGTCCCCCCCCCCCCCCCGGAGGGGGAAATCGAAGCCATCGTCATCACCAACAACCCTCTCATCTTAGGGAGGCCATTCTTCATCAACATCTTCAACAACACCATCTCCTCTCAAACCCTAGTTCATCTCTTGTGTTCAATCTTTGTACCGGAACCTCAGATTGGTACCTGTGGGTGACTAGTAGTGTTGATTACCTTGTGTAGTTGATTGCTATATGGTTTATTTGGTGGAAGATCATATGTTCAGATCCATTATGCTATTTAATACCCCTCTGATCTTGAGCATGAATATTATTTGTGAGTAGTTACTTTTGTTCTTGAGGTCATGGGAGAAGTCATTTGCAAGTACTCATGTGAATTTGATATGTGTTCAATATTTTGATGATATGTATGTTGTGATTCCCTTAGTGGTGTCATGTGAACATCGACTACATGACACTTCACCATCCTTGGGCCTAAGGGAATGCATTGAGGAGTAGTTATTAAATGATGGGTTGCAAGAGTGACAGAAACTTAAACCCCAGTTTATGCGCTACTTCGTAAGGGGCTGATTTGGGTCCACATGTTTAATGCTATGGTTAGACTTTGTCTTAATACTTTTCTCGTAGTTGCGGATGCTTGCGAGGGGGTTAATCATAAGTAGGTTGTTAGTTCAAGTAAGAACAGCACCTTAGCACCGGTCCACCCACATATCAAATTATCAAAGTAGCGAACACAAATCAAACCAACATGACGAAAGTGGCTAGATGAAATTCCCGTGTGCCCTCAAGAACACTTTGCTCATCATACGAGATACTTTTGGCCTGTCCTTTGCCACAAAAGGATTGGGCTACCTTCCTGCACCTTACTTATTGTTACCGTTATTTGCTCGTTACAAATTGCCTTGCTATCAAACTACTTGCTACTTACAATTTCAGTGCTTGCAGAAATTACCTTGCTGAAAACCGCTTATCATATCCTTCTGAAACCTCGTTGGTTTCGACACTCTTACTTATCGAAATGACTACGATTGATCCCCTATACTTGTGGGTCATCAATGTATCCCGGCACACACCAAAGAGTACTCAGGTGAATTCTCTCACAGGAGTTGTTCAGGAGGAAGTGCCGGTTGTACAAGACTTCCCAGATGTATTCCCGGAGGAATTGCCAGGCAAGCCACCGGATAGAGAGATTGAGTTCATGATTGAGTTATTGCCAGGAACAGCCCTAATATCCAAGAGACCTTATCGGATGCCCGCAAATGATTTAGAAGAAATCTAGAAGCAGATTAAGGAGTTATTGGACAAAGGGTATATTCGCCCAAGTTCTTCACCTTGGGGAGCCCTAGTTCTTTTGGTGGAGAAGAAGGATAAAACCTTGTTAATGGTAGTCGATTATCGTGCATTGAACGAGGTGACTATCAAGAACAAGTACCCTCTGTCAATGATTAACGACTTGTTTGATCAGCTAGTGGGAGCCAAAGTGTTCTCCAAGATCGATCTCCGATCAGGGTATCATCAGTTGAAAATTCGTGAATAGGATATACCCAAAATAGCCTTCACCACAAGGTATGGCCTATATGAGTATACAGTCATGTCCTTTGGTTTGACTAATGCTCCTGCCTATCTCATGAGTATGATGAACAAGGTATTTATGGAATATCTGGACAAGTTTGTCGTGGTGTTCATCGATGATATATTGATATTCTCCAAGAGCGAGGAATAACACAAGGAACACTTGCGTTTAGTTCTGGAGAAGCTCAGAGAGCATTAGTTATATGCCAAATTCGGCAAATGTGAATTTTGGTTGACGGAAGTCGGATTTCTTGGACACATTATTTCTGGAGACAGAATAGTAGTGGATCCCGCTAAGGTTGCAGCAGTCACCGAGTGGAAGTCACCCACATCAGTTAAGGAGATCCGTAGTTTTCTCGGACCTGCTGGATATTACCGGAGGTTTGTCGAGAACTTCTCGAAGATAGCCAAGCCCATGACGGAGTTATTGAATAAAGAGTCCAAGTATATTTGGACCGAGGAATGTCAAGCTAGTTTCCAGGAGTTGAAGAATTGTTTGGTCACAACCCCAGTGTTGATCTTGCCGAACATTCGGAAGGACTTCCAGATTTATTGTGACGCTTCACGTCAAGGACTTGGAGGAGTGCTCATGCAGGAGGGAAAAGTTGTAGCATATGTATCTAGACAGCTACGACCCCATGAGTTGAACTATGCCACACATGATTTGGAGTTAGCAGCCGTAGTGCACGCACTCAAGACCTGGAGACATTTCCTTATCGGAAATAGTTGTGATATTTACACTGATCACAAGAGCCTGAAGTATATCTTCACGCAGAAGGAGTTGAACCTCAGACAGATGAGATTTCTAGAGTTGATCAAGGACTATGACATGAGATTGCACTATCATCCAGGGAAGGCAAATGTTGTAGCAGATGCTTTGAGCCGTAAGAGTTATGTGACCACACTCATAGTGGGAGGATTACCCTAGGAGTTAGCCGACGATCTCAGAGAGCTCAAATTGGAGATAGTTCCAAGAGGATATGTTGCCACACTGGAGATTCAGTTCACTTTGATTGGAAGAATCCGTGAAGCCCAGAAGTCGGACAAGGAAATAGCAGAGATAAAGCAAAGAATGAAGGATGGGAAAGCTAAAGGCTTTCGTGACGATGAACACGGAACTCTATGGTTTGAGTATCGTATCTATGTGCCCAATGACCTAGAGCTAAGGAAGTTGACACTTCAAGAAGCCCACGATTCACCGTACTCGATACACCCAGGCAACACCAAGATGTATTTGGACTTGAAGGAAAGTTTCTGGTGGACAGGTATGAAGGAGGATATTGCCGAGTATGTTGCAGTATGCGATGTATGTCAGCGAGTAAAGGCATAACATCAGAAGCCAGATGGATTACTTCAACCTTTGCCGATACCCGAGTGGAAATGGGATAAGCTTGGTATGGACTTCATCACAGGATTACCCAGGACCCGTTCAGGTTATGATTCCATATGGGTAGTGGTCGATCGCTTGACCAAGGTAGCCCACTTCATTCTCGTGAAGACCACCTATACCAGTGCTAAGTTAGCCAAGATATATATGACCAAGATCGTATGTCTGCATGGGGTTCCGAGCAATATCGTGTGAGATAGAGGAACACAATTTACCTCAAAGTTTTGGCATCAGTTACATGAAACTTTGTTGGGGAACGTTGCATGGGAAACAAAAATTTTCCTACACACACACAAGATCTATCCATGGTGATGAGCATCTACGAGAGGGAGAGTGAATCTACATACCCTTGTAGATCGCTAAGCGGAAGCGTTAAGAAACGCGGTTGATGTAGTCGAATGTCTCCGCGATCCAAATCGCAAGTCGTCCCTCGATCCGATCACGAACTAGTGCCGAACGGACGGCACCTCCGCATTCAACACACGTACGGCTTGATGACGCCTTCACCTCCTCGATCCAGCGAGCGATGATGAAGTAGTAGATGAGTTCCGGCAGCACGACGGCGTGGTGATGTTGGTGAGGAACAATCTCTGCAGGGCTTCGCCAAGCACTACGGAGATTATGACGGGAGAACTCGAGGGTTAGGGTTGCCGACACACGGCTTGGGAAATCTTAATGTGTCCCGTGTGCTAGCCCTGCACCTCTATTTATATGTTGAGCCTTGGGGTCTAAACTTGGAGTAAAAGCCTCCTCCAGGTCGGTTTTGCCCGCACAAGGTCGGTTTGGCCCGCAGGGAAAGAGTCCAACTCGGATCCCTGCAGTACCGCGCACAAGCGGTAGTACCGCTCACGAGTGGTAGTACCGCTTGAGCGGTAGTACCGCTTGAGCGGTAGTACCGCTTCACACAAGCGGTAGTACCGCTTATGCGGTAGTACTGCCTTTACCAGCGGTAGTACCGCTTAAGGCAGTAGCAAAACTTCCTTTTGCACTTTCCAATACCTCATGGGCTTTACCCCCTTTGGCTCATATAAAGTGTTGCTGCACCCGAACACTTCGGTAAACACCCGGAACCCCTTCCGGTGAATTCCGGAACCTTTCTGGAGATGAAAACACTATTATCACATATATTAATCTTTACCTCCAGTCTCTTCCGGAGACACTCGTCATGTCCTGGATCTTATCCGGGACTCCGAACAACCTTCGGTCACCAACACAATAACTCAACTATACTAATCGTCACCAAACGTTAAGTGTGTAGACCCTGGGGGTTCGAGAACTATGTAGACATGACCGAGACACCTCTACGATCAATAACCAATAGCGGGACCTGGATGCCCATATTGGCTCCTACATATTCTACGAAGATCTTTATCGGTCGAACCTCTATGTCAAGGATTCAGTTAATCCCGTATGCTGTTCCCTTTGTTCTTCGGTATGTTACTTGCCCGAGATTAGATCGTCGGTATCTCTATACCTAGTTCAATCTCGTTACCGGCAAGTCTCTTTACTCGTTCCGTAATACAAAATCTCGTGGCTAACACTTTAGTCACATTGCTTGCAAGGCTCATTGTGATGTTGTATTACCGAGTGGGCCCTGAGATACCTCTCCGTCATACGGAGTAACAAATCCCAGTCTTGATCCATGCCAACCCAACAGACACCCTCGGAGATACCTGTAGAGCACCTTTATAGTCACCCAGTTACGTTGCGACGTTTGATATACACAAGGTACTCCTCCGATGTCAGGGAGTTGCATGATCTCATGGTCATAGGAACAGATACTTGACATGCAGAAAACAATAGCAATAAACTGACACGATCATATGCTACGTTTATAGTTTGGGTCTTGTCCATCACATCATTCTCCTAATGATGTGATCCCGTTATCAAATGACATCTCATGTCAATGGCTAGGAAACCTTAACCATCTTTGATCAACGAGCTAGTCAACTAGAGGCTTACTAGGGACACAGTGTTGTCTATGTACCCACACATGTATTTGAGTTTCCAATCAATACAATTATAGCATGGATAATAAACGATTATCATGAACAAGGAAATATAATAATAACCAATTTATTATTGCCTCTAGGGCATATTTCCAACAGTCTCCCACTTGCACTAGAGTCAATAATCTAGTTCACATCACCATGTGATTTACATTGTAATGAATCGAACACCCATGCAGTTCTGGTGTTGTTCATGTTTAGCCCTTGGAAGAGGTTTAGTCATCGGATCTGCAATATTTAGATCCGTGTGTACTTTGCAAATATTTATGTCGTCCTCCTTGATGTAATCGCGGATGGAATTGAAACGTCGCTTTATGTGTCTGTTCCTCTTGTGAAATCTTGGTTCCTTGGCTAGAGCAATGGCACCAGTATTATCACAAAACAGAGTCATTGGGTTAAGCGCACTAGGCACTACTCCAAGATCTGTCATGAACTCCTTCATCCAGACACCTTCCTTTGCCGCCTCCGAGGCAGCGATGTACTCCGCTTCGCATGTAGAATCAGCTACCACGCTTTGCTTGGAACTGCACCAGCTAACCGCACCCCCATTAAGAATAAATACGTATCCGGTTTGCGACTTAGAGTCATCCGGATCAGTGTCAAAGCTTGCATCGACGTAACCTTTTACGACGAGCTCTTGATCACCTCCATAAACGAGAAACATGTCCTTAGTCCTTTTCAGGTACTTCAGGATATTCTTGACCGCCATCCAGTGTTCCATTCCTGGATCACTTTGAAACCTTCCGACCATACTTATGGCAAGGCTGACATCGGGTCTTGTGCACAGCATTGCATACATGATAGAGCCTATGGCTGAAGCATAGGGGATGACACTCATCTTTTCTCTATCTTCTACAGTCACTGGGCATTGAGTCTTACTCAACTTCACACCTTGCAATACAGGCAAGAACCCCTTCTTGGACTGATCCATTTTGAACTTCTTCAAAACATTGTCAAGGTATGTGCTTTGTAAAAGTCCTATTAAGCGTCTCGATCTATCTCTATAGATCTTGATGCCTAATATGAAAGCAGCTTCTCCTAGGTCCTTCATTGAAAAACTCTTGTTCAAATATTCCTTCATGCTTTCCAACATTTCTATATTGTTTCCAATCAGTAATATGTCATCCACATATAATATTAGAAACGCTATAGAGCTCCCACTCACTTTCTTGTAAATACAAGCTTCTCCGTAAACTTGTATAAACTCGAACGCTTTGATCACCTCATCAAAGCGAAGATTCCAACTCCGAGATGCTTGCACCAGTCCATAAATGGATCGCTGGAGTTTGCAAACTTTGTCAGCATTCTCTGGATCGACAAAACCTTCTGGTTGCATCATATACAACTCTTCCTTAAGGAAACCGTTAAGGAATGCTGTTTTGACATCCATCTGCCAAATTTCATAATCGAAAAAGGCAGCTATTGCTAACATGATTCTGACGGACTTAAGCATCGCTACGGGTGAGAAGGTCTCATCGTAGTCAACTCCTTGAACTTGTGAAAAACCCTTTGCCACAAGTCGAGCTTTATAGACGGTGACATTACCGTCCGCGTCCGTCTTCCTCTTAAAGATCCATTTGTTCTGAATGGCCTTACGCCCTTCAGGTAATACTTCCAAAGTCCATACTTTGTTTTCATACATGGATCCCATCTCGGATTTCATGGCCTGTAACCACTTCTCGGAATCCGGGCCCATCATCGCTTCTCCATAGCTCGTAGGTTCATCGTTGTCCAACAACATGACCTCTAAGACAGGGTTGCCATACCACTCAGGAGCAGTACGCGTCCTTGTCGACCTACGAGGTTTGATAGCAACTTGATCCAAAGCTTCATGATCATCATCATTAACTTCCTCTTCAGCTGATGTAGGCTCTACAGAAACATCTTTCTGCGCTGCGCTACTTTTAGGTTGAAGTAAAGGTTCAACAACCTCATCAAGTTCTATCTTCCTCCCACTCAATTCTTTCGAGAGAAACTCTTTCTCAAGAAATGTTCCGTTTTTAGCGACAAACACTTTGCCTTCGGATCTGAAGTAGAAGGTATACCCAACTGTCTCTTTTGGGTATCCTATGAAGACGCATTTCTCCGCTTTGGGTTCCAGCTTTTCAGGCTGAAGCTTTTTGACATAAGCATCACATCCCCAAACTTTAAGAAACGACAGCTTTGGCTTCTTGCCAAACCAAAGTTCATATGGCGTCGTCTCAACGGATTTCGATGGTGCCCTATTTAAAGTGAATGCAGCTGTCTCTAATGCATAACCCCAAAACGATAGTGGCAAATCGGCAAGAGACATCATAGATCGCACCATATCCAATAAGGTTCGATTACGATGTTCGGACACACCATTACGCTGTGGTGTTCCAGGCGGTGTCAATTGTGAAACAATTCCACACTGTCTTAAGTGACTGCCAAACTCATAACTCAGATATTCTCCTCCTCGATCAGATCGTAGGAATTTAATCTTCTTGTTACGATGATTCTGAACTTCACTCTGAAATTGTTTGAACTTTTCAAATGTTTCAGACTTGTGTTTCATTAAGTAAATATACCCATATCTACTTAAGTCATCAGTGAAGGTGAGAAAGTAACGATAACCACCGCGCGCCTCAATACTCATCGGACCGCACACATCAGTATGTATGATTTCCAATAAGTCACTTGCCCGTTCCATTGTTCCAGAGAACGGCGTTTTAGTCATCTTGCCCATGAGGCATGGCTCACATGTGTCAAGTGATTCAAAATCAAGTGACTCCAAAAGTCCATCAGCATGGAGCTTCCTCATGCGTTTTACGCCAATATGACCTAAACGGCAGTGCCACAAGAAAGTGGTATTATCATTATCAATTCTACATCTTTTGGCATCAATGTTATGAACATGTGTATCATTACTATCGAGATTCAATAAGAATAAACCCCTCACATTGGGTGCATGACCATAAAAGATATTACTCATATAAATAGAACAACCATTATTCTCTGATTTAAATGAGTAACCGTCTCGCAATAAACAAGATCCAGATATAATGTTCATGCTTAACGCAGGCACTAAATAACAATTATTCAGGTTCATCACTAATCCCGATGGTAATCGAAGAGCGAGCGTGCCGACGGCGATCACATCAACCTTGGAACCATTTCCCACGCGCATCGTCACTTCGTCCTTTGCCAGCCTCCGTGTATTCCGCAGTTCCTGTTTTGAGTTGCAAATATGAGCAACCGCACCGGTATCAAATACCCAGGCACTACAACGAGAGTTGGTAAGGTACACATCAATAACATGTATATCATATATACCTTGTTTGTTGTTGGCCGCCTTCTTGTCAGCCAAATACTTGGGGCAGTTCCACTTCCAGTGTCCAGTTCCCTTGCAATGAAAGCACACAGTTTCTGGTTTGGGTCCAGCCTTGGGTTTCTTCACGAGAGGAGCAACTGCTTTGCCACTCTTCTTGGAGTTACCCTTCTTACCCTTGCCATTTTTCTTGAAACTAGTGGTTTTATTGACCATCAACACTTGATGCTCCTTCTGAATTTCAGACTCAGCGGCTTTCAGCATCGCAAACAGCTCGGTGACTGACTTGTTCATCTCGTGCATGTTATAGTTCAACACGAAGCTCTTGTAGCTAGGTGGCAATGATTGAAGAACTCTGTCAGTGATAGCCTCTGGCGGAAGGGGCATCCCCAATTCAGCCAGACGGGTGGAGTACCCAGACATTCTGAGTACGTGATCACTGATAGACCCGTTCTCCTCCATCTTGCAAGCACAGAACTTATCGGAGATCTCATATCTCTCGATCCGGGCATTCTTCTGAAAGATAAACTTCAACTCCTGGAACATCTCATATGCTCCATGACGTTCAAAACGTCTTTGAAGTCCCGGTTCTAAGCCATACAATATTGCACATTGAACTATTGAGTAATCTTCAGAACGAGCCTGCCAGGCGTTCACAACGTCTAGAGACTCAACTGGAGCGGGTGGATCACCAAGCGGTGCATCAAGGACATAAGCCTTCTGGGAAGCCGTAAGGATAATCCTTAGATTACGGGCCCAGTCCACAAAGTTACTTCCATCATCTTTCAACTTAGCTTTCTCTAGGAACGCATTAAAATTCAGGGGTGCTACTGCGCGAGCCATGATCTACAACATAAATATAGCAAAGACAACTTAGACTATTGTTCTAGATAATGAGTTTAGTTAATCATATTACTTAAAAAATCCCACTCAAATTGACATCCCTCCGGTCATTCGAGTGTAACATGATCCAAATCTACCAACTCAAGTCCGATCATCACGTGAGTTGAGGTGGTTTCAATGGTGAACATCTTCATGTTGATCATATCTACTATATGACTCATGTTCGACCTTTCGGTCTCTTGTGTTCCGAGGCCATGTCTGTACATGCTAGGCTCGTCAAGTTTAACCCGAGTGTTCCGCACGTGCAACATGGCTTACACCCGTTGTATGTGAACGTAGAGTCTATCACACCCGATCATCACGGCGTGTCTCGAAACGACGAACTTTCGCAACGGTGCACACTCGGGGAGAACACAATTTTATCTTGAAATTTAAGTGAGGGATCACCTTATAATGCTACCGTCGTCCTAAGCAAAATAAGATGCATAAAAGTATTAACATCACATGCAAATCATAAGTGACATGATATGGCCATGAACTTGTGCTTTTGATCTCCATCTTTAAAGCACCGGCATGATCTCCATCGTCACCGGCATGACACCATGATCTCCATCATCTTGACATCCATCAACGTGTCGCCATGAGGTTGTCGCGCCGACTGTTGCTTCCACGACTATAGCTAACTCATAGCGATAAAGTAAAGCAAAAATGGCGAAAATAATTAAAGACAACTCTATGGCTCCTGCCAGTTGCCGTACTCATCGACATGCAAGTCGTGATATTCTATACAACACATGATCATCTCATACATCACATATATCTCATCATGTAATTGGCCATATCACATCACAACATACCCTGCAAAAACAAGTTAGACGTCCTCTAATTGTTGTTGCATATTTTACGTGGCTGCTACGGGTTTGCAAGAACCGTTCTTACCTACGCAAAACCACAACGTGGTGTAGTGATTGCTTTTTGATCTTCTAAAAGAACCCTCTTCATTGAAATCGATTCAACTAAAGTGAGAGAGACAGACACCCGCTAGCCATCTTTATGCAACGAAGTTACATGTCAGTTGAAGGAACCTGTCTCGTGTAAGCGTACGCGTAATGTCGGTCCGGGCCGCTTCATCTCACAATACCGCCGAATCAAGTATCAACTAGTAACGGCAAGCAATATGTATACACCCACGCCCACAACTCGTTTGTGTTCTACTCGAGATCTCATCTACGCATAGACCTAGCTCAGATGCCACTGTTGTGGAACGTTGCATGGGAAACAAAAATTTTCCTACGCACACACAAGATCTATCCATGGTGATGAGCATCTACGAGAGGGAGAGTGAATCTACATACCCTTGTAGATCGCTAAGCGGAAGCATTAAGAAACGCGGTTGATGTAGTCGAACGTCTCCGCGATCCAAATCGCAAGTCGTCCCTCGATTCGATCACGAACTAGTGCCGAACGGACGACACCTCCGTGTTCAACACACGTACGACTTGATGACGCCTTCACCTCCTCGATCCAGCGAGCGATGATGAAGTAGTAGATGAGTTCCGGCAGCACGACGGCGTGGTGATGTTGGTGAGGAACAATCTCTGCAGGGCTTCGCCAAGCACTACGGAGATTATGACGGGAGAACTAGAGGGTTAGGGTTGCCGACACATGGCTTGGGAAATCTTAATGTGTCCCGTGTGCTAGCCCTGCCCCTCTATTTATATGTTGAGCCTTGGGGTCTAAACTTGGAGTAAAAGCCTCCTCCAGGTCGGTTTTGCCCGCACAAGGTCGGTTTGGACCGCAGGGAAAGAGTCCAACTTGGATCCCTGCAGTACCGCGCACAAGCGGTAGTACCGCTCACGAGCGGTAGTACCGCTTCACACAAGCGGTAGTACCGCTTATGCGGTAGTACTGCCTTTACCAGCGGTAGTACCGCTTAAGGCAGTAGCAAAACTTACTTTTGCACTTTCCAATACCTCATGGGCTTTACCCCTTTGGCTCATATAAAGTGTTGCTGCACCCGAACACTTCAGTAAACACCCGGAACCCCTTCTGGTGAATTCCGGAACCTTTCTGGAGATCAAAACACTATTATCACATATATTAATCTTTACCTCCGGACTCTTCCGGAGACCCTCGTCATGTCCTGGATCTTATCCGGGACTCCGAACAACCTTCGGTCACCAACACAATAACTCAACTATACTAATCGTCACCAAACGTTAAGTGTGTAGACCCTGCTGGTTCGAGAACTATGTAGACATGACCGAGACACCTCTACGATCAATAATCAATAGCGGGGCCTGGATGCCCATATTGGCTCCTACATATTCTATGAAGATCTTTATCGGTCGAACCTCTATGTCAAGGATTTAGTTAATCTCGTATGCTGTTCCCTTTGTTCGTCGGTATGTTACTTGCCCGAGATTCGATCGTCGGTATCTCTATACCTAGTTCAATCTCGTTACTGGCAAGTCTCTTTACTCGTTCCGTAATACAAGATCTCGTGGCTAACACTTTAGTCACATTGCTTGCAAGGATCATTGTGATGTTGTATTACCGAGTGGGCCCTGAGATACCTCTCCGTCATACGGAGTAACAAATCCCAGTCTTGATCCATGCCAACCCAACAGACACCCTCGGTGATACCTCTAGAGCACCTTTATAGTCACCCAGTTACGTTGCGACGTTTGATACACACAAGGTACTCCTCCGATGTCAGGGAGTTGCATGATCTCATGGTCATAGGAACAGATACTTGACATGCAGAAAACAATAGCAATAAACTGACACGATCATATGCTACGTTTATAGTTTGGGTCTTGTCCATCACATCATTCTCCTAATGATGTGATCCCGTTATCAAATGACATCTCATGTCAATGGTTAGGAAACCTTAACCATCTTTGATCAACGAGCTAGTCAACTAGAGGCTTACTAGGGACACAGTGTTGTCTATGTACCCACACATGTATTTGAGTTTCCAATCAATACAATTATAGCATGGATAATAAACGATTATCATGAACAAGGAAATATAATAATAACCAATTTATTATTGCCTCTAGGGCATATTTCCAACAAACTTTGCGTACGAGGCTGGAGTTCAATACAACTTTTCATCCGCAGAAAGATGGACAGACCAAGAGAGTCAACCAGATTCTGGAGGACATGTTGAGAGCTTGTGCACTAGACTATGGGTCTAGTTGGGACAATAACCTGCCTTACGCAGAGTTCTCATACAACAACAGTTATTAGACCAGTCTGAAGATGGCCCCTTTCGAAGCTTTATACGGAAGGAGGTGCAGAACACCATTGATATGTGATGGTGTTGGAGACCAAAAACTTTTTGGTCCCGATCTTATCCGAGATTCTGAAGAGAAGGTCAAGCGGATTCATGAACGACTCAAGATAGCTCAGTCCAGGCAGAAGAGCTATGCTGATAGCAAACACAAGGAAGTAACATACGAAGTGGGTGATCGGGCATATCTTCGTGTATCCCCACTTCGAGGAATTAAGAGGTTTGGTGTTAAAGGAAAGTTAGCACCCAAATTCATAGGCCCCTACAAAATTCTTGATCGTAGAGGCGAAGTTGCATACAAGCTCGAATTGTCGGAAGGATTGTCCGGAGTTCACGATGTCTTCCATGTTTCCTAGCTGAAGAAATGCCATGCTGAGATGGCTGATATTCCTTTGAGAGACACAGTGCCCCTAGAGGCCATACAGCTTGACAGTGATCTGACCTATGAGGAGAAGCCCGTCCAAATCCTTGAGACTGCCAACAGAGTAACATCAAGATCATCAAGTTCTGCAAGGTTCTGTGGAGTCACCACACCGAGGAAGAAGTGATACTTCTCCATCATATCTACTTTTCCTAACGCTTTTGTTCTTGTTTTGGACTCTAATTTGCATGATTTGAATGAAACTAACCCGGAGTGACGCTGTTTTCAGCAGAACTACCATGGTGTTGTTTTTGTGCATAAATAAAAGTTCTCAGAACGGAACGAAACTTTTTGGAGAATTATTTCAGAATATTTGAGGAATATTGGAGCCAAAAACCACCAGAGAAGGGGGCCAGGGTGGGCAACACCCACCAGCCCCCCTAGGCACGACCTAGTGGGTGGTGCTCACCTTGTGGGCCCTCCGACCCTAATTCCAGCGCTATAAAATCCTATTTTCGGAGAAAAAAATCAGGGAGAAAGTTTCATCGCGTTTCACGAGACAGAGCCACCGCCATCTCCTGTTCTTCATCGGGAGGCCAGATCTGGAGTCCGTTTGGGGCTCCGGAGAGGGGAATCTTCGGTCTTCGTCATCATCAACCCTCCTTCATCACCAATTCCATGATGCTCCCCACCGGGAGTGAGTAGTTACTTCGTAGGCTTGCTGGTCGGTGAGGAGTTGGATGAGATTCATCATGTAACCGAGTTAGTTTTGTAAGGGCTTGATCTCTAGTATCCACTATGTTCTAAGATTGATGTTGCTATGACTTTGCCATGCTTAATGCTTGTCACTAGGGCCCGAGTGCCATGATTTCAGATCTGAACCGTTTATGTTATCATCATTATATCTATGTTCTTGATCGGATCTTGCCTAGTCATATGCACCTATTACGTGTTATGATCCGTAAACCCCGGGGTGACAGAAATCGAGATACTTTCCGGTGATGACCGTAGTTTGAGGAGTTCATGGATTCACTCTGTGTTAATACTTTATTCCGGTTCTCTATTAAAAGGAGGCCTTAATATCCCTTAGTTTCCTTATGGACCCCGCTGCCACGGGAGGGTAGGACAAAAGATGTCATGCAAGTTCTTTTCCATAAGCACGCATGACTATTTACGGAATACATGCCTACATTACATTGACGAACTGGAGCTAGTTCTGTGTCGCCCTAGGTTATGACTGTTATATGATGAATATCATCCAACGAATACACCGATCCAGTGCCTACGAGTTTTCCACATATTATTCTTGCTAAGTTACTACTACTGCTGTTACTATTGCACTTGTTACAAAACCATTACTGCTACTGTTACCGCTACTGTTACTGTTACTACTGCTATCAAACTATCATATTACCGTGCTACTGATCACTTTGCTGCAGATATTTATCTCCAGGCGTGGTTGAATTGACAACTCAACTGCTAATACTCTCATATATTCTTTGGCTCCCCTTGTGTCGAATCTATAAATTTGGGTTGAATACTCTACCCTCGAAAACTGTTGCGACCCCCTATACTTGTGGGTTATCAAGACCTTTTTTTGGCGCCGTTGCCGGGGAGCATAGCTATATTTGTTGAGTCACTTGGGATTTATATCAATCTATCACTATGAAGAATCTGAAGGATACTAAAACCAAGATTTTCCCTCTACGACGAGGGGAGGTAAGGAATTGCCATCTAGCTCTGCACTTGATTCACCTTCAGTTATGAGTAAGTTTGCAACACCACCACATGCTATTAATCCTGATATTGATGATGCTACTTCTTCTATGAATGATGCTAGTACCACGCTTGATGATAATGTGCCACTAGGTGAATTTCTTGATGAACAAATTGCTAGAGCTAGAGAGAATGAAATCATTGAAACTGCTGAAACTGATGAAGTCTTTGAAACTGATAATTATGAAACACCTATTAGGCCTAGCTCTCCTAGATTTGAAATGCCTAAGATACCTGAGGGTTATGCTTTGGATGGAGAAATAGCTAGAGATATTCTTGCTTGTAAGGATAGAAATAATCTCAAGAAACTACTATGCAAGTATAAAGAAAAGACTTTGAATGCTAAGATGAAATGTGATCCTAAGTTTGCTACTTCCCCTATATTTGTTACCGATAAGGATTATGAATTCTCTGTCGACCCGGAGTTAATTACTTTGGTTGAATCTAATGCTTTTCATGGCTATGAAACTAAAACTGTGGTAGCACATCTTACTAAGCTCAATGATATAGCCACCCTTTTTGCTCATGATGAGAAGATTCGCTACTATTATATTCTCAAATTATTTCCATTCTCATTAAAGGGTGATGCTAAGATATGGTACAATACTCTTACTCCTGGTTGTGTGCGTAGTCCCCAGGATATGATTTACTACTTCTCTAAAAAATATTTTCTTGCTCATAAGAAACAAGCTGCCTTACAGGAAATATTTAATTTTGTGCAAATTGAAGAAGAGAGTCTCCCACAAGCTTGGGGGAGGATTCTCCAATTGCTTAATGCTTTGCCAGATCAGCCTCTTAAGAAAAATGAAATACTTGATATCTTCTACAATGGACTAACTGATGCTTCTAGGGACTTCCTAGATAGTTGTGCTGGTTGTGTTTTCAGGGAACGAACTGTTGAACAAGCTGAGGAACTATTGAATAATATATTGAAAAATTATGATGATTGGACTCTCCCTGAACCACCACTTGAACCCACTCCGAAGAAGAGGGATATCTTATTTCTCAATCCTGAAGATATGGAAGAGGCAAAGAAATGTATGAAGGAAAAAGGTATTAAGGTTGAGGATGTTAATAATTTACCACCAATTGAAGAAATACATGGACTTGACACATCACCACCTCCACAGGTGGTAGAGGTAAATTCTTTATTAAAGTTTAATGAAGGTGATATCCCTTACAATAAACATCCTAGTCAATGCTTATATGAGTTTGATAACTACATTATGAAACAAGATCACTGCAATGCAAATGTTCTGAAAAAATTGAAATATAATTCTGATACGATTTCTCACTTGAGTGACTTGTTATTTAGAATCAGTAATGATGTTAGAGGTGTAGGAAAACATGCCTCTATGGTTCAAACTCAGTTAGAACAAGTTGCTAAATCTCAAAAAGAATTGCTTGATGAAATGAATAATAATATGAATAATCATGCTATTAGAGTAGTGACTAGAGGAGGTAGAATGACCAAAGAACCACTTTATCCTGAAGGTCATCCTAAGAGAATTGAACAAGACCCTCAAGGAATTAATGCTGATGCACCTAGTCCTTCTAAGAAGAAAAAGAAAAAGAAAAATGATAGGACTTTGCATGCTTCTAGTGAACCTGAGATAGAAAAACCTCCTGATGATAACAATGATGTCTCTATTTCTGATGCTGAAACTCAATCTGGTAATGAACATCCACCTAGTGATAATGATAATGATAGTGATGTTCATGATGATACTCAACCTAGTAATGATAAAGAACCAGATAATGATGTAGAAATAGAACCTGCTGTTGATCTTGATAACCCACAACCTAAAAATAAACGATATGATAAAAAAGTCTTTGTGTCTAGGAAGCATGGTAAAGAAAGAGAGCCATGGGTTCAAAAACCCATGCCTTTTACACCTAAACCATCTAAGAAAAAGGATGATGAAGAATTTGAACGCTTTGCTGAAATGATTAGGCCAGTCTTTTTGCGTACCCGCTTAACTGATATCTTAAAGATGCCTCCTTATGCTAAATACATGAAAGATATCATCACTAATAAAAGAAAGATACCTGAAGTTGAAATCTCCACCATGCTTGCTAATTATTCTTTTAAGGATGGAGTGCCTAAAAAACTTGGAGATCCTGGAATACCAACTATGCCTTGCTCCATTAAAAGAAATTATGTCAAAACTGCTTTGTGTGATTTGGGAGCTGGTGTTACTGTTATGCCTTTCTCTTTATATAAAATACTTCATTTGAATAAACTCACACCTACTGAAATCAACTGCCATACCTATCGGTATTTGCGAGGATGTGCTCGTTGTTGTTGCAAATGTTACTATCTTAACGGACTTTGTTATTCTTGAGATGCCCGAGGACGACAACATGTCGATTATCCTTGGTAGACCCTTTTTGAATACTGTAGGGGCTGTTATTGATTGCAATAAAAGCAAAGTCACTTTTCATATCGATGGTAATGAGCATACGGTGCACTTTCCGAAGAAACAATTCCAAGTGAATGGTGTAAATGTTATTGAAAATTCTCCGACACTCACTATTGGAAGATTTCACCTACCTCTACCTACTGCCAAAAAGAGATATGATATAATTATGGTTTGGGATATGCATTTCCCCGTTGAGGTAACTTAGTGTTTTACGAAAGTTCTTTGGTTTTATGCTAATCGAAGGTGGTTATTAATAAGACTTGATCAACCTTATTAATGGATCATTTTTGAAAGGTATGAAGTTGATGAATTTAGTAGACACAACTCTCTGTGCCCACTTTTTGTTTTCTGTTTTTCTTAGTTAAATAAAATAAAATGCCATGTTTATCATGTTTTCTGATTTCTCCGTGCAATAAAAAGTACCCAAAAATAAAAGTTCTCAGAATGTCCTGAAAATTTAACACGATTTTTTTCTGAATATTTCTTAATTTCTGGTGCAAATAACATAAGAGGGGGGGGGTGCACCTGGTGCCCACAAGACACCAGGGCGCGCCAGCTATCATGGTGGGTGGTGGCCCCCACGTGGGTCCCCTCACTTATTTCTTTAGCCCATGTCATCTCCTACCTCCTGACAAAATCATCACAGTTCTCTCTCGTGTTCTTGCTCACAAATCCGTGGATTTCAATCTCTTTGCTCGAAGCTCCACTTCCGAAACTGTTTTAGGGGATTGCTTCTTGGTATGTGACTCCCCCATTGCTCCAATTAGTTTTTGATTTAGTGGTTTATTTTCAGAATAATTAGCTAGTCTTGGTGTTGCTGTAGATGAGCTTGCATGTTGAATTCTTAGAGTTCTAAGTAGTTTGAATGCTTGATATGGCCTGTAGGCATCCTTATGAGTAGTTGCTATCAATCTTATTAAGTTTTGTTAACAAAATTTTGTGTCACAATTTTTTGTAGAAATTACTTGCAAATAAAAATGCAATTCTTTAGGAGTTCTTCGAGGAGAAGATCCTCGGGGGCATCATCAAGTGAAAGCTCTGTACGACAATCTTATGTTGAGCCAAGTGCAAGCTCGATGCGGGACGTCAAAACCAAATCGTGCCTTTGGCCGTGTAATACATTCATGGAAGGTGCATGTATTAAAGAAAAATTTGAGCAGTATGTTCACAACACCAATCTCGCTCCCTTCATCAAAGATAAGTGCACCCAACACCTCGAACTCACAGAGACATTTACTAAGAAATTTAAATATTTCCCTCATGAGTCTAGGATTTCATTTAGTCTCTATAATAATGCTTTCACCATGTCTTTAGACGTGTTCTGTGAAGCGTGCAAAATTCCATATTGGGGTTCACTAGACGAACCACCAAAATCTGAGTATGAGTTATTTTTGAGTAATCTTTGCTACGGTGAAGTCAGAGGAGTGACACAAGGCAGAATAAAAAGCATCCATTTTCCATCTATACAGTACTTTGCACTCTTTAATGGCAAATGCATTGTAGGCAAGCAGGATTGTAGCACACTGTGTGCCCATGATTTGAGTCTTATACACACTGCTGTAACGGGAATTAAAAACTGCAATTTAGGGGCAATTGTTGCGCGGAGACTGAATCTCAACGCTGCTAATGGTAATTTCTATGGTGGGACTTATGCCTCCCGCCTAGCTACGAGGTTGGAAGTGTTCCGTTGGCCTAATGATCCTATCTTACCTAGCTAGTACTTAGACTTTGATGCCATGAAATGCCATAGATTCCTTAAGGGCACAGTCAATAACTATACTTACAACTTGAGGTTCGATAACGGTACCATTGTGCCTATCGTATTGCCTGCGCCTGCTCTGTTTGATTATCACAGGAAGGGAAGATACTACGTCCTTAAGAGTGAGGCCTGCACGTATAATGCGAAGGTTGAAGTTGCCAGAAGGGCTAATGAGGTTGCACCAAGAGCCTCGGTAGGCTATCACTCAGACTATTATCTAGGCTACGGATGGTGATTACCAAGCTAGGCCAAAAGCCTAAGCTTGGGGGGGGGGGTACGTATTTCCACCGACATTATATTCATGCTCACACATTTCATTCCAGTTGTCAGTGTTCACACTTTTTCATTGTATTATCCATGCTAGATTTATTTTCTCGCTTTCTTTTTGTGTGTTTGAAAAACTTTGAGAAAATCCAAAAATATTTCTTGCTTCTTTTCAGTTTTTCTTTTAAGTTTAATTAGTTGTAGTATTAAAAGAAAACCCAAAAGGATTTCTCATTTCTTCTTTTGCTTGTTGGGAGTTATCCCGTGTAAATAGTTTTTCTCATTTTTGTTTTTCCTTCTTTAATTTGCCTTCTTCAAGAAAAACTAAAAACTCCAAAAATATTTCAGTGTGTTTCTCTGAAACTCTTTTTTTTGAGTCATACCAAGGAGAAGACCGCGATGAAAATGTTGAGTGTCTCTCATATGCTTTACTGTTGATCTAACAAAGAGCCTATATTACTTTGTCTTCTCCTCTTGAATAAAATGTTTGCCGATTCCAGCTTAGTCCACGCCACTCTTGCACTGCTATTATTATTTTCATATCATTCGATCGTGCAAGTGAAAGGCAATAATGACGATATTCGATGAATTGACTGTGGCAGAGAGAAGCGGATATGAACTCAACTTGTTCTTGTTTTTGTAAATATGTTTAACCTAGTATCCATGATTCAGCATATTATGATTGAACATGTTTGCAATGACAATTAGAGATTATAGTTGTTCATGCCATGCTTAAGTAGCTAGGAGTGGATAATGATTTATCTTGGATGTCAACATGCATTAAAATGATTGTGATATAGTATAATGATATGGTATCCTCCTCTGAATGTTTCAAGTGGCTTGACTTGGCACATGTTCACGCATGTAGTTGAATCAAAACCTACATAGCCTTCATGATATTTATATTCATGGTGTCCATATCCTACTCATGATAGCATTCAATGTTTATTATTCGTAATGTATGTTCATGACTGTCTTCGCTCTCTAGCTGGCCGCTTCTCAACCTATTTGCTAGCCTCCACCTATACTAAGCGGGAATACTACTTGTGCATCAAAATCTTTAAACCAAAGTTATTCCAGATGAGTCCACTATATCTACCTATATGCGGTATTACCCTACTGTTCCGAGTAAATTTGCATGTGCCACCTCTAAAATTTCAAATGAACATCTGTTTTGTGTGCCTGGACCGCTCATGGAGTGACAGGGGGTGGTAATTAAGCGGGTTATTCTCATGATGAGTGTTTATTCACTCATCCTTGCACGAGAGGGGCGGTAATAGGTATTCCCAGTCCCAAAATCAACAAAAACGCAAATAATTAAACAAAACTCCCCCAGGAATGTTGTTGGTATGGACGGTACCCGTGGATTCGGCTCGCTGTGGAGTGTGTTTGTTGGTGGAGGGGGAGTAAACATTTACTTTTACCGCTTGGGAACCGTCGCTAATTTGTTTAACATGGAAGATATTGATAGCTCTTGGTCGTAACGTTGACAGGAAGGGTGTACCTCTCAAAATTATACTTATATCTTATTTAAGCCTTGAGCTATGGCACCTCTGCAAATCTCTGCTTCCCTCTGCAAAGGGATTATCTATTTACTTTTATGTTGAGTCATCATCTTCTCAAATAAGCGCCAGATCTGAGAGCACTATTCTCATCCTCATGCATTGTGTATAGTGAATGTTGGATGCATCATGACTGGATCTTTTCTACCATGAATTACAATGTTTAGTCACTGCTTGAACTTTGGAGGTGCTCTGCATTTATGTTTTGTGGTCTCAGAAAGGGCTAGCGAGATACCACTATTGTCATATTATATCATGATTGTTTTGACAAATGTTTGCACTTGAGATATTTTATTATTGCTCGCTAGTTGCTTGTGTCATTGACATGGGTTAATATAATCCTTAAGAGTTATTGTTGACATGGTTAGTCATAATCTTTGCTGAAAACCTGGGTGCTACTTAAGCATATATATGTAAACAAGAACAAAAGAGTTCGTAAAAGTTTTTCTTTTTCACATTCAGTTTGTCAACTGAATTGCTTGAGGACAAGCAAGGGTTTAAGCTTGGGGGAGTTGATATGTCTCCATCGTATCTACTTTTTCTAACGCTTTTGTTCTTGTTTTGGGCTCTAATTTACATGATTTGAATGAAACTAACCCAGACTGACGCTATTTTCAGCAGAACTACCATGGTGTTGTTTTTGTGCAGAAATAAAAGTTCTCGGAACGGAACGAAACTTTTTGGAGAATTATTTCAGAATATTGGAGCCAAAAACCACCAGAGAAGGGGGCCAGGGTGGGCAACACCCACCAGGGCACGCCAGCCCCCCTAGGCGCGACTTGGTGGGTGGTGCTCACCTCGTGGGCCCCCCCGAACCTAATTCCAGCGCTATAAAATCCTATTTTCGGAGAAAAAAATCAAGGAGAAAGTTTTATCGTGTTTCACAAGACGGAGCCGCCGCCACCTCCTATTCTTCATTGGGAGGCAAGATCTGGAGTCCGTTTGGGGCTCCGGAGAGGGGAATCTTTGATCCTCGTCATCATCAACCCTCCTTCATCACCAATTCCATGATGCTCCCCACCGGGAGTGAGTAATTCCTTCATAGGCATGCTGGTTGATACGTCTCCAACGTATCTATAATTTTTGCTTATTCCATGCTATTATATTGTCATTCTTGAATGTTTTACCATCATTTTATTACCACTTTATATCATTTTTTGGGACTAACCTATTAACATAGTGCCAAAGTGCCAGTTGCTGTTTTTGCTTGTTTTTTACTTCGCAGAAAATCAATACCAAACAGAGTCCAATCGCGACAAAACTTTTTGGAGATTTTTTCTGGACCAGAAGATACCCAATGGACCAAAGAAGTGCCAGAGAAGTGGGCCGAGGAGACCACAACTCACCAGGCCGTGCCACGGGGCCTGCGCGCTCCCTGGTGGGTTGTGCCCTCCTCAGGACCCCTCTCCACCGCCTCTGATGCCTACAAATCCCCAAATATTCCAAAAACCCTAGGGGAGTCGATGAAACACTATTCCAGCCGCCGCAAGTTCCAGAACCGCGAGATGCAATCTAGACACCAACATGGAGGGGTTCATCTTCATCATAGGTGCTTCTCTGATGATGCGTGAGTAGTCCACCATAGACCTTCGGGTCCGTAGGAAGTAGCTAGATGGCTTCCTCTCTCTCTCTTCTGATTATCAATACAATGGTCTCTTGGAGATCTATTTGATGTAAACTTTTGCGGTGTGTTTGTTGGGATCCGATGAATTTTGAGTTCATGATGCGTTTCTATCCATGAATATTATTTGAGTCTTCTTTGATCTCTTATATGCATGATTGCTTATAGCCTCGTATTTCTTCTTCGAATCTTTGGTTTAGTTAGGCCAACTAGATCGATTTTTCTTGCCATGGGAAGAGGTGCTTTGTGATGGGTTCGATCTTGCGGTGTTCTTTCCAAGTGACAGAAGGGGCAGCAAGACACGCATGTATCGTTGCTTTTAAGGATAACAAGATGGGGTCTATTCCTACATGAATAGATCTTGTCTACATCATGTCATCATTCTTATTTCATTACTCCGTTTTTCCATGAACTTAATACACTAGATGCATGCTGGATAGCGGTCGATGTGTGGAATAATAGTGGTAGATGCAGGCAGGAGTCGGTCTACTTATCTTGGACGTGATGTATATATAATGATCATTGCCTTGGATATCGTCATGACTATTCGATTTTCTATCAGTTGCCCAATAGTAATTTGTTCACCCACCGTGCGCTATACTCATGAGAGAAGCCACTAGTGAACCCTACGGCCCCCGGGTCTACTTTTCCATCATATTGCTTTCCGATCTACGTGTTTGCACTCTTTGTTTTCAGATCTACCAAACCAAAAAACCCAAAAATATATTATTGCATATTTATTTTGTGTTCTTGAGAGATCTATCTCTCCCATATATCATTATCTAATCTATCTTATTACCGTAGAGGGATTGACAACCTCTCTTTCGCGTCGGGTTGCAAGTATTTGTTGTTTGTGTGCAGGTGCTGCTTATTGGGTGTTGGTGATCCTCCTACTGGTTCGATAACCTTAGTTTCATAACTGAGGGAAATACTTACCGTCGCTGTGCTGCATCATCCCTTCCACTTTGGGGAAATACCGACGCAGTCTCAAGCCACGTCAAAGGAATTTCTGGCACCGTTGTCGGGGAGGAAGCAATCTCATCTGCCAGGTTCCTAATCACAAATCTCATCTCCTTGCAATTACATTATTTGCCATTTGCCTCTCGTTTTCCTCTCCCCCACTTCACCAATTTGCCATTTTATTCGCCCTCTCTTTCGTTTGCCCTTTTTCTTGCCAGATCTCTTCCTTGTTTGCAATCTTATTTGCGTAGTCACGATGACTCAAGAGAACACCAAGTTGTGTGATTTTTCCAATACTAATAACAATGATTTTATTAGTACACCAATTGCTCCTCCCACCACTAGTGCGGAGTCTTGTGATATTAATGTCGCTTTGTTGAATCTTGTCATGAAAGATCAATTTGCCGGTAATCCTAATGAGGATGCCACGTCCCATCTTAACACTTTCGTTGAATTGTGCGATATGCAAAATAAAAAATATGTGGACAATGATATTGTGAAGTTGAAACTATTTCCTTCTTCCTTTCGGGATCATGCAAAAATTTGGTTTTCCTCTTTGCCTCGCAATAGTATCGATTCTTGGAATAAGTGCAAAGATGCTTTTATCACTAAGTATTTTCCGCCCGCGAAAATTATTTCCCTTAGGACGCAAATCGTGAATTTTAAGCAACTTGAGCATGAACATGTTGCCGAATCTTGGGAAAGAATGAAGTTGATGATAAGAAATTGCCCTACACATGGTTTAAATCTTTGGATGATCATACAAAAATTTTATGCGGGATTGAATTTTGTCTCTAGAAATCTTTTAGATTCTGCCGCGGGTGGTACTTTTATGGAGATTACTTTGGGTGAAGCTACTAAATTTCTAGATAATATCATGGATAATTATTCTCAATGGCATACCGAAAGAGCACCTACTAGTAAAAAAGTTAATTCGGTAGAGGAAATTAGCACTTTGAGTGATAAAGTTGATGCTTTGATGAAATTGGTTGCTAGTAAAAATGCTCCTATTGATCTTAATGATGTACCTTTGTCTACTTTGATTGAGCAAAATAGTGAATCCGTAGATGTGAATTTTGTCTCGCGCAACAATTTCAATAACAATGCTTATAGAGGTAATTTTAATCCTAGGCCTTTTCCTGGAAATTCCTCTAATAATTATGGTAATTCCAATGGTAATTCTTCTTACAATAATAATAGGAACACCTCTGATCTTTAGTGTAATATTAAAGAATTTATTAATGCGCAAAAGGCTTTCAATACTACGATAGAAGAAAAGCTGAATAAGATTGAAGATATGTCTAGAAGCATTGATAGAATTTCTCATGATAAATCTCAAGTTGAAAGCTTTTGTGCCTAAGATTGATGAATCTATTAAAGCTTTATATGTCTCTATGGATGAAAGTAAGAAAAGAACCGCTATGCTTAGAGCTAAAAGGGAAATCTTAGAAAAATAATCTTCTAGTGAGTGTCGCTATAAAAACGATGAAGATCTTAAAGTGATTGGTGTTTATTCTATTGATTCCTTGTTTAGTAATATTAAAATTGATAATGAAGGGACTGAAGATGAGTCAACTTTAGCTAGAAGGCGTCCCAATAATTTGGAGGGTGAAAATCTTGATGAAATTTTTGATAAAAGTGGGTTTGAAGAGGTCAAAACTTTAACTAGTGATGTGCCCACTATCTTGGATTGCAAAGATTTTAACTATGATAGTTTATCTTTGATTGAGTGTGTTTCTTTTCTGCAATCCATGTTGAATTCACCCCATGCTTATGAGCAAAATAAAGCTTTTACTAAACATATCGTTGATGCCATGATGAAATCTTTTGAAGAAAAGTTGGAGTTGGAGATTTCTATCCCTAGAAAATTGCATGATGAGTGGAAACCTACCATTAAGGTCAAGATTAAAAATTATGAATGCTTTGCTTTATGTGATTTGGCTGCTAGTGTTTCCACGATTCTGAAATCTTTATGTGATGTGCTTGGTCTTAACAACATTGAAGAATGCTCTCTTAATTTGCACTTGGCGGATTCTACTATTAAAAAGCCTTTGGGAAGAATTAATGATGTTCTTATTCTTGCAAATAGGAACTATGTGCCCATTGATTTTATTGTTCTTGATATTGATTGTAATCCGTCTTGTCCTATCATACTTGGTAGACCGTTTTTACGCACTATAGGTGCCGTGATTGATATGAAAGAAGGCAATATTAAGTTTCAATTTCCCTTGAGAAAGGGTATGGAACACTTCCCTAGAACAAGAATTAAACCATCATATGAATCAATCATGAGGGCATCCTATGGATCCAAAACCAAAGATGACAATACTTGAATCTTTGCGTTATGCCTAGCTAGGGGCGTTAAACGATAGCGCTTGTTGGGAGGCAACCCAATGAATAAATAAATTTTTGCTTTTTCCTTTCTGTTTTTGTGTGTTGACACAATTATGCTTCTGTTATGATTGTGTTTTAATGGTTTATTCAGTGTTTGTGCCAAGTAAAGCCTTTAGGATGATTCATAGGATGAGTAGAAGTGATGCTGAATCTGAAACAGAAACTTAACGTCCAGTATATGAATTTTAATTTTTTACTTGAACGTTATATTGAGCTGAAATTTTAACACGGTGTTTCTATACAAATTCGTTACGTTCTCCGAATTTTTCAGAATTTTTAGAGAATAGAAGTATGGGTAGAGTATAGATTACTACAGACTGTTCTGTCTGAAACAGATTCTGTTTTCGTTGCATTCTGTGCTTGTTTTGATGAATCTATGGCTTGTATTGGGGGGGGGGAGGGGGGGTATAAGTCATGGTAAAGTTAAAATAAAGTAGGTATAATGCAATAACAAAATATGAATGGGTTTGCAACGGTACCTAAAGTAGTGATTTGCTGTGTTTTACTAACGGATCTCACGAAGATTTTGTTAAGTTTTGTGTGATTGAAGTTTTCAAGTTTTGGGTGAGATCACGATGGATGAAGGAATAAGGAGTAGCAAAATACTAAGCTTAGGGATGCTACCGCACCCCAAGATATATCCGAAGAGAAACAAGCAACTAAGCTTGGGGATGCCCCCGAGTGACATCCCCTCTTTCTTCTAACGACCATCGGTATTTTACTTGGAGCTATATTTTTATTCGTCACATATCATGTGTTTTGCTTGGAGCGTCTTGTATCTTTGCTTGCTTTGTTTGTTAGTTTTTCCTTTGAATCCTTGCTGGACACACCTATTTGAGAGAGCCAAAATTATGCTATCATTTGTTAGAATTGCTCTATGAACTTCACTTAAACTTTTTGAGCCATAGAAATTGCTCTAGTGCTTCACTTATATCTTTTGAGCACGGTGTGCTTGGAAACTTATGTAGAAATACTCTCATGCTTCACTTAGATTAATTTGAGAGTTTCTAATTTTTGAAGAAATCCTCTCATGCTTCACTTATACCTTTTTGAGAGATGAAATCTTTATGCTCATGTGCTTCACTTAAATTTGTTTGAGCTTGCCAAAAAGCAATGGCAATATATGAAACTAGTCCCAAAGTGATAGATATCCAAGGAGGATATAATAAAAACTTTCATGAAGATCATTGGACAAATTAAACTTGATTCCTTGTAATAGTTTTGAGACATGATGATAGTAATATGTGAGTCATGTTCATGAGTAATTATGCTTAGTAGGAATAATGGTGTTAAGGTTTGTGATTCCCTATGCATGCACGAAAGTCAATAGTTATGCAATGAAGTTACATCCTACTTGTGGTGCATTATTTGGTGTTAGTTATGTTCAATGCTCACTTATGTGAATTTTCGTTTCTTGGTTTGGTTGCTTCCCAATCTATTTGCTAGACTTCACTTGTACTAAGTAGAAATACTACTTGTGCATCCAAAATCCTTAAACCCAGTTTTGACTTATGAGTCCACCATACCTACCTATATGCGGTATTTCCATGCCGTTCCAAGCAAATTTGTATGTGCCATCTCTAAATTTTCAAAAAAAAATTCTCTTTTGTGTGCTCGTACCGCTCATGAAACGGTGGGGAGTATCCAATATTTTTCCATGCTAGATGTGTTATTCTCAAGATGGGTGTTTATTCACTTGTCATTTCACGAGAGTGCGGCGGTAATAGGGATGCCCATTCCCGAAATGAAAAAGAAAAAAATATATTTACTTTATGTTGTCAAATAATAAATTCCTTGGAAAGTGTTGGTATGGAAGGCAACCGTGGATACGGCCCGCCATGGAAAGTGAAAGTTTGGTGGAAAAAGGAATAAACTTTATTTTCTGTTTGGGAACCGCCTATGATATATCTAGCATGGAAAGTATTGTGAGCTACTTTGTCGTTTTCGTTGACAGGAAAAGCATGCCACCCAAAACATTTTTCTCTCTCAAATTTAAACCTTGAGCTCTGGCACCTCTACAAATCCGTACTTCCCTCTGCGAAGGGCCTATCTATTTACTTTATGCAATTTTTATTTTTGCTTTGAGTCTCCATCTTCTCTTGTAAGCACCAACTAGGGGGCACTATGATCGTACTTGAGCATTGGGCATAGCTAATATTTGAGTGTGTTTCATGAATGGATCAATGATTGAGCATGATGGGCTAGGGATAACTTTCTTTAGTGTTGATATTTTGAAAGACATGGTTGCTTGTTGACATGCTTGAGTATTGAAGTCATTATGTTAAAACTAGACTATTGCTTTGAAATCAATAACAAACAGAGTCCAATCATGACAAACTTTTTGGAGAGTTTTTCTGGACCAGAAGACACCCAATGGACCAAAGAAGTGCTGGAGAAGTGGGCCGAGGAGACCACAACCCACCAGGCCACGCCAGGGGGGCCTGCCCGCTCCCTGGTGGGTTGTGCCCTCCTCGGGACCCCTCTCCACCGCCTCTGATGCCTATAAATTCCCAAATATTCCAAAAACCCTAGGGGAGTCGACGAAACACAATTCCAGCCGCCGCAAGTTCCAGAACCGCGAGATCCAATCTAGACACCATCACGGAGGGGTTCATCTTCATCATAGGTGCTTCTGCGATGATGCGTGAGTAGTCCACCATAGACCTACGGGTCCGTAGGCAGTAGCTAGATGGCTTCCTCTCTCTCTCTCTCTCTCTCTCTCTCTCTCTCTTATGATTATCAATACAATGGTCTCTTGGAGATCTATTTGATGTAAACTTTTGCGGTGTGTTTGTTGGGATCCGATGAATTTTGAGTTCATGATGAGTTTCTATCCATGAATATTATTTGAGTACTCTTTGATCTCTTATATGCATGATTGCTTATAGCCTCGTATTTCTTCTTCGAATCTTTGGTTTAGTTAGGCCAACTAGATCGATTTTTCTTGCCATGGGAAGAGGTTCTTTGTGATGGGTTCGATCTTGCGGTGTTCTTTCCCAGTGATAGAAGGGGCAGCAAGACACGCATGTATCGTTGCTATTAAGGATAACAAGATGGGGTCTATTCCTACATGAATAGATCTTGTCTACATCATGTCATCGTTCTTATTGCATTACTCCGTTTTTTCATGAACTTAATACACTAGATGCATGCTGGATAGCGGTCGATGTGTGGAGTAATAGTGGTAGATGTAGGCAGGAGTCGGTCTACTTATCTTGGACGTGATGCCTATATAATGATCATTGCCTTGGATATCGTCATGACTATTCGATTTTCTATCAATTGCCCAACAGTAATTTGTTCACCCACCGTGCGCTATACTCATGAGAGAAGCCACTAGTGAACCCTACGGCCCCCGAGTCTACTTTTCCACCATATTGCTTTCCGATCTACGTTTTTGCACTCTTTGTTTTCAAATCTACCAAACCAAAAAACCTAAAAATATATTGCTGCATATTTATTTTGTGCTCTTGAGAGATCTATCTCTCCCATCTATCATTATCTAATCTATCTTATTCCGTAGAGAGATTGACAACCTCTCTTTTGTGTGGGGTTGCAAGTATTTGTTGTTTGTGTGCAGGTGCTGCTTATTGGGTGTTGGTGATCCTCCTACTGGCTCGATAACCATGGTTTCATAACTGAGGGAAATACTTACCGTCGCTGTGCTGCATCATCCCTTCCTCTTTGGGGAAATACCGACGCAGTCTCAAGCCACGTCACTGGTCAGTGAGGAGTTGGATGAGATTCATCATGTAATCGAGTTAGTTTTGTTAGGGCTTGATCCCTAGTATCCACTATGTTCTAAGATTGATGTTGCTATGACTTTGCCATGCTTAATGCTTGTCACTAGGGCCCGAGCGCCATGATTTCAGATCTGAACCGTTTATGTTATCATCATTATATCTATGTTCTTGATCCTATCTTGCCTAGTCATATGCACCTATTACGTGTTATGATCCGTAAACCCGGGGTGACAGAAATCGGGATACTTTCTGGTGATGACCGTAGTTTGAGGAGTTCATGTATTCACTATGTGTTAATGCTTTGTTCCGTTTCTCTATTAAATGGAGGTCTTAATATCCCTTAGTTTCCTTATGGACCCCGCTGCCACGGGAGGGTAGGACAAAAGATGTCATGCAAGTTCTTTTCCATAATCACGTATGACTATTTACGGAATACATGCCTACATTACATTGACGAACTGGAGCTAGTTCTGTGTCGCCCTAGGTTATGACTGTTATATGATGAATATCATCCAACGAATACACCGATCCAGTGCCTATGAGTTTTCCTCATATTGTTCTTGCTAAGTTACTACTACTGCTGTTACTATTGCACTTGTTACAAAACCATTACTGCTACTATTACCGCTACTGTTACTGTTACTACTGCTATCAAAGTATTATATTACTGTGCTACTGATTACTTTGCTACAGATATTTATATCCAAGTGTGGTTGAATTGACAACTCAACTGCTAATACTCTCAAATATTCTTTGGCTCCCCTTGTGTCGAATCTATAAATTTGGGTTGAATACTCTATCCTCGAAAACTGTTGCGATCCCCTATACTTGTGGGTTATCATGAAGCCAACTGGGAATGAGAGGAAGATCTTCATTGAGACCATCCACACCTATTTTCTAGCCAACCCGAATCTCGAGGGCGAGATTCATCTTAAGGTGGGTAGGTTTGTAACATCCCAAATTTTCATTTTGGAATGTTATGAATATAGCTATGCATCACATCATATTGTTTGCAAATGATTTGTGAGTGAAATGAAATGTTGGAGTTTCTGGTATGAATTGTTGAAAGCCACTTCAATTTCTTTTGCATTGCTTTTCAAAATTTGTAAACCTCTGAAAAATATGAAAAATGAGAGGAGGAACATGACCCTCCAAACCCGGGGTATTTTTGTGAAACAATTGAACCCTAAAACCCAGGGGGTTATTTGAAAATTATTTGCAAAAAGAAATAAAAGCAATTTAGGCTTTTTTCTGAAAAATCTTTTTTTAATTTATTCTTTCGGCCGTGGAAAAATGTTAAACAAATTCTATATTTTCTCCTAACAATTTTCGTATGCAATACTTCTATATTTGACCTTATATTTATTTTACTTTTCTATTTTTTACTTTCATGTTATTAATTAAAAGGAAAAATTCTTTAAAAGGAAAAATCGCATGTGCACTTAGGAAACCGCCGCGACCCAGTTTGGAAAGTTTCGGCCCGTATCTCCCCTCGCCAGATCCGAAATAAATTCGGATCGGCCGACTGATCCCACCCGCGCTCCTCTCTGTCACTGACGCGTCGGGCCCACCGTCCGACCACGCCACCCGTCGGTCACCACCTTCCTTCCTCCCTCCCCTTTCCTTCTCTCGCCGGAGCCGATCCCGATCCGAGATGATCTCCCTCTCCCCTTCCTTTCGGTCGAATCCGAGGCCATCTATAATTAGAGGAGCTCGCCCGCAACCCGTTCCTTGCCAAAACCCCCAAAAGCCTCGCTAGAACGCTGCATCGCCACCTCACTGGAGCTCCGGCCATAACCGAGGCCCTCCGAGCTCATAGCGCACGCCCTTGTCACCCCCGAGCCCTGCAGACGCCGCCAGCCAACGCCGGAGGTTCGCCGCCGTCGCCCAGACCACTCCGCCATTGTCCCCGACCTCTGGAACGTCTTCCCCGACCACCTACGAGCTTCGGCCACCGTCGACTTCGCCGGAATGCCACCTACCACCATCGTGAGCCCCCCACCTCATCTCAGCCTTCGGATCTAGATCGTATGATCACGATTAGATCAATTATTTAGCCGAATTGTTTTCTGCTAACATGCAACCGTTCGCTTGCTAGCTCCCGCAATGCACACTGTAGCCCAACAGATTTCGGCCACGTAGCCCGTTCTTAGTATAGGATTTTTTCTTTATTTTCTGTTTTTTTTTTCTGAAAACAGAATTGAAATCAAATTTAGATTGAGGATATCTCCTAGGATAATTTGAGTTTTTAGTTGATTATTTTTGCAGTAACTCACAAAAATTATGTAGTTTCTGCGTGTATCTTTAGTTTTCAAATTTGATTTGTTTAAATTTGAATTCATTTGTTTTGCTCAAATCACTAGAATCTAAATAACTTGAGTTTTAAAATATATTTTTGAGTGATTCTTTTTGCTACTGGTTTATATTAGTTAGTTTTATCACCCTGTTCAATTTGAGAATTTTTAGTATATTTTAAATTAGGACTTTTAGCAAAACAGATTCTGTTTTAGTTCTTTTAGGTTTATTTTGTTTTCTTTTGTTTTAGTTTTGTTTTGATTCTGTTTTCTTTTAACTTTCTGTTATATTCTTGTTAGTTTTTGTTGTTTAGCATTAGTGATATATTTTCTATTTTTTATAAAATATTTTTATTGTGTTCTTTGCTTTAGTAGGAAACTTTGTTTTCATTATGTGTAGTGTTTTATAATAGGTTTTGTAGTAGTTCTTTTTGTATAAAAAATTGTGGTGAAATACTTTCTGTTAATTTGATAAAATATTAGTTTTCTTTTCTGTAAATTATTTATTAGTTGCTGAAAACTATTCTTATGTGGTTTTACTTTAGTATAGGCTTTGTCATGAACTTTTGGATGGATTTCTTTGTTTGCTTTGTTTCTTTTCTTTGTTTGTGCTATTGATTGTTTTAGTATTATTAGTTTACCTTGCTGTTATTGTAAGTTGTGTTATGGTTATGCTGATTGTGAAACTTGTTTGATTCGTTAGATCATCTGGAGTGTGAGGCTTGCTATTTAGAGTCACTCGAGTTCGAGGATCGTCAGCACGGCAAGTTCACATTGATGATGTTTTACCTATGGTTTTTATTGCATTAGTTCAACCTTCTCCACCATTGCATGCAAAGTAGGTACTTGGAAACTTGGTTCTTGAGTGGTATGATGTGGTAGGCACCCCTCAAACCCTTGTCACCTTGGCCCCAGGAAACGTTATGTTATTTTTGCTATGCTTTTAGAAGATGGGGTTGGTTGTGTGATTCATGAGAGTTTTGAGATAATTATTTCAAGACCTACATGATGATCAAGACTTCAAGACTTCAAGTTTTCAACATACCTCTGGGTGGATTGGACATGCATCTGGCAGCCTGATATCTATCATGGTTATGCTCGGGAATCCTGGTATCTACGTGTGATCATCCTGACGGAATGCCACCCAGGATCAAAGAGATGGATGGATACTTCAAGGCCGGAAAGCTTGCGTGTGTAACCGCAAGTCAATACGGGCTCTGGCTTGGTTGAACCTAGTCGTGACTCTGGTAGGTCAATTTGTCGGCATGCTGGGAACGGGGGTACCCAGACCTGCCTGCCTGCGGCCCAGGGCATGGCCCACTCCATCAGCCAAGCACAACCCGATGCGGCCCCACTCAAGACAAGGCCCTCGCGAGGACCCTAGGCTCACGAGGAGGAACAGCGTCAAGACCGGCAAGGGATGGGCCCCCTCAGGCCCCCTCCGGAGCGGCGGAGATCTCTATGCAAAGCCCGGCCTCAGGAGTCAAAGATGACGCAAGGAAGGGCAGACGGGCGCCAGCGCACCAGGCGGTGCAGTTTCCCATTTAGTGCAAAGGGAGCAAGGATGTACGCGGGCTCCCAAAGCATCCCCCAAAGGTTTCCATTCCGGTGCAACAAGACCACGACCACGAGCCCCGCAGGACGGATGTCATTGCCGAGCCCACCTCTGCATCATCGCCAGCTACTTTGCAGGCGAATACCGCCTTTGGACAGGGCGGGATGTACACCTGTCCCCCTTCAAATTTGGCCGTTGTGGGATCCCTTCCCGCCATTGCGATAAGGGAAGAGGACCCAGGCCTCCGCTATATATAGAGGATAGGCTGCACCGTAGAGGGGGATCGAAAACCAGTCGATCTACCAATCCACCACTAAGTCCGCAGAGGGCCAAGAACACCACAGGAGCGCCCTCACGAGGCTCCTCACTCTTGTACTAGTTCATCCACCAAACCTCCACGAAAGGCAATCCACCAAAGCAGGAGTAGGGTATTACGCTTCGCAGCGGCCCGAACCTGGTGAGGGAGTCTTGGTTTAAGGGGTCCTCGGGAGGCCGGCCTGTGTCTTATGGGCCAGACTATATGGGCCACTTGCCGAATACTGGAAGAATTGAAGACTTCATCTCCAAGATGGAAGCTTCGAGAATCGTGGCTTGTCCTCCACGTTTGGAGTAGTGAATAGGCATGTTTATCCCTTCGACGTGTAACCGACCATGTGTAAACCCTAGGGACCCCCAGCGTCTTTATAAGCCGGAGGGTTTTAGGTTGTAGAGCAACATAACTCATCTAGGGTTTTAGTCATACGATCCCGTGGTAGATCAACTCTGTAATCCCCATACAATCAATATCATCAAGCAGGACGTAGGGTATTAGCTCCCTAGGAGGGCCCGAACCTGGGTAAAACCTTGTCCCCTTCGTCTCTCGTTACCATCGATCCTAGTGTCACAGCTCGGGACCCCCTACCCGAGATCCGCCGGTTTTGACACCGACATTGGTGCTTTCATTGAGAGTTCCACTGTGATCGCCAGAAGGAATCGATGGCTCGCCTAGTCATCAACGAAGAGGTCCGCAATCCGGGCAATTTTGTCCCCGGATAGATCTTCGCTTTCGGCAGCGTTGTGCTGCACGCCGACCCGACCGGCCATCTAGGCCGCGTCGGAAGTTTTGCCCCTGATCAAGAGGTCAGATTCGGGAACTTAGAGTTCTCCATAGACTCTCGAGGTGATCTTTCACTAACCGGGCTTGCAGTCTTGCCTGCCATGCCCGAAGACTCTGAGGCCTCAACCCCAGACCCATCTTTCGGCTCTGCCCATGGTATCTACCCCGGCGAGGGCCCGACCTTCAGTCCGGATCCGGTCATAGTACCCGATGTCCGGACATCGGTTCTTGCCGAACACACTCCCTGCACGGACGCACCGGAGGTTCACTCCGAAAGCTCTGGGCAGACCGGTCCTATCGAGCTCTTGATACTCGACGAGGCTCTAGATCGGATCTCGTCGATGAAGATCAACGACGACCCAACCCCGATCTGTTCTCAGATCGGGCCTCAGACGAGTCAGGACAGATTTTTCGTCCCACCCACCACCAACTTGATAGCCACTGTCGAGGATTTAACCGACATGCTAGACTACTCTTCCGAGGAAGCAGAGTACATGGATGAGGAAGATCACTCCCTCGCCCCCGCTAAGACCGGGCAGTGGACTGCCACCTCTACATATGACGTCTACATGGTGGACACTCCGAAAAACAACGGTGATAAATCGGATGAAGCGCCGTCAAGACGCGAAGGCCGCATAAACGGTCAAAGGGAAAAAAGGGGCGAAAGTCTATCGATGGCACCGGGAACGGAGACACCCCGGAAGATATCGGCGGTCCCGAAATCCCTGAACACCCGTTGGAGGGTCAGGAGAGACCCGAAGACCATCGCAACCCCGATGATCCAGATGATCCTAAGGACGACGACTACCTCCGCTCTATTGAGGGGGAGGACAATGCGGAAGCCGATGACTTCGCCATTCCCGACAATCCTGCAGATCAGGAACAATTCAGGCAACAGGTGTTATCTACGGCTCGCAGCCTGAGGGCAAAAGAACGGTAGCTCAAAGCCGAACAAGACGACCTCAACGACTGATGGATGAGAGTCCTCTCCGCTGAGGAAGGACACAGCACCGGTCTGTCGGACCGACCTAAGAGCTACCCACGCAGAAGGCTGCTGCCACAATTCGACGATGAGCTCACCGATACGCCGTCTCCCAAGCATGCCCCATACGACAGCCCAGACCGCCCTCCACGAGGACGAGATAGGACTGCTGATGACGCCGGCTATAGGCCAATGATACCCCGTAGACGGGGAAAGGGGCCACTAGAGCTCGATGACAGGTTCGACCTGCGACACGATCTGGATTATAGAGCAGGTCGTACGCGATCCATCTACGGATCCAGGGGATACTCACCCGATCGCCGGGAAGGGTACCGTCCTTGTTTCGACCACGACAATGAAGTTCAGAAACAACACCGAGCTCGGCTAGACGCCGATCACCGGCGCAACATAGTTCGGGTTAGGGGCGCTGCACACCCACTGTGCTTCACAGACAAGGTAATGCGGCATCAGTTCCCAGAAGGGTTTAAACCCGTAAACATAGAGCAATACGATGGGACAACTGACCCAACCGTATGGATTGAGGATTTCCTCCTCCACATCCACATGGCACGAGGAGATGATCTCCACGCCATCAAATACTTACCCCTGAAGCTCAAGGGGCCAGCTCGGCACTGGTTAAATAGCCTCCCCGAAAACTCCATTGGGTGTTGGGAGGACCTAGAAGAGGCATTCCGATCTAACTTCCAGGGCACTTATGTTCGGCCACCGGACTCCTCCGATCTAAGCAATGTCGTACAGAAGCCAGGAGAGTCCGCGCGGCTATTCTAGAATCGTTTCATGACCAAGAAGAACCAGATCGTAGACTGCCCGGACACCGAAGTTATATCCTCCTTCAGGCATAATATTCGGGATGAATGGCTGGCTCGACAGCTCGGCCAGGACAAACCGAGGACAATGTCCGCCCTCACATCAGTCATGACCCGCTTTTGCGCGGGCGAAGATAATTGGCTAGCTAGACGTAGCCATAACCCCGAAGACCCCGGAACCTCTGAAGCTCGGGACGGAAATGGGAAACCAAAGCGCAACAAGAACAAGCGCCGGCACAATAATAGTGATGCCGATGACACGGCTGTCAATGCCGGCTTCCGCAATTCCCATCCTGGGCAGTGGAAGAAGCCTCCTAAAGGCAAACACGACGGACCCACCCCGCTGGACAAGATCCTAGAGAGGCCTTGCCAGATCCACGGCACTCAAGAGAAGCCCGTCAATCACACCAACCGTAACTGTTGGGTCTTCAAACAGGCCAGCAAGGTCGCATCCGAGGACCAAGGCAAGAGCCCACGCAGCGAGGAAGAGGATGAGCCCCGTGGTCCGATCGGTGGCGGTCAAAAGAAATTCCCTCCAGAGGTAAAGACAGTAAACATGATCTACGCCACTCATATACCCAAAAAGGAGAGGAAGCATGCCCTTCGAGATGTCTACGCCATAGAGCCTGTAGCCCCGAAGTATAACCCATAGTCGGCATATCCGATCACTTTTGATCGATGTGACCACCCGACCAGTATCCGTCACGGGGGTTCGGCCGCACTCGTCCTAGACCCGATAATAGATGGGTACCACCTCACTAAAGTCCTAATGGACGGTGGAAGTAGTCTCAATCTGATTTACTCAGATACGGTGAAAAAGATGGGCATAGATCCGTCAAGGATCAAGCCCAGCAACACTACCTTCAAAGGAGTGATCCCAGGCGTTGAAGCCCGGTGCACAGGCTCTGTAAACCTGAAGGTTGTGTTCGGCTCGCCCAATAACTTTCGAAGCGAAGACTTGATCTTCGACATCGTACCCTTCCGCAATGGCTATCATGCCCTGCTCGGCCGTACAACGTTCGCTCGCTTTAACGCCGTTCCGCACTACGCATACCTCAAGCTCAAGATGCCCGGCCCTAGGGGGGTCATTACAGTTAATGGCAATACATAGCGCTCCCTCCGAACTGAGGAACATGCGTTGGCCCTGGCGGCCGAATTCCATTACACCGATGATTGGCAATCACCGACATCTGCCGTCAAGGCACCCAAGGCAGGGAAAAGAGCTCGGTCTCAATCCGAGGTACCAGAACCTTCCACTCCCGGTAAATAGGACTCGCCCCCCATCGCACGGCCCTAGAACCGGCAAGGTACGTGCCACGGAGGCACAACTTCGCGCTCAAAATTCCATGGGCAGCGGTGGGGACATACTATTAGAGGGTAGGTGTTCGGCTGGACCGAACTATTACCGTCAACACGTCTTCGGACACACTACAGGTACCATAAAGTGCCTGCTAAAGGCGTCAAGCTGATCCATACCTCGGCGACTTCTCAAGAGCCTTTCTTCAAGGTCCGTTCGCCGAACTAGCAAAGCCCATAAAGGCATATACCTCCTTAGGAGATGCAGGAGCAGATAAGCGACAGGGCACATCAAGGACGTCAGGTCATCTATCGAAGGCCCTTGGTACAACCTCTCCTGTAAAATTTATATTCCATTTATCAAATACCTGTAAACAGTTGCATCGACAATTTGAATAATAAGAGTTGTTGAGTAAAATACAGATATATCATTTTCTCTTTGATGTCCCTTTTCGGAACGCTCTCTGTTTTCTCCCTCTTCTTCCGAACCTGTTTGGTATACTGTACGATGCAACCGGCTAATAGACCGGGGGCTCGACCTTAAAAATCGCCCTAATCACAATTTCTTTAAGTGTTCGGCGTCTTGGAATTCCGCTTTATATGCATTGTTTTCGAACCGTGTCTTGGGTAAATAGTTGGGTTGCCCAGCTCCTGTGCTTGCCCCTTTATGTTCCGCTCGTTCGGCTAAAAGGGCACAGGGAGCACCACTGCGATTGTGCTTCCAGCTAGTCTGGTTAAGCGCCTCAGCGAAGAAAGCCGAAAACTGACTGTCATGGAATGCGAGAACCGGTCTGCGAATCGGAGCTTAACTAAATCTCGTCAGAGGTTATTCCATGTCATACGATGGGTTTGGTGTTAGCACAAACCAGGTGATATAGGCTTTGGCCGCGGTTCATCCGAACACCACAAACACCTGGGGGCTAGTTATCAGCTCCCGCACTCCTTTCTCGCGCCCCTATGGCTAAGTGAAAGCAATAAAGCATTATGGTCCGATTGCCTTGTCCGCTCCACACTACCGCCTTCGGGTGCCGTTAGTTCGGCTAAGGGTTACAGTGCGGTTGGAAGAGACACCTTGTGTAGTATCTACACGGGGGCTGAAGCCGACGACTCGCAGCTTTCAGGGTTAACGGCCACAAAGGAGTTATAAAGGATGCAAAACATATAAGACATGATAAACCATGCATTTTAAATACATACACGCTAACAAGTCTTCGGACATAGTACAGCAATCTGTTCATACTCATTCTCTCTCGTACACTGTGATTCTATGGCCCGAGCACCCTCCATAACTCTAGAGAAGTACAGCTCGGGGCGCCTATGACCCTTTTCGGGAGGCGGAGGAGCTGTGGCTACCTTCATCGGATCCAGCCCCGGCCAGTGCACCTTGGCCTTCGCGAAGGTCATCCTAGCCCCCTCGATGCAGGACGACCGCCTCAAGGCGTCGATCCGAGGAGTGGTGTCGCTCAGCTTCTGCACCAGGCCGAAGTAGCTGCCCGGCAGTGGCTCATTGGGCCATAGCCAGATACAGAGATCCTTCATGGCCGGTTCCGCCATCCGGTGTAGCTCCATCAGCTGCTTCAGCCACTCCACAAGGAGAGGAGAACGCTCGGGGGCTTCGAATTGCGCCCAGAATAGCCGAGCTTCATCTCCTTCTCCCCGCGAAGCATAGAACTGCTTCGCGTCCGCTAAGTCCTTCTGGAGGTCCGAGCAGGCGCCCGAGGAACGCCATACTTGGGTAAGCAACTCGAACTTGCTGTCCCCGAAGATACACTGCAATGAATACGGCTTACCATCCAGGATAGCTTTGGCTTCGCGGAGCTCCTCTTCAAATGACCGCCTATCCACCCGCTCCTTTTGGAGATTGGTTTTCAGGGTGGATAATTCGGCGGCCTGCTCCTTGTCCTTCCGCTCCAGATCCTCGCACTTCCGCCCAGCATCTTTGAGCTCCTGCTGGATTTCCTCCACCCGAGCCTCGTGCTTGTCGCTGGTGGCTCTTAGGGCGGATAGCGCGGTAGCTACTTCTTTGGCAGCCGCCTTCTCCACCGCAGCCTCCTGCTTGGCCTTCTCAAGTTCCATCTTGAGCTTCTCAATCTCTTTCGCCGATGCTGCACAAGCATTAAGCATATCAAACAACACTGCATTGACAGTACGATAACAAAAGAGTTTTTTACTCTAATTCGACTTACCTTGCGCCTCGTCGAATCTCTTGTTTAGAGCGTCAAGCTCGTCTTCGGAGCTCTTGAGCTTCCGATTTAGCTCTTCTATCTCGGCAGCGTTATTGGCCGCTGCCATCGACGAAGCCTATAACAAACAACATCATATAACGTTACAGGGGCTTACAACCTCCGAACTGTCACTAAAATAATCCTATGAACGGTCCTCTTAAGGGCTGACAGAACGATCCGAACATATATTGTCCTATGCATAGTTCGGATAAGGATCTATGATTTGACCCCCAGGTAAGTTTTTCCAAACTCACCTAGGGCTCGGGGGCTGCCATGCATATAATCATAACTTACAGAAATTAAGTTTTCACAAAGTAGAGCATTACTTGGCTTACCTGAAAGCCCGTCAGGAGACCGTTGAAGGCCTCCTTCAGTCCGGAATCCACGGACTGAATGCTCTGCAGTACCGCACCCATAAGGGTGCGGTGCTCCCCGGAGATGGAGGCGCTCGATAGAGCCTCCCCCATGGCCTTCCACACATTTGTCGGTGGCGCCGGTGGGGATCGGTTGACCCGATCTCCAACCGGAGATTGAATCGGTACCTCCGGAGGCATGGTACGCTCCGGAGACCACCTTGGAGGTGACTGGACGTCTTCTGGTCCGGTCCCCTTAGTATCCGGGAGGGGCCTCTCCCCCGGGTCTTCGGCGGCCGAGGTGTTTGCCTCGGCCATGACTTCGTCGCCCCTGTCTCCAGAGTCCGGCTCCAAAGGAGCCTGTTGGAAGGACGCCTCCACGGTGTCCTTCACGGCGCCCGGAGGAGAGGGGTGCGACGTGGTCCCACTCTCCGCTAGCTCGGCGGGTGGGGTCTCCTCGTCCGAAACTTGATCGGTGGGGAGGACTTGTGGTGGGCTGCAAGTCAGTAAGCGCTCACGTGTTAGTAACATTTGAAGCTTTGCATCAATAGCACGGAAGGGTCTTCGGATCTGTACCTTCGAGGTAGGGGCTTGACCCTGAGGTTCCTCCGCGGAACCCTGTCGAAGTCCTCGGACTCAGTGTTCGAGTCCGAACTATCGTCGGACGGGACTACCTGTGTCCGGCGCGGTTTCTTCTGGGCGGGAGGAGCTATCTCCTCCGAGGCGTCCGATGATGCCACCCTCTTTCCTGTGAGGGGGGAATCGCCTCCCCCCTCAGCCTCGTGCTCCTCCTCTTGATTCGAGGAGGCATGAGTCTCTTCGGACACAGCCCCTGGCTGGTCCCTGTTGCGCAGGCCTGTTCGTCTTGGCTTCTTCTTCTCCTTCTTCTCTGGCGCCTTGTAAGGCGCCACGATGAGCATCTCCAACAACAGCGGAGACTTGGGGTCTTCGGGCTGTGGAGCCGGACATTTGATGCCCGTGGCTTTGCTCAACCATTCCTATGAAGGGTGGTCGGAAAATGCTTAGGCTATCTTTGGGAAGACAGAACCGGTGAAATGAAACTATGCTATACCTCGGGTGAGGGCTTGATGGAGCTCAAGCCCTTGTCCTCCTTCTTGCCCGGCCAGTTCTCCTGCGCCTTGAACAGCGCCTTCCATAGCTTCTCCCGCGTGGTACGGAAGAGTTGACGAACTGTAGGATTGTCGTCAGCCCGATAATTCCACATAGAGGAGAGCTCCGGCGCTGGCAGGGGAGGATGCGCCGCCGAAGCATAACCTGGACCACGTTGGTCAGGCCGACTCCTTCCCTGATCAAGGAGGCGATGCCCCTCTGCACGTCCTCCACCTCTGTGTCCGACCCCCAGTCGAGGCCCTTTCGAACCCATGAGGTCAATCTGGTCGGGGGGCCAGATCTGAATTTGGCAAGAATAGTTCCGCCCTCCTCCTTTGGCTCGGTGATGTAAAACCACTCTTTTTGCCAAGTTTTGATAGTGTCGATGAAGGTGCCGGATGGCCACACTGCACGCGGAAGCTTGCCGATGACTGCCCCGCAGCAATCCGCGTGTGCGCCGGTGACACACTTCGGCTTGATGTTGAAGATCTTGAGCCACAGTCCGAAGTGTGGCTCGACTCGCAGGAAAGCTTCACAGACTATGATGAAGGCCGATATATGCATGAAAGAGTTTGGTGGGAGGTCGTGGAAGTCGAGGCGGTAGAAGAACATGAGGCCCCTCATGAAGGGGTGGAGCGGGAAGCTCAGTCCCCGGATGAAGTGATGGACAAAGACCACCCTCTCGCCTGATTTAGGGGTGGGGATCACCTGGCCCTCCTCCGCGGCGCGGTGGAAGACATTGGCGGGGAGGTAGCCGGCGTCCTTGAGATCCCGGATGTCCTGGTCTGTGACCGTGGACGCCTCCCACTTGCCGTTGGAGCCGAAGCTGTCCATGGCTAAGCTCGGAGGGGGAAGAATGGAAGACCTAGATCTGGGCTCGGTAAGCACGGAAGATTGGGGAAGCTGGGATGCGAATGGGAGCATGCGGATAAGCCTTGGGGTTTTCTTACGCTTTTATTGAGGCTTGCTGCTGGTTAGCCTCCCTTCACGAAGCCGTGAATATCTCCTCTTCCCAAGGCGTGCGTGCCGTTATGTGGGTATGATTAAACATATCCCGTGTAAAACGGGGCACGATCTGTGCATTAATGGATCGTGCTGGTGGAAATGGCCTCGAACCGCGAATCGAGTCTTCACGACTGGTTTAGAGGTCGTGGTGGGCCGTGGCCTTTCATCTGAAAAGTCATCAGAAAACATTATTGGTTCCCTGACGTTTGGCCTTTAAGGCCGAATTACTCATGGTATACGGACGATCTATGATCGGAAGCATTACACATCGACGGAGGCCGAACTATATCCCGGCCGATCACTGTTTGGAGAAAGGAACTCGCCTCGCAAGCCGAAGACTCTGATCACTCGAAGCAGCTGGAGCCTGGATCCTTGGCGTTGGAGGCTAGTTCGGGGGCTACTGAGGGAGTCCTGGTTTAAGTGGTCCTCGGGAGGCCGGCCTATGTCTTATGGGCCGGACTATATGGGCCACTTGCCGAATACTGGAAGAATTGAAGACATCATCTCCAAGAAGGAAGCTTCGAGAATCGTAGCTTGTCCTCCACGTTTGGAGTAGTGAATAGGCATGTTTATCCCTTCGACGTGTAACCGACCATGTGTAAACCCTAGGGACCCCCGGCGTCTTTATAAGCCGGAGGGTTTTAGGTTGTAGAGCAACATAACTCATCTAGGGTTTTAGTCATACGATCTCGTGGTTGATCAACTTTGTAATTCCCATACAATCAATATCATTAAGCAGGACGTAGGGTATTACCTCCCTAGGAGGGCCCAAACCTGGGTAAAACCTTGTCCCCTTCGTCCCTCGTTACCATCGATCCTAGTCTCACAGCTCGGGACCCCCTACCCGAGATCTACCGGTTTTGACACCGACACCTGGGTAAACCACCGTGTTCATCTTCTACCTCGTCATCGTGTGAGTTCGCCGTCTTATCCATCGAGTAGCGAGCTAGGTAGGGCGAGGCTACAGGGAATCTTCGCACACGCCCCTGTGTTCGAATCTTAAGGGTTTTGCGGAGCCCGAAATCTGACATTTGGCGCGCCAGGTAGGGGGCGTGTCGGAGCTTCCCCACTCGCGGCGAAGGCTGGGCCCCGGTTCGGCAACTCCATGGCGGACGAGATCCCCGACGACAGCCGGTCCCTAGCATGCGGTGGCTCCGGGTTGCTCAGGGCCGGCACCGCGGTCGCCTGCATCCTCGGCGAGTCGCAGGCGCCGTCCTCCGGTCGCCATGTCAAGCGGTTCCTGTGCCATGTAGGAGCGCTTCGGCCGCGGCCCGAGCCCACGCTACACCGCGCATGGCCGGAGACCGACATCACCTTCGGCCCCGACGACCACCCCAAGACGACGGCGGCAGCTGGAACGCTCCCCATGTTGTGCACGCCAACCATTCGCGGTGTGGCCGTCTCCAGGACCCTCATAGACGGTGGCGCCGGCCTCAACGTCATCTCCGTGGAGGCCTTCGACGCGCTGGAGTTACCCCGTGACCAGCTCGTGCCTTCAAGGCCCTTCTCTAGGGTGGTCGGCGGGTCCGTCGTACCCGTAGGGCGGGTGCGCCTCCCCGTCACCTTCGGCACCCGCTCCAACTTCCGCACCGAGCAGGTCGACTTCGATGACGCCCACATCCACCTCCCGTACAACGCGATACTTGGCTACCCCGCCCTCGCCCAGTGCATGGCGGCAACGCACCCGGGCTACAACGTCATCAAGATGCCCGGGAGTGGCGGCATCCTCACCGTCGTGGGGGACGTCAAGGACGCGTCCCATGTGCTCAGGCTCTCCTACAAAGCGGCGGCCATGGCACGCACCAGTGCCGGGGACACCGGGCAGGCCACGGAGGATTCCGGGGGTGTCCTCCCCGTCGCGCTGGTGAAGAAAAGGCAGTTGTTCTACCAGAGTCGGGCGGAGACGAAGCAGGTGCCAGTGGACGAAGGAAACCCTGGCCCTACCTTCACCATCGGCGCCGACCTGCCTCAGGATCAAGAGGAGGCATTGGTGGCCTTCCTCCGTGCGAACAAGGACGTGTTCGCATGGAGCGCCTCAGACCTAGTGGGGGTCCCAAGGGACGTCATCGAGCACCACCTCATGGTGTGCCCGAACGCACGTCTAGTAAAGCAAAAAGCAAGCAGGCAGGCTCAGGAGAAGCAGGCGTTCATCGCCCAGGAGGTCGGCAAGCTGAAGGAGGCCGGGGTCATCCGGGAGGTGCGTTACCCCGAGTGGCTGGCCAACCCGGTGGTCGTCCCGAAGAAGTGCGGGAAGGAGCGTATGTGTGTCGACTTGACAAGCCTCAACAAGGCCTGCCCCCAAGACCCATTCCCACTGCCGCGCATCGATCAGATCGTGGACTCCACCGCGGAGTGCGACCTCCTATGCTTCCTGGACGCCTTCTCGGGCTACCATCAGATCAAAATGGCGGTGGAAGACGTTGAGAAGACATCTTTCCTCACCTCGTGCGGGGTATTCTGCTACACTTGCATGCCCTTCGGGCTGCATAATGCCAGGGCAACCTTCCAGCGGCTGATGCACATCGCCCTGGGGCCGCAGCTCGGGAGGAATGCAGAAGCCTACGTCGACGACATCATGGTCAAGTCCAAGGCGGCCAAGACCCTGATCGAGGACTTGGAGGAGACATTCGCCAGCCTGAGAGAAGTGAACCTGAAGCTCAACCCTGAGAAGTGCATCTTCGGGGTCCCCTCGGGCAAGCTGCTCGGTTTCCTGGTATCGCATCGGGGAATCGAGGCGAACCCGGAGAAGGTCAAGGATGCGTGACCTCTTTGGGGCGTTTCATCTCCAAGCTAGGCGAGCGGGCCCTGCCGTTCTTCAAGATCATGAAAAGAAAGGGCCCTTTCGAATGGACCCCAGAGGCGGACGCAGCCTTCGAGGAACTCAAGCAGTACCTCACGAGCCCACCGGTGATGATAGCGCCTCGTCCTCGGGAGCCCCTGCTGCTATACCTAGCTGCCACCCCCCACTCCGCCAGCGCTGCATTGGTGGCGGTCAGGGAGGAGCGAGCCGGCACATGCGCCGCTACGACGGGCGCCAGTGGGCCCCCGTACATGGGGCAAGGGGGCTCACAGGATCCCAAGGAGCCCGTTTCCCCCCCAAGCCGGAGCGCCTGAGGCCCCAGCCATTCCGGCGGCCCCTGAAGCACTCAACCCTCATGAGGCCCCAGCCATTCCGACGGCCCCTGAAGCACTCAACCCTCATGAGGCCCCAGCCACTCCGACGGCCCCCGAGGCGCCCGGGCCTCTTGGGCCCGCCACGGGATAGGACACCGCAGGAGGCCTCACCCTCGTCGAGCACCCGGTGTACTACGTCAGTACAGTGCTGTGGGATGCCCGCTCACGCTACCCCATGCTACAGAAGCTCCTCCTAGCGCTTCTTGTCGCTTCGAGGAAACAGCGTCACTACTTCCAGGGACATCCCATCAAGGTCGTGTCTGCCTACCCCTTGGAGAAGATCCTGCGCAACCCCAACGTGGCGGGAAGAGTCGCCGAATGGAACATCGAGCTGCAGGCCTTCAACATAGAGTTCAGCACGACCGGGGTCATCAAAGGGGCAGCCCTAGAGGACTTCGTGGCAGAGTGGACGGACGCCCCTGACCGGGTCTAGACGGGAGCCAGTCCCTCACCCCTGGCGATGAGGCACCCGAGGGTTGGATCATGCATTTCGACGGGGCCTTCACGAGCAAGGGAGCAGGGGCTGGGGTCGTGCTCACTTCCCCGGCAGGAGACAAGCTCAGTTACGCTGTGCAGCTCTGTTTCCAGCATGGAGAGAAGGTCTCCAACAACATCGCGGAGTACGAGGGCCTCATCGCCGGCCTCAAGGCGGCGGCAGCCTTGGGGGTTCGGTGCCGCACCGTCATGGGCGACTCCCAGCTCCTCGTCAACTTCTCCAACAAAGAGTATACACCCATGGACGAGCACATGGAGGCGTATTTGGAAGAGGTACGTAAGATTGAAAAATGTTTTCAGGGCTTGGAGTTGCAGCACATCCCGTGCGGCGCGAACAAGGAAACCGATGACATCGCCAAGAGGGCCTCGTGCCGCGAGCCTCAGGAGCCGGGCGTCTTCGAGGAGCGGCTCTTCAAACCCTCCGCGGCGCCACCCACTGGAGACCTGGCGCCACGAAGTGAGGAGCTCCCCTCGGCGCCTCCTTCGGGGGCTCCGGACTGCGGCCAGGCTTCAGGGGCTAGGCTGCTCCTGGCCCTGGAGCCCCAGGCCGACGGCTGGATGCAGGAGTTCAGGGCATACCTACTTCACGGCACGCTACCGGAAAAGGAGGAGGACGCGGAGCGCGTAGCACGGCAGGCTACGGCGTACTGTTTGTAGGACGGCGACTTGTAACGCAGGTGCCCGAATGACATCGCGCTGCGGTGCATATCCAAGGAGCAAGGGTGCGAGCTGCTGGCCGACATCCACGGAGGGGACTGCGGGCATCACTCCTCTTCGCGCACCCTTGCAGGGAAGGCGTTCCGATCAGGCTTCTACTGGCCCTCGGCGCTTGTCGATGCCATCAAGCTGGTCCGCTCTTGCGAGGCCTGCCAGTTTCACGCCAAGCAGATTCACCAGCCCGCGCAGGGCCTGCAGACCATCCCGCTCTCCTGGCCCTTTGCGGTCCGGGGGCTGGACATATTGGGGCCCTTCCCACGAGCAGCGGGCGGGTACCGCTACCTCTACGTCGCCATCGACAAGTTCACCAAATGGGCAGAGGTGGAGCCCATGCGCACTATCCCGGCCGGGTCGGCCGTCAAGTTCATCAAGGGCCTTGTAAGCCGGTTCGGCGTCCCCAACCGCATCATTACCAACAACGGTTTGCAGTTCACAAGTAACCTCTTCAAGACCTATTGCGCTAACCTTGGAACGTAGATATGCTACGCCTCGGTAGCCCACCCCAGGAGCAACGGCCAGGCAGAGCGCGCCAACGCGGAAGTCCTGCGAGGCCTCAAGACAAGGAGCTTCAAGAAGAAACTGGAGGCTTGCGGCAGGGGTTGGGTCGACGAGCTCCAATACGTGCTGTGGTCCATCCGCACCACCGTGACTAAGCCCACCAGCGAAACCCCGTTCTTCCTCGTCTACGGAGCCGAAGCCGTCCTCCCCCGTGAGGTCAAACACCGCTCCCCGCGGGTCTTGGCATTCGACGAGGAGCGTCAGGACGCCGCACGGGGAACGGATCTCGTGCTTGGGGAGGAGGTGCGTCGCCGAGCCTCGCTCCGAGCTGCGAGGTATCAGCAAGCGCTACGGCGCTACCACTGCCGTAATATCCGCTCCAGGACCCTCGAAGTCGGAGACCTCGTCCTGAGGCGGGTTCTCTCCAGGGAGGGCTTGCATAAGCTCTCGCCCATGTGGGAGGGCCCGTTCAAGGTCGCTCATGTCTCTAGGCCTGGCGCCGTGCGCCTGGAGACTCAGGACGGGGTTCCCATCCAGAATGCCTGGAACATCCAGCACCTCCAGAAGTTCTACCTGTGACACTCTCACGTAATAATGAGTGGGCTGTATACGCCTGGAGCCCCCCGAGGACGCAACGTGGAAGCCACAGCTCCGCGCTGGCGGAGAAGTCAACACTGCCCTCCAATGGCTATGCCCATGCAACGTGGATGCCCTACGCTCAGCGCTGGGGGAAGACGAAGACTAGTCTAGGTGCCGGACGCGGCTATTATTTGCTTTTCTCATGTTTGGATTTGCCAACTTTTCTGAAACAAAACTCGGGTTTTTTTCCAAATCATGTTTTAAAGGAAAGGGTCAAAGATTTGTTTTCATCGCCATTTCTTATGTTGGTTTTTCTCTCTTCGAGTCAAGCACTCGCCTGCTCCCCTCCCCCTCGTACCCCTCGAGCGGGGGCTGGGGGGCACGGTGCTCGCACCTCGCCAAGGCCTTGGCGCCTGGATCCTCGCGTGGTACTCACGGATGAGTCTGCAGGCGCATGCTGCCTCATACTCGCTCGGGGGCTCCACTCACAGCCCGACGCACCATCTCGGAGCCTCGGGAGGCCCGCCCCTCCCGGGGCAGGAAGCAAAATATTTTGGGAGCCGCTTGAGCGTCAAAGGGGGCTCCTGAGCATCACGTCTCAGGATCCTTACCGGTCGTAAAGCCACCCGCCCCTTGATGTCGTCCTTGGTGATCCGGTCGGCATCAAGGGTGTTGGGGCCTCACCTCGTGAGGTGCGTCCAGGTGATCTGGTCGTACCCTACGGCGGTAGGGAAATGTGCGGGACTGGGACCTGCCGACGTAGAGCTGCTTGAGCGTCAAAGGGGGCTCCTGAGCATCACGCCTCAGGAGCCTTACCGGTCGTAAATCCACTCGCCCCTTGATGTCGTACTTGGTGATCCGGTCGGCATCAAGGGTGTCGGGGCTTCGCCTCGTGAGGTGCGTCCAGGTAATCTGGCGGTACCTTATGGCGGTAGGGAAATGTGCGGGACTGGGGCCTGCAGACACAGAGCGCCGACACGGCTCCCAACCTAGCTCGCTTGTAAGAAGAAGAAGCCCGCAGGACGTACGGACTCCCCGAGCACCGCGGCCGCGCCTCCACAACCCTGAAGCCTACCACGAGCATGTCAAGCTAAGTATCCTAATCGCGACCGGAAGGCAATTTCAACCAGCAAAACGCAAAGACCAGGACACATGACAAAAGTGTTGATAAAGAGAGGCAAGCGCCCAAATCTATTACACGCCCGCAGGGCCTCCCTTGGTTCTTTGATTGCAGGAATAGGAAAGGAGGAGGAGAAAGAAAGTGAAGAAAACTCCCATGGGGGCTGCCGCCTAAGGAGCCCTGGCGTCGGCGCTCTAGTGCTCATTTGGTGTCCTCCTCTTCCTTCACGGGCCCGTGGAGGCGCGCCGGCACGGACGCCCCTGGAGCGGAAGAGCGGTGCCACGGCGGCTGGCTACCTCCCGAGGTCCGGGCACGCCGGCGCGGCGGCGCATCATAGCTGCTGTCGCTGCTATCGCTCGGGCTCCCCTCGGAAGGGGTGATGCTGCTGCTGGAGGCGCGGCGCCTGTCACGAAGGGCAAGCTCATCTCCAAGATCACCGCGGCCGACATCTTCCGGGCAGCACCCAAGACGCTCGCCCTCTTCCCCGAAGATCTTGACGAAGAGCGTCGCAACCCCGTCGTACTTGATGTGAAGAGTGCGCATCCCCTTCAGGCCGCGGGCACGGGCAAACGTCTGCCACATGCGGTTCAGGTACACGTAGCCCCCGGGGGTGACCTCGACCTCCACCCACGACGCCGCGCTGCAGCAGCTGTCGGCCTGCAGCCATAGGCCGGCGGGCCCTCCGGCTGGTAGCGCCCCCGCGAAGAAGCTCGGGAGTTGGAACCAAGCGGCCTCCGGCCTCTCCGCCCACATCACGAACTCCTGGGCCGTGTCGGCCGAATGGAGCCGCGGGCGGGGCGGCCGGGTGGCCACCGCCGACCTTCCACCGCGGGCGCCACCACCTCAACTACTGCGGCCGCCCCCGCTGGACGATGCCCCACCGCGACCACCGATGGTGACGCCGGGCCGCGCAGAAGCATGGCCGTGCCCACCAGGAACCGCTGCCGGCGTCGCAGCATGCTTCCGGGGACGACCACGGCCCCTCCTGGGCGGCGGAGGGGCAGGGCTCTCCCCGGGGGCCTTCCCCTTCTCGACGGCAAAGAACCTCCTTACTGAAGCCATGACTGGGAGAGCGGCGGCTTGGAGATTGGAAGGCAAGAAGGATGAAGATGTGTTGAGGGCCTCCTCGCCCTCTCCCACTTATATACAACCAAGGGCCGCTCGGCGCCCCCTCGCATCCTGGGAGGCGTGCGGCCTCAGAAGGGTCACATCCGCGTGGCCCGAAGCAACGGCAGCATTCAAGGAAGGGCAATGATGGCCGACGCTGCACACGGGCGTCGCGTCAATTTGACTTGGAGCGCTTCCTGACGCCCTCGGGGAGCGGGGGCGACGCAGCCCGGGCGCTCGACGCGTGTAAAGCCTGGCCCACAGCCATCTGGGGCCCGCGGCGCTCCGGGCCTCCCTCAAGGCTTTGCCCAGAAGCCAGCTCGAGCGCGTCTTGGGCCCAGGGGCTACTGTCGGCGTTCTAGGAACAGGGGTACCCAGACCTGCCTACCTGCGGCCCAGGGCATGGCCCACTCCATCAGCCAAGCACAACCCGATGCGGCCCCACTCAAGACAAGGCCCTCGCGAGGACCCTAGGCTCATGAGGAGGAACAACGTCAAGACCGGCAAGGGATGGGCCCCCTTAGGCCCCCTCCGGAGCGGCGGAGATCTCTATGCAAAGCCCGGCCTCAGGAGTCAAAGATGACGCAAGGAAGGGCAGACGGGCGCCAGCACGGCAGGCGGTGCAGTTTCCCCTTTAGTGCAAAGGGAGCAAGGACGTACGCGGGTTCCCAAAGCATCCCCCAAAGGTTTCCATTCCGGTGCAACAAGACCACGACCACGAGCCCCGCAGGACGGATGTCATTGCTGAGCCCACCTCTGCATCATCGACATCTACTTTGCAGGCGAAGACCGCCTTTGGACAGGGCGGGATGTACTCCTGCCCCCCTTCAAATTTGGCCGTTGTGGGATCCCTTCCCGCCATTGCGATAAGGGAAGAGGACCTGGGCCTCCGCTATATATAGAGGATAGGCTGCACCGTAGAGGGGGATCGAAAACCAGTCGATCTACCAATCCACCACTAAGTCCGCAGAGGGCCAAGAACACCACAGGAGCGCCCTCACGAGGCTACTCACTTTTGTACTAGTTCATCCACCAAACCTCCACGAGAGGCAATCCACCAAAGTAGGAGTAGGGTATTACGCTTCGCAGCGGCCCGAACCTGGGTAAACCACCGTGTTCATCTTCTTCCTCGTCATCGTGCGAGTTCGCCATCTTAGCCATCGAGTAGCGAGCTAGGCAGGGCGAGGCTACAGGGAATCTTCGCACACGCCCCTGTGTTCGAATCTTAAGGGTTTTGCGGAGCCCGAAATCCGACACAGTTGGTACGAGATGTAGAAGAATGGTAGGATTGGATGGGCACTGACTTTCTATCGGAGGATTGCTTTGGAAGACCATGTTTCGATCGTCCCGTTCTCAAACACCAGGCAGTGCGAGGACACAACGAGAGGAATCGATTCTTGGGGGTAAAGTGTACAAGACTCTGTAGAGTAACAATCTAATCGATTAGCCGTGTCCCCTCTTATGGACAACATGAGCACCGGAGATGATACTATCAGCCAGTCTCAACACAATTAATATTAATGATGTGGGTATTATTGTTAAATTGGGTATGAGAAATGGTTGGTGGAACTTTCTCATTAAACAACCAACATTGTAGTAATATTTTTTGCTTTGCCCCCTCTCTTGTTGTAGGAAAAATTTGCTTTACGCTAAACTCAAACATTCAGCCCCACCTGCCATATATGCATATAGTATAGATAATATATTTTTCACCCCTCTCTTTTGTGACTTGCCGGCATATTCAATATGCTGACCTACACGGCTGCAATGCGTCATGTTGTAGAGTAATTTTCCGACAAGTGAGGATACGCTCTACGCTCGTTGAGATGCCCTTGGAGTCAGATGGACTCAACTACCTTTGAAGCTTCCGCTAGTTTTGGATTAGTTTTATCTCATGAGTTGGCCTTCAGCCACTTTATTGTAATCTTTATTGCAATAAAGGACTCGATATGAGATTTCAATTAATAAAGCAGTGTGATTTCCCTTCGATATATACATTGATGTACTGCGTGTGTACCAACATGATCTTGGGATGGTACGAAAACACCAGAGACTTGACCGTTTCAGGTTGGGTCGCTACAGAAAGATCCGCTTGACCACCACAAAGTGGCTTTCCTTAGGCGCGGCTCAAAACCATGCACACATTCCCACACTCAACATGATATTCGGTCTAGATGCACAAAGATAAAGCAAGGATCCAGTCATGGAGCGATATACCCATTTCGAACCACCACTTTACCATTGGGATCAATGTCAAGTTGGCACTTGAGTTGCATAAGGGTTTTGGCCGGCTTGACATCATCCAAATTGAATCTCTTCAGCATGTCTTGAGGGTATTTTGCTTTGTTGATGAAGGTTCCTTCTCTATGTTAATTGACTTTGAACCCAAGGAAGAACTTCAACCCTCCCATCATAGACATCTCAAACTTCTCTATCATAAGTGCGGCAAACTCATCATTGAAAGATTTGTTAGGAGAACCAAAGATAATATCATGAACGTATAGTTGGCATATGAACAAATCCCCTTTAACCCTCTTAGCAAAAAGAATGGGATCGATTTTCCCAATTTCAAACCCATGATCTTGCAACAACTCGGTAAGGTGCTCATACCACGCACGTGGGGCTTGTTTAAGGCCATAAAGTGCCTTATCGAGCTTGTACACATAATTGGGGAACTTGGGGTCCTCAAATCCCAGTGGTTGTTTGGCATATACCATTTGTTGCAACTTGAAATTTGTTGCAACTTGAAATGTACTTTTCACATCCATTTGTTACAACTTGAAATTATGATGAGAAACATATGGAAGCAACATGCAAATGGATTCAAGGCAAGCAACTAGGGAAAAGGTTTCACCGTAGTTGATACCCTCAACTTGGGAGTAGCCTAGAGCCACTAATCTTGCCTTGTTTCAAATGACTACACCATTCACATCTTGCTTGTTCTTGAAGATCCATTTGGTTCCAATAACATTATGGTTCTCCTTTGGCATGGGACCAATTGCCACACCTTGTTGCGCTCGAAATTGTTGAGTTAATCATGCATGGCTTCAAGACAATCAGCTTCCTCGAGTGCCTCTTGTACCTTTAGGGGTTCAATACAAGAAACAGACATGTGATACTCACAAAAGTTTGTTAATTGTCTACGAGTGGTCACCCCTGTACTCAAACTTCCAAAGACATTCTCCAAAACATGTTGTTCTCGCTATAGAGTGGAGGATATCTTGGCGGCGTGATGCTCGAAAAGCCCCTCCATCAAAATTTGAGGAGTATCATTTGATCATCTTGACCGTCGTCTTGAGCTTGCTCGGAATCATGAACATAATCTTGGCCATCACTAGGTGAATAACCATCAACATGAGGTTGATCTTGCCATTGATCTTTTTCTTTGGTTGAGGGCCTTCACGTTGTTCTTCGGAAGCATGTTGGTCAAGTGTTGGTCCACTTGTGTAGAACATTGTCCTTCTCCTTCAGACATAAGGGGTCCCCACCCGTTCTTCTTATGAATTGGGGAGGAATTTCATCACCTACATCACAAAGACTACTTTGCTCCACTTGGGAGCAATTATTTTCGTAAAACTCTATGTTACATGTCTCCTCAATGAGTATAGTGGACTTGTTGAGGACACAGTAAGAATGAGAGTTTCTAGCATAACCAATGAGCAGTAGTCGTGGAGCGGCGTGGCTTCTCATGTAGCTTTCCTTCAATACAAGCACTGCAAGCACGATCTTTAGCAAAACTAACATTTGTTAGTCCACGAACATGGTACCCATTGAGGAGACTTTGCAAAGATCTCATATTGACATGGGATAAACAGCGATGCCAAAGCCATCCCACATCATCTTTAGCAATTGAATATGTTGCGGTTTTAGTGGGCTTCTTCAACATGTTGACCACATAGAGACTGTTGCCAACATATCCAACATATGCTACTTTAAGAGTCTTGCTTCACGAGAGGGCGGCGGTATTGATATCAAAGAATGTAGAAAAGCCCATGAGTGCAAGTTGATGAACATAAGTAAATTGTATGCAAGGGTCTCAACAAGCATGACTCTCTCAATGGTTAAATCCGAATAGATCACCACCTTGCGAAGACCCAATACATTTGATGTTGTAGCATTACCAAATTGTACATGGGAGGCCACAGATGAGCTAGCTTGAATGTACACCACCAAGTCCTTGCTTCCGGTCATATGATTTGTTGCTCCACTATCGAGCAACCATGAACCTCCTCCGGAAGCAAACTCCTACATAAGATCAATGCTTGGTTTTAGGTACCCATTCTTCAATGTCTCCTTTGATGTTAGTAACAAGGGTCTTAGGAACCCAAATAGACCACTCAATGTATTCATAAGGAGAACCAACAAATCTGGCATAAACATGCCCATCACTAGAATGACATAAAACATAAGAAGGGTTAAAGTTGCCCGCTTTGTTGGGATGAGTGGTATTGCCCCTCTTGGCACCACCACCCATCACATTGTTCTTCTTCTCCTTAGGAGTACCCTCTACCTCTTTGACAAATGTTTCTTTGAGAGGGGAGCTTGCTTGGTCTTGCCTTTCTTCTTGGATTTCTTATTCTTTGACTTGGGTACAAACCCAAGTCCATCCTTAGGCACAACTTCCTTTTGATTGCTCAAAAGGTCATTGACGTTCTTCTCGCCTTGTATACAAGTGACAAGGACCTTCTCAAGGTGTTGTTTCAACTTGGCATTTTCCTCCACAAGGTGCACATGCTCACAACAAGGGTTAGATGCATGTACACTATCAATTAACACAAAGGGAGGACAAGTTGCTATTTCCTTAGTTAGTTTTTCTTGGAGTTAATCATAAGAAACTTTGAGGGTGGCATGAGAACTTTTCAAGGCCTTATGAGCCTTGTCAAGTAACTCAAACTCATTTTTGAGTTTCTCATGGCCAACCCCAAGTTCAACCTTCTCGGTGTTAAGCACACGAGCAAGTACTTGGGCATGATCATAATCTTTCTTTAGCCTAGCAAGGTCAACATTGTGTGACTCCTCAAGAGCCAAATGAATACCTTGCTATTCTTCTAGAGCATGAGAAAGATCCGCAATCTCATCGGCATAATCACGGCTATGCCCTTCCATCTTGGTGATGGTTGCTACTTGTAAACTGCGTTGGGTTTTTCCTCGATGAGGAGAGGCGATGCAACACTGTAGAGATAAGTATTTCCCTCAGTGAGAACCAAGGTTATCGAACCCATAGGAGAATCACGCAAACTATCGTCATCAGCACCTACACATAGAGAATCAAACACTTGCAGCCAATGCGGACAAGAGGGTTGTTAAGCCCCTTGATCTCATTACTTGCAAGGATTAAATACTGATAGATAGATAATATAAATATAAAATAAAATAACAAAAAATAAATGACAGTAATATTTTTAGGTTTTTAGTAATATAATTTATGTAGACCCGGGAGCCATATTTTCTCTAGAGGCTTCTCTCTCGAAGATAGCATACGATGGGTAAGCAAATTACTGTTGGGCAATTGACAGAATAGCGCATAGTTATGAAATCTTATTTAAGGCAATGATCATGTATATAGGCATCACGTCCATAAGCAAGTAGACTGACTCATGCCTGCATCTACTACTATTACACCACTCATCGATCGCTATCTAGCATGCATCTAGAGTATCAAGTATGAAACAGAGTAATGCTTGGAGCAAGATGACATGATGTAGACAAAGCAAACTCAAGCAATATGAATAAACCCCATCGTTTTATCCTTAATGGCAGTAATACAATAGGTGTCATGTCCCTTTATGTCACTACGATTGAGCGCCACAAGATTGGACCCATCACAACACACCACTCCCACTGAAGATAAATCAATCTAGTTGGCCAAACCAAACCGATAGATCGAAGAGAAATACGTAGCTATAACAATCATGCATAAAATAATTCAGAAAATACTCAATTAACATTCATGAATAATCTGATCATAAACCCACAATTTATCGGATCCTAACAAACACACCACAAAAGGAGATTATATCTGATAGATCACCGCGGGAATAGCGGTGAACTTTATATTGAAGATCAAAGAGAGAGAGAGAGAGAGAGAGAGAGAGAGAAAGAGAGAGAGAGAGAGAGAGAGAGAGAGAGAGAGAGAGAGAGAGATAAAGCCATCTAGGTACTAGCGATGGACCCTTTGGTCTACGGTGAACTACTCACACAACGTCATGGAGGCAGCAAGGTTGATGTAGATGCCCTCCGTGATCGATCCCCCCTTTGTCGGTAGAAAAGGCCCGACAGCAGACGCACCCGGCAAGATACCGCAGCCAAGCCATCGCTCCCCCTCATCAGGATGATTGTCTACATTAGTTAGGTGTCGAGCGGGCAGGCGGTTAGGTAAAGCTTGTCGGGATGCATGGCAGCTCGGTAGATTTACAACAGCTTTAATGACACCCGTCCCACGACATGGCAGAAGAATAAAAGGTAGATGGGCAAATGACACAGAAGGGGAGGCGATCCCTGCCGGGAGACGATGCCAGCGTGACAGCTCACGACGCATTTAATGCGCCTATCCTAATCCGTCAGGGTTAGGTATTTCCCACTGTAGCCCCCGTCAGTAGTTTTGGTAGCTATAGTACCTACTTTTTACCCCATGTAATGACCAATTTAGCCATTGTGGTAACCCCTTGCTCTATAAAAGGAGGTCCATGGCTACCTTTACAAGGGTCGAAACCCTGTCCATTTCCACGCGTAGACGCACCCTCGAGCACCCTTGCCGGGTTGTCGCGCTCGTGTACTTTGGACCTATATAATCCACAACACACAAGATATAGGGTTTTATGCTTCCAAGCGGCCCGAACATGTCTAAACCCCAAGCGTGCATGGATTGGTGATGCTCTTTCTGCCCGTGGATCCCCACAGTTGAGCCACAAAGGGGTCCCGTAGGTCCCATATATTGTCATACCTCGACATCTTTGGCGCCAGGTAGGGGGCCGCATGCGCGAATAATCACCAATTTCCGTGTGTCTTCCTCAGCATCTTTATCGATGCCCATGGCTCTCAAGAAGGCTAAGGCACGTCGACGGTCACCCCGTCCACATCCAAGCTGCCCTCGCAGGCGGCCAGAGGCATGGCGATGGAGGTGCGCATCGTGCTCACCGCGCTGGTGAGCGCATCCACAACACCAGGCGGAGTTCCACGAGCCATGACCTAGACCCCGCCTTCGTGACAACACAAGACGCATCGGTGGTGATCGGGGACAACGCTGCGGCGACGACGGTTGCAGCGATAGGAACGACGGCGATGGGACCTCCGCCATGTCCTTCTCAAGATAACTATAACCAACCCCCGCGAAACAACGATGATCCCGAGCGGCGCGCAGAAAAGACCCCTGTGCGTCACTCTCAAGATGCACAGGTCCAAAATCGACATCGACCTTCTGGCGAGCAAGTGGAAACATACATTGGGGCAGGGTATTACTCCTCCTGACTTTGTTAGAAGTAAGAGCGCAACCTAAGCCTCACACCGTGCCGTTCCCAAGACCAAGGAGGAAGCTCTGGCGCAAGCCCAGCTCTTGTTGGACTTTCCCCCTGCGCCGGAGAAGATGGAAGACTGGAGGGCCATCATCTAGAGCTTGTCGAGCTCCGCCAACCGTGACAAGCCAGAGGCGGCAGGGCCCTCGCAAACATGCCAAGAAGAGCCCGTGGGGCACACTGCCTGGCGTGGTGCTGGCAGGACACCTACGGTGCAATCACCCCCGCAACAGCAATGACAGCAAACCCACCAGAACGACATGCCAAATGAGATATCCTACGCATCGGCGTATCCACAACAACAACAAGATCAATGCCAAGTCTTGAAGGAGAGGCGGAAGGAGGATGCCCGCACCACCATCGAGAGGCGGCGGGAGTTACGTCACCAATTGAAGGGCCGTGCCAATCCAGCCGTAGACGAGCCTCCGCCCGGGGTGCCCGGCATCCTACCTTACGAGATAGGTTGCCCGGCATTCACCCGCGAGCTATGGCAAGTCCGCTGGCCCTCCACCAAGACCTTCAAGCCTGACTTTGCAGACAAATACGATGGCAAGGTCAGCCTGTCCGAGTTCCTTGGCATATACACCATCACGGTGCAGGCCGCTGAGGGACGCGACGAGAAAGTATTTGCAAACTACTTCCTGTTGGGGCTAAAACCCAATGTGCGAAGTTGGTTGATGAACTTGTCAGAGGGGTCCATTTCCTCCTGGACGGACCTGTGCAACCAGTTCATTGACGCATACCACGGGGGCCACAAGCTCCCTAGGCAGCCCAGCGACCAGCATGTGATCCCCCAAAGAGACGGGCAAGTACATTCAGAGGTCCAGCCGTGTGCAGCACAACATCCCTGATACCCATCCTGCCGCTGTGATTGCCGCAACAGACAGAAGCACAAGGAAATGAACATCAACAAGGTGCGTGACATCACCGAGCTTTACACTCTAGCTGATAAGTGCGCGCGAGTTGAAGAAGGGAGAAGACTCCCCAGAGATGATGCGGGCGCAGAGTTCGACTCCGACGACGACGAAGACGCGTCCGCCTCAAAGAAGAAAGGCCGAAAGCTCAATTGAAAGCGCAAAGGCAAGGCAGTCATGGTTATTGAAGGATCCGGCAACCCCAATGCCGTCAAGAAGGCCAAGTCCGAAGGTTCCGGCAAGGAGGCCATCGCTTGCTCCGGCGTTGACGAAGCCGCGACAGGAGAAAAGACCGACAAGCCATACTGCAAGATCCACCTCACCAAGGGCCACGACATCACCGAATGCCGCCAAGTAGAAAAACTTACAGAGAAGCAGAAGCAAGAGTACGAAAGGTGCGACAAAGAGAAGGGCCAAGATGGTGTTTGTGGTTCTGGCAAGAAAAACCGTGGCGGCCGTGGTGGTCGCCGAGACAAGGCCAAGGAGCAGAAAGAGAAGCCTTTGATACTCATGATCTACGTTGGGTTTTCCGTGAAGAGGAATGGGTAATAGCAGCACAAAGTGGGTAAATATTTCCCTCAGTTATGAAACCAAGGTTTATCGAACCAATAGGAATACCAATCCTCAACCGTCTTCAGCGGCTGCACACAAAAGAACAAACAAGTTGCACCCACCGCCGGCAAGAGGGTTGTCAATCCCCTTGATCTCGTTATTTGCAAGCAAGTGAGTTGTGTAGATAATTGTAGATAATAGTAAAGTGCAAAATAAAATAAAAGGTAATAAATAACAGCAAGGTAATGATAGCATTTGTGAATTTATAAGTGAATAGACCCTGGGGCCGTAGAGTTCTCTAGTGGCATCTGTCATAAGCGAAGCGTATGGTGGGTAAACAAAATTACTATTGGGTAATTGATAGAAAAGCGAATAATTATGCGATGTTCACAGAAATGATCATGTGTATATAGGCATCACGTCCATAAGAAAATAGGCTGACTCCTGCCTGCACCTACTACTATTACTCCACTTCAAGAGTGCTTCTATGATTGCCTCTCTATGTATTAAGTTCAGGACAAACGGAGTAATGCTTGGAGAACGATGACATGATGTAGACAAAGGGAACTCAACTAATATGAATAAACCCCATCGTTTTATACTTAGTAGCAACAACACAAAGAGGCAACTTGTCCCCTTCTGTCATTGGGATATAGAAACTCGTCAGGTTGAACCTACTACAACGCACCACTCCCACCGAAGAAAATATCAATCTAGTTGGCGAAACTATCTCAATAGATCGAAGAGTATTACGAAGCTATGATGATCATGCAAATAAGAATCATAGTAATCAGGTTTGACTCAAATACTTTTCATGAATAATCTGAAAATAAACTCACAATTCATCGGATCCCAACAAACACACCATACAAAGGGATTACATCGGATAGATCAAGGCAATGATGCAATGAACATTGTATTGAAGATCGAGAGAGAGAGACAAATTGCCATCTAGGTACTACCTACGGACCCGTACGTCTTTGGTGAACTACTCACACATCATGGTAAGGGCAGCAAGGTTGCTGAAGAGGCCCTCCGTGATCGATATCCCCTCCGGCAGGGTGCCGGAACGGAGGGGTAGATGGCCTCCCGTCGGAACAGAGACTTGCGGCGGCGGAAAAAGTGTTTTGGCAGTGCTTCTGGTGTTTTTAGGGTAGATGTGAATTTACCGGCCAGAGAACGACGTCGGGGAACGCTCCAGGGGGCCACCACATATCTGGCCGCGCCCCTAGGGGCGGCGGCTAGAATATGTGGTGGGCCCCTGGTGCATCGCCTGGCCCTCCTCCGAAGCTTCTAGGTCTTGTATTGGTCGAGAAAAAATCACCAAAAAGATTCGTGGCAATTGGACTTTGTTTGGTATTATAACTTTGAAAAGGCAAAGACACGCAGAAAACAGGAACTGGCACTAGGCACTGGGTCAATAGCTTAGTGCTCAAAAATATTATAAATTGGTAAATAAATACCCAAAAAGTATCCTATAATGATAATATATCACCATGGAACAATAAAAAATTATAGATACGTTGGAGACGTCTCAACCTTCTAGGGGCCGAGACAAGAAATCCAATGATGAGAACGATGATGATGAAGATGAAGAAGGATCTGATGGCCAAGAATTCCAAAAGGCATAGATGCCATGTGTGTTGATGGAGGCGCATCTTTGCACTCCTCTCACCGGCAGCTCAAGCAGCGGGCCCCTGAAGTCAACACGGCAGAGCCAGTGGCAGAGGCAAGGAAACCCGTCAAGTGGTCCAACACTCCCATCATCTTCGACGCTAAGGATCACCCTGACCTCATCACTACTGTCGGGTGTGTGCCATTGTTGGTTTCGCCAACAATACACAACCTCAAGGTCACAAAGATGTTGGTCGACAGTGGGGCCGGTTTGAACTTGATCTCACCTAAAGTGATCAAGCGGCTGCAGGTCCCCAACATGGATCTCAAGCCGACAGGGTCATTCCAAGGAGTCAACCCAGGAAGATCTCAGCCCAAGGAAAAAATTACTCTGCCGATGACGTTCGGCAGTGAGCTCAACTTCAGAAGAGAGAGGGTTGTTTTTGATGTTGCAAAGATGTCGTTTCCGTACAATGGAGTCTCACCATGCCTAAAATACACTAAAGATGCCAGGGTCAATGAGCGTCATCACCGTCCACGCTGACAACAAAAGTGCAGTCCTCTACGTTGATAAGCTCTACCGGGAGGCAATGGCAGTATCTGCAAAGAAGGCACCTGCTCCAGCCAGCAAAGCACCCGGGGGGAAGAAGAAGAACAAGAGTTTCGGCAAGACGTCTGGTGTGAATTCCGGGAAGCGCGCCGCTGAGTGCAGCACGCCCGTCGATAACTTACCAGAGTGCTCTGCCGCTAGGAGCAAGAAAAGCAAAGTGACCATCCCCAAGACAAAGAAAGTGGCTACACGGGAGGACGGTGAGGGTGGCACTTTCACCATAAGTGCCACCCTTGATAGCAATAGGAAAGCACACTCGTCTCCTTCCCGCGGGCAAATGTCGATATATTTGCCTGGCAACCATCTGACATCCCCGGCGTTCCCAGGGAGGTGATTGAGAACCACCTTGTTGTTTGTCCTCACGCATCCCCGTCAAGCAGAAGGTCCGGAAGCAAGCCCTGGAGCGGCAAGAGTTTATTACCGAAGAAATAAAAAAGCTAGAGGCGCAGGTCTAATCAGAGGTGTGATCCACCCGACGTGGCTAGCAAATCCAGTGGTGGTGCGGAAAGCACGCGGGAAGTGGAGGATTTGCATTTACTTCACTGATATCAATAAAGATTTTCCAAAAGATCCTTTTCCCTTGCGGCGCATCGATCAAATAGTGGATTCAACTACCGGCTGCGATCAGTTGTCATTCCTAGACGCCTATTCTGGCTACCATCATATTTTTATGGACAAGGAAGATGAAGAGAAGATGACGACCCACAAGTACAGGGCATTAATCCTAGTCCTTCCAGTAAGTAAGAGTGTCGAACCCAACGAGGAGCAGAAGGAAATGACAAGCGGTTTTCAGCAAGGTATTCTCTGCAAGTGCTGTACGTAACAGTGATATATAGTTTCATAGCGGGATAATTCATAACAAGTGAAAAGTAACAATAGAAGAAAGTGTGAAGAAAGGTAGCCCAATGCTTTTTATTGCAAAGGACAGGCCGAAGAGTACTCTTATATAAAGAGAACGCTCCCGAGGACACATGGAAATTACTGTCTAGTCATGTTCATCATGTTGAGTTGATTCACGTTCGTTACTTTGATAATTTGATATGTGGGTGGGCCGGTGCTAAGGTGTTCTTACTTGAACAAGCAACCCACTTATGATTACCCCCTCTTGCATGTATCCGCAACTACGAAAGAAGAATTAAGATAAATCTAACCATAGCATGAAACATGTGGTCCAAATCAACCCCTTATGAAGCAACACATAAACTGGGGTTTAATATTTTGTCACTCTCGCAACCCATCATCTACTTGTTACTCCACAATGACTTCCCTTAGGTCATAACATGGTGAAGTGTCGTGTAGTCGATGTTCACACGACACCACTAAGAGAAGCAACAACATACACATCATCAAAATATCGAACGAATACCAACTTCACATGATTACTTATAACAAGACTTATCCCATGTCCTCAGGAACAATATTAACTACTCACACCTCATCAACATGTTCAAGATCAGAGGTATAATAATGGCTATCAAGGATCTGCGCATAATAGCTTTCACTAAGTAAACCAACAAGCATCAACTACGAGATGTAATCAACACTACTAGTAACCCACAGCTACCAATATGAGGTTTTCAGACAAATATTGAATACAAGAGATGAACTGGGGTTGGAGATTAGATGGTGCTGGTGAAGATGTTAATGAAGATTGGTCCTCCCATGAAGGAGGAAGCGTTGGTCATGACGATGGCTTCGATCTCCCCCTCCTGGAGAGGAATTTCCTCGGCAGAATCTCTCTGCTAGAGAGCAAAAGGGCCTCTGCCCAAGTTTCCGCCTCGAGATGGCGACGATTCATCCCAAAGGTATGCTTATGATATTTTCTAGGTCAAACCACACCATATAGGATAAGAGGGGGGGGGGTCGGGAGACCTGCTGGCCCCCCACGAGGCAACATGGTGCGACCCGGGGGCCATAGCAGCAAGGTGATAGTAGCATTTGTAAATATATACGTGAATAGACCCGGGGGCCATAGTGTTCTCTAGTGGCATCTCTCATAGAAATAACATATGGTGGGTAAACAAATTACTATTGGGCAATTGATAGAAAGCGAATAGTTATGTGATTTTCATAGCAATGATCATGTGTATATAGGCATCACGTCCATAAGCAAATAGGCCGACTCCTGCCTGCACCTATTACTGTTACTCCACTCATCGACCGCTAACCAGCATGTGTCGGGGCGAGAGATGCACACGATCACCTATGGGACCATCGGTCCCTTTGTGGTTCGGCAGGGGCATGGACGTAGGCACAAAGAGTAGAGACAGTGAGACGACGCGGCGGTTTACCCAGGTTCGGGCCGCTGTGAAGCGTAAAACCCTACTCCTGCTTTGTGGGTGGATTGATCAGAGGAACACAATGAATGTGCAGTGCTCCAGCCCAGCAAGGGATTCCTTCAGGGAAGCAACTACATGTATACAAGTGTCTCGAGGGTCCAAATCCTGAGCTAGGTTGCCTTGGGCCTCCTTTTATAGCACAAGGGGCAACCACAGTGGCAAACAGACAAAGTTTGATGATTAGATAGCTAGAGAGAGCTTATCATACCTAACTCTGACATTAAAGACAAAAACCATCATTGCTGGCCTAGGTGGCATGCGGGGGTGCGTCCCTGGCAAGCTTACGCCACCGCTTTAGCTAACCATCGTCCTTCAGCTTGACACGTCTGTGGACGGGAGTCTAGGAGGTGCAACTAATCTTCCATCGTGCCGACCATGCTTAGTGAGAGCTTCTGAGCCACTTGGGGGCTCGACACCGCATCAACAAGTGATTGGCCTTGTGATGAGGTGGAGCGGCGGCTGCACAGTTCGAGCCTGCCGGGGGGATGGCTTGTCGGGCCTTCATGGAGGAGTGCGTGTACCGGTTCCCGGCAAGCGTTGGAGTCGTGCTTGGATGCCATGTCAGGTTGCTGGAGTCTTGACTTGGTTGCCTGCCGGGATAATGTTGATGCCACAGGGTCTTTACTACTACCGCCTGTGCATAAGTCAAGGGGCACTGGGTACCCCTGTTCTAGTGCACCGATAGGAGCCCCCGGGCCTGGCACAAACATGCTCGTCAAGTGCCGTTGGGTCAGGCCCAAAAATCATGCACAAGCGCGCAATATGAGGGAGTAGCTGCCAAATGAATGGTCAGCACTGGCCCACCACTCCAGGCCGTTTCCGCCACGCGCACCACATACATAGTAGGGAGTTACCGACGGGCGCGCGTGACTTAAAGCTTTGATCGTGACAGAAACTGCAGCACCATGGATTGGAGCACTGGGGCGGTTACCTGTTCGCTCGAGATCGTCGGTAGTGGAATTGGTGGAGATGGGCGGCGACCCTTGGAGTGGTGGAGAGCCAGCCCCCCGCGTCCTCCCCTATAAATGGGGGGAGTCGTGAAGGGCGATGCTCATCCATCCTCTCTTCCTCGAGTCCAAATCTCCAGAGCTAGTTCTTCTGCTTTCTTTGCTCGAACCGTGCCTGCCCTCCTGATGATCAGGGGGGAAGGGCTCGGTGAGCGTGGTGGCCGTTATAAAACCTTCCTCTTGTCGCCATGCTCAGCCACCACTTAGGTCCGACGTCCGCGGGTGGATGGCCGGTAGGAGAATCTTGGGATGGTGGAGCGGGCGGTGCGGTGGCTGCACCAGGGACGATCGCAATGGTGCCTTTGCTGTTGTGCCGCCCGCTGTCCCAGTCTTGACGAAGCACTGTACGGTCGCTGCTGCGCAGGAGTCCATAGAAGAGGCGTGGCCCCGCGGTGGATCATGGTACCCGCGCTTCTCCTTTGAGGCGATGGAGGTAGATCGTCCGTATTGCCGCCCATGCTGCAGCAGCTGCCCCGATATCACGGTGGAGTTCTCCACCCATGGTGTCATGGACGGTACACATGGGCGGAGGCCTTTTGCTTGCGCATACTCTTTAACGACAGAGGGTCTTCCCCGCCTTAGACCACCGGGGACGACCATGCTCTATTAGCAGTCCTTCGGAGGGCTCGGCATCTGCATCGGCCGTTGGAGGCCTGGGTGCTGACGGAGGTGCCTGCTCGAACGACGGTGGTGGAGAAGATGACGGCGGCGGCAGATACTAGCCGACAGCACCATCATCACCAGCTGACCCGGTAGCGCCACCATCCGCACCTGCCTCACGCCTTCTCCCTTCACCGGCTTCGTCCGCCCTGCATGGGTGCGGAGTCTTTCGGCTCCCCCTGGGGACGCGTCCCTCTGGTCCTGCCGGGGAGGCGCCGGATCCCACCCAGGCGCTCCCTTTGCCCTCTGCTTCTCATCCACCTGATCCCTAGGAGGAGAGGGACAAGAAAGGCATTACGGGAAACTTATCTTTTTTTATATCAAAAGATGTAGGCACTTGCCAAGTTTTAGCTAATCTTAATGTAATATCTACTCATTTTGTATCGAAAACAAATGATAATGATGCTATCTTTCTTCCGCAAGTACTATACCTTTCCTTCCTTGTTTCACCCTGTTTTGGTATGTTTTCGTCCTTGCGACACGGAGCCACTTGCCGGATCATTACTTGACCATGAGTGCCAAAGAGGGGAACGAGCCCCCGGCAACGGGTTGGTGTCGTTCCCCGGCAGAGCTCCTTGACGGTGTCGGCGCAGCCCCCCTCCTCATAGTTGAATTCAACAAAGATGGAGGGACGGCTCGTCCCGGCAAGGGTTTTCACCACGTGGAGGATGCTACAACCCACAGCAAGGAAGATACTAAGATTTCCTTGGGGAATCGAAAGGCAATAATTTTGGGGTCTGTGATTGTACTTATCTCTGGTAAGCAGTGTCCCCCTTTAGAGCTTGATAGGTTGTTTCGTTCCTTGTCTCTTCACCCCTCTTCCCTGTCTTCCCGACGGTCCGTCCTGCAAGGAGAGAACGGTAACAAAGATCACAGGTGCATCAAGTACTCTAGTCAAACTTTATATGATAACATTGCAATCATAAAAGTGCGTAATGATCATGCAAAATGATGATATGATGCAATGCCTAGCTTTATTATTGCCGCACAGGATCTGCGCCTGGCTTTGTACAAAGGGTTACATGCAACAGCGGTAATGCTTGTACAAAAGGTGGTTGCCGGGAGCTGAGCCCGGCAGCCGCGCCTTATGGGTAGAACTTACGAAGATGCTCAATATTCCATGAGTTAAGCACCTTGGTGCCATCTTCGGTCTCCAGACGGACTGCGCCAGGTCTGGTGACTCATGCTACCGGGTAAGGGCCTTCCCACTTCGGCGTCAACTTGTTAGCACCCTTGGCGGACTGAACACGCCTAAGGACAAGGTCGCCTTCCTCAAGGCTCTGGGCATGAACCATGTGGCTATGATAGCGGCGCAAGGCTTGCTCGTAGCATGCATCACACACAGTAGCCCGGAGACAATCTTCCTCGAGGAGCATGGCATCGTCATGCCGTAGCTGCTGTTGCTCTACTTCGTCGTAGGCAAGCACTCGAGGTGACCCGTATATGAGTTCCGTGGGGAGTACTGCTTCCGCCCCATATACTAGGGAGAAGGGCGTCTGGCCGGTAGATCGATTTAGTGTCGTTCTTAGGGACCAAAGAACCACCGGTAGCTCGTTCATCCAGCGCTTGCTGCTCTTCCGCAGTTTATCGAATGTCCGTGTCTTGAGTCCTCGCAACACTTTAGCGTTCATCCTTTCAACTTGCCCGTTGCTTCTGGGATGAGCAACAGAGGCGAAGGAGACCTTGCTTCCAAGGCTCTGGATATATTGCATGAAGGTGCGGCTCATGAACTGGGTGCCGTTGTCGGTGATAACTCTGTTGGGCCCTCCAAAGCGGCACACCAGTCCTTTCATGAACTTGACAACTGACTGCGCGGTTACCTTTCTCACTGGTTCTACCTCAGGCCACTTTGTGAACTTGTCGATTGCCACGAACAAGAACTCAAAGCCCCCGGCAGCGCGGGGGAAGGGGCCCAAGATATCGAGCCCCCAGACCGAGAATGGCCAGGATAGAGGAGTCTTTTGCAGAGCTTGCGCTGGTTGATGGATATTCTTGGAAAGGAACTGGTAGGCTTCACACGTGGTGACCAGCTCAGTAGCATCTTGGAGGGCAGTGGGCCAATAGAAACCCTGTCGGAATGCTTTACCGGCAAGGGCTCTTGAGCCGATGTGTGCGCCACATACTCCCCTGTGAATCTCTGCCAACAGCCTTCATCCATCCTCCCGGCAGATGCACCTTAATTTCACACCGTTTGGCCGTCTTCTGTACAGAGTGTCATCGACAAACTAATACATACTTGACTGACGGGCTACTTTTTCGGCTTCTTCTTGCTCTTCAGGGAGTTCTCCTATTTGGAGGAAGTGGACTATGTGCTGCGCCCAAGTTGGAGCTCGCGGCTCGACAACCAGGACTAGAGGTGTTTCCTCGTTCGTGGGAGCTCTTGCCTCAACCGCGAGAACGTGGGGTTCTGCAGGAGGGAGCTGTTCACCTACCGGAACGGGACCTTCCCCGGCAACCTCTCTACCAGCGTTTCCGGGGAGCTCTGCTGGGAAATGTTTACCGGAGTTTAGCTTCCTTCTCTTTATGGACATCGCTGATGGGGATACCGGCAGTTGGGTGAGGCGGAGAACAAAAGTCCCTGGTTCCACAGGAAGCTTCTGCGCAGTGCACTTCGACAGATGGTCAGCAATGCTATTTTCTGCTCGTGGCACATGTTCTGCTTGTAGTCTATTGAAGTGCTCCTCCAATTTCCTCACTTCTTCCACATATGCCTCCATCAGCGGGCTCTGGTAATCCTTGTTAACTTGCTTTACTACAAGCCGAGAGTCTCCTCGGACAACCAATCTCTTAATCCCCAACTCTACCGCGATCCTGAGCCCGGCAAGGAGCCCTTCGTACTCAGCGGTATTGTTGGTGGCTTCCTCCCGGGGAAAGTGCATCTGAACAACGTACTTGAGGTGTTCTCCTATGGGGGAGACGAGGAGCACGCCTGCTCCGGCGCCCTGGAGTGAAAAGGCACCATCAAAGTACATGATCCAATCCTTGGGTACTTCTTTGTCAGGGAGGATGGTCCCTTGAATTTCTTCATCTGGTGCGGGCGTCCATTCTGTGATAAACTCCGCCAACGCTCTGCCTTGAATGGTGGAAGTGCTCTCATACTTTAGTCCAAAACTTGACAACTCCAGTGCCCATTCAACAATCCTGCCAGTGGCTTCGGGATTCCTCAGTATGCGTTGCAATGGGAAACGGGTAACAACCGTGATCTCATGGGCTTGGAAGTAGTGGCGCAGCTTCCTCGAGGCCATGATGAGGCCGAAGATCAGCTTTTGTACTCCGGAGTACCTTGATCTAGCCCCCTGCAATAGGGAACTGACAAAGTACACGGGCCGCTGCACCATCTTCTTCGCCATTTCTTTTGATCCGGTGTCGTCCACCTGCTGAGGTCCCCCTTGATCTGCGTAGGGTCCTGCCGCGTGTGTTTCTGTCTCTTCCCCGGTAGCACTGATAGCAGTCACTAACTCTTCTTCCGCTTCCCGCTGCGCCACCAGCGCTGCACTAACCACTTGATTTGTTGCTGCTAAATATAACAACAATGGCTCTTGTGGTTTAGGAGCGACAATGGTGGGGGTAGAGGAAAGGTACTTCTTCAAGTCTTGCAGCGCTGCATCTGCTTCCGGGGTCCACTTCATCGGGCCGGCCTTCTTCAGGATTTTGAAGAAAGGCAAGGCGCGCTCAGCGGACTTGGAGATGAACCTACTCAATGCGGCAACACATCCGGTCAAACGCCTGATATCCTTGATAGTCCTGGGTGCCTGTATCTGCTCAATCGCTTTAATCGTGTCGGGATTGGCTTCTATTCCTCGCTGAGACACAAAGAACCCAAGCAGTTTGCCGAATGGGACACCAAATACGCACATCTTAGGGTTGAGCTTCAGGTTGATCTTGCGTAAGTTCGCAAAAGTCTCTTCTAAATCTGATATGAGGGTAGCTTCGTCTTTGGTCTTGACTACAATGTCATCTATGTAGGCTTCCACGTTTCTGTGCAGTTGAGGTCCAAAACCAATTTGGACTGCTCTGGCAAAAGTTGAGCCATCACTCTTTAACCCGAAGGGCATACGCACAAAGCAGTACGTGCCACATGGGGTTATGAATGCGGTCTTCTCCTCGTCTTCCTTGGTCATGAATATCTGGTGGTACCCGGAGTAGGCATCCAAGAAGGAGAGCAAGTCACATCCGGAGGTTGAAACAACAATCTGATCTATGCGCGACAAGGGAAAAGGGTCCTTCGGGCAAGCCATATTCAGGTCAGTGAAATCTATGCACAGCCTCCATTTCCCATTAGCATTGCGCACCACCACCGGGTTTGCTAGCCAAGTTGGATGTAGTACTCCCCTGACCAGACCAGCCGCTTCAAGCTTCTTGATTTCCTCGGCAATGAACTGCTGCCGCTCCAAGGCTTGCTTCCTAACCTTTTGTTTGACGGGTCGGGCATGAGGGCAGAGAGCAAGGTGGTGCTCAATTACCTCCCTGGGAACACCGGGGATGTCAGATGGTTGCCAGGCAAACACATCGACATTTTCCCGCAAGAAGGTAATGAGCGTGCTTTCCTATTTGTCTGTAAGGGTGGCACTAATGGTGAAAGTACCGCCAGTGCCATCCTCCCATGCTGGGACTTTCTTTGTCTCAGGATAGGTGTCCTTGGTCTTCTTGCTAGTGGAGCTTTCCGGCAGGTCATCATCAGGTGCTACGCACTCCGAAGAGGCACGCTTCCCGGAGTCCTTGCCGGTGTTCCTGCTAGTCTTCTTTGAATCCTTTGTTTCCTTGGCAGGAGCTGGGAGTTCTGCTGCCTCAGCTGCTACCGCGTCACGATACATCTGATCTACACAGATAACTACATTTTTCTTGTCAGATGGGATGGAAATGATTCCAATGGGCCCTGTCATCTTCAAGGTATTGTAGGCATAGTGAGACGCCACCGTGAACTTTGCCAAGGCCGGGTGACCGAGGATTCCGTTATAGGGTAGAGGGATCTCAGCCACATCAAACACTATCCTCTCTATCCGGAAGTTCAGTTCTTCGTCAAATGTCACCGACAGCGTGATCTTCCCCTTGGGTCGACTCCTGCCAGGGTTGATCCCTTGGAAAGTGCCTGTAGCCACAAGCTCTTCGTCGAGGATCTGCAGTTTCTCAGCCACCTTAAGGGAGATCAAGTTCAATCCTGCCCCGCCGTCAACTAGCATCTTGGACACCTTGAGGTTTCGGATTGTCGGAGAAACAAACAATGGCAAGCATCCGACCGTAGTGGTACGGTCAGGATGATCCTCTTTGTCAAAGATGATAGGTGTGTGGGACCATTTGAGTGGCTTCCTAGATTCCGCAGTTGGCTCCACGGCATTGACCTCATGCACCCACTGTTTGAGCTGGCGATGAGAGTAATGCAAAGATGCACCCCCATCAACGCACATGACTTCCGTTGCCCTCTGAAATTCCCTGTCACTGGAATCCTCATCATCATCCTCATCCTCACTTATATCGTCAATTTCCTTCCTCTCATGGCCTCTGGCGGGTTTCTCCTTCTGTTGCGGGGTCTTGCCACGGCGGCCTTCTCTGCCACCACGGCCCTTCCCTGTAGTACCGTCTTGGCCTCTTTCCTTGTCTCGCTTCTCGTATTCGGCCTTCTGCTTCTCAACAAGTTGCTCGACTTGTCGGCACTCTTGGAGATCGTGGCCCTTGGTGCGATGGATTTTGCAATATGGCCCGTCGGACTTCCCAGTCTTCTCACCGGCGGCAGCCTCCCGGCAATCAGCGCACGCGGCAGCTCCCTTGCCGGGGGTTTCAGCTTTTGCCTTCTTGCCAGTGCTGAGGTCTCCGGAGCTCTCGACGGCGAACACCACCTTTCCCTTACGCTTCTTGTTGCGCTTCCTGCTCCTGCCCCTCGGGTCGGGAGCGTCGTCGTCGTCATAAGAGTCAACTTCGACGCTCCCTTCCTCCCTGGGTAGTCGCCTTCCCTCTTCAGCCCGGGCACCTTTATCTGCCAAGGTGTAAGGCTCATTGACAGTCTTTGGGAGCTTGACATTCATCTTGGCCCGCATCCTCTTGTTGCGCACGTTCGAATGAAACGCGGCAATCACCGCGGCAGGGTGTATCTCAGGGATGTTGCGATGTACCCGGCTGAACCTCTGAATATATTTCCTCAAGGTTTCTCCCTCCTTCTGTGGGAGGACCCGGAGGTCGCTGGGTTGACCTGGTTCTTGGTGACCACCCGTGAAGGCACCAACGAACTCGTTGCACAGGTCTGCCCAGGATGAGATCGAATTCTCTGGTAGGTGCATCAGCCACGATCTCACATTTGGCTTAAGTGCCAATGGGAAATAGTTGGCAAGCACCTTTTCATCTCTTCCTCCTGCTGCTTGGACGGCTATCGTGTATATGCCCAAGAACTCTGCCGGATTCAGCTTCCCGTCATATTTCTCCGATAGCTTGGGCTTAAAAGCCCGGGTCGACGGCCAGCGGACCCGTCGCAGCTCGCTAGTGAAGGCAGGGCAGCCGACCTCATAAGGAAGGTACCCGCCAGCACTGGGCGCGGGGTCGCCGGCGTCTGGACTGTTACGCTTGTCGGATTGACGGTGCACTTCTCGGCGTTGCTCGATGGTGATGCACGCGTCCTCCTTCCGCCGGTCTTCAAGGACCCGCCGTTGATCCCGGTGGCCGCGCGGGCCGGACGAGACTATGGATGCCTCGTCGCGTTCGTCAAATTGTGAAGTTTGCTACAGTTGCCTCTGAGCTGGCTGCCGTGGAGGGGATTGCACCGTTGGTGTGACCCCTTCGATGCGCTCGCCGCCCCCGGCCGCTACTGCCGTTCGTGTACGTCGCGACGGCTCCGAATGCTGGGTCTTGTTGGCTTCAACAAAGGAAATCAAACATTGAATGGTGGCTCTCCATTCATCCATCTTGTCAGCTGCTGGCATGAAGTTGAGCAGCATCTGGACTCACGCCATGGCTTCCCTAGTTGAGTCAGGCATGGCGAAGGAAGCGGACCGCGACATCGCTCGACTCTTGGTTGGGCCAAGAGAAGCGTCGCCGCGCTCTCGACGCCGCGCGCCACTCTCCGGGGCCACATGACGCGCAGGAGGCCGAGCTTGCAAGTTTGTGACTCCGCCCGGCACTCTGCCTTGTTCTGCACGGGGCGTACGGCAGGTGGTTCCGCCGGCAACGGCCGTCGCTGAAGGATCGCGACTCGCACCAGACCGGGCGGCGCCGTGGTGGCCACGGCCGTCGGTGTGGCGGGGAGGTGAAGAATGGTTGTTCCCCTCGCCCACGACGCCAGGGACTGGCTTGCCAAGTTGTTATTGTGGTTGCTCCTCTCCGGCGTTTCCCACTCCATCTCCGGCCATAGGGGACTCGACGGGGGCGCCGCCTGCGCCGGCCAAGTCGCCCACGGCGCCCGCCTCGCTTGCGGCCGCTGCGGTATCGACGACGCCCGCGGCCGCATGCGAGGGAGACTTCGAAGCGGAGGGATGCGTAGCTACACCGGATTTCTTCTTGGGAGCCATTGTCGATGAAGGTGAAGATCAACACACTGACACGATCTCAGGTTTGCGCCGATGCAGCGCCCCCTACCTGGCGCGCCAAAGATGTCGGGGCGAGAGATGCACACGATCACCTATGGGACCATCGGTCCCTTTGTGGTTCGGCAGGGGCATGGACGTAGGCACAAAGAGCAGAGACAGTGAGGCGACGCGGCGGTTTACCCAGGTCCGGGCCACTGTGAAGCATAAAACCCTACTCCTGCTTTGTGGGTGGATTGATCAGAGGAACACGATGAACGTACAGTGCTCCAGCCCGGCAAGGGATGCCTTCGGGGAAGCAACTACGCGTGTATAAGTGTCTCGAGGATCCAAATCCTGAGCTAGGTTGCCTTGGGCCTCCTTTTCTAGCACAAGGGGCAACCACAGTGGCAAACCGACAAAGTCTGATGATTAGATAGCTAGGCAGAGCTTATCATACCTAACTCTGACATTAAAGACAAAAACCATCATTGGTGGCCTAGGTGGCGTGCGGGGGTGCGTCCCCGGCAAGCTTACGCCACCGCTTTAGCTAACCATCGTCCTTCAGCTTGACACGTCCGTGGACGGGTGTCAAGGAGGTGCAGCTAATCTTCCATCGCGTCGACACGTGCTTAGTGAGAGCTTCTAAGCCACTTGGGGGCTCGACACCACATCGACAAGTGATTGGCCTTGTGATGAGGTGGAGCGGCGACTGCACAGTTCGAGCCTGCCAGGCGGATGGCTTGCCGGGCCTTCATGGAGGAGTGCGTGTCCCGGTTCCCGGCAAGCGTTGGAGTCGTGCTTGGTGCACGGCAGCCTAGGCCTAGGCTGCCGCGTCAGGTTGCTGGAGTCTTGACTTGGTTGCCTGCCGGGATAATGTTGATGCCACGGGGTCTTTACTACTACTGCTTGTGCATAAGTCAAGGGGCACTGGGTACCCCTGTTCTAGTGCACCGATAGCATGCATCTAGAGTATTAAGTAAAACAGAGTAATGCTTGGAGAATGATGACATGATGTAGACAAAGTAAACTCAATCAATATGAATTAACCCCATCATTTTACCCTTAGTAGCAGCAACACAAAGACGTATCTTGTCCCCTACTTTGTCACTGGGATATAGAAACTCGTCAGGTTGAACCTACCACAACACACCACTCCCATCGAAGAAATATCAATCTAGTTGGCCAAACTATCTCAATAGATCGGAGAGCATTACGAAGCTATAATTATCATGCAAATAAGAATCATAGTAATCAGATTTGACTCAAATACTTTTCATGAATAATCTGAACAAAAACCCACAATCGGATCCCAAAAAATGCACCATACAAAGGGATTACATCGGATAGATGAAGGCAAAGTTGCGATGAACGTTGTATTGAATATCAAGAGAGAGGGAGCGAGAGATTGCCATCTAGGTACTACCTACAGACTCGTAGGTCTGTGGTGAACTACTCACACATCTTCATGAGGGCAGCAAGGTTGATGAAGAGGCCCTCCATGATCGATCCCCCCGGCTGTGTGATGGAACGGAGCTCTAGATGGGCTCCCGTCGGAACAGAGACTTGCAGCGGTGTAAAATGTGTTTCGGGACCTCCTCTAGGCTTTTTGGGATATTAGATAATTTATAGGCCAGAGAGGGACGTCGGGAGAGCCACGAGGGGGGCACCACATATCAGGGTGTGCCACCCTAGGGCGCGCCCTGATGTGTGGTGGATCCCTCGTGCACCTCCGAGACTCCTCCCAAAGCTTCCAGGTCTTCTTTTGGTCCAGAAAAAACCATCAAAAAGTTTCGTGGCAATTGGACTTCGTTTGGTATTGTAACCTGAAAAGTAAAAAACATGCAGAAAACAACAACTGGCACGTGGCACTGGGTCAATAGGTTAGTGCTTAAAAATATTATAATTTGGTAAACAAATGCCCAAAAAGTATCCTAGACTGATAATATATCAGCATGGAACAATAAAAAATTATAGATACATTGGAGACGTATCAGCATCCCCAATCTTAATTCCTGCTCGTCCTCGAGTAGGTAAATGATAAAAATAGAATTTTTGATTTGACATGCTACCCATTATGTAATCTTTTGTATGTATGCTCATTGAGAAACGATGAATTAACAAACATTGACATAACAATATTTATAAGTATAAGAAACAAAATCATTGATTTTTTCAAAGTATATGATACTAAAAGAATGTTTACCCCCATTCATCTTATTATATTAGCAAGGCATGACTCCGTCTTCACCACATCAATACAAATGTTAAGCACCACGGTGTCCAAGTCAGGTAATTGGATCGTGCTTTTTCAGTATGCATCAACTTTTATACTTCACGCAATACATGAACGTGAACCATTGGACATAGCATGTAGGTGGAATAGAATATGATGGTAGATATCAAAGGGGTAAAAAGTGGAGAAGATAGTCTCACATCAATTAGGCATACCAACGAGCTATGGAGATGCCCATCGATAGATGTCAATGCAAGTAGTCGGGATTGCCATGCAAATGATGCACTAGAGCTATAAGTGTATGAAAGCTCAACTGAAGCTAAGGGGGGTGTGCATCCAACTTGCTTGCTCATGAAGACCTCAGGCATTTGAGGAAGCCCATCATCGGAATATACAAGCCAAGTTTATAATTAAAAGGTAATTCCCACTAGCATATGGAAGTGAAAAAACAGGAGACTCTCTGTATGAAGAACATGGTGCCACTTTGTGGCACAAGTGTGGTAAAGGATAGTAGAAAATTCCCTTCTCTCTTTTTCTCTCATTTATTTTCTCTTTTTTTTCATGGTGGGCTTTTCTTTTCTTTTTTATTTTCTTTTTGACTCCCCCATTTATATTTTTTCATATGGTGGGATCATTTGGCCTCCCCCATTTTTTATTTTTCGTCCGGAGTCTCATCCCGACTTGTGGAGGAATCATAGTGTCGTGGTTTTGTCACAGCAGATGTCCTCGTGCAAGGACTTAGGTGTGAGGCCATCGCCGACGGGTGGCGACTTCAAAGAGATCGAACGAGAACGGGAGGCGGGTTTACCCAGGTTCGGCCCCTCCAACGGAGGTAATAGCCTACGTCCTGCTTTCGTGTGTAGATTAATGGAGATCTCGATTACAAGGATGTGGTATCGCTAACCTAGCTTTTAGAGGGTGTCTAACTTGATCTTTCTACCATAGAGACTCGCCTTTATATATAGGTCGAGACCCTAGGGCTTACAACAGAGTCCAAGCCTTCGTGCGGCTCGTAATCTAGCATGTCTCTATTACATCTTGTCTTCCTAGTAAAGAGTCCATCGACGCCTCAAGCCTTGTGGGCTTCAAGCCGCCAATCCTCTTGTGCTTGGGCCACCGGTGGCAGCTTGCCCATTAACTTCTTGTTGTCTTATCTTCATGGTGCGGTCTGTCTTAATCTTGACCTCAGAGCCACCACCTCATCGATCCGGCCCAATAGGGCGGGTCATACCATGAGATACATCCCCGACATTAGGCCCCAGATAGATTTGAATGCATTCATGTCAATTTCCCTTGTTCTTCTTTGGCGGCTCAAGACCTATATCCACTGCTGGCTTAAAACGCCGGCTCGCAACACTTCCAGACTTGCCATTCTTCCAATGTTCATCTTTAATGACATCACCTTTTGCTGACCATTGTTTCCTCCAGTCGTCATGGCCAATCTTTCGAAAACCGCTCCAAATCCAGGCCAATGCGAAAATCGAGGCGCACTTCTAGCCACAAATTTACTGCAGCCGTTTCGTCCTTCCACCGCGCCACTTCGCTCTCTCCCTCATAAATAAGTCCACTGTGCCTCCACAGTAATTTTCTATCGTCTTCTTCCTTCCAACTCTTCCTCGTCCGAGCTTCGCCGGAGCACCGCACGCACCTCCAGAGTCTTCTGCTCCTTCTTCATCATTTTCGGGACTTCTTCGCAATCGTCGGAGTGGGCGTGACCATCTCCATTCCCATCACAACAGACTCAGGTACCAGTCTCTCCTCATTAGGGTTCGATTCGTTCTTCATTCACACCGAGTTCATCATGTTCATCGCATACGTAGCTTGTAGATCTGTGCATCTAATTATGCTTCTTAATACTGCATAGCTTTCAGTTTAGTCTCTGCCTTATTTGCCCCAAAAATAGATCTAAGAACAGGCCGCCCAGAACATCCCTTGAACGCCGTAGTCTCAACCCGTCCATCCGTAAGAAAACATATTACTTCATTTTCCCTTATTTGCTAGATCCATTCAAAAGAGAACTTCCTCATAAAGCTGTTTATGGAACACTTCATTTCGTTAAGTGTTTTGTCGAACTATGCTTCCTCCTTTCTTGACTTTGCCGGCTCAAGGCAACAAACTAATTCTAAGTGATTTACGTCCCATGCGGGCTCATTTTCTTCATTGACTTTGCAGCTGTGTTTCTTAACTCACCATGGCACCCAAGAATTCCAAAGCTTGCAACTGGGCCAAATCCAAAGAATCCCGGCTTACTTTGGACAATCTGGTGGATCAGGGCTTTTTGCCGGCTAAAAAAGTCATAAAATGGCGAGCTCCTGAAGAAGAGTCGGCTCCACAGCCACAGCAAGGAGAAGTCATTGTTTTTACTAATCATCTCCGTAGAGGATTTCATCCCCCTGTCTCAATGTTCTTCAGAGACCTTCTACATTTTTTCGAACTCAGGCCCCAGGACATCAGCCTCAACTCCATGACCAATATATGCCAATTTCAAGTTTTATGCAAAGTGTACCTCCAAATTGAGCCGTCCGTGACCTTCTTCAGGGAACTTTTTTACATCAGCCGCCAAACTGAAGTAAAAATGGTTCTGCCTACGAACTTGGCGGGGTTTCTATCCAGAAGAGGAAGAATGTCGGCTTCCCTGAATCAAAACAGGTGAGTCATCCCAAGGGGTGGAATAAGACTTGGTTCTACTGCAAAAATACCGCTCCAAAGGGTGAGAATCCCCTGCCGGGTTTCAGACCTGACAGGCTGAGTAACAAGGTAAAATTTCTGGGTTGGCCAACTGATGAGGAAATGGCTCCATCAACTCCTCTCCACACAAAGTTGAGAGCCTTGACCGCACATAGTTTGACCGGAATCGATTTGATCCGCTGTTGGTTAAGGTGGCAGATCCAGCCTGTTAGCGTGAGGGGCGGCTTGATGTGTGAATATTCTGGCGACTCGTCAGACCCTCAACGCTTTTCTCATAAGGACCTGACTGATGCTGCGCTTAACAGAGAAACAAAAAGATTCTTCTCTGACCCTAAGGAGCAATGCAGTGTAACCGGCTTGGGACCATTTTATCTGCTCAATGCGCCTCCTCTGGTATTTTGATCTTTTACACTGCCCATTATTTTACTCTTACCAGCCGTATCTCACTACGTGTTTTTGCAGGAGTAATCTCTTTTCTGGAAAGTCTCCTCTCAAACCCGTGCTCGCTCATCGGGTAACGAAGATGACCCGGCCCTTGTGTCATCTTCCGAGGAAGAATCTGAGGTAGAGACCGACTCTCTTGGCCGCCTATTTTTTGAGCTTGCTGATGTGCCTTGTTCCCAGGATGACTCAGATTCTAATCAAGCCTGCGAGATTGAGGTAACTTTTATATCTTCCAATTCAGATACATCAGCTCCTAAAAAACCAAAACGAGCCGTTCGGAAGGTTAAACTGACTCATCCAAATATTTATTTGGCTTCCAATTCCCTTTTGAAGAGAACACAACTTGCTAGCTCGTCCAAATGTAAACTCCGGGCTGATTCAGACGATTCAGAACATAGCTTGTCTGAGACGCCTCCGGCTCAGAAGCCACCCTTCGAGGTGCCTCATAGTCCAACCGAATCTTATCCTAAAGCCGTCTTACTTATACAACCTCTTAGTCCTTCGAACTCGTTTTACCAGGCTGCCTCTTCATCTTCGGATGATTCGACGGCCACGCAACTTCCTTCTTTTACTATCAACCATGGGTAAGTCTCTGAACTTACAATTGTCTACTTATTTTAATCTCAAACCTTGAGCTATGCTTTCCTTAACATAATACTTAATCTTTGCCACCGTAGGGCCAAGGCCACCTCGTCCAAGAAAGTTGGCGGATCATCCTATGGCACCATAGACTGCAATACGTCAGTATTTTCACCAATGAGAACTGACCTTTCTGTAAAAGAGGGTCCGGATAGGACTACTAAAGCAGTAGATGATATTGAGATGCCTAGACCGAATGAGCCGGTTTTCATGGACATACAAACTGAGGCTCAGGATGCATCAGATGAGCCGTCTGCGAGACCACCCAACCCAACTTGCTCTTCTAATCCGGTAGCTCACTTGAATGACCCCAAGAGTTCAGTAGGATCAGACCAACCAGATGTTATCATTATGGAGGAAATGTATCAAGTCCCAATTGCATCCACTTCCTTGGCTAAAATCGTGGCTAAAGAAGAACAGGCTGATTTAAACAAAGGGAAAGAGATTCTGGAACTTCCTGAATTGTCAATGCTTGGTACTGAAGATTTACACCAACAGTTCTTAACTCGGCTGTCGGAGAGCCGGGGAATTGAAGTGAGTATGATAAATACCATGAAGAAGAAATATGAGGTATACTTCCTTGTTAGTTATAAATGGTCATTAGCCTCCAAGAACCAATTTACTATGTTAAACTCGGTCAGAAAACACTCTGGTTTATACCTGTAGCCCCTAAGGGCCGGCTCATCTTCATGAGATGAGTCGGGTCTTGTAATATTTTGAAGATTTCGACCTGTAGCCCCCAAGGGCCGGCTCATCTTCATGAGATGAGTCGGGTCTTTATCATATCAGTCTGTATAAAACTGATATGCATTAGCCCCCAAGTGTAAAGGATACTGCTTGCAGTTTACTTGGGACTTGATATAAAGTATTCGCCGGAAGACGGTTTAAGGTTGTCAGTAAGAATTTCTGCTGATATTCTATTCTTACTTCTTCCAGGAACATGTTGAGGATGGTGAATCGATTGCTGTCGAGCTTCAACAACGGCTTAAGAAAGAGATGATGCTAAAATCTGATGCTCAACTTATGGCGGCTCATTTTGAAGAGTCTGCATGCCAAGCCAACGAGCGCTTGAACCAAGCCATAAAGTTGTTTGAAGCTGAGAAAGCCACTCTTGAAAAACGTGCGGACAAAGCAGAAAAGAAACTTGAGCCGTTGCAGGAAAAGTATGCCACTCTTGTCAAAGAGATAAATGAACTACTGACGGCAATCTTTGGTACGTGTTTTTCTTCCTTCAATATGCCGGCTTGTAATTGAATGACGACTCATCCGCCTTTACTTGTTTTCCAGGACGAACAAACCATAACCTTGTATCACCCCCCCTTGTGAAGTTGAAGGCAATTTTCTCCCATATAGAGAAACTTTTTACTGGCTCTGTATATTCTATCATGGCGGTGAAAAATCTGAAGCATACTCCAATAAATTTCAAGGATATGTTGAAACAACTTTCCACTGTTCCCCAATGGGTGACTGAGACCCGGAAATCTACCGCTCAAAAAGGTGCTAACATGGCCCTAGCTCGAGCAAAAGCCTATCTGCCAGAATTTGATGTGGAGCATCTATAAGGCGGCTTTCCTGAATTTAAACTTGATGGCTCCGCATTCACTCATGCAGATTATGTGAAGTGCATCACGGATACGCGTCATCCGGCGACTTTAATAGCTGACGGGATTGATCTAACGAAATATCATGCTGCATACACCCATGACAATGAACGTATGAACCCGCCCAAGGATGACCCGACAGAGTTAATTCCTCCACGATACAAAGGATTTGTTGCCTCCGAAGCTAGTTCATCATCTTCTACTGAGAAAACTTCAAATTTCCAGTCGTTGAACTCAATTCGGTGGCAACACAAGGACCAAAAATTTGACGAGGATGACAACACGGTTGGTGCTGACCCAAAGGCAGCCGATGAGAGGTCATGAAAGGTGAACGAGTCGTTGTGACGAGTCAGCCCCCATGTCGCCATAAAAACTTTGGTATTTTGAAGCTCCCTTGCGGGCTTGTAATAATGGTAGATTTGAAACCTTCTGTGAATTTGTGGTCATGCCATCGTGCATGTATGTTTATTTGCTGGTGTTCAGTCCTTCAAACTGTGATTTTACTCTTTTCCCTTTTATGCATTAATCCTTATGCTTTAAACAAGCATTGATCCAAGACGAAAAACTTGGCAGTTCAGGTATGAACCATTCTGAAAGTGATACTAAGCCTGAAACTTTCAGCATAATAAAAACCATTGTATTATTAGGCCGGCTCAATGAGACTCGGCGAAAAAGAGACTGACTTTCGAGGCTCAAGTCTTGCTTCATTGAAGTGGGTATGATAACCCAGGGTTTATCCTAGCTCTCTGTATGCCGGCTCTCTCATGACATAGCCAATGTTTTAACCTTGGAAAGTTCAGGGTCCTAAGGAGGATTGACTTGCAAGAGTTCATGGCGTCATATGATCAGAGTCGCATGGAGCATACAGGCAGGTTTAACCACTTATTATGGCATCTTTGCCAGGTCAAAAGGGTGAGAAAGCTAAACTTGTTGAGTTAGAAGCCACCAGGTGACCTATGTTTCAAACAATAAAGACTCATGCTCATATTTAGGCTGAAATGACAGGGACCCCGAGTTTTGGGGGTGCCGGCTTTATTATATTTGAACATGAGAGAAAATTTACAGAATGTGTAAAAAAGGGAAAATTGCATAGAGAGAGAGAGAGAGAGAGAGGGAGAGAGAGAGACGATGGCCCTAAGTATAATAAGGTCGTAGCTGAGCTATGTTCCAAGGGCGACCTGTTTCCTCCTCAGAAGTGTATTTTCCTTCTCGCAAGTCCACCAGGTAATATGAACCATTGTTAATGTTCTTGCTGACGACAAAAGGACCCTCCCAGGGTGGTGAAAGCTTATGCATCCCCGTCTGATCTTGAATCAGGCGCAATACAAAGTCGCCTTCTTGAAAAGTTTGGCTTCGGACCCTATGGCTATGATAGTGACGCAAGTCCTGTTGATAAATGACGGATCTGGACACAGCCAAATCACGTTCTTCTTCCAGGGCATCCAAAGAATCTTGTCGTGCTTGTTCATTATCCGCCTCAACATAAGCAGTGACTCGAGGTGAGTCATGACGAATATCACTTGGCAAAACCGCCTCGGCCCCTTATACCAAAAAGAAAGGTGAATATCCAGTGGACCTATTTGGCGTGGTGCGGATGCTCCAGAGCACACCAGGAAGTTCTGCAACCCAACAACCCGGAGTACGCTCAAGTGGTACCATAAGCCGAGGTTTAATTCCCTTGAGGATCGCCTGATTGGCTCGTTCAGCTTGTCCATTGGACTGGGGATGCGCCACCACTGCCAAGTCAAGCCGGATATGTTCTCGCTGGCAAAACTGCTCCATAGCTCCCTTGGATAAATTGGTACCATTATCAGTGATGATGCTATGAAGGTAGCCTAAACGATTTTTTTTCAAGAACCTGACTGCGGTTTCTGTATCACAACTACTTATTGGCTCCGCCTCAACCCACTTGGTAAATTTATCAACCGCCACCAAAAGATGGGTCTTCTTGTCAGAGGATGGTTGGAACGGTCCTAAAATATCAAGCCCCCAAACCACGAAAGACCAAGTAATCGGAATCATGCGTAGCTCCTGAGCCGGCACATGAGCCTGTCTACCAAATTTCAAGCATCCGTCGCACTTACGCACAATTTCCTCCGCGTTTGCATGGGCCGTGAGCCAATAAAATCCATGCCGGAAAGCCTTTGCCACTAGGGATCTTGAGCCGACATGATGTCCACAATCACCGGCGTGGATCTCATTAAGAATTTCCTGGCCTTCCTCGGGGGAAACACAACGCTGGAAAACACCGGTGCTGCTTCGTCGATGTAACTCGCCGTTGACAATGGTCATAGACTTGGACCGGCGGATGATCTATTGTGACATGACTTCGTCATCTGGAAGTTCTCCTCGGGTAAGATATGCCAGATAAGGTACCGTCCACTCCGGGGTGGCATGATGAGCCGCCACTAATTGTGCCTCTGGATCTGGGATAGCGATATCTTCCTCCGAAGGCAGCTGGATAGAAGGATTATGAAGGACGTCTAAGAAAATGTTAGGGGGAACCGGCTTTCTCTGTGAGCCGAGTCGCGATAAAGAGACTGCCGCCTCATTGAGCCGGCGATCTATATGCTCGACTTGATAGCCTTGAAAATGACCCGCCACATCTGACACCGCTCGACAATAAGCCACCATCAGAGGGTCCTTAGAGTCCCAAGTCCCTGAAACCTGTTGGGCCATCAAATCTGAGTCGCCAAAACACCTGACCCGGCTTAGGTTCATCTCCTTCGCTATCTTAAGCCCGTGAAGGAGAGCCTCGTACTCTGCTGCATTGTTGGTGCAAGGGAACATGAGTCGCAGTATGTAACAAAACTTGTCACCTCGAGGGGATGATAATATGACTCCAGCCCCTGAGCCCTCCAGCTGCCTGGATCCGTCAAAATGTATAGTCCAATAAGTGTTATCTGGCCTGTCCTCCGGGATTTGCAACTCTGTCCAGTCATTGATGAAATCCACTAACGCCTGGGACTTGATTGCAGTTCGAGGCACGTATTTCAGGTGATGGTCGCCTAGCTCAATCACCCACTTAGCAATTCATCCGGTGGCCTGCCGGTTCTGTATGATATCGCCAAGGGGCGCCGAACTAACCACTGTGATTGGATGCTCCTGATAATAATGTTTCAGCTTCCGACTTGCCATGAAGATCCCTTACACAAGTTTTTTCCAATGAGGTTAACACTATTTAGACAAGGTTAAAACCTCGCTGACAAAATAAACCGGATGTTGAACTGGATACTCCTTGCCTTCTTCTTTCCGCTCCATGACTACGGCCACACCTACCACCTTGGAATTAGCGGCGACATACATGAGCATTGACTCTTTCTTGGTGGGAGCAGCCAAGAAAGGCGGGTTAACCAATTGTTTCTTGAGCGCCTCAAAAGCTTCATTGGCAGCATCGATCCATTTGAAGTCGCCTGTTTTCTTAAGAACCTGGTAAAAAGGAATAGCTTTGTCCCCCAGGCGGCTTATAAAACAACTCAGGGCCGCGATGCGACCCGCCAGGCGTTGGACCTGGTTGATATTTGCTGGAGGGGCTAGTGAAGTCACTGCTTCAATTTTCTCCGGGTTAACCTCAATGCCACGTTCAGACACCAGAAAACCCAACAGCTTGCCCGCGGGCACACCAAAAATGCACTTAGCCGGTTGAAGTTTCATCTGGTACACACGAAGGTTACCAAACGTCTCCTTGATATCATCCAAGAGCGTTTCCTTCTTATGAGATTTACTACGATGTCATCCACATAAGCGTGAACATTCCGCCCAATCTGAGGTTGGAGACAGTTCTGAACACACCGTTGATAAGTCGCCCCAGCGCTCTTAAGTCCGAAAGGCATGGAGACATAACAGAACGCACCGAAAGGAGTAATAGAGGCTGTCTTTTCCTGGTCCTCGACGGCCATCTTGATCTGGTGATAGCCGGAGTAAGCGTCCAGGAAACACAGTCGCTCGCAACCCGCCGTAGAATGAATGATTTGATCAATATGCGGGAGAGCAAAAGGATCCTTCGGGCAAGCCTTGTTCAAATCTGTATAATCAACACACATGCGCCATGTGCCATTCTTTTTCAGAACCAACACTGGGTTGGCCAGCCATTCCTGGATGAAAAACTTCAACGATAAACCCGGCAGCTAGGAGCCGGGCTACCTCCTCCCCAATGGCCTTGTGTCTCTCCTCATTGAACCTCCGTAGGTACTGGCGCACTGGTTTCATTTTAGGATCCACAATAAGGTGGTGCTGAACGAGTTCTCTCGGGACTCCAGGCATGTCAAAAGGCATCCATGCAAAGATATCTCGATTCTCACGGATGAACTCGATGAGCGTGCTTTCCTATTTTGGATCTAAGCCGGTCCCTATAATGAACTGCTTGGATGAGTTGCCCGGTGTGAAGTCTATTAGCTTAGTATCTTCGGACGGCTTGAATTTAAGTGGAGGCTCTGACTCGGTATTAGGCTTCTTGAGAGGGCTCATATCAGCTGGATCCACGTTGGCGGTGTAGAACTTTAACTCCTCGGCCGCACAAGCTGACTCGGTGTAAGCCGCGTCTCCTTCTTCACATTCCTGAGCTATCTTACGGCTTCCATCAACAGTGATAGTCCCCTTGCGTCCAGGCATTTTGAGCTTGAGGTAAATGTAACATGGCCGAGCCATGAAGCTGGCGTAAGCCGGCCGTCCAAAGAGGGCGTCATAAGGGATCTTTATCTTGACCACCTCGAACATCAAAGGCTCGCACCTGTAGTCATATTCATTACCAAAAGCAACATCGAGTTTGATCCACCCGATCGGGTAAGCCGACTTTCCAGGAACAATCCCATGAAAGACTGTTGTGGAGGGAAGCAATGAACTTTCAGACAGGTTCATGCGGTGAAAAGTCTCATAATACAGGATATTGATGCTGCTGTCCCCATCCATAAGGACCTTGGTCAGAGTGTAACCGCCGACTTGAGGTGCCACCACCAACGCTAACCCGCCAGGGTTGTCAACCCGGGGAGGATGGTCTTCCCTTCTCCAGATGATCGGATGCTCGGACCAGTTGAGGTATTTGGGTACTGCCGGCTCTGCCATGTTGACCGCCCTGCTCCTGACCTTGCTATCGCGCTTGCAGGTGTTGGTGGTGAAAACGTGATACTGGCCGTGACTCAATTGCTTTGACTTTCTCAGGGGAAACTGGTTATGGTGATGGCGCCGAAACTTAGCCGCCGAAACCTCGTGCGATAGGTTTGACCCGCCAAGCACCGGCGAGTCTCGAGCCACTTCAATTCCCGTTGCAGAGGTAGCGGCGGTAGGGGGCGATTCTCGGGACTTACCGAAAACCTTGGCGTCATGGTTTGGACGAGGGTGAGGACGGCCAGGTTGTCGGTGCCGAGCCGGCTCGACAAGGTTGGAGCAGATGTCCGGCTCGGGGACTATTGCACTGATCTGGCCGATGAAGACTTGGATCTTGCCGAAGGGGACCTGGTACCCGTACTCAATTGAGTCGGACTCGGGGCCCCAGCCTGAGTCGTCGATGTAGATCTTGCTCCGGCGGCTCCTGGTCATACGACCCATCACGTAGCTCCCGAAACCCGGAAGAGCTCCCTTTGAGAACCTAACCCCGCCAGGGGAAGGCCCCACGGTGGGCGCCAACTGTCGTGGTTTTGTCATGGCAGATGTCCTCGTGCAAGGACTTAGGTATGAGGCCATCGCCGATGGGTGGCGACTTCAAAGAGATCGAACGAGAAAGGGAGGCGGGTTTACCCAGGTTCGGCCCCTCCAACGGAGGTAATAGCCTACGTCCTAATTTCGTGTCTAGATTAATGGAGATCTCGATTACAAGGATGTGGTATCGCTAACCTAGCTTTTCAAGGGTGTCTAACTTGATCATTCTACCCTAGAGACTCGCCTTTATATATAGGTCGAGACCCTAGGGCTTACAACAGAGTCCAAGCCGTCGTGCGGCTCGTAATCTAGCATGTCTCTATTACATATTGTCTTCCAAGTAAAGAGTCCATCGACGCCTCAAGCCTTGTGGGCTTCAAGCCGCCAATCCTCTTTTGCTTGGGCCACCGGTGGCGGCTTGCCCATTAACTTCTTGCTGTCTTGTCTTCATGGTGCGGTCCGTCTTAATCTTGTCCTTAGAGCCGCCACCTCATCGACCCGGCCCAATAGGTCGGGTCATACCATGAGCTACATCCCTGACATATAGTCTCCATCATCCTTTCCTCACTGGGACAATGCTCTAATAAGGATGATCATCACACTTTTATTTACTTACAACTCAATATGAAAAACTAATAGGACGATATGACTCTATATGAATGCCTCTGGCAGTGTACCAGGATGTGCAAGATCTAGCATGACATGTATCAAAAATAGGATGAACGGTGGCTTTGCGACAAATACTATGTCAGCTCTATATGATCATGCAAAGCAATATGATGATGAACGAACTAGTCATGTGAAGTGACGCTAGAATTTGCATGACAATATATCTCGGAATGGCTATGGAAATGCCATGATAGGTAGGTATGGTGGCTGTTTTGAGAAAGATATAATGAGGCTTATGTGCTACAGAGCGTATCATGTCACGGGGTTTGGATGCACCGGCGAAAGTTGCACCAATCCTCGAGGTGAGAATGGGCTATGCACGGTACCGAAGAGGCTAGCAAATATGATAAGATGAAAATGCGTATGTCCATGGTATCACATTAGTCATAAAGAACTCATATACTTATTGCAAAGTTTTATTAGTTTTATCATAAATCAAAGTACTACTCGCTTGCCCCGAGGGAGGAGGTTGGGAGGAGTTAACCATCGCGCGCCCCTGACTCGAAACAATAGTAGGATTTTAACGAGGAATAGAAATGCTCACACATCATCACCATGCCTCTTTAATTTTAGATGAAAAAAAATTTAACACCTCTTAATATTGACACTTCTACGAATCAATAATTGTGAACTCACACTTTTTTCATATTACCACATTAATGTCATTAACCCGAAATTTCTCTATATGTGCTGCATGATGGTTTTGATTATCACTCATTGAATACCTATTATTTTTGGACTAGTCTTATGACCAATGCAAATTACCGTCACTATTCATTAACTCTTAAACAAATATAAGTGAAGAAAGAGAGCATATTATTTCTATAAAATCTACATGCCGCCGTGCTCAAAAAGACATAAGTGAAGTACTAGAGCAACCGCCAAGCTGAAAAAATATAAGTGAAGCACATAGAGTATTCTAACAAATTATGATGAAGGTGTCTCTCTCTCAATTAGGGGTGTCCAGAAAACTATGATTGTCGTAAACTCAAAGTAAAAGCAAACAAAAGCAAACGATGCTCCAAGCAAAACACATATCATGTGATGAATAGAAATGTAGCTCCAAGTGACATACCAATGGATTGAGACGAAAGAGGGGATGCTGCGTTGGTTTTCCTTGAAGAGGAAAGGGTGATGCAGCAAAGTAGATAAGTATTTCCCTCAGTTTTGAGAACCAAGGTATCAATCCAGTAGGAGGTACAAGCAAGGCCCCAATCTATGCACCTGCACAAACAATCAAACACTTGCACCCAACACTATAAAGGAGTTGTCAATCCCTTCACGGTCACTTGCAAGGATGAGATCCGATAGAGATAGATATAAAAGATTACTAAAACGATAATTAAAATAAAAGTAAATAAATTGCAGCAAAGTATTTTTGTGTTTTTTAGTTTATATATCTGAAAATATAATATGGAAAATAGACCTGGGGGCCATAGGTTTCACTAGAGGCTTCTCTCTTGAAGGAAAATAATACGGTGGGTGAACAAATTACTGTCGAGCAATTGATAGAAAAGCGCATAGTTATGACGATATCCAAGGCAATGATTATGCATATAGGCATCACGTCCGTATCAAGTAGACCGAAACGATTCTGCATCTACTACTATTACTACACACATCGACCGAATCCTGCCTGCATCTAGAGTATTAAGTTCATGATGAACAGAGTAATGCATTAAGTAAGATGACATGATGTAGAGGGATAAACTCAAGCAATATTATGAAAACCCCATCTTTTTATCCTTGATGGCAACAATACAAATACGTGCCTCGCTACCCCTACTTTGTCACTGGGTGAGGACACCGCAAGATTGAACCCAAAACTAATCACTTCTCCCATTGCAAGAATTACCAATCTAGTTGGCCAAACAAAACCAATAACTCGAAGAGACTTACAAAGATATGAAATCATGCATATAAGAATTCAGAGAAGATTCAAATAATATTCATAGATAACATGATCATAAACCCACAATTCATCGGATCTCGACAAACACACCGCAAAAGAGTATTACATTGGATAGATCTCCATGAAGATCATGGAGAACATGGTATTGAAGAACATAGAGAGAGAAGAAGTCATCTAGCTACTAGCTATGGACCCAAAGGTCTGAGGTAAACTACACACGCATCATAGGAAGGGCAATGGTGTTGATGTAGAGGCCCTCCGTGATCGAATCCCCCTCCGACAGATAGCCGGAAAAGGCCCCAAGATGGGATCTCACGGGAACAGAGGCTTATGGCGGCGGAAAAGTATTTTTGTGGCTCCCTTTGGTATTGGGGGAATATTTCTGAATTTATAGGCGAAGAGTTAGGGTTGGAGGAGCTACGGGGGGCCCACAAGCCAGGGGGGCGCGCCCTGGTGGCTTATGGCCCACCCGTAGGTCTTCTGGCCTCTTATCCAATCCTCCTGGGTTCCTTCTGGTCCAAGAAAAATCAGCGAAGAATTTTATTCCGTTTGGACTCCGTTTGATATTCCTTTTCTGCAATACTCAAAAACAAGGAAAAAACAGAAACTGGCACTGGGCACTAGGTTAATAGGTTAGTCCCAAAAATAATATAAAATAGCATATTAATGCATATAAAACATCCAAAACAGATAATATAATAGCATGGAACAATAAAAAATTATAGATACGTTGGAGACGTATCAGATGCCTTCCGGGGCATCCCCAAGCTTAGACGCTTGAGTCTTACTTAGAATGTTACCTTGGGGTGACTTGGACATCCCCAAGCTTAGGCTCTTGCTACTCCTTATTCCGTGGTCCATCGTGTTAACACCCAGAACTTGAAAACTTCAATCACACAAAACTCAACAAAACTTCGTGAGATCTGTTAGTATAAGCAACATATTGAATACTTTAGGTACTGTTATAAATTGATTCTTATTTCATTTTTGCATAACAGGTGCTGTATTCTAACTTCTCCATGGCTTATACCCCCTGATACAATCCATAGCATAATCAAAACAAGCAAACTATGCAAGCAAAACAGAATCTGTTTAAAACAGAACAGTCTGTAGATATCTGTAAAGATCCCATACTTATGTAACTCTAATTTTTTGGAAACATTAGGACAACATGGAGAATTTTTATATCAACACTGTGTAAAATTTCAGATTATTATCAGGCTCTAGTAAAAAATGAAAATTCCTATACTGGAGTCTAAATGTTTCTGTTTTGGTTCAGCATCGTTTCTACTCATCTTGGGAGTTATCCCAAAGGCTTTACTTGGTACAAACACTAATTAAAACATATAAAACTAATCATTACAGAGGCAATAATCATGTTATCACAAAATAACAGAAAGTAAAAAAGCAAAATAAAGATAACTGTTGGGTTGCCTCCGAACAAACGCTATTGTTTTATGCCCCTAGCTAGGCATAATGCATAGTTTCAAGTGTTGTCATCTTTGACACTCCACCCATAAGTGCCTCTAATGATTTATTCATAAGGTGGTTTAATTATATTCCTAGGGAAGTGTTCCATTACTTTCTTTAATGGGAATTGGAACTTTATGTTTCCCTCTTTCATGTCAATAATTGCACCTATAGTTCTTAAGAAGGGCCTTCCAAGTATTATGGGAAAAAAGGATTGAAATCAATATCAAGCACAATGAAATATACAAGCACATAATTTTTATTTGCAATGATAAGCACATCATTATTTCTACCTAAGAATTTCTTGATAGTAGAATCCGCAAGATGCAAGTTTAGGGAACACTCTTCAATATTAATGAGACCAAGCACATCACATAAAGTTTTAGGTATGGTTGAAACACTAGCACCAAGGTCACACAAAGAATTGCATTCATATTTATTTATCTTTATTTTGATAGTAGGTTCCCACTCATCATGCAATTTTCTAGGAATAGAAACTTCAAGTTTAAGTTTCTCATCATAAGCTTTTATCATAGCTTCTACTATATGATCGGTAAAAGCTTTGTTTCGTTCATAAGCATTGGGTGAGCTAATAATGGATTGCAACAAGTAAATAAATTCTACTAAAGAGCATTTATCATAATTAAAGTCCTTGTAATTCAAGATAGTGGGCACATCACTAGTTAAAGTTTGACCTCTCCAAACCTCCCTTTATCATTTATATTCAGAGAAGTAAACAAAAATTCAATAGGAGAAACACCAATCATTTTAAGATCTTCATCATGATCCCGGTAAAAACCGGGTCGAAGAGCTTTTTCTAAGAATTCCCGCTTAGCTCTCAACTTAGCGGTCCTCTCCTTACTTTCATTAATAGATATTTGGATAGATTTATAGTATCATTAAAATCATGCTTAGGCGGCAAAGCTTTACTTTTAAGATTTTCTGCATCAAGAGCAATTATATCCTTGTTTTAGCCAAAGCATCAATCACATGCAACTTTTCTTCTAACGTAGCATTGAAAACCTTTTGAGAATTAATAAATTCCTTAATTGTGTTCTCAAGATCAGAAGGTATCCTATTAGGATTTGTAGAATAATTTACATAAGAATTACCATAAGAATTTCCATAGTTGTTAGAGGAATTACCGGGATACGGTCTAGAATTGAAATTTCCTCTATAAGCATGGTTATTGAAATTATTTCGCGAGATGAAGATCACATCAATAGCATCATTATTTTGCTCAATCAAAGTACACAAAGGCATATCATTGGGATCAACATGAGTATTTTTAGTAGCAACCATATTCATAAGAGCATCCACTTTTTCACTCAAAGTAGCGATTTCTGCGACATAATTTACCTTCTTACCAGTTGGATCTCTTTCGGTGTGCCATTGAGAATAATTTGTCATAATGTTGTCCATAAGTTTTGTGGCCTCTCCTAAGGTCACATCCATAAAGGTACCACCTGCGGCAGAATCTAGAAGATTTCTGGACACAAAGTTTAGTCCAACATAGAAGTTTTGGATAATCATCCACAAGTTTAAACCATGAGTAGGGCAATTTGTTATCATCAATTTCATTCTCTCCCCAGCTTGTGCAACATGCTTTTTATCTTGCTGTTTAAAATTCATTATTTGATTTCTAAGGGAGATGATCTTAGCAGGAGGAAAATACTTGGCAATGAAAGCATATTTACACTTATCCCATGTTCCAATACTATTACGAGGTAAAGGTGAAAACCAAGCTTTAACTTTATCTCTTAGTGAAAAAGGAAATAATTTTAATTTCACAAATATCATTATCCATTCCTTTTTTCTTTTGCATATCACATAATACAACAAAGGTATTAAGATGTGACGCGGGATCCTCATTAGGACTTCCCGAAAATTGATCTTTCATGACAAGATTTAGCAATGCAGCACTAATATCAAACGCCTCAGCACTAGTGACGGGTGGTATAAGAGTACTAATAAAATCATTATTATTAGTATTTGAGAAGTCACACAACTTAGTAGTATCTTGAGACATGGTGACCGAACAAGCAAAGCAACAAGCGGAACAAGTAAACTAACAAGTAAAGCAAACAAAGAAGTAGACTAGTAACTAGCAAAGATAGATATTTTTGTATTTTTGATTTTTATGAGACAAACTAAATATAACAACAGATAAAAAGACGAACGAGTGAACGATAATTTGTGTGAAGTTACTTATTAGTTGATGATGGTACTCCCCGGTAACGGCGCCAGAAATCCTTCCTGATACTTGTTGTCGGGACCCCGAACCAAAGCCATAAGAATATAGCATGTAACACTTCACATTACTTAGCGGCCTCACGCACGGTTATCTCCATGGCTGCCACCTTACCTGGACCAGGACCGTTTACGCCTTTTGGCAGACGAATGTGAATATGTCGCTAGCATTCAAATGTCCAAGAACCCGGGTCGACATGACTAGTCGTAGAACCCAAGTGGCACATCCGTACAGGGACAGGCATACGTAACCCTACAATGCAGGTGCCGGTCTCAGCGTGTGTAGACGAGTCATAACAAGCTACAGGGACTCCATTACGCCGTGGGACATAAATGTCATCAACTGCGCGTAGACGAGTCATAGCAGGCTACATGGACTCCATTACACTACGAGACATTTCCCCGAAGGGACAGACACAGCAGCAAAGATGGATACATGCCGGTCAATCAATGTGTCCGGAGCAGTAGCAAGGTACCAAGGCTCAGTGGAAGCACAAAGAGGCATTTACCCATAAAGAGTACTACTAGAGGCACACAACTAGGTGTCGAATCCCATACATACCGTTACACGTCACACGTACGCATGACATGTCCGATATGCATAGATACAACTATGACATCACAACATAACCATACAACAACACAACATTTATTTAGAAGGCTCAGAAGAGCCTTACATAATATGATGTTACAAGCAGAGGGTCACATGACCCATCATTCAGAGCATACAATCAACAAGCGGAAGATACGTGTCTGGGTATAGACATCTATTAAAAGCGGCTAGAAGAGCCTGAAAAGCTACAACGACCCTACCGAAGGAGCCAGACCTCTGTCTTGGATTCCCAAGCTAACCCGGTCAACATCGAACTTCACATCATAAGAATCACTAATGAGACTGACGTCTCCTCTGCAAAAACATAAATTAAGCAACCGTGAGTACAAGGGTACTCAGCAAGACTTACATCTGAACTAACTACATATGCATCATTGTCAACAAAGGGGGTTGTGGAGTTTATTGCATCAAGCCAGCTTTAACTCTTGGCTAATTAACCTGTACTACGACTACAAGTATTATCTTTGAGGTGGGATAGCGCACATGAGTCCACATATTCACCATATCAATACACCACTATGGATCCATTCTCGTCTCCCTACGAGAAGGCCATCCATAGCACTCACGCTTATCTTGCGCATTTTAGAGTATCCATTTCACTTGTCTATGTACCACATAAGCAATCCAAGTAGTCCATATCCGAGGACGCGGCTATTCGAACAGATTAATTCACCCTGCAAGGGTATACTTCTTCACACACGCTCCCGCCACTTACCGCCATGTGCACGTAAAAGGGCACCTCGGAAACCTTCAAGTGGAAGCCTAGCGAGGGAGTCGGCCACGGCCTGACTAATCACACGTGAGTCTAGTCCAGGTTTATCGCCTATTTGACACTGAACCCGCAACGGAAGTCCGGCCGAAGTTCCATCATGGCCCCAAACGATGTGTGCAGGGTTCCCAAGCCCACCTCGACGGATGGTACTATGCTTGGTACACCGGGCCATGGTGCATCTACCGCGCCATAGCCTACCCCTCCGGTCAGCGCTATGCACGGCCGCCAGCACATCCTACAAACACCAGAAAATAGTTGCAACTCCTGGACAGAGATCAAGGCGATTAATAAGCCGAGAGAGTCAATTAAGGATCCCAATGTGCGGTAGTATCTTGTCTTGGATAACATACACAGAGCTCAGTTCTTAAGGACGGTCCCAATGAGACAACCCGCCATGTACTCCTACATGGCCTCTCATAGCTACCTTTACCAAATCGTGTTCACACACTTATCTCTCACACAGTAGGACATGAACACATCCATTCCGATTCATCGCCCTGATGGATCAGACCTGACATGACTCTAAGCATAGCAGGCACAGTAAGTAAGCAAGCATGGATGAGTAGGCACATCAAGGCTCAAGCAGTTGCTACTCATGCTAACTGGTTTCAACTATTTACTGTGACAAGGACATGTCATGCAAAGGAATGGGTTCAACTACCGAGAACATGTAACGGTTAAATCGTTATTGTCCTAATGTAGTAAAAGAGAGCAGGAGTGAGAGAGTGGGTTCATATCAGTATTCTCACGGGGGGTTGCTTGCCTGACACTTCTGAAGATAACAATGAGTCTTCATCGGTGACAACGATCTCAACGTCGGAACCATCGTCTACCGGGAAGGAACAACATCGACAAACAAGAAGGAACAACATTCAATTCATGCAATGCATAATCATGATGTATGATATGACAAGTTAAGGTACTGAAATGACCTAGAGAAAATAGTTAACCAAGTTAATTGAAGTGGAACTCAAACAAGTTTGAATTCCAACTCCAAATGATATTGCATATATTGCCCTAATCATAAAATGTCCTAGTTGGTGATGGTAACTTACTCAAACATACATGATCTTGGCATAAACAAATTCATTGGATTTTTCTGATCATTTTTCATATATAAATTATTTTCATCCGAGTTACGGTTGAATTTCTATGATTTTTCAAATTTTGAACTTTTTCTGGAATTAATAAATCATTTTTTCTTTTAATTTAGTTCTAGAAAGTTATTACTGCATCAGCACTGCGTCGTCAAGACATCAGCAGGTCAACTGGGTCAAACCTGACGTACGGGTCCCACATGTCATCGATTCAGTGTTAATCAAAGGGTTAAAAATAACTTAATAAAATTAACCAGGGTTATTTTAGCAAGTGGGTCCCAGCGTGAGTGGCTAATCCGATTAGTTAATGGCGTCATTAGTCGCTAATGGTGGTGCCACGTCGGCATCATCGGCGTTGAGCTGCCGGTGACCCGAATCCACGGCGGAGGCGTCGGAAATCATCATCCGACAACCAAATGACACGCGGATAGGCGCGTTCGAACACCTGTGCTCGCGCGCATCTCTAGGAGCTAGCGGGAGTAGCTAGGGCGGGCAGGTTAGTGCATGGCGACGCCATGAGCGGTGGCCGCAGTTCGGGCGATGACGGCCGCGGCGCTACGGTATACGGTTGAGCCAGATGTGGAGCTCCACGGTACCCTGGAATCACCAGGAGCACGCAGGGCGCACAGGTTGAAGACGAGGGGCTCTGGAGCCTGGAGCTCACCGACCATGGCGGAGGGCGGTGCGGAAGCTCGGTTGGGCCATGGCTACGGAATGAAATCGGGCATGGGGATTAGGGGGAAAGCAAGAGGAGCTCACGGGGAAGGTGACGCGAGGCGCAGAGGGCTCAGGGGTGCTCTGTTGGGGAAGAATCGATCGACGGCGGCCGGCGAGCCTAAGGTTGAAGAAGGCGTCGATTTGGCCGTCTTTGGTCTCCATTGCTTGAATCCTTCTGCGGGAATGATTGGGGAGAGGTGGTGGGGCTCTAAGGCATGCCGGAGATGCAAGGGGTGGCCGGTGGCTACGTGCACGACGGTGGTGCGGTCATGGCCGCTTCGGCCGTGAGCGAGAGAGCGAGGGAGAGGCGAGGAGAGAGTGCGGGAGTGAGTGAGTGGGCTTTGGGGACGTCCGTGGCATCCTGAGCCAACTCCAGGTGGTCAGGGAAGGAGGAGGTGGCCATCGGTGGCCGTGCGCGTCGCGGCCACATGCCTCTCGTCCTACTGGCGAGAGGTAGAAGACGGTCCAGCCCCTGGTAGGCTGGGCCGATTCCTTTGAGCAGGTAAGGCCCAAGTTAAGTTTTCTAATTTGTTTTGTTTCTGTTTTTCTGTTTTCTGCATTTTGTTTGAATTCGGTTTTCAAACCAAACTATTTTATAGACTTCTGAGAATTATTATGGGAGCTAATATAATTATTCTAAAACCCCACAAATTGTTTCAGAATTATTGGAGCTATGACTAGTTTTATAGCCATTTATTTGCTCCAATTCAAATACATATGAGTTAATTTAAAATCCACAAATGGTCCAAAAATAGATGCATCAATTTTGGCAGAGTTTTTCACCCTTATCAAAAATGATGAACTTTTCTTAAGAGCATTTTGGATTCATTGAAATTATTTTTAGGTTTAACCTATTTGAATTTTATTTGTGCTAGGATTTGATCATCCCCATTTCAAGTTTCTAGGAGAATGAACATGATGACATGAATGCCAATGCACTATTTACAATCATTATTCTAGGGTTGTGACAACTCACCCCCACTAAACAAGAATCTCGTCCCGATATTTAGGCGTAGGGTAGAGGACAGAGGGGACACAAATCGACATAATTTTCACGATCCAATTGCCCTTCTCGAAGATGACGAGTCATTGCATCATGGTGATCTTGACATCTTTGCTTCGGGATCTTCATCTAAACACAATGACAACGGATAGCGAAAAACCCTACAAGAATCGATCTTCTCGAAGATCGAGCAACTCATGATCAACTCATGGAATGAGACGTGAGAACGTCTCTTGAGCTGAGACACAAAACACATCAAGAGGGATGGAATGAGATAGATGACAAGGTTCAATTTGGTAGGCAACAATTCCCTGCTTGAAAGATGATGAACGGGTTTCAAAGTAGCAAGGAGCTAATTGCCATAATTCCATAATGGGGCACCTTAGAGGAGGTGACTCGTAGATTATTTCCTTAAGTGGCAAAAAGAATTACTTTTGATACAAAGATCATTGAAACTGTTCATACCAGGTTAAGGCAATTCACAAACGATCATTTGAAGGAATCCGAAAGAATGGCATACCCAGAACGGAAAGGAAACTAGAGTTATAGAACAGCTCGGCAAACGGAAGGCACAATCCAATTGATACCGAGGATATAACCTAGTGTGTGAGCGTGCTCTCAAGAACTTGAGCAACTCCATATTCATCATAGTTTTACCAACATCCATGCCAAGGATTCTGGCCACACCTCATACTACCATGATGACTAACGATGGAGGATGCAGATGCAAAGGAAGACATCACTTTCTCAGATTTCACCTTAGCTATGCCAAGGGAACGAAATCTGGATGATCGACCGAGAGACATTTAGCACTCTGCTTCTAATGTTCTCCTTGATGAAATAGCGTAACCCAATTAAAGGTGACATGTAGGACATCAAGTAAAGGTCGGACTTCGGGATCTCAAAGGGTCCATGAGGAATGACTTCTAGAATAAGCAATGTGAAATTCTCATGGGAAAGTGGCTAATTTGCTGAATCAAGATACTACAATAATAGGTCTTCCGGCTAGGTGTGTTAGCCACGACATCACTTACTGGGTTACAAAGATCGATATTATAATCCTTGGGAAACGTCCCAACCATTACATCTGCCTGAGATTCAGGTATGGTTGGTGTCGGGATATTCCAGACTCAGCATGCCTGGAAAGGAAGGTTTGCAACACAAATCGACAAGATGATGTTGCGAGATTCTCAAAAAATGAACTGCGGGAGCCAACTCTAAAACATGAGCTGGATTGCAAGACTCATGTGGGCACAACATGACCACATGGAAGTCTTACAACAAAACACCACCGAGTTTGGGTTAGGAACCATTATTGGAGGTAGCGAAGTCCTTACATAAGTCCGGATTAGCTCTTAAGAAGGAACTTCTTTTCCTTGAACAAATCAATCAGTGGCTTGGAGTGCTAGGCAATACATATGGATTGGAGATGATCAGTCTATCAACCCACAGAATACTTCACACATGCACGACTGAATTGGGGATGATTCCAGAGGAAGCAAAACGACATTTCTCGGATTCACGATGGCAACTTGCATCGAATACTCGTGAACTGAGAGAGTCACTTCTTACACCTAACATATACTTCATGTACAGAACATGAAGATATTGCCTATGAAAGTTTCCAACACTAGCGTTTTGTTCATCATGAATTATGGAGAGTATAAACAATGTTGTCGATGGGCTCAACAACATTTCCTCAAGGTTGCCATGAAGATGGAAGTCCATAACTATGTGAACAAGGTGATTGCAGTGGTCAGACCAAAAGATATAACGGTGTATGCTCGAGGATATATCCACGAGAAAAACAACATTAGGAAGATCTCTGGTTCTGATTTTGATTTGACGATAGCCCATATTCAAATCAAAGATTGGACAAGATAATGGTTGCAACAATTGATCACAAGGATCAACAGGTGAACATCTCATCTGCTCTCAACACACACACACAGACACACACAGACACACACACACACACACACAAGATATCCCTTTGGAGTTAATTAAGTCAGACAAAGCCTTTATCTTCCAACTCTCCAAGTTGTTGTTTGGCTTAGTCCAACTAGTTCAAGGGGGTATTCAACACAAAGTCTTGGAGAAGGGGTGGCTTACAGGAAACCAACTTGATCATGATCTCAACATACCGGTCAGGGAACAACATGGTAATACTTCCAAGAAGATATTCGGAAAATCACGAACCACCGATATGCTATTGTGCCCGAGAGCAGTCTTGTTTTTCAGGGCAAGATGATATGATCAAAAGAGTGAAGGATTAACACAATCCGAACTCATTGATTGAAGAGTGCACCATGAAAGATGGACTAGGTAGCACGATCAATCTTTGAATGGTGATTCAATAACCAACACACCAAGAATGAAATTATTGTCCATTAACTTCCAAGCAATAGGGTTGCTAAGAGTATTGAGTTCACTAATCATGGTTCACTTGTCGGTATTCCAGTTACAGCCAACATGGACACCGAGGAATGAATAATGATGACGAGAAGTACCACTGTATCAAGAATGCATAAGAGGCCATGCAATTCTTATGACATTCTCAACATGAAGAGGGTAATACTTCAAGGTAAAACATATCAAAAGCTGGATTGGCATTTTGATCTGCGGGATACAACTGCTTTGACCCAATCCAAGAAATGGATAAGGTACCAGAGTTTGTTTCTCCTAGTCAGTCTGAAATAGAATGACTTGACGGATCTCAAGAATAATAGGCATCGATGAACACGAATGCACAACTACTCTTGACTACCACAGATAGATAAAGGTCAGAACACAATTGAAGAGGGGCAACTCAAGAGCACATGATTTTTCTGAGTTGTAGATGCATAGATTGAATACATCGAACAAAGTTCAACATGTTTCTTCCAGATAATCCATGCAGAAAGGAAGGATTGGCTGAGTCACAACTATGGAATAGAGAACTCATCAAAGCGCTCTTGTCATGATCTTCAGTTCACGAAGAACTTCTGCCATGATGGTTCATGGTATTGGAAGAATGACATACCACGGACCTCGAGGACTAATACAAGGTCACTATTCATCCTAAAGGAACGAGCAAACACTATCAACAGGAGTGAGCAGGATGATCCTTGGGTTCAAGAACCCAGAAATAGAATACCTACTGACTAAGTAGCATCATAGGATGCTTTCGATAACAATGGCCAGAATTATCACACTGGAAACACAAACACAACTAGACTGTTGGGTGGTTCACTGGAATAACCTGATTTTCCTATCACTCCAATGAACAAGTCGAGGTAATGGAGTACCTCAACACAATATTTAGTGTGCTTTGTCTGGCCCAAAAGACATTGATTCGAGATAAAGGAGTTTGCAATTGCATCAGATTATTTGTAAACCTTGGATAACTCGGACATCATAACGGCTGTTTGGGTATGAAATATGAGGCAACCTGCATGAAACTGACAACAGAACAACTGAATTCTTACAGAGACATCGATCCAGGAAGACAACAACTTTCCTATAAGTCTCCAGCATAGTAACTCGTCATCCTGATAGATAGATGAGAAGTCTAGTTCTTAACCCCGTAGAATAAAGAAGAGGGTGACTCAGACTTAGAATGACACAAGGAAAGGAGTAAAAAGAATCTTACGTTCCCGTCAACAATCAATTCCATTATATAACTAGAGCAGTTCTAGACTCAACATCGACCAATTTAGCTTGGTAATCCTACAGGCAGTCAAGCTCTGATACCAACGCTGTCGGGACCCCGATCCTAAGCCATAAGAATCTAGCATGTAACCCTTCACATTACTTTGCGGCCTCAAGCACGGTTATCTCCACGGCTGCCACCTTACCTGGGCCGGGACCGTTTGCGCCTTTTGGCTCACGAATGTGAATATGTCGCTAGCATTCAAATGTCCAAGAACCCGGGTCGACACGACTAGTCGTAGAACCCAAGTGGCACATGCGTACAGGGACATGCATACGTAACCCAACAATGCAGGTGTCGGTCTCAGCGTGTGTAGATGAGTCATAACAAGCTACAGGGACTCCATTATGCCGTGGGACATAAATGTCATCAACTACGCGTAGACGAGTCATAGCAGGCTACATGGACTCCATTACACTGCGAGACATTTCCTCGAAGGGACGGACACAACAGCAAATAAGAATACACGCCGGTCAATCAATGTGTCCGGAGCAGTAGCAAGCTACCAAGGCTCAATGGAAGCACAAAGAGGCATTTCCCCGTAAAGAGTACTACTAGAGGCACACAACTAGGTGTCGAATCCCATACATACCATTACACGTCACACGTACGCACGACATGTCCGATATGCATAGATACAACTATAACATCACAACATAACCATACAACAACACAACATTTATTTACAAGGCTCAGAAGAGCCTTACATAATATGATGTTACAAGCAGAGGGTCACATGACCCATCATTCAGAGCATACAATCAACAAGCGGAAGATACATGTCTGGGTACAGACATCTATTAAAAGCGGCTAGAAGAGCCTGAAAAGCTACAACGACCCTACCAAAGGAGCCAGACCTCTGTCTGGGATTCCCAAGCTAACCCGGTCAACATCGAACTTCACGTCATAAGAATCACTAATGAGACTGACGTCTCCTCTGCAAAAACATAAATTAAGCAACTGTGAGTACAAGGGTACTCAGCAAGACTTACATCAGAATTAACTACATATGCATCATTGTCAACAAAGGGGGTTGTGGAGTTTATTGTAGCAAGCCAGCTTTAACTCATGGCTAACCTATACTACGACTACAAGTTTTATCTTTGAAGTGGGATAGCGCACACGAGTCCACATATTCATCATATCAAAACACCACTATGGATCCACTCTTGTCTCCCTACGAGAAGGCCATCCATAGCACTCACGCTTATCTTGCGCATTTTAGAGTATCCATTTCACTTGTCTATGTACCACATAAGCAATCCAAGTAGTCCATATCCGAGGACGCGGCTATTCAAACATATTAATTCACCCTACAGGGGTATATTTCTTCACACACGCTCCCGCCACTTACCGCCATGTGCACGTAAAAGGGAACCTCGGCAACCTTCGAGCGGAAGTCTAGCGAGGGAGTCGGCCACGGCTTGACTAATCAAACGAGACTCTAGTCCAGGTTTATCGCCTATTTGAGACTGAACCCGCAACGGAAGTCCGGCCGAAGTTTCCATCACGGCCCCAAACGATGTGTGCAGGGTTCCCAAGCCCACCTCGACGGATGGTACTACGTTTGGTACACCGGGCCACGGTGCATCTACCGCGCCATAGCCTACCCCTCCGGTCAGCGCTATGCACGGCCGCCAGCACATCCTACAAACACCAGAAACTAGTTGCAACTCCTGGACAGAGATCAAGGCGATTAATAAGCCGAGAGGGTCAATTAAGGATCCCAATGTGCGGTAGTATCTTGTCTTGGATAACATACAAATAACTTAGTTCTTAAGGACGGTCCCAATGAGACAACCCGCCATGTACTCCTACATGGCCTCTCATCGCTACCTTTACCAAATCGTGTTCACACACTTAGCTCTCACACAGTAGGACATGGACACATCCATTCCGATTCATCGCCCAGATGGATGTCGCGCCCAAGATGCGATCCTATCCTTATTTTGGCACGAGGGCCTCGACAGGGATAGAAGCGCATCTCGTCGCTTCGCAAGAATGGATATCATTACAAGTACATGTAAAGAAGAGATGAGTATATGGAATTGGCTTACACTCGCCACAAGCTACATCAATATCACATCAATACAACAACATATCCAAACATCATACAGAAGAGCAGGGTCCGACTACGGACAAAAACAAACGATAAAATGACATCCTAGATCGATGATGATGAAGAAGAAGAACTCCAAATCAAACAAGCGTCGCTCTCACGTCAAAGCATCGCATTACCTGTACCTGCAACTGTTGCTGTAGTAATCTGTGAGCCACGGGGACTCAGCAATCTCATTTCCATGGGTATCAAGACTATTAAAGCTTAATGGGTGAGGTATGGTTAAGTGGTGAGGCTGCAGCAAGCACTAAGCATTTATTTGAGTGGCTAACTTACGAGTACAAGAATAAAGGGGGGTGATTGTCGAATAAACAGACGTGAACTAGTAATGATCATTAAGTGATCCTGAACACCTGCTTACGGTCAAACATAACCACACCATGTTCTCTCTCGGAAAAGGACTCCCGAGAAGAGACAGTCACGGTTACGCACACACTTGGAGTATTTTATTTGAGTTTAATTCAAGTTTGCTATGACCGGGTGTTAAACAAAGTACCACGTTGCCACGTAACCGCGGGCACGGCTTTCCGAAAGATTTAACCCTGCAGGGGTGCTCCAACTCATCCATCACACACTAACCACAGGTCGCGGGAATAACCTCGACCACGAATCTCGTGATCTTCCTAGGCAATTCCGTTGGAAAACCGCAACCTCGAGATAGCCCGAAGTATTCTCGGAATTCCTTGCACAAGACGTTCGAGAAAGGTAAAACAAATCCAGCAAGGGCGCCCGATGTGTCGACGAACCCGATAGAAGCCGCGTATCTCGTTCTCAGGACACGACCGGATGAACACTACTTATGGCGACCTGATAGAAATCCCTCGAGTTGCCCCGAGGTGGCCCCACAAGTGGCTCTGTTTTGGACCAGAGGAGCACTGGCCGGGTTGTTGATTAAAGATCCTCGGGTTAATTACTCCCAATGCAGGTTTATTAGTTATTAGGCAAATGTAGTACCAAAGTTGGGCCTTGCCAGACAAGTTTTATCCTAAAACGAAAATCAAGGGGGTCCCCATAACAACCCCGAGCATGTTAGGAGCACTCAATTATGGAACATAACACCGGTACACAAGTAACTAGGGCGGCAAGAGTGGAACAAAACACCGAGCAAAAGCCAAGCCTTCCACCCTTTACCAAGTATATATGTGCATTAAATTAAATAGCAATAATATTGTGATATAACAAAATATCCATGTTGCACATGGAAGAACTTGCACCTGCAACTAGCAATGCTATAAGAAGGGTTGAGCAAGCGGTAACATAGCCAAACAATGTTTTGCTGGGATGTGGAGGGGTTAGAGGCTTTTCATGGCATTTGGGAGGCTTGACAAACAAGTGGTAGGTAGCGAGACAAGCGATAGAAACGAGACATCTAGCATGGCAATGATAGTAATGGTATCCAGGGAAATGATCATCTTGCCTGATATCCCGCTTGGAAGAAGAACGAGTCCATGAAGAAGATGAGCCAACGTAGTCGAATGAATCCTCACACTCCGAACGCTTTCGGAACTCTATCGAGAAGAAGCAATCCGAAAACAACAATCAACACATGATAAACACCACAACAAATGCATGACATGATGCACTTCAACTATGATGGATGTTATGCATGACATGACAAGCACAACGATCTACTTCTACACATTAAGCGAAGCTCAATATGCAACGAGTTGCATATTGACGAAACTCCACATTCGAATATTTAGTTCACTCTTGTTTAGGTACACGACAATATTAAATGTTGTTAACATGGCAAGAGGTGAAGCATAAGTAAACTAGGAATCTAGGCAAGTTTAAATGAAGCCGGAAACAACTTATAGTATTTCCGAAGCGACCTCATATGCAAATTATGAATTTGGTCCATATCTGAACTAACCATGTTTTATATTTATTAAACAGGGAAATAAAGTGCACAATGTGATTCTACTCGTCATTCTAGTTGATTTACATATATAGATCATATAAAACGGAGCTACGGCCTAAAAGATATGACCATAACAGGATAATATGCCATGAATGCAAAATGCATGCGAACATCAACCATAAACATGTCAAATCATGGATGCAACGAGATATTGTGAAACTACATGAGATTCTAGTCAAGTTTCATGTGGAACATGTTCAAAACGGAGCTACGGTTCAACAATAGCAAGCAACACAAGTTTTAGTTCAAATCTGTCCAACAGCAACATGGCTGATTTCACACATGAAAAAAGCAAGCTACAAGATTCTAAAATGCACAAACTAAGCATGGGGCAGTAGCATATGACACACACTTCGTTTTATCTTCACATTTCATAGTCAAAAGAATCATGGATCACATGGTAGGAAGCTCACAACATGGCAATAAAATATAGCAGATTAGGACTAAGTGAAAGTAACAGTTTTTAGCACAGCAGATTTTCATGGAGGCATATTGGTAGCAATAAAACTATATGCTACAGGGCATATTATGGCATGAAAATTTACCGCATGGTAGTAGACATGACGCACTACAAATCATACCATGGTGACAAGGTATAATTATGCATAGATTCATGGTTAGCATCAACACAACATGACATATTGAAGAAAACAGATTCTCAGACTTGGTGAAAATTAGACTAGACATGTGCAGCAGTTTTTAACAGATTGACATGTTGGACAATTAATATAAATATGATGCAAATCCTATACATGGCATCAAAAGACACAACCTGGTAGACAACAACATGCTTAACAAAAGACTCCTTGGGAGCAACCACAATAGACTCCTAGATCAATAGCAAATCACATGGCAACATGGCAACAAAATAACAGTTTTCAGACATAGAAATATTTTGGACCCTCAAAACAGCAGTATTTTATAGCATGTTGGCAACAAGAAAATAACACCTACACATGGATTTCTATAGCAACCAAAAATACCAGGGCCTAACACACATGTCCAAGGGCATATCTCATGTTCAAAATTATTTCATATCATGCATGGAGTAAATCACACGAAATAAACAAAAGGGCATCATTGCAAAAATGACATGCACACAAAGTTGCTCAAATGACAAAACTAATTGCACAGATAAATTCTATGGATTTTTCTACCCCAAAATCATATATAATATGTGGGTTTTTACTATAAAACAAATGACACCACATATATGCGAGATTAGGACATAAACCATTTTAGCAAGCCATGTATGCAAAATAAATGCAACCAGCACATCTAATATTTTTAGCATGCATGAAAAAGGCATATAACAATGCTACACATTTTACATATTTGGTTTGTTTAATTCGGATGCATGCTTAAATATTGATGCGCAATGAATATGACATATAAGCAAATTATCAGAAAAATGGCATTTAAACATTTTAAACATTTATGAAAGTGGGATATTGTTACTCCACACAAAATTCTAGTCATTTTTCATGTACGAAATATTTGGATCCTGTGCACGGTTATTTAATTAGCAACATTTTAAAAACATGCGTTTTCTGCAATTCTGTAAATCCTGAATAGTTAGATACAATCACAGCAGCTAAAAAAAACCAAGATGGGCCGAAACAGCGGGCGGAGCATAGCTATGCGGTGCACTGGGCGAGGAATAGCAGGCTGGCGCGCTCACCTTAGTGGGCCTCAGCCCATGCGGTGATGCGGCTTGCGGCAGGCCGGGGAAGTGGAGCTGGGCTTGGAGGCGGCCCACGCGGGGCTGGGTGCGGCCCACGCAAAGGGTCGTGCGGGCGGCCGTCGTCCCGTCCTCCTGCTCACGCCAGAGCAGAGGGCAGCGACGACGCTAGGGCTCCGACGGGGCGGCGGCGGAGGGGCGGCGAGGCCGGGGACCGGAGGATCCGGCCATGGGGGCTCCGTTCCCGACGGCGGATGGTCGAGGCGGCACCGGGGACGGAGATCGAGCGGCTTCCATGGCGGGGGCGAAGGTCAGCGGGGCTTGAGGCGGTCGGAAATGCAGATCGGAGGCGGGGCGAACGGGTCCGGCGATGACTGGCGGCGGGGCAACGTCAGGCGGCGGCAACGCGGCAGCTTGGCCAAGGCGCGGCTGGCCCTTCCGGCGACCGACCGGCACGGGCAGGTCCGGCGAGGACGGCGAGGCGCGGAAGCTCCAGGGCATGGTGCTCGGGCGCAACAAAGGCGCGCGACGCAGTGGCTGCGCGTTGCGGGCTTGCGGCGGCGGAGATCCGGGCCCGGGCGGGCCCTGGATGGGCTTGGCGGGCCCTGCAGCTGGAGAGAGAGGTGGAGGCGGCTGTGGGTTGGGGAGAGACTGGCAGCGGCATGGTTTTCGATGCGAGGCTAGGGCTAGTCATTTTAGGCAGGGTAGGGGGTGTTTAAATAGGAAAGGGGGCTAGGTTTAGAGGAATTCATCCGTTTTCGGACCATTCGATCCCGATCGGATGGTCCGGAAGCGGAGGGGGGGTGCTAGGCTGGGTAGTGGGCTGTGTAGGCTGAGGAGAGAGGGAGATCTGCGGCCCGTGACAGAGTTTTAAAACACTGTAAACATCCGACAATTAAACCGATGACGGTGCCACTGCGGTCGACCGTTCGGGTATCAAATGACCTGAGATTGGGACGAAATTTGGCAGGCGGCCTACCTACAATATAACAAGACCGCACGCCAAGTTTTGACCCAATCCGAGAATATTATATATGCACTTTTAAAAACAATATTTTAACGATGCCGCGGGCGCGTGCGTGTGTGGTTGGACTCAAAACGGTCAACGACAAGAACGGAAAGAACCGGCAGCTACGAATGGATGCAAGTTTTCGAAAATGAGTGACGATGCTATGCTGATGATGCGATGATGAATGCAACAACCAAATGAAACACACGATGACAGCGGAATAAAAGTGGAATCTTCTGGAGCGTCGGTCCCGGGCTGTTACAACTGTCCTCCACTTACAAAAGATCTCGACCTGAGATCTTAGAATGAGAAGGGGAATAGAAAGAGTAAGAGGAAGAGGTAAAACTTAATTGCTTCATTGACAAACGGGTGAAACCAACGGAACTTGAAGGTTGCAAAGAGATGAAGAACGACATGAGGAACAAGCAAGAATTCACAAGATATTTGGGCAGCACTTCGGTAGGAACATAAGAAAAAACTTGACAAGATGGAATGAACTTGAATAGGGGCAGAACACTCCGGTTAAATGAGTAAGAAGGGAAGGAACAAGATCTTGCCAAAACGAGATGATGGATCGAAGAGAGCAACATAACAATGCCATCGGAACAAAAGAATAGAAGCTAGATCATAGGAAAGAAACGAACGGGGAAGAAAATGACAACACCACCATGAAGAACCATCTGAAAGAACTCCGGAACAAAACGATGATAGAAAAGAATTGAAGGTTGCCAAATTACAAGAATGAGGCCTTGCAAAGATTTAGATGAAGCTTCGGGATGAGATACTTGAGAAAACTTGAAACTTCGGAAAAGAAAGATGAGAACTTTTGAAATCGAGAATTTGATAACATGAACAACTCCGGAAGAAGGATTGAAAACACCTTGACTAAATAAGAATAAGAATTATGTTATGCTTATCCTTCACCAAGCAATGGATTTGGCACACCACTTATTCTTCTTGCAGAAATTGATGAGAGATAAGAACACAAACTTGAAGATGTCTTCAACGAAACCCCGGTAAGAATTCACAAATGAATAAGGATACCATGAATGAATGAAGATACATGAGAATGAAGAGATCATGATCCACCTAATAGAAAACTTGAACGAAGCACCGGAATAACAGAGATACGAACGAAGAGACAACAATTGAGAAGAATTTGAGAATGAAAGCTGAAAGCTGAGAACGAAGAAATCTTCTGAAATGATGGCCTTCGGAGGAACAAGAAATGAAAACAACTATGAAACGCTCCGGATATATATGGAAGGAATTACTCATCATTGAAAACAATTTGGGAGGATAGCAATAAGCTGAAACCAAGAACCTTCACGATAATGGGCAAGATTTAAAAGAAACACTCCTTCGTTCTTCAATGCTTAGAATGATGACGAGAAACAACATCATGAATTACTGAGGCACTCCAGAACAATGAATAAGAGAGGTTGAGACAACGATGAAAATAATTTAGAAGCGATATTCGAGAAGGCAGAATATGACTGATGGAATTCATTCTTACGTCATGCTTGAAAAGAACTTGAGATCTCCGGAAAAGATTAAAAGAGCCAGGTAAGATCGTGGGAAAGAACCTGTGGGTTATGAGCCCACTCAAAGAGACCACCGTTGAAATGATTGCTTAGGAATAGAGATTGTAGGGGAACGCAGCAGAAAACAAAAATTGCCGACCTACGCACCAGCCCAGGACCACTATGGAGACTGCATACAAGGTTTGATCTTTTTCGTTACCGACTCGTAGCGCAGCGGAAGTAGAGTCGATGACGAACGGCGGTGCAGATCCCCGCAGCTAGGATTTACAACCTCCCAACCGCGAGGATGTATACCCTCATCTGCCCCTCGGACAGCCCTCCGGGAGGCGGTCGGACAGTCCCCCGGACGGTGTCGCGGACAGCCCTTCGGGAGGACCTTCGAAACTCGAACGGTCACTCGGACAGCCCTTCGAGAGGACCATCGAAATTCGGACGGTCACACGGACAGCCCTTCGGGAGGCACTCTTGAACTAAGACCGAAACAATGATCTCTCTACAGAGTTGCACACATACAGTGTCATCTATCCGGCAGGGCTTCGCCGTCCAGAACTAGTTCCCACCGGAACCCAGACAGCCTTTCGGCTCTACGAAACTATTTCGCTGGGAGGGAGAGAGAAGCCAGATAACATCAGATGGCACTTGTATGTGAGAAAGAGTAAGTCTTTAGGCATCCCACTCCACCCCTATTTATAGGGCAAGCCCAAGGGTGGCTTCTCCAAGAAGCCAAGGGGGAAAATACCAAAGGGCCCTCAAGGTGGCTTCTCCAAGAAGCCACCCAAAAAGCACTTTCACTATTCACGACGACATTTTTCAGCGTCCGTTCGAACCAAAAATATTTATGTGGGCTTAGAACATTTCCAGTACCCACTAAAATAATTTTTGACGCATTCCGAAACAATTCCGGATTAGTGATTTTCATCTGCGAAAAGCAAACAAAGCAGTTCCGGCAGCTCCGGAACATTTCCGGTTTTTCTTCCGGAAAATTCCCAGAAGTTTCCAGAATGATTCTGGCACCCTCCAAGAATTATCAGGCGTATGACGAAACCAATTTGACTTAATGGTGTACTCCGAAACAACTTTTCGGTTTAGTGATTTTCATCTGTGAAAAGCAACTAAAGCGGTTCCGGCAGTCCGGAACATTTCCGTTTTTTGTCTCTGAAAAATCTCAGAAGTTACCGGAACAATTCTGGTACCCTCCAATAATTTCCAGGCATGTGCCGAAACCAATTTGACTTAATGGTACACTCCGAAACAACTTTTCGGTTTTACCGGAACTATTCCAGTCTTCTCTCTCCGGAACTCTTCCGTTGTCTCCAAAACTTTTTCGGTGATTTTCTCTCAGACTCCCTGTCTAGTATTCAGCAGATAGATGACCCTTAAGTGTGTGACCCTATAGGTTCGGTGAAGTATAGACATGACCCGGAACCCCTTCCGATCAATGATAAAAAATGGAGCCGTGGACACCCATATTGACCCCTATACCCACACGAATGAATATTCGAGTGAACCTCCAGTTGCCGTGTGCTATTTCTGTTGCTTCGCGATATGTTACAAATACCTGAGGTGAGACATGTTGGCATCCCCGTGGATCAACAACTTGTCCACTATGCCAGTTACCTCGTTACTGGTATTGTTCTCTTTTCTCGTTACCGTGTTCCGGCATCCCCGTGATCAAATCACAAAGTGTCTGGCTAGACGATGATGGATACCGTAACACCAAGAGGGCCCAGAGATATCTCTCCATCGTCGGAGGAGCAAATCCCAATCTTGAGCTATCAAGTTACTTGACATACTTTCCCATGAACCCGTAAGCCGCCGTAATAGCCATCCAGTTACGGATGACATTTAACAAACCCCAAAGTTCATGAATCAAGCATGAAGAAACTCGATACTCTCATGGTCTGAGGAATCATGCAAACGTTAATCATCTCTGTGTTATTACCCATTAACTTGTGACGAATGTATCTCATAGCATAACATCAATTTGGGTCGATTCAACACAAATGTTCTTCTAACATTGTGCCCTCAAAATTGCTGGCATAGACATGCCCATGATCAGGAAAACAGAACCATCATGCAACACTTGAGCTAGTCTTAGAGGCCAGACTAGGAATACATTTTACCGTTTATTATTCCACACGTGCATATGAGTCTTCCTCCGAGCCTCGTGGTTATTGTAGACTCGAGAACCATAGCAGTTATAGCATGGAACATAAACCTAATTATGAATAGGGAGATAATCAATAACATTTATTATTGCCTCTAGGGCATATCTCCAACAGATTGCACCGGTACAAATGACAACTTGATGAGGTGAGAACCTCGAAATAATTTCAGAGGATAAGAATGGAAATGCAAATCTTCTGAGATATCTTGACACTCCAGATAGGATAGAGAGAGATGAATAAAAGAGAGAGGCTTGGACAAGAACTTCTACATGGATAGCATTTAACGAATGAAAAAGATACGATGAACACCACGAGCTTGCATTGAATCCACCGGAGAAGAAAACAAGAACGAACAATGATGAACTTAGCACTTGGAGGATCTTCACAATGAATCACCGGATACCATACAGAAGAAAAGATAGCGGAAACATCACATGTCACTTTGATGAGAATTTAATTATTGGCGAAAAAGGGCGGCAGGGTGGGAAAAATCAAAGACAATTCAGATAGATGAATAGAACTCCGGAAGAAATATGAGGATAGATCTTGCTAATATTGGAAGGGATTCAATTCGCTTGAAGAGAAGCAATCCAGATGGAAAGGAATTACATGACAACTCCGGTTGAGCAAAAGGATTAGCAATCCCATAAAAATATGAGAACACCACTTAGAAAAGATATGGAATCACCACTTGACATCGAAGCAACTCGAATTACCATGATACAACAAAACAAAAGATGGGGCTTGAGGATTAAGCCAGAAAACAAATACATAACCCATTGCATTTGCTCGGAGGATAATCCTAGGTAACTAGTTGAATTCCCACCTAAGAATTTCCGAAGTCTTTCTTGTTTATGCGATTCGGGTTGCGAAGCCAGGAACGTACCCAAGGTAATCAGCTACAACTGCACCCGCAACCTTCCACACCATAATCCAAGAAACTCCGCAAACTCATCTACCTCAGACACTCGTAATCACAACGATACTAAGTATGGAAGTACATCCGAACTCTCTCCACCAGTACTGGGGATGCCGGACTCCTCTCGCCACTACTAGTATTGAAGCAATTTCAAATATCCTCCGTCCTGAGATACTAAGGAAACTGAACGATAACGATGTGCAAAAATCCCTCGGAGCTCTACTCCACAATAACAGGAGGCACCAAGACAGAATTCCTTCACATCGAAATCATATAGTTTCCAAAATACCCGCGTGATCCTAAATTTTTTTTTGAGCGAGAAGAGGAGTAGAATCAAAATTCCTAAGTCGAATACCTCACCAGAGCATAGAAGAGGAGTAAAACAAACCTACTCTTCGATATAACTAGACTCAAAATAGTTTTTCACTAGACTCGACTCGGCCAAAGTTCGATCAATCAAGGGGGCTCCGAGGTCGGAACCTGGCTCTGATACCAACTTGTCACGCCCAAGATGCGATCATATCCTTATTTTGGCACGAGGGCCTCGACAGGGATAGAAGCGCATCTCGTCACTTCGCAAGAATGGATATCATTGCAAGTACATGTAAAGAAGAGATGAGTATATGGAATTGGCTTACACTCGCCACAAGCTACATCTATATCACATCAATACAACAACATATCCAAACATCATACAGAAGAGCAAGGTCCGACTACGGATGAAAACAAACGATAAAATGACATCCAACCTTGCTATCCCAGGCTGCCGCCTGGAACCCATCCTAGATCGATGAAGAAGAAGAAGAAGAACTCCAAATCAAACAAGCATCGCTCTCACGTCAAAGCATCGCATTACCTATACCTGTAACTGTTGTTGTAGTAATCTGTGAGCCACGGGGACTCAGCAATCTCATTTCCAAGGGTATCAAGACTATTAAATCTTAATGGGTGAGGTATGGTTAAGTGGTGAGGCTGCAGCAAGCTCTAAGCATTTATTTGAGTGGCTAACTTACGAGTACAAGAATAAAGGGGGGTGATTGTCGAATAAACGGACGTGAACTAGCACTACTGGAAACAGGGAATTTGCCCTCAGTCAGCTCTTTGCCATCTGCCAGCGGATGGCAAAGAACGTCTTTGCCATCTGCTTACAAAAAACAGACGGCAAAGAACTGACAGACGGCAGAGAACCTGGTTGCCATCAGCCAGCAGATGGCAAAGTTCTTTGCCATCTGCTGGCTGATGGCAAAGAGGTGCGGCTTTGCCATCTGCTGGCTGATGGCAAAGAGGTGGGCTTTGCCATCTGCTGGCTGATGGCAAAGAGGTGGGGCTATCTCCCCTCTCTCCCAGCCCGGCCCCACCCCTCTTTCTCCCAGCCCGGCCCCACCCCTCTCTCTCTCCCCCCCACCTCACCCACCCACCACCCCAGCCCGGCCCCACCCCTCTCTCTCCCCCCACCTTACCCACCCATCTATCCCACCACAGCCCAGCTAGGGTTACGGCCGCCGGCCGCCCGACCCCGCCCCACCTCGCCGCAGGACGGCGGCCCCCTCGCCGCCCGACCCCGCTCCATCGCCGCTCGACCCCGCCTGTCCCTCGGATGCCCCCTCCCGACTGCGCCGCCAGACGGCGGCAGCATCGCCGCCGCACGCTGCCCGACTCCGCCCCGCCTCGCCGCAGGACGGCGGCCCCCTCGCCGCCTGACCCCGCTCCGTCGCCGCCCGACCCCGCCCGTCCCCCGGACGCCCCCTCCCGGCCGCCGGTGAGCTCCCTCTGTCTCCTCTCTTCCCCTCTCTCTGTATGTGAATGGATGGATGGATGGATAATTTTTTTGCTACTGTGGATGGATAGATGTTGGATAGATGGATGGATGGATTGATGGATAAATTGAATTTGCTAGATGTTTTGCTGTTTGTGAATGGTGCTAGTAGCTACTGTGAATGGTGAAGTTTTATTTCTTGTTTCTTGTTGCGACGTGTGTTTTTGCATTACCTATTTGTTCTTCATTGTTGCTTTCTTTTTTTCAATACTGAGCACTTATGAGTAGACACTTGTGGTTGTAATTACTTGAACATAATCATTATATTACTGTTGGATATACAACTTCAATCATTCACATCTGATTCTTGTTCGATTCTAATAGCCTTGCTATTCTTTGGACAGGAACTTTTATCCCCACTGTGATATTCAAAAGCAGTCAAGATGGTGAAGTTATTCTCCCTCGGCATCCAGCCACCCCTGAGGCACTGATGGTGGCAAGGTGGAGCACACGGCGAACCAGCGCAGCGATGTGTGGCTCGTGGCAATGCCGGATCCGGTGGACAACCCCCTCGCCACCATCATCCATTCTCCTTGACATCAAGCTGAGATGAGCCATCGCTTGATTCTCTCGTGGCCAGCCCCTGCCCTTCTCCTACCGCGTTGCTCTCCCTGTCGTCAAAGGTCGTGTTCCTCCTGTCCTATGCCTCCCTCCTTTTTGGTTCCAGTTCTCTTTGCCATTCATTACGCAAGTAATTTTTTCCTTACCATGAGTGTCAGCAGCAAAGAATGTGCGATCAGTTATCTGTACATTTTTTTGTGTACCAGGTTATTGAAACAGTCATCATTTTTTATACTTCCTAGAGTTGCTGCAGTTAGAGAATGGTGGGTTCTCCTTGTGCTGCTTGGTCGTGCCTTGGGTCATCTACCTGGGCGAGGCCGAGCTCATGCCCGACCCCGACAGCCGCGTCCTCGAGCTCGAGATCATCACCAAGCTCGCCGCCCCCTGCACCAAGGCCGAGGGGAGCAAACCTATCATTTCAGAATTAGATTGGATGCTACCTGCATGCTGTTTGCTCTCACTGGGTGCTCACATATGTGAATTATTAGATACATGTGCTTGTCCACATTATCAGGTTTGAACTAGATAGCTGCTGGTGGAAGGGCCAATCTATCTTTCTTGCATAATAAACAATTGAATTTCATTTCATATATATACTACTACTCTACAAGGAGAGTCCTCCCAAAATAAATTGGTCACATCCACACCAAGAAGACACCCTACTGATCACACACTTGATATTTATTTGTTTATAAAAGAAAGAAAGAAAGTTGCGACAGAAAAATAGTGCAACTTGTTGCTGAAAGAAAGAGACGGACTGATGTATGGATTAGTCCCTTGATGAATGAACGGGCGCTGGTTGCTGTTATATATACTAGTCTTAAACTGTACGTGACATGAATGTATCATATCTAGCTTGCAGCTAATATCTGACGAAACTGTTCTTGTTTGGCGCAGGAGATGGCCACCTTTGAGCTGTACAGGCGGTCCACCATCGACATGTGCCTCACAGAGACGCTCGACGAGATGGTCTCTAGCGGCACCCTCAACCCCGAGCTTGCCATCCAAGTGCTCATCCAGCTCGACAAGGTGCTCTGCTGCGACATCAATTGCTTCTTTCTTCGATTATGGCCATGTTCCCCTTCAGTCTGGGGAACATAATTCTCCTTATCTTCTGGATGATTTGATTTATTATTTGTCTATGTTTCTCGTGCGTGCAGTTTATGACAGAGGAAATGGAAAACCAAGTGAATAGCAAGGCTACTGTAAAGGTACTTGCTTTGGAAACAAAGTTGTAATTTTTCGCGCAATTTTGGTGTTCTCCTGCTCGGTGGGGTCATTAACGTTTGCCACATGCAACGGTGAATTAATTTGTCTGATTCTAAAGTTGTGACCTTTTGAGGCATGACAAATATGTGGTACCAATTCTAAGATGCAGTGCAGTTTAGCTCGTTCGTAAATGAAATAAACCCTAGATTTTGGGATAACTCAGTTATGCAAAAACTCTGTTTCACAAAACAAAACCTGTCGATATGATGTGTGCTCACAACTAAATTAGGGGTTACTATTGCAGAACTGGAAGCTACCTGCTTGCTGTTTGCTTTCACTGGATGCTCATGTACGTGAATTAGATACATGTGTTTGTGCACATTAGCAAGTTTGAAGTAGATTACTAGTGGTGAATGGGCCAATCTATCTTTCTTGCATAATAAACAAATAAATTATTAATTTACATATATAGACTACTTTTTTTTGTATGTACAATTGCCATCTAGCTTGTTGGGTACTACTTACTGTTGCATCGTAACATCTCATACACAATCTTGACTGGAGGATTAGCTTTGCTGGTGAATGATAGCCCCAAGGGATTACCATTGCAGAACTTTATGGGCCTCGTAATGCTATCTGCTTGCTGTTTTCTTTCGCCGCATGGTCATGTCAGTTAGATGCATGTCTTTGTCACATATTGCCAATTAATACGCCTGCAAGTCTTATTTAATTTTTTTCTACCCAAGCCGTTGATGCTCTGCTCTAGCCTGCCAACTTTCTATTCTTATTTGTTGTTGTGAAACCAAACTACCAGGGCTGGGCGAGGTCCGTCTTGTCCTTGGTTAATTTGGTTTACTGCCTGCTTGATTGATGCCACTGTACTCCCAGCTTCTTTCTCATGTAGGTAGGAGCATGACTAAATTTCTTCCTGTTTGCGTATGATGAACACCACATCATTCTATCTCTCTCTGTTGTAATGATGTGTATGTGCCTATTATATATGTTTGCACTGGGCGTTGTTGTTGTTGTTTTTACAAGAGGGTTTTGATGCTTTAGTGCCACATGATGTTAGTTGTACCAGTATTATAATTTTTTATGCTTGAAACTATATTGCTTTCCTCTGTTTAGTTCAAAGTTTTATTTGTGTTTATACAACTGAATATTTTACATTGGATCATCTTATCTTGAGTTAGCGTTTTGAACTAGTACGTTCTGAACATTCTGATGCCTGTGTTTGATGCAGAGTTGCTGCTGTTATGATCATGTGTTGGAACCTGGTAGAAGTGGGGCATGCCGGGAGAGGAGGGCGATGATGCGGTTCCGCGTGGCTGCTCCAACCCTGACGTCACGGAAGGTCGTCCATCTCTCTCTCTCTCTCTCCCTCTCTCCGTGTGTGTGTAAACCGATTCAGTTTTTCTCTCTTTCCAATTTAAACATGAGAAGATTCGATTCATCAATCAATTTTGTGCCCACAAGTTGGAGATCTTATTGTGGCTGCGATTAGGGATTATTGCAGTTTGCCATAGACTTTATGGGCCTCACAGTGCTCTTTGTTGCTTGCACTCGGAAATGGTCATGTGAATTAGATGAGTTTGTCAAATATTGCCAATATCCCTGCAAGCCTTTTGTTTGGTTTACCCAACTTGTCGATGCTCTAATATAGCCTAGTTTTGTTTTTATTCTGGTTTTCAAACCAAACTACCATGGTGAGGTTCGTCATCCTGTGTTTGCCTTACTGCTTGCTTGGTTAATGCCACTAGACTACCAGGTTCTCATGTAGGAGCATGAAGAATTTCTCTAGTTCGCTTATGATGGCTGCTGGGTGGTTCCTGCCTGTTGAGGTGGTCATGTATGAGGCTAGTTAAACTTTGGTTCTAATTCTTACGCATATTTGGTCATGCCTGCATCATGCGTGTGTGGTTGATGGTCATGTACTAGCAAAAGAGATTGTTTTGCTGCTGAACGGTCTTTTCTTATTCATGCATGCTTACATATGCAATCTATCCTTTGTGATGATGTATGTGGCTATTAAATATAGTTGCACTGGGTGCCCTTGTCTTTACAAGAGGATTGTCATGCTTTCTCTCTAATAGCCACTCTAGTCCTGGTGTTACAGTTTTGATGTTTGTTACTCCCTCTGTAAAGAAATATAAGAGCGTTTAGAGCACTACCTTACTTAGCTTCAAAATGACCTTACGTAGCATTTTTTACACCAAAATGACTTAGTATGCTTAGCTAGCTCAAAAATGACATAATAATCATACTTAGCTCCAAAATGACATATTTTACAGATATAAGTTGCATCATAATAGTCTTCACATTTTAGTTGCATCATAATAATCTTCTTCTTCTAGTCTTTTTCTTCTAACTTTCTTCTTTCCCATTTTGCAGATTTGCTCTAGATCACGGAAGCTTGGGTTGATGGAGTGCTTGTCTCTAGTTTTTGTTTTGACTTTGTGAAACTTGCTACCTATGGATGAAACTGTGTAATATTGATGAAACTATGTATATGTATGGATGAAACTTGCTACTATTGGTAACATGTGTTGGATATGTGTTCATGGATGTGTTGGATATATATGTGTTCATGACTATTGGTAATATGTGTTGAATATGCTATATTGGTTATATATATATATATGTGTGTTTGATTTTCTGTGAAGATGAATTGATATAAGAAAAAACAAAATTAAATGGGGCAATATAGGCACTTTGCCATCTGCTGGCAGATGGCAAAGAGGCCACGTGTCAGCTACCTGTACAACCTGGGAAGGGCCTATTTGGTCTCTTTGCCATCTGCCAGCAGATGGCAAAGGCTGCAGAATCTTTGCCATCTGCTGGCAGATGGCAAAGAGCCTGTAGCCTTTGCCATCTGCTGGCAGACGGCAAAGCACGCCGTTAGCCTTCTAACGTGGCTAACCCCGTTCTGAGGTTTTGCCATCTGCCAGCTGATGGCAAAGGCTGCAGGCTCTTTGCCATCTGCCAGCAGACGGCAAAGTAGCCTTTCCCGGCTGGGTTTTAGCCAAACTGTTTGCCGTCTGCTAGCAGATGGCAAAGCCTTTGCCATCCGCCGACCATGCCTTTGCCATCTGCCATGGCAGATGGCAAAGTGCCTGATTCCTGTAGTGTAGTAATGATCACTAGGTGATCCTGAACACCTGCTTACGGTCAAACATAACCCCACCATGTTCTCTCTCGGAAAAGGACTCCCGAGAAGAGACAGTCACGGTTACGCACACAGTTGGAGTATTTTATTTGATTTTACTTCAAGTTTGCTATGACCGGGTGTTAAACAAAGTTTCCATGTTGCCACGTAACTGTGGGCACGGCTTTCCGAAAGATTTAACCCTGCAGGGGTGCTCCAACTCATCCATCACAAACTAACCACACGCCGCGGGAATAACCTCGGCCACGAATCTCGTGATCTTCCTAGGCAATTCCGTTGGAAAAGCGTAACCTCGAGATAGCCCGAAGTATTCTCGGAATTCGTCGCACAAGATGTTCGAGAAAGGTAAAACAAATCCAGCAAGGCCGCCCGACGTGTCGATGAACCCGATAGGAGCCGCGTATCTCGTTCTCAGGACACGACCGGATGAACACTACCTACGGCGACCTGATAGAAATCCCTTGAGTTGCCCCGAGGTGGCCCCGCAAGTGGCTCTGTTTTGGACCAACACTCATGAGGAGCACTAGCCCGGGTTGTTGATTAAAGATCCTCGGGTTAATTACTCCCTATGCATGTTTATTAGTGATTAGGCAAATGTAGTGCCAAAGTTGGGCCTTGCCAGACAAGTTTTATCCTAAAACGAAAATCAAGGGGGTCCCCATAACAACCCCGAGCATGTTAGGAGCGCTCAATTATGGAACATAACACCGGTACACAAGTACGGGCGGCAAGAGTGGAACAAAAGACCGAGCAAAGTCCAAGCCTTCCACCCTTTACCAAGTATATATGTGCATTAAACTAAATAGCAATAATATTGTGATATTGCAAAATATCCATGTTGCACAAGGAAGAATTTGCACCTGCAACTAGCAATGCTATAAGAAGGGCTGAGCAAGCGGTAACATAGCCAAACAATGTTTTGCTGGGATGTGGAGGGGTTAGAGGCTTTTCATGGCATTTGGGAGGCTTGACAAACAAGTGGTAGGTAGCGAGACAAGCGATAGAAACGAGACATCTAGCATGGCAATGATAGTAATGGTATCCAGGGAAATGATCATCTTGCCTGAGATCCCGCTTGGAAGAAGAACGAGTCCATGAAGAAGACGAGCCAATGTAGTCGAATGAATCCTCACACTCCGAATGCTTTCGGAACTCTATCGAGAAGAAGCAATCCTAAAACAACAATCAACACATGATAAACACCACAACAAATGCATGACATGATGCACTTCAACTATGATGCATGTTATGCATGACATGACAAGCACAACAATCAACTTCTACACATTAAGTGAAGCTCAATATGCAAGTTGCATATTGACGAAACTCCACATTCGAATATTTAGTTCACTCTTGTTTAGGTACATGACAATATTAAATGTTGTTAACATGGAAAGAGGTGAAGCATAAGTAAACTAGGCATCTAGGCAAGTTTAAATGAAGCCGGAAACAACTTATAGTATTTCCGAAGCGACCTTATATGCAAATTATGAATTTGGTCCAGATCTTAACTAACCATGTTTTATATTTATTAAACAGGGAAATAAAGTGCACAATGCAATTCTACTCGTCATTCTAGTCGATTTACATATATAGATCATATAAAACGGAGCTACGGCCTAAAATATATGACCATAACAAGATAATATGCCATGAATGCAAAATGCATGCAAACATCAACCATAAACATGTCAAATCATGGATGCAATGAGATATTGTGAAACTACATAAGATTCTAGTCAAGTTTCATGTGGAACATGTTCAAAACGGAGCTACGGTTCAACAATAGCAAGCAACACAAGTTTTAGTTCAAATCTGTCCAAAACAGCAACATGGCTGATTGCACACATGAAAACAGCAAGCTACAAGATTCTAAAATGCACAAACTAAGCATGGGGCAGTAGCATATAACACACACTTCATTTCATCTTCACATTTCATAGTCAAAAGAATCATGGATCACATGGTAGGAAGCTCACAACATGGCAATAAAATATAGCAGATTAGGACTTAGTGAAAATAACAGTTTTTAGCATACTAGATTTTCATGGAGTCATATTGGCAGCAATAAAACTATATTCTACAGGGCATATTATGGCATGAAAATTTACCGCATGGTAGTAGACATGATGCACTACAAATCATACCATGGTGACAAGGTGTAATTATGCAAAGATTCATGGCTAGCATCACCACAACATGACATATTGAAGAAAACAGATTCTCAGACTTAGTGAAAATTAGACTAGACATATGCAGCAGTTTTTAACAGATTGACATGTTGGATAATGAATATAACTATGATGCAAATCCTATACATGGCATCAAAAGACACAACCTGGTAGACAACAACATGCTTAACAAAAGACTCCTTGGGAGCAACCACAATAGACTCCTAGATCAATAGCAAATCACATGGCAACATGGCAACAAAATAACAGTTTTCAGACTTAGAAATATTTTGGACCCTCAAAACAGCAGTATTTTATAGCATGTTGGCAACAAGAAAATAGCACCTACACATCGATTTCTATAGAAACCAAAAATACCAGGGCCTAACACACATGTCCAAGGGCATATCTCATGTTCAAAATTATTTCATATCATGCATGGAGTAAATCACACGAAATAAACAAAAGGGCATCATAGCAAAAATGACATGCACACAAAGTTGCTCAAATGACAAAACTAATTGCACAGATAAATTCTATGGATTTTTCTACCCCAAAATCATATATAATATGTGGGTTTTTACTATAAAACAAATGACACCACATATATGCGAGATTAGGACATAAACCATTTTAGCAAGCCATGTATGCAAAATAAATGCAACCAACACATCTAATATTTTTCGCATGCATGAAAAAGGCATATAACAATGCTACACATTTTACATATTAGGTTTGTTTAATTCGGATGCACGCTTAAATATTGATGAGCAATGCAATATGACATATAAGCAAATTATCAAAAAAATGGCATTTAAACATTTTAAAGATTTATGAAAGTGGGATATTGTTACTGCAAACAAAATTCTAGTTATTTTTCATATACGAAATATTTGGATCCGGTGCACGGTTATTTAATTAGCAACATTTTTAAAACATGTGTTTTCTGCAATTCCGTAAATCCTGAATAATTACATACAATCACTGCAGCTAAAAAAACCTAGATGGGCCGAAACAGCGGGCGGAGCATAGCTATGCGACTCACCGGGCAAGGAATAGGGGGCTGGCGCGCTCACCTTAGTGGGTCTCAGCCCATGCGGTGATGCGGCTTGCGGCAGGCCGGGGAAGTGGAGCTGGGCCTGGAGGCAGCCCACGCGAGGCTGGGTACGGCCCACGCGAAGGGCCGTCATCCCGTCCACTTGCTCACACCCGAGCAGAGGGCGGCGGCGGTGCTAGGGCGGCGAGGCCGGGGATCGGAGGATCAGGCCATGGGGGCTCCATTCCCGGCGGCGGATGGTCGAGGCGGCACTGGGGACGGAGATCGAGCGGCTTACATGGTGGGGGCGAAGGTCAGCATGGCTTGAGGCGGTCGGAAATTCAGATCGGAGGCGCGGCGACCGGGTCCGGCGATGACTGGCGTCGGGGCAACGTCAGGCGGCGGCGACACGGCAGCCTGACCAAGGCGTGGCTGGCCCTTCCGGCGACCAACCGGCACGGGCAGGTCCGGCGAGGACGGCGAGGCGCTGAAACTCGAGGGCACGGTGCTCGGGAGCAACAGAGGCGCGCGACGCGGCGGCTGCGCGTTGCGGGCTTGCGGTGGCGGAGATCTGGCCCCGGGCGGGCCCCGGATGGGCTTGGCGGGCCCTGCAGCTGGAGAGAGAGGTGGAGGCGGCTGTGGGTTGGGGAGAGACTGGCGGCGGCATGGTTTTCGATGCGAGGCTAGGGCTCGTTATTTTAGGCAGGGTAGGAGGTGTTTAAATAGGAAAGGGGGCTAGGTTTAGAGGAATTCATCCATTTTCGGACCGTTCGATCCCGATCGGACGGTCCGGAAGCGGAGGGGGGTGCTAGGCTGGGTAGTGGGCTGTGTAGGCTGAGGAGATTGGGAGATCTGCGGCCCGTGACAGAGTTTTAAAACACCATAAACATCCGAAAATTAAACCGATGACGGTGCCATTGTGGTCGACCGTTCGGGTATCAAACAACCTCAGATTGCGACGAAATTTGGCAGGCGGCCTACCTACAATTTAACAAGACCGCACGCCAAGTTTTGACCCAATCCGAGAATATTTTATACACACTTTTAAAAACAATATTTTAACGATGCCGCGGGCGCGTGCGTGTGTGATTGGACTCAAAACGGTCAACGACAAGAACGGAAAGAACCGGCAGCTACGAACGGATGCAAGTTTTCGAAAACGAGTGACGATGCTATACCGATGATGCGAATGATGCGATGATGAATGCGACAACCAAACGAAGCACACGATGACAGCGGAATAAAAGGGGAATCTTCTGGAGCGTCGGTCCCGGGCTGTTACAATGGATCAGACCCGACACGACTCTAAGCATAGCAGGCACAGTAAGTAAGCTAGCACGGATGAGTAGGCACATCAAGGCTCAAGCAGTTGCTACTCATGCTAAGTGGTTTCAACTATTTACTATGACAAGGACAGGTCATGCAAAGGAATGGGTTCAACTACCAAGAACATGTAATGGTTCAATCGTTATTGTCCTAATGCATTAAAAGAGAGCAGGAGCGAGAGAGTGGGTTCATATCAGTATGCTCAAGGGGGGTTGCTTGCCTGACACTTCTGAAGATAACAATGAGTCCTCATCGGTGACAACGATCTCAACGTCGGAACCATCGTCTACCGGGAAGGAACAACATCGGCAAACAAGAAGGAACAACATTCAATTCATGCAATGCACAATCATGATGTATGATATGACAAGTTAAGGTACTGAAATGACCTAGAGAAAATAGTTAACCAAGTTAATTGAAGTGGAACTCAAACAAGTTTGAATTCCAACTCCAAATGATATTGCATATATTGCCCTAATCATAAAATGTCCTAGTTGGTGATGTTAACTTGCTCAAACATGCAAGATCACGGCAAACAGATTCATTGGATTTTTCTGATCATTTTTCATATATAAATTATTTTCATCCGTGTTACGGTTGAATTTCTATGAATTTTCAAAGTTTTGAACTTTTTATGGAATTAATAAATCATTTCTGCTTTTAATTTAATTCTAGAAAGTTATTATTGCGTCAACACTGCATCATCAAGATGTCTGCAGGTCAACTGGGTCAAACCTGACGTACGGGTCCCACATGTCATCGACTCAGTGTTAATCAAAATGTTAAAAATAACTTAATAAAATTAATCAGGGTTATTTTAGCAAGTGGGTCCCAGCGTCAGTGGCTAATCCGATTAGTTAATGGCATCATTAGTTGCTAATGGTGGTTCCACATTGCCATCACGAGCGTTGAGCCGCCGGTGACCCGAATCCATGGCGGAGGCGTCAGAAATCATAATCCGACAACCAAATGACACGCGGATAGGCGCGTTCGAACACCTGCGCTCGCGCGCATCTCTGGGAGCTAGCAGGAGTAGCTAGGGTGGGCAGGTTAGTCGACGGCGATGCCATGAGCGGCAGCCGGAGTTCGGGCGATGACGGCCGCGACACTACGGTGCACGGTTGAGCCAGCTGTGGGGTTCGACGGTACCCTGGAATCACCAGGAGCACGTAGGGCGCACAGGTTGAAGACGAGGGGCTCGGGAGCTTGGAGCTCACCGACCATAGCGGACGGCGGCGCGGAAGCTCGGTTGGGCCATGGCTACGGAATGAAATCGGGCATGGGGATTAGGGGGAAAGCAAGAGGAGCTCACAGGGAAGGCGACACGAGGCGTAGAGGGCTCGGGGGCGCTCTGTTGGGGAAGAATCGATCGACGGCGGCCAGCGAGCCCGAGGTTGAAGAAGGCATCGATTTGGCCGTCTTCTGCCTCCATTGCTTGAATCCTTCTACGGGAATGATCGGGGAGAGGTGGCGGGGCTCTAAGGCATGCCGGAGACGCAAGGGGTGGCCGGTGGCTGCGTGCACGATGGCGGTGCGGTCATGGCCGCTTCGGCCATGAGCGAGAGAGCGAGGGAGAGGCGAGGAGAGAGTGCGGGACTGAGCGAGCGGGCTTTGGGGACGTGCGTGGCATCCTGAGCCAACTCCAGGTGGTCGGGGAAGCAGGAGGTGGCCGTCGGTGGCCGTGCACGTCGCAGCCACACGCCTCTCGTCCTATTGGCGAGAGGTAGAAGACGGTCCAGCCCCTGGTGGGCTGGGCTGATTCCTTTGAGCAGGTAAGGCCCAAGTTAAGTTTTCTAATTTGTTTTGTTTTTGTTTTTGTTTTTCTGTTTTCTGCAATTTGTTTGAATCTGGTTTTCAAACCAAACTATTTTATAGACTTCTGAGAATTATTGTGGGAGCTAATATAATTATTCTAAAACCCCACAAATTGTTTCAGAATTATATGAGCTATGAATAGTTTTATAGCCATTTATTTGATCCAATTCAAATTCATATGAGTTAATTTAAAATCCACAAATGGTCCAAAAATAGATGCATCAATTTTGGCAGAGGTTTTCACCCTTATCAAAAATGATGAACTTTTCTTAAGAGCATTTTGGATTCATTGAAATTATTTTTAGGTTTAACCTATTTGAATTTTATTTGTGCTAGGGTTTGATCAACCCCATTTCAAGTTTCTAGGAGAATGAACATGATGACATGAATGCCAATGCACTATTTACAATCATTATTCTAGGGTTGTGACACTTGTGATCTGTGTTGGGTTTTCCGTGAAGAAGAACGGGTTATCGCTAAACAATGTGGGTAAGTATTTCCCTTAGTTATGAAACCAAGGTCTACGAACCAATAGGATACCAATCCTCAACTGTCTTCAGCGGCTGCACACAAAAGAGCAAACAACTTGCACCCAACGCTGGCAAGAGGGTTGTCAATCCCCTTGGTCTCGTTATTTGCAACCAAGTGAGTTGTGTAGATAATTGTAAGTTAAAAAATAAAATAAAAGCAAATAAATGGCAGCAAGGTGATAGTAGCATTTCTAAATATATAAGTGAATAGACCCGGGGGCCGTAGTGTTCTCTAGTGGCATCTCTCATAGAAATAGCATATGGTGGGTAAACAAATTAGTGTTAGGCAATTGATAGAAAGCGGATAGTTACGAGATTTTCATGGCAATGATCATGTGTATATAGGCATCACATCCATAAGCAAATAGGCCAACTCCTACTTGCACCTATTATTATTACTCCACTCATCGACCGCTATCCAGCATGCATCTAGAGTATTAAGTAAAACAGAGTAATGCTTGGAGAACGATGACATGATGTAGACAAAGTAAACTTAATCAATATGAATTAACTCCGTCGTTTCATCCTTAGTAGCAGCAACGCAAAGACGTATCTTCTCCCCTACTTTGTCACTGGGATATAGAAACTCGTCAGGTTGAACATACCACAACGCACCACTCCCACTGAAGAAATATCAATATAGTTGGCCAAACTATCTCAATACATCAAAGAGCATTACGAAGCTATAATGATCATTCAAATAAGAATCATAGTAATTAGGTTTGACTCAAATACTTTTCATCAATAATCTGAACATAAACCCTCAATTCATCGGATCCCAACAAACCCACCATACAAATGGATTACATCGGATATATCAAGGCAAAGATGCGATGACCATTGTATTGAAGATCAAGAGAGAGAGAGAGAGATTGCCATCTAGGTACTACCTACGGACTCATAGGTCTGTGGTTAACTCCTCACACATCATCATGAGGGCAGCAAGGTTGATGAAGAGGCCCTCCGTGATCGATCCCCCCTCCGGCAGGGTGCCAGAACGGAGCTCTAGATGGGTTCCCGTAGGTACAGAGACTTGCGGCGGCATAAAAAGTGTCTCAGGACCTCCTCTGCGGTTTTTGGGATATTAAAGAATTTGTAGGCCAGAGAGGGATGTCGAGAGAGCCATGAGGGGGCCACCACATATCAGGGCGCCCCCAGGGCGCGCCCTGATGTGTGGTGGAGCCCTCGTGCACCTCCCGGCCTCCTTCCGAAGCTTCCAGGTTTTCTTTTGGTCCAGAAAAAATCATCAAAAAGTTTCGTGCCAATTGGACTTCGTTTGGTACTATAAACCCAAAAAGTAAAAAACATGCAGAAAACAACAACTGGCACTGGACATTGGGTCAACAGGTTAGTGCTCAAAAATATTATAAATTGGTAAACAAATTCCCCAAAAGTATCCTAGAATGATAATATATCAGCATGGAACAATAAAAAATTATAGATACGTTGGAGACGTATCATAGCTTCTCATGAGCGAGTAACAATCCATCCACAACAATGAAGTATAAAGCATAAACATTATTGATAATCAACAAACTATGTTCTTAGTTATTGAGACAATCACAATTTATCATATTCTAGAGAAGAGTCTATGTAAGAGCTTTCATTATAGCAAGATCACATACTCAACTATCATGTAGTATTCTATGATTGCTGACACTCATTGCATCTTTTTGGAGCTAGTGTTTCCATCGGACACATAGGAAGATGGGGGCTTCATAGTTTTTGCCACCCAACTTATTTAACTCAAGGCTAATGTGAACAATAATAGTTCATGATCACCTACATTCAACGGGATATATTTATCCGGATCTATCCTCAACACATGATGCTTGCCAACTAGAGAGTTGATAGGTTGGAGTATGAATAAACTTTATTGACTCTTGCACAGAAGTAAATTCATGAAGATAAAAGATAGGCCCTTCACAGAGGGAAGCAGCGGTTGTCATGCGCTTTTATGTTTTTGGATGTGCAAACTCTTAATGCAACGGAACGCCACTTTATATTGCCCCTTATGATAGCAAACTTTATTATGCACTTTGTCGCTTTTTTTCTTTGTCATCACAAGATCATACAGAGCTTATTTTCCCTTGCAATAAAAGATCATACATATTTGAGAGCAATTTTTATTGCTTGATGCACCGATGACAACTTACTTGAAGGATCTTATTCAATCCATATGTAGGTATGGTGGACTCTCATGGAAAGAGACTGGGTTTAAGGGGTTCTGTATGCACAAGTAGTATGTCTACTTAGTGCCGGAAATTTTGTCTGCAAAAGATCTAAAGCAAGCACCACATGTTAAAGGATCCAAGACCATATAACTTCTAAGTGAATGTAAACTATCACGACATTACATTGTCTTCCATGTCCAACATTAACACTTGATCATTATATAATATTTGTTGAGGGCTCACAATCATAAAAGATGTCCAAGATAGTGTATTTATATGTGAATCTCCTCTCCTCTATCATAATCTTGCATAGATTGTATCAATGACTAATGCTATGTTTGTTTATTCTCAACAACTTTTATCACTTATACTTTTTTCTCTGTGAAGTCATTACTCCCCATGGGATTAGCATATGATCTTTTCTATATATTTTATTTCAATGCTATGAAGATAAGATGCATGAGGGTAAAGCACGCAAACTCAAATAATCTTTATTATATAACTCTCACACTCAATTACAAGGATAGATAGATCTTAAAGCAAAAATTCTAAGCAAAGCAAATCTGAAATTTTATTTCTCTAAATCATGAAATACTAACGATCGAACTAAGATAGATGGTAATGGTGAAAGTGATGGTGATACGATACCGGGGCACCCCCCAAGCTTGGAACAAGCTAAGGGTGGTGCCGATACCCATGCACTCAGGTGTCCTTCTTGGGTGATGGTGGTGATGATGTGATCCTTTTAGCGATGATGCCCCTTAGGATGCGAATCTCTTCATTAAGCTTGCCAACTTCTTGCTTAAGGTCTAGATTCTCCTTACGAAGTTTCTTGGTGTCGATCATCGCTCCCTCCATGTGAGTAGGATCTTTGTTGGAAGAGGTAGAAGTAGTGTCTAGCTGCATACGATGATAAGGGGTGAAACGTGTTTTGGAAGGTGTAACCTTGTTTGGTAAGCTTGACTTTTTGAATTCCACGGGCATGTCTTCAGGTTGAGGTAGAGGCACTTCTTCTTCTTCACTTGAAGGATCGATCCTATTTAAGTCAGATTCCACCTCTTCTTCTGTTGACCACCCATAGGGGTCCACATCCCCATAAACTTGAGGATTGTCAATGAAATCTGAGACATAGCTTTCTCCCTCTAAATCTCGTAATGACATATTGTCTCCAAATATGTCAGAAAAGTAGCCCGAAACAAGAACAAAGGAGAAACTTGCGATGTAGTGGTCAAAACATATAGGAGTATTTAATTATTTTTTCTAGGTTAGAAAACGTGTCCAGGAAGAAAACAGAGTCTGGTGGGCACACGTGGGCCCTACGCGGCAACATGGGGCGGCCAGGGGGTGGTCGTGCCCTGTTGGCTCGTGGGCACCCTGACTCCTTTTTATTTTTGGAATTTTTCTAAAATACCAAAACCAACAAAAAATATATTTTTTGGAAATCTTGGAGTCGGTTTACTTACCGTATCACATACCTACCCTTTTTCAACGTTCTGGGATGTTCCGGAAGGTCTCTTTTATGTGTTCTTGAGGAGTCATAACTTGGATAATGTTAGTTTCAACATTAAGGGGCATACCTGAGATATAGTGTTTAATTCTTTGCCCATTTACCACTCTCAGATTTTTGCCTTCGAAGTTGTTAATCTTTGTAGCATTGGAACGATAGACCTCCTCGACGACATAAGGGCCTTCCTATTTGGTGAGAAGCTTACCTTGTAGGATCGAAAGTATGTCTAGAGGGGGGGTGATTAGATTACTTGACCAAATAAAATTCTACCTTTTCCCAATTTTAAGTGTTGGCAGATTTTAGCAATGATAGCAAGTCAAGTACACCCTACACATGCATGTCTAAGAGTATAGCAGTGGAAAGTAACAACAAGCATGTATAGTAGAGGTAGGATGGAAGATCAAACACAATTTGTAGACACGAAGATTTTTCCCGTGGTTCCGATAGGTGGTGCTATCGTACGTCCACGTTTATGGAGTCTTCAACCCACGGAGGGTAACGGTCGCGAGAGTCCACGGAGGGCTCCACCCATAAGGGTCTACGAAGTAGCAACCTTGACTATTCCATAACGGCTTCCGTCCACGAAGGACTAGCCTCACTATGGGTAGATCTTCACGAAGTAGGCGATCTCCTTGCCCGTACAAACTTCTTGGTTCAACTCCACAACACGAAGTAGGAGGCTCCCAAGCGACACCTAACCAATCTAGGAGGCACCACCCTCCAAAAGGTAATAGGCTTGGCAATGTCGATGAACTCCTTGCTCTTGTGCTTCAAGATGATAGACTCCTCAACACACAATCACTCTCTCACAGATTTGGCTATGGTGGAAGAGATTGATTTCGTGGAAAGGAACTTGGGGAGGCTAGAGATCAAGATTCATATGGTAGGAATGGAATGGCTTGATCTCAACACATGAGTAGGTGGCTCTCTCTCAGCAAATAGGATGGGGCAAGTATGGAATAGTTTTGAGTGCTTCTCTTTCGAGTGGGTGGTGGTGAAGGGGTATATATAGGCATCTCCAAAAATCCAACCGTTACACCTAAAGTGACCAACTCGGTGACACCGAAGTGTAAAACTCGGTGGTACCGAAGTGATCAAAAGGTGGAAACTTTTGAATCTCGGTGATACCGATATATAATTCTCGGTGGTACCGATCAGGTGACCAACGGTCAGAATGCACAACTCGGTGACGCCGATTCTAAAATCTCAGTGGTACCGATTCTTAACGATGGCTAACCAGAGAGTTGGTCCAAAAACTCGGTGACACCGATTCACAATTCTCGGTGGTACCAATTCTTGTGAATAGCTCACCAGAGAGTTGGTCCAAGTCTTGGTGAGACCGACTGGCAAATCTCGGTGGTACCGAAGACTGAAAATAGCTAAACAGAAAGTTGGCAACTTAACTCGGTGGCACCGATGCCGAATCGGTTGCACCGACTAGCTAGGGTTTGGCATGGGTCTGTCTGAGTTTGGGAATCAGCGGGACCGAGTGGGAAATGTTGGTTGCACCGATTTTGGATATTTGGCTTTGGACAGACTTTTGTGGAAGAGTTTGTGGGTGTTTTTTGTGACTATCACTTGTGCACGTGGAGCATCTTGTTCACCAATAGTACCTTACCCCCTTTTAATAGTATTGGCTTTTCTATGGACTCAAAGTGATTTCTCACAAAGTAAAATGTAGAGTCCTCTTTCTTGAAGCCTTGCCAATCCATTTCCTTGCATCTTGGGGTATCTCCACAATCCTTTTGCCATCCCTATCATTGAACTTTCCTGAAATATACTTGGTTGAAACATTAGTTCAATGACATATATGTTGTTGTTAATTACCAAAACCACCAAGGGAGCAAATGTGCTTTCAATCTCCCCATTTTTTGGTAATTGACGACAATATATAGATCAAAGCTTCGACATATGATATAATCAATGAATATAATCGTCGCTTTGAGAAGTATGTGATAAGCAAGAGCTCCCCCTAAATTTGTGCATTATTTTGAATTTGCGTTTGAATGCAAATGCACAATCGATTAGGTTCATGGGGCACTCTTTCATGTCACATACTACTTGGTGGTGTGCGAGAATAATAAGAATGAATATCATAGCACAACACAATCAAGTAACGGTGAATGACCATCTCATAAGCATCATAATGATAGGAAATAGTAGCAATACACATCAAGTGTATGATCAAACACCAACAAAGTTTAACACACGCAAACCAAAAGAAATCAAATGTTTTGAAAAGCGAATAAAAAGCAACGCTCTCTCTCTCTCGAAGCCTAAAGATCTATATACATCTTCTCCCCCTTTGGCAACAAGTTACCAACAAGTTCAAAGGTATATAGCTAATCGTTCTTCTGGGGCTGATCTCCTCCGGTGGCTGATGAAGGAGTCGAGAGAACTGCATCAGCGAAGATGTCGGCAGACGTCATGGATGGGGTTGGTGTAGACACTGGAGGAACTGGAGGAGCTGATGGAGCTGAAGAGGCTGTAGCAGGTGCTGATGAAGAAGGTCGCAACTCTAGAGCTGACACTGTAGCTGATCTAGCCTGAGTAGTGAGCTGAGTGCTAGGCCTGAGAGGTGCACGATCCTCCTCATCATCAGTGGAATGAGGGTGAGGCACTGCATCAACTTCCTTCTTGAGCTCTGTCATAGTCACTATGAGTGCATCCACCTTGTTGTTGAGAGTGTGAAACTTGTTGTCAACAATCCTCGCAAGACTTGCCTGATTCTTCAATACCTCGCTGATGTCCTTCTGCATGCGGAGCATAGTGCTGAGTAGGAGATCCATCTGCTCACTCTTGGACCTGGGCATCTGAGAACTGTTGTCTCTGGCTGCCTCTGCATGTGCCTAAGCAGTAGCAGATGTGGGATGATCTGGGTTCATCACCACAACGTTATCCTCTAGATCTGGCAACAGTGGCAAATGAGGTCTGTCAAGAGCAAAGATGTGCTTCTCTAGCTTGGAGTTGATGAGCATCTGGATGTAGGGTGCATAGCAGCAAGAACGCTTCTGATCAGCAGTAACCCTCTTCACAGTCTCTACTATCAAATCCATCACTCTGAATCTAGTATGATGATCTAGGTGGAGCAGCATGTTGATGGAATATCCTCTGATCATCTTGTCATCTCCAGACTTAGGCATCAATGTATGCCTCAAGATGGTGTTGATAGTCCGTAGACCAGCCTGGAGGAAGTAAATGGATCCTAACTTATGAGACTTCAAGTTTGCAGCAGGGATCTCATTGTACATGTTCTTCATAGCATCATGGCTAGCCTTGGGCTCATTGTAGACATTGATGTCTCCATCTTCCACCTCTGGGACTCCTAAGATGGTAGCCCACTCCTCAACAATTGATTCATATCTAGCTCCTTCAGTCATCCATACAATTCTACCATCTCCATAGAAGTGAGCAGTGGAGTAGAATTGCATGATCATCTCATCGTTCCATGCAGTGAATTCCTTGCCAAAAAACTTATCCAGACCAATGCAATGAAAGTTTTCTTGCACACTTGGGAAGTAATCTGCATTCTCCTTGATGTACTTCCAATCTACATACCTCCTGTCACTAACAGCAGGGCTCTTGTCAAGCAAGATTGTCTCATAGAAATCATGTTGCTCCTTTGTATAAAATCTGTAGTCCACAACTGTTTTCCTTCTCTGAGAATATGGATCAATGGCTCTCCCTTCTCTCAAACCAGAGTCCTTCCTCTTCTTCATGTCCTCAGCAAGCAAATGATTGGCATTGTGCTCTGGAAGGTGTGGTCTTAGCTTCATCAAAGAAGTCATGTCATCATCCTCAGCTTCCCTAAAAGTGGAGGTCTTGTTCTTGCTGGAAGCTGGTATCTCTCTGGAGAACCTCTTGGGTTTTTCAGCAGCAGCCTTCTTGGGGGCTTTCTTGGTGCCTTTGGATGAAGTATCCTTAGTCATAGCATGTGCCATTAGTTTCTTCTTCTTCTTTGGAGGGGCCTTTGGAGCTGGCTCTTCCTCCTCTTCTTCCTCGGCAGCCTCTGGATCCTCATACATAGAGGTAGGCCTTCCCACAACATGTATGATCCTCTTTCTACTCTTCTTCTTCTCCCCAGCATTCTTAGGCATAGATTTATTTGGGGGCTCAATAGTCATAGTTGCCCTAGAGCTCTCTGGTGCTCTCACTGTCTCTGAGCTAGCATACTCTTTCCTTATGGCTTTCTTCTGCTTGGATGAAGAAGCAGCAGCAGTGGTGTTCTTTGCAACATCATCCTTCTTGGACAGCTCCTCATGTTTGAAATCCTCATCCTCCTCATCTGAGTTGAACTTCCTTCTTTCCCTAGTAGCATCCTTGGGCAAATCAGGAGAAATAGGAACATCATCATAGCTCCCCTCAGGACTAGTACCTGAGCTCATGTCAACACTCAGTTCTCTGAGATCATTCTGACTGTCTTCAGCATCTAACATATCTGACCCTGTGAATTAGAGTATAGAAGAGTGGAAGGCATGAGTCATCACAAAATGCAGATGTTTTCAAAGATTTGAACTAAGATTTCTCAAGATTTGCATTCTGCCATATGAATATCGGTACAACCGAGGCAAATTTTTTGGACCCAGCGAGACAGACAACCTACTTTCCAGGAAATTGGCACCACTTTCGGTCACACCGAAAATTGGCACTCGGTTCCACCGAGGTGTTCTCAGTTGGTCAGAAAAAGAGAATCGGTGCTACTGACTCTTTTGCATCGGTTCCACCGAGATTCAAGTTGCGGACGGCAAACCCTAATTTTTTTTCGTTCGCTATTCTACTGGAATTCCATGTGGATGGGTCAATCTCAAATAGTGGCTTATCGATGGAAAAGTCCTAATGCGCAAGATTCGGAGGCAGGAGCGCACAAGGGGTCGAAATCGTACCCTAGTCCGGTGACGACTTCGCTACGGTGGCGACGGTGGTGTAGATTCCGTCGACGGCGGGGACTTCCAACGGCAGAGGCGCTCAGGAAGATGAAGGCGATGACCAGGGTTCTTTGTTCGGCAGTGTCGGATTTCGGGCTCCGCAAAACCCTAAGGAATTCGAACCCAGGGGCGTGTGCGAAGATTCCCCAACAGCTTCGCCCCCTCCAAGCTCACATCACAATACCCCCGCTCGATGGCGAGGAAGACGATGCCACGCAAGAGTTTACCCAGGTTCGGGCCTCTGCGAAGCATAAAACCCTACTCCTGCCTTTCGTAGATTGCCTCTCGAGGAGGTTTGTGGATGAACTAGTACGGAGGTGTGATGCCTTGCGGGTGTGTTTGCGGGGTGGTTGCTCTCCCCCTCTACTGGGCTACCCCGCCTCTATTTATAGCGACCCGGGGCCTCTTCCCTTATCGCAATGGCGGTAAGGGATCCCACAACGGCCAAATTTGAAGGGGGACAGGAGGTAGACCCTATCCTGACGAAAGGTGGTCTTCGCCGGCAAAGTACTCGATGGTGACACAGTGGTGGGCTCGGTGATGACGTCCGTCCTGCGGGGCTCGGGGTCTTGGTCTTGTTGCACCGAAGAGGAAACCTTTGGGGGGCACTTTGGGAACTCGCGCGCGTCCCTGCCTCCTTTGCACCAAAGGGGAAACTGTCCCCTCTGGCGTGCTGGCGCCCGCCTGGCCTGGCTGGCGTCACTCTTGACCTCCTGAGGTCGCGTGTTGCATAGGAGTCTCTGCCGCTTAGGAGGGGGCCTAGGGAGGCCTACCTCCAAGCGGGTCTTGGCGCTGCCTCCTGTCGGCATTCTGGGAACGGGGGTATCTAGACCTGCCTGCCTGCGGCCCAGGGCGTGGCCCACCTCGACAACCAAGCACGACCCGGCGCAGCTTGACTCAAGACAAGGCCCTCGCGAGGGCCCTCGCCTCGCGAGGGAGGCGTCTCCAAGACCAGCAAGGAGTGGGCCTCCTCAGGCCCCCTCAGAAGCGGCGGAGATCTCTATGCAGAACCCGGCCTCAGGAGTCAAGGATGACGCAAGGAAGGACAGGCGGGCGCCAGCGCGCCAGGCAGTGCAGTTTCCCCTTTAGTGGAAAGGGAGCAAGGACGTACGCGGGTTCCCAAAGCATCCCCCAAAGGTTTCCATTCTGGTGTAACAAGACCACGACCACGAGCCCCGCAGGGCGGATGTCATCGCCGAGCCCACCTGTGCATCATCGACAGCTACTTTGCAGGCGAAGACCACCTTTGGACAGGGCGGGGATGTACTCCTGTCCCCCTTTAAATTTGGCCGTTGTGGGATCCCTTCCCGCCATTGTCATAAGGGAAGAGGACCCGGGCCACTGCTATATATAGAGGCTAGGCCGCATCGTAGAAAGGTGGTACGAACACACCAACACTAGACAAGGTAGAGAGCCAAGAACACCACTCGAGCGCCCTCGCAAGGCTCGAAATCACTGTACTAGTTCATCCACCACACCTCCCCGAGAGGCAATCCACCAAAGTAGGAGTAGGTGATGGTGTCCTGCATAATAATTCAGCTTGGGAGATTTTTTTTGACCGGTATCTTTCCTGCCGACTTACACCTCGACGTTGGTGAAATGCACATGACATCTGGACTAGTTCCCGAGGAGATTCGATCCTCATGTTGGTCGGCCGCACCCAACCTGAGTCTCGGGGGATACTGTGTGTCTCCAGCATAGCTCTCGTAGTACAACGTCTGATGCCTTTAAAGTATTGGCAATATTAATGGGGGACTCCGATTAGAGCCGAACCCACCAAAAGCCAAGGTACTCCGAGCAGTCCTCGGCAAAACGTTCTCGGATATTGTTTTATATGCATCCGTTTCGAATTGTGTCTTCGGTCAATAGTTGGGTTGCCCTGCTCCTGTGCTTGCCTCCTACGTTCCGCTTTGTTTGGCTAGGAGTGCAAAGGGAGAACCACTGCGATTGTACTTCCGGCTTAACTGGTCAAGTGCCTCAGTGGAGAAAGCCGAAAACTGACTGTCACAATAAGCATAAACTGGTCAGCGATCCGATGACCGTATTAAACAACGGGCCTTTCATAAAATTGGCCGGAGTGTTAACGGCTTGACCTCGGCTGATGCCGAACACTAACCGGGGGCTAGTAACTGGCTTCCCAAACTTTAAGCTCCCATGACCAAGTGAAAGTTATAAAGCCTGCATATTTGATTGCCTCGTTTCTGCTAACACAACCACCTCCGAGCACCGAGACGTCGGCTAATGGTTGTATTGTTAGTACGGAAACACCCTGTGTAGCATCTACAAAGGGGTGGAAGCCGACGATGGGCCACTTTCAGGTTATAAACAGTCTCAATGGAGAATTTGCCTTCCATAATTATCGTAATAAAGCAATAAATATGCATCAATTTGACTTAAGATTTTGGCCAAGCTGGGTTGCCTGGCTCATGTGCTTACCCCTATGTTCCCGATTGTTTGGCTAGGTGGTAAAGGGAGCACCTCTGTGATTGTTACTACCGGGTCATCCGGGTTAGTACCTCAGACTGGGTGAAGCCGAAAGCTAGCTATCTTAAAGGATATAATTGGTCGGCAATGATGGAAGTGAAAATTTCGGTTCATTATGGACCACAGAGTTCGGGAACTTTCCCCCAACTAAATCCTCAATATTTTCCTCCCACATTGATCGGAGATGAGGTTTCATGATCATGGTCAGCATGACAACCCAAAGAAAGGAACTGATAGCGAGACTATTTTCTTTGGAAGATGTTTCTTACGTTAAATAGTAATAAAACATATCTCTCCGCATACTTTTGTTTATAAAACCGTATGGCCGGATTGCCTTGTTTGCCATAAATCTTTGCCCTCATAAAGGCTTAATAAAGTAGGACAAACACTCCCTGGCCACTGGCCGAGGAGGTTGAAGCCGATGGTCGGTCGACAAAGTTTTGTACAATGCGGATCCGAGCATTAATGATGTAAAGTACTTGGATACATAGAATCATTACACATAAATTGTGATTAAAGTCAATTTACTCCGAATATCGATCCTTAATTCGGCCACCCGTGCCCACATTAAGTCTCGGGGGCTACTGGGCTTCGCGCTTATCATTTACAAATATTAAAGGGGCACATCGATCCCCTGATCTGGTGTTGCCACCCGACCAGTGGCTCGGGGGCTACTGCATTGCCTATTCAATGCACAAAATTCAAAATGCTCAGTGTTCGGCTTGACCTAGCTATGGGCAAATGTGTCTTCGGACAATAATAGGTACCATCTGGACCTATCCGGCATCAAGCTAATATATTATGGCAACTTCTCAAGACCCTCTCTCAAGGGCCCGCTTGCCGATCACTATTTCCTCTAATATATTACACCGCGTTTCTATTCCTAAGTATGCTGCAGAGCTAAGAGTTGATCCTCAGGCTGATTTTGTGAATCGACCTGAGTCTCAGGGGCTACTGGGATCAGCGGTTTTATGTTTTCCTTCAGGTTCATGCCGGACATTCAACGGACACACACCTTGAGGACTACTGGCTATATATCTCGGCAAAGAATACATTGCACAAATAGGAATTAAATTTACAAAAATCAGCCCATGGCCGAGGTGGTGCACCACCTCGGAAGGAGTCCGGCATAAAGCTCGGATGCAAGTGACTGGCTCCATAGAGGGCATTTCCGGCATTAAACTCGGTTGAACCCCTTCAACTTTTTCAAGACCGAGGTAATCTATGACACCTCGGATGTAGTCCGGCGCTCAGATACAGTCCGGCGCAAGAGCTTGGATGCAGTCCGGCGTTGGAGCTCGGCTGTAAAAAGATTGTTCGGATACAGTCCGGCGTTGGAGCTCGGAAGCAGTCCGGCGTTGGAGCTCGGCCGCAAAAAGATACCTCAGAGGCAGTTCGGCGTTGGAGCTCGGATGCAAGAGGACACTGCCGCACGGGAAACACTTCGACCCCGAAGTATGGTGTAAACATTACAAGGCATTGATAAAGGCCGAGCACTTAAAGGGGATTCTCGGATGCCCGACCTGTGAACTCTTTGGATTTAGCTCGGCGATCCTCAAGATCGAAGATGGGAAGATTTGTTGAACCAGTTTCCAAGGCCGACGACCGAAGACAAAGAACTGTTCGGAAGAACCAAGGAGCGTCCCCAACTTGAAGACCGGTTCAGGGGGCTACTGATGGTGTCCTGGACTAGAAGGTACTCACCACGTCGTCTCCCGACCAGTGGGTCGGGCCGAGGACCCCCAGGGCGATTCACTAATGGGCCACTTTGGGCAGCCCATGACGCATACAAGGGAGATTCCACAAGACTTGGTGCACAAGACAAGGACTACTATAAACCCTAGGCCTACGGTACATTATATAAACCGAGGCCAGGCTAGTCAATAGACAATCTCATTCATTACTACAATCTCGTGGTAGATACCTGTACTATGTACTATCCCCATATCAATACAATCAAAAGCAGGACGTAGGGTATTATCTCTTCGAGAGAGCCCGAACCTGGGTAAAATCCTGTGTCCGTGTTACCATCGCTCCAAGACGCCTAGCTTAGGACCCCTACTACGAGATATGCCGAATTTGACACCGACAGTAGGGTATTACGCTTTGCAGCGGCCCGAACCTGGGTAAACCACCGTGTTCATCTTCTTCCTCGTCATCGTGCGAGTTCGCCGTAGTAACCATCGAGTAGCGAACCTGGGTAGGGCGAGGCTGCAGGGAATCTTAGCACACGCCCCTGTGTTCGAACCTTGAGGGTTTTGCAGAGCCCGAAATCCGACATTTGGTGCGCCAGGTAGGGGGCGTGCCGAAGTTCCCCTCAAGTCTCGCCTCACCTCTGCTCGCCGCGCTCATGGCAAAATGACGTCGAGCCCGTGCTGAGCGGCGGGCTGCCCACGTGGCGTGGGCAGCGCCGGCGGGCCTCGGAGCCCCGCGTCGTTCCGCCTCCCCGTCGGCGGGCGCCATCACCGGCCGGGCCCTCAACGGGCGCCGGGGGCTGCCGCGTTCAACAACCGCACGACACGCCCTCGCCGCCCCGGCTCTTCCCCGCATCCGGGCCACACTGCCGCCTTTCCGGTACTGCCACGACCCGACGCACAGACACATCGCGTTCCTCGTGGCGCACGAGCTACAGCGCCACCGCGGTGCGCGTGATCGCCGCAACGACAGGGCCAGGCATGCCCCCAGGCGCGTCACCACCACCGGCGGGACCCTGGTGTACCTCGGCGAGGCTCGTGCCCGTGAACTCACTCAACCGGCTGGCTCAGTGCTTGGGCCGCACGGGCGCGTTTGGGACATCCGCGACGACCCGCGCTCGCCCGGGGCCTGGCCCGGGTCGCCGGGGGCGCGGGGGCCGGCCGCAGGCGCCGGCAGGGGCCGGTGGGGGGCGCTGCCCGCGCGAGAGTGGCGTTCCCTCGCACCCCTTAGCACGCCTGCCGGAACCAGGGAGGAGGACCAGGGGCTCGACTGCGCCGGCGCCCGGGGGCTCGGGCGACTCTACAACGGCCATGTTGACGAGCGCCTGCTACTTCTTGAGCTTGCGTTCGTTTTCCCTTGAAGAGGAAAGGGTGATACAGCAAAGTAGATAAGTATTTCCCTCAATTGTAGAGAACCAAGGTATCAATCTAGTAGGAGATACAAGCAAGTCCCCAATCTTCGCACTTACACAAACAATCAAACTCTTGCACCCAATGCTAAAAGGGGTTGTCAATCCCTTCACGGTTATTTGCAAGGATGAGATCTGATAGAGATAGATATAAAAGATTGCTAGATCGTAAAGTAAAACAAAAGTAAAAATAATGCAGCGAGGTATTTTTGGTATTTTTGATTTATAGATCTGAAAATATAATATGGAAAATAGACCCGGGGGCCATAGGTTTCACTAGAGGCTTCTCTCATGAAGGAAAATAATACGGTGGGTGAACAAATTACTGTCGAGCAATTGATAGAAAAATGAATAATTATGACGATATCCAAGGCAATGATTATGCATATAGGCATCACGTCCGTGTCAAGTAGACCGAAATGATTCTGCATCTACTACTATTACTCGACACATCGACCGACTCCTGCCTGCATCTAGAGTATTAAGTTCATGAAGAATAGAGTAACACATTAGGTAAGATGACATCATGTAGAGGGATAAACTCAAGCAATATGATGAAAACCCCATCTTTTTATCCTCGATGGCAACAATACAAATACGTGCCTCGCTACCCCTACTGTGTCACTGGGTGAGGACACCGCAAGATTGAACCCAAAACTAAGCACTTCTCCCATTGCAGGAATTACCAATCTAGTAGGCCAAACCAAACCAATAACTTGAAGAGACTTGCAAAGATATGAAATCATGCATATAAGAATTCAGAGAAGATTCAAATAATATTCATAGATAAGCTAATAATAAACCCACAATTCATCGGATCTCGACAAACACACCGCAAACGAGTATTACATCGGATAGATCTCCATGAAGATCATGAAGAACATGGTATTGAAGAACAAAGAGAGAGAAAAAGCCATCTAGCTACTAGCTATGGACCTGAAGGTCTGTGGTAAACTACTCACGCATCATCGGAGGGGCAATGGAGTTGATGTAGATGCCCTCCGTGATCGAATCCCCATCCGGTAGATTACCGGAAAAGGCTCCAAGATTGGATCTCACGGGAACAGAGGCTTCCGGCGGCGGAAAAGTATTTTCGTGGCTCTTTTTGGTATCCAGGGAATATTTGGGAATTTATAGGCTGAAGAATAGGGTTAGGAGGGCTGCCGTGGGGCCACAGGCCAGGGGGCGCCCCCCCCCTGGGGCGCGCCCTGGTGGCTTGTGATGCCATGGCAGGTCTCCTGCCTTCGTCTCCAAGTCTTCTGGGTTTCTTCTGGTCCAAGAAAAATCATTCTGAAGATTTTATTCCGTTTGGACTCCGTTTAATAATCCTTATCTGCAATACTCAAAAACAAGGAAAAAACAGAAACTGGCACTAGGCTCTAGATTAATAGGTTAGTCCCAAAAATAATATAAAATAGCATATTAATGCATATAAAACATCCAAAACAGATAATATAATTGCACGGAACAATAAAAAATTATAGATACGTTGGAGACGTATCAAGCATCTGTGCAGCAAGGATGATTGTGGCAAACTAAAAATCAAAGACTCATATCATACAAGATGCTCCAAGCAAAACACATATCATGTGGTGATTAAAAATATAGCCTCAAGTAAATTTACCGATGGATTGAAGACAAAAGAGGGGATGCCTTTTGGGGCATCCCCAAGCTTAGGCTCTTTGGTATCCTTGAATATGGCTTGGGGTGCCTTGGGCATCCCCAAGCTTAGGCTCTTGTCACTCATTATTCCATAGTCCATCAAATCTTTACCCAAAACTTGAAAACTTCACAACACAAAACTCAACAGAAAACTCATGAGATCCGTTAGTATAAGAAAAATAAATCACCATTTTAGGTACTGTTGTGAACTCATTATTTATTTATATTGGTGTAATATCTACTGTATTCCAACTTCTCCATGGTTCATACCCCCCGATACAACCCATAGATACATCAAAATAAGCAAACAACACAAAGAAAACAGAATCTGTCTAAAACAGAACAGTCTGTAGCAATCTATAGACTTCGAATACTTATGTAACTCCAAAACTTCTGAAAAATTAGGAAAATCAGGGCAATTTGTATATAAATCTTGTGTAAAAATTTCATATCAAAATCACGTTCCAGTGAATTTACAAAATTTCTGGACTGAGAGCAAAAGTTTCTGTTTTCAGCAAAATCAAATCACAAACACCGTAGACCATCCCAAAGGTCTTACTTGGCTCAAACACTAATTTAAAAAAGAAAACACAATTACTAAAGAGATAATAATGTGTAAAACACTGAAAAACAGAAGCAAAAACAAAAGCATAAAAATAAAATTGGGTTGCCTCTCAACAAGCGCTATTGTTTAACGCCCCTAGCTAGGCATAATGCAATAGATCTAGGTATTGTCATCTTTGGTATGCAATCCATAAGTAGCTCTCATAATAGATTCATAAGGTAATTTTATTTTCTTTCTAGGAAAGTGCTCCATGCCTTTCCTTAATGGAAATTGGAATCTAATATTTCCTTCCTTCATATCAATAATTGCACCAATCGTTCTAAGGAAAGGTCTACCAAGAATAATAGGACACGTAGGATTGCAATCTATATCAAGAACAATGAAATATATGGGCACATAATTCCTATTTGCAACAATAAGAACATCATTAATCCTTCCCATAGGTTTCTTTATAGTGGAATCCGCAAGATGCAAATTTAAAGAGCAATCATCAAATTCACGAAAACCTAGCACATCACATAAAGTTTTTGGAATCGTGGAAATGCTAGCACCCAAATAACACAAAGCATGGCACTAATAATCTTTAATTTTAATCTTAATAGTAGGTTCCCACTCATCATAAAGCTTTCTAGGTATAGAAACTTCCAACTCAAGTTTTTCTTCAAAAGATTTCATCATAGCATCCACGATATGTTTAGTAAAAGCTTTATTTTGATTATAGGCATGCGGAGAATTCAACATGGATTGCAACAAGGAAACACAATCTATCAAAGAACAACTATCATAATTAAAGTCCTTGAAATCCAAAAGAGTGGGTTCATTGCTATTTAAAGTTTTGACCTCTTCAATCCCACTTTTATCAATCTTAGCATTAAGATCTATAAACTTCGAATCATTGGGATGCCTTTTAACTAAAGTTGACTTATCTCCAGTCCCATCTTTATCAAGATTTATATTAGAAAACAAAGATTCAATAGGAGTCACATCAATCACTTTAAGATCTTCATCATTATTTAAAGATTCTGGCTTCGCGGCCATTTTATTAACTAAGGTAGCTTGTTTATCAGAAATTTGGCCTACTAAGTTTTCAAGGTGAGCAAACTGAGATTTCAAACCACAAAATTCCTTAGTCATATCATCAAGTTCTTTATTCATGTATTCCAACATAAAACTTTGTTCTTTAAGCTCGTTCCTAAAGAAACTATTATGGTCAAATTGGAGCGACATGAAGCCCTTAGCATTATTCTCAATATCTTCCAACTTCCTAAGATAAGGATCAAAACTTTTGGGTTGAGCCATGGAAACGAGCAAACTAAAAACAAACGAAAAGACGAACGGAAGAAGGGCGAATAAAAAGGCAAATCTTTTTGGTTTTTTCTGAAAATCGTTTTAGAAGTGGGGGAGAGGAAAACGAGAGGCAAATGGCAAATAATGTAAATGCAAGAGATGAGTTTGTGATGGGTACTTGGTAGGCTTGATGTAGATCTCCCCGGCAACGGCGCCAGAAATCCTTCTTGCTACTTCTTGAGCTTGTGTTGGTTTTCCATTGAAGAGGAAAGGGTGATGCAGCAAAGTAGATAAGTATTTCCCTCAGTTGTTGAGAACCAAGGTATCAATCCAGTAGGAGATACAAGCAAGTCCCCAATCTTTGCACCTACACAAACAATCAAACTCTTGCACCCAACGCTAAAAGGGGTTGTCAATCCCTTCACGGTTATTTGCAAGGATGAGATCTAATAGAGATAGATATAAAAGATTGCTAGATCGTAAAGTAAAACAAAAGTAAAAATAATGCAGAGAGGTATTTTTGGTATTTTTGGTTTATAGATCTGAAAATATAATATGGAAAATAGACCCGGGGGCCATAGGTTTCACTAGAGGCTTCTCTCATGAAGGAAATAATACGGTGGGTGAACAAATTACTATCGAGCAATTGATAGAAAAACGAATAATTATGACGATATCCCAGGCAATGATTATGCATATAGGCATCACGTCCGTGTCAAGTAGACCGAAACAATTCTGCATCTACTACTATTACTCCACACATCGACCGACTCCTGCCTGCATCTAGAGTATTAAGTTCATGAAGAACAGAGTAACACATTAGGTAAGATGACATGATGTAGAGGGATAAACTCAAGCAATATGATGAAAACCCCATCTTTTTTATCCTCGATGGCAACAATACAAATACGTGCCTCGCTACCCCTACTTTGTCACTGGGTGAGGACACCGCAAGATTGAACCCAAAACTAAGCACTTCTCCCATTGCAAGAATTACCAATCTAGTTGGCCAAACCAAACCAATAACTCAAAGAGACTTGCAAAGATATGAAATCATGCATATAAGAATTCAGAGAAGATTCAAATAATATTCATAGATAAGCTGAATATAAACCCACAATTCATCGGATCTCGACAAACACAACGCAAAAGAGTATTACATCGGATAGATCTCCATGAAGATCATGAAGAACATGTTATTGAAGAACAAAGAGAGAGAAGAAGCCATCTTGCTACTAGCTATGGACTCGAAGGTCTGTGGTAAACTACTCACGCATCATCGGAGGGGCAATGGAGTTGATGTAGATGCCCTCCGTGATCGAATCCCCCTCCGACAGATTACCAAAAAAGGCTCCAAGATTGGATTTCATGGGAACAGAGGCTTCCGGCGGCGGAAAAGTATTTTCGTGGCTCTTTTTGGTATCCAGGGAATATTTGGGAATTTATAGGCTGAAGAATAGGGTTAGGAGGGCTGCCGTTGGGAAACAAGCCAGGGGGGCGCCCCCCCTAGGGCGCGCCCTGGTGGCTTGTGGCCAGGGGGCGCCCCCCCTAGGGCGTGCCCTGGTGGCTTGTGGCCAGGGGGCGCCCCCCCCAAGTCTTCTGGGTTTCTTCTGGTCCAAGAAAAATCATTCCGAAGATTTTATTTCGTTTGGACTCCGTTTAATATTCCTTATCTGCAATACTCAAAAACAAGGAAAAAACAAAAACTGGCACTAGGCTCTAGATTAATAGGTTAGTCCCAAAAATAATATAAAATAGCATATTAATGCATATAAAACATCCAAAACAGATAATATAATAGCATGGAACAATAAAAAATTATAGATACGTTGGAGACGTATCAGCGCCCGGGCCGCGAAGGAAGCAACGCCGGCTACCACGGCTGCAGGAGGCACGTACGCGACTTCGTGAGCGGCTATCGCGCGGGCTGGTACGCGCAGCCTTGCGAGGGCGGCTTGAGGGATTGGCCTCGTGAGGATGCCCGGCGCAGGCAGCTTCGCGAGGCGCACCCGCTGGAAGGGAGCTGCCTTGAGCAGGCATCTGGGTCTGGGAACCGGGGGTCGCTAGCCTGGGAACGGAGGGTGGAACGTGCGCTCACGTCCCCGGGTCGGGTGGCCCCAGCATGGAGATGGAGGGTGGTACACACGCCCATGTATTCGGGCCAGATGATCCCAACCTGGAGACGGGGGGTGGAACACACGCCCTTGTCTCCAGGGCGCGCGACGCCCGCCTGGAGACGGAGGGTGCAACATACACCCATGTCTCCGGGTCGGGTTTCGCTCGATCGCTAGCGGGCGATCCTGTACTCGCCCATGTCCCTAGGCCCAGCTCGCCCAGCCTGGGGGCAGGGCCTCGAGTACCTGCGTGGGGACCCGGGGCACCCCAGCGAGGCGCGCTGGGGCACTGCCTGGGGCGCCGGCCTCACGCTCAACGGAAGGGCCTCGCCGGGCCCGACCCGCGGCGCGGGGGGCTGCTCTTTCACTACGATGACGGGACCCGGTCGCGGGCTCTGGGGTGTGGGGGGTTCCCCCTACGCCCGAGGGCCCGTTCGGAACCGACCCTACTTCGCCACGCCAAGCCTGGGGGCTGGGAGTGGGCTTCATGTCCGCGAGGCATGGAGCTCCTTGAGCACCCCCGGGACCAACCCATGACACTCTCACGTAATAATGAGTGGGCTGTATACGCCCGGAGCCCCCCGAGGACGCGGAGGGGTTCCTTCCCACGCAATGTGGAAGCCACAGCTCCGTGCTGGCAGACAACACTGCCCACCAATGGCTATGCCACGCAACGTGGATGCCCTACGCTCAGCACTGGGGGAAGACGAAGACGAAGACTAGCCTAGGTGCCGGACGCGGCGTTTGCTTCCTTCTTTTTGTGTTCGAATTGCCACTTTCTGGAATGAAGTTTGACGACTTCGGAACTCTATATTTAAAAGAAAAAGGGGCGGGGACTTTTTCTCTCATTGCTCTCTCGTTTTACCGGTCTTGAATTCTCCTTTTTTCTGGATTGGTGTTTCACAAGGGGCCGTGCGCTACGGCCCTCCCCGGGGCACCTCGGAGCAGGATAGCAAGGCCCTGTCGCTCAGGGACTTGCGTATATTGGCTGTCGACCCCCACTCGGGGCCTCCGGCCGCAGCACGGCCCCACGGCATGGAGTCTCAGGAGGCCCCAGTGCCTCCTGAGGCAGAACCCGGTAGGGCGGAATGGGGGTTGCTCGAGCGTCAAAGGGGGCTCCTGAGCAACGCGCCTTAGGAGCCTTACCGGTCATATAGCCACTCGCCCCTCGATGTCGTCCTTGGTGATCCGGTCAGCATCAAGGGTGTCGAGGCCTCACCTCGTAGTTGCGTCCTTGGTGATCCGGTCGTACATTACGGTGGTAGGGAAATGTGCGGGACTGGGACCTGCCGACATAGAGCTGCTTGAGCGTCAAGGGGGGCTCCTGAGCAGCACGCCTCAGGAGCCTTACCGGTCATATAGCCACTCGCCGCTCAATGCCGTCCTTGGTGATCCGGTCGGCATCGAGGGTGTCGAGGCCTCACCTCGCAGTTGCGTCCTGGTGATCCGGTTGTACAATGCGGTGGTAGGGCAATGTGCGGGACTGGGGCCTGCAGACACAGAGTGCCGAAAGGGCTCCCAACTTGCCTCACTGATGAGAAAGAAAAACCCTCAGGGCGTCCGGACCCCCCCCAAGCGCCACTGCTAAACCTCCCTAACGCAGAAGGCTACCGCGAGCGTGCCGATCGGGTTGGCGGCAACCCCAGGCAAAAGAAAGCGCGGCGCAATGCACCTCGACATTCAGGAGCACATGCAAGGGTATTTTCAAAAATACATTAAAGTTGCCACTAGGCCGCATGCATAACCCTGCCACGAAAACAAGAAGGCTGCTCAAGGGGACATGTAGCCGCCGCCACTCTCTTCATCACCACCGCCGGCGGCCTCGTGCTTCTCGGCCCCGGCATGGCCCTCGGCCTCGTCGGAAGAAAGCTCCACTATCAGATCTTCCACATGGTCCTTGACCCGCTCGGCGAGGGCGGCTCGAGTCACTTCGGGTACCGGACCAAGCACCGCCCCGAAATCGAAGTGCGGGTCGAGACGAAGGAGGTGGCTGAAGACGTTCGAAGCCGCCCGCGCGAGGAGGTCGCGGCGCTTCTCCTCCACAAGCATGCGGATCTTCTCCGCACCCCCTCAATGCACTCCACGACCCTGGAAAAGAAGCCCAGCGTCATCTGGAACCAAGGGGCTCGAAACGCTCGCACCAAAGATGTCGCTCAGGGCCCGGTTGGCCCTCCCCTCGAGGGACTGGAACATCTGGGAGCGCGCGTACTAGAGGCCGCAAGCACGGTCCGCCTCGTCTGAAGTCTTCTCCACCAGGGAAGCAGCGCCCTTTACTTGTTTATAAAGAAAAGCTAGCTCGGCCTCGGCAGCAGCCTGGGCGTCCATCGCGGCTCGCCGGCGGTCCTCCTCTTGGTCTAACCTTTTCCTGAGGGCATCGACCTCGCCTTTGAGGTGGTCACGTCGCTTGCAGTAGCGGGACTCCTGGAGCTTTAGCTTCGCACGATAGTCCTGAAGAAGGGAATGCCAAGCCTCTGCCACCTTGTTGTCGACCTCCTCTTGGAACCTCGCCTCGCGGGAGGCAAGGGACTCCTCGGCAAGCGACGCCTGGCGCTCCCTCACCTCCAACCTCTCCTGCTCCAAGCTCTGCTCCAGCGCTTCCATCGCCAACGCGTCAACAGGCACGCGGGGGCCTGCACCAGCGGCGAGGGACTCGAGCTCCGGGCCATCAAGTGTGGCCCTCCGCGCTTGGACCTGCCTCTCAAGGGCGGCGTTCAGGGCTTGAAGCTCCTCGAGACGTTTCTCGGAAGCCCTGCGCCGGCAGTCAGCTTCCTGAGCTTCAACGAGGGTGCACTCGCGGGCCTCCACCGCCACGGCGAGGGACTTTTCGGCCTTCACACGGGCGTGCTCGCGCTGCAGGCGACCGAAATTCATAGCGACCTTGAGACGATGCCATTCCCGCGCGAGGCGCCGGTGCTCCACCTCCAAGCGGGCATCGTTATTGGCGAACTCCACCCCCAGGCGCCCCAGCGCTTCCGTTGCAGTCTAGAGCAAGCCCCACCACATGGCGCTCCGGTCACCTGCGGGCTCGAGGGCCCAGCCAGGGTCTCCGCTTTCCTCGGGATGGACGGAGGAGATATGCGGGGGAACGCCCAGCCCAGACGAGTGCCCGGGGGCTGGGGGCTCCCGCCTGACTGCCCAGAACAAGGACGCGCCACCTGAGACCCCACTTCACCAAGCGAAGGGGGCCTGTGGACACAGCGGGGCGCGCCCCCAAGGAAGGCCACCAGCGAGGGGCGCGGCCCCGCTCCGGGAAGCTGGAGGCTGCGGGTGAAGAAGATCATAGGGGGCTCACGCTCGAGACCCCCTGACGGACGAGCAGGCTCGGGAACGGGCGCCCTGGCAACCAGAGCCCCGCGGTCGATGGAAGATGAGGCCGCAAGAAGCTCGGCGGCCACGGAAGCAGGCAGCGTCGACTCGGCTCCTCCTTCTCTGGGGGGGAGCCTGCGAAACACAAGCTCAGAAGGAGGGCGCCAAAGGGGAAGGCTGAGGGGACGCAGGCACTTACTCATCCACGGCGATCCCCTTCCTCTTCACCGGCGCCCAAGGCGCCGAGGAGCGGCCGCCCCTAGGCGCCTTCCTCTTCCGGCCGGCGCGGAGGCTGGGGGACGACGAGCAAACAACCAGCACCTTGCACTCTGGGGCGGAGTCGGCGACCTTGATCATCGACGGGGCGCCACCCTCGATCCCGGGCTGACCCAGGGCGGGAACCGGGGAAGCAGGCGGCGAAGGGCGCCCCATCTCGACCACGGGAAGAGCCGTGTCTTCAGGGCTCCCGGGGATCAGGGCCCCCGAGTAGGGGACACCCTGAGGACGCGACCCCTCTGGAGGAAGGAACCCCCACTCATCGAAACGCGGCATCTTCAGGACGAGGGCTCGTCGGGCTCACCACCGGTCAGACGGCGGAGCAGCTCGCGCAACACGTCGGGAGAAAGAGACCGGACCTGGATCCTCATGGGATCGCGAGGACCTGTGAAGGTCCACATTGGGCGGGAATGGCGCTGAAGGGGAGCGATTCATCGGCGTATGAACTCCCGCACCACCATCGCCATCGTCACGCCCGCCTCCTTCAGCCTCGCCAGCCTGGCTAGAACCCGCGCGCGCCATGGGTCGGCAAGCTCCTCGTGCATCCACCCGTGGTTCGGCTCCGCGGGGGACAGCGGGGGTTGAAACAGGGGGGCGGCCTCAGCTGTACTGACGTACAACCACTGCCGCCGGAACCCTTTTGCCTCTGGGGAGAGTCCGTTATCAAGGGCCCCTCCGGCCAATACATCAACTGCTCTCAGGGACACGCACCCAGATCACTGTTCCCCCGAGACCAACTCGAGGGAAAAGAAGTGGCGTAACAGGGCCACAGAGGGCCTCGCACAGGAACGCGAAGGCCGAGAGGAGGACAAGGGAGCCAGGGTCAAGGTGGAGCACGTGGATCCGATAATGCGAAAGTATGGCGGAGAGGAAGCCCGAAAATGGCGGCAACAAGCCCGAAAGAAGGGCATGGATATGGAGGGGGATGGCGAGGGCCGTGAGCTCGCTTCGGGGCCGCTAGCCTGGACAGATCTTGGTTGTCCCCCATTCATTGGGACCGGCGGCGACCACCAGCTGAACCTTCTCCAACCCCTCCGGGTTCACCACCGAAGACCGGCCCAGCGCGGGCTTGGGCGCCGATGCGTTCGTCGGCGCCCTCAAGCCCTCGCCCTCTCCGTTCTTGGAAGCCATGGCAAGGGGGCGGGGTGGCGGAAAGGGCGAGAGTCGCAGAAGAGGGGAAAACAGACGACGAGATCGACGGGGAGCAAAGGCGGCTTGGTGGCGTACACCAGGCAATTTAACAGACCTGACGATGGCTGAGCTGGCGTGGAGAAGAGGAGGCCATGGCCCCTCAGAATCCGCCGCGTCATAAGCCTAGCCTGCAGGCAATCGGGGCCCGCGGCGCTTCGGGCCACCTTCGACGGCTTCGCCTAGAAGCCAACTCGGAAGCGCCTTGGGCCCGGGGACTACTGTCGGCTTTCTGGGAACGGGGGTACCCAGACCTGCCTGCCTGCGGCCCAGGGCGTGGCCCACCTCGACAGCCAAGCACGGCCCGGCGCGGCTTGACTCAAGACAAGGCCGTTGCGAGGGCCCTAGCCTCGCGAGGGAGGCGGCACCAAGACCAGCAAGGAGTGGGCCTCCTCAGGCCCCCTCAGAAGCGGCGGAGATCTCTATGCAGAACCTGGCCTGAGGAGTCAAGGATGACGCAAGGAAGGACAGGCGGGCGCCAGCGCGCCAAGCAGTGCAGTTTCCCCTTTAGTGCAAAGGGAGCAAGGACATACGCGGGTTCCCAAAGCATCCCCCAAAGGTTTCCATTCTGGTGTAACAAGACCACGACCACGAGCCCCACAGCGCGGATGTCATCGCCGAGCCCACCTTTGCATCATCGACAGCTACTTTGCAGGCGAAGACCACCTTTGGATAGGGCGGGGATGTACTCTTGTCCCCCTTTAAATTTGGCCGTTGTGGGATCCCTTCCCGCCATTGTGATAAGGGAAGAGGACCTGGGCCACTACTATATATAGAGGCTAGGCCGCATCGTAGAAAGGGGGGACGAACACACCAACACAAGACAAGGCAGAGAGCCAAGAACACCACTCAAGCGCCCTCGCGAGGCTCGAAATCACTGTACTAGTTCATCCACCACACCTCCCCGAGAGGCAATCCACCAAAGCAGGAGTAGGGTATTATGCTTTGCAGCGGCCCGAACCTGGGTAAACCACCATGTTCATCTTCTTCCTCGTCATCGTGCGAGTTCGCCGTAGTAACCATCGAGTAGCGAACCTGGGTAGGGCGAGGCTGCAGGGAATCTTCGCACACGCCCCTGTTTTCGAACCTTGAGGGTTTTGCAGAGCCCGAAATCTGACACCTCCCTCGCGAGCTCGGGGTCTCGCGAGGGCCTTGTGTAGAGTGAGGCCGCGCCGGGCCATACTTGGTCGTTGAGGTGGGCCACGCCTGGGGCCGCAGGCAGGCAAGTCTGGGTACCCTAGTATCCAGAACGCCGAAAGTAGCCCCCGGGCCCGAGGCACGCTCGAGCTAGCTTCGGGGCAAAACCACGGTGGACGGGCCGGAGCGCCGTGGGCCCCAATCGCCTGCGGGTCCGACACGACGCGTGGCGCACCGCGAGACGTGTGCGTCTCGGCTCCCCGAAGACGTCGGGAACCGCCCTGGGTCAAGCTGACGCCTGGCCTGTGCGCCTCCTTGGCCATCATTATCCTTCGTTGAATGCTGTTGACCCCTTGCGCCCTCCCCCGCCTCGGGCCATGCGGATGTGACCTGACGGGGGAAGGGGAAGCAACGTGAGGCAGGAGAGCATGCTAGTCGAGTCTGGCACGCGCCGCTCGAGGCGCCTGGCGACTCCACTCCCCACGTCGCCCTGCATGCACCGATTGTGCCTATAAACCCGCTCCGCTCGGAGGGCCTTGCCATCTTGTCGCGCCCTCTCACTCCTTTTCCTTCCAAGTTATCTTCCTCGTCTTCCTCCTTTCCTTTGCTCTCACATGGCATCCAGTGGAAGCACGGCAGGTGCTGGGAAGCGTCCGGAGCCCCTGGCTTCACCGGCGGCCCCGGAGGCAGCGGTGGGGGGCCCTCAAGGCCAACCCAAGTCCGCCGGCGCTGGGCCAAGCTCGCTGAGTAAGTTCCTTGTCTCCCGCTTCCTTCTCTTATAATCGCGACTGCCGCGCCGGTCTTGATCGTTCCCTCCTCCCAGGGCGCCCGCGCCCAAGAGGCGTAAGCTCGAGGAACTCCAGGAGGAGGCTGATGCGCTGAGGGTCCAGCTCGCGGACGCCGAGGCCGCCCTCCAAGCCGCGCTCAGGGGTGAGGCGGAGGCTCGGGCGGAGCTGGCGTCGCTCCAGACCCAAGTCCAGGGGGGCGTCGACGCCGTGCAGGCCGCCCAGGACGAGGCGGCCCACGCGAAGATGCTGGAGGCGCAGCGCGCCAAGCAGTATCGAGACATCGCCCTCCGCGCGGTCGGCGCGGTGATCCGGTTCGTCGGGGAGGCCCCTGCGCTGCCAAGCGCGCACGGCGACGGGGGCTACCTCAACTTCTTCGACAAGGTGGTGGATGAGGACAATGTCTCCAGTGCACGCGACCTCCTGGACCTCGCGCTCACACGCGTCTTCTCCAACCTTCGCCGCTTCATCCCCGAGCTCGACCTTCTCCGCGTCATGGAACCGGTGCCCGAGGAGCTCTAGAGGCCCCTCAGGGATGAGACGCGCCCGCACGTGGAGTCCTTGGTGGAGCGGTTCGTCCAGGAGACCCTTGTCGACGAGGGCGGCGACAGCGGCTCCTCCGCCTAGTCCTCCCCTGTTTTCTCTTCCCAGCTCCTGTCATGTCAAGCAACACCTGGCCCCTGGGGGCGTTAACTTTTGTGTTTTTAACTTCGTATTCCTTCTCCTTTTTGAGCTATTGATTGTTTGTTTTGTGTGGTGCGTCCCCGCTTCTCGTGCGGGGCCTTGCGTCATTGCCGATGCGCCGCGCCCCTTGAGAAGTCCGCGAGGGTATTGTGCTAAGACCGGCGACGGCGTTCGGTCGGGCCCTCATGGGGAGGGCCCTCCCGAGGGGGGGCGTGCCGCCCCCAAGGACGGACCCTTAACCCCGCCGCCTTGAGTGGCCGGACTCCTTCCCTCACGCTGCTCTCCCTTGCTCCTGGAACCACAAGAATCCCGATGGGGTTACGTAGCGGACCATGGTGCTTGCATTTTCATGTTAGCGCTCATGCCTCCTGCCCGGCATCCGGGCCATTAACTGATTAGAGGGTTCTGCCCTCGTTAGGCGGGTGTACTTAGCTCATTGGGTCGCGGCGGGCTCGAGCATAGCGAAGCGTAGGCGGAGCGTCTAGAGAGGTTGAGGATTCCGCATGGGAGAGCTTCTTCCTTGCTTACGGGGTGGCCCGGGAGCCCTTTCTGCACTCTGCGTCGATGGGGCCCGATCCTGAGCAGACCTCGTCCACCGTGGGGCCGTCCAGATCACCAGGACGAGACCAAGGGGGCGAGGCCTCGGCCGCAATTGGAGCGTCCGGATCACCAGGACGAGACCAAGGGGCGCGGAGCTACAGGATCGGTCAGGTCCCCGAGACGTATCGCTGGGGAACCCCCCCCTTTCACGCTCAAGTGGCGCTCTGCGTCGGCAGGGCCCGATCCCGAGTAGACCTCGACCGCCGTTGGGGCGTCTGAATCACCGGACGGGACCAAAGGGGGCAAGGCCTCGGCCACAATTGGGACGTCCGGATCACCAGGACGTGACCAAGCAGCGCGGAGCTACGCGATCGGTGAGGCCCCTAAGGCGCGTTGCTCAAGAGTCCCCCTTGACGCTCAAGCGACTTGCTTACCTTTCTGCGGGCTACTGCCTCGGGAGGCGTCTGAGCCTCCCGAGGTTCCATGATGTCAGGTCGGGCCGCGGCTGGAGCCCCCGAGCAGGGTTGACCATTTTAAGTGATGAGTGCCCCCAAGGCGACAGGCCCTTGCCGGCCTGCTCCGAGAGGCCACGAGGAGGGGCCAAAGTGTGCGAGCCGTGCTTGGCAAGGTGTCAATCCAAAAAGGGAAAAGACTTCAAGACCAGAAAGAGGAATCGCGAAGAGAGAAAATTTCCCGCCCCCTTTTCAAACAGATTTGAGAAATCTTCAACTTCATTTCAAAAAAGTGGCAATACGAACACAAAAAGAAGCAAGCAACAGCCTCGTCCGGCACCTAGGCTAATCTTCGCCTTCGTCTTCCCCCAGTGCGGAGCGTAGGGCATCCACGTTGCATGGGCATAGCCATAGGAGGGCAGTGTTGTCCGCCAGCGCGAAGCATGGGGCTTCCACTTGGGCGTGGGATGGAACCCCTCCGCGTCCTCGGGCGCTCCGGGCGTATACAGCCCACTCATTATTACGTGAGAGTGTCACGGCCGAAGATAGCTGGGCAAGCCCCCAGGCGCACAGCCTTGGTGCTCCCAACTCAGTTTAGAGCCATCCCACGCATTACTGCGTGGTTGCGCGCCTCTACAGCCCAAACCTGTGTGCATTGCTCCCCGCGTAGCCACGGGATTGCGCTCCCGCGGCCCAAACATGAGCGCAATGCACCCAGCGCAGCTGCAGAGGTGTTGTGTCGGTGAAGCCGCCCCGTGAAGTGTCGCGGCGCCGGTCGGACCCCGGCTTGCGGGCCTCATGAGGCCCCGCCTCCCGAGGGCCGCTCCGGCGCCCCCATTGCCGCGGGTGGCCCATGTTGCTTGTACCCTGCCGATTCCCCAGACGGTCGTCCCTAAGGCCCTGGGTTCGGCTGTGCACTTCTTGTTCATGGGGGCGACGGCTGCGTCGCGCCCCCGCGCTTCCCGGGACGCTCCCCCCTTTTCCTCGCTCGCATGAACCCGGCCTGGTGCCCCCTCCGTAGAAACCCCATGCCCTGCTAGGGGAGAGCGCCCGGGGCACCTCCTTATCCTGGGAGGGTGCCGGCTTCCATAGAGGGCGCTTGGCCCTCTCCGCCCTTTGCAGGTACGACATAGCTTGGAACTCAGGGCTCCGTATAGAGGCTTTGGCCCCCTCCTGAGTTGTCTCTGCGCACACCGACGGCTAACTCCCCGGGCGGCGGGATAACACCATCCTGGGCGCGCGGTCCACAAACCCTCCTACGGCGGGCTTCCACCAGAAGTTGCATGGCCTTGCCGCCGCCGTGGGGTGGGCCGCGCGTGTCTTGCCATGTGTCGCCTTCCTGATTTTCCATCGCGCCTTCATTATGGTTACCTGCCTAGCCGGAGGCTTGAGCCGCCCGCTCCCTGCGCCGGTTGGCGCGCTCCCGCTGGGACGAGCCAGGCTGCCAACGATCCATTTGGGCATGTGTGCGCACGTCGGGGTGCGCACGGTATGCCCCAGCACCCCCTTCGTAGGCACTACCGGTGGGACCGGGCGGCGCTCCAAAGCCGGTCACCGGAATCCGGAGAAGGTGAAGCACTGCGTGCGGCGGGCCCTGCTCGGGGCCGGGGAGCGAGGCGGGCGCGCTGTCCGTAGGCGGGGCGACGGGTACGGCGAGCGAGCCCCCGGCGCCCCGCGCCGGTGGTTGCGAGGGAAGGTGGGGGGCCCCGGCCCTCCTCGCGACGGCGACTAGCTCGGCGATGTGGACGGCCCAGGCATCGAAGCCCCCGTACGTAGGGCGGTGGCGAAGCATCTCACTCACCATCAGGAGCGAGTCATGCGCGTTGAGGTCTCCCACGTATGTTGGATGTGACGCTGGTCCCATGGGCGCCGCCCGTCCACCGTGCGCCTGGCCGGCGCGGGCGGTGTCGGTGGTGGACACGACGCTGGTGGCCTGGTAACGACCGCCCAACACCGTGCTGCTGTGGTGTTGGTCTTGGGTGGCAGCGGCGTGGTTGGCGCAGGCGGACCCTCCGAGGCCGGAAGGAGCCTGTCGGGCGTTGGTCATCTGCGCAACGGGGCGGAGAAGAAGCGAAGCTTGCCAAAGACTCCGACACGCCCCCTACTTGGCGCGCCAAATGTCAGATTTCGGATCCGCAAAACCCTAAGGAATTCGAACCCAGGGGCGTGTGCAAAGATTCCCCAACAGCTTCGCCTCCTCCAAGCTCACAGCACAATACCCCTGCTCGATGGTGAGGAAGACGATGGCACGCAAGAGTTTACCCAGGTTCGGGCCGCTGCGAAGCGTAAAACCCTACTCCTACCTTCGGTGGATTGCCTCCTGAGGATGTTTGTGGATGAACTAGTACAGAGGTGTGATGCCTTGCGGGTGTGTTTGCGGGGTGGTTGCTCTCCCCCTCTACTGGGTACCTCGCCTCTATTTATAGTGGCCCGGGGCCTCTTCCCTTATCGCAATGGAGGGAAGAGATCCACAATGGCAAAATTTGAAGGGGGATAGTAGGTACACCCTATCCTGACGAAAGGTGGTCTTCACCTGCAAAGTAGTCGATGGTGATGCAGTGGTGGGCTCGGTGATGACGTCCGTCCCTCGGGGCTCGGGGTCTTGGTCTTGTTGCCCCAAATTGGAAACCTTTGGGGGCGCTTAGGGAACTCGCGCGCGTCCCTGCCTCCTTTGCACCAACGGGGAAACTGTCCCCTCTGGCGTGCTGGCGCCCGCCTGGCCTGGCTGGCGTCACTCTTGACCTCCTGAGGTCGCGTGTTGCATAGGAGTCTCCGCTGCTCAGGAGGGGGCCTCGGGAGGCCTACCTCCCCGCGGGTCGTGGCGCTGCCTCCCTCGCGAGCTCGGGGTCTCGCGAGGGCCTTGTGTAGAGTGAGGCCGCACCGGGCCGTACTTGGTCATTGAGGTGGGCCACGCCTGGGGCCGCAGGCAGGCAAGTCTGGGTACCCTGGTATCCAGAACGCCGACAGGCAGCTAGGGCTTTGGAGGGGATGACGTTTGAGGAACTAATTTCAAAAGTCGTGTCCGCCTCTATATAAACCCGTGGCTGTCGGTGACACCGGTTCTAACTTTTCAGTGTCACCGAGTTCCTCAACTGTCTGCTGACAGGGAAACGCGGTCTAACCGAGAAGATGGAATCGGTGATACCGAGATAAAAAACCAGATCAACTCTAGGCATTTGGTGATATCGAGAATTTGGTATTGGTTCCACCGAGATGCACTTGGGAGGTTTTAATGGTCAGGCCTTTGTCGATACGGAACTCCGAGTGCTCCTCACACAGAGAGATCGAAAAGTCCTTGTTCAAATTTTGTGATGCAGCAAGAATAGAATATGAGACGAGAAAGCATAGATAGCTAGAGAGTGGTCCTAGGCATTCTTGTCCATCCAATTGGCAAGAGAAAAATCAAAAACCTAATAGCATCAATTGGAAGTCCTCGAATGGATAAATAAATGCAGACCAACATGCTCACACACTAAGATGTCAAATGAAATCATGGCAAACATGCACATACATACTAGCATCTATCAAGCATTTTGGCGATGACAGAGTCATCTATATATGAGTATATTGACTTAGGAGCCAAGTAAGAATACTTGATCATAGGTCATACTCATCATTTAAGCACGAGTGGGGTTACCACTTTTACATAAAGCATTTAATGTTGTCACATACTAAGAGATGCTTTAACTCAAGTCTTAGAGTAAAGCTCCCCCTTGATGTGACATCCCCTCATAGGAGGGATAAACTAACCTTGGGTTTTGTCGATGAAGACTTCATGTTGGCGAGGTAGTGGTGGATGCTCAAGGTTGATGAAGATCACCATGAGTTGGGAGCATCCTTGTTGTTTCCTTACTCTTCTCACCTACATGGGTTAGTCCCAACACACAAGAGACAAATACAAGGATATCTATGGGCATGGAGTGCAAAGCATACATGATGATGTCCATTGATTTGTTGATTACCTTGTCCCTTGCTTACCTTTGAGGGAATGTGTGACTCTTTGAACTATTGCATGATGTTGACGTTGATTGCAACTAGTTCTTGCCAATAATGAATAGGAGTGAATTTCATTGGCGGAGTCACCCCTCAAGAACTTCTCTAGTTCTTCTTCTTGGGGACCCACATCAACTTGATGGGGATCCTTGGTGTTGAAGTGGCACTTGTAGAAGTTGATCTTGAAGTAGCCTTGGGAACCCACTCCACCAAACCTTGGGATTCATCTGCATATGAGTCAATGTCCTCTTGAAGCTTGTCCTTGCCCTTGAGCTTGTGGTCTTGTGGTGGAAGGTCATCTTGAGTGTTTGTTCCATTGGGAAGAGAATGTTCATATTTCTCCCTTTGAGGAACAAACTTGGGCTTGGGGTATTGGCCTTCTTCCCATTCAACTCCATTAGCGTTGAAGTAGCCAATGCTATGGTTCTTCCGATATCCTCCGTGCTTGCGTACAATTTCCTCAAATTGCTTACACCCGGCAAGACTCTTGTAGATACCTTTCTCTATAATCCCTTTCAATAAATTGTTTTCTTCCTCAAGTGTAACTTGGCTAAGAGAATCATCATTAGTGGAATCAATAGAACTACTTGAAGCAACATCATTAGATTTAGCATTTTTATTGTTGCTACTAGATGAAGAACCTTCCTTGCCTTTGTTACTAGTTTGCTTAGACTTAACTTGAGGAATGAAAGTAGACAAGAGTAGTCGTTTGTCTAGATAAGATGAAGTCTTATTTTGGAGATCGTCATTGATACCTTTAAGAAACTCATGTTCTTGCTCCAAGTTGAGCTTCTCGAAGCGTAGCTTCTCATGAGTCCTTACAAGCTCTCTATGATCTTCGAGAGTTGATTCATGGGCTAACTTAAGAGTGTTTAATTCTTTAGTTAGTCGTTCTATTTCCATCTTTTCATCATCACACGACTTATCTTGACTAGTATGAAAATTATCAAGTTCATTTTGACTAACATCACTAGTTTTATCAAAGAGCAAGTCATCATCACAAAGTAAATCATCTTCATTACTATTGAAATCAAGATACTCGAGGTGTGATACCTTGGGGCCTTTAGCCATGAAGCAACTTCCACTCCCTTCGTTTCGTGAATCAAATAGATCATAGGAGATGGTAGTCACTAGTGCAAGTCCGGCAACACCTTCATCTTGACTATAGTCGGAGTTGGAGTGATAGCTTCTCTCGGAGTTGTTGTCGGATTCGGAGTCAGAAACCCATTCACCAAAATGAGCTTGATGTCTTCTTCTTGTGTAGCTCTTGGTGTACTTGTCCTTCTTGTCCGAGTCCCTACTTCTCCTTGAGGGTCTTCGTTCATAACAATCATCTCTACTCCTTCTCTCTCTTTGAGGTGATTCATTCCTTGAGCTTCGTCTTCTTGGTGATTCTTCTCATCGTTTGTAGGGAGCCGTGCACTCATTGGAGTAGTGTCCAGGCTTCCCACAATTGTAGCAGTTTCGGTCACGAGTTGACGAATGCTTCTCTTCATATCTTGAGTTGGAGCTTCGTTCTTTGCCTCTATTCTTGTAGAACTTGTTGAATTTCTTGACCATGAGGCTTATCTCTTCATTGGTGACAAGGTTGTCGCTTGAAGTTGCAGGAGCATCACTTGTGGATTTGTAAGCACCGCTAGACTTGTTGTGAAGCTCTTCTTTGTCCTTGAGTGTCATCTCATGAGCAACAATCCTTCCAATGACTTCCGTAGGCTTGAGATCTTTGTAGTTGGGCATCATTTGGATCAATGTGCACACGGTGTCATATCTCTCATCCAAAGCTCAAAGTATCTTCTTGATGATGAATTTGTAGGTCATTTCTTCGCTTCCTAAGCCGGCAATCTCATTGGTGATGAGAGCTAGCCTAAAGTACATCTCTGCGACTCCTTCACCATCCTTCATCTTGAACTTGTCAAGCTGACTTTGAAGAACATCCAACTTGGATTCTTTCACGGATTCGGTACCTTCATGCATATCAACCAAAGTATCCCAAATCTCTTTTGCATTCTCAAGCCGGCTGATCTTGTTGAATTCTTCGGGGCATAGGCAGTTGAAGAGAATGTCACATGCTTGAGCGTTGTATTGCAACATCTTCAACTCATCCGCGGTCGGTTCACGATCCGGTTCCTTTCCGTCACCAAATAATTCACCTTGCAAGCCAACACGAACAACAGCCCAAATGGCGGGGTTATGACCAAGAATACGCATTTTCATTTTGTGCTTCCAACTAGCAAAATTTGTGCCATCAAAGTACGGACCTCTATGGTGATAATTTCCCTCACTAGACGCCATACTCTCCTAGGTTGTGAGACCAATGCAATGGAGACCAAAGCTCTGATACCACTTGTAGGATCGAAAGTATGTCTAGAGGGGGGTGATTAGACTACTTGACCAAATAAAATTCTACCTTTTCCCAATTTTTAGTGTTGGCAGATTTTAGCAATGATAGCAAGTCAAGTACACCCTACACATGCATGTCTAAGAGTATAGCAGTGGAAAGTAACAACACGCATGTATAGTAGAGGGTAGGAAGGAAGATCAAACGCAATTTGTAGACACGAAGATTTTTCCCGTGGTTCCGATAGGTGGTCTTATTGTACGTCCACATTTATGGAGTCTTCAACCCACGGAGGGTAACGGTCGCGAGAGTCCACGGAGGGCTCCACCCATAAGGGTCCACGAAGTAGCAACCTTGACTATTCCATAACGGCTTCCGTCCACGAAGGACTAGCCTCACTATGGGTAGATCTTCACGAAGTAGGCAATCTCCTTGCCCGTACAAACTTCTTGGTTCAACTCCACAACACGAAGTAGGAGGCTCCCAAGCGACACCTAACCAATCTAGGAGGCACCACACTCCAAAAGGTAATAGGCTCGGCAATGTCGATGAACTCCTTGCTCTTGTGCTTCAAGATGATAGACTCCTCAACACACAATCACTCTCTCACAGATTTGGCTATGGTGGAAGAGATTGATTTCGTGGAAAGCAACTTGGGGAGGCTAGAGATCAAGATTCATATGGTACGAATGGAATGGCTTGATCTCAACACATGAGTAGGTGGCTCTCTCTCAGAAAATAGGATGGGGCATGTATGGAATAGTTCTGAGTGCTTCTCTTTCGAGTGGGTGGTGGTGAAGGGGTATATATAAGCATCCCCAAAAATCCAACCGTTACACCTAAAGTGACCAACTCGGTGACACCGAAGTGTAAAACTCGGTGGTACCGAAGTGATCAAAAGGTGGCAAATTTTGAATCTCGGTGAGACCGATATATAATTCTCGGTGGTACCGATCAGGCGAGAAACGGTCAGAATGCACAACTCGGTGACGCCGATTCTCAAATCTCGGCGGTACCGATTCTTAAACATGGCTAACCAGAGAGTTGGTCCAAAAACTTGGTGAGACCGACTGGCAAATCTCGGTGGTACCGAAGACTGAAAATAGCTAAACAGAAAGTTGGCAACTGAGCTCGGTGGCACCGATGCAGAATTGGTTGCACCGACTGGCTAGGGTTTGGCATGGGTCTGTCTGAGTTTGGGAATCGGTGGGACCGAGTGGTAAATGTTGGTTGCACCGATTTTGGATATTTGGCTTTGGACAGACTTTTGTGGAAGAGTTTGTGGGTGTTTTTGGTGACTATCACTTGTGCACGTGGAGCATCTTGTTCACCAACAGTACCTTACCCCCTTTTAATAGTATTGGCTTTTCTATGGACTCAAAGTGATTTCTCACAAAGTAAAATGTAGAGTCCTCTTTCTTGAAGCCTTGCCAATCCATTTCCTTGCATCTTGGGGTATCTCCACAATCCTTTTGCCATCCCTATCATTGAACTTTACTGAAATATACTTGGTGGAAACATTAGTTCAATGACATATATGTTGTTATTAATTACCAAAACCACCAAGGGAGCAAATGTGCTTTCAATCTCCCCCTTTTTCGGTAATTGATGACAATATATAGATCAAAGCTTCGACATATGATATAATCAATGAATATAATCGTCGCTTTGAGAAGTATGTGATAAGCAAGAGCTCCCCCTAAATTTGTGCATTATTTTGAATTTGCGTTTGAATGCAAATGCACAATCGATTAGGTTCATGGGGCACTCTTTCATGTCACATACAACTTGGTGGTGTGCGAGAATACTAAGAATGAATATCATAGCACAACACAATCAAGTAACGGTGAATGACCATCTCATAAGCATCATAATGATAGGAAATAGTAGCAATACACATCAAGTGTATGATCAAACACCAACAAAGTTTAACACAAGCAAACCAAAAGAAATCAAATGTTTTGAAAAGTGAATAAAAAGCAACGCTTTCTCTCTCTCTCTCGAAGCCTAAAGATCTATATACATCTTCTCCCCCTTTGGCAACAAGTTACCAAAAAGTTCAAAGGTATATAGCTAATCATTCTTCTGGGGCTGATCTCCTCCGGTGGCTGATGAAGGAGTCGAGAGAACTGCATCAGCGAAGATGTCGGCAGACGTCATGGACGGGGTTGGTGTAGACACTGGAGGAACTGGAGGAGCTGATGGAGCTGAAGAGGCTGTAGCAGGTGCTGATGAAGAAGGTCGCAACTCTAGAGCTGGCACTGTAGCTGATCTAGCCTGAGTAGTGAACTGAGTGCTAGGCCTGAGAGGTGCATGATCCTCCTCATCATCATCAGTGGAATGAGGGCTAGGCACTGCATCAACTTCCTTCTTGTGCTCTGTCACAGTCACTGTGAGTGCATCCACCTTGTTGTTGAGAGTGTGAAACTTGTTGTCAACAATCCTCGCAAGACATGCTTGATTCTTCAATACCTCGCTGATGTCCTTCTGCATGCGGAGCATAGTGATGAGTAGGAGATCCATCTGCTCACTCTTGGACCTGGGCATCTAAGAACTGGTGTCTCTGGCTGCCTCTGCATGTGCCTGTATAGTAGCAGATGTGGGATGATCTGGGTTCATCACCACAACATTATCCTCTAGATCTGGCAACAGTGGCAAATGAGGTCTGTCAAGAGCAAAGATGTGCTTCTCCAGCTTGGAGTTGATGAGCATATGGATGTAGGGTGCATAGCAGCAAGAACGCTTCTGATCAGCAGCAACCCTCTTCACAGTCTCTACTATCAAATCCATCACTCTGAATCTAGTATGTTGATCTAGGTGGAGCAGCATGTTGATGGAATATACTCTGATCATCTTGTCATCTCCAGACTTAGGCATCAATGTATGCCTCAAGATGGTGTTGATAGTCCGTAGACCAGCCTGGAGGAAGTAAATGGATCCTAACTTGTGAGATTTCAAGTTTGCAGCAGGGATCTCATTGTACATGTTCTTCATAGCATCATGGCTAGCCTTGGGCTCATTGTAGACATTGATGTCTCCATCTTCCACCTCTGAGACTCCTAAGATGGTAGCCCACTCCTCAACAGTTGATTCATATCTAGCTCCTTCAGTCATCCATACAATTCTACCATCTCCATAGAAGTGAGCAGTGGAGTAGAATTGCATGATCATCTCATCGTTCCATGCAGTGAATTCCTTGCCAACAAACTTATCCAGACCAATGCAGTGAAAGTTGTCTTGCACACTTGGGAAGTAATCTGCATTCTCCTTGATGTACTTCCAATCTACATACCTCATGTCACTAACAGCGGGGCTCTTGTCAAGCAAGATTGTCTCATAGAAATCCTGTTGCTCCTTTGTATAAAATCTGTAGTCCATAGCTGTTTTCCTTCTTTGAGAATATGGATCAATGGCTCTCCATTCTCTCAAACCAGAGTCCTTCCTCTTCTTCATGTCCTCAGCAAGCAAATGACTGGCATTGTGCTCTGGAAGGTGTGGTCTTAGCTTCATCAAAGCAGTCATGTCATCATCCTTAGCTTCCCTAAAAGTGGAGGTCTTGTTCTTGCTGGAAGCTGGTATCTCTCTGGAGAACCTCTTGAGTTTTTCAGCAGCAGCCTTCTTGGGGGCTTTCTTGGTGCCTTTGGATGAAGTATCCTTAGGCATAGCATGTGCCATTAGTTTCTTCTTCTTCTTTGGAGGGGCCTTTGCAGCTGGCTCTTCCTCCTCTTCTTCCTCAGCAGCCTCTGGATCCTCATACATAGAGGTAGGCCTGCCCACAACATGTATGATCCTCTTTCTGCTCTTCTTCTTCTCCCCGGCCTTCTTAGGCATAGATTTCTTTGGGGGCTCAACAGTCATAGTTGCCCTAGAGCTCTCTAGTGCTCTCACTGTCTCTGAGCTAGCATACTCTTTCCTTATGGCTTTCTTCTTCTTGGATGAAGAAGCAGCAGCAGTGGTGTTCTTTGCAACATCATCCTTCTTGGACAGCTCCTCAGGTATGAAATCCTCATCCTCCTCATCTGAGTTGAGCTTCCTTCTTGCCCTAGTAGCAGCCTTGGGCAAATCAGGAGAGCTAGGAACATCATCATAGCTCCCCTCAGGACTAGTGCCTGAGCTCATGTCAACACTCTATTCTCTGAGATCATTCTGACTGTCTTCAGCATCTGACATATCTCACCCTGTGAATTAGAGTATAGAAGAGTGGAAGGGATGAGTCATCACAAAATGCAGATGTTTTCAAAGATTTGAACTAAGATTTCTCAAGATTTGCATTCTGCCAGATGAATATCGGTAAAACCGAGGCAAATTTTTCGGACCCACCGAGACGCACAACCTACTTTCCTGGAACTTGGCACCACTTTCGGTCACACCGAAAATTGGCACTCGGTTCCACCGAGGTGTTCTCAGTTGGTCAGAAAAAGAGAATCAATGCTACCGACTCTTTTGCATCGGTTCCACCGAGATTCAAGTTGCGGACGGCAAACCCAATTTTATTTTTCGTTTGCTATTCTACTGGTATTCCTTGTGGATGGATCAATCTCAAATAGTGGCTTATCGATGGAAAAGTTTTAATGTGCAATATTCGGAGGCAGGAGCGCATAAGGGGTCGAAATCATACCCTAATCCGGTGACGACTTCGCTACGTCAGCGACAATGGTGTATATTCCATCGACGGCTGGGACTTCCAACGGCAGAGGTGCTCGGGAAGATGAAGGCGATGACCAGGGGTCTTTGTTCGGTAGCTAGGGCTTTGGAGGGGATGACGTTTGAGGAAATAATTTCAAAAGTCGTGTCCGCCTCTACATAAACCCGTGGCTGTCGGTGACACCGGTTCTAACTTTTCGGTGTCACCGAGTTCCTCAACTGTCTGCTGACAGGGAAACTCGGTGTAACCGAGAAGATGAAATCGGTGATACCGAGATAAAAAACCAGATAAACCCTAGGCATTCGGTGATACCGATAATTTGGTATTGGTTCCACCGAGATGCACTTGGGAGGTTTTAATGGTCGGTCCTTTGTCGATACGGAACTCCGAGTGCTCCTCACACAGAGAGATCGAAAAGTCCTTGTTCAAATTTTGTGATGCAGCAAGAACAGAATATGATACGAGAAAGCATAGATAGCTAGAGAGTGGTCCTAGGCATTCTTGTCCATCCAATTGGCAAAAGAAAAATTAAAAACCAAATAGCAACAATTGGATGTCCTAGAATGGATAAATAAATGCAGACCAACATGCTCACACACTAAGATGTCAAATGAAATCATGGCAAACATGCACATACATACTAGCATCTATCAAGCATTTTGGCGATGAGGGAATCATCTATATATGAGTACATTGACTTAGGAGCCAAGTAAGAATACTTGATCATAGGTCATACTCATCGTTTAAGCACGAGTGGGGTTACCACTTTTACATAAAGCATTTAATGTTGTCACATACTATGAGATGCTTTAACTCAAGTCTTAGAGTAAAGCTCCCCCTTGATGTGACATCCCCTCATAGGAGGGATAAACTAACCTTGGGTTTTGTCGATGAAGACTTCATGTTGGCGAGGTAGTGGTGGATGCTCAAGGTTGATGAAGATCACCATGAGTTGGGAGCATCCTTGTTGTTTCCTTACTCTTCTCACCTACATGGGTTAATCCCAACACACAAGAGACAAATACAAGGATATCTAAGGGCATGGAGTGCAAAGCATACATGATGATGTCCATTGATTTGTTGATTACCTTGTCCCTTGCTTACCTTTGAGGGAATGTGTGACTCTTTGAACTATTGCATGATGTTGATGTTGATTGCAACTAGTTCTTGCCAATAATGAATAGGAGTGAATTTCATTGGCGGAGTCACCCCTCAAGAACTTCTCTTGTTCTTCTTCTTGGGGACCCACATCAACTTGATGGGGATCCTTGGTGTTGAAGTGGCACTTGTAGAAGTTGATCTTGAAGTAGCCTTGGGAACCCACTCCACCAAAGCTTGGGATTCATCTTCATATGAATCAATGTCCTCTTGAAGCTTGTCATTGCCCTTGAGCTTGTGGTCTTGTGGTGGAAGGTCATCTTGAGCGTTTGTTCCCTTGGGAAGAGAATGTTCATATTTCTCCCTTTGAGGAACAAACTTGGGCTTGGGGTATTGGCCTTCTTCCCATTCAACTCCATTAGCGTTGAAGTAGCCAATGCCATGGTTCTTCCGATATCCTCCGTGCTTGCGTACAATTTCCTCAAATTGCTTACACCCGGCAAGACTCTTGTAGATACATTTCTCTATAATCCCTTTCAATAAATTATTTTCTTGCTCAAGTGTAACTTGGCTAAGAGAATCATCATTAGTGGAATCAATAGAACTACTAGAAGCAACATCATTAGATTTAGCATATTTATTGGTGCTACTAGATGAAGAACCTTTCTTGCCTTTGTTACTAGTTTGCTTAGACTTAACTTGAGGAATGAAAGTAGACAAGAGTAGTTATTTGGCTAGATAAGATGAAGTCTTCTTTCGGAGATCGTCATTGATAGCTTTATGAAACTCATGTTCTTGCTCCAAGTTGAGCTTCTCGAAGCGTACCTTCTCATGAGTCCTTACAAGCTCTCTATGATCTTCGAGAGTAGATTCATGGCTAACTTAAGAGTGTTTAATTCTTTAGTTAGTGGTTCTATTTCCATCTTTTCATCATCACACGACTTATCTTGACTAGTATGAAAATTATCAAGTTCATTTTGACTAACATCACTAGTTTTATCAAAGAGCAAGTCATCATCACAAAATAAATCATCTTCATCACTATTGAAATCAAGATACTCGGGTTGTGATACCTTGGGGCCTTTAGCCATGAAGCAACTTCCACTCCCTTCATTTGGTGAATCAAATAGATCATAGGAGTTGGTAGTCACTAGTGCAAGTCCGGCAACACCTTCATCTTGACTATAGTCGGAGTTGGAGTGATAGCTTCTCTCGGAGTTGTTGTCAGATTCGGAGCCGGAAACCCATTCACCTAAATGAGCTTGATGCCTTCTTCTTGTGTAGCTCTTGGTGTACTTGTCCTTCTTGTCCGAGTCCCTACTTCTCCTTGAGGGTCTTCGTTCATAACGATCATCTCTACTACTTCTCTCTCTTTGAGGTGATTCATTCCTTGAGCTTCGTCTTCTTGGTGATTCTTCTCTTCGTTTGTAGGGAGCCGTGCACTCATTGGAGTAGTGTCCGGGCTTCCCACAATTGTAGCAGTTTCGGTCACGACTTGACGAACGCTTCTCTTCATATCTTGAGTTGGAGCTTCGTTCTTTTCCTCTATTCTTGTAGAACTTTGTTGAATTTCTTGACCATGAGGCTTATCTCTTCATTGGTGACAAGGTTGTCGCTTGAAGTTGCGGGAGCATCACTTGTGGCTTTGTAAGCACCGCTAGACTTGTTGTGAGGCTCTTCTTTGTCCTTGAGTGTCATCTCATGAGCTACAATCCTTCCAATGACTTCCGTAGGCTTGAGATCTTTGTAGTTGGGCATCATTTGGATAAATGTGCACACGGTGTCATATCTCTCATCCAAAGCTCGAAGTATCTTCTTGATGATGAATTTGTCGGTCATTTCTTCGCTTCCTAAGCCGGCAATCTCATTGGTGATGAGAGCTAGCCTAGAGTACATCTCTGCGACTCCTTCACCATCCTTCATCTTGAACTTGTCAAGCTGACTTTGAAGAACATCGAACTTGGATTCTCTCATGGATTCGGTACCTTCGTGCATATCGACCAAAGTATCCCAAATCTCTTTTGCATGCTCAAGACGGCTGGTCTTGTTGAATTCTTCGGGGCATAGGCAGTGGAAGAGAATGTCTCATGCTTGAGCGTTGTATTGCAACATCTTCAACTCATCTGCGGTCGCTTCACGATCCGGTTCCTTCCCGTCACCAAAGAACTCACCATGCAAGCCAACATGAACAACAGCCCAAACGGCGGGGTTATGACCAAGAATATGCATTTTCATTTTGTGCTTCCAACTAGCAAAATTTGTGCCATCAAAGTACGGACCTCTACGGTGACAATTTCCCTCACTAGACGCCATACTCTCCTAGGTTGTGAGACCAATGCAAAGGAGACCAAAGCTCTGATACCACTTGTAGGATCGAAAGTATGTCTACAGGGGTGGTGATTACACTACTTGACCAAATAAAATTCTACCTTTTCCCAATTTTAAGTGTTGGCAGATTTTAGCAATGATAGCAAGTCAAGGACACCCTACACATGCATGTCTAAGAGTATAGCAGTGGAAAGTAACAACAAGCATGTATAGTAGAGGGTAGGAAGGAAGATCAAACGCAATTTGTAGACACGAAGATTTTTCCCGTGGTTCCGATAGGTGGTGCTATCGTACGTCCATGTTTATGGAGTCTTCAACCCACGGAGGGTAATGGTCGCGAGAGTCCACGGAGGGCTCCACCCATAAGGGTCCATGAAGTAGCAACCTTGACAATTCCATAGCGGCTTCCGTCCACAAAGGATTAGCGTCACTATGGGTAGATCTTCACGAAGTAGGCGATCTCCTTGCCCGTACAAACTTCTTGGTTCAACTCCACAACACGAAGTAGGAGGCTCCCAAGCGACACCTAACCAATCTAGGAGGCACCACCCTCCAAAAGGTAATAGGCTCGGCAATGTCGATGAACTCCTTGCTCTTCTGCTTCAAGATGATAGACTCGTCAACACACAATCACTCTCTCACAGATTTGGCTTTGGTGGAAGAGATTGATTTCGTGGAAAGCAACTTGGGGAGGCTAGAGATCAAGATTCATATGGTAGGAATGGAATGGCTTGATCTCAACACATGAGTAGGTGGCTCTCTCTCAGAAAATAGGATGGGGCAATTATGGAATAGTTCTGAGTGCTTCTCTTTCGAGTGGGTGGTGGTGAAGGGGTATATATAGGCATCCCCAAAAAATCCAACCGTTACACCTAAAGTGACCAACTCGGTGACACCGAAGTGTAAAACTCGGTGGTACCGAAGTGATCAAAAGGTGGCAACTTTTGAATCTCGGTGAGACCGATATATAATTCTCGGTGGTACCGATCAGGTGACCAATGGTCAGAATGCACAACTCGGTGACGCCGATTCTCAAATCTCGGTGGTACCGATTCTTAACCATGGCTAACCAGAGAGTTGGTCCAAAAACTCGGTGAGACCGACTCACAATTCTCGGTGGTACCGATTCTTTTGAATAGCTAACCAGAGAGTTGGTCCAAGTCTTGGTGAGACCGACAGGCAAATCTCGGTGGTACCGAAGACTGAAAATAGCTAAACAGAAAGTTGGCAACTGAACTCGGTGGCACTGATGCAGAATCGGTTGCACCGACTGGCTTGGGTTTGGCATGGGTCTGTCTGTGTTTGGGAATCTGTGGGACCGAGTGGGAAATGCTGGTTGCACCGATTTTGGATATTTGGCTTTGGACAGACTTTTGTGGAAGAGTTTGTGGGTGTTTTTGGTGACTATCACTTGTGCACGTGGAGCATCTTGTTCACCAACATTACCTTACCCCCTTTTAATAGTATTGGCTTTCCTATGGACTCAAAGTAATTTCTCATAAAGTAAAATGTAGAGTCCTCTTGCTTGAAGCTTTGCCAATCCATTTCCTTGCATCTTGGGGTATCTCCACAATCCTTTTGCCATCCCTATCATTGAACTTTCATGAAATATACTTGGTGGAAACATTAGTTCAATGACATATATGTTGTTATTAATTACCAAAACCACCAAGGGAGCAAATGTGCTTTCATACCTGCAAAAAATCTGAAACGAGAATTGTACGAAAGAACTAGATCTCCAACATTAAATTCCCGTTTTTTGGATTCTCTTATCATGCCACCTTTTAACTTTTTCCTTATGGCAATTTCATATGCTTGTGTCCTCCATTCGTCTAATGAACTAATATCAAATAGCCTGTTTTCACTAGCAAGCTTAAAATTATAACTGAGTTATTTAATTGCCAAGTAAGCTTTATGTTCTAACTCAAGAGGCAAATGACAAGCTTTTCCATAGACCATTTTATAGGGGACATTCTCATGGGGTTTTTATAAGCAGTTCGATAAGCCCATAAAGCATCATCCAGTTTCTTAGACCAGTTCTTTCTAGATCTATTAACAGTCTTTTACAAAATTAATTTTATTTCTCGATTGCTCAATTCAACTTGGCCACTAGACTGAGGATGATAAGGTGATGCAATCCTATGGTTAACATCATATTTAGCTAGAAGTTTACAGAAACCACCATGAATAAAATGTGAACCACCACCAGCCATTAAATATCTAGGGACTCCAAACCTCGGAAAGATAATATCCTTTAGTATTTTAATAGAAGTGTTATGATCAACACTACTGGTTGGAATAGAATCTAAGCAATTAGTAACGTAATCAACAACAACTAGAATATGAGTGTACCCATTAGAGGAAGGAAAAGGTCCCATGTAATCAAAGCCCCAAACATCAAATGGTTCAATAGCAAGTGAATAATTCATAGGCATTTCCTGACGTCTACCAATGTTACCAATTCTTTGGCATTCATCGTAGGAGAGGACATACTTACGAGCATCTTTAAAAAGAGTAGGCCAATAAAAACTGGATTGTAATACCTTGTGTGCAGTTCTGTCACCAGCATGGTGTCCTCTGTAAGCTTCGGATGGCACTCCTGCAGGATCTGTCCCTGTTCATGCTCAGGTACACAATGTCTAATAACACCATCCACTCCTTCTTTATAAAGATGTGGGTCATCCCAAAAGTAATGTCACAAATCATAAAATATTTTTTTCTTTTTTTGATAGGTGATATTAGGTGGTATATATTAAGCAACAATATAGTTAGCATAATCTGCATACTGACGTACCTTGAGATTGCGTCGGTATTTCCCCAAAGAGGAAGAGATGATGCAACACAGTGATGGTAAGTATTTCCCTCAGTTAAGAAACCAAGGTATCAATCCGTAGAGGAAGATCAAGCAACTATGTAAACATCACCTGCACACAACAAACAGATACTTGCAACCCGACGCGTAAGAGAGGTCGTCAAGCTCTCAATGATAGAAAGATAGATTAGATTGTAATAGGTTGGGCAAATATATCTCACAAGAACACAAAAAAATAGAAGTAAAGAAAAAGTGCATAAAGGTTTTTTTTTATTAATAGATCTGAAAACAAAAGCGGCAAAAAGATAGATCGGAAAGCAATATGTTGGGAAAGTAGACCTGGGGGCCGTAGGTTTCACTAGTGGCTTCTCTCATGAGTATAGCACACGGTGGGTGAAAAAATTACTATTGGGATATTGATAGAAGATCAAATAATCATGACGATATCCAAGGCAATGATCATTATATAGGCATCACGTCCAACATAAGTAGACCGAAATGATTCTGCATCTACTAATATTACTCCACACATCGACCGCTATCCAACATGCATCTGGTGTATTAAGTTCATGAAAAAACGGAGTAATGGAATACGAACGGTGACATGATGTAGACAAGATCTATTCATGTAGGAATAGACCCCATCTTGTTATCCTTAATGGCAACGATACATGCGTGCCTTGCTGCCCCTTCTGTCACTGGGAAATGACACCGCAAGATTGAACCCATCAGAAAGCACCTCTTCCCATGGAAAGAAAAATCGATCTAGTTGGCCTAACTAAACCAAAGATTCGAAGAAAAAATACGAGGCTATAAGTAATCATGCATATAAGAGATCAAAGAAGACTCAAATAATATTCATGTATAGAATCTAATCATGAACTCAAAATTCATCGGATCCCAACAAACACCGCAAAAATTCATTCCATCAAATAGATCTCCAAGAGACCATCTATTATATACTTAAAACGATAGAAAAGAAACGGCCTAGATTTACCACGCAAAAGTTAAGAAATATGAACGGACAGGATTAACACATGCCTTTTCCTATTTACAAAAGGTTTGACACATCACATAATAATAAGGTCAACACGTTCGTCTAACTCATATGCCTTTTTCTGGAAAAAAAACAGATGCCTTTTCCTATTTAAAATGTCCATGTCCGATACCATCAAACATAAGCTTACGTCAGGATTAAAAACCCGGCAGTCAAAACTAAGCAAGACTCCGTGTTAAAAAATTGGATAGAGTCCACGTAGAACACATGTGATGATGCCGCCTGTTATAGTTCACCAAATTAATGCATCTGATCTCCCTCTTTGTTCTGCGCTAAAAAAAAATATATCAAACGGGACTTGCATTTATGCTTCAGGTCGAGACAACAAGCATTTGTAGCCATGTAAAAAGTAAAGAAAAAAATATGTGTACGTACACAGCATGGTGAGTGGGTCAAACAGATAAGCAAATACCTTTGTTTAGTAATAAATAGAAGAGTGGCCCGCCCGATGTGCGGGCTAGAATTTTTAATTCTGTCATGATAATGAATTATTTGATATGTCTATAGAAAAATTTTGAACCTAATGTGATGAACACACCCATAACCCAATAAGCATCATCTATAGGGTGTTGAAATCAATGCGAGAGCATCATTTTGTGTTTCGTAGGTAAACATGTCAGTATAAACATATTTATGTGTGACAAAATATTAGTACATAGAGTCAAAGTTTAGATCTCGTGGTAGGCAATAGTTTGTACGTGACATTACATGAGTATGAAGTTGAGATCTTGTAGTTTGTATGTGGTATTGGATGTATACAACAGAATATTTTGTCCTCATTGACAGGCCATTCAATATGTTTATCTTATTCGGATATGTCTGTCTCATTTACTCACTTAATTCAAAGATACATGACCTCTTATTAATAATTTCTAGGATATACATTTAACCATTGTTTTAATTGTTAATGAAAATAGCATTTTAGTGGAATGTTGGAATACTTTTGAACAAAAACCATATCATGTTGTTTTCTTTTGACCAATCTTCGGATCTATTTAAACCAATGGTATAAGCAAGTAAGTTTTGTATCCAAAATTATGAAGAATCTTTTAAGGCACCATCTTACCATTCTAAATCATAAATATTATTACCTTTTCTGTTGTGCTTTAGTCTCTATGTTACCTCTTATTCAGATAATATGTCTCCTTCACATCATCATATACACTACCTTGTTGCAAAATTGAAGTATCCACGTCATTATATTATTTAAGTTTGACCAACAATTAGATTGATAACATATTTTTATATTAATTGTTGTGTATGTGAACCATTGGCGAGTGTGAGGTTGTTCGTTATAATCATCCAGGTAATCCTTACGACTGGTACAACCGTCGTGTCATATTATTTGAAGTATAAGCATGTGTGCATATTAAGTAGGTCAATGCTCACCGGTACTAAGCAAGAATTGACGCATCCATTTATGCATGGGAACTATCTAAAAAATAAGCTAAATTGGCTCTATAGCATGGATAAATGACACCATATCCTGCAAACAAACATTAAATTGTACATATATGTTGCTTAGTGGGACTCTTCTCCAAGCGCTATTACCATGCAAAACGTTCAATGTACATATCTATCCAATTGCTGACAATCCTATATGTCAACACAGTATTAGACATATGTCTAGTATGACAAATGTTACAATATGGCCTCTTCTACCCTTTTGAAACATCACATCATTTTAAAAATATAATGGAGAAACTCTTCAACATTCACTTGCACATATCCAAATACATAAAAAATTTGCAGTCTATCGAGAAGTCCCACAAAATACCAAGGACAACTTATTCCGGGCATTCCTTATTTATGTTACATGACTGGACCATATAATTTTATTTCATATGCAAGAGGTCGATGAATACCATTCTCAATACTCGATACCTCGGTGATGACAATTCAAAACCTCACATTCTTCACAATACTCATCTCATAGTACACATAAGGATCCATCTATTAGAAACATACCCTATTCAAACTTACAATTTTGTAAAATATGGCCAATATCTTTGTTGTAATAATTAGGCAAAGCTAACAAATGCCCTTTTGTATTTTGCGTAATTTTTACAATAGTAACAACCTTCTTATTTCAGGCCCTGGTTGTAGAGGTTAGGATATGGCTAAAACTAATGAATTATATATGCATCATTTCTAAAATTAGCATCAAGATATAATAACAGTCATTAATATGATTTAGGTACCGAGTCTCAAAGCACATCAACATATAAAATTGATGGACAACAATCTTAAGTAGTAAATTTACAACCATATGCATCACCTAGAAAGATTAAGAAATTGAGGTCTTTCTAAAAACGAAAATTCAAGGGATTAGATTATCTCTAGAGAAATACATTGAACTTAAAAATATCTATAGTGCTCGATATTTATGAAGCATGGTTTGTCCCATAGGCAATATTATAGAGTAAGCAATTATATTCAATAGAAGCATATTCAGTTAATGTTACCTTCTATGCATTGTGTTTGGTCATATCCGCCGCAGTGGACAGTAGCTTCTTTATAACAACCCTAAGAGACTCATAAGTATTTCTACCAGTTATCCCGCAGTGTCGCATTATCATACAAAAAGATTACCCTAAGCAGTGCCAAATTCTTACATTGGAAGATATTAACTAACGGATGGAAATTCACAAGCCAAGAATGTAGTTACAAAACAGTTTTTTTTTACATCTTGTTACAAAACAGTGCTTCTTTTTAAGCTCAGAAACATTGTGTTTAGAAAGTTAAGAACTAAAACCACTACAATAATTTTGTAATGGAGGGAATAACAATTATATGTACACAGCCCTCATGGATGACATATAGATTATTTAGTGACAATCTGTAGAACCACAAAAAATACATAGTGTATTAACCATTTTAATAAGCAGTTGTACTAAAGGTTCTAAGAATAGCACTCCTTTGCTTCACATTTACACCACTATGTCACTGAAGCAACCTACTATTAAACCATAATTTAGTTGTTTTATCCTAGAGTGCAAGCAGTAGCATGTACCAAGCAGAACAGAAAGTCGGTGGTGTATTTCAATCTTGGAAGAAAATATTGGAAGTGTGATAAGAATTATAAAGACATGCTAGTTATATCTATGAGGGAACATTAGAGAGGGAAAAAACTCTAAAGTGAGAAGAGATTGTAACAGGCAAGCGTATTAAATGATTAATAAATATTGGCATAAATCATTTGGTCTTCTGCATTGGCAAAAAAATTAAGCATATACATAGATGTATGGAGTGCAGTGCACAATAGGTGCTCATAAATTAACAGAGTGAACAGAATAATAAATGTACTTGAGGACTAAGGAGTTGTATTTCCATCCTTCTGAATTTTTCTTCGTCTGTCGCCAGAGCCACATCGGCAGTCCTATGAAGAATGTTTAGACAAGAATTAATCACAAATCAATAAGTTACGTGCTTTTGTACACGTCCCTAATTTACCATCAGCCCAGTAGCCTCAATCGCACATTATATAAGACAAATTTACGCGACTACCTACCTTCGGTTGGAAACTCCGATTACCATGTTCTTTTGTTCCCTCGTTGAAATTGAATATATGCCATCCTACACCATGAAGGTCCCATAAACATCTCAAATGTTTCCAAATACCTAGACGACACATCCATATTGTGGCAGTAAGATTCCAAGATAAGGAATAACACTAAATCGTACATCCACAATTAGTAAATTACCAAAACGCCAAACAATTGAGCATGTGTTTAACTAAAAATAAAATTACTTTTCTACATCCAATTGAGGTGATATGCAAGAACACTGAGTAATTGAGCATATGTAGATCAAAACACCATGTGATCTAGAACGAATTATACATCTGCAATTATTTAATCATTAGAACACCATTAATAGGTAATTAACAGGTACGTGTTAGATGAACCAACCTCGTGCTACATGGGATCATGAAGGTGAAGCTATTGAAGAGCTCGGTCAGAAAATCTCCAGGCACGTTCCCCTATCGCCAGCGCTGCCACGCTTTCCTTGCTGGCTGGTTCCTCGATCTGTCATGCTTTCTTATTTCGCTGGGTCGTTCCTCAACTCTGTTGCCTCTTTAGGTGTCATGCATGTGACATCAGTGGCGAGGATGCCATGAGTATCTAATATCACTGACTGTTTTAGTTACATAGAGTTGCCAGCTCTTCCTAGCAATATCAACATGCAGACCTGGACTATGCATCAGTGTGTATGTAGATTGGAAATTTGGAATATGATATATCGATGAATACCTTTCCATGCAGAGTTGACTCTTTTTTATAGGGATGCATGCAGACTTGTACTTGGTAATGCATCAGCATATATATATGTTGGAATTGCAGAATAGCAATATGAACATGCAGAGCAATGCATTAAGCAGATTGGAATTGGAGAATATCTATGCATACCTTGCATCAGCATCATAGCTAGCAAGCTAGCACGTCTGTAATTTAGGCCAACGCTATGCCGTCAAGACCAAGACAGTAGAAATACGCCTGACTATGATGAAGAAAAGGAGTTCATATTCAACTGGGAAGCATACAATTTTTTCTTCCTGGAGGAGCTCCCGGAGAAGACTGAAGGCCACACAGATGAGAGGGCTGGCGATGCAAGGACGAACACGTGGAGAGGTCAAGATCAACACACGGAAGAGAGAATGTTAGAAAATAACTTATTCCTTTTTCCCCAGGTGATAGAGGTTGGATAGATTATCTTGTAGGAGAAGAGCATGGACGTTATGGCCGGCTCGCCGGCCGGACAGATCTTACTGCTACAGACGCCCTGCGAAGATGACGCAGCTATGCCAGCCCAATTTTTGTTCCGTCCCTTCTTCCCCAGGCTGTAGATGTTGGATAGGGTCTCTCGTAAAAACATTGAAACTTTCTTCTTTTTTAGTCGTTTTTTTTGCGGGAACTCTTTTAGTCGTTCGCCGTGTTGGTACAGGACGGGAGGGCGTGACGCTGAGATCTTTTTTTTTTAGTTTCAGGTTGAGATCTAACTTTTTTAGGGGTAGGGTGTGATCTAATTAAAACGTGTTAATCTTTCATATACTCCTATTTAAGTTGTCTCGTCTCATTTGCAAAAAAAAAAAAAACAGTCTCAGGTCCACCATGTTATGTTACGCTGATCGTACGGTCACGGTTGAATAATTTAAGAGATCCTCTATATTAAGGGTTGATATTTTCTAATTCACGTGAGATTTTACAGCCTATTTATCCTGCTTCAGGTTAACCCATTAATTACTTTTTATATATAACTAGAAGAGTGGCCCGCCCGATGTGCGGGCTAGAATTTTTAATTCTGTCATGATAATGAATTATTTGATATGTCTATAGAAAAATTTTGAACCTAATGTGATGAACACACCCATAACCCAATAAGCATCATCTATAGGGTGTTGAAATCAATGCGAGAGCATCATTTTGTGTTTCGTAGGTAAACATGTCAGTATAAACATATTTATGTGTGACAAAATATTAGTACATAGAGTCAAAGTTTAGATCTCGTGGTAGGCAATAGTTTGTACGTGACATTACATGAGTATGAAGTTGAGATCTTGTAGTTTGTATGTGGTATTGGATGTATACAACAGAATATTTTGTCCTCATTGACAGGCCATTCAATATGTTTATCTTATTCGGATATGTCTGTCTCATTTACTCACTTAATTCAAAGATACATGACCTCTTATTAATAATTTCTAGGATATACATTTAACCATTGTTTTAATTGTTAATGAAAATAGCATTTTAGTGGAATGTTGGAATACTTTTGAACAAAAACCATATCATGTTGTTTTCTTTTGACCAATCTTCGGATCTATTTAAACCAATGGTATAAGCAAGTAAGTTTTGTATCCAAAATTATGAAGAATCTTTTAAGGCACCATCTTACCATTCTAAATCATAAATATTATTACCTTTTCTGTTGTGCTTTAGTCTCTATGTTACCTCTTATTCAGATAATATGTCTCCTTCACATCATCATATACACAACCTTGTTGCAAAATTGAAGTATCCACGTCATTATATTATTTAAGTTTGACCAACAATTAGATTGATAACATATTTTTATATTAATTGTTGTGTATGTGAACCATTGGCGAGTGTGAGGTTGTTCGTTATAATCATCCAGGTAATCCTTACGACTGGTACAACCGTCGTGTCATATTATTTGAAGTATAAGCATGTGTGCATATTAAGTAGGTCAATGCTCACCGGTACTAAGCAAGAATTGACGCATCCATTTATGCATGGGAACTATCTAAAAAATAAGCTAAATTGGCTCTATAGCACGGATAAATGACACCATATCCTGCAAACAAACATTAAATTGTACATATATGTTGCTTAGTGGGACTCTTCTCCAAGCGCTATTACCATGCAAAACGTTCAATGTACATATCTATCCAATTGCTGACAATCCTATATGTCAACACAGTATTAGACAGATGTCTAGTATGACAAATGTTACAATATGGCCTCTTCTACCCTTTTGAAACATCACATCATTTTAAAAATATAATGGAGAAACTCTTCAACATTCACTTGCACATATCCAAATACATAAAAAATTTGCAGTCTATCGAGAAGTCCCACAAAATACCAAGGACAACTTATTCCGGGCATTCCTTATTTATGTTACATGACTGGACCATATAATTTTATTTCATATGCAAGAGGTCGATGAATACCATTCTCAATACTCGATACCTCGGTGATGACAATTCAAAACCTCACATTCTTCACAATACTCATCTCATAGTACACATAAGGATCCATCTATTAGAAACATACCCTATTCAAACTTACAATTTTGTAAAATATGGCCAATATCTTTGTTGTAATAATTAGGCAAAGCTAACAAATGCCCTTTTGTATTTTGCGTAATTTTCACAATAGTAACAACCTTCTTATTTCAGGCCCTGGTTGTAGAGGTTAGGATATGGCTAAAACTAATGAACTATATATGCATCATTTCTAAAATTAGCATCAAGATATAATAACAGTCATTAATATGATTTAGGTACCGAGTCTCAAAGCACATCAACATATAAAATTGATGGACAACAATCTTAAGTAGTAAATTTACAACCATATGCATCACCTAGAAAGATTAAGAAATTGAGGTCTTTCTAAAAACGAAAATTCAAGGGATTAGATTATCTCTAGAGAAATACATTGAACTTAAAAATATCTATAGTGCTCGATATTTATGAAGCATGGTTTGTCCCATAGGCAATATTATAGAGTAAGCAATTATATTCAATAGAAGCATATTCAGTTAATGTTACCTTCTATGCATTGTGTTTGGTCATATCCGCCGCAGTGGACAGTAGCTTCTTTATAACAACCCTAAGAGACTCATAAGTATTTCTACCAGTTATCCCGCAGTGTCGCATTATCATACAAAAAGATTACCCTAAGCAGTGCCAAATTCTTACATTGGAAGATATTAACTAACGGATGGAAATTCACAAGCCAAGAATGTAGTTACAAAACAGTTTTTTTTTACATCTTGTTACAAAACAGTGCTTCTTTTTAAGCTCAGAAACATTGTGTTTAGAAAGTTAAGAACTAAAACCACTACAATAATTTTGTAATGGAGGGAATAACAATTATATGTACACAGCCCTCATGGATGACATATAGATTATTTAGTGACAATCTGTAGAACCACAAAAAATACATAGTGTATTAACCATTTTAATAAGCAGTTGTACTAAAGGTTCTAAGAATAGCACTCCTTTGCTTCACATTTACACCACTATGTCACTGAAGCAACCTACTATTAAACCATAATTTAGTTGTTTTATCCTAGAGTGCAAGCAGTAGCATGTACCAAGCAGAACAGAAAGTCGGTGGTGTATTTCAATCTTGGAAGAAAATATTGGAAGTGTGATAAGAATTATAAAGACATGCTAGTTATATCTATGAGGGAACATTAGAGAGGGAAAAAACTCTAAAGTGAGAAGAGATTGTAACAGGCAAGCGTATTAAATGATTAATAAATATTGGCATAAATCATTTGGTCTTCTGCATTGGCAAAAAAATTAAGCATATACATAGATGTATGGAGTGCAGTGCACAATAGGTGCTCATAAATTAACAGAGTGAACAGAATAATAAATGTACTTGAGGACTAAGGAGTTGTATTTCCATCCTTCTGAATTTTTCTTCGTCTGTCGCCAGAGCCACATCGGCAGTCCTATGAAGAATGTTTAGACAAGAATTAATCACAAATCAATAAGTTACGTGCTTTTGTACACGTCCCTAATTTACCATCAGCCCAATAGCCTCAATCGCACATTATATAAGACAAATTTACGCGACTACCTACCTTCGGTTGGAAACTCCGATTACCATGTTCTTTTGTTCCCTCGTTGAAATTGAATATATGCCATCCTACACCATGAAGGTCCCATAAACATCTCAAATGTTTCCAAATACCTAGACGACACATCCATATTGTGGCAGTAAGATTCCAAGATAAGGAATAACACTAAATCGTACATCCACAATTAGTAAATTACCAAAACGCCAAACAATTGAGCATGTGTTTAACTAAAAATAAAATTACTTTTCTACATCCAATTGAGGTGATATGCAAGAACACTGAGTAATTGAGCATATGTAGATCAAAACACCATGTGATCTAGAACGAATTATACATCTGCAATTATTTAATCATTAGAACACCATTAATAGGTAATTAACAGGTACGTGTTAGATGAACCAACCTCGTGCTACATGGGATCATGAAGGTGAAGCTATTGAAGAGCTCGGTCAGAAAATCTCCAGGCACGTTCCCCTATCGCCAGCGCTGCCACGCTTTCCTTGCTGGCTGGTTCCTCGATCTGTCATGCTTTCTTATTTCGCTGGGTCGTTCCTCAACTCTGTTGCCTCTTTAGGTGTCATGCATGTGACATCAGCGGCGAGGATGCCATGAGTATCTAATATCACTGACTGTTTTAGTTACATAGAGTTGCCAGCTCTTCCTAGCAATATCAACATGCAGACCTGGACTATGCATCAGTGTGTATGTAGATTGGAAATTTGGAATATGATATATCGATGAATACCTTTCCATGCAGAGTTGACTCTTTTTTATAGGGATGCATGCAGACTTGTACTTGGTAATGCATCAGCATATATATATGTTGGAATTGCAGAATAGCAATATGAACATGCAGAGCAATGCATTAAGCAGATTGGAATTGGAGAATATCTATGCATACCTTGCATCAGCATCATAGCTAGCAAGCTAGCACGTCTGTAATTTAGGCCAACGCTATGCCGTCAAGACCAAGACAGTAGAAATACGCCTGACTATGATGAAGAAAAGGAGTTCATATTCAACTGGGAAGCATACAATTTTTTCTTCCTGGAGGAGCTCCCGGAGAAGACTGAAGGCCACACAGATGAGAGGGCTGGCGATGCAAGGACGAACACGTGGAGAGGTCAAGATCAACACACGGAAGAGAGAATGTTAGAAAATAACTTATTCCTTTTTCCCCAGGTGATAGAGGTTGGATAGATTATCTTGTAGGAGAAGAGCATGGACGTTATGGCCGGCTCGCCGGCCGGACAGATCTTACTGCTACAGACGCCCTGCGAAGATGACGCAGCTATGCCAGCCCAATTTTTGTTCCGTCCCTTCTTCCCCAGGCTGTAGATGTTGGATAGGGTCTCTCGTAAAAACATTGAAACTTTCTTCTTTTTTAGTCGTTTTTTTTGCGGGAACTCTTTTAGTCGTTCGCCGTGTTGGTACAGGACGGGAGGGCGTGACGCTGAGATCTTTTTTTTTTAGTTTCAGGTTGAGATCTAACTTTTTTAGGGGTAGGGTGTGATCTAATTAAAACGTGTTAATCTTTCATATACTCCTATTTAAGTTGTCTCGTCTCATTTGCAAAAAAAAAAAAAAACAGTCTCAGGTCCACCATGTTATGTTACGCTGATCGTACGGTCACGGTTGAATAATTTAAGAGATCCTCTATATTAAGGGTTGATATTTTCTAATTAACGTGAAATTTTACAGCCTATTTATCCTGCTTCAGGTTAACCCATTAATTACTTTTTATATATAATAGATAGATAATAAAGTAAGCCTACAATGTGATGTTAGCGATAATAAATTGCAAATGTACAGCTGAGTCCATTTTATATTTAATGTTTTTGGAAAAATGATTTACTAATGGGTCGTGATGTGTGCTCTAATTATAATTGCTGATATTCCAAATATCAACCAAATGAAATAAGGCATCTTAGTGCTTCCGTATAAGTTAATTGTTCTTCATGGAAAAATGGTCATGATAAGGACCATTATAAGAATCATGTAGACGGTGTCTTCACAAATTTACCGCTAATATAAATAACAGTATATAGATCGGACATGCAAGAATAACAATGTCCTACAAACTGCAAAATGATTTAATGCATTATGTCATTTTACTATTTTTTGACATATTAGAAATGAAAATGAAAATAATGTTAAACTGTAGAGAAAAATACAAACTCCATTGCTGGAAAGATACGTCATCATGCACATGCATGGAACCGAGTATATGATGTTAATACGGGATGGTGACCTCAAATAGATCTGTTATGAAGGAGCTAACGGGGTCGATGGGCGAGGGACAGAGGAATAGCAAAAAGATAAACCATTGCATTTGTAGACATGGGCCAAATAATCCAGTATGTTGATTATACAATGTGTCCTAATCATGATTGTTGAAATTAAAAATATAAGTAAAAAAGGCATATGCTATGATGGAAACCAATCTATATATATATATATATATATATATATATATATATATATATATATATATATATATATATATATATATATTGCAATGTAGTGATTGCATATGCAGCCAATTAACCAACTAATTCATCGGATCAGTTTTAGCTACTCGAATTAATATTCTTTTTCTATATAGGTTGTGAATAAGAAAATATTTTTTCCAATTTGACTGGAAATTTTGGTGGCCCATTTTGCATGTACCACACAACATGCGTCGACCATACACTAGTAGAAAACAGGGCTTTGGTCCAGGCCTGATATCCCATTAATCCCGGTTCACTCACGAACCGGGACCCATGGGGGCATCGGTCCCGGTTCGTGAGGCCAGGGCGCCGGCCGGGCCTCGTGGGCCATTGGTCCCGGTTCGTCTGACCCCTTTGGTCCCGGTTCCAGACACGAACCGGGACCAATGGGCCTCGCTCCTGGCCCACAACCATTGGTCCCGGTTTGTGGCTGGAACCGGGACCAAATGGTTTCCTTTAGTCCCGGTTCCAGCCGCAAACCGGGACCAATGGTTGGCCTATATATACCCCCTGCCCACGAGCAGAGCAGTGCACTGCTCTGTTTTTTTGGCCGGCCATGGGAGAGCTTTGTGGTGCTCTAGCTCACCTCCTATGCACATGAGGTGTTCGATGAAATGCCCGAGCCACTCTTAAGCTTTCTCCTCTCGAAGCTCCTTGTCCAAGCTCCATTTTCCTCAAGATTTGTCTAGGTTTGGCGGTCCGTCCTGTCCCGTCCCCGTCCTCACCGCCGTCGATCGCTCGCGCCCATCTCGGCGCCGGCACCACCGTGGTTAGCCTCTTCTTCTTATCTTCTTTCTAAAAGAAAAAAGTTCTTACTTGTATGATTTAGATAGATACTTGTGTAGTTTTCTTACTTTTATTATTGTTTGTTATTATATAGTGCGATGGTTTTGGTATCCGCCTCCGTCGGCCCTCGTCCTGTCTATGATTCGGATGTGGTATATATTATCTTTTATAACTATTTGTTTTATTTAGTGTTTATGACAATTATGCTGACCAACGTTACATAGATTTTTTAATCTAGGAGGTATGTGAACCGGAAATTCCAACCGACATAGAAATTCTTGTCGTGAAGTTAAATTTGGTTGAAATAGAAAACAATTACTTGAAAGAAAAATTACAAAGAGTTGAAGAGGAGAAGATGAAGTTGGAGTTGCATGTTGCCGATGTCGTCGACGATCACAAGATCAAGATGGATGCAATGCGCTTGAAGATTAGAAAGATTAGAAAATATGCCATTCATACTGAGGCTTGGTATCATTATGCCGTTGGATCAATTGGTACCTTAGTTGCGGTTATGATCGCATTTGTTGTAGCATTTAAATTTTTTACATAGTTTCAATGTATGTTTTAATTAGATGCTCTAGAGAGCTATATGTTGTTCAATAATGAGAACTATGTATGAACGTTATGGATTTATTTTGGTCACTACTGTACTTTGGCTTTAATGTGATGATGAATTTCTATTAATTTGGTCACTTCTCTATTCATGATATGCACGCAGATGAACCGGCAATGGATGTACGGTGACCGACGCACCTCCGAGTATATTAAGGGCCTGCATAATTTTCTCGAAGCGGCTGAGGCAAACAAGCAGAATGGTTTTATGCATTGTCCATGTACTGTCTGTGAGAATACGAAGGCTTTCTCCAACTCTAAAACCCTTCACTTCCACCTGCTTGAGAAGGGTTTTATGCCACACTATAATGTTTGGACCAAGCACGGGGAAAGAGGGGTTATGATGGAAGACAACGAAGAAGAAGAGGATGATGACAACTACCCGCCCCCTGAATACGGTGATGGTGCAATGGGGGAAGCTGAAGATCAAGAGGAACCAGACGATGTGCCCGATGATGATCTTCGCCGGGTCATTGTTGATGCACAGAGAGAATGCGAAAGTGAAAGGGAAAAGTTGAAGTTCGATCGCATGTTAGAGGATCACAAAAAAGGGTTGTACCCAAATTGCGAAGATGACAACAGAAAGCTCGGTATCACACTGGAATTGCTGCAATGGAAGGCAGACAATGGTGTATCTGACAAGGGATTTAGTTCGCTACTGAAAATAATGAAGAAGAAGCTTCCAAAGGATAACGAATTGCCCGGCAGTACGTATGAAGCAAAGAAGGTTCTATGCCCTCTAGGATTGGAGGTGCAGAAGATACATGCATGCCCTAATGACTGCATCCTCTACCGCGGTGCGTACGAGGATTTGAACACATGCCCGGTATGCGGTGCATTGCGGTATAAGATCAGAAGAGATGACCCTGGTGATGTTGAGGGCCAGCGCACCGGGAAGAGGGTTCCTGCCAAGGTGATGTGGTATGCTCCTATAATACCACGGTTGAAACGTCTGTTCAGAAACAAAAAGCATGCCGAGTTGATGCAATGGCACATAAAAGACCGTAAGAAAGATGGGAAGTTGAAAGCACCCGCTGACGGGTCGTAGTGGAGAAAGATCGAGAGAAAGTGGAGTGACTTTACAGGTGACCCAAGGAACGTATGGTTTGGTTTAAGTGCAGATGGCGTTAATCCTTTTGGGGAGCAGAGCAGCAAGCATAGCACATGGCCTGTGACTCTATGTATGTATAACCTTCCTCCTTGGTTGTGCATGAAGCGGAAGTTCATTATGATGCCAGTGCTCATCCAAGGCCCTAAGCAACCCGGCAATGACATTGATGTGTACCTAAGGCCATTAGTTGATGAACTTTTACAGCTATGGAATGGAAGAGGTGTACGTGTGTGGGATGAGAACGAACAGGAGGAATTTGACCTACATGCGTTGCTGTTTGTAACCATCAACGATTGGCCTGCTCTCAGTAACCTTTCAGGATAGATAAACAAGGGATACCACGCATGCACACACTGTTTAGATGACACCGACAGTATATATTTGGACAAATGCAGGAAGAATGTGTACCTGGGGCATCGTCGATTTCTTCCGACCAACCATCAATGTCGAAAGAAAGGAAAGCATTTCAAAGGTGAGGCAGATCACTGGAAGAAGCCCGCCCTCCTTACTGGTGATCACATACTTGATATGGTCAATGATTTACAAGTAATCTTTGGAAAGGGTCCTGGCGGACTATCTGTTTCGACTGACGATGCGGGACGCGCACCCATGTGGAAGAAGAAATCTATATTTTGGGACCTACCCTATTGGAAAGACATAGAGGTCCGCTCTGCAATCGACGTGATGCACGTGATGAAGAATCTTTGCGTGAACCTGCTAGGCTTCTTGGGAGTGTATGGGAAGACAAAAGATACACCGGAGGCACGGGACGAACAACAACGTGTGCATGAAAAAGACGGCATGCATCCAAAGCAGTATGAAGGTCCTGCCAGCTACGCTCTTACCAAAGAAGAGAAGGAAATCTTCTTTGAATGCCTGCTCAGTATGAAGGTCCCGTCTGGCTTCTCGTCGAATATACAGGGAATAATAAATATGGCAGAGAAAAAGTTCCAGAACCTAAAGTCTCATGACTGCCACGTGATTATGACGCAAGTGCTTCCGGTTGCATTGAGGGGGCTTCTACCGGAAAACGTTCGATTAGCCATTGTGAAGCTATGTGCATTCCTCAATGCAATTTCTCAGAAGGTGATCGATCCAGAAATCCTGCCAAGGTTAAGGAGTGATTTGGTGCAATGTCTTGTTAGTTTCAAGCTGGTGTTCTCACCATCCTTCTTCAATATCATGACGCACGTCCTAGTTCATCTAGTGGACGAGATTGTCATTCTGGGCCCTGTATTTCTACACAATATGTTCCCCTTTGAGAGGTTCATGGGAGTCTTAAAGAAATATGTTCGTAACCGCGCTAGGCCAGAAGGAAGCATCTCCATGGGCCATCAAACAGAGGATGTCATTGGGTTTTGTGTTGACTTCATTCATGACCTTAAGAAGATTGGTCTCCCTCAATCGCGGTATGAGGGGAGACTGACTGGAAAAGGCACGCTAGGAGCGGACTCAATAATATGTAGGGACGGGCATTCTTGGTCTCAAGCACACTACACAGTTCTACAGAATTCTACCTTGGTGACCCCGTATGTCGATGAACACAAGAATATTCTGCGCTCGAAACGCCCGGAGCAGTGTGACGACTGGATTACATATGAACACATCAGGACTTTCAGCAGTTGGTTGCAAACACATCTCATGGGTGACAACACTGTTTCTGATGAGTTGTACTCGTTGGCCAGGGGACCATCTTCGACTGTATTGACTTACAAAGGGTACGAGATAAATGGGAATACATTTTACACGATCGCCCAAGATCAAAAGAGCACCAACCAAAACAGCGGTGTCCACTTTGATGCAGCAACCAATAGGGGAAAGGACACATATTATGGTTACATAGTGGACATATGGGAACTTGACTATGGACATGATTTCAAGGTTCCTTTGTTTCAATGCTAATGGGTCAATCTGTCAGGAGGCGGGGTACAGGTAGACCCACAGTACGGAATGACAACAGTGGATCTGAACAATCTTGGGTACACAGACGAACCATTCGTCCTAGCCAATGATGTGGCGCAGGTTTTTTATGTGAAGGACATGTCTACCAAACCGAGAAAAAGAAAAGATAAGGAAGCGAATACACCATACGATGAGCCAAAGCGCCACATATTTCTTTCAGGAAAAAGAGACATCGTGGGATTGGAGGGCAAGACAGACATGTCTGAAGACTATGAAAAGTTTCATGAAATTCCTCCTTTCAAAGTCAAGGCTGACCCAAGCACCCTGTTAAACGATGAAGATTATCCATGGTTACGGCGCAATAAGCAAAGGACACAAGCGAAGAAAAAGTGAAGACTTTCTCTCCACAACTATATCATTGCAGTTACATGTGAAGAAATGAAATGCCTTTTGTAACAGATGAGTTTTCGTATGAAACCCTGATACTTCGAAAGAGATTGTCCGTTTTGCACACAAAGTGCATCCAGTTTTTGCCGTAACCCTCTCAACTTTTTATAACATGCTATGTGGGTGAAATGATGATACCATGCCAACTTTCAACCTTTTCAGAGTTCATTTGTAGTGCTTTTCAATTTCAGGGTCATTTAACTTAAAAAAAATCAGTAAATGTATGAAAAATACCAGATGAAGTCACAAAGGGTTGAAAATTGATGATGTGGCTTTGAATGGCTCATTTTGAACACACAAAAAGTCTGGAGTTCAAATAAGTTCAAAAAAATGAAATACCTTTGTAACAGATGAGTTTTCGTCCGAAACCCTGATACTTCGAAAGAGATTGTCCGTTTTGTACACGAAGTGCATCCAGTTTTTGCCGTAACCCTCTCAACTTTTTATAACATGCTATGTGGGTGAAATGATGATACCATGCCAACTTTCAACCTTTTCAGAGTTTATTTGTAGTGCTTTTCAATTTCAAGGTCATTTAGCTCAAAAAAATCAGTAAATGCATGAAAAATACCAAATGAAGTCAGAAAGGGTTGAAAATTGATGATGTGGCTTTGAATGGCGCATTTTGAACACACAAAAAGTCTGGAGGTCAAATAAGTTCAAAAAAATGAAATCCCTTTGTAACAGATGAGTTTTCGTCCGAAACCCTGATACTTCGAAAGAGATTGTCCATTTTGTACATGAAGTGCATCCAGTTTTTGTCGTAACCCTCTCAACTTTTTAGCACATGCTATGTTGGTGAAATGATGATACCATGCCAACTTTCAACCTTTTCAGAGTTCATTTGTAGTGCTTTTCAATTTCAGGGTCATTTATCTCAAAAAAATCAGTAAATGCATGAAAAATACCAAATGAAGTCAGAAAGGGTTGAAAATTGATGATTTGGCTTTGAATGGTGCATTTTGAACACACAAAAAGTCTGGACTAAAACTAATAGCAAAAAGAATGAACTAGAAAACTTTTATGAAACTAATAGCAAAAAGAATGAACTAAAAATAATCAATTAAAATATTCTGATATGGTCAACTAAAACAAAACTATAATATTCTTCAATAGCAAAAAGAATCAATTAAAAAGCTTTTATAAAACTCTAATAGCAAAAGGAATCAACTAAAAAGCTTTTATAAACCTCTAGTATTTTTGAAACTAAAATTATATAAAATTTATGCAACTAAAATTATCAAAGTATTTTTTGTTCAAAAAATTAATAGCAAAAAGAATTTTCATAAAGAATTTTTCTGTTAGAAACTTTAATAGCAAACTAAAATAACCAAATCTGTTTTTTTAGTAAAGTTATTCACAAACTAGTGATTCACACAAATTTCAAAAAATTCAAATTTAAACTATTCAAATTTGAAAACTAATGGCACTAACAGAAAGTTTATAATTTTTGTGACCTAAAAGCAAAATGAATCACTGAAAAACAGTAAGTAGGAACAAAATAAAATAAATAAAGCAAAAAACAAAACAAAAAAACTGGAATTTTTTTCAAAAAAATGCCACCTACTGGGCCACCACGGCCTGAATACGACTAGAAACCCAACCAGCTTGTTGGGCCAGGATTCAGGCCCGCAGAAGGCCCAATAGGCCCACAGGCAGTGACAGATTAGGCCCGGAAGCCTGCAATTGAGAGGAGCTCGAGAGGGTGTGTGCAGCAGCGCTTATAAACCACTCTCGAGCTCTCTCAGCTAGCGAGGTGGGACTAAAAATTTGGCCCCGGGTAGCACCACCCTTTGGTGCCGGTTCGTGGCACCAACCGGGACCAATGCGCCCCTTTAGTCCCGGTTGGTGCCACCAACCGGGACCAAAGGTCCCTGTTTCCCGCCCTTTGGGCTGTTGAAAACTGACCTTTGGTCCCGGTTGGTGGCACCAACCGGGACCAATGCACCCCTTTCGTCCCGGTTGGTGACCGGGACCAAAGGTCCCTGTTTCACGCCCTTTGGGCTGCTAAAAACTGACCTTTGGTCCCGGTTGGCGGCACCAACCGGGACTAAAGGGGTGCATTGGTCCCGGTTGGTGCCACCAACCGGGACCAATGCTCTGTGTATATAAGCCCACACTTAGCAGTTTCTCGAAATCACTTGTTCTTCTCCGCCCGACGCCCCCAGGCTGCTCCTCGTCGCCGTCACCGCCGAGCCCTGCCCCGACGCCGTCAGGCTGCTCCACGTCGCCGTCGTCGCCGTCGCCGAGCTGCCCCGATGCCGTCCCCGCTCCCACTGTGAGCCGCCGCGCCGTTCCCCTCCTCTCCTCTCCCCCCCCCCCCCGCGCCCCGCCGCCGCTGCCGCCGCCGCCTCTGCCTTTTTTTTGTTCATATGTATGCATTGATGTATATGTATGCAGATGTGTATGCAGATGTATATGGATGATCCATGGATATGTATGCATTGATGTATAATTTTTTTGTTCATATAACTTTTTTTTGTGCATAGAATTTTTTTTGTTCATAGAACTTTTTTTTTTTCATAGAAAGTTTTTATATATGATCCATGGATATATGAGCAATGATGATCCATGGATGTATGCATTGATATATGAGCAATGATGTTCATAGAAAGTTTTTTGTTCAGAGAAGAAAGTTTTTTGTTCATAGAAGAAAGTTTTTTGTATAGATTTTTTTATGCTCATAGAAACTCTCGAGTCCACCCAAACTGGGGCTGAAAGAGCGTTGTCGAGGCCACCCCAAACTGGGGCTGAAAGAGCGTTGTCGAGGCCACCCCAAACCCTAGAAGCGTTGTCGAGGCCACCCAAATTTACCAAGTTAAATGAGTTAAATGAGTTAAAAGAGCGTTGTCGGGGCCACCCCAAACCCTAGAAGAGTTGTCGAGGCCACCCACATTTACCAAGTTAAAAGAGCGTTGTCGAGGCCACCTCCCCGATAACTTAGACATGAGGGGGGACGTCGGACATGACATGAGGGGGGACGTTGGACGTCGGACATGAGGGGTGAGCATCATTGTCGTCTACCCCCTCCCCGATAACTTCGACGTGAGGGGGGACGTCGGACATGACATCAGGGGTGAGCGTCGTTGTCGTCTACCCCCTCCCCGATAGCTTCGACATGAAGGGGGACGTCGGACATGTCATGTGGAATTTTTTTTTGTTCTTATAGAAAACTCCGGTAACATAGATTTATCAAGAATGCCCCCATTATGGATGTGCACAAGTTGATCCAATTTTTTTCTGATCTCATCTATATATGTATTCTTCTATAGGTCACGTTGTCTGTCAAAGTATTGAAGAAATCCATGGCTTCATCATTAGCCGGAAGTAACAGGCGTATGATTCTACGAAGCTCTTCAAAGTTGTTTTCGAACGGAGTTCCGGATAGAATAATTCGCTTTTTGGTACGAATTTCAGCAAAGGCCTTCCAAATAGCGATATTCGGAAGGCTCTTGCTGAACTTCATACCAAAAAAGCTAATTAATTATCCTATTCGGGACTCCGTTCCAAAACAACTTTGGAGAGCTTCGTACCATTATGCGCCTGTTACTTCCGGCTAATGATGAAGCCATGGTTTTCTTCAATCCTTTGACACTAGAGAACGTGACATATAGAAGGGTAGATGAGATCAGGAAAAATATGGACCATTTTCTGCACATCCAGAATGGCGCCATTTTGTTAATTAAATCCCTTAAAGGTTAAGAGAATCCCTTCTTTGACATTCATGAGAGAGGCGGTCCGGACGTCGGACATTCATGTTTGTATATTAATTGCCATGTTGTAATATTTGCAGAAACTATGGATCAAAGAGACTTGGAACAAGAACAGTTGTTGGGGGAGATAATCCTCGCCGGACGTGATGTCTTGTCATTTCTCAATGACACCGATGGTCTGGAAGGAGAGGATGACGGCTCCGGTGATCGAACAATGGAGGAGGAAGGACATGATCATGATGGCTCCGGTGACCGAATGCCGGAGGAAGAAGGAGACCATGATGACGGCTCTGGTGACCGAACGGAGGAGGGAGCTGTTGCAAAGTCCGGCGAGGTATATATATTAATTAAGCCTGTGCTAACTAGCTAATTGATGCATTAATTGTTTTGGTATGTACATATATTAACTCTTCTTTCTTCTTTTATAGCCCTCCGGATCGAGCCAAACTTCGGTAACGGGACGAGGCCCGAAGAAAAGGTTGCACAAGGATGAAAGGTTCACGATCACAGCACTCGCGGACGATGGCCATCCGATTGAACCCAAGCGGACCAAGAACGCATTTTCTGCTCAGTGCGGAGCTATTGTTAGGGACAACATCCCGATCAGCATCAAGCAATGGAATAAGCCTAAGGACGACGACGTCCCTGAAGGTGATTATGTCACCGATAGACAGAAAGATGATCTTTGGACCTCGCTGAAGGCAAATTTCACCCTACCGCCAGAGGAGGATCCGAATAAGCCAGTTATAGAGCCACTGGTCAAGGCGTGTGCTCTTAAGAAGATGGCAGATCTATTCAGGAGGTGGAAGAATGAGTTGAAATCAAAGTTTGTCGACAAAGGGAAGACTCCAGAATTCATCGGCCGATTTGAGAAGATAAGAGATCACTGGCCCGCATTTGTGGCCTACAAGACATCGGACAAGAGTAAGAAAATGTCAGAGACAAACAAGAACAATGCTGCAATGAAGCAGTATCACCATCACACGGGGTCAGGTGGCTACCTCAAAGCCCGGCCGTTGTGGGATAAAGCTGAGAATGACCTGATTGCTAAAGGGGTCGAACCAGAGACATTGAACTGGCCAGACCGTTCAAGGACTTGGTTCTTCGGGGTTGGGGGAACTTTGGACACTGAAACAGGGAAGTGCCGTTGGACGGACGAGCAACTAGCAATACCCATCAAGAAGCTTCAGAAGTATATCACCGCAGCGCAGGAAGGGACGTTCATTCCCGACAGAGAGAAGGACGAGATGACTGAGGCCCTAGGGAATGCTGAGCACCCTGGACGAACACGAGGCACACCAGGCTCCGTTTCGTGGAAGGTTGGGTTTCCCGACGCAGGTGGTTACAGAAGCCGGGAGAGAAAGAGGAAAGCGGAGCTGAGCGACATGCAGAAGATCAATGCAAGAATACAAAAGCTAGAGGAACTTGAGAGCCAGCGAGCTGCTGGCCAACCATCTCAGCGGCACGAAGCTACCCCAGAAGCTACCCCGCCATCTCAGCGGAGAAGCAGCGTGGCTTCCACGGAGCCCGTTCAGCCTGACTTCACGGCTCCTAGCTACCCCATGGATACTATCACGGAGGCTCAACATTGCGAGCTTATGACGAAATGCCGGAACCTCACTTTCAAGGCGGCTGTCGGCTCTGTTGCACCTCCTCAACCCAACGGAACTTTTCACTGCCTTCCGATTCCCCATGGCTATGCAGTTGTGATGGTGGATGAAGTAATGGAGGGATTTGAGGAGCTCGAGCTTGACCACTCTACAGGTGAAGGGGAGAATCAGCTGGTTCGTGCTCTGAGGAGTACATGTCTATGGCAGAAGGAGTACATCAAGCTTCCAAACTGGATGCCTCCTCCTCCTCCTCCGGCGAGTCAGGGCACTCCGCCTCCTCCTCCTCCTCCTCCGGCGAGTGATCAGGGCACTCCACCTCCTTCTCCGGCTCCTCCGACGCGTGAGGGCACTCCGCCTCCTCCTTCGCCTACTCCGGCACGTCGGAGCAGTCCGCCTCCTCCTCCGCCTCGTCGGCAACGGCAGAAGACAGACGCCGTCGCTCCGGCTCCTCCGGCGCGTCGGAGCACTCCGCCTCCTTCTCCGCTTCATCAGCAACGACAGAAGAGAGACGCCGCCGCTCCGGCGGCTAGCAGTACAAGCAGAGGCGGGAGGCAATTCAGATACGGTCCATCTCTCAAGCCTCTGGAAAAGTTACCATATGAGAGGACCGAGCAGGAAAACGAGGACATATGTCGTGCCCAAGTGAGGGACCATTTTGCAAAGAAAACTCCACCTCCGAAGGAGAAGCTAGATTCGGTGAAAGTGAAGCGCACTATCGATGCCCTGAAGCGACCACCACCGCCTCCGCCGGATTCCAACTATGTCCGCATTCTTAAAAAGACATATGAAGAAGCGCGGCGGTCGGGAAGTACTTCCAGTGATGCAAGGTTAGCAGAACGAAGAAGTGGGAAAACAATTCCCCAGCTCGGCGAACAGGAGAAGCAATCGTGCCCCCCGCTCAAGGTGTCTAGCGATATCGTCTCTAATCATCCGGGGATGGTGCCCGGTACCAATCCTGGTGATTACTTGGGGGTGATGTGATTTTTGAAACGGCTGAGGTAACAAAAGAAGAATATAAATACGTGCACGGGAAGCCTCTCGTCAAACCTGATCATCCTCCTCTAACAACGATGATGTACAAATTGCATGAGTGGTACATGAAAACCTGCAGGGAGTCTGGGAGAGACACTATGTATGTGGCAGTGAAACTAGAGCACGAATTCATTGGACTTCCCGTGATGCCTATTGAATTTGTGAAGTTATTTCAGTTATACAATCGACTGGCCCTCGACAAACAACTCATGACTTCCTACTGTCTGTAAGTATTACTTCTATAGTTAAGTCTCTAGCTCAGCTCGTTCATTGCATGTATATATAATTATCCTCAGTATATTATGCAGATGGAAGATCGTCGAATGCAAAAAAGCAGGAATCTTCGACGTTGGGTTCATTAGCCCAGATGCCGTAAATGAATGGACGGTACGAAACTCCATCAAAGAGACCGAGGAGAACTTGCTAAAGTCGTTCCTTATACATCAAAACAAAAGGGAAATACTCTTTCCTTACAACTTCAAGTGAGTGTTGCTGTATTCTCTGTATACTCGGTTTCGCTTACTCGAGGTTAAGTAATGTAATTGATGAGTTATATATGCGTGCGCAGTTTCCACTTTATTCTGCTATCCATTAAGCTTGACGGGGCATTAGTAACTGTCTTAGACTCGAGACATAAAGATCCCGAGGATTATGCGGACATGACTGCAATGCTCAAGAAGTAAGTTCAGTCAATACCGGGACCATATCGGCATGCAACTTTCGTTAATTTCCTGATATCAAGTAATCATTTTCTTTGCCTGGCAGGGTTTGGAAGAAGTTCACCCGAAAGGTTCCCGGTCTAAACAAAGAGTTGCGATTTACGCACCCCAAAGTAAGTAGTACTAGCTAGTTCCGCGCATCTCTAATTGATTCAAATTTTCATCAATATATCATTACCATGCTTGCTTATTAGTTTGATTGAACTCTATTCTCGTAAAGTGCTTGTACCAGAAAGAAGGGACTGTTTTATGTGCATACTACGTATGCGAGTTCATTCGCCACTCGACCTCTGAGCGGGGCTTCTCTGACAAACAATTTGAAGTACGTAAATAATATTCACAATTTTATTTTATATATTACCATCAATTGTGTTGATTTTTATTCATATATATGCATGTATTGACCCCCTTCTTTAAATTAGATCTGGCAGATGCGGGATGAACTCCTACCACATGATCGCATACGAGCAATTCAAGAGGGATTGGCGGGATTCTTTCTTGACCACGTCATACCTAAAGACGGAGAATACCATGTGGATTTGTGATTGGATCTTAGGTAGATGATGTTAGGGATTGTAAAGGATGTTATATTGTATATATGTAGTAGCGTCGGATAGATATACGAAAACTTGTTGTTCGACCAAGCACGGAGAAAGATATGTCACTTCTCTCTATATATGTTCAGCATGACGATCTTGTGTAATTAATGGTTTCCTTCATTTTCTTATTAGCTAGCGTCGAGTTCTCTCTATATGTATAGTAGCTAGCGTCGACCAAGCACGGAGAAAGAGAGGACACTTCTCTCTATTAGCTAGCTAACACAATATGAAACCCCTAAATTAACCCTCCAAAATCCCCTAACCCCCCCTTCAAAAAAAAACAAAACCCCCAGCTCCTGCCAGATGCTGACGCGTGGATGCCCTTTGGTCCCGGTTGGTGTGACCAACCGGGACTAAAGGTCCTCCTGCCTGGGCTCCCCGCAGCGGCCACATGGATTCCCTTTGGTCCCGGTTGATGTGACCAACCGGGACTAAAGGTCCTCCTGCCTGGGCTCCCCGCAGCGGCCACGTGGAGCCCCTTCTGTCCCAGTTGGTAAGCCAATCGGGACTAAAGGTTTTGGGATTTAGTCCCGGTTCCAGAACCGGGGCTAATGGGCCTCTGGAACCGGGACAAATGGGCCGTTTTCTACTAGTGATATACTTTCATTCCAACCTTGAAGATAAAAAATAAAATTCTTATGTAGCAATAAAGTAACATGCAAAATATTGTAACTATACGAGAAGATCAAATTTATTTTCTAAGCTCTGTTAAATAATCAAAATTGATGACTCCCAGATATTTTTGCCTAAAAAGTATATTAAGCACAATATAGATGTGGTAGTAAAAGGAGGAGCCGAGACTAAAATAGAAATATTAGAACGATTACGAACTAAGGGAAAAAATGACTCTGCAAAGAATATTAATGTGTTTCCTTGGAATATAATTTTAATATAACTTTATCTATGTTTTGACATATGAAAATACAAACGTATTGTTGAATAGAATCGAATAAGAATTCACTTCAATGGATGACAAATTACCAAACAAAGAAAACACTAAGCATGAAGAGATAGCATAAATCTGTAGGTACGAATGCATGAGCCACCACACCACTAATAATGAGGCGTATGGAGCAATATGTTCAGATTAGAAATCGTTAGTTTATTTAGCTCATGTTTGAAATATTTTATCACTATATTTAAAATATCATAAAAATTTAATACTCTGTTTGAATCATTGACCATCGATAGTGAATAAAGAAGTAGACCAAGGAGAATGTGTTTGCCGAATTTTTTAAATTAGCTGCTAATATGTTACTGACAAATAGGTTGTACAAGGAAAATAGTATCAGTTTGCCTATGATTAACCATCTTACCAATATCTATATAGCATATGCATAAGCAAATAATGAAAAAAAAATATCAGGACACCCTATCAAATTCTATAACAACATGTGTAAACAATATGTTAAAACTCTAGCCGCGCAAATGCGCGGGTCAGTATGCTAGTTGTATTGAGAATCAAAAGAGAGAGAGAGGAAGCCATCTAGCTACTGCCTACGGACCCGTAGGTCCATGGTGGACTACTCACGCATCATCGGAGAGGCACCCATGAAAACGATGCACCCCTCCATGATGGTGTTAAATTGGATCTCGCGGTTCTGGAACTTGCGCGGCTGGAATTGTGTTTTGTCGACTCCTGTCGGGGTATATAAATAGGGGTATTTGTTTTCCCCTGACTTGTGCATGGACGACCAGGCCTCCCTTGCGGCAACCTGAGCCTGCCGGGAAACGGCGTCAACACTATCCCGGCAGGCAACCAAGTCAAGACTTCACCAACCTGACGCGGCAGCCTGGGCCTAGGCTGCTGCGCGCCAAGCATGACTCCAACACTTGTCGGGGACCGAGACGCGCACTCCTCCACGAAGGCCCGGCAAGCCGTCCCCCCGGCAGGCTCGAGCTGTACAGCCACCGCTCCACCTCATCACAAGGCCAATCACTTGTCGATGCGGTGTCGAGCCCCCAAGTGGCTCAGAAGCCCTCACTAAGCCCGTGTCGGTGCGATGGAAGATTAGCTGCACCTCCTTGACACCCGTCCACAGACGTGTTGAGCCGAGGAATGATGGTTAGCTAAAGCGGTGGCATAAGCTTGTCGGGGACACACCCCCGCATGCCATCTAGGAGAGCAATGATGGTTTTTTGTCTCTAATGCCAGAGTTAGGTATGATAAGCTCTGCCTAGCTATCTAATCATCAGACTTTGTCTATTTGCCACTTGGTTGCCCCTTGTGCTATAAAAGGAGGCCCAAGGCAACCTAGCTTTGGATTCGGACCCTAGAGACACTTGTACACGCATAGTTGCTCCCCCGAAGGCATCCCTTGCCAGGCTGGAGCACTGCACGTTCATCGTGTTCCTCTGATCAATCCACCCACAAAGCAGGAGTAGGGTTTTACGCTTCACAGTGGCCCGAACCTGGGTAAACCGCCGCGTCGCCTCACTGTTTCTCCTCTTTGTGCCTACGTCCACGCCCCTGCCGAACCACAAAGGGACCAATGGTCCCATAGGTGATCGTGTGCATCCCTTGCCCCGACATCTTTGGCGCGCCAGGTAGGGGGCGCTGCACTGGTGCAAACCTGAGATTGAAGGCGACACGTCGGGCGACGCCAGCAGCCGCCATGTCAGGAAGGAAGAATGTCCTCCCCTGAACTTCATTCTCCCCAGATTTCGTCGCGGATCGGCGTTATGGGGGCATCGATAGGCGAAGGTGGGGAGCGACAACGTCGCGGCCGATGCATTCGCTGCAGACGAAGCGACCATGGCATACTTCGAAACCGAAGGAAAAAAGCATGCCAATTCGCGGCGCCAGTCTCATCACGGTTCTTGAGCCCGCTTAATCCCAGGAGGGCGCGGCTCGGCCTGAAGGAGAACACGCAATGGAGGTATTCAATTCCACTCCTCTTCTTCTTTTTGTCCCCCGCCCGTGGGCAGTTCAGCATAATGGCGGTGTCGCTAATGTCGATGCGCTCACGTAAAACTCGGTCCTGAAGTCACTTTCCGAAAGAAGCGATTCCCGAGCTTAACGCTAGAGCAAGTCCATTAGTAGACATCCCCGGCAAGTGAACCACGGCGAGGCCTCGTTCACCGATGCTTCTGCCTCATTGATCGATACGGGGCCGGCAGGTGCAGAAGAAAGGAATAAGAATAAAGGGAGCTGGATTAACTATGATACCCCAATTATAAGCAATTATTTATGAATATTTATGATTGACCCGGCAGCTCCATGTCGAGGATTACACTCATAACTAATGAGTTTCCCAAGTTTCTCCATCTGTCCCTCCCTTTTCTGCCGTCCTTCTCAGGATGAAGGTGAATGCACATGCACATGTTCGCCGGAATTCCCGAAGAGGAGAAGCGACCGCGTATGGAGAAAAGGGCGACGCGCTTGATAAATGCGCGCCAAGACAAAAAGACAAATTTGTAGCGAAAGCAAAGTTGACATAATTATCGACTCACATTAGATTTTTGCATTCGTGTAACCCCCTGGTTACCAGGACTTCGTATGATGAATCTTACACATGAAGGAACCTTGCCATCTTCCGTTCGCGCCCTCGTTCCGTTTCGAGCCTACTCAATGAGCATGCGGCAGTGTCAAAGACCGGCAAGGAAAAACTCACCGGCAACATGTCCTTGCCAGCTGAATGCTAAGGACCCGTTCCTCAAAGCAATCGCGGCAGCATGCTGCCGACGGGCAACCAAAGCACGTAAAGAAAATAATCATACGAATACCGAGAAGGAAACAAAAGGGGGGATCACACACGTTTACATAAAAACGACAGTTCAACAACTTCAAAGCAAGAGTAGTACATGGTCTAATGCAAAATACATATTATGTCTTAAATACAGGACATAATAGCAACGGGAAAGGCCCAAGTTTACTTCCGGTGGCTCTCCTGCACCCTCCGCACTGAAAGGACACTGTCGGAGAGGGGAGCAGCTTTCTCCTCGGCAGCGGCAACATCAGTACTCGGTGGCAGCTTCTTGAAACCAACAGAGAGGTCTCGCTCCGGATAGAAGTACGCCAGGTTGCTCAAAACCATGAAGAGGGTGTTGCGGGCGAACTTCCGGGATTCATCGGCGAAGCAGGCATCTCTTTCATCTTTGTACTCCTTCAGCCCCTCGATCAGGCCCTCGAAGAAGAGTGTCAGCTTGACGCTTGGGACCTCATGTTGGTTGACGGAGAAGGCCCAGCTCTTTATGTTCATGTTCGAGATCTGCGTAGTAAGGCGCTCAGCAATGTTGGTCAATTTCCTGATCCAGAGGTCGCGCTGTTCAACTTGGTTCTTCAGCCTATCCTCGATTTCTTCTCGGAGGGACTGCGCGTCGGCCAAACTGGTTTGCAACTGCTTCTCACGATCGCCAGTGGATTCAATGTCCTTCTCTAAAGAGACAAGCTTGGACCTGAGATCAGAAATGGCACCATTGGCCACCTCGAGGTCTTGACCCTTGGAAGAGAGTTGCGTTTGCACTGTATCAAAAGCAGTTTGCACTTTCTGTGCTTCTTCCTTGACGGTCTCGATCTCCTTGTGACTCTTGCTAAGGTCCTCCGTCAGGTTGCTCAGCTGGGTTTCAAGGGTGGTCTTGGCGGCAATGGCAGCGGCGAGATCATCGGAAATCTTCTTCAGCTGGTTTGTAGGCTCCAAAGATAAAGTGTCAAGGGCGGTTTTATGGCCATCTTCCAGCTCTTTGGTGCGCTGCGAGACACGGGCCCCCTAGCTCTTCATCCTTGGTACGGAGGGAAGCATTAAGGGTCTCCTCCCGGGAGGAGATTTCTGCCTCTCTGCCGTCCGGTAGCGCCTTGCGCTCCGCCAGACGGGTCTCCTCGGCTGCAACCTTCGCCTGGCTGTGTCTAGATTTTCATGCTGCCCCATGAGGGAATGGATCTGTTGATTATACCAGTCTTGCAGATCTTTCCCTCTGGCCCTCAGCTGCTGCTCCACAAGTCCAACTTGTTCACGCTGCTCCTTGATAGACTGCCACTTGAGGTTGTACCTGCTCTGGACATCCTTGATACCAGTGGCCACGGTATCTAAGAAGGCCAAGTCCTGGGCACTGTCAACAGAATCGTCGACCTCCTCAACCCTTTGAAGCAGCGGTGCCAGTATGCGCTTGATTTCTTCATTGATATCTGCACCCACTGAGAAGGATGGACCGGCGGTCGTAGGGTACAAGCGCGTGGTGACCAATGCAAGCTGATTCTGGGGAGTCTGCAATGAGGACGCCAGGGGGTAGCTGGAAGAAAGGGGTCCCAGGGATTGGAGCGGAGTCTTCTCCTTGACGGATGCCTCCGGGCCTATCACATTGCCGGAGTCCAGCTCCATCCTCTCCGCTGTTTCCTGAAGTTCCCCGGCAACCAGCTCGCGGCCTTCTGCCGCAGCAATCTTCGTAGCCTCCTCGGCAGCGTCCTTCCCGATATCTGCAACTTCCTCAAGCAGCTTAAGCTATTCGGGAAGTAGAGCTGCAAACCCAAACAACACACAGAAGGATGAGATTCGAAGATCGACTAAACATGCAGAGAATGAAAGAATGGAAATAAGGGCACGTAGGATCCCCGACAGAGATTGGTGCAGAAGAGCATTACCTTCTCTGGCAACATCCATTGCCGGTGCGCGACCTATTCCCGCATCGATGGTGACGTCTTCGACGCGAGTGACCTCTTCGGTGAAGACCCTTGCCGGAGACTCCTTTTCGCCAAGGGCGGTCGACGAGAGACCTTAAGATAGGGGCTCCTCCTGGGAAGCCCCTCCTCGGTGACCCTCTTCCGTCTCTTGGGCAGGCATAAGGGGACATTCTTCATCCGCGCTGATGGGGGAAGCTTGCACCTGGGTTTCTTGATGAGGACTCGGCTGGGGGCTGGGCACGGGGTCCTCCCCTGTGTCCCTTGCCGGGCTCGTGCCCGCCGCGGACTCCAGCCCCGCCAAGGACTTGGTTCTCTTATCCCTGTGCATCAAGGGCTCCTCGTCCTCGTCCCTGTCAGAAGGCGATCATTCAAGCTCGATTAACAGAAATCAAGGATAAAAATCAATCAAGATTAAGTTAAGAAAACTTACTCCGAAGCCATGAACATGGAGCCCAATTCATACGAAGCGGGTGGCGGAGTGAATCTACCCCTCTTCAGGGTTGGAGGGGCGGAGCTTGTCCGAGGAGCCAAAACCTCCGGCAATGGCGAGTTCGGCGGATATGTCGGGCTTGACGGGGGGTTAGGGTCCACCCCTAGGACCTTCCGTCGCTTGACAGGCGTGGCCTGAGCTTGGGAGGGACGAAGGGACCGCCGACATGCTGGCGCGCGTCCGCCTCCCTTGGAGGCCGTCCTCTTCACCTTCGGAGGGCCCCGCGAAGGAGCAGGAACCGCCAGCTCCCGGCTGGCACGATGCCGGAGACGGCTCCCTGGCTCCGGAGCCTGAGGGCCTACCTCGAGCCCATCTTCCTCCACCTCCGGCTCCTTCGCCTCCTCCGCCTCGGCCTCTCCATGATTCTTCGCTACTGCGGCTTGGGATTCCTCAACCCCGGCAGACTCAACCCTGACAGCGCCCTCCTGAGCGGATCCCTCGCTCTCCTGCCCAGAAGAGTCGTCGCCCTCAAGCACGTCTTCGCCCGCTCCCCCGGAGGTTGCGCCTCTGGCGGTTCTGGCTAGTTTGTCCTCTGCGACCCGATCGACGATGAAGGCTCGTTCCACATCCCTGGTTGGCGCAAACACATTGTCATCTGCCCGGACAAATTTCTCCTCCAAGCTGGAACACCACGCCATCTCAGCATCAAGAGAGGGCAACACCCAGTCAGCTTTGACCCCGGAGGCATCGCAGTCAGGCATCCACTGCAAGATCTGGTTCCGTGCCGAATTGAGGTGCAGCGGGACAACTTTCGCCGGCAGATGGAAGGGGTTGAACTTCTCGAACAATTGATCACACAACCAACTATGGCCGTAGATGGTCAAATTGTTGCAAGGGCCCAGATACAGCGGCATCCAGTCAGCAGGGCCACTGTATTCCCAGGCGGGTATGTCCCTCTTCTGCAAGGGGGCAATGCGGCGCCGGAGGAAGTCAGAGCCCACACTCTCAATGGTCAGCCCGGCAGCCTTGAGGCGGATGATCCTGTTCAACGCCAGGCGGAGTTTGTCGTCTGTGAAGCCTAATTTGCTCCAGTTGCCGCCACGCGATGCACACCCTGTCCGCGCAGAACAAAAGTCGGGGACTTTGTTGTCCTAAATCTAGCACCAATCCCCCCGCCATTCCTCCCACTTTCCGCACTGTCGGCCAGGAAGGTAGTCCCAGTCCTCCATCTTGCTCCGCGGAATCCAACTTATGTTCCCGGAGCGGTGGGATTTGTCCTCAATCTGAGGGATAAAGAAATGCCTAAACAAATCCACATTGGGGAAGATTCCTACGAAGTTCTCACACAAGTGGGCAAAAATCGCCATACATGCCATCGCATTAGGCGTGAGGTCCAGGAGGTGGAATCCATAGACCGCCATCATGGCACTGAAGAAATCAGAAAATGGAGGAGAAAGACCGCATAAGAAGTAGGCGCAAAAGAAGCGATATGAATCAGAGGGTGTCTTGTCCTTGGGGCTGTCTAGCAGAACCAGGGGGGCTTTGTGCCCCTTTGTGTCTCTCCCCAACATATAGGCGTACCTGTCGATCAAAGTGTTGGCATCCAAGGTCGACGGGGAGATAACCACGTCCCTCCGCCGCCACTTCTCCAACTCTTCCGCCCTTCTCTTCCTATCATCGGCCGCCGGCTCCGCAGATGTAGCCGCCTGCTTCCCCTTGGTAGCAGCGGTCTTCTTCCCCATCTTCGAGCTTAGGAAGGGGAGGGGTGATCCGGGCAGTTCTCGGTGAAGTGGAGGCGGCGATGAGAGCAGTGCCTAGTGCCTTGAGGAAGAAGATGGAGAACGGAGAAAAGGATGCGAATGAGCATCACCCCTGTGCGCCCTCCCCTTTTATTTGTGAGGCACGCACGGGGGCTGGCTCTTCGCTATTTTCTCGGGGAAACAGCCATTTCTTTACTGGCAGTTTTTGTTACCTCCCAACAGCTATTATTCCATGACCCCATGACCTGCGGTAATTACGCGGAGTGGACATGGGATAAAAGCACAACATTTGCCCAGCACGTCTCCGTGCACTATTTGGGGCCTAACCCGACGTGCCACGCGACACGTACAGCTCAGGCCCGGGGGCTTCTGTCGGGGTATTTGTTTTCTCCTGACTTGGGCACGGACGACGAGGCCTCCCTTGCGGCAACCTGAGCCTGCCGGGAAACGGCATCAACACTATCCCGGCAGGCAACCAAGTCAAGACTTCAGCAACCTGACGCGGCAGCCTGGGACAAGACAGCTGCGCGCCAAGCACGACTCCAACACTCGCCGGGGACCGAGACGCACACTCCTCCACGAAGGCCCGGCAAGTCGTCCCCCCGGCAGGCTCGAGCTGTACAGCCACCGCCCCACCTCATCACAAGGCCAATCACTTGTCGATGCGGTGTCGATCCCCCAAGTGGCTCAGAAGCCCTCACTAAGCACGTGTCAGCATGATGGAAGCTTAGCTGCACCTCCTTGACACCCGTCCACAGACGTGTCGAGCCGAAGAACGATGGTTAGCTAAAGCGGTGACATAAGCTTGCCGAAGACACACCCCCTCACGCCATCTACGCTAGCAATGATGGTTTTTTGTCTCTAATGCCAGAGTTAGGTATGATAAGCTCTGCCTAGCTATCTAATCATCAGACTTTGTCTGTTTGCCGCTGTAGTTGCCCCTTGTGCTATAAAAGGAGGCCCACGGCAACCTAGCTTAGGATTTGGACCCTGGAGAAACTTGTACACGCGTAGTTGCTCCCTCGAAGACATCCCTTGCTGGGCTGGAGCACTGCACGTTCATCCTGTTCCTCTGATCAATCCACCCACAAAGCAGGAGTAGGGTTTTACGCTTCACAGCGGCCCGAACCTGGGTAAACCGCCGCGTCGCCTCACTGTCTCTGCTCTTTGTGCCTACGTCCACGCCCCTGCCGAACCACAAAGGGACCAATGGTCCCATAGGTGATCGTGTGCATCTCTCGCCCCAACAACTCCCCAAGGGTTTTCTGAATATTTGGTAATTTATAGAGCTGATAGTCGGTGGAGGGGGTCCCCGAGGCGGCCACAACCCATCAGGGTGCGCCTGGGGCCTCTAGCGTGCCCTGGTGGGTTGTGGGCGTCCTGGTCTCCCTCCTGGTTACTTCTTTGGCCCACTGGCTCTCTTCTGGACCAAAAAAATTCTCCAAAAAGTTTCGTCTTGATTGGACTCCGTTTGGTACTGATATTCTGCGAAGTAAAAAACATGCAAAAACAGCAACTCGCACTTTGGCACTATGTCAACAGGTTAGTCCCAAAAAATGATATAAAGTTGCTATAAAATGATTGTAAAACATCCAAGATTTACAATATAACAGCATGGAACAATCAAAAATTATAGATACGTTGGAGACGTATCAACATCCCCAAGCTTAATTCCTACTCGTCCTCGAGTAGTTAAATGATAAAAACAGAATTATTGATGTGGAATGCTGCCTAACATGTTCATCACATATTCTTTTCTTTTGTAGCATGGACATTTGGACTTTTAGATTGTTGAAAGAAATAGTCTAGTTTTGACATGAAGAATTTAATACTCAAGCATATCAACAAGCAACCATGTCTTTCAAAATATCAACACTACGGAAAGTTATCCCTAGCCCATCATGCTCAATCATTGATCCATTCATGAAACACACTCAAATATTAGCTACACCTAATGCTCAAGTATGATCATAGTGCCCACTAGTTGGTGCTTTATAAGAGATGATGGAGACTCAAGTAAAAATAAAAATTGCACAAAGTAAATAGACAGTCCCTTCATAGAGGGAAGTAGGGATTTGTAGAGGTGCCAGAGCTCAAGGTTTAAATTGATAGATAAAAATATTATGGGTGGCATGCCTTTCCTGTCAACGGAAATGGCCGAGAGATTTCAATACCTTTCAATGCTAGATACATCATAAGCGGTTCCCATACAGAAAATAAAGTTTATTGCTGTTTCCACCATTCTTTCACTTTCCATGGCTAGCTGAATCCACGGTTGCCTTCCATACCAACACTTTCCAAGGAATTTATTATTTGACAACATAAAGTAAATTTCCTTTTTTTCATTTCGGGACTGGGCATCCCTATTATCGCCATACTCTCGTGCAATGACAAGTGAATAAACACTCATGTTGAGAATAGCACATCTAGCATGGAAAAATATCGGTCACCCCCTTCCGCTTCATGAGCGGTACGAGCACACAAAAAGGAAAATTTATTTTGAAAATTAGAGATGGCACATATAAATTTTCTTGGAACGGCATGGAAATACCGCATATAGGTAGGTATGGTGGACTCATATGGCAAAACTGCGTTTAAGGATTTTGGATGCACAAGTAGTATTTCTACTTAGTACAAGTGAAGGCTATCAAATAGATTGAGAAGCAACCAACCAAGAAACGAAAATTCACATAAGCCAGCATTAAGCATAACTGACACCGAATAATACACCATAAGTAGGATGTAATTTCATTGCATAACTATTGACTTTCGTGCTTGCATAGGGAATCACAAACCTTAACATCAATATTCTTACTAAGAATAATTACTCACCAACATAACTCACATATTACTATCATCATGTCTCACAACTATTACAAAGAATCAAGTTTAATTTGTCCAATGATCTTCATGAAAGTTTTTGTTATATCCCTCTTGAATATCTATCACTTTGGGACTAGTTTCATATATTGCCATTGCTTTTGACAAGCTCACATAGATTTAAGTGAAGATCATGAGCATAAAAATTTCATCTCTCAAAATAATATAAGTGAAGCATGAGAGGATTTCTTCAAAATTTACTAACTCTCAAATTAATCTAAGTGAAGCATGAGAGCATTTCTTCAAACAAATAAGAGCACGCCGTGCTCAAAATGATATAAGTGAAGCACTAGAGCAATTCCATAGCTCAAGAAAATTTAAGTGAAGCTTATAGAGCAATTCTAACAAATCATAGCATAATTTAGGCTCTCTCAAATAGGTGTGTCCAGCAAGGATAAAAATCAGATCAAGCAAAGACTCATACAAGATGCTTCAAGCAAAACTCATGATATGTGACGAATAAAAATATAGCTCCAAGTAAAATACCGATGGTTGTTAGAAGAAAGAGGGGATGCCACTCAGGGCATCCCTAAGCTTAGTTGCTTGTTCACAACAACAACAACAACAACAACAACAACAAAGCCTTTAGTCCCAAACAAGTTGGGTAGGCTAGAGGTGAAACCCATAAGATCTCGCGACCAACTCATGGTTCTGGCACATGGATAGCAAGCTTCCACGCACCCCTGTCCATGGCTAGTTCTTTGGTGATGCTCCAATTCTTCAGATCTCTCTTTACGGGCTCTTCCATGTCAAGTTCGGTCTACCCCGGCCTCTTTTGACATTATCAGCATGCTTTAGCTGTCCGCTATGCACTGGGGCTTCTGGAGGTGACGGGGATATTACCCCTGGGTATGCCAAGACAAGGGAGTTCAAGCCCCTTTCAGAAAAAACTATATGGCCGGGTGGTCCATGACCGGCTGGCGAACGGCCGGCTGGCCCCCTGGCTGGCTGGCCCACGGCCGGCTGGTCCATGACTTGCTGGCAGGTGGCCGGCTGGCCCGCGGCCGGCTCGATAGGAGCCGGCCGCCTGGCCCTCGGCTAGCCCGCAACCGGCCGCCCCGCGGCCGGCCCTCCCGCTAACCTCTGGACGGGCAGGCACTTGTCTCCTCCCGCTGCGACCAAGTACACCGACAGAATATGACCCCCACGATGGGCTCCGTCGTGGCTACAGCAACCGCTGACGCGCTGGCACGTGTGGCTACAGTCCGGGCGGTCGTACCACTTGCCCTGGCCGATCGAGACCCGGCGGGGCAACAGTGCGGCCACGCCGGCATGCACTCCATTACCTGCCCTGGCGTGGCTACAGCACAGCCAGCCGTACCGCTGACTTTGGCCGGCAGGCGTAAGACGACGCCACACGAGACGACCCATGCCGCGGCAGGTGGGCGCGGGCCAATAGAAGAGCCGGTTGGTAGGCCCCGGTCAGCGATGGGACCGCACAGCCGGTGGGCACTATGAGCGACGAGATGACCCCACAGGTGGGGCCGCCGGCCGGCAGGAGGTTGCCGTCCGGGGCCCCCGTTCAGTACCTTATGTATATTGTAAGCCGGGGGGTTGGCCTATAAACCCCCCCGAGACCCCCATGCATCGGGCAAGCTTTTCACCCCATCTCTCACTCTCACTCCCACGTAGTGAGGAAAGAAGAGCTGGCTGCTCCTTCTTCTTCCTCTAGACAACAGCTCAAGGAGCACCATTGTAACACCGAACACCCATCAACTAGACAAGCAGGACTAGGGGTGTTACCTCGCACGGAGGGCCCCGAACCTGGGTACATCGTGTGTCCCTCACCGCTTGTGCCCAATCCCGCTCCCGGAGTCCGCCGGCGTCCTTCGGCCCCAACCACTCACGATAAGCCACCCCATGGCATCTGTCGTGAGAAAACGACAGTTGGCGCCCAGCATGGGGCCGTCCGCGGCGCCGGCCGGTGTCATGCTCCGGGCGGGACCCTTCACCACCTCCCCCGACTGCCCCGCGTCCGGGCGGAACTGCACGCTTGTGGGGCTTGCTCCCGCGGGGCGGGACCCCGTTCCCGCTGGCCCTGCGAGCGACGCTGCCGGCCTCTCCGACGAGGGGCTCGAACGCGACCCTCTGTTTGACATCGCCGTCCTCACCGAGCGCGTCGGCAGGCTGAGCCTCGCCGATGAGCCAGCTCCGACGAGTACCCTAGCCAGGTACTCGACTGCCTCGACCCGCCCTCATTTGTGGGCGCACTCGCCCCGGGCGAGGCCAATGACTCCCGCGTCCGCGTGGGGGTAATGGCCACCGGCTCCTCCACGACCTCCGGCCGCGTCAGGGCGGAGGCGGAGGCGGCAGCCGCGGCCGCCCGCGCTGGCACCTCCAACCCCCTCGGCTCCGTGCTTCGGGGCCTCAGCACCCCCGTCGCGCCTACAACGAACCCAGCCACGGCTACGGCAGAGCTGGAAGCTGCTCGCCGGCTGCTGCTCAACGAGGCGACCACGCTCGCCACCACCAAGCGCCAGATTGAGTCCGCGAAGCGCGAGTATAACTCCGCCTATGGCCTCACCCCCGCTGGCAACGAGCCCAGCCGGCGCGGTGACATCCGCAACACGCAGGCTGCCAACTTGAGGGCCGCCCAGGTGGCCTATGCCGACCTCGCCGACCTGGTGGGCGAAGAGCGAGAGAAGCAGGACTGGCACATCCAAGACCTCATCGCCACCGCCAACACCCAGCGGGCCCGGCTCTATGACACCTGCGCCGGCTCCGAAATTCCCGTCCCCGAGGGGGATGCCCCACCAACTGCTGGCCAGCGCCGGTCGGTCCAGCAAGCTTCTTCCCCACGTGGCTCCGGCCGGCGGGGCGCTGGGTCTCATAACGGACGCTCCCGGCTGAGAGACGAGCTGCCGGTCGTCAACAGCGGGCGCAACGATGCTCTGGCTGGCGGCAGCCGGCGCAGCCGGGACCATACCCCGCCCCCGCGATGGGAGCGCGCGCACAAGCCAGCCCCGACTGTCCGTCCCGAGCTCGCCGCTTGGCTCAGTGTCGGGTCCCCAATCCTAAGCCATAAGAATCTAGCATGTAACACATCACATCACATTGCAGCCTCAAGCACGGTTAACTCCACGGCTGCCACCTTACCTGGGCTGGGACCGTTTGAGCCTTTTGGCTCACGTATGTGAATATGTCGCTAGCATTCAAATGTCAAAGAACCCGGGTCGACATGACTAGTTATAGAACCCAAGTGGCACATCCATACAGGGACAGACATACGTAACCCAACAATGCAGGTGTCGGCCTCTAGCGTGTGTAGACAAGTCATAGCAAGCTACAAGGACTCCATTACGCCGTGGGACATAAATGTCATCACTGCACGTAGACGAGTCGTAGCAGGCTACATGGACTCCATTACACTGCGAGACATTTCCCCGAGGGGACAGACACAGCAGCAAAGAAGGATATACACCGGTCAATCGATGTGTCCGGAGCAGTAGCAAGCTACCAAGGCTCAGTGGAGGCACAAAGAGGCAGTTCCCTATAAAGAGTACTACTAAAGGCACACAACTAGGTGTCAAATCCCATACATACCGTTGCACATCACACGTACGCACGACATGCCCGATATGCATAGATACAACTATGGCATCACAACATAACCATACAACAACACAACATCTATTTAGAAGGCTCATAAGAGCCAACATAGTGTGATATTACAAGAAGGGGTCACATGACCCAACACACAAGTCATACAAGCAACAAGCGGAACCTTAACATGTCTGGGTATAGACATCTAGAAAAGAAGAAGGCTGAGGAAGCCTGTCTATCTACAAGACCCTCCATAGGAACCAGACCTCTGGCTGGGATTCCTAAGCTACTTGGTCGGCATCGATCTTATCGTAGAAACCACTAGCGAGACTGGTGTCTCCTCTCCAAAACATTAATAAAGCAACGGTGAGTACGGAGGTACTCAGCAAGGCTTACATCAGAACTAACTACATATGCATCGGTATCAACAAGGGTGTTGTGGGGTTCAATGCAGCAAGCCAGCTTTGACTCAGTGGCTATCATGTGCTACGTCTATCAGTACGTTGAATAAGTTTGAGAAAGTGCACACGAGTCCACTATCACCACAACAATACACTACCATGGATCCGCTCCCGTCTTCCTACGAGAGTGCCATCCACGGTACTCACACTTGTCTTGAGGCTTTTATGAGTAACCATTAAGTTGTCTATGAACCATATAGGTGTCCAAGTAGTCCATATCTGCAGACGTGGCTATTCGAATAGATTATTACCCTACAGAGGTGTACTTCGTCACACACGCTCCCGCCACTTACCGCCATGTGCACGTAAAAGGCACCTCGGCAACTTCAAGCGGAAGCCTAGCGAGGGAGTCGGCCACGACCTGACTAACCACACAAGACTCTAGTCCAGGTTTATCGCCTATTTGAGACTGAACCCGCAAGGAAGTCCGGCCGAAGTTTCCTCTACGGCCCCAAACGATGTGTGCAGGGTTCCCAAGCCCACCTCGACGGATGGTACTACGCTTGGTACACTGGGCCACGGTGCCTAGTCTGACCCAAGCCCACCTGTACGGGGTGCCACTCGGTAGACTACTAGCACGGCCTACAAACACCAGAAACTAGTTGCAACTCCTGGACAGAGGTCAGGGCGATTAATAAGTCGAGAGAGTCAATTAAGGATCCCAATGTGCGGTAGTAGCTAGTCTTGAATAACATACACAGAACTTGGTTCTTAAGGACGGTCCCAATGAGACAATCCACCATGTACTCCTACATGGCCTCTCATCGCTACCTTTACCAAATCAGGTTCAACACTTAACTCTCAACATCAGAACACATTCAGTTCACTCCGGTTCATCACCTAGATGAATCTGACCTGACACAACTCTAAGCATAGCAAGCATAGCAGATTAAAGGCACAACATGGCTCAAGCATCTACCAGGTATGCTAGGTTGCTTGGTTCAGCTATTTACTGTGACAATGACAGGTCATGCAGAGGAATGGGTTCATCTACCGGAACATGTAAAAGTTGAAACGTTTTGTCCTAATGCAATAAGTGAGGGCAAGAGCGAGAGAGTGGGATTGTATCGGATATGTTCAAGGGGGGTTGCTTGCCTGATAAGACGTCAACACGTTACTGCTCCTTAGATGGATACTCGACCGTATCCTCCGGAACAGTGCCTAACTCGAAGAACAATCATCGAAGGGGGAAAAACAATACACATCAGATGCAACATTATGATGCATGAATATGACATGGCAATATGATGAGGTTGAGCTAATGCATCTAGCAACAGATTTAAATGAAGTAGGTTTGAACTCAATGTTCAAATTCAACTTCATATGTGAGGTTCCATATTGCATTGGAGCAAAAATGTCGAAGTTCTCCTATTTAGGTTGCTCTATCATGCATGAAAGTGGTACAGATGTATTCATTGGATTTTTCTGATCAATTTTCATATATAAATTATTTTCATTTGACTTACAGATTAATTTATATGAATTTTATAAGTTTTAAACATTTTCTGTAATTATTAAAAATCTAGAAATGCATTTATTGCATCAGCCATGCGTCAGCATGACATCAGCTGGTCAACTGGCCGCTCTGGGTCAAACCTGACCAGTGGGACCCACTGGTCAGTGACCCAGTGGCTAAGCCGGGTCAAATCCCGCGCTGACTGGGGGTTTGACCAGTGGCGGGGCCCACTGTCAGCCTCTGCGGGGTTGATTAGCAGGGGGGATTAGCGCTAATGGCATGGCCACGTCAGCTCTGGCCAGAGTATAGCCGGCGGCGACCAATCCGGCAGTTGTTTCTCGCCAGAATCGCGTTTCCGGCCATCATTTGGCACGCGGGGCGGCACTATCGAATGCGGGGAGTGAACTGGTGGTAGCCTGAGAAAGCGTCTAGGAAGCATAGGAGGTTGCACTCTGCGGTGGAGTCCATCATCTGATCGATGCGCGGCAGCGGGAGTGGATCTTGGGGACAGGCTTTGTTGAGGCTCGTGAAGTCGACGCACATACGCTCCTTCACGCACTTCCTCGGGACGACCACCGGGTTGGCAAGCCACTCCGGGTAGCGCACCTCCCGGATGACCCCGGCCTCTTTCAGCTTGTCGACCTCCTGAGCGATGAACGCCTGCTTCTCCTGAGCTTGCCTTCTTGACTTTTGCTTCACTGGACGCGCGTTCGGGCACACCATGAGGTGGTGCTCGATCACGTCCCTCGGGACCCCCACTAGGTCGGAGGCGCTCCATGCGAACGCGTCCTTGTTCGCACATAGGAAGGCCACCAACGCCTCCTCTTGGTCCCGAGGTAGGTTGGCGCCGATGGTGAAGGTAGGGCCATGGTTTCCTTCATCCACAGGCACCTGCTTCATCTCCGCCCGACTCTGGGAGAACAACTGCCTCTTCTCTACCGGCGCGACGTCGAGGACACCCCTAGAGTCCTTCGTGACCAACGTGGCGTCCCCGGCACTGGGGCGTGCCGCGGCCGCCGCTTTGTAGGTGAGCTTGAGCACGTGGGATGCGTCCTTGACATTTCCCACGATGGTAAGGATGCCACCGCTCCCGGGCATCTTGACGACGTTGTAGCCCGGGTGCGTTGCCGCCATGAACTGGGCGAGGGCGGGGTAGCCAAGTATCGCTTTGTATGGGAGGTGGATGTGGGCGACGTCGAAGTCGACCTGCTCGGTGCGGAAGTTGGAGCGGGTGCCGAAGGTGACGGGGAGGCGCACCCGCCCCACGGGGACGACGGACCCCCCGACCACCACAGAGAAGGGCCTTGAAGGCGCGAGTTGGTCTCGAGGTAGCTGCAGCGCGTCGAAGGCCTCCACGGAGATGACGTTGAGGCCGGTGCCACCATCTATGAGGGTCCTGGAGACAGCCACGCCGCTTATGGTTGGCGTGCACAACATGGGGAGGGTTCCGGCGGCTGTCGTCGTCTTGGGGTGGTCATCGGGGCCGAAGGTGATGTCGGTCTCCAGCCACGTACGGGGCGGCGTGGGCTCGGGCCGTGGCCAGACCGCTCGTACGTGGCGGAGGAACTACTTGACTTGGCGGTTGGAGGAGGGCGCCTGCGACCCGCCGAGGATGCAGGCAACCGCTGAGCCGGCCCTGCGCGTCCCAGCGCCATCGCGCGCCAAGGGCCGGCCGGCGTCGGGGATCTCGTCCGCCATGGGGTTGCCGAACCAGGGCTCGACTATCGCTGCGAGAGGGGAAGCTTCAACACGCCCCCTACCTGGCACGCCAAATGTCGGATTTTGGGCTCCGCAAAACCCTCAAGGTTCGAACACAGGGGCGTGTGCGAAGCTTCCCTGCGTCCTCGCCCTAATTAGCTCGCTACACCATGGTTACTGCGGCGAACTCGCACGATGACAAGGAAGAGGATGAACACGGTGGTTTACCCAGGTTCGGGCCGCTGCGAAGCGTAATACCCTACTCCTGCTTTGGTGGATTGCCTCTCGGGGAGGTGTGGTGGATGAACTAGGATAGTAGTTTCGAGCCTCGCGAGGGCGTTCGAGTGGTGTTCTTGGCTCTCTGCCTTGTCTTGTGGTTTCGTCTGTCCGTCCCCTTTCTACGGTGCGGCCTAGCCTCTATATATAGCAGTGGCCCGGGTCCTCTTCCCTTATCACAATGGCGGGAAGGGATCCCACAACGGCCAAATTTGAAGGGGGACAGGAGTACATCCCCGCCTGTCCAAAGGTGGTCTTCGCCTGCAAAGTAGATGTTGATGATGCAGAGGTGGGCTCGGCGATGACATCCGCCCTGCGGGGCTCGTGGTCGTGGTCTTGTTGCACCGGAATGGAAACCTTAGGGAGGCGCTTTGGGAACCCGCATACGTCCTTGCTCCCTTTGCACCAAAGGGGAAACTGCTCCGCCTGGCACGCTGGCGCCCGCCTTTCCTTCCTTGCGTCATGCTTGACTCCGGAGGCCAGGTCCTGCATAGAGATCTCCGCCGCTCCGGAGGGGGCCTGAGGAGGCCCACTCCTTGCTGGTCTAGGTGCCGCCTCCCTCGCGAGGCTAGGGCCCCCGCGAGGGCCTTGTCCTGAGTGGTGCCCCGCCAGTCGTGTTTGACGAACGGGGTGGGCCATGCCCTGGGCCGCAGGCAGGCAGGTCTGGGTACCTCCGTTCCCAGAATGCCAACAGCAGGCCCGCTACCGGCAGGCACGCGGCTGGCCAGGAGCCGGCCGCCCGGTGTGTGGCCAGCCTGCAGCCGGCTGGCTCTCACGCTGACGTCTGGACGGGCAGGAACTTGTCCCCTCCTACCACGACCAAGTACAACGACAAGACGAGGCCTCCACGATGGACTCCGGCGTGGCTACAACGATCGTTGACGCGCGGGCGCGCATGGCTACTGTCCGGGCGGTCGTACCGCTGACCATGACCGATCGAGACCCGATGGCGTAACAGTGCAGCCACGCCGCCGTCCACTCCATTACCTGCCCCGGCGTGGCTACAGCGCGGCCGGCCATACCGCTGACTTCGGTCGGCGGGCGCAAGACGACGCCACGCAGGGCGGCCCGTGCCGTAGCAGGTAGGCATGGGCCAATAGTGGCGACCGGCTGGCGGGCCCCAGTCAGCGATGGGACCGCGCAGCCTGCGGGCCCTACGGGCGACGAGACGGCCCAGCCGGTGGGACCACTGCCGGCTAGAGAGGCTGCCGGCCAGGTCCCCCCTTTAGTACCTTACGTATATTGTAAGCCAGGGGGTTGGCCTATAAAACCCCCCGAGGCCCCACGCACGGGGCAAGCATTCTCACCACCCACACTCACTCCCACATAGAAAGGGAAGAAGAGCCGGCTGCTCCTTCTTCCTCCTCCAACCATCAGCTCAAGGAGCACCATTGTAATCCCTGTCGCCCATCAAGTAAACCAGCAGGACTAGGGGTGTTACCTCCCAAGGAGGGCCCCGAACCTGGGTACATCGTGCGTCTCTCGTTACTCGTGCCCAATCCCGCTCCCGGAGTCCACTGGCGTCCATCGGCCCCAACCACTCTCGATAAGCCACCCCATGGCATCTGTCGTGAGAAAACGACGACAATTGGCGCCCACCGTGGGGCCGAACGTGGCTCCGGCCGGAGTCATACTCTGGGCGGGACCCCTCGCCAACTCCGCCGGGCGTCCCACGTCCGGGTTGATCGGCATGCCCGTGGGGCCCGCTTTCGTGGAATCTCCCGCGGCACCTGGCACGCTCTTCGACGAGCTGCATTTCCACGCTCTTCGACGACCTCTGCACGCTCTTCGACGAGCTGCGTCTCCACGCCGTCTATGGCCTTCGTGAGCCTTTCGCCGGGCTGCGTCTCGACAATGCGCCGGTGCGGGACGAGTACCCCAGCGTGGTGCTCGAATACTGTGACCCGCCCCCGTGCGCGGGCAGAACCGCCGCGGGCGACGCGCGCGACTGTCGCATCATCGCGGAGGTACTGGCCACCGGCTCCTCCATATCCTCCGGTCGCGCCAGGGCGGATGCGCTGGCGGCTGTCGCCGCCGGCGGTGCGGGCATTTCCGACCCCATCGGCTCCACCCTTCGGGGCCTGAGCACCCCCATCGCACCAACGGACAACCCGGCTACGGCTACTGCCGAGCTGGAAACGGCGCATCAGCTGCTGTTCGCGGAGGCCACCTCCCTCGCTACCGCCAAGCGCCGGATGAAATCCGCGCAGCGTGAGTACAACTCCGCCTATGGCCTCACCCCGGTAGGCAACGAGCCCAGCCGGCGGAATGACGTCTGCGGCCGCGGCCGCATTGTTGTGGAAATCCTTGGTGGCCGGCTGCCCACCTACGACATGCCGGCGGCCAACATGAGGGCCGCCCAGGTGGCCTATGCCGACCTGGCCAGCTTGGAAAGCGAAGAGCGTGCGTAGGAGGACCAGCTTATCCAGGACCTCATCAACACCGCCAATGCGCAGCAGGCCCGGCTCGACCACATCAACCTCGGCTCCGAGATCCCACCTCCCGGAGGGAACGACGCGCCGACCGCTGGCCAGCGCCGGCCGGCCCAGCAAGCCTCTTCCCCCGCGGCTCCGCCCGGCGCGGCGGAGGCTCCCGCAGCGTGCGTCCCTAGCGCGGGAACGAGCCGCCGGCTGTCACCAACCGGCACACTGACGGGCCGGAGGGAGACGGCCGACGCTCGCGCGCCCACACCCTGCCTCCGCGGCGGGAGCGCGTGCACTCGCCCGCCCGGTCGGTTCACCCCGAGCTCGCGGCTCGCATTGGCTGGCGCGTCCCCCGGAGCGAGAACGATGCCCGGACCTGCATCGACCGGCTTGCACAGTCGGCCCTCCTGGAGGAGGAGGGCCCGATCGGTCCGGTGTGCTTCGGCCCCCAGGTCCTCAACGAGCCATTGCCAACCTGCTTCACGCTTCCTCGCGACACCCCGAAGTACAACGGCACCGCCAAGCCGGAGGACTAGCTGATCGACTACACCACCGTAGTCGGCATAGCCAGGGGAAACAAGCGCGTAGCCGTGCGCTACGTCCCCCTCATGTTGATCGGCTCAGCCCGGACCTGGCTTATCAGCCTATCGGCCGGCAGCATCAACACCTGGACGGACTTTGAAGAGGCGTTCGTCCGCAACTTCACCGGCACCTACAAGCGGCCCGGCCGCTCGCGCGAGCTGGCCATGTGCATCCAGGGGCCGGAGGAGTCCCTCCGCGACTACCTCACGCGCTGGACCGAGCTCCGCAACTCTTGCGAAGGGGTGCACGAGGTGCAGGCGATCCAGTACTTCTCCGAGGGCTGCCGAGATGGCACCCTCCTCAAGCACAAGCTCATGTGCTCGGAGCCGACCTCCTTGGCGGACCTCATGGCCAAGGCGGACAAGTACGCCACGGCCGACTCCGCGATGCAGATCAAGGTCAGTGCATCCGGTAAGGCGATCCCGCCGCCTGCCGCGCCATGGCCGGCTGCCGACAACCGGCAGCAGCAGAACAACAAGTGAAAGTCCGACCAGCCGGATCCTCGCTACGGGAGCCGGCAGGTCGCCACTATCGAAGAAGAGCAACCAACTACCCAGGCCTCCAGCCAGCGTCAGCGGACCGGCAAGGCCGCCTGGCAGCCCAAGCTCACCTTCGAGAAGATGCTCGATGCCCCCTGCAAGATGCACTCCGGGGCCAAGCAGGCTATGCACACACTCCGGCAGTGCAGCTTCTCACAGCGGCTGGTCCGGGGAGAAAGCCTCCCGGTCCGGCCACCGCTCCCTCCACGGGTTCCGGCTCCGGCTCCGGCACCGGCGCCAGCTCCGCGCGACGGCCGCTTGCACGACCAGTTCCCCGACCAGGACGGGGCCTACATCGTCTTTACCAGCGAGGAGACGGACAAGCACACGCAGCGCCGGCTCCGACGCGAGGTGAACGCCACCGTACCCTCGACCCCCCAGTTCATGCACTGGTCCGAGAAGCCGGTCACCTGGAGCCGGGCAGACCACCCGGCGGTCATGCCAAACCCAGGCAGCTATGCCCTCGTCCTCGATCCCACCATCGTCTCCGAGAGGCTTACCTGCCGCTTCTCGCGGCTGTTGATTGACGGCGGCAGCAGCATCAACATTCACTACCGCGACACGCTGCTCAAGCTGGGGCTCAAGGAGAAGGACCTGCGGCCGAGCCATACGGTCTTCCACGGCATCATGCCCGGGCGATCTTGCTCCCCCATCGGCTAGATCCGGCTCGACGTCCTTTTCGGCGGCAAACAACATTTCCACCGTGAGCCGGTGTGGTTCGAGGTGGTGGACCTCAGCAGTCCCTACCACGCGCTGCTAGGGCGACCGGCGCTCCTCAAGTTCATGTTAGTTCCCCATTACGCCTACCTCAAGCTCAAGATGCCAGGGCCCAACGGCATCATGACCATCGCTGGGGACTACAAGAAGTCGATCAAGTGCGCGCGCGACGGTAGCCGGCTGGCCGAGGCACTGGTGATCACAGAGGACAAGCGGCAGCTCGACTGGCTCGTGCCTCATGTGGCCGAGCAGCCGGCCATTCCGACTCCCCCGTCCCAGCCGGCCAGCGAGGCGACGTTCCAGCCGTCCAAGGATACCAAGCAGGTACCGCTCGACCCGGCTAACCCCAAGCAGTTCGTCACCATCGGCGCCAACCTCAGCAGCAAATAGGAAGGCGAGCTCGTCGACTTCCTCCGTGAGAATCGGGACATCTTTGCATGGTCTTCCAAAGACATGCCGGGTGTTCCGAGGAAGTACGCCGAGCGCAAACTTCATGTACGGCCAGATGCAAAGCCGGTCAAGCAACCCCTACGCTATTTCTCCGAGGAGAAGCGGCGTACTATAGGAGAAGAGATCGCCAGCCTGCTCGCAGCCGGATTCATCATGGAAGTGTTCCACCCGGATTGGCTGGCCAACCCAGTCCTGGTGCTAAAGAAGAACAAGAGGTGGCGCATGTGTATCGACTACACCAGCCTGAACAAGGCGTGCCCCAAGGACCCGTTCGCCCTGCTGGGGATCGACCAAGTGATCGACTCCACGGCCAGCTGCGACCTGCTGTCCTTTCTGGACGCCTATTCCGGCTACCACCAGACCAAGCTGGATCCAGCCGATCGGCTGAAGACCTCCTTCATCACCCCCTTTGGGGCTTACTGCTACATTACCATGTCCTTCGGCTTGAAGAACGCAGACGCCACCTTCCAGCGCTGCATGCAGATGTGCCTCCTACCCCAGATTGGCAGAAACATCCACGTTTATGTGGACGACATCGTCATCAAGACCAAGAAGCACTTCAGCCTTCTTGACGACCTCCGGGAAACCTTCTCCAACCTGCGCGAATACAAGGTCCGGCTCAACCCGGAGAAATGCATCTTCGGCGTGCCTACCGGCCAGCTCCTGGGCTTCTTCGTGTCCGCCCACGTTATCGAAGCCAACCCGGAGAAGATCAGGGCGATCGAGCGCATGCACAAGCCGACCCGGCTCCGCGACGTCCAGAAGTTCGCCGGCTGCCTCGCCTCGCTCAGCCAGTTCATTAGCCGGCTGGGCGAGAAGGCGCAACCCCTCTACGGACTCATGAAGAAGGCGACCCAGCTCGAACCAGGCCACGACACCATGAGGAAGCCGGCCGAGTTCGCGTGGACCGACCAGGCGGACGAGGCGTTCCGCGACCTCAAATGAGCCCTCTCCATCACGCTCGTCCTGGCCACGCCGGCTGAGAAGGAGCCCCTGCTCGCATACATCACGGCAACGACACGCGTGGTCAGCATCGTCCTCGTGGTGGAGCGACCAGAGGAGGGCAAAGCGCTGCCGGTCCAGCGCCCTGTCAGCGAGGTCCTCTCCTCCTCCAAGCAGAACTACCCCTACTACCAGAAGATGTGCTACGACATATACTTTGCCGCCAAGAAGGTCAAGCAGTACTTCCAGGAGCATACCATCACTGTGGTGAGCACGGTGCCGCTTGGCGAGATCATGAGCGGCTGGGACGCCACCGGTCGGATCGCCAAATGGGCCATTGCCCTCGCCGACTACGAGATCCGGTACGAGCCGCGCACCGCCATCAAATCCCAGACGATGGCCGACTTCCTCGACGACTGGGCAGATACCCAGTTCGTGCCGCCGCCTCCGGACTCCACGCACTGGCGCATGCACTTTGATGGCTCGAAGATGCGGACCGGCTTAGGAGCCGGCATCGTCCTGTCGTCCCCGAAAGGGGAACAACTCAAGTACGCACTCCAGATCCTCTTCGCCGCCTCCAACAATGTGGCCGAGTACGAGGCGCTCGTCCACGGCCTCCGGCTCGCCAAGGAGATCGGCATCCGGCGCATTCTCTGCTTCCGCGATTCAGACCTTGTGGCGCAGCAAGTATCTGGTGAATGAAACGCCAAGAAGCCAACATGGCCAGCTACCGCTTCCTTGTCCAGCAACTCACCGGCTCTTTCGAGGGGTGTGAATTCCACCATATCCCCCGTGTCGGTGTCAAAACCGGCGGATCTCGGGTAGGGGGTCCCGAGCTGTGAGACTAGAATCGATGGTAATAGGAGACGAGGGAGACGATGTTTACCCAGGTTCGGGCCCTCCTATGGAGGTAATACCCTACGTCCTGCTTGATTATATTGATGGTATAAGGGTTACAGAGTTGATCTACATCGAGATCGAATGACTAAAACCCTAGATGAGTTCTCCTGCCCTACAACCCAAAACCCTCCGGCTTATATAGGCGCCGAGGGTACCTAGGGCTTACACATAGTCGGTTGCACATCGAAGGGAAAAAACATGCCTATCTACTGTCGGCAACTTGGAGGACACGCCATGGCTCCTTGAAACTTCCACCTTGGCGACGGGGCCCTTGATCACCCAATGCTCATCTAGTGGCCCACATATTCCGGCCCATGAGAAACAGGTCGGCTATCCAAGGACCCCTTAAACCAGGACTCCCTCAGTAGCCCCCGGACTAGCCTCCAACGCCGAGGTATATCCGAACAATCTTGTGCACCGAAGTCTTCGGCTTGCGAGGCGAGTCCCTTCATCCCTTCTTGTTCGGCAACCATCCTGTCATCGGTGAAATCCCAAACATTACGGGCTTGCTGGGTCCATCGTAATAGCGTTTCTTGATTTTCGCGCATCGTGGGGAGACGAGCGGTTCAGTAGCTTTTTACAAAACTACCCCTCCCACAAAGGAGGCACCACCCATTTAAACAAGCTGAATCGTGGTCCAAGCCATATCTTCTTCTTCCCCATCGGAAGAAGCTTCCAGCGAAAGATCACCACCAAAACTTGGTGAGCGCCCCCAGTTCTTCCTCGCACCCTTATGGCTCCCGTCCCGGGGACTAGACAAGCTGCTCCGTGTCCCTCCTTGGACTACGTGACCTCGAGACCCAAGGGTATCTTCCCTCCTCGGATCTGGCAGTAGTCCGCGCTGGTTTGTCTTCATTCAACGGCGAGGCTCTCGCGGAGAATTCCCCCCATCCACAAAAGGGGGAGCGTGTATGCTTTGTGCCTTTCCTCCTGTGGGGTCTCGGGTTTCCCATTCATCCGTTCTTGAGAGGGTTACTGGAGTTTTATGGAATCCAGCTCCACCACCTCACCCCAGGGTCTATTCTGCACATCTCGGGCTTCGTCGCCCTTTGCGAGATGTTCCTGGGCTGCAAGGCACACTTCGAATTGTGGAGGAAGTACTTCTGCCTCGTCCCTCGCACTCGAGACAAGACAATTTTTGAGGTCGGTGGAGCCGAAATATGCCGCATAGCGGGGACGGGATATCCTGTGGGGACGCCGAAGGAGTCCGAAGAATGGCCTTCGGAATGGTTCTATATCAAGGACGTCCCCCTATTTGATCCAGCTCGGAGGGGTTTGCCCGAATACTCCGACGCCCCTTTGAAGAAAAGATACAACTGGCACCCGAAGAGCCTGTCCCAAGAGGACAGCGTTGAAGTGCAGCGCTTAGCAGCCCGTGTGAGGGTACTAGCCCATCACAAGCTGACCATGATAGACGTCATGGCCGCCGCCATCACCCGGTGTGTCCAACCCCTTCAACAGAGGATACACCCCTTGTGGTGTTACAACGGGACAAGCGACACTACTCGCTCCCGAAGACCGGGCCCTGCCAATCAAACAGCATTAGCCGCCGCTGTGGCCGACCTATACAAAGGGGAGCAAGAAGATTTTATTCGGCGGTCGACCAAGGAGGGATACTCAAGCCACAATCCCATCGAATGGATGAGCCTTTCAACCCCGTGACCACAATTCGGGCTTTCAATTTGTCCCTTTTTGACCGAAGCCTTTTAACTTTATGTGAACAGGAATGGAGGAGATTCACCGAGACAGTTAATTGTCCGCCCCCCCAACCCGACGACTATTCCCGTGATGATGATCCGGGCTTTCATGATGACCCGGATCTGTCAATCGAGCTCGAAGACGGGGTTTTCTACCAGGAGGGCCTTGACGGCTCCAAGGTGGCTATCATAGTCGATTACCCTGGATCCTTCCCCTCCTCCGCGATAAGCAAGAAGAAGAAAAACTCGTCCCGCAAAAGGCAGGTATCCTCCAACGACCCAAACGCGACGGCTCCTACTCCCAAGCGCCGTACATCCGCGCGACATACATCGGCAACGGCGGCAGTGCCCGGGCCGAAAATAAACAAGGGTCCGACAAATAAGCCGGTCGCGGGGTCGAGCCCGCCTACAAGTTCATCTCAAAGGTATTTTGCTCGACCGTTTGATTTATTATCATGATTGATAAAGCCTCACAAGAGACCTCATGTCGAAATATTCAGGCAAAGAGTTCGGCCGTCCCCCACCGAGGATGTTGCCAGGACGTCCGGCAGTGCTCCAAATGCCAGGCCTTCTGCTCATGCTGAACCTGCTACGGAGGTTCCCACGGTTAATCCAGCTCTAGCCGATTCTGGTGACGCCATATCCGTCACCAAATCCGAGGTTGGAAGCGCTATGCATCATCGGCGGCGACGAGAAGCCCTGCATCACCCAGCCTTCTCCGAACAAGAGTTCAGTGCTCTGCGCACGGCGGACGCGCACATCGGGGCTGCCCGAGCTGGGTTCAGGGAGGCCATGAAATTGATATCGTCTAGCCTGCGGGTGAGTAGTCGGTTATTAGAGTCCGAACACTCGTGTAAACCCAGTAGCCCCCGAGCCTTAAATTGGTCGGCACGACTGAATTAAGGATCCTTGTATTGTTTTAATGCTAATGCAGGCCTCGAAGCAACAGAGCGAGCAACTGGCCAAGGAACTAGAAGCCAGCCGAACACAGGTGGAATCTGTAAAGACCGAATTGGAGCAAGTGAAGAGCTTTACTCGGGAGGCACATGGTGAGTATATCTGTTCTGCTGATCTTAGTATATTCCCATGCTGACGTGAGGGTACTATGTAGCAGCTGAATCAATAGGGAAATTGCAAAGAGATTTGGATGTAGCCCGAGAATCTCAGCGATATGCCGAGTCCCAGCATGAGGCTGGCTGTCGTGTTTTGCAACGACACCTTGAAGAGAAGAACCGCCATAAGGCGGAGAACAAATAGCAGGACGAAGAAATTGAGAGCTTAAAGACTCAATTGGCCCAGGCCCAAGGAGAGAACCAGAAATTACAGAGGGGCATGTTCGGTAAGTGTGATTCTAACATCAGAAGGTATTTCCTAAGAATAAAGCATAATACGCATGCCGTGACTCATGTACTGGTCTCCTGTTTGGGCGACCCGAAGAAGAGATCGGATCCTACCAGGGAAGCCTTCTGAAGGAGCTGTCTGCCCTTCAGGAGCGGGCTCGGAAGGCCATGAAGAGCATGGTGAAAGCATTGTGGCCCGCCGAGCAACCTCCGGAGGGGATGACCGAACTAGTCGATCGGTTCAAGGGAGCCCGAAGTAGGTTCGAGATGTGGAAGACATCGGCTTGTCGAGAGGGAGCACGAGAGGTGTGGGCGATGATCAAGACCCGCTATACCGGACTTAACCCCGAGCGTATGGCTCGGGTTGGGCCAGTAGGGTCAGATGGACAAGAAGTGCCGCTCCACCTGGTATATGACCAAGTGATGCCTGCCGCCCATCTCTCACAAGAAGATTTCTCCCTGGACACCATAATCGACAATCTCGATCGGCAGCCAGATGTATGATTATGTGTGACTATGTACTAATAATCGAGGAGTTGCTCCGTCTGTGTTGGAAACTTTGTCTTAACCGGCCATCGGCTTCGGCCTCCCGCGCTAAGAGCTTGGGAGTGTTCCTTGTAAATTATCACCCTAGGGGAGTGAATTATGTTCGGGGAACCAGGCAATCCGGCCATCTGGTGCGAACAGACAGAAAGCACACAGGGAGATATGTTATATTACTGCTAAGCGTAAGAAACATCTTCCGAAGAAAATAGTACCTCTATCAATACCTTTCTTCAGGGTGCTACGTAAATTGTAGATAGAAGGCCGTATACTGTTAGTATACGACTAAGGGCTTTTGTGAGAGAAGAAGCCCGAGTAATGGTCATAACGACCATAGTATTATTAGTTGATTCCGTCGTAGCCAATCAATTATCTGCTGAAGATAGCTAGCTTTTGGCTTCACCCGTCTGAGGTAAATATCCGGATGACCCCGTCGTAGCAATCACAGAGGTGCTCCCTTTACCCTCTAGCCGAACAATCGGGAACGTAGAGGGAAAGCACAGGAGCAAGGCAACCCAGCTTGGCAAAGTCTTAGTTCGAATTGATGCATATGATGGCTTTAAAAAACGACAAGGGGAACATGCGTACACAATAAATGTGAATAAGTGCTTATAATATAAAAGCATTGGCTTCGGAAAGAAGCCCCCAGGTGCTGTGTTCGGATTTCACACTTAAGGGTGTAGGCCAAAAATCTTAGTACAAGATCGGTTGAACTGAACATAGAGTTGGGAAGAAAAGGAAAGAATTCAAACCTGCCAAAAATCATGGTGGGAGGGAAAGTAGAAAATAAAGAAGGAGAAAGAAAAGGGAAATAAAGGGTAAAGAGTGTGACGACACCGGTTTATCTGTAGAAGCCCCGAAGACGAGCTGCGTTCCATGGGTTTGGTTCAAGGCGTTTCGAAGACGGTAAGCCCCTCCCGCGAGTACTTCGTCGATTATGAAGGTGCCCTCCCATTTGGGGTTGAGTTTATGCTTCTGCTTCTCCGAAAGTCATAAGACGAGCTCACCCACGTTGTACGCCTTTGCCCTGACCTCCCTACTCTGGTAACGTCGAGCCTGTTGTTGTTAAAAAGTGGAGCGAGCCCAAGCTATGTCGTGCTCTCCTTCCAGGGCGTCCAGGTCGTCCTGCCGATCTAACTCGGCCTCCCTTTCTTCGTATATGCGCACCCTTGGCGCGTCGTGAATAATATCGCAGGGGAGGACTGCTTCTGCCCCATAGACCATGAAGAACGGTGTGTAGCCCGTTGATCTATTCGGGGTGGTGCGCAGGCCCCATAGAACGGAGTCAAGCTCCTCAACCCAATGACAGTCGGACTCGTGAAGAGACCGGACCAAACGTGGCTTAATGCCGCTCATAATGAGGCCGTTTGCTCGTTCGACTTGTCCATTGGTCTGCGGATGATAAACCGATGCATAATCGAGCTTAATGCCCATTTTTGCGAACCAGTCTTTGACCTCTTCGGCCGTGAAATTGGATCCATTGTCCGTTATTATACTGTGCGGAATGCCGTAACGGTGTACCACGCCGGATATAAAGTCGATTACTGGTCCGGACTTGGCTAATTTGACAGGTTTTGCCTCTATCCATTTGGTGAACTTGACCACCATGACCAGTAGGTATTTATTCTTCTTGGTCCCCCCTTTAAGTGGTCCAACCATATCCAGCCCCCAGACCGCGAAGGGCCAGGCAATCGGAATAGTCCGACGAGCTGTTGGGGGCATGTGACTTTGATTTGCAAAAAGTTGACACCCCACGCAGTGTTTGACAAGTGACTGGGCGTCCGTCTGAGCTGTGGGCCAGAAAAAACCAGCCCGGAAGGCCTTGCTAACTAAGGCTCTTGCTGCGGCATGATGACCGCATCCCTGCGTGGACTTCGGCTAAGAGCTGTCGACCTTCTTCCTCAGATATGCACCGTTGTAGTATTCCGGTGGTGCTTTTCTTGTATAACTCACCCTCGTGTACTTTGAAGGCTTTGGATCGCCGAATTATGCGCCGCGCCTCCGTCTAATCGTCGGGGAGTTCTTTGCGAAGAAGTTAGGCGAGGAAGGGCTCGGTCCATGGCGCGATTACTGCCATGACCTCGTGAGCCGAAGGCGTTTCCTCCATTACCGAGCCGCCGATGATTTGATCGTCTGGTTCATTTATGGGGGGAACAACCTCATCCGCACTGGTTAGACCGGCGCCCTTATGATCGTCCTGCCAAACCACGGATGGCTTAAAGAGCCGTTCCAAGAAAGTGTTTTTTGGGACAGGGTCGCGTTTGGCCCCCAGGCGAGCCAGTATGTCGGCGGCTTGGTTGTTGTCTCTAGCAATGTGGTGAAATTCCAGCCCCTCGAACCGTGCGGATATCTTGAGGACAGTGTTTCTGTATGCCACCATCTTCGGGTTTTTGGCGTCGAATTCGCCGTTGATTTGGGAGATGGCCAAGTTGGAGTCTCCCCGTACTTCCAGCCGGCGTATGCCCATTTATGCTGCCATCTGAAGACCGTGTAGTAGTGCTTCGTATTCGGCTACATTGTTGGAATCGGCATACATGATCTGCAACACGTACCGGACATTGTCGTCTGTGGGGGATGTGAGGATAACTCCAGCCCCCAGTCCGGCCAAAGTTTTAGATCCATCGAAGTACATTGTCCAATGGGAGTATATACTATATTCCCTTGGGAGCTCGGCTTCTGTCCATTCGGCGAGGAAATCTGCCAACACCTGAGACTTGATAGCTCGTCTTGGCTTGTAGGCGATTTCAAAGGGAAGGAGCTTGATAGCCCATTTAGCTATTCGGCCGGTGGCGTCCCGGTTGTTGATTATATCGTTCAGGGGTACTTCGGATGCCACCGTTACCGAGCACTCTTGAAAGTAGTGCATGAGTTTCCCTGATGCCATAAATACTGTATAGGCTATCTTCTGGTAGTGCGGGTATCTGGACTTGCAATGCGTTAGTACTTCTGACACATAATAGACCGGTTTCTGTGTCCGGAATTTGTGTCCCTCCTCCTCTCGTTCGACGACGACCACCGCGCTAACGACTTGGTTGGTAGCCGATATGTATAGTAGCATGGGTTCACAAGCGCCTGGTGCTGTGAGTATGGGATTGCTTGCCAGTAGTATTTTGATTTCTTCTAACGCAGCTGCTGCCTCATCGGTCCACTCGAAATTGTTGGTCCGTTTCAGCAGTCTGTAGAGCGGTAAAGCCTTTTCCCCGAGGCGGGAGATAAAGCGGCTTAGCGCCGCAGCACAACCAGCCAACCTCTGGACGTGCTTTAGCTCTGTGGGAATTGCAAGTTCCGATAGGGCGCGGATCTTAGCCGGATTCGCTTCTATTCCTCTATGGGAGACGATGAATCCGAGCAATTTACCAGCGGGAACTCCGAATACGCATTTCTCCGGATTAAGTCGTATATCGTACTCGCGTAGGCTAGCAAAGGTTTGCCTTAGGTCGTTGATCAAATGGCTGACGTGTTTGGTTTTGATTACCACGTCGTCCACGTATGCCTCGACTGTCTTACCGACTTGTTTTGCAAGACAAGTCTGGATCATGTGCTGGTACGTAGCCCCAGCGTTTTTTAGCCCGAAGGGCATCGTGTCGAAGCAGAATGGCCCGTAAGGGGTGATGAATGCGGTTGCCGCTTGATCGGATTCCTTCATTTTAATCTGATGGTATTTGGAATAAGCGTCGAGGAAACACAACGAGTCGTGTCCTGCTGTGGCGTCAATAATCTAGTCTATGCGTGGTAGGGGGAAAGGATCCTTAGGGCAGGCCTTGTTGAGGTCTTTAAAGTCGACGCACAGCCGCCAGGATTTATCTTTCTTTGGTACCATAACTAGGTTTGCCAACCATTCGGGGTGCTTAATCTCCCGAATGAATCCGGCCTCTAGCAGTTTAGCTAATTCTTCACCCATAGCTTGTCGTTTGGGCTCGGAAAAGCGGCGCAGAGTCTGCTTGACGGGCTTAAAGCCTGCGATGATGTTCAGAGTTTGTTCTGCCAACCGCCGTGGGATTCCGGGCATATCAGAAGGATGCCAGGCGAAGATGTCCCAGTTTTCCCGTAAGAATGTTCGCAGCGCTTCGTCCACTATGGGATCGAGCTGAGCTCCGATGGACGCTATCTTGTTGGGGTCCGTCGGGTGCACCTGAAATTTAACGATTTCCTTTGCCGGTTTAAAGGACGTGGGTTTGGGCCTTTTGCGGAGGACCACATCGTCTTTGTCTACCGTTGACCGAAGTGCGGTCAGCTCTTCGGGAGCAAAGGTCTCAGCTAGAGCCTCGAGGGCAAGCGCTGTTGTTTTGTTTTCGGCCAGAAGGGCTATATTCGGATCACTGGCGGTTGTGATCACCCCGTTTGGTCCTGGCATCTTAAGTTTCATATACCCGTAATGTGGTATAGCCTGGAATTTTGTGAAGGCGTCATGTCCCAACAGGGCGTGGTAGCCGCTGGGGAAGGGCACGATATGGAAGAGGAGTTCTTCGGATCGGTAGTTTTCGGGCGTGCCGAACACTACATCCAGGACGATACGTCCTGAACAGCGCGTCTCTTTCCCCGAGATGATTCCCCGGAAAGTTGTTTTGCTATGCTCGATGCGAGATCGGTCGAACTGCATTTTTTCTAGGGTATCTTCGTAGATCAGGTTTAAACCACTGCCGCCGTCCATTAGCACCTTGTGTAACCTGAAGCCATCAATGATGGGGTTCAGGACTAGGGCGACCGGTGAATGACCGGGAAGAATGGCTGGTCGGTCAGTATCTTCGAAGGTAATGGGTATGTCTGCCCATGCACTTGTTGCTGCCACATGATATATCTACTCGAGTTCTTTAAGAGCTCTTTTCCTCCTGTTCCTTGAAGGGAACGTTTCGTAGAGCGTCAGGACTTCGGCGTTGTATTCTGGTGGTGATGTGGAGCGCCTGTTTGGCGGTGATGCCTCAAGGATGGCTTCACCACTTTTTGCGATCTACCTGACGAACCAGCAAGCTCTAAGGCTGTGAGGCGGAGCTGTGTTCAGCAATACGGAGTGTATAGGGCAAGGTTTATCCAGTAGCCCATCCAGGATGGTACTGACCCCTGAAAGGGGCCTGTTTTTATTTTTGGCGGGCTCAAGTTTGGCTGGCCGCTTCAGAGGAATCCTCTTTTTCCGATCTCCTCTAGGGTATTCGGTAAAGGTTGGTTTCGAAAACAGCCGCTCGGCTTGCCAAGCGCTTTCCATGGCACAATACTTTTGAACCAAAACTGACAGCTCGGTGAAGTCACAAATGTGCCGACGCGCCAGGGCATTGAGAATCCCTTCGTCATGGCAGTTGCGATTGAAGGTTGCCATTATTTCTTGATCACTGAGGCCCCGTTCTTTGTTTCTAGCGAGGAGGAGTTTAGCCGAGTAATGATGAACCGACTCTCCTGATAACTGCTTAATGTCCCGTAAGTCCGAAGACTTGGGCTTTGCTACGATGCTTGAGTGATCGGCTTGGGAGGTGGGTGGGAAAAAATTTGACTCCACGCCACGGTGGGGGTTCGGAATCACGGACTCTGAACTGTGCGATAGATCAGGGACCGATGCCGGTCTGTTTCCGGAGCGAACTCCAGAGTCTAGGTTGCAGGCGAGGTCTCGGTGATCGGAGACTGGGGTACAAACCATTTTTAATTCCGGTCGCTGGGGGGACGAGCCCCCAGCCGTACACTCGATGGTGGCGACAAGGTGGGTGACCATGGGGATGTGAATCTCCCTATCGTCGGGTTTAAGCCCGAGCCAGTCATAGACCGGGATCTGGTCATCAGCCACACGCATGGTCTCGATCTGATCAAATAGCTCGTTCAGAAACGAGGCGATGGTAGGATGCGTGTCGCTGAAGCGAGTGGGGTCGGTATACGGCGTCGCAGTTCCGGAGTCACGCGAAAGCGGACCTAGGTTCTGTTTAACCATCGTAGATCCGGTCACAACGACCGGATTGGGCGGTCCAGAGGGCCCGGGGATAACGACCTCATCATCGGAGGCGGGGCCTGATGTCTTCAGCGTCGAGGCGTCGGGATCTGCGGGCTCCTCCGTAGGAGTCGAGGGTTCTATCAAGACGAGTTCTCCCCGTGAATCAGCGACGAACTCTAGGGTTCCGAACCTGATTCCTTGATCGGGGGAAGAGTTTCCAATCTGGCCTAGGTGGCCGATCAGGTAAGCGTGCGACGAGATGTCGCCACTTGTGAGGATCTGATCCGGAGCGAGAGTCCCCTGGGTGCAGATCTCGTTGCTTGTGACAAGGCGAGCCATCGATTCCTTTGGCAATCACAGCGGAACTCTCAATGAAAGCACCAATGTCGGTGTCAAAACCGGCGGATCTCGGGTAGGGGGTCCCGAGCTGTGAGACTAGAATTGGTGGTAACAGGAGACGAGGGAGACGGTGTTTACCCAGGTTTGGGCCCTCCTATGGAGGTAATACCCTACGTCCTGCTTGATTATATTGATGGTATAAGGGTCACAGAGTTGATCTACCTCGAGATCGAATGACTAAAACCCTAGATGAGTTCTCCTGCCCTACAACCCAAAACCCTCCGGCTTATATAGATGCCGAGGGTACCTAGGGCTTACACATAGTCGGTTGCACATCGAAGGGAAAAAACATGCCTATCTACTGTCGACAACTTGGAGGACACGCCATGGCTCCTTGAAACTTCCACCTTGGCGACGGGGCCCTTGATCACCCAATGCTCATCCAGTGGCCCACATAGTCCGGCCCATGAGAAACAGGTCGGCTATCCGAGGACCCCTTAAACCAGGACTCCCTCACCCCGAGCGGACAACGAGGCGGCGGACACGATGGCCAAAATCCGCTCCACCCGGCAAGCAATCCCAGCCGGCGTTTCCCTCGAGCGGCTACTCAAGCCGTCAATCAAGACCTCCGCTGAATCGGAGTCCATCTTCGTGCCGGCTGACCCCGCCGGCACCTCGTCGAACCCCGCGGCTCCTACGCCCCAGCCGGCTCCAACCACCGCTTCTGCCCAACCGACCGTACCAGCCCAACCTACCCCAACAACTGACGGCCCCGCGGTCGTCCTAATGGCGGTCGATCTGCCGGCCCCGGGGACTACCGGCTCGGTCCCGGGCATCACGCCGCCTCTAGAACCCTGGTGGCCAAGGCGTTCTGCCACGGTTTCTACTGGCCGACGGCCTTGGAGGAGGCAAACGAGCTGGTCGACAAGTGCGAAGGGTGCCAACGCTTCAGCACGCAGAGCCACCTGCCGGCTACGGCCCTCCACACTATCCCACTATCATGGCCCTTTGCCGTCTCGGGGCTGGACATGGTGGGACCGTTCAGGACCGCGCGAGGCGGCATGACACATCTGCTAGTGGCCATCGACAAATTCACCAAGTGGATCGATGCCAGACCCATCAAGAAGCTGGACGGCCCCACGGCCATCCGGTTCATCGAGGACATCACGGTCCGCTACGGCGTCCCGCACAACATCATCACCGACAATGCCACCAATTTCGCCAAAGGCTCGCTGGCACATTTCTGCGCCAAACAAGGCATCCGGCTCGACCTCGCATCAGTTGCCCACCCGTAGTCGAACGGCCAGGCAGAAAGAGCCAACGGCTTGATCCTGGTCGGCATCAAGCCCGGCTCGTGGCTCCGCTCATTCGATCGGCCGGCTGCTGGATTGAGTAGCTGCCCGTCGTCCTGTGGAGCCTCAGAACCACGCCCAACCGCTCAACCGGCTTCACGCCCTTCTTCCTCGTGTACGAGTCCGAGGCAGTCATCCGCACGGACATCGAGTTCGACTCACCTCGGGTCACCCTATACACGGAGACGGACGCAAAGGAGGCGAGAGAAGACGGCATTGACCTACTCGAAGAAGCACGCAAGCTGGCCTTGAGTCGGACGGCCATCTACCAGCAGAAGCTCCGGCACTACCACAGCAAACGGATCAGGCCCCTCTCCTTCCGCGAAGGCGACCTAGTGCTCAGGCAGATCCAGCGGACAGCCGGCCAGCACAAACTGTCCTCCCCATGGGAAGGCCCGTTCATCGTCATCAAGGCGTTACACAACAACGCATACTATGTAATAGATGCCCAGAAGTCGCAGAAGCGCAAAAGAGACGCCTACGGCGAGCAGACGGAGCGCCCGTGGAATGCGGCGCTCCTTCGACCGTTCTACTGCTAGAAAGAACCAGTGTATGTATGTATCTTCCCTCCTGTTGGAACTTAATGAATGCAAGGGGTGTCCCAAGCCGGCACTTGGGGCACGCCCCTTTTCAATTCCATCAAGGCATGTCATTTCTTAGCAAAGCACCCGGGCCCGGCTCCTTGGGCCCAGGGGCTCGCCGGCTCTCCTCCAAGATGGTCAAGTAGTGTGAACAAGCAATCCCCCCACCCTCCCCAGCTACAGACCAGCCCCCGGCTATCCGGCTGGCAGGACTCTGGGACGGGAAGAAACTTACCACACGAACGCCGCCTGAAGAGTAGTAGCCGGATAGGTCCAACCGGACCGTTTTGTCCCTAGGAGCCGGCCTCTGGCGGCTCGCCCCAGCTCTAGCCGGACGACTCTAACCCGCACGGTTTCCCCAAGGACAACGCCCCGTCCCTACCCCAGTTCGGCTCCCGACTAGCTGGCAGGCGGGGCGGAAGCTGGAAGGAATCCTTGCGTGAGATACGAGTCGAAGGGTAAGAAGCAAAGGTTGAGCCGGCACGCGAACACTTCAAATTCCAAACAAACTTATAGACAAAAGGCCACAGGCCGAAGATTCTTTACAATACACCCCCAGTGGGTGGAAATGCGTCTTAATAAATCTTGCAGCAAACAAGAAGACACAATAAACGCAGGGCCACCTAGGCCTCCGGTGCATCGCCAGCCGGCTCGACAGACTGCCCAGGGGCGGTCGCCGCCTTCGGATCCGCCTCCATGGTCTCCGTGGCCTCAGTGTCGCCGTCGGTGCTGGAGGCGGTGCTCTCGTATTCAACCTCCTCATCCTCGGGCCCTTGGGGAATGCCGAAGGACTCCTCTGCAACCGGCTCGCCATCCTCGCCAAGTTCCGGCAAGAACTCGTCCGGGTCAACATACGAGGCCAGCTCATTGGCCCGACGGACGAGGGTGCCTTCACGAGCGACTCGCTCCGCCTCGGGAACCTCGTGCATCATGGCCAGCCGGTCCAAGTCGACACCGCGGTACCACGACGTGACGAACCGAAGGGCCATCTGCGCCCTGGAGCGGGCCGCCGAAACCTTCCAGGCCTCAAGCCGCGCCACCGCGTGCACCAGCCACAGCGCCACGCGGCCGTCCGGGGCCTCACGACCCGGCCAGAGGGCCGAAATCACCCCCATGCCGGCCGAGTGGAGCCGGTCCATACAGCGCTGCAGAAAAATCAGTCGGTTCTCGATAGCCAGCCCAATCTCCGGCAAGTCCCAGCCAGCATGCTCTTCAATCGCCTGCCCGCGCTGCCGCAGGCAATCCTGATGCTCGGCCATGACCCGCTCGGCATGGCGCTGTGTATCCGGGAACTGATTTAAGGGAGAGGAAAGAATCAGAAAAACGGGTCGAAACTGCCGGCAGGGGAAGAAGACTTAAAGACAAGAAACTCACTCTAAAAAGCTTCGTCAATCTCAATCGCGAACTAGAGGCACAAGCCCCGCTCCCTCTCGCGCGCCTCCTCCGCCTGGGCGAGGGCGGCTTCACGCCTCTCAAGCTCGCCGCCGAGGCGAGCCACCTCGTCCCGCAGGACGGTGGCCCGCTGATCGGCGTCGGCCGCCTGCTTGGCGGCCTCCTCCCTGGTTGCCACTTCCTTCTGCAGCTCCACGGTAAGGCACTCCTGCGCCGCCTGCCCATCCACGACTAGGCTGCCCAGCCGGTCCCGCTCCGACATAACCGCCTGGAGTTCCCGCCCCAGCCGGTCCCGTTCGGAGGCCACCTCGTCCCTCTTCTGCCGGATCGGGGCCAGGACTTCCAGCTCCTCTGCAAAAAGCCCAACCCAAGTTACTTAAAAGCGCGAAAGACTCGAGCCGACTGCCGAGCAGCCGGCCCGACTCTCGGGGGCTACAGCCAGTGGGTGCGCTCGCGCGCCCCCACTGGAGCAAGCGTACCTCGCGCCTTCCTCAACTCCTCCTGAACCTGGTAGTAGCCGGCCTTGCCTCGGTTGTGAATGGTGACCGCCTCATCAAAAAGCGCCTGCCGATTGGCGTTTTCAGCCTGCTCCGTGCCAGGAGACAAAAAAGTCAGACAGCAAAAAAAGTATATCCGGCCCGGCTGCCACGCAGCCGAGCAGCAGGCCCGAATCATGGGGGCTACACCTAGTGGGTGCGATCGCGCGCCCCCACTGAAAATTCGACGCAGGCTAAGGAATCTCACCTCCACCGATTCCTCCACGCGCCGAAAGTTGCTTTCGGCGGCTTCGGCGAACCTGGCCAGCCCCTCACGGCAGTGCGCCATGATGCGGCCCGGCTCCACAGGCACAAGGGCCTAGCTGCTGGCTGGCGGGGGCGAGGCAGTCGTGCTGTGGGCCAACGCCTTCCAGTCTCGGAGCACGTCGAGCATGCTCCTCCTCGAGCTGCCTGCTCCACCACTCTACCCTGCGTCCGCGACGGTGACGGACGGCGGGGGGTTGGCAGTGACCACGAGGGCACGGGAGCCGGCCCCGGACTCCCCTACGACCGGCGCAACCGGCTCCACCACCTGCCGGTCCGCCTCGACAGCCGGGATGACCAGCTCGCTCCCCCCACCGAGCGCCGTTTCCGGCGCCGCCTCCGGCACGACCGGGGCGACGGGTTCCTCCACCATGACCGGCTCGACGGAAGGCGGAGTCACAACTGGCTCCTATCGTGGGTCCGCCTCCCTGGCCGGCTCGGGAACTGCGTCCGGCGGCCGGGCCACCTCCGCCAAGGGCGGGGCCTTGGCTATCTTCGGCACCGGCTCCCGCGGTTCGCTCGATGGCAACCTCGACATCCGCGCGCGCCGGGTCTGAAGGCCGCCTCCGCCTCCCGTTGCTCGTGGCCGCCGAACGCGGGGGAGCGACCTTCACCCCCCCCTTCGCGGCTCGCATTTCGGCAAGCCTCATCTTCTCCTCCCATACCATAGCTGTTTGCTCCTGGGCCTGCCGGCTGGTAGCGTCCACCGGATCGGCAGCCGATTCCGTGTCGTGAAGCTCAATGGCCTCGCTGGGAAAGAAGGTAGAAAAGCCCTCAGGCGCAAGCCGTCTCAAAACACGAAATCTCCTACAAGAATTAGGAAGGGCACTTACCCGGTAACAACGGGAAGGGGCTTCGCGGCGGCCGCGTGCACTTTCTTACGAGCCGGCTGCTGTGACGACGGTTGTCCCATGGCCGGCCTCTTCTCCCGCCGGGAGGCCTCGACCGTCCGGCCCCGAGCCGGCTGCTCCTCGCTCCTTCTACGTGGCTCCCGCCGAGCTGCGGTGGGAGGCGCGTCCAAGATCCGGACGTCATCATCATCATCATCATCGGTCCAATCTCTGATCATGGGTTCGGAGTTGAACTCACCAGCCGCCCTGGACCCGCCGGCTCCCGGATCGACCATCGTCCCGTCCGCCTCAACCTCCCCCGAGGACTCGACCTCTTCCTCGACGCCCCCTCCCAGCTCAAAATCCTTCGCTTCGGAGTTGGCGCGGTCCGCCTGGAACACCTGAGGGTGCGGACCGTCCGGCGTGTTCTGTCGCACAAAGCGCTGCGGTCAGCATGGCACGTGAGCATGGAGACCGGCCCGAGAAACACAAAAAAGAAGAAAGACGCTACGACGAGACGTACCAGGGGTGCCGCATCGAACCGGTTGATGGGGATATGTACCTAGGATAGGGTCATAGGCCTGACCTACATACCCTACCTAAGGACACTACTTTGGAGGACATAAAGATTACAAAGAAGACCCCGACTGAAATCACCATGGCGCATGAGTCACTCGATAGACAGTTCACTCGGAAGTTCCTCCCTCCATTCGACGGTCGCCTTTCACTCGACAGAATCATAAGTCAGTCGACCGCAGAAGACCAGAAGCCACTCCAGGGAGGCCAATGGGCAGGCGTTCGGCTGTACGTCATTAGTGGCATTTATTACGTACGTTATCAGTAACGTACGCCTTCATTACTACGATCGGATCCTTGGTTGCTGGGTATTCATGAGGGGCAGCGCACTCTATATAAGCCACCCCTCCCCTCTGGCACAAGGGTTCGCATCCCCTGTAACACATACAATCCACTGGACAGAGACTCTCCGGAGCACGAGACGTAGGGCTGTTATCTCCACCGCGAGCGGCCCGAACTCGCTAAAATCACCGTGTCACCCATTTGCATCTCGATAGATCATGCTCCATTACACTACCCCTTTCGTACTGTCGGAATCGTTCCCACGACAGTTGGCGCCCACCGTGGGGCATGGCGTCTATCGAGCCATGATGCAGATGGTTATTTCTTCAACTACGAGTGTTGTCCGCCTCATCGTCGTCACGCGCGGCCACGAGCGTTGTCCGTGTCTTGGTCGTCATGAACGGCCACCGGCATCATCCATCTTACCATCGTCATCCGCGACCGCCGGCGTCGTCATCTCCGGCCTCATCTGCGACGCCGTCATCGAGCACCCACACACGCGCGGCCGTTAACGCGTGACCGGGTTCCTCGTCCCAGCTCATCGGGCGTCGAGGCGCGACTCCGGCCGGTGCACCGCTCCGGCTTCCCGAACAGAAACGCAAGCACCAGAGCTCGCGTCGTCCTCGCCCTTGGCTGCGCCAGCCCGCAACGTACTCACGCGCTTGGACTGCAGCCAACAGTGAAATTCGACCGCCAGCGCTGTCGTCGGATGACTGCATATCTTCCTCATCGCCATCTCTTAGATGCCGATTGATTCCAGCCAGATCGGCAGTTTCCGCCGCAACGGAGCCCTCCTCCGGGCTGCCTCTACAACTCTCCTTTTAATTTCAATTCCCTCCGTATTAAGACAAACTGCATGCAGTGGGAAACCGATCCGTGGGATAAGGAAACTCCCATTGCATGCGGAATCATCTTTAATTCTTCCTTAATTAGCACTAACACCCCTTGCATGCAGATTTTGGACGTGGGGCAGCTCCATCCATACGTTGGAGGTGGGCAATCACACCTAATGACTAAGGATTTGTTGCTCCATGGCGGACCAAGCTCGGGACCAAGTCAACCTCATCTGGCTGGCTACTTCTGCTGCATGCCGTCCTTGGCCGCAAGCAGCCGCCCGCCTCCGGAGGAAGGCAACGCTCGTGCGCTCATGGGCACATCCACGCCGAACCTCACCAACGACTCCGAGCCCAGCACCCCGCGTCGGCCTACCTTGCCAGCTCCACACCGACGGGATTGCAGCCCAGCCGTGTTCCACTTGGATGGGCAGGTGCACTCGGACGAGGCGTCCATTCGAAATGACACTTGTTCGGTCGTGAAGCCCCTAGGTTCACTCGGATGGAATTTGTCCAGTCGGATGGATCCTGTTCACTAAGCCGGCCAACAACCTGCAGCCGCTTCTTCATCAGATCCTCTGATGACGGACATGCCGCGCCTCCACGACGGCTCAACGGGGACAAATGGCTGTGGGAGAAAGAAACTTTTCTTACTACATACATGAACGGCCTTAACTCCTACTTGATTAGCGCTAATTAACACCTCCTGCATGTGTGTACAGGTCTTAGAAGTGGGCAACCCCATCAATGCATGGTAACGGCAGGCGTTGGCGAACCCGGTGTCCGAATGCCTCAGTCACGACGCCCTAGAGATTCCTCGTCCGCAGGCACTGGACCGTCGATGCGTCGTCATCACTGCTCACTGGGATGTCCGCGACTTCAACAACATGTCCAACACGGCAGCTCCGCGCATCGCCACTCGGCGAGACACGCCATCGTCACTCGGCCACCCCGCGCGCCGTCACACTGTTGGATGCGTCGTCATCACTCGGCAGCTCCGCGCATAGCCACTCGGCGAGACGCGTCGTCATCACTCGGCAGCCCAGCGCATCGCCACTCGGCGAGACACGTCTTCGTCACTCGGCCGCCCCGCGCGCCGTCACTCTGCTGGACGCGTCGTCATCACTCGACAGCTCCGCGCATCGACACTCGGCGAGATGCGTCGTCATCACTCGGCACCCCAGCGCATCGCCACTCAGCGAGACACGTCTTCGTCACTCGGCAGCTCCGCGCATCGCCACTCGGCGAGACGCGTCGTCCTCACTCGGCAGCCCAGCGCATCGCCACTCGGCAAGACACGTCGTCATCACTCGGCAGCTCCGCGCATCGCCACTCGGGGAGATGCGTCGTCCTCAGTCGGCAGCCCAGCGCATCGCCACTCGGCAAGACACGTCTTCGTCACACGGCCGCCCCGCACGCCGTCACTCTGCTGGACGCGTCGTCATCACTCGACAGCTCCGCGCATCGACACTCGGCGAGATGCGTCGTCATCACTCGGCAGCCCAGCGCATCGCCACTCGGCGAGACACGTCTTCGTCACTCGGCAGCTCCGCGCATCGCCACTCAGCCGGACGCTCATTCGTCACTCGGCAGCTCCGCGCATCGCCACTCAGCCGGACGGTCCATCCTCACTCGATCGCCCCGCGCGCCATCACTCTACTGGACGCGTCGTCATCACTCGGCAGCTCCGCGCATCGCCACTCGGCGAGACACGTCTTCGTTACTTGGCAGCTCCGTGCATCGCCACTCAGCCGAACGCTCCATCGTCACTCAACCGCCCCGCGCGCCGTCACTCTACTAGATGCGTCGTCATCATTCGGCAGCTCCGCGCATCGCCACTCGGCGAGACACGTCTTCCTCACTTGGCAGCTCCGCGCATCGCCACTCACCCGGACGCTCCATCGTCACTCGGCCGCCCCGCGCGCCATCACTCTACTGGACGCGTCGTCATCACTCGGCAGCTCCGCGCATCGCCACTCAGCCGGACGTGTCTACTTCGCTCGACCGCCCCGCGCGTCGTCAGACAGCTAGGTCATTCTTCATAGACTGCATTCAATTAAATAGTTATTCCCGCATTATCGAGTGGCACGTAAGTCGCGCATGACGTCCACTTGGAGGCCACGCCATCGAGTGTACCTCTGCACTCGGTTGTTTATTTTCATGACGGAACACTACACTTCCGCTTCATTTGGGTCCAATACTTAAAACGAGTTCAGTCAGATCCTTCACTCTTTAGACTCTTGCTGGTTCCGGACCAGCAAGCACCTGGCACACCCAGCGGGTGTCTATGGGTGTAATTTATACGAATCATTTCAACAAACATCAAATTACGTCGAGAATTTTTTATGTTAGCTCATGTTATTTTTCATACACAGGTTACCTGGATGCCTCTGTGCGCCAGTCATGACGACATGCTCGACTCGGTCGCCCCGCGCGCCGTCACTTGTTCGGACGCCTCCTCGACGACATGCTGGACTCGGCCGCCCCGTGCGCCGTCACCTGATCGGATGCCTCCACGACAACATTCTCGACTCGGCTGCCCCGTGTGCCGTTACTTGACCGCCCCGTCGCCATTCAGCCAGAGACATCTACTTCACTCGGATGCTCCGCGCATCGCCACTCGGCGAAACACGCCATTGTCACTCGGCTGCTCCGCGCGCCGTCACTCAACTGGACGCTCCTTCGTCACTCGGTCGCTCCGCGCGCCGTCACTCAGCCGGACGCTCCATCGTCACTCGGCCGCCCCACGCGCCGTTACTCTACTGGACGCGTCGTCATCATTCGGCAGCTCCGCGCATCGCCACTCGGCGAAACACGCCATCGTCACTCGGCCGCCCCGCGCGCCGTCACTCTACTGGACGCGTCGTCATCATTCGGCAGCTCCGCGCATCGCCACTCGGCGAAACACGTCTTCGTCAATTGGCAGCTCCGCGCATCGCCACTCAGCCGGACGCTCCATCGTCACTCGGCCGCCCCGCGTGCCGTCCCTTTACTGGACACGTCGTCATCATTCGGCAGCTCCGCGCGTCGCCACTCCGTGTGGCACGTCTTCATCACTCGGCCGCTCATGCGCCATTAGACAGCTAAGTCATTCTTCACATGTTGCATTCAATTAAATAATTATTTATGCATTACCGAGTGTCAAGTAAGTCGCACATGACGTTCACTCGGAGGCCAAGCCACCGAGTGTACCTTCTGCGCTTGGTTCTTTATCTTCATGTCAGATCCTTCACTTCCACAAGTTCAGTCGGATCCTTCACTCTTTTAGACCCTTGCTGGTTCCGAACCAACAAGCACCTGGCACACCCAGTGGGTGTCTATGGGTGTTATTTACACAAATTATTTCAGCAAAGATCAAATTACTTTGATAAATTTTTATGTTGGCTTGTGCTATTTTTCATACACAGGTTACGCGATCACTCGACGCATCTGTGCGCCATCTTCGTCGCTACTCAGGCTCAGTCGCCGCAACGATCATTTGTGTGTTTCCACTTGTTCGGATGCCTCCACGATGACATGCTCGACTCAGTCGCCCCGCACGTCGTCATGTGTTCGGACGCCCCCTCGATGATGTACTGGGCACGGCCGCCCCGCGTGCCGTCACTGGGTCGGACGCCTGCTCGACATACATGACTTTGCCGCTTCGCGCGCCGTCACTCTACTGGACGCGTCGTCATCATTCGGCAGCTCCGCGCATCGCCACTCGGCGAGACACGTCTTCATCACTCGGCCGCCCCGCGCGCCATCGCTCAGCTTAGCTGCGACTCCGTATCGCCTAAGTCAAAAACTACTCCGGGTGCGGACATCCTCCACACTCGAGGGCTTAGCTGTGATTCCGTATCACCTAAGTTAAAAACCACTCCGAGTGAGGACAGCATCCACACTCGGGGGCTTAGTTGCGATTCCGTATCGCCTAAGTTAAAAACTACTCCGAGTAAGGACATCATCCACACTCGGGGGCTTAGCTGCGATCCCGTATCGCCTAAGTTAAAAAACTACTCCGAGTGAGGACATCATGCACACTCGGGGGCTTAGCTGTGATTCCGTATCACCTAAGTTAAAAACTCTTCCGAGTGACGAGCACTCCTCACACTCGGGGGCTTAGCTGCGATCCCGTATCGCCTAAGTTAAAAAACTATTCTGAGTGAGGAGGACATCATCCACACTCGGAGGATTAGCTGTGATTCCCTACCGCCTAAGTTAAAAACTACTCTGAGTGAGGACATCATCCACACTCGGGGGCTTAGCTGCGATTCCGTATCGCCTAAGTTAAAAACTACTCCGAGTGAGGACATCATCCACACTCGGGGGCTTAGCTGCCATTCCGTATCGCCTAAGTTAAAAACTCTTCCGAGTGACGAGCGCTCCTCACACTCGGAGGCTTAGCTGCGATCCCGTATCGCCGAAGTTAAAAAACTACTCCGAGTGAGGACATCATCCACACTCGGGGGCTTAGCTGTGATTCCGTATCACCTAAGTTAAGTAAAAAAAAACTCTTCCGAGTGACGAGCGCTCCTCTCACTCGGAAGCTTAGCCGGGAACAAGTTTTCGCCTACGTTAAAAGCCCTGCCGAGTGAATAGCATCCCATTCACTCGGAAACTTAGCTGCGAACCACTCTTCGCCTAAGTTAAAAAACTTTCCCGAGTGATGAGCACTCCTCTCACTCGGGGACTTAGCCGCGAGTCAGACCTCGCTTAAGTTAAAGGTTGTTCTGAGTGACAGGCAACACTTTCACTCGGAAACTTAGTTGCGAACCAGTTTTCGCCTAAGTTCAAAATTCTTCCGAGTAATGAGCATCCTTCTCACTCGGAAACCAAACAAACTTGGCCAAGCAAAGGATTGGAAAGCACACATGCAAACATTGTCTCTATCAGACCCCCGCCGATGCAAGCACTCGACGGCGGTCTCGGGGACTACACCCAGTGGGTGCACTCAGTGTGCCCCCACTGGACCTACTATCACTCGACCAGGTCTGGCCTGTCGAGTGACAAGCGACTATCAAAACAAATCTAAGACCCCTGCCGATGTCACCGCCATTCGACAGCGGTCTCGGGGACTACACCCAGTGGGTGCACTCAGCGTGCCCCCACTGGACCAGAAACCACTCGACTAAGACCTGCTCTACTCGAGGGGAAAACAAGCAAGTATGCGCAAAAAAAACGCATATCAAAACAGAATCGATCAGGGTGAATGATAAAGATTCCAATCGACGCAGACTTCTGTGAAGCCCTAAAAAGCACTCGGAATTTTTGTGTCTTATCAAAACCTGCATCGATCCCTTTTCACTCGAACCCTGATCCATTCGGGGGCTAATGATGGGGATATGTACCTAGGGTAGGGTCATAGGTCTGACCTACATACCCTACCTAAGGACACTACTTTGGAGGACTTAAAGATTACAAAGAAGACCCCGACTGAAATCACCATGGCGCATGAGTCACTCGACAGACAGTTCACTCGGAAGTTCCTCCCTCCATTCGACGGTCGCCTTTCACTCGGCAGAATCAGAAGTCAGTCGATCGCAGAAGACCAGAAGCCACTCCAGGGAGGCCAACGGGCAGGCGTTCGGCTGTACGTCATTAGTAGCATTTATTACGTACGTTATCAGTAACGTACGCCTTCATTAATACGACCGGACCCTTGGTTGCTGGGTATTCATGAGGGGCAGCGCACTCTATATAAGCCACCCCTCCCCTCTGGCACAAGGGTTCGCACCCCCTGTAACACATACAATCCACTCGACAGAGACTCTCCGGAGCACGAGACGTAGGGCTGTTATCTCCACCGCGAGAGGCCCGAACTCGCTAAAATCACCATGTCACCCATTTGCATCAAGATAGATCATGCTCCATTACACTACCCCTTTCGTACTGTCGGAATCGTTCCCACGACACCGGTTGTACGGCAACTTGCCAAAATGCCATGTGCACGGTGCCAACTTGAAGTTGGTGACAGCGTTCACCCGCTCCGCTACTTGGGCCGCTGTCAGCTCGAAGGTGGACAGCTGGCAAGGGTCCCGCCGGCCTCCCATGTCGCATATCCGGTGCGGCCTCAGGTGCAGGGGCAGCACCCGGCGGTCGATGAAGGCAGCCACCAGATCGGCTGCGACCAGCCCTTCCCCGCTCCTCATGGTGTGGAGCCGGCAAGATCCCTGACCGCCACGTCGCCCGTCCAGTTCGCCCCTGTTGACGGGACATTGGCGAAGGGCGGCAGCCGGGTGTAGTCTCCCGCCGGGTCGACGTTCTTCACGTAGAAGAACGACCGGTTCCACCTCTTGACGGACTCAATGAGCATGAGGCAGGGGAAAAGCGTGCCGCAGGCGTACACCTCATTGCCATTCTTCAAGCCCGAGTAATGGTCATAACGACCATAGTATTATTAGTTGATTCCGTCGTAGCCAATCAATTATCTGCTGAAGATAGCTAGCTTTTGGCTTCACCCGTCTGAGGTACATATCCGGATGACCCCGTCGTAGCAATCACAGAGGTGCTCCCTTTACCCTCTAGCCGAACAATCGGGAACGTAGAGGGAAAGCACAGGAGCAAGGCAACCCAGCTTGGCAAAGTCTTAGTTCGAATTGATGCATATGATGGCTTTAAAAAACGACAAGGGGAACATGCGTACACAATAAATGTGAATAAGTGCTTATAATATAAAAGCATTGGCTTCGGAAAGAAGCCCCCAGGTGCTGTGTTCGGATTTCACACTTAAGGGTGTAGGCCAAAAATCTTAGTACAAGATCGGTTGAACTGAACATAGAGTTGGGAAGAAAAGGAAAGAATTCAAACCTGCCAAAAATCATGGTGGGAGGGAAAGTAGAAAATAAAGAAGGAGAAAGAAAAGGGAAATAAAGGGTAAAGAGTGTGACGACACCGGTTTATCTGTAGAAGCCCCGAAGACGAGCTGCGTTCCATGGGTTTGGTTCAAGGCGTTTCGAAGACGGTAAGCCCCTCCCGCGAGTACTTCGTCGATTATGAAGGTGCCCTCCCATTTGGGGTTGAGTTTATGCTTCTGCTTCTCCGAAAGTCATAAGACGAGCTCACCCACGTTGTACGCCTTTGCCCTGACCTCCCTACTCTGGTAACATCGAGCCTGTTGTTGTTAAAAAGTGGAGCGAGCCCAAGCTATGTCGTGCTCTCCTTCCAGGGCGTCCAGGTCGTCCTGCCGATCTAACTCGGCCTCCCTTTCTTCGTATATGCGCACCCTTGGCGCGTCGTGAATAATGTCGCAGGGGAGGACTGCTTCTGCCCCATAGACCATGAAGAACGGTGTGTAGCCCGTTGATCTATTCGGGGTGGTGCGCAGGCCCCATAGAACGGAGTCAAGCTCCTCAACCCAATGACAGTCGGACTCGTGAAGAGACCGGACCAAACGTGGCTTAATGCCGCTCATAATGAGGCCGTTTGCTCGTTCGACTTGTCCATTGGTCTGCGGATGATAAACCGATGCATAATCGAGCTTAATGCCCATTTTTGCGAACCAGTCTTTGACCTCTTCGGCCGTGAAATTGGATCCATTGTCCGTTATTATACTGTGCGGAATTCCGTAACGGTGTACCACGCCGGATATAAAGTCGATTACTGGTCCGGACTTGGCTAATTTGACAGGTTTTGCCTCTATCCATTTGGTGAACTTGACCACCATGACCAGTAGGTATTTATTCTTCTTGGTCCCCCCTTTAAGTGGTCCAACCATATCCAGCCCCCAGACCGCGAAGGGCCAGGTAATCGGAATAGTCCGACGAGCTGTTGGGGGCATGTGACTTTGATTTGCAAAAAGTTGACACCCCACGCAGTGTTTGACAAGTGACTGGGCGTCCGTCTGAGCTGTGGGCCAGAAAAAACCAGCCCGGAAGGCCTTGCTAACTAAGGCTCTTGCTGCGGCATGATGACCGCATCCCTGCGTGGACTTCGGCTAAGAGCTGTCGACCTTCTTCCTCAGATATGCACCGTTGTAGTATTCCGGTGGTGCTTTTCTTGTATAACTCACCCTCGTGTACTTTGAAGGCTTTGGATCGCCGAATTATGCGCCGCGCCTCCGTCTGATCGTCGGGGAGTTCTTTGCGAAGAAGGTAGGCGAGGAAGGGCTCGGTCCATGGCGCGATTACTGCCATGACCTCGTGAGCCGAAGGCGTTTCCTCCATTACCGAGCCGCCGATGATTTGATCGTCTGGTTCATTTATGGGGGGAACAACCTCATCCGCACTGGTTAGACCGGCGCCCTTATGATCGTCCTGCCAAACCACGGATGGCTTAAAGAGCCGTTCCAAGAAAGTGTTTTTTGGGACAGGGTCGCGTTTGGCCCCCAGGCGAGCCAGTATGTCGGCGGCTTGGTTGTTGTCTCTAGCAATGTGGTGAAATTCCAGCCCCTCGAACCGTGCGGATATCTTGAGGACAGTGTTTCTGTATGCCACCATCTTCGGGTTTTTGGCGTCGAATTCGCCGTTGATTTGGGAGATGGCCAAGTTGGAGTCTCCCCGTACTTCCAGCCGGCATATGCCCATTTATGCTGCCATCTGAAGACCGTGTAGTAGTGCTTCGTATTCGGCTACATTGTTGGAATCGGCATACATGATCTGCAACACGTACCGGACATTGTCGTCTGTGGGGGATGTGAGGATAACTCCAGCCCCCAGTCCGGCCAAAGTTTTAGATCCATCGAAGTACATTGTCCAATGGGAGTATATACTATATTCCCTTGGGAGCTCGGCTTCTGTCCATTCGGCGAGGAAATCTGCCAACACCTGAGACTTGATAGCTCGTCTTGGCTTGTAGGCGATTTCAAAGGGAAGGAGCTTGATAGCCCATTTAGCTATTCGGCCGGTGGCGTCCCGGTTGTTGATTATATCGTTCAGGGGTACTTCGGATGCCACCGTTACCGAGCACTCTTGAAAGTAGTGCATGAGTTTCCCTGATGCCATAAATACTGTATAGGCTATCTTCTGGTAGTGCGGGTATCTGGACTTGCAATGCGTTAGTACTTCTGACACATAATAGACCGGTTTCTGTGTCCGGAATTTGTGTCCCTCCTCCTCTCGTTCGACGACGACCACCGCGCTAACGACTTGGTTGGTAGCCGATATGTATAGTAGCATGGGTTCACAAGCGCCTGGTGCTGTGAGTATGGGATTGCTTGCCAGTAGTATTTTGATTTCTTCTAACGCAGCTGCTGCCTCATCGGTCCACTCGAAATTGTTGGTCCGTTTCAGCAGTCTGTAGAGCGGTAAAGCCTTTTCCCCGAGGCGGGAGATAAAGCGGCTTAGCGCCGCAGCACAACCAGCCAACCTCTGGACGTGCTTTAGCTCTGTGGGAATTGCAAGTTCCGATAGGGCGCGGATCTTAGCCGGATTCGCTTCTATTCCTCTATGGGAGACGATGAATCCGAGCAATTTACCAGCGGGAACTCCGAATACGCATTTCTCCGGATTAAGTCGTATATCGTACTCGCGTAGGCTAGCAAAGGTTTGCCTTAGGTCGTCGATCAAATGGCTGACGTGTTTGGTTTTGATTACCACGTCGTCCACGTATGCCTCGACTGTCTTACCGACTTGTTTTGCAAGACAAGTCTGGATCATGTGCTGGTACGTAGCCCCAGCGTTTTTTAGCCCGAAGGGCATCGTGTCGAAGCAGAATGGCCCGTAAGGGGTGATGAATGCGGTTGCCGCTTGATCGGATTCCTTCATTTTAATCTGATGGTATTTGGAATAAGCGTCGAGGAAACACAACGAGTCGTGTCCTGCTGTGGCATCAATAATCTAGTCTATGCGTGGTAGGGGGAAAGGATCCTTAGGGCAGGCCTTGTTGAGGTCTTTAAAGTCGACGCACAGCCGCCAGGATTTATCTTTCTTTGGTACCATAACTAGGTTTGCCAACCATTCGGGGTGCTTAATCTCCCGAATGAATCCGGCCTCTAGCAGTTTAGCTAATTCTTCACCCATAGCTTGTCGTTTGGGCTCGGAAAAGCGGCGCAGAGTCTGCTTGACGGGCTTAAAGCCTGCGATGATGTTCAGAGTTTGTTCTGCCAACCGCCGTGGGATTCCGGGCATATCAGAAGGATGCCAGGCGAAGATGTCCCAGTTTTCCCGTAAGAATGTTCGCAGCGCTTCGTCCACTATGGGATCGAGCTGAGCTCCGATGGACGCTATCTTGTTGGGGTCCGTCGGGTGCACCTGAAATTTAACGATTTCCTTTGCCGGTTTAAAGGACGTGGGTTTGGGCCTTTTGCGGAGGACCACATCGTCTTTGTCTACCGTTGACCGAAGTGCGGTCAGCTCTTCGGGAGCAAAGGTCTCAGCTAGAGCCTCGAGGGCAAGCGCTGTTGTTTTGTTTTCGGCCAGAAGGGCTATATTCGGATCACTGGCGGTTGTGATCACCCCGTTTGGTCCTGGCATCTTAAGTTTCATATACCCGTAATGTGGTATAGCCTGGAATTTTGTGAAGGCGTCATGTCCCAACAGGGCGTGGTAGCCGCTGGGGAAGGGCACGATATGGAAGAGGAGTTCTTCGGATCGGTAGTTTTCGGGCGTGCCGAACACTACATCCAGGACGATACGTCCTGAACAGCGCGTCTCTTTCCCCGAGATGATTCCCCGGAAAGTTGTTTTGCTATGCTCGATGCGAGATCGGTCGAACTGCATTTTTTCTAGGGTATCTTCGTAGATCAGGTTTAAACCACTGCCGCCGTCCATTAGCACCTTGTGTAACCTGAAGCCATCAATGATGGGGTTCAGGACTAGGGCGACCGGTGAATGACCGGGAAGAATGGCTGGTCGGTCAGTATCTTCGAAGGTAATGGGTATGTCTGCCCATGCACTTGTTGCTGCCACATGATATATCTACTCGAGTTCTTTAAGAGCTCTTTTCCTCCTGTTCCTTGAAGGGAACATTTCGTAGAGCGTCAGGACTTCGGCGTTGTATTCTGGTGGTGATGTGGAGCGCCTGTTTGGTGGTGATGCCTCAAGGATGGCTTCACCACTTTTTGCGATCTACCTGACGACCCAGCAAGCTCTAAGGCTGTGAGGCGGAGCTGTGTTCAGCAATACGGAGTGTATTGGGCAAGGTTTATCCAGTAGCCCATCCAGGATGGTACTGACCCCTGAAAGGGGCCTATTTTTATTTTTGGCGGGCTCAAGTTTGGCTGGCCGCTTCAGAGGAATCCTCTTTTTCCGATCTCCTCTAGGGTATTCGGTAAAGGTTGGTTTCGAAAACAGCCGCTCGGCTTGCCAAGCGCTTTCCATGGCACAATACTTTTGAACCAAAACTGACAGCTCGGTGAAGTCACAAATGTGCCGACGCGCCAGGGCATTGAGAATCCCTTCGCCATGGCAGTTGCGATTGAAGGTTGCCATTATTTCTTGATCACTGAGGCCCCGTTCTTTGTTTCTAGCGAGGAGGAGTTTAGCCGAGTAATGATGAACCGACTCTCCTGATAACTGCTTAATGTCCCGTAAGTCCGAAGACTTGGGCTTTGCTACGATGCTTGAGTGATCGGCTTGGGAGGTGGGTGGGAAAAAATTTGACTCCACGCCACGGTGGGGGTTCGGAATCACGGACTCCGAACTGTGCGATAGATCAGGGACCGATGCCGGTCTGTTTCCGGAGCGAACTCCAGAGTCTAGGTTGCAGGCGAGGTCTCGGTGATCGGAGACTGGGGTACAAACCATTTTTAATTCCGGTCGCTGGGGGGACGAGCCCCCAGCCGTACACTCGATGGTGGCGACAAGGTGGGTGACCATGGGGATGTGAATCTCCCTATCGTCGGGTTTAAGCCCGAGCCAGTCATAGACCGGGATCTGGTAATCAGCCACACGCATGGTCTCGATCTGATCAAATAGCTCGTTCAGAAACGAGGCGATGGTAGGATGCGTGTCGCTGAAGCGAGTGGGGTCGGTATACGGCGTCGCAGTTCCGGAGTCACGCGAAAGCGGACCCAGGTTCTGTTTAACCATCGTAGATCCGGTCACAACGACTGGATTGGGCGGTCCAGACGGCCCGGGGATAACGACCTCATCATCGGAGGCGGGGCCTGATGTCTTCAGCGTCGAGGCGTCGGGATCTGCGGGCTCCTCCGTAGGAGTCGAGGGTTCTATCAAGACGAGTTCTCCCCGTGAATCAGCGACAAACTCTAGGGTTCCGAACCTGATTCCTTGATCGGGGGAAGAGTTTCCAATCTGGCCTAGGTGGCCGATCAGGTAAGCGTGCGACGAGATGTCGCCGCTTGTGAGGATCTGATCCGGAGCGAGAGTCCCCTGGGTGCAGATCTCGTTGCTTGTGACAAGGCGAGCCATCGATTCCTTTGGCGATCACAGCGGAACTCTCAATGAAAGCACCAATGTCGGTGTCAAAACCGGCGGATCTCGGGTAGGGGGTCCCGAGCTGTGAGACTAGAATTGGTGGTAACAGGAGACGAGGGAGACGGTGTTTACCCAGGTTTGGGCCCTCCTATGGAGGTAATACCCTACGTCCTGCTTGATTATATTGATGGTATAAGGGTCACAGAGTTGATCTACCTCGAGATCGAATGACTAAAACCCTAGATGAGTTCTCCTGCCCTACAACCCAAAACCCTCTGGCTTATATAGATGCCGAGGGTACCTAGGGCTTACACATAGTCGGTTGCACATCGAAGGGAAAAAACATGCCTATCTACTGTCGACAACTTGGAGGACACGCCATGGCTCCTTGAAACTTCCACCTTGGCGACGGGGCCCTTGATCACCCAATGCTCATCCAGTGGCCCACATAGTCCGGCCCATGAGAAACAGGTCGGCTATCCGAGGACCCCTTAAACCAGGACTCCCTCACCCCGAGCGGACAACGAGGCGGCGGACACGATGGCCAAAATCCGCTCCACCCGGCAAGCAATCCCAGCCGGCGTTTCCCTCGAGCGGCTACTCAAGCCGTCAATCAAGACCTCCGCTGAATCGGAGTCCATCTTCGTGCCGGCTGACCCCGCCGGCACCTCGTCGAACCCCGCGGCTCCTACGCCCCAGCCGGCTCCAACCACCGCTTCTGCCCAACCGACCGTACCAGCCCAACCTACCCCAACAACTGACGGCCCCGCGGTCGTCCTAATGGCGGTCGATCTGCCGGCCCCGGGGACTACCGGCTCGGTCCCGGGCATCACGCCGCCTCTAGAACCCTGGTGGCCAAGGCGTTCTGCCACGGTTTCTACTGGCCGACGGCCTTGGAGGAGGCAAACGAGCTGGTCGACAAGTGCGAAGGGTGCCAACGCTTCAGCACGCAGAGCCACCTGCCGGCTACGGCCCTCCACACTATCCCACTATCATGGCCCTTTGCCGTCTCGGGGCTGGACATGGTGGGACCGTCCAGGACCGCGCGAGGCGGCATGACACATCTGCTAGTGGCCATCGACAAATTCACCAAGTGGATCGATGCCAGACCCATCAAGAAGCTGGACGGCCCCACGGCCATCCGGTTCATCGAGGACATCACGGTCCGCTACGGCGTCCCGCACAACATCATCACCGACAATGCCACCAATTTCGCCAAAGGCTCGCTGGCACATTTCTGCGCCAAACAAGGCATCCGGCTCGACCTCGCATCAGTTGCCCACCCGTAGTCGAACGGCCAGGCAGAAAGAGCCAACGGCTTGATCCTGGTCGGCATCAAGCCCCGGCTCGTGGCTCCGCTCATTCGATCGGCCGGCTGCTGGATTGAGTAGCTGCCCGTCGTCCTGTGGAGCCTCAGAACCACGCCCAACCGCTCAACCGGCTTCACGCCCTTCTTCCTCGTGTACGAGTCCGAGGCAGTCATCCGCACAGACATCGAGTTCGACTCACCTCGGGTCACCCTATACACGGAGACGGACGCAAAGGAGGCGAGAGAAGACGGCATTGACCTACTCGAAGAAGCACGCAAGCTGGCCTTGAGTCGGACGGCCATCTACCAGCAGAAGCTCCGGCACTACCACAGCAAACGGATCAGGCCCCTCTCCTTCCGCGAAGGAGACCTAGTGCTCAGGCGGATCCAGCGGACAGCCGGCCAGCACAAACTGTCCTCCCCATGGGAAGGCCCGTTCATCGTCATCAAGGCGTTACACAACAACGCATACTATGTAATAGATGCCCAGAAGTCGCAGAAGCGCAAAAGAGACGCCTACGGCGAGCAGACGGAGCGCCCGTGGAATGCGGCGCTCCTTCGACCGTTCTACTGCTAGAAAGAACCAGTGTATGTATGTATCTTCCCTCCTGTTGGAACTTAATGAATGCAAGGGGTGTCCCAAGCCGGCACTTGGGGCACGCCCCTTTTCAATTCCATCAAGGCATGTCATTTCTTAGCAAAGCACCCGGGCCCGGCTCCTTGGGCCCAGGGGCTCGCCGGCTCTCCTCCAAGATGGTCAAGTAGTGTGAACAAGCAATCCCCCCCACCCTCCCCAGCTACAGACCAGCCCCCGGCTATCCGGCTGGCAGGACTCTGGGACGGGAAGAAACTTACCACACGAACGCCGCCTGAAGAGTAGTAGCCGGATAGGTCCAACCGGACCGTTTTGTCCCTAGGAGCCGGCCTCTGGCGGCTCGCCCCAGCTCTAGCCGGACGACTCTAACCCGCACGGTTTCCCCAAGGACAACGCCCCGTCCCTACCCCAGTTCGGCTCCCGACTAGCTGGCAGGCGGGGCGGAAGCTGGAAGGAATCCTTGCGTGAGATACGAGTCGAAGGGTAAGAAGCAAAGGTTGAGCCGGCACGCGAACACTTCAAATTCCAAACAAACTTATAGACAAAAGGCCACAGGCCGAAGATTCTTTACAATACACCCCCAGTGGGTGGAAATGCGTCTTAATAAATCTTGCAGCAAACAAGAAGAAACAATAAACGCAGGGCCACCTAGGCCTCCGGTGCATCGCCAGCCGGCTCGACAGACTGCCTAGGGGCGGTCGCCACCTTCGGATCCGCCTCCATGGTCTCCGTGGCCTCGGTGTCGCCGTCGGTGCTGGAGGCGGTGCTCTCGTATTCAACCTCCTCATCCTCGGGCCCTTGGGGAATGCCGAAGGACTCCTCTGCAACCGGCTCGCCATCCTCGCCAAGTTCCGGCAAGAACTCGTCCGGGTCAACATACGAGGCCAGCTCATTGGCCCGACGGACGAGGGTGCCTTCACGAGCGACTCGCTCCGCCTCGGGAACCTCGTGCATCATGGCCAGCCGGTCCAAGTCGACACCGCGGTACCACGACGTGACGAACCGAAGGGCCATCTGCGCCCTGGAGCGGGCCGCCGAAACCTTCCAGGCCTCAAGCCGCGCCACCGCGTGCACCAGCCACAGCGCCACGCGGCCGTCCGGGGCCTCACGACCCGGCCAGAGGGCCGAAATCACCCCCATGCCGGCCGAGTGGAGCCGGTCCATACAGCGCTGCAGAAAAATCAGTCGGTTCTCGATAGCCAGCCCAATCTCCGGCAAGTCCCAGCCAGCATGCTCTTCAATCGCCTGCCCGCGCTGCCGCAGGCAATCCTGATGCTCGGCCATGACCCGCTCGGCATGGCGCTGTGTATCCGGGAACTGATTTAAGGGAGAGGAAAGAATCAGAAAAACGGGTCGAAACTGCCGGCAGGGGAAGAAGACTTAAAGACAAGAAACTCACTCTAAAAAGCTTCGTCAATCTCAATCGCGAACTAGAGGCACAAGCCCCGCTCCCTCTCGCGCGCCTCCTCCGCCTGGGCGAGGGCGGCTTCACGCCTCTCAAGCTCGCCGCCGAGGCGAGCCACCTCGTCCCGCAGGACGGTGGCCCGCTGATCGGCGTCGGCCGCCTGCTTGGCGGCCTCCTCCCTGGTTGCCACTTCCTTCTGCAGCTCCACGGTAAGGCGCTCCTACGCCGCCTGCCCATCCACGACTAGGCTGCCCAGCCGGTCCCGCTCCGACATAACCGCCTGGAGTTCCCGCCCCAGCCGGTCCCGTTCGGAGGCCACCTCGTCCCTCTTCTGCCGGATCGGGGCCAGGACTTCCAGCTCCTCTGCAAAAAGCCCAACCCAAGTTACTTAAAAGCGCGAAAGACTCGAGCCGACTGCCGAGCAGCCGGCCCGACTCTCGGGGGCTACAGCCAGTGGGTGCGCTCGCGCGCCCCCACTGGAGCAAGCGTACCTCGCGCCTTCCTCAACTCCTCCTGAACCTGGTAGTAGCCGGCCTTGCCTCGGTTGTGAATGGTGACCGCCTCATCAAAAAGCGCCTGCCGATTGGCGTTTTCAGCCTGCTCCGTGCCAGGAGACAAAAAAGTCAGACAGCAAAAAAAGTATATCCGGCCCGGCTGCCACGCAGCCGAGCAGCAGGCCCGAATCATGGGGGCTACACCTAGTGGGTGCGATCGCGCGCCCCCACTGAAAATTCGACGCAGGCTAAGGAATCTCTCCTCCACCGATTCCTCCATGCGCCGAAAGTTGCTTTCGGCGGCTTCGGCGAACCTGGCCAGCCCCTCACGGCAGTGCGCCATGATGCGGCCCGGCTCCACAGGCACAAGGGCCTAGCTGCTGGCTGGCGGGGGCGAGGCAGTCGTGCTGTGGGCCAACGCCTTCCAGTCTCGGAGCACGTCGAGCATGCTCCTCCTCGAGCTGCCTGCTCCACCACTCTACCCTGCGTCCGCGACGGTGACGGACGGCGGGGGGTTGGCAGTGACCACGAGGGCACGGGAGCCGGCCCCGGACTCCCCTACGACCGGCGCAACCGGCTCCACCACCTGCCGGTCCGCCTCGACAGCCGGGATGACCAGCTCGCTCCCCCCACCGAGCGCCGTTTCCGGCGCCGCCTCCGGCACGACCGGGGCGACGGGTTCCTCCACCATGACCGGCTCGACGGAAGGCGGAGTCACAACTGGCTCCTATCGTGGGTCCGCCTCCCTGGCCGGCTCGGGAACTGCGTCCGGCGGCCGGGCCACCTCCGCCAAGGGCGAGGCCTTGGCTGTCTTCGGCACCGGCTCCCGCGGTTCGCTCGATGGCAACCTCGACATCCGCGCGCGCCGGGTCTGAAGGCCGCCTCCGCCTCCCGTTGCTCGTGGCCGCCGAACGCGGGGGAGCGACCTTCACCCCCCCCTTCGCGGCTCGCATTTCGGCAAGCCTCGTCTTCTCCTCCCATACCATAGCTGTTTGCTCCTGGGCCTGCCGGCTGGTAGCGTCCACCGGATCGGTAGCCGATTCCGTGTCGTGAAGCTCAATGGCCTCGCTGGGAAAGAAGGTAGAAAAGCCCTCAGGCGCAAGCCGTCTCAAAACACGAAATCTCCTACAAGAATTAGGAAGGGCACTTACCCGGTAACAACGGGAAGGGGCTTCGCGGCGGCCGCGTGCACTTTCTTACGAGCCGGCTGCTGTGACGACGGTTGTCCCATGGCCGGCCTCTTCTCCCGCCGGGAGGCCTCGACCGTCCGACCCCGAGCCGGCTGCTCCTCGCTCCTTCTACGTGGCTCCCGCCGAGCTGCGGTGGGAGGCGCGTCCAAGATCCGGACGTCATCATCATCATCATCATCGGTCCAATCTCTGATCATGGGTTCGGAGTTGAACTCACCAGCCGCCCTGGACCCGCCGGCTCCCGGATCGACCATCGTCCCGTCCGCCTCAACCTCCCCCGAGGACTCGACCTCTTCCTCGACGCCCCCTCCCAGCTCAAAATCCTTCGCTTCGGAGTTGGCGCGGTCCGCCTGGAACACCTGAGGGTGCGGACCGTCCGGCGTGTTCTGTCGCACAAAGCGCTGCGGTCAGCATGGCACGTGAGCATGGAGACCGGCCCGAGAAACACAAAAAAGAAGAAAGACGCTACGACGAGACGTACCAAGGGTGCCGCATCGAACCGGTTGATGGGGATATGTACCTAGGATAGGGTCATAGGCCTGACCTACATACCCTACCTAAGGACACTACTTTGGAGGACATAAAGATTACAAAGAAGACCCCGACTGAAATCACCATGGCGCATGAGTCACTCGATAGACAGTTCACTCGGAAGTTCCTCCCTCCATTCGACGGTCGCCTTTCACTCGACAGAATCAGAAGTCAGTCGACCGCAGAAGACCAGAAGCCACTCCAGGGAGGCCAATGGGCAGGCGTTCGGCTGTACGTCATTAGTGGCATTTATTACGTACGTTATCAGTAACGTACGCCTTCATTACTACGATCGGATCCTTGGTTGCTGGGTATTCATGAGGGGCAGCGCACTCTATATAAGCCACCCCTCCCCTCTGGCACAAGGGTTCGCACCCCCTGTAACACATACAATCCACTGGACAGAGACTCTCCGGAGCACGAGACGTAGGGCTGTTATCTCCACCGCGAGCGGCCCGAACTCGCTAAAATCACCGTGTCACCCATTTGCATCTCGATAGATCATGCTCCATTACACTACCCCTTTCGTACTGTCGGAATCGTTCCCACGACAGTTGGCGCCCACCGTGGGGCATGGCGTCTATCGAGCCATGATGCAGATGGTTATTTCTTCAACTACGAGCGTTGTCCGCCTCATCGTCGTCACGCGCGGCCTCGAGCGTTGTCCGTGTCTTGGTCGTCATGAACGGCCACCGGCATCATCCATCTTACCATCGTCATCCGCGACCGCCGGCGTCGTCATCTCCGGCCTGATCTGCGACGCCGTCATCGAGCACCCACACACGCGCGGCCGTTAACGCGTGACCGGGTTCCTCGTCCCAGCTCATCGGGCGTCGAGGCGCGACTCCGGCCGGTGCACCGCTCCGGCTTCCCGAACAGAAACGCGAGCACCAGAGCTTGCGTCGTCCTCGCCCTTGGCTGCGCCAGCCCGCAACGTACTCACGCGCTTGGACTGCAGCCAACAGTGAAATTCGACCGCCAGCGCTGTCGTCGGATGACTGCATATCTTCCTCATCGCCATCTCTTAGATGCCGATTGATTCCAGCCAGATCGGCAGTTTCCGCCGCAACGGAGCCCTCCTCCGGGCTGCCTCTACAACTCTCCTTTTAATTTCAATTCCCTCCGTATTAAGACAAACTGCATGCAGTGGGAAACCGATCCGTGGGATAAGGAAACTCCCATTGCATGCGGAATCATCTTTAATTCTTCCTTAATTAGCACTAACACCCCTTGCATGCAGATTTTGGACGTGGGGCAGCTCCATCCATACGTTGGAGGTGGGCAATCACACCTAATGACTAAGGATTTGTTGCTCCATGGCGGACCAAGCTCGGGACCAAGTCAACCTCATCTGGCTGGCTACTTCTGCTGCATGCCGTCCTTGGCCGCAAGCAGCCGCCCGCCTCCGGAGGAAGGCAACGCTCGTGCGCTCATGGGCACATCCACGCCGAACCTCACCAACGACTCCGAGCCCAGCACCCCGCGTCGGCCTACCTTGCCAGCTCCACACCGACGGGATTGCAGCCCAGCCGTGTTCCACTTGGATGGGCAGGTGCACTCGGACGAGGCGTCCATTCGAAATGACACTTGTTCGGTCGTGAAGCCCCTAGGTTCACTCGGATGGAATTTGTCCAGTCGGATGGATCCTGTTCACTAAGCCGGCCAACAACCTGCAGCCGCTTCTTCATCAGATCCTCTGATGACGGACATGCCGCGCCTCCACGACGGCTCAACGGGGACAAATGGCCGTGGGAGAAAGAAACTTTTCTTACTACATACATGAACGGCCTTAACTCCTACTTGATTAGCGCTAATTAACACCTCCTGCATGTGTGTACAGGTCTTAGAAGTGGGCAACCCCATCAATGCATGGTAACGGCAGGCGTTGGCGAACCCGGTGTCCGAATGCCTCAGTCACGACGCCCTAGAGATTCCTCGTCCGCAGGCACTGGACCGTCGGTGCGTCGTCATCACTGCTCACTGGGATGTCCGCGACTTCAACAACATGTCCAACACGGCAGCTCCGCGCATCGCCACTCGGCGAGACACGCCATCGTCACTCGGCCACCCCGCGCGCCGTCACACTGTTGGATGCGTCGTCATCACTCGGCAGCTCCGCGCATAGCCACTCGGCGAGATGCGTCGTCATCACTCGGCAGCCCAGCGCATCGCCACTCGGCGAGACACGTCTTCGTCACTCGGCCGTCCCGCGCGCCGTCACTCTGCTGGACGCGTCGTCATCACTCGACAGCTCCGCGCATCGACACTCGGCGAGATGCGTCGTCATCACTCGGCACCCCAGCGCATCGCCATTCAGCGAGACACGTCTTCGTCACTCGGCAGCTCCGCGCATCGCCACTCGGCGAGACGCGTCGTCCTCACTCGGCAGCCCAGCGCATCGCCACTCGGCAAGACACGTCGTCATCACTCGGCAGCTCCGCGCATCGCCACTCGGGGAGACGCGTCGTCCTCACTCGGCAGCCCAGCGCATCGCCACTCGGCAAGACACGTCTTCGTCACACGGCCGCCCCGCACGCCGTCACTCTGCTGGACGCGTCGTCATCACTCGACAGCTCCGCGCATCGACACTCGGCGAGATGCGTCGTCATCACTCGGCAGCCCAGCGCATCGCCACTCGGTGAGACACGTCTTCGTCACTCGGCAGCTCCGCGCATCGCCACTCAGCCGGACGCTCATTCGTCACTCGGCAGCTCCGCGCATCGCCACTCAGCCGGACGGTCCATCCTCACTCGATCGCCCCGCGCGCCATCACTCTACTGGACGCGTCGTCATCACTCGGCAGCTCCGCGCATCGCCACTCGGCGAGACACGTCTTCGTTACTTGGCAGCTCCGTGCATCGCCACTCAGCCGAACGCTCCATCGTCACTCAACCGCCCCGCGCGCCGTCACTCTACTAGATGCGTCGTCATCATTCGGCAGCTCCGCGCATCGCCACTCGGCGAGACACGTCTTCCTCACTTGGCAGCTCCGCGCATCGCCACTCACCCGGACGCTCCATCGTCACTCGGCCGCCCCACGCGCCATCACTCTACTGGACGCGTCGTCATCACTCAGCAGCTCCGCGCATCGCCACTCAGCCGGACGTGTCTACTTCGCTCGACCGCCCCGCGCGTCGTCAGACAGCTAAGTCATTCTTCATAGACTGCATTCAATTAAATAGTTATTCCCGCATTATCGAGTGGCACGTAAGTCGCGCATGACGTCCACTTGGAGGCCACGCCATCGAGTGTACCTCTGCACTCGGTTGTTTATTTTCATGACGGAACACTACACTTCCGCTTCATTTGGGTCCAATACTCAAAACGAGTTCAGTCGGATCCTTCACTCTTTAGACTCTTGCTGGTTTCGGACCAGCAAGCACCTAGCACACCCAGCGGGTGTCTATGGGTGTAATTTATACGAATCATTTCAACAAACATCAAATTACGTCGAGAATTTTTTATGTTAGCTCATGTTATTTTTCATACACAGGTTACCTGGATGCCTCTGTGCGCCAGTCATGACGACATGCTCGACTCGGTCGCCCCGCGCGCCGTCACTTGTTCGGACGCCTCCTCGACGACATGCTGGACTCGGCCGCCCCGTGCGCCGTCACCTGATCGGATGCCTCCACGACAACATTCTTGACTCGGCTGCCCCGTGTGCCGTTACTTGACTGCCCCGTCGCCATTCAGCCAGAGACATCTACTTCACTCGGATGCTCCGTGCATCGCCACTCGGCGAAACACGCCATTGTCACTCGGCCGCTCCGCGCGCCGTCACTCAACTGGACGCTCCTTCGTCACTCGGTCGCTCCGCGCGCCGTCACTCAGCCGGACGCTCCATCGTCACTCGGCCGCCCCACGCGCCGTTACTCTACTGGACGCGTCGTCATCATTCGGCAGCTCCGCGCCTCGCCACTCGGCGAAACACGCCATCGTCACTCGGCCGCCCCGCGCGCCGTCACTCTACTGGACGCGTCGTCATCATTCGGCAGCTCCGCGCATCGCCACTCGGCGAAACACGTCTTCGTCAATTGGCAGCTCCGCGCATCGCCACTCAGCCGGACGCTCCATCGTCACTCGGCCGCCCCGCGTGCCGTCCCTTTACTGGACACGTCGTCATCATTCGGCAGCTCCGCGCGTCGCCAATCCGTGTGGCACGTCTTCATCACTCGGCCGCTCATGCGCCGTTAGACAGCTAAGTCATTCTTCACATGTTGCATTCAATTAAATAATTATTTATGCATTACCGAGTGTCAAGTAAGTCGCACATGACGTTCACTCGGAGGCCAAGCCACCGAGTGTACCTTCTGCGCTTGGTTCTTTATCTTCATGTCAGATCCTTCACTTCCACAAGTTCAGTCGGATCCTTCACTCTTTTAGACCCTTGCTGGTTCCGAACCAACAAGCACCTGGCACACCCAGTGGGTGTCTATGGGTGTTATTTACACAAATTATTTCAGCAAAGATCAAATTACTTTGATAAATTTTTATGTTGGCTTGTGCTATTTTTCATACACAGGTTACGCGATCACTCGACGCATCTGTGCGCCATCTTCGTCGCTACTCAGGCTCAGTCGCCGCAACGATCATTCGTGTGTTTCCACTTGTTCGGATGCCTCCACGATGACATGCTCGACTCAGTCGCCCCGCACGTCGTCATGTGTTCGGACGCCCCCTCGATGATGTACTGGGCACGGCCGCCCCGCGTGCCGTCACTGGGTCGGACGCCTGCTCGACATACATGACTTTGCCGCTTCGCGCGCCGTCACTCTACTGGACGCGTCGTCATCATTCGGCAGCTCCGCGCATCGCCACTCGGCGAGACACGTCTTCATCACTCGGCCGCCCCGCGCGCCATCGCTCAGCTTAGCTGCGACTCCGTATCGCCTAAGTCAAAAACTACTCCGGGTGCGGACATCCTCCACACTCGAGGGCTTAGCTGTGATTCCGTATCACCTAAGTTAAAAACCACTCCGAGTGAGGACAGCATCCACACTCGGGGGCTTAGTTGCGATTCCGTATCGCCTAAGTTAAAAACTACTCCGAGTAAGGACATCATCCACACTCGGGGGCTTAGCTGCGATCCCGTATCGCCTAAGTTAAAAAACTACTCCGAGTGAGGACATCATGCACACTCGGGGGCTTAGCTGTGATTCCGTATCACCTAAGTTAAAAACTCTTCCGAGTGACGAGCACTCCTCACACTCGGGGGCTTAGCTGCGATCCCGTATCGCCTAAGTTAAAAAACTATTCTGAGTGAGGAGGACATCATCCACACTCGGAGGATTAGCTGTGATTCCCTACCGCCTAAGTTAAAAACTACTCTGAGTGAGGACATCATCCACACTCGGGGGCTTAGCTGCGATTCCGTATCGCCTAAGTTAAAAACTACTCCGAGTGAGGACATCATCCACACTCGGGGGCTTAGCTGCCATTCCGTATCGCCTAAGTTAAAAACTCTTCCGAGTGACGAGTGCTCCTCACACTCGGAGGCTTAGCTGCGATCCCGTATCGCCGAAGTTAAAAAACTACTCCGAGTGAGGACATCATCCACACTCGGGGGCTTAGCTGTGATTCCGTATCACCTAAGTTAAGTAAAAAAAAACTCTTCCGAGTGACGAGCGCTCCTCTCACTCGGAAGCTTAGCCGGGAACAAGTTTTCGCCTACGTTAAAAGCCCTGCCGAGTGAATAGCATCCCATTCACTCGGAAACTTAGCTGCGAACCACTCTTTGCCTAAGTTAAAAAACTTTCCCGAGTGATGAGCACTCCTCTCACTCGGGGACTTAGCCGCGAGTCAGACCTCGCTTAAGTTAAAGGTTGTTCTGAGTGACAGGCAACACTTTCACTCGGAAACTTAGTTGCGAACCAGTTTTCGCCTAAGTTCAAAATTCTTCCGAGTAATGAGCATCCTTCTCACTCGGAAACCAAACAAACTTGGCCAAGCAAAGGATTGGAAAGCACACATGCAAACATTGTCTCTATCAGACCCCCGCCGATGCAAGCACTCGACGGCGGTCTCGGGGACTACACCCAGTGGGTGCACTCAGTGTGCCCCCACTGGACCTACTATCACTCGACCAGGTCTGGCCTGTCGAGTGACAAGCGACTATCAAAACAAATCTAAGACCCCTGCCGATGTCACCGCCATTCGACAGCGGTCTCGGGGACTACACCCAGTGGGTGCACTCAGCGTGCCCCCACTGGACCAGAAACCACTCGACTAAGACCTGCTCTACTCGAGGGGAAAACAAGCAAGTATGCGCAAAAAAAAACGCATATCAAAACAGAATCGATCAGGGTGAATGATAAAGATTCCAATCGACGCAGACTTCTGTGAAGCCCTAAAAAGCACTCGGAATTTTTGTGTCTTATCAAAACCTGCATCGATCCCTTTTCACTCGAACCCTGATCCATTCGGGGGCTAATGATGGGGATATGTACCTAGGGTAGGGTCATAGGTCTGACCTACATACCCTACCTAAGGACACTACTTTGGAGGACTTAAAGATTACAAAGAAGACCCCGACTGAAATCACCATGGCGCATGAGTCACTCGACAGACAGTTCACTCGGAAGTTCCTCCCTCCATTCGACGGTCGCCTTTCACTCGGCAGAATCAGAAGTCAGTCGATCGCAGAAGACCAGAAGCCACTCCAGGGAGGCCAACGGGCAGGCGTTCGGCTGTACGTCATTAGTAGCATTTATTACGTACGTTATCAGTAACGTGCGCCTTCATTACTACGACCGGACCCTTGGTTGCTGGGTATTCATGAGGGGCAGCGCACTCTATATAAGCCACCCCTCCCCTCTGGCACAAGGGTTCGCACCCCCTGTAACACATACAATCCACTCGACAGAGACTCTCCGGAGCACGAGACGTAGGGCTGTTATCTCCACCGCGAGAGGCCCGAACTCGCTAAAATCACCATGTCACCCATTTGCATCAAGATAGATCATGCTCCATTACACTACCCCTTTCGTACTGTCGGAATCGTTCCCACGACACCGGTTGTACGGCAACTTGCCAAAATGCCATGTGCACGGTGCCAACTTGAAGTTGGTGACAGCGTTCACCCGCTCCGCTACTTGGGCCGCTGTCAGCTCGAAGGTGGACAGCCGGCAAGGGTCCCGCCGGCCTCCCATGTCGCATATCCGGTGCGGCCTCAGGTGCAGGGGCAGCACCCGGCGGTCGATGAAGGCAGCCACCAGATCGGCTGCGACCAGCCCTTCCCCGCTCCTCATGGTGTGGAGCCGGCAAGATCCCTGACCGCCACGTCGCCCGTCCAGTTCGCCCCTGTTGACGGGACATTGGCGAAGGGCGGCAGCCGGGTGTAGTCTCCCGCCGGGTCGACGTTCTTCACGTAGAAGAACGACCGGTTCCACCTCTTGACGGACTCAATGAGCATGAGGCAGGGGAAAAGCGTGCCGCAGGCGTACACCTCATTGCCATTCTTCAAGCTCTTGAGATAGAAGAGCTTCCTCCACAACTCCAAGAAGGGGAGAAGGCTGAGGTAGCCCTCGCAGAGGGTCACGAAGCTCGACAGCTGCAGGATGGAGTTCGGCCCCAAATGATGCGGCTGAAGATCGAAAGTGTCAAGAAAAACCCTGAAGAACTGACTCACCGGCAGACCGAAGCCGTGCGAGAAATGCGAGGCAAATACCACGCGCTCTCCCTCCTCAGGCTCTGGCACCACCTCGCCGCCCGGAGGACGGGCGGTGATGCGGTCCTCCGGTGGCAGCATGCGGGCGTGAGGGAGGTATGCAATGTCCTCCTCGGTGACGGTGGCGCCACCCTAGCTGCCGGAGGAACCATCGGCCATCTCTGGGGGGAACCGGCAGGGAGGAGCGAGCAAGTGGCCCGGTGGCGCGAGCTCGAAGGTGACAGATTGCGAGAGGAGGAAGACGGCAGGGAGAGGGGCGCGCTAACTGCCTCCGCCTCTCCCCCTCCCCTTATAAATAAGGGGGCGAAGCCCGGGGAATGCTGGGATTAACTGCGCCCACCTCCCCCGGGAAACCCGCAGGATGTGGGCACGTTGGGCCGTGGCCGCCGAGATGTGGGCACAGAAGATCCCCGCCTACGGCCCGAGGCCTACTGGGCTAGGCCCGTGGCCTACTGGGCAAGGCCAGAGGCGACGTCCCGTCACACCCCAAGGGCGGCGCCCTCGGCGTCGCAGCGCCCCGCGTGGCGCATCGCGGCCCGGTGCAAGACCCGAGGCGACGCAACCGTACCCAAGGCGATGGGCGCGGCCGCCGGCGCGGCTAGTCGATCGGTCCCACATTCCAGGACGGTGCCGCCGGGTGAAGCCGCCGGCTCCCCCTAGTCGGAAGGACGCGGGCCCTCGCCGGCTTCGGGGACTACTGACGGGGTTATTACCCTTGAGTATGCCAACACAAGGGAGTTCGGGCGCTTTTGAAAACAACACGACCGGCTGGTCGGGCCTGGCTGGCGAGCAGCCGGCAGGCACGCGGCTGGCCAGGAGCCGGCCGCCCGGTGTCTGGCCAGCCTGCAGCCGGCCGTTCCACGGTGGGCTCCCCCGCTGACGTCTGGACGGGCAGGCACTTGTCCCCTCCTACCAAGACCAAGTACAACGACAAGACGAGGCCTCCACGATGGACTCCGGCGTGGCTATAGCGACTGCTGACGCGCGGGCGCGCATGGCTACAGTCCGGGCGGTCGTACCGCTGACCATGACCGATCGAGAATCGGCGGGGCAACAGTGCAGCCACGCCGCCGTCGACTCCATTACCTGCCCCGTCATGGCTACAGCGCGGCCGGCCGTACCGCTGACTTCGGCCGGCAGGCGCAAGACGACGCCGCGAGGGGCGGCCCGTGCCGCAGCAGGTAGGCGCGGGCCAATAGCGGCGACCGGCTGGCGGGCCCCAGCAAGCGATGGGACCGCGCAGCTGGCGGGCCCTACGGGCGACGAGACGGCCCAGCCGGTGGGACCACTGGCCGGCTGGAGAGGCTGCTGGCCGGGTCCCCCCTTTAGTACCTTATGTATATTGTAAGCCGGGGGGTTGGCCTATAAAACCCCCCGAGGCCCCTACGCACGGGGCAAGCATTCTCACCACCCACACTCACTCCCACATAGAAAGGGAAGAAGATGTCGGCGTTCTGGATACCAGGGTACCCAGACTTGCCTGCTTGCGGCCCAGGGCGTGGGCCACCTCAATGACCAAGTACGGCCCAGCGCGGCCTCGCTCCATACAAGGCCCTCGCGAGACCCCGAGCTCGCAAGGGAAGCTGCGACAGGACCCGCGGGGAGGTAGTCCTCCCCAGGCCCCCTCCTGAGCGGCGGAGACTCCTATGCAACACGCGACCTCAGGAGGCCAAGGGTGCCGCCAGCCGGGCCAGGCAGGCGCCAGTGCGCCAGAGGGAACAGTTTCCCCTTTGATGCAAAGGAGGCAGGGGCGCACGCGAGTTCACAAAGCGCCCCCCAAAGGTTTCCACTTTGGTGCAACAAGACCAGGACCCCAAGCCCCGCAGGATGAATGTCATCACCGAGCCCACTACTACATCACCGTCAACCACTTTGCAGGCGAAGACCACCTTTCGTCAGGATAGGGTGTACCTCCTGTCCCCTTTCGAATTTGGCCGTTCTGGGATCCCTTCCCGCCATTGCGATAAGGGAAGAGGACCCGGGCTGCTATAAATAGAAGTTGGGTAGCCCGGTAGAAGGACAGGGGCAACCACCCCGCAAACACACCCGAAAGGCATGACACCTCTGTACTAGTTCATCCACAAACCTCCTCGTGAGGCAATCCACCAAAGGCAGGAGTAGGGTTTTATGCTTCGCAGTGGCCCAAACCTGGGTAAACTCTTGTGTGCCATCGTCTTCCTCGCCATCGAGCGGGGGTATTGTGTTGTGAGCTTGGAGGGGGCGAAGCTGTTGGGGAATCTTCGCACACGCCCCTGGGTTCGAATTCCTTTTGGTTTTGCGGAGCCCAAAATCCGATATTTGGCGCGCCAGGTAGGGGGCATGTCGGAATCCTCACTGAAAGTTCGCCTCGCCTCCGCTCGGTGCATCCATGGCCGAGGGACGCCGAGCCCGCGCCGAACGACGGGCTGCCCGCGTCGCTCGGGCGACGCCACCAGACCTCAGCATACCGCGCTGCCTCACTTTTCCGACGAAAGGCGCCACCTCCAGCCCGACCTTGGACAGGCACCGGGGGCTATCGCCCTCGTCAACCGCGCGACAAGCCCTCACAGCCCTGGACCTCCCCAGCGTCCACGTCGCGGCATCATCTACCCGGGCTCGCCGTGACCTAGCGCGCGGGCAAATTGCGCTCCTCGAAACCCGTGAGCTGCAGCCTTTCCGCGTTGCTCACGGACGCTATGACTGTTGGATATGCCGCGGGGCCATACGCGCCACCCCGACAGGCGAGGCAGGGGTGCTTCCCCATGGGATGGCCCAGGAGCGGGCTCGCGCCCGTGAGGTCGCTCAACTAGCCGCCGGGGCGCGCGGATGCGCCGGTGACGTGCGTCGCGAACCGCACTGGCCGGAAGTGCGGCCTGGCTCGCCGGGCACGTAGGAGTTGGCCCCTGATGCAGGCAGGGGCCGACGGGAGCTGCCAGCCGCGGGGGGTAGGCGCCATAACACGCCCCCCGGCACCCCCGGCGGGTCAAGGTAGGGCGTCCGGCGACTCATCTACACCAACAGCTGGGGGCTCGCGCGATTCTACCACGACCATGTCGACGAGTGCCCGGGCCATGATGGGAGCGGTGCCGGCTACCGCGACAACGGAAGGAGCGTATGCTATCCCGAAAGAGGCTCTCGTCGAGGCTGGTGTGTACGGCCTCGTGAGGGAGGCTCGCAGGGCCGGCCTCACGAGGATGCCAGGCGCTGGCAGCCTCATGAGGTGCGCCCGCTGGTAGGGGGCTACCCTTGGCAAATGCTTGGGTCCGCGGACCGGGGGTCGCCTGCCTGGAGACGGAGGGTGGAACACACGCCCATGTCCCCAGGCAGGGCGACGCCAGCCAGGAGACGGAGGGTGGAACACACGCCCATGTCGCCAGGCCAGGTGTTTCCAACCTGGAGACGGAGGGTGGAACACACGCCCATGTCTCCAGGCTGGGCGCCCCCAGCCAGGAGACGGAGGGTGGAACACACGCCCATGTCCCCTGGCAGGGTGACTCCTACCCGGAGATGGAGGGTGGAACATACGCCCATGTCTCCGGGCCGGGTTTCGCTCGACCAGTGGTGGGAGCTCACGTACTCACCCATATCTCCGGGCCCGGTTCGGCCCGCCCAGGGACGGGCGGTGGGGTACCTACGCGGGACTCCAGGGCACCCCAGCGAGGCACGCTAGGGCACCGCCTTGGGTGACCACCCTGCACGCGATGGAGGGCCCCTACACCGAGCCCCTCTCGCGGCACAGGGGGCTGCGGCGCCGCTACAACGACGACATCCGTCCCCAGGCTTTAGAGAGCCCGGGGCCCTACTCCGGAATGGGCCCTCCATGCAAGGAGCATGGGGGGCTCGCCCCACGCTCGAGGGCCCGTTCAGGACTCACCCCACGTCGCCGCATCATGCTTGGGGAGTGGGAACGGGCCCCATGCCGGGCAGGCATGGGGCTCTCAGCGCACCCCTAGGCCCAACCCGTGACACTCTCACGTAATAATGAGTGGGCTGTATACGCCCGGAGCCCCCCGAGGACGCGGAGGGGTTCCATCCCACGCCCAAGTGGAAGCCCCATGCTCCGCGTTGGCGTACAGCACTGCCCCCCAATGGCTATGCCCACGCAACGTGGAAGCCCTACGCTCTGTGCCGGGGAGAAGACGAAGACGAAGATTAGTCTAGGTGCTGGACGCGGCTGTTCTTTGCCTGTTTTTGTATTCGAATTTGCCATTTTTCTAGAATAAACACTGGAGTTCTCACGATTTTCTTCTGAAAATAAAAGGAGGGGGGTCATTCTTTCTAGTAACGATTTTCGTTTGATATCTCGCTTTCTTTGGGGAGTTCGGCAGCTGCCGGACCCTTCCACTCTCGTGATCAGCCTAGAGCAAAGGGAGGGCGCGGTGAGTGTGGCGTCGCGCCACCCTGCCGAGGCACAAACTCTCGGACGCTCGCGAGGCACGGTCATCCAGACTAACAGGAGCTTCTTGATAAAAACATCCAACGTCACACGCCATACAACACGGGAGCATCCTCAGAAGTGCCCCCCAAAAATGCGCTCAAGCCGCCACAAGGCTGCGCTCATGGCCCCGACAGGTGAACACGAAGACCACTCACGGATACACGCCGTCGTCGCCACCTGCGTTGTCGCCGTCGCCGCCGGGGTCGCGGCCCCCGGCTCCGCCATGGTCCTCCAGCTCCTCGGAAGAAAGTGCCGTGATCAAGTCCTCCACGTGGTCCTCCACCCGCATGGCCAGGGCGCCTCAGATCACTTCAGGCACCGGGGCAAGCACCGCCCCGAAGTCGAAGTGCGGGTCGAGGCGAAGGAGGTGGCTGAAGACGTGCGAGGCCGCCCGCGTGAGGAGGTCGCGGCGCTTCTCCTCCACGAGCTCGCGGATCTTCTCCGTGCCCCCCTCAAGGCACTCCACGACCCTGGAAAAGAAGCCCAGGTACCCTGCGTCGTCTGGAACCAGGGGGCTCGAGACGCTCGCACCGCAGACGTCACTCAAGGCCCGGTTGGCCCTCTTCTTGAGGGACTGGAACATCTGGGAGCGCATATGCTGGAGGCCGCGGGCATGGACCGCCTCATCTGAACCTTTCTCAGCAAGGGAAGTAACGCCCTTTACATACTTATAGAGAAAAGCTAGCTCGGCCTTGGCAGCAGCCTGTGCATCCATCGCGGCTCGCCGGCGCCGTTCCTCTTGATCTAACCTTTTCTTAAGGATATCAACCTCACCTTTCAGGTGATCGCGTCGCTTGCAGTAACGGGACTCCTGGAGCTTCAGCTTCGTGCGGTAGTCCTGGAGAAGGGAACGCCAAGCCTCCGCCACCTTGATATCGACCTCCTCTTGGAACTTCGCCTCGCGGGAGGCAAGGGAGTCCTCGGCGAGGGACACCTGGTGCTCCCTCACCTCCAGCCTCTCATGCTCCAGCGCTTCCATCGTCAGCGCCTCCTCGGGTATGCAGGGCCGCGCGCCACCGACGCGCGGCTGGGTCATCATAGCATCAAGAGCAGCCCTATGAACCTGGATTTGCCTTTAGAGGGCGGCGTTGGAGGCTTCAAGTTCCTCCAGGCGTTCCTCAGAGGCCTTGCGTCGGCAGTCGGCGGCGTGGGCCTCTGCTAGGGCGCGATCACGGGCCTCCCTCGCCGTGGCAAGGGATCCCTCGGCGACGGCATGAGCGCGCTCGCGCTGCAGGTGGCCAAGGTTGATGGCGACCTCAAGACGATGCCACTCGCACGCAAGGCGTTGGCGCTCTGCTTCAAGACGAGCGTCGACGGCGATAAGCTCAGTCCCCAGGCGCCCCAGCGCGCTCGCCGCGGTCTGGAGCAAACCGTGTCGCACGGCGCTCTGGTCGCACGCGAGCTCAAGGGCCCAGCCAAGGTCTCCGTCCTCCCCCGGACCAGACGGAGAGGCACGCGAGGGGCCGCCCGGCCCTGATGCGCACGCGGGGGCTGGGTGCTCGTCCTCCCCTCCTCCGAGCAGAGTCCGCCCCCAGCGGGGGTTCATGCCGTCGCTCGAGGAAAGCCCCGAAGCACCGCGTGGCTGGTCCTCGGTGAGGACCGCCAACGGAGGACGAAGCCTCGTCCATGCGAGGAGGGGGCCAGGCACGAAGAAGCTCGTGGGGAGCTCGCGCACAAAACCTCGCGGGGCCGCGCGAGCTCGGGAACAGGCGCCTCACCGCGAGGGGCCGCGAAGACCGATGGTGCCAAGGTCACGATAGGTCCAGAAGCCTCAGGAGGCGTCAGCAGCATCTCGCTTCCTCCTTCCATAGAGGGGGACCTGCGCAAACACAGATTCAGGATGAGTACACCATGGAAGACTGAGAGGGCCGGGCACTTACTCATCCAGGGCGACCCACTTCCTCTTCATCGGCACCCACGGCGACGGGCGATGGCTCCCCCCGAGACTCTTCCTCTTCCGACGGGCGCGGGGGCCCGGGGACGGCATCCTCACGTCCGGCCCCGCGCTTTCGGCGGCGAAGGTGGTGGCCGTCTCTGCCGTCGAGGCATCACCTTCACACTCGGTCATGACCTCAGCACTCCTAGGGCCCCTTGGCCTCGAAGCCACCGCGAGGGAGTCGTCCCGGTGACCAGCCTTCAACAAAGGGAGGGGCCCCCACTCGTCGAAACGCGGCATCTTCTCGGCAAGCCCCCCCTACAGGGCGGCTGAACAAGGGAAGGCCGTCCCGGGGAAGCTCACCCGGATCCCCACCGGTCAAGCAGCGGAGTAACTCTCGCAGCACGCCAGGAAGGAGAGAAGGGACCTGGAGCCTCATGGCGTCCCAAGGGCCCGCGAAGGTCCACATCGGGCGAGAATGGAGTTGGAGGGGAGCAATGCGCTGGCGGGAAAACTCCCGCACCACCATCTCCATCGTCACGTCGAACTCCCTCAGTTCTGCTAGCCTGGCCAAGACGGGCGTGAGCTGAGGGTCAGCGAGCTCCTCGCTTCCCCACCCAGGATTCGGCCCTGTAGGAACCGACGGGGGTCGGAGCAAGAAGCTGGCCTCGGCAGCGTCTACATACACCCACTACCTCCGGAACCCTTCCGCGTTCGGTGAAAGCCGGGCGTCGGGGGCCCCGCTGGCCGTCGCGTCAGCAGCCCGCAAGGACACGCAACCAGAGTAGTGCCCCCCGGGGTTCAACCGGAGAAAGAAGAAATGGCAAAGCAGGGCCACGGAAGGGGAGACGCTGACGAAGGCCTCGCACAAGAAGGCGAAGGCAGAAAGGAGGACGATGGAGCCAGGGTCGAGATGGAGCGCATGGACCTGGTAGTGCGGCAGCACGGCAGAAAAGAAGTCCGAGAACGGCGGCAGCAAGCCAGAAAGGAGGGCGCGGAGATGAAGGGGAATGCAGGAGGGCTCCAACTTGGCCTGAGGCCGCGAGCCCAGCCAGATCTTGGTCGCCCCCCACTCGTTGGAGCCGGCGGCGACCACTAGGCGGACCTTCTCCAACCCCTCAAGATAGACCACCGAGGATCGTCCCAACGCGGGCTCCGGCATCGGCGCAGGTCCCGGCGCCTTCGAGGCCTCACCCCCACTCTCCTTGGAAGCCATGGCAGGCGGCGGAGCCGGACGGGCAGAGAGTTCGGCGGAGAAGGAGTGAGCCACCGAAGGGAAGAGACGGGCGACCAGATTGATGGGGAACAGTGACGGCCCGGAGGGGGGATGCCAGGAGGTTTGTCAGCTAGGGCAATTGCCGGGGCTTCGCAAAAAGGGGGTTGGCGTCAGCATCTCGGAGGGCACCGCATGATAGGCCTGGCACGCAGGCGATTGGGGCCCACGGTGCTCCGGACCGCCCACTGTGGCTTCGCCCCGAAGCTAGCTCGAGCGCGCCTCGGGCCCGGGGGCTACTTTCGTTGTTCTGGATACCAGGGTACCCAGACTTGCCTGCCTGCGGCCCAGGGCGTGGCCTACCTCAACGACCTAGTACGGCCCTGCGCGGCCTCGCTCCATTCAAGGCCCTCGCGAGACCCCGAGCTCGCGAGGGAAGCAGCGACAGGACCCGCGGGGAGGTAGGCCTCCCCAGGCCCCCTCCTGAGCGGCAGAGACTCCTATGCAACACGCGACCTCAGGAGGCCAAGGGTGACGCCAACCAGGCCAGGCAGGCGCCAGTGCGCCAGAGGGAACAGTTTCCCCTTTGGTGCAAACGAGGCAGGGGAGCACGCGAGTTCCCAAAGAGCCCCCAAAGGTTTCCACTTCGGTGCAACAAGACCAGGACCCCATGCCCCGCAGGATGAACGTCATCACCGGGCCCACTACTGCATCACCGTCGATCACTTTGCAGCCGAAGACCACCTTTCGTCAGGATAGGGTGTACCTCCTGTCCCCTTTCGAATTTGGCCGTTGTGGGATCCCTTCCAGCCGTTGCGATAAGGGAAGAGGACCCGTGCCGCTATAAATAGAGGCTGGGTAGCCCGGTTGAAGGACAGGGGCAACCACCCCGCAAACACACCTGCAAGGCAAGACACCTCTGTACTAGTTCATCCACAAACCTCCTCGTGAGACAATCCACCAAAGGCAGGAGTAGGGTTTTACGCTTTGCAGCGGCCCGAACCTTGGTAAACTCTTGTGTGCCATCGTCTTCCTCGCCATCGAGCGGGGGTACTGTGTTGTGAGCTTGGAGGGGGCGAAGCTGTTGGGGAATCTTCGCACACGCCCCTGGCTTCGAATTCCTTAGGGTTTTGCGGAGCCCGAAATCCGACAGAAGAGCCGGCTGCTCCTTCTTCCTCCTCCAACTATCAGCTCAAGGAGCACCATTGTAATCCCTGTCGCCCATCAACTAAACCAGCAGCACTAGGGGTGTTACCTCCCACGGAGGGCCCCGAACCTGGGTACATTGTGTGTCTCTCATTGCTCGTGCCCAATCCCGCTCCCGGAGTCCACCGGCGTCCATCGGCCCCAACCACTCTCGATAAGCCACCCCATGGCATCTTTCGTGAGAAAACGACGACCCCATCACTTGTTCGAACACTTGTCACAACATTATCGTACATGTCCTTGATGAGGGTAATGTACTTTGCTGGGACTTTGTCTTTCTCCAAGGCTCACCACATAACATTCCGCGGTATCTTATCATAGGCCTTCTCCAAGTCAATGAACACCATATGCAAGTCCTTCTTTTGCTCCCTATATCTCTCCATAAGTTGTCGTACCAAGAAAATTGCTTCCATGGTTGACCTCCCAGGCATGAAACCAAACTGATTTTTGGTCACGCTTGTCACTCTTCTTAAGCGGTGCTCAATTACTCTCTCCCATAGCTTCATTGTATGGCTCATCAGTATAGTTCCACGGTATTTAGTACAACTCTGAACATCCCCCTTGTTCTTGAAGATTGGTACTAATATACTCCGTCTCCATTCTTCTGGCATCTTGTTTGCCCGAAAAATGAGGTTGAAAAGTTTGGTTAGCCATACTATCGCTATGTCCCCGAGGCCTCACCACACATCAATGGGGATACAATCAGAGCCCATCGCCTTGCCTCCTTTCATCCTCTTTAAAGCCTCCTTGACCTCCGACTCCTGGATTCGCCGCACAAAACGCCTGCTAGTATCATCAAAGGAGTCGTCCAGATCAATGGTAGAGCTCTCACTCTCCCCAGTGAACAGCTTGTCAAAGTACTACCGCCATCTATGCTTAATCTCCTCGTTCTTCACCAGGAGTTGATCTGGTCCGTCCTTGATGCACTTGATTTGGTCGACATCCCTCATCTTCCTCTCTCGGATCTTGGCCATATTATAGATGTCCCTTTCGCCTTCCTTCGTGTCTAACCGTTGATAGAGGTCCTCATACGCCCGACCCCTTGCTTCACTCACAGCTCGCTTTGCGGCCTTCTTTGCCATCTTGTACTTCTCTATGTTTTTTTTGACCGGCTACTGTAGGGCAAAACACCCCACAGCTTTTTCTTTTATTCCATAGCACAGATTACAATTTACAAGACATAAGCTAGAAGATTACAAATGGGGGGAGTACTATGTACTAACCTCAAGGGGGTAGAAAGGACACCCATTTTAACAGGTCATCCCTAAAGCTAGCCTTAATTCTATGAGCCAGTAAAGAAATGTCATGTTTAAAATTACTCTTCCATCTGTTGAAACTGGGACGCTCATTTCTGAAGACTCTAGCCTTCCTAGTAGTCCAGATGTTCCAGCAAGCAGTGAAGACCACTTCATTGAAGAAAGGTTGGTGAAAGTCTCTTCTTGCTCTTATGGAGATATCCCACATGGATTCCCCCTGCCATTGTATTTGGAGATAATTCCAAACTCTGGTGCTGAACATGCAAGTGAAAAATAGATGATTCCTATCTTCTTTAATCCTTGCATGGTATAGAACACATAGGTTAGAATCAGAGACATTCTAGTGCCTTCTCTCAAGCATATCCTAAGTATTCAACCTGTCAATGATTAACATCCATGCAAATACTTTGATTTTCATAGCGCAACAACTCTTCCAGATCCAATTGAGTAAAGGGTTGAAGGTGATTGGTTGGTGGACATGCATGTAGAACTTATTGGCTGAATACCCTTTAACATCTTCCCTCCATAACCAAACATCATTTACTGATTGGTCCCTGTGTAAGTTCTGGAGTAAGTGTTGTACAGTTTGCAACTCTTCAATAGCTCTTTCAGATAATGGCAGGTGAAACAAACTAGTCATGTCATTTGCTTCAGAAGCAGTGAACACCTCCTCAGCTGTGGAGAAAGGGTCAGTGGTAAAAGAGAACAATCTCTAAAACCTATTTGGCAAAGGGATCTTGGAGTTGCCCACCAACCAAGAATCAGACCAAAAAAGGAATGTATCCCCTTTGTTTGGCTGTATGTAAGTAACTGCCCTGAAACATTGCAAATGTCTTTCCACCAGAAAGAACCACACAAAGCTGTACCTTGTGGCACTCTACCATGATAGTATGTGTTCCATATCAGATTAACCCAAGGCACATCAGCCTTATTGAAAAACTTATCAGCATGCTTTAGTAACAATGCATCATTCTGCACTGCTAGTTTGAGAATTCCAAGTCCACCTTTTTTCTTTGGCCTACACACCAATTTCCAGGCAGCAAGGGCAGGAGCTTGGTCTTGACCATTTCTTCTCCAAAGACACTGTCTCTGAATTCTCTCTAATTGCTTTAGAATACATGGGGGTATGTCCAAGCTACATAGGAAGAAGATTGGAACTGCAGATAGAGCAGAGTTAAGATATTGCAATCTACCCCCCTGAGCCAGGAATGAGGAACTTGCATAGAGCCTCCTTTCCATATTGTCCACTAAGGGCAGTAAATCAACAATCCTTGGCCTAGTGGTGCCAACAGGCAAACCCAAATAAGTGAAGGGTAAGGTACCAACTTTGCATCCAACAGAATCAGCCAGCATTTGGAACTCATCCCGGTTCACATTAATAGGGATCATAGCAGATATATGATAATTGATGTGAAGCCCTGTGGATTGAGAAAACATGAGAAGCATGGCCTTTAATTCCAGTAGTTGTGACTCCACAGCAGGCATGATAATAAGGGTGTCATCTGCATATTGCACAATTGGGTAATCCTTATCATGACAAGGGATTGGGAGCTCAATTTTTCCCTTCAACAACATATCATTAACTAAGGTCTGAAGGAAATCTGCAGCAATAGCAAATAGTAAAGGTGACATAGGATCACCCTGCCTCACTCCCTTCTTACACATAAACTTCTTGCCAGGGACTCCATTTAGCAGTACTGAGGAGGAGCCTGAAGAAAGAAGTTGCCTGACCCAAAGAATCCATTTATCATTAAAACCCTCATGCTTTAATACATGGAAAATAAATTCATGCTCAAGAGAATAGAAAGCTTTTTCAAAATCAAGCTTCGGTATAACAATGCGTCTTTTTGATTGATGACACTGGTGCAGATACTCCAAAGTCCAACCCACACAGTCCCGAATTGTCCTGGATTTAATGAAGCCATACTGGTTTTTATGAATGCACTTCATGATATGCAGTTGAAACCTGTTTGCAGTCATCTTAGAGAGAAACTTCAAGCCCATCCCAGTTAATGAAATTGGTCTGAAATCTCCAACTTGCTCAGGTGAGCCCTTTTTTGGAACCAGTGTGATATATGAGGAATTCATGTTTTCAAGCAGGGCAGATCCAGCATGGAAAACATTTGCAACTATATAGAAATCCTCACAGATAATATGCCAACATTTCTTAAGAAACAAACCACATTAAAACCATCAGGGCCTGGAGCTTAGTCTATGGGCATTTCCTTAACAGTCATATCCATCTCCTCTTTGGTAAAAGGCATAGTAAGATCGTCCAAACCATCCACCCTGTTTAACAAAGATGGCAGGTCAAAAGCAAGATTGATTCCCTGTGAATGCCCCATCCTGCCTTTGAAACTTGACCAAAAAGCCCCAGCAATTTGTTCATGATCAGTAGTGAGAGTTCCATCCTCCAACTTAAGGGAGGAAATGGAATTCCTTCTATACCTCTCAGTGGCCATTGCATGGAATAATTTAGTATTCTCCTCCCCCACTTTAATTTTTCTAATGGTGGCCCTTTTCTTCCAGTATAAAAACTGTAAATGAAGCAGGTGTTCTAACTGCAGTTGCACAATCACCCTGAAATTTGCCTCAGGCCTAAAAAGAGGTCTCAACTCCTCAAGATTATCCAGCATCAAAACCACCTGATTGCATTTATCTATTAGAATTTTGATCCTTGCTAAACCTGTCTGCCATCTCCTGAGAGCCTGTCTCAAAGATTTAAACTTATCCATGATGATTGCAGTTATATGGCCTTTCCTGGATGGGACCTTCCAAGAGCTCTCCACACACTCCAGGAATCCATTAAGCTCAACCCAATAGTTTTCAAAACGGAAGAGATTGCTCTTGGGGATGGTGGTGTTAATGGTCACCACACATGGCACATGATCTGATGCAGTTTTGGCCAAAGGCAACACCTGTGTCAGTGGGCAATAAGAAATCCAATTAGCTGAGGTAAAAAATCAATCCAATTGCTCCACGAGGGGGGTATCTTGCATGTTAGACCATGTAAATGATCTTCCTTTAGAGGTAGCTCAAGAAGGCCAAGATGGCCAATGATTTCATTGAAAATAAAAATATCATTAACATCTGCCCCAATGAGATTTCTGTTTGCAGTGGATCTGATAAAATTGAAATCCCCAACCAATAACTAGTTTTCGTCAACTGGTATATTCAGGTTGTATAACCAACTAACAAAGAAGTCCCTGGCTTCACCCTGGCAGGGTCCATACACATTAACCAACGTCCACATCTTGTTATTGTGCTTTGATGTGAAAGAATTGATCATGCCAAAACGTTGAGAGTCCAGTAACGCTCCATTCAGAAAAGAAGAATTTCAAAGCACAATTAGACCACCTGAGGCCCCAATCGAAGGGCAATATGCAAAACAATCAAAACGTTTGGGGCAGAAATTTTGAATGCGTCTATGGTCAATGTGCTGCATTTTTGTTTTCTGAAGACAAACAACACAGGCCAAACTTTCATCAATTTTGTTTCTGACAGCTCTCTGACGCGCATCCGAGTTAAGCCCTCGCACGTTCCAACAGAGGAAACGCCAACTTCTACTAGATCGTCTATCCATAACAACTTAAGATAAGCATAGCAAAAGCGTAGTCGCACAGCGACCGACACGAAGGAAGTTTTGAAGTTACCATTACAGGACAACCAAAATAACAGCAGACACAAAAGAGTTTAAAACAGAAACTAAGATCTTTGATGGTCATCAAGAGAACCCCCCAGAGCCAAATAAAGGCGTTCATCATAATCATCCTTATCATTCTTGGAGGATGCAGTCGGATCTTCCATAAGAAGCTCCACCGTCAGCTTTGCCAGAGCAATACCCAAACTCTGACCAACAGTTTGGATCACTCTGATAGGTGTAGCAGGTGGGATCTCCTCATGTTCTTGGTCATCGCCGGCTGGGTCATCCTCCTTTTGGTTGTCCTGTGGCTCCACGATTGGCTTGGATCGTGGCTTCCTCTTCTTGGGCATTGGTAGGTGCAGTTCTTGCAAAATTGGCTTGAAGTCATCCCGCTTGACAGAGCTGTTGGTGCACCTACGAACTGCAGAGTGCACAATAGGAGTCACCTTCTTTCGTGGGTTTTTCTTCCTGTTACACTGTGCAGAGAAGGAGAACTGCTCCTCAGGAGGAAGTACTGAATCCACATGACTAACACCTGTGTCAATAGCATCAGTGAAAAGAACTCGGGCTACATGACGAGGCCTGATCGGCATTGAGGGAACAGAAATGTTGTCAGCCAAAAAGATGATCTTGGAGACCCAGTTGACGTCGTTGAATGCAATGGACCAGGAACGCTTGGAAAGCACCAAAGGCTTAGCAGGCACAAGAGAGAGCGGCCTAGGAATCACCGGAGGATTGAGAACATCCATCAGCATCTCAAAGGTCCTCCTCCAAGCCATGACAGGAGGCAGTGGTGGCCCATAGACCACCCTGACCATGCCAATCATCAGATTCACCGCCTGTATGATAGGTTACTGATAGGGAACAATAGCCAGGTTGTTTTGCTCTTGAGTGGGTGCTGATCAACTTGCACATCATTTGGGATTTGTTGGTTCAGAATTCCAACAACCTGAACTGAACCAGAGGAACTTGGCTAATCAATAACCATTGATTCTTGGTCATGGACTAGTTGCTCCGGTTGAACAGCTGGCTCCTCAGCATGCCAACCCCACCCATTAGCATCCTGTTGGTCTTGTGGATCCTCATTGTGTTCTGGCATTGGTGGCAGGGGGGCATCATTCCATCCCAGAGCCGGATAAGGAGGAAGAGCAAACATCAGGTTGTCAGGTACTTGTTGCCCCGACAGCGGATGTGGGTTTCCATTAAGGGGCATGGGGTCTTCGTCTTGAGGCATCTGCTCTGCAAAATTAGCTCCAAGGATATACACCGGCGCTGTCCAAGAGACCCTCGTCCCACCCCATGACGCATATTCAGAAAAAACCACACTTCGGGGTACTAGAGCATCCTCTGGGAAGGAAGCAAAAAACCACTGATCGGACTAGATAGGGGTCATCACTAACCCAATGGTGGAATTCTTCGAAGGTGTTGACAGCAGGCCTCAAATATTCTGTGTTCCTCAAATCAAGTGAACCCCAAGGAACATGAGACATCCTTGACGGAAACCAGCAGCGGCACGAAAACCCTCTCCTTCATTATGCTTCATAAAACGGACGAAGGAATCGTTCCCTAGGTCTTGTGGAACCATCTGAACCGCAGCAAATCGCTCCCCAGCATCCCTCAGCTCAAAAAGACCCACGCCGGCAATCCATGGTTGCGTTGAGCGAACATGAAAACCCCGATTGATGAGAACCTCCACAACTTGTTGCCATACCTGTCCGATCTGATTAACCGGCAGCGCGGGCATGACTTCCGCCACCAGGTATTGCCCATGACGGCGAAAAATGGGCGTCGCCGGAGTGACAAAAGTCCGAGGAAGGCGATGAGGGCCACCATCGATGATTTGGTGACCAGCAGGGACATAACGCTCCAGGTCAAGCTCAAAGTTGGCCATCGGAGGTGGAGATGCTGGCGGTGGAGGTATTAGTGGAGGTGGCTCCAATGGAGGTGGAGGGCTTGGAGAGATTGAATGCGATGGGAAGGGACAGGGTGGCGCTGCAACCTGCGCGGTTTCGTCGAGGCAAGAAGTAGTTCCCGAAAAATCTGAAATAGAGGTGGGACTCTTCCGTTTCCAAAAATGCCTATTTTCCAAGGCAAAAGAGGCACACCCAGATTTTGTGTGGCCCACCTTGCAGCAAGACGAGGATGTCTCCAGAGTTGGACAATTAGCAGCCAGGTGTCCGTGATGGGCGCAAACAGTACATGTCAAAACCCTGATAACCATGTCATTGACCATATTCTCAAAATCATCCCGGGCTTCCTGGGAGGAGGGGATTAGAGGCCCATGATCCATATTTGACTCCCCAGGCCCAAGAAGAGAAGATTGATCCGAGGCCGGCCCATTTGAGTGGGCCGCCGCAATCAGACGAGAAACATAATGCTGATTCCGAATATTTGAAAGTCCTGGATTCCCGCTCATGACACCCTCCAAATCGGAACAAACCGAGGAAACCGGTGGAGATTGAGGGACTGTCCGGAATGTGATGTGCGGCGAGGCAACAGTGCACTGGAGGTTTGCCGACGGCGAGGGATGGATGACGACTCGCTCGTGCGGTGGCAGATTATACCCACCATATTGAAGAGCAATGATCTCATCTTGCGAGACAGGACATCGATACCCTTTACGGACATCGTATTGTTGTAGGGTTGCAAATGATAGTTTCTTCCGAACCGAAGAGCCAGATTTAATGGCAGATTTTAGAGGTCTGGAATGCATTGCCATCGGACCTAAAGCAGAACGTCGCTTGGAGGGACTAACCAGAATCCACTCAGCGTCACATTGCTTCTTCCACAATCTGAACTCACGCCACCAATTCGGGCCAGCATTGCCCCAAAATGAAAATAGCACTTAAAGCTAGAACACTTGTAATAACGTAGGTCAAGGATATGAAACCCAACTTGTTTGCATGAAACCCTAAAGGAGAAAACCTTGTCCTTGACACATTCAACCATAAGATCAATTGCCGAGCCACCGATCGCCGACTCTGGAGCGGCTGCAACAGAATCATCAGTCAAACGGAAAGCATGTCTACTAAAAGAGACCACCATGATGAAAGGACGCCGATGATCCATAGGATGCACTGAGAGACCAGATTGCTGAAACACATCATCCGCAAAAGCCACGCCATGAGAGAAATCCAGATCTAGGGTGGAGTCAGAGCTAGAACCCATTGAGATTGGTATGCCCGGAGTCAGGAGAGATCACCTGAGTCGATGGCCGGAAGGGGGAAGGGGAACGCTGGCTAGAAAACCAGATCGCCATGGAGTCGCCGGTGGGGTGGGAGCATGGGTGGAATCGCCATTTTCATGCTGTGTTATGGCCACCGCTCAAAGGGCCGGCCTCGGATCAATCTTCTCTTCTTTGGCCTCGGGAGTCAAATATTGATCATGGGCCTCTAATCCCCTCCTCCTAGGAAGCCCGGGATGATTTTGAGAATATGGTCAATGACTTGGTTATCAGGGTTTTGACATGTACTGTTTGCGCCCATCACGGACACCTGGCTGCTAATTGTCCAACTCTTTAGACATGCTCGTCTTGCTACAAGGCGGGCCACACCAAATCTGGGTGTGCATCTTTTGCCTTGGAAAATAGGCTTGTTTGGAAAAGGAAGAGTCCCACCTCTGTTTCGGATTTTTCGGGAACTACTTCTTGCCTCGACGAAACCGCGCAAGTTGCAGCACCGCCCTATCCCGTCCCATCGCATTCAATCTCTCCAAGCCCTCCACCTCCATTGGAGCCACCTCCACTGACACCTCCACCACCAGCATCTCCACCTCCGATGGCCAACTTTTAGCTTGACTCGGAGCGTTATGTCCCTGCTAGTCACCAAATCGTCGACGGCGGCCCTCATCGCCTTCCTCAGACTTTTGTCACTCCGGCGATGCCCATTGTTCGCCGTCATGAGCAATACCTGGTGGCGGAAGTCATGCCCGCGCCGCCGGTTAATCAGATTGGACAGGTACGGCAACAAGTTGTGGAGCTTCTCATCAATCGGGGTTTTCATGTTCGCTCAGCGCAACCACGGATTGCCGGCGTGGGTATTTTTGAGCTGAGGGATGCTGGGGAGCGATTTGCTGGGTTCAGATGGTTCCACAAGACCTAGGGAACAATTCCTTCGTCCATTTTATGAAGCATAATGAAGGAGAGGGTTTTCGTGCCGCCGCTGGTTTTCGTCAAGGATGTGTCATGTTCCTTGGGGTTCCACTTGATTTGAGGAACACGGAATATTTGAGGGCTGCTGTCAACACCTTCGGAGAATTCCACTATTGGGTTAGTAATGACCCCTATCTAGTGCGATCAGTGGTTTTTTGCTTCCTTCCCGGAGGATGCTCTAGCACCCCAAAGCGTGGTTTTCTTTGGATATGCTTCATGGGGGTGGGGCGAGGGTCTCTTGGACAGCGCCGGTGTATATCCTTGGAGCTAATTTTGCAGAGCAGATGCCTCAAGACGAAGACCCCATGCCCCTTAATGGAGACCCACATCCGCTGCCGGGGCAACTAGTACCTGACAACCTGATGTTTGCTCTTCCTCCTTATCCGGCTCTAGGATTGAACGATGCCCCCTGCCACCAATACCAGAACACAATGAGGATCCGCAAGACCAACAGGACGCTAATGGGTGGGGTTGGCATGCTGAGGAGCCAGCTGTTCAACTGGAGGAACTAGTCCAGGGCCAAGAATCAATGGTTATTGATCAGCCAAGTTCCTCTGGTTCAGTTCAGGTTGTTGGAATTCTGAACCAACAAATCCCAAATGATGTGCAAGTTGATCAGCACCCACCTCCAGAGCAAAACCACCTGGCTATTGTTCCCTATCAGCAGCCTATCATACAGCCGGTGAATCTGATGATTGGCCTGGTCAGGGTGGTCTATCGGTCGCCACTGCCACCTGTCATGGCTTGGAGGAGGACCTTTGAGACGATAATGGATGTTCTCAATCCTCTAGTGATTCCTAGGCCGCTCTTTCTTGTACCTAATGAGCCTTTGGTGCTTTCCAAGCGTAACTGGTCCATTGCATTCGACGACGTCAACTGGGTCTCCAAGATGATCTTTTTGGCTGACAGCATTTCTGTTCCCTCAATGTCGATCAGGCCTCGTCCTGTCGCCCGAGTTCTTTTCACTGATGCTATTGACACAGGTGTTAGTCATGTGGATTAAGTACTTGCTCCTGAGGAGCAGTTCTCCTTCTCTGCACAGTGTAACAGGAAGAAAAACCCACGGAAGAAGGTGACTCCTATTGTGGACTCTGCAGTTCGTAGGTGCACCCATAGCTCTGTCAAGCGGGATGGCTTCAAGCCAATTTTGCAGGAACTACCCCTACCAATGCCCAAGAACAGGAAGCCACGATAGAAGCCAATCGTGGAGCCACACGAAACCCAAAAGGAGGATGACCCAGCCGGCGACGACCAAGAACCTGAGGAGATCCCACTTGCTACACCTATCAGAGTGATCCAAACTGTTGGTCAGAGTTTGGGTATTGCTCCAGAAAAGCTGACGGTGGAGCTTCTTATGGAAGATCCGACTGCATCCTCCAAGAATGATAAGGATGATTAGGACGAACGCCTTTATTTGGCTCTGGGGGTTTCTCTTGATGACCATCAAAGATCTTACTTTATGTTTTAAACTCTTTTGTGTCTGCTGTTATTTTGGTTGTCCTGTAATGGTAACTTCAAAACTTCCTTCGTGTCGATCGCTATGCAACTGCGCTTTCACTACGCTTATCTTAAGTTGTTATGGATAGATGATCTACTAGAAGTTGGCGTGTCCTCTGTTGGAACGTGCGAGGGCTTAACTCGGATGCGCATCAGAGAGCCGTCAAAAACAAAATTGATGAAAGTTTGGCCTCTGTTGTCTGTCTTCAGGAAACAAAAATGCAGCACATTGACCATAGATGCATTTGAAATTTTTGCTGCAAACGTTTTGATTGTTTTACATATTGCCCTTCGATTGGGGTCTCAGGTGGTCTAATTGTGCTTTGGAATTCTTCTTTTCTGAATGGAGTGTTACTGGACTCTCAACGTTTTCGCATGATCATTTCTTTCACATCAAAGCACAATAACGAGAAGTGGACGTTGGTTAATGTGTATGGACCCTGCCAGGGTGAAGCCAGAGACTTCTTTGTTAGTTGGTTATACAACCTGAATATACCAGTTGATGAAAACTGGTTATGGGTTGGGGATTTCAATTTATCAGATCCACTGCAAACAGAAATCTCCCTAGGGAAGATGTTAATGATATTTTTATTTTCAATGAAATCATTGGCCATCTTGGCCTTCTTGAGCTACCTCTTAAAGGAAGATCATTTACATGGTCTAACACGAAAGATAACGCCCTCCTGGAACAATTGGATTGGTTTTTTACCTCTGCTAATTGGATTTCTTGTTACCCACTGACACAGGTGTTGCCTTTGGCCAAAACTGCATCAGATCATGTGCCCTGTGTGGTGACCATTAACACCACCATCCCCAAGAGCAATCTCTTCCGTTTTGAAAACTATTGGGTTGAGCTTAATGGATTCCTGGAGGGTGTGGAGAGCTCTTGGAAGGTCCCCTCCAGGAAAGGCCATATAACTGCAATCATCATGGATAAGTTTAAATCTTTGAGACAGGCTCTCAGGAGATGGCAGACAGGTTTATCCAGGATCAAAATTCTAATAGATAAATGCAATCAGGTGGTTTTGCTGCTAGATAATCTTGAGGAGTTGAGACCTCTTTTTATGCCTGAGGCAAATTTCAGGGTGATTGTGAAACTGCACTTAGAACACCTGCTTCATTTACAGTTGTTATACTGGAAGAAAGGGGCCACCATCAGAAAAATTAAAGTGGGGGAGGAGAATTTTCGTCGTTTTCTCACGACAGATGCCATGGGGTGGCTCATCGAGAGTGGTTGGGGCCGAAGGACGCCGACGGGCTCCGGAAGCGGGATTAGGCACAAGCGGTGAGGGACACACGATGTACCCAGGTTCAGGGCCCTCCGTGGGAGGTAATACCCCTAGTCCTGCCGGTCTGGTTGATTAACCAAGGGGGGCTACAATGGTGCTCCTTGAGCTGTGCGGGTAGAGGAAGAAGAAGGGGCTAGCTCCCCTTTTCAGCCTCTCTACGTGTGTGTGGGTGTGTGTTCTGGAAGCGGTCCCCCTTGCATGGGGGAGCTCCGGGGGGTTTTATAGGCCAACCCCCCGGAATACAATACGAGTAGAAGGCTCCGGGGGGGCCCATCTGGCGGTCTGTCTAGCCGGCCGTGGGGCCCCCGGCTAAGGGGTCTCGTCGCTGGTAGGGCCCGCCAGCTGCGGGGTCCCGTCGGGAGCCGGAGGGGACCCGCCTGGTGGGCCCCTGTGCCCGTCCCGTCGTTGCACGGGCCGTCCTTTGGGGCGTCGTCTTGCGGCAGCCGGGCGCGGTCAGCGGTACGGCCGGCCGCGCTGTAGCCACGCCGGACATGTAATGGAGTGGTTGAGGGCAGGCCGGCACTGTGCCGTTCGCCAGGTCACAGTCGGCCAGGCTCAGAGGCACTGTCGCCTCACTGTGGCCATGCGGGCGCTGACCCCCGATGCGACGGGGGCCTCTGTAGCCACGCGTGCTCTGACGGTAGTACCTGCAGCACCGCTGGCTAGGGGGCTAGGTGTCTCCGCCCCTAGCCGGCTGGTTGGAGTAGTCGACCACACGGCCCCTAGCCAGACGATTGGTGGAGCCGGCCACGCGGGGAGGCAGCTCGCCCTGCGGTCGTTTTGAAAAGTTGGAGGCAGTCGACTGAGGTGACCCCGGGGTTATCCCCCCGTCAGTCGTCCACGAAGTAGGGGAGGCCCGCCGGTGAACGGAGGCGGACCTCGCCGGCTTGAGTCTTGTCATGTATTACGCACGGTCAAGGCGCTAGAGGAGGCGGGAGCGCGGCGGCCGGCTCCGTAGCCGGCCGACGCTTCGCGGGACGCCTCGAGTGCCCCGTCGGGCAGAAGAGGCGCGCCACGTGGGGGGCGCAGTGGTCCATGACCTGACAGGCCACGCGGAGGACAAGACTGGGCCGTGGGGCGGGGCCCACTTCGGCCACGGCCTCGGCCCGTGTGAACAGATCCTCTACGGCCCGGGCCACCGGTTGGCGTTCCCGGGGCACGTTAATGCCTCTCCCGCGTGCGGCGGAAGTAGTGGGGGTCGTGCGCGACGGATCCGCTCCCCACTACCTTAACGTGGGGGTTTAAATGGGGGGGGGAAGAGGAGCGGAACGGCACACTCGTTTCCTCTGCACCAGCGCCTCTTCGTCGTCGCCTCTCCCCTCCCCGCTCCGAAAGAGAGAGAGAGAGACAAACCGCGCGCTTGCCGCGCCGCTGTTCACCGCCGCCGGAAGCCGCATCGAGATCGGATATTTGCGCCCCACCGCCGCGGCCACGAGACCCTTGAGGGTGATGGCGAGCAAAGGGGCGTGGGACGGCAGCGACATCGATGAGCATTTCATCGAGCACCTCCGCCACCGCCGCAAGTTGCCGTCGGCGGAGCACCTGGAGGCGCGCATCGCCGAGGCAGAGAACGCGCCGACCCAGAGGGAGGGTGAGGCGGTGGTTTTCGCCGAGCACTTCCTCCGCGGGCTCGGCCTGCCGGCGAGCACGTTCTTCCGGCGATTCCTCAGGTATTTCGGGCTGCATCCGCACCATTTGGCCGCCAACGCCGTCCTGCAGCTGGCGGCGTTCGTCTCCCTCTGTGAAGGCTTCCTAGGGGTGGAGCCACGCCTGGACCTCTGGTGCCGGCTCTTCTACCTCAAGCGCCAGACGGTCAAGGACCCGGCAACCAGCCAGAAGGTCATGACTGCCTGCGGAGCCGCCCAGATCCACTTCCGAGCCGGAGCCGTGTTCCCGCAACTCCCCTTGCAGGATTCAGTGAAGAACTGGCAGAAAGGGTTCTTCTACGTGAAGAATGTGAAGCTGGAGGAGGACTACATCAACGTCCCCGCCTTCGTCAACCAGCCACCAGTCGCAATGCGGAACTACAGGACGTGTCCGGCCGTCGCGCCCGAGATGGTGAACCGCCTCTGCGAGCGGCTGGCGGTGATTAACCGGCGGAGGGGCTGTTGGCCGTGGACGTCCTGGCTACGATGGTGGCGCGCCGGGTGCAGCCTCTGCAGCGCCGACCGTACCTCATCTGCCAGATGGGAGGGTGGCACGACCATTGCCGACTCTCCACCAAGGAGCTGAAGGCGGTGCAGGTGGCGAGGAGGGTGAACGCCATCTCAGCCGCCAAGATGAACGAGGGTGGATGGCGATGGGGGAAGGCCCCGAACAGCCGGGACCGTCCGGCTCCGCAGGTACGAGCCATCCCCCACCCTTTTTGTTGTTGAAAACGGCTTCCCCCCACGGCCTGATGGCGGGGGGCTCCTCGTGTATGCAGGTTTTCCCACTGTTGCAAAACTATCGCGTGCCGGCTGCCGACGTGGAGAAGTCGGACCCGGAGGAGGTCGAGGACGCCGACAACGTGGAGCCGGCCGTGTCGGAGCCGGTCGGTGCACCCGGCGACGACGGGACGGAGATGGAGGCGGCTGAGTCGGCTGGTGAGTTCCTTCCCCAAACACCTTTGCGGGACTGTACCGACGACGACGCTGAAACGAAAAAGGTGCACAATGCAGCGGCTCCAGAGGACCCCGAAGCCTCGGGGGATCACACCACGGCGCCGAGGAGGCGCGTTTGCCGCGCCGACCGCACGCCCAGCCGGGACGACGCGGTCCCCGGTGGCAGAGGGAAGCAGCCGGCCAGCCCAAGGCCGGCTCCCAAACGAGCGGCCACCGGACAGCCGGGAGGCGGCCGTAGAGGCGGCGGGAAGAAACTGCGGGTCGCCCGGTCGGGCCCCACCAGGCGGGCGGTCCCTGTCACGATCGGGTAAGTCCATTTTAAATACTTGCTTGTTTCTTGGTCGAACTCCCTTCCTTATCTTGCCCATCCAGGGAGCCGCATGCCCTTGGGAGAACCGTGGCTACCGAGACAGGGGGGACAACGCCGCCGCCCACCGCCGAGGATAGGGAGCGCGCGGCATGGCAGGACCTCGAGGCGGCCGAGCGGGAGCTGCGCGAGGAGGAACGTCGCCCGTGGGAGGAGGCGGCGCGGACGCGGACGTCGGGTCGGGCCAGCGCGGAGCCAACCGGCCAGTCGTGGGAGCCTTTTCCCCTTGGCCGGGAGAGGAGACCCAAGGACAGGCACGACCCCGGGCGGCGGGCGGAGGCGGACGCGCGGGTCGAGGAGGAGGTGGACGCGACCGCGAGTGCGGCAGACGCCGCCGAAGGGGCGGAGCTGGGCAACAACACGGCCCCGTCGGGGGCGGAGGACGTGCCGCGAGGGGCGGAGGAGCCCCCAGAGGTCGTTGTCCTGGACGCGGAGGTCCCGGCTTCGGAGGCCCCGGCTCCGGAGGCGAGCCGGACCAGCGCTGCCAGAGGCGGAGAGCCGGTCAGCGAGACGGCGGCACCCGGAAGAGCGGACGCCCCGGGCTTGTCAACAGTGGCACCAGGAACGGTAGCGCCGGAAGGGGCAGGCCCCCTGGTGAACATGGCGAAGGGCGCGTCCGGGCCCGCTGATGTGGGTCTGCCGCAGGAAACCCGGGCCACGGCCGGAGGCGGGGCCATCAACGACGCGCCGAGCGCCCTTGGGGCTGCAGTGGTTGCCGTCGTCGAGGAGTTTGCCGCCTGCCGCGCCCAGGTGGCGCAAGAGGCCCGGGCCGCCAGCGATCGGCTGGTCCACCTCGAGCAATCCGTCTCCGTCGCGGTAACGGCTCGAAGCCTCGTACTTTGTTTTGATTTTTTCCAGTGGGGGCGCGCCAGCGCACCCACTGGGTGTAGCCCCCAAGACTCGGGCCGGCTCGGGACGTAGGCGGGTCGAGTCTAATGGCATCTTTGTTTGTGTTCTTTGTAGGCCGCGCACGACCGCCGGGTAGCCGCGTACAACACGCTGCTAGGCTTGTACCGCGGGGCCGAAAATCGGCTGGCCGTCATGTCCGCGGATCTGCAAGGTATGGAACCTCGCGAACTTCCAGTGGGAGCGCGCGAGCGCACCCACTGGGTGTAGCCCCCGGGATTCAGGCCGGTTGCTCCGGAGGCGGGCTGAATCCTTTTCTTCATTTGCTTTCTGACAGCGGCATCCTCGTCCCGAGCAGCCACCCACGCCAAGATGGTCAGCCTCCGATGCCAGGTGGTGCGGCTTGGCGAACAGCGGGACCTCCTGACCGCGGAGCACGACCAGCTCCGCCAGGAGGCGGATCAAGCGAAGGCGGAGATGGAGGAGCGCGAGGCGGCTCACCGCCAGGAGTTGGAGGAGTGGGAGGCGGCTTTCCAACGACGGTTGGAGGAGCGGGATGCGGTACATCGCAAGGAGCTAGAGGCAAAGGATGCCTCGCTGGCGAAGGCGGCCAGGGAGGAGCAGGCGGCCCGCGTCGAGTACGAGCGCCGGCTCCAGGAGTGGTCGGCCAGGGATGCCAAGCACCAGGAGGAGGTGCTAGAAGGGGACCGGCTCCTGGCCGGTAGGTTTTGGTTGTCTTATTTGTCTTTGCGCGTTGGATTGGGGCCGCCGTTTTCTTCGTCTTACATCATGCGTTCCTTTCTCCCCCAGCGACTTTCCCGGGCACATAGGCGGTTGCGGAAGCGGCCGTGGAGGCCCACCGCGAGGCTCAACGGGCGCTTGGAGCTCATGCTGGGGAGCTTGGCGCCTGGACCGTGGAAGAGGTGGGGATCGCTGGCAGGGTGCGTCTGGACGAAGTGGTCCGAGCCCTGAAGCGGCTCCAGGCCGCCGGCTTAGAGCTGGTCAGCACCCTCTGGCCGGACGCGGTGGATCCGGTATCCATGAGCTGGCTGTCTAGGTGGCTGGAGGCCGGGTCCGCGTGGGTGAACGCCTGGAGGTCTTCCGCGGCGCTCGCCGGGGCGGACATGGCGCTTCGGGTTGCGAGGTCATGGTACCCCGAGCTAGATTTTGGGCTGCTTGCAGCCCAACGCGCCGGCACAGATGCTGAGCTGGAGGTGGTCGCCGACGTGCTGGCCGCGCGGGCCAGCGACCTCGCGTCCTTTGCCCCTTGGGACGAATATGTCCCGGAGCGGACGACAGACGGCGAGGTGGTACCGGAGGACCGGTTCGGGCTCGCCATCGACGACCCGAAGGGCAGCGCCGGGGAGACGGACGACGAAGCCGCCGAGTCCAGCACCGACGACTACGCCGACTCAGAGCTGGCTCGCGACCTTTACCCGGAGGGCGGTGCGGAGCCCGCCGTGACCAAGGACGGAGGAGAAGATGGCGCTGCCGCTATTTAGGACCTTTCTTTCCTGTATTTTGTTAAACTGCCGTTCCACCCACTGGGGGTGTAGATGTAATGAACTGGGGGCCGCGGGCCGTTTTGTATATAAATTTGTGCTTTCGGTTGCAAAAGTGTTTTATGCGTGCCGACTGGACCTTAGCCTTTTTGCCCTTTTTGGCTCTGTCTACCCAAAACCTTGTCCCTTTTGGCATTGGCCCCTCCAGCCGGACAGCCGGGAGCCAATTTGTAGCTGGGACGGGGCGTCCGCCTCAGGGGAGCCGGTCGTGAGTTTGAGAGCCGCGAGGGTGTTTTGGCTAAGGTAAATGGCAGAGGCTAAAAAAGGTTCCGGCTAGCCCTAGCCGGCGACCCCGTATGACCGTTTTCGTGTGTGCCAAGTTTACCGTCCCGAGAACCGACCAGCCGGACAGCTGGGAGCCGGTCTGTAGCTGGGTGGGGTGGTAGGGTGTTTTCCTTAGTCCACATTACTTGACCGGCTTCGGGGAGCGACGTCAAGGCTAGCCGGCGAGCCCCCGAGACCGCGGAACCGGATCCGGGAACTGGTGAGTGAGGCGAACAGCTTTGGAAGGAAACGAAAGAGGCGTGTCCCAAGAGCTGGCTTGGGGCACCAATTGCATTCATAAGCCCAAAAGGGGACATACATACACGGGTCCTTAGACGTAAAACGGTCGGAGGAGCGCCGCATTCCACGGGCGCTCCGTCTCCTTGCCGGAGGCGTCTCTCTTGCGCTTCTGCGGCTTCTGCGCGTCTATTAGATAGTACGCGTTGTTGTGCAGCGCCTTGCTGATGCTGAACGGGCCCTCCCATGGGGAGGACAGTTTGTGCTGGCCGGCGGTTTGCTGGATCCGCCTGAGCACCAGGTCCCCCTCGCGGAAGGAGAGGGGCCGGATGCGCTTACTGTGTTAGTGCCGGAGCTTCTGCTGATAGATAGCCGTCCGGCACAGCGCTAGTTCGCAAGCCTCCTCGAGAAGGTCGACGCCATCCTCCCTTTCCTCCTTTGCGTCCGTCTCCGTGTACAGGGCGACTCGAGGCGAGTCGAACTCGATGTCCGTGGGGATGACCGCCTCGGACCCGTACACGAGGAAGAAAGGCGTGAAGCCGGTTGATCGGTTGGGCATGGTCCTCAGGATCCACAAGATGGCCGACAGTTCCTCGATCCAGCAGCCGGCTGAGCGGACAAGCGGTGCCACGAGCCGGGGCTTGATGCCGGCCAGGATTAAGCCGTTAGCCCTTTCGGCCTGACCATTCGACTGCGGGTGGGCAACCGAGGCCAGGTCGAGCCGGATGCCTTGTTTGGCGCAGAAACGTGCTAGCGCGCCCTTGGTGAACTTGGTGCCATTGTCGGTGATGATGTTGTGCGGGACACCATAGCGTACTGTTATGTCTTCGATGAATCGGACGGCGGTGGGGCCGTCCAACTTCTTGATGGGTCTGGCCTCGATCCACTTGGTGAACTTGTCGACGGCTACCAGCAAATGCGTCATGCCGCCTCGAGCGGTCTTGAATGGCCCCACCATGTCGAGCCCCCAGATGGCAATGGGCCACGACAGCGGGATGGTCTTGAGCGCCGCAACTGGTAGGTGGCTTTGCGCGCGGAAGCGCTTGCACCCCTCGCATCTGTCGACGAGCTGCGTCGCCTCCTCTAGTGCAGTCGGCCAGTAGAAGCCATGGCGGAACGCCTTGGCCACCAGGGTCCTCGAGGCGGCGTGGAGCCCGCACTCGCCATGGTGGATGTCTTGAAGGATCTCCTAGCCCTTCTCGGACTCGACGCAGCGTTGGGACACGCCGGTTGTGCTGCGGTGGACCAGCTCATGGTTGATGATGCTGTAGGCAGGGGCACGGCGCTGGATCTACCGTGTCTTGTCCTCATCAGGGGGGAGCTCACCGCGCAAGAGGAAAGCCAAGATTGGCTAGGCCCACGATGGAGCGGACACCGAGGCCGGCTCAGGCATGGGCTGGAGATTCTGGGCAGTCGGAGCCCCCGGGTCAGTTGACGGAGCCCCCGGGACCGGTTTGCCAGTCCCCGGGTCCGGCTGGTCGACAGGCATCATGACGGCCGCGGGCTCGTGTCACGCCCAAGATGCGATCCTATCCTTATTTTGGCACGAGGGCCTCGACAGGGATAGAAGCGCATCTCGTCGTTTCGCAAGAATGGATATCATTACAAGTACATGTAAGAAGAGATGAGTATATGGAATTGGCTTACACTCGCCACAAGCTACATCAATATCACATCAATACAACAACTTATACAAACATCATACAGAAGAGCAGGGTCCGACTACGGACGGAAACAAACGATAAAATGACACCCATCCTTGCTATCCCAGGCTGCCGCCTGGATACCATCCTAGATCGATGAAGAAGAACTCCAATCAAACAAACATCGCGCTCACGTCAAAGCATCGCATTACCTGTACCTGCAACTGTTGTTGTAGTAATCTGTGAGCCACAGGGACTCAGCAATCTCATTTCCAAGGGTATCAAGACTATTAAAGCTTAATGGGTGAGGTATGGTTGAGTGGTGAGGCTGCAGCAAGCGACTAAGCATTTATTTGAGTGGCTAACTTACGAGTACAAGAAATAAGGGGGATGATTGTCGAATAAACGGTCATGAACTAGCAATGATCTCTAAGAGATCCTGAACACCTACTTACGATCAAACATAACCCCACCGTGTTCTCTCTCGGATAAGGACTCACGAGAAGAGACAGTCACGGTTACGCACACGGTTCGTGTATTTTATTTGAGTTTACTTCATGTTTGCTATGACCGGGTGTTAAACAAAGTTTCCAAGTTGCCACGTAACCGCGGGCACGGCTTTCCGAAAGATTTAACCCTGTAGGGGTGCTCCAACTCATCCATCACAAACTAACCACATGCAGCGGGAATAACCTCGACCACGAATCTCGTGATCTTCCTAGGCAATTCCATTGGAAAAACGCAACCTCGAGATAGCCCGAAGTATTTTCGGAATTCCTCGCACAAGACGTTCGAGAAAGGTAAAACAAGTCCAGCAAGGCCTCCTGACGTGTCGACGATCCCGATAGGAGCCGCGTATCTCGTTCTCAGGACACGACGGATAAGCACAGCGTACAGTGGCCTGATAGACATCTCCCGGGTTTCCCCGGGTTGGACCCGCACACGGATCTGTTTTGGACCAGCACCAGCAGCACTGGCCCCCCTGTATTAGGTTGAATATCGAATCTCGGGTAGCGCTAACTCCCTATGCGTCAAATTAATTATCAGTATTATTATGTTGGGCAAAATGTAGTACCAATGTTGGGCCTTGCCAGACAAGTTTTATCCTAAAACGAAAATCAAGGGGGTCCCCATAACAACCCCGAGCATGTTAGGAGCGCTCAATTATGGAACATAACACCGGTACACAAGTAACTAGGGCGGCAAGAGTGGAACAAAACACCGAGCAAAAGGCCAAGCCTTCCACCCTTTACCAAGTATATAAGTGCATTAAATTAAATAGCAATAATATTCTGATAGCTGGAAACAATTGCACCTGCAACTAGCAATGCTATATGAAGGGCTGAGCAAGCGGTAACATAGCCAAACAATGTTTTGCTGGGATGTGGAGGGGTTAGAGGCTTTTCGTGGCAATTTGGGAGGCTAGTCAACAAGTGGTAGGTAGCGAGACAGCGATAGAAATGAGATAACTAGCATGGCAATGATAGTAATGGTATCCAGGGAAATGATCATCTTGCCTGAGATCCCGCTTGGAAGAAGAACGAATCCATGAAGAAGACGAGCCAATGTAGTCGAACGAATCCTCACACTCTGAACGCTTTCGGAACTCTATCGAGAAGAAACAATCCGGAACAACAGTCAACACACGAGAACACCACAACAAATGTATGACATGATGCACTTCAAACATGATGCATGTTATGCATGACAAGGCAAGCACAACAATCAACATCCACACATTAAGTGAAGCTCAATATGCAACGAGTTGCATATTGATGAACTCCACACGACAATATTAAACGTTGTTAAACATGGCAAGTGGTGAAGCATAAGTAAACTAGACATCTAGGCATATTAAATTAGGCCGGAAACAACATATAGCATCTCCGAAACGACACCATATGTTAATTTCGAAATTGGTCCAGATCTGAACTAATCATGTTTTATATTTATTAAACAGGGAAATAAAGTTTACAATGAGATTCTACTCGTCATTCTAGTCGATTTACATATATAGAACGTTTGAAATGGAGCCATGGTCTAAAAGTTATGACCTTCACAAGATGCATATGTCATGAATGCAAAATGCATGGAAAAGACAATCACAACCACTTCAAATCATGAATGCAGGAGGTTATTATGAAACTACATGAAATTCTAGTCAAGTTACATATGCAACATGTTCAAAACGGAGCTACGGTTCAACAATAACAAGCAACACAAGTTTTAGTGCAAATCTGTCCGAAATAGCAAGATAACGTTTTGCGCACATGAAAGCAACAAGCTACAAGATTCTAAAATGCACAAACTAAGCATGGGGCAGTAGCCTATAACACACACATCATTTCAACTTCACATATCATACTCAAAAGAGGCATGGATCACATGGTAGGAAGCTCACAACATGGCAACAAAATATAGCAGATTAGGACTTGGTGAAAATAACAGGTTTTAGCATAGCAGATTTTCACGGAGGCATCTTGGCAGCAGTAAAACTATATGCTACAGGTCACATATTGGCATGAAACTTAACAGCATGGTAGTAGACATGATGCAGTACAAATCATACCATGGAGGCAACATCAAATTATGCTCAGATTCATGGCAAACATAAACACAACATGGCATCATGAAGAAAACAGATTCTCAGACTTAGTGAAAATTAGAGTAGACATGTGCAGCAGTTTTTAACAGATTGACATATTGGATAGCAGAATTAATTATGATGTAAAACCTATTCATGCAAACTATTGGCACAACATGATAGAGCATAACATGCTTAACAATACATCTCATTGTGGCAACACCAAAAGAGCTATAGATCAATAGCAAACCACATGGCAAGACAACAACAAAATAACACAGATTTCAGACTTGGAAATATTTTGGACCCTCAAAACATCAGATTTTTATAGCATGTTGGCTACAAGAAAACAACACCTAAACATGCATTTCTATAGCAACCAAAAATACCAGGGCCTAGCACACATGTCCAAGGGCATATCACATGTTTGCAACTATTCCAAAATATGCACGGATTAAATCACACAAAAATGGACAAAAGGGCATCATGGCAAAAATGACATGCACTCAAACTTCCTCCAATGACAAAACTAAATGCACAGTTAAATTCTATGGATTTTTCTACCCCGAAAACATATATAATATGCATAGGTTCATGTAGGAAAATAAGTCACAATTAATTAGGCAAGTTAATGGTATAAACACTTTTAGCAACTATAAATGCAAGTTAAATGCAAATATTACAATGAACCAGTTGTCATGCATGAAAATGCGAGTCCATTATTATGAACATTTTTAATATATTGTTGGATTAATTCCAATGCATGGTTAAATAAATATGACAATGCAAATTAATGGCAATTATGCAAAATGATGCAAAACAGCGAGCTTAGGTATTTTATCATGGATGAAAATGGCATATTATGAATCTACACAAAATTCTACCCATTTTACATATATAAAACATTTTAATCCGGCACACGGTTAATTAATTATGGACATCTTAAAAACATGAGTTTGCTGCAATTTTAAAAAAACGTCAATGGGCCAATTCACGCACAGGTCGAAATAGTCAGTGGGCGCAGGTTAGTTATACAGTGCTCGGGCGAGGTTTAGCGGGCGGCTCACCTAGCTGACTTGGGCCGGTCGATGGAGGGGAGGGACTGGGCCGGCTGGGCCTGGGGGCGGCCAGCCCACGCGACGCACGTGCGAGGCGGCTCGGGAGGCATCGTCCTCCCCGTGCCCGAGCACAGGGAGGTGACTGCGGCGGCTTCGCCGGCGATGGGGGATGGCAATGAGGCGACGGCGAGGCCTAGCGAGGCCGGGAACGGATGGATCCGGAGGTGGGGGTTCCAGATCCGGCGAGGCACGGGGGACCGACGGCGGCGGAGCTCCACCTCGAACTCCATGGCGGCCTGCGGGGCAGATGAGGCGGAAGTTGCGGCCTGAGGGCCAACAAGGGACGGCGACGGGGCCTGGCCTGGTCCGGCGGTGGCGGAACCCTCCGGCGGCAAGGGTGGCTGGGGGCTGCGTGGCAGCTTCTGGTTGGCCGGCGGGGACAGCTGGCACCGCGGGATTGGTGGGGCTGACGGCGCGGCGGCTGGCTGGCGGCGGCGGCGGCTTGCCAAGTGGCGGGAGCGGGCTGGGGAGGCATGGAATGCGAGGTGGGAGGTAGGGGAAGGCCAAATTAGGCAGGGGAGGCTGCTATTTATAGCAGTTTTGCATAGGGTTTAGGTCTAGGGGTGGTTCTCGACCCTCCGATCGCGATCGGACGGTCCGGTCGGAGGGGTAGGTGTCAGGTGGGCTAGTGGGATGTGGAGAGGGGTTGTGGGCTGAGGAGAGAGGGAAATTGCGGCCCATGACACGAGTTTTGGAAATCCGAAAACGTCCACTAAATAACCGAAGACTGTGCCGCTACGGTCGACCGTTCGGGTATTAAACGACCTCCGATTGCGACGAAATTTGGCAGGCGGTCTACCTACAATATAACAAGACCGCATGCCAGCTTTTGACCCAATCCGAGAATATTTTACGCGCACTTTTAAAAACAATTTTTAAACGATGCCGCGGGCGCGTGCGTGTGTGGTTGGTCTCGAACGGTCGACGACATGAACGGAGAGAACCGACGACTACGAACGGATGCAAGTTTTCGAAAACGAGTGACGATGCTATGCCAATGATGCAAATGATGCGATGATGAATGCGACAACCAAACGAAACACACGATGACAGCGGTATAAAAGGGGAATCTTCTGGAGCGTCGGTCCCGGACTGTTACAACTCTCCTCCACTTACAAGAGATCTCGACCCGAGATCTTAGAATGAGAAGGGGAAGAGGAAGAGAATGGAGAGGTAAAACTTAGTTGCTTCATTGACAAACGAGTGTAACCAACGGAACCTGAAGGTTGCAAAGAGATGAAGAATGATATGAGAAACAAGGAAGAATTCAAAAGTAATTTGGGCAGCACTTCGGTAGAAAAAGGAGGCAAAGTTGATAATATGGAAGGAACTTGAAAAGAAGACACAACACTCCGGTTAAATGGATAAGCAAAGGAAAGAACATGATCTTTGATAAAACGAAAAGATGGATGAAATATAGCAACATCACAATGCCTCCGGAACAAAAGAAAAATACAACTTCTAACACAATTGAATAGAAAAGCATCCTAACAAAAGAGATTGAACGGAGTTGTTGAAAAATCAACAACGAAAAGAGAAAACTTGTTGTGGGCTTATGGAAAACATCCCAACATAATGAGGTGACAACCGGCCACTAAACCAGACAATTGATTGATTGGGAGCAAAAGATATGCAAAACTTCTTTCACCAAGAGGAGGAGAAAACTTGGATCATGATAAGCACCACGATAGCAACAATCCTTAGGAAAGACTTTAGGTGAAATCCAATCCAAAATAACTCCGAGAAAGAAAGATGGGTTTAAATATTTCATTCTTGACAATTCCCTTGAAGACTCCTCATGACTCAAGAATGTTATACCACCATCTCGAAGATAAGGAAGAAAGAATTGCACTTGGGAATGCAAGATGAAATACTTGAGGACCTCCAACAAAATCTTGAAGAACACTTGAAAACGTAAGAAATCTTGATGAAGCACCATGAAGAACTTCTTGGAGAACACTAGAACGAAAGGACGATAGAAAAGAATTGAAGGTTGAAAGAATAGATTATGACCTCCAAGATTAGATGAAGCTTCATGACGAGATACTTGAGAAAACTAGGAACTACGGAAAGAGAGATGAACAACTTAGCATCGAGAATTTGATATCATGAACAACTCCGGAAGAAGGATTGAAATCCCCTTGATGAAACAAGAATAAGAATTATGTTATGCTTATCCTTCATCAAGTTAAATTGATGACAAGCAACGGATTTGGCATATGACTTATTCTTCTTGCAAAAGATTGAAGAGGGATGAAACAAACTTGAAGACGACTTGAACGAAACACCGGTAAGAATTCACAAACGAATGAGGATACCAAGAATGAATGAAAAACATGAGAAGGAAGAGATCACGATACACCTAGCAGAAAACTTGAACTGAGCACCGGAATAATTGAGATACGAACGAAGAGACGACAATTGAGAAGAATTGGAGAACGAAAGCTGAAAGCTGAGAACGAATAAATCTTCTGAAATGATGGCCTTCGGAGGATCGAGAAATGACAATAACTCTGAAATGCTCCGGATAGATATGGAAAGAATTACCCATGATCGAAAACAATTTGGGAGGATAGCACGAAGCTGAGATGACAAATCTTCGAAAGGACGGTGAAAGATTTAAGAGAAACTCTACTTCGGTCTTCAACTCTAAGAATGATGACGAGAAACTCCACCAAGAACTACTGAGAACTCCGGGACCAATGAATAAGGAAAGGTTGAGCCAACGATGAAATAATTTGAAGCGATCTTGGAAAAGGAATATGACTGATGAAATTCATTCTTACGACATATTAAGAGAATTTGAGGACATCTCCGGAAAAGATTAGAAGAGCCAGGTAAGATCCTGGGGAAAAACCTGCGGGATATGGGCCCACTCAAAGAAAACACCGTTGAAACGATTGCTTAGAAGGAGATATTGCACCGGAAGCTTGAATTGAATCCATCGAAAAAGAAAACAAGGATGAAGACTAAGAAATGATGAACTACTAACTTGAAGCTCCTGAGAATTTCCGCAATGAATCACCGGATACAATACGGAAGGAAAGAGAGCGGAGCATCACATGAATAGAAAGGCACTTGGATGATCATTTAATCGTTGAAGAAAAGGGCGGGAGGGTGGGGAAAACCAAAGACAACTTAGGACGGATGAAAAGAACTCCGGGAAGAAATAAGAGAATTGATCTTGCAAATATTAGAGATGAATGAATTACCTTGAAGAGAAGCACATCGCTTAGGAAAGAGATTTGACATGACAACTTGATTGAGCAAAAGAATTAGCATTCCCACAGAAATATGAGAACACATCTTAGGAAAGATATGAAATCACCACTTGACATCGAAGCAACTTGAATTTACCATATTCCAACAAAACAAAGGATGAGGCTTGCAAATTAAGCCGGAAACAGATATATGACAGAGATTTCGCTCGATATTTTCGTGGTAACGCTCACACGGGCTCGATCTTACAGTAGACATCATGTACAAGGCAGTGCACACGACATACGATGCGTCCCCGAGTCATAGCAAGCTACAAGGACTCTTTAAGACACAACGAGAACCGCTGTAAGAAAGACCGTCAACAAGCGAACCACTCGATGTCGAACCCCAACTTCACATCATCATCTGTGGAAGATAATCCTAGGTAACTACTTGAATTCCCACCTAAGAACTCCCAAAATCTCGGTTATGCAATCGGGTACACGGATACACGGAGTTTTTACATGATCACTCAACTCCTAGCAGTAATACTACTCTCCAGTGTATCACATCCCTCAACACACAACCAAAGGTCTCAGAAACTCATCTATCTCAGATCCTCGTAATCACAATGATACTAAAGATGGCAGTACATGTGATCCCGCTCCCCAGTACTGGGTGCCGCCACACTCTTCGCACCATGAATAGTATTGAAGCAATTTCGAACATCCGCGTTCTTAAGTACTAAGGAAACTGAACGATAACGATGTGTCAAGAATCCCTTGGAGCTCAACTCCCCGGAAGAAATCAAGTCAGACAGGAGGCACCAAGACAGAACTCCATCACATCGGCATCATATAGTCTCCAAAATACCCGCGTGATCCTAAAAAAAATTTGAGCGAGAAGAGGAGTAGCATGAAAATTCCTAAGTCGAATACCTCACCAGAGTATAGAAGAGGAGTAAAAGAATCCTACTCTCCGATATAACTAGACTCAAAATAGTTTTTACTAGACTCGACTCGGCCAAGTTCGATCAATCAAGGGGGCTCCTAGGTCGGAACCTGGCTCTGATACCAACTTGTCACGCCCAAGATGCGATCCTATCCTTATTTTGGCACGAGGGCCTCGACAGGGATAGAAGCGCATCTCGTCGTTTCGCAAGAATGGATATCATTACAAGTACATGTAAGAAGAGATGAGTATATGGAATTGGCTTACACTCGCCACAAGCTACATCAATATCACATCAATACAACAACTTATACAAACATCATACAGACGAGCAGGGTCCGACTACGTACGAAAACAAACGATAAAATGACACCTATCCTTGCTATCCCAGGCGACCGCCTGGAACCCATCCTAGATCGATGAAGAAGAAGAAGAACTCCAATCAAACAAACATCGCGCTCACGTCAAAGCATCGCATTACCTGTACCTGCAACTGTTGTTGTAGTAATCTGTGAGTCACAGGGACTCAGCAATCTCATTTCCAAGGGTATCAAGACTACTAAAGCTTAATGGGTGAGGTATGGTTGAGTGGTGAGGCTACCGCAAGCGACTAAGCATTTATTTGAGTGGCTAACTTACGAGTACAAGAAATAAGGGGGATGATTGTCGAATAAACGGTCGTGAACTAGCAATGATCTCTAAGAGATCCTGAACACCTACTTATGATCAAACATAACCCCACCGTGTTCTCTCTCGGATAAGGACTCACGAGAAGAGACAGTCACGGTTACGCACACGGTTCGTGTATTTTATTTGAGTTTACTTCAAGTTTGCTATGACCGGGTGTTAAACAAAGTTTCCAAGTTGCCACGTAACCGCGGGCACGGCTTTCCGAAAGATTGAACCCTGCAGGGGTGCTCCAACTCATCCATCACAAACTAACCACACGCAGCGGGAATAACCTCGACCACGAATATCGTGATCTTCCTAGGCAATTCCATTGGAAAACCGCAACCATATGATAGCCCAAACTATTTTCGGAATTCCTCACACAAGACGTTCGAGAAAGGTAAAACAAGTCCAGCAAGGCCTCCCGACGTGTCGACAATCCCGATAGGAGCCGCGTATTTCGTTCTCAGGACACGACGGATAAGCACAGCGTACAGTGGCCTGATGGACATCTCCCGGGTTGCCCCAGGTTGGCCCCGCACACGGCTTTGTTTTGGACCAGCACCAGCAGCACTGGCCCCCCTGTATTAGGTTGAATATCGAACCTCGGGTAGCGCTAACTCCCTATGCATCAAATTAATTATCAGTATTATTATGTTGGGCAAAATGTAGTACCAATGTTGGGCCTTGCCAGACAAGTTTTATCCTAAAACGAAAATCAAGGGGGTCCCCATAACAACCCCAAGCATGTTAGGAGCGCTCAATTATGGAACGTAACACCGGTACACAAGTAACTAGGGCGGCAAGAGTGGAACAAAACACCGAGCAAAAGGCCAAGCCTTCCACCCTTTACCAAGTATATAAGTGCATTAAATTAAATAGCAATAATATTGTGATAGCTGGAAACAATTGCACCTGCAACTAGCAATGCTATAAGAAGGGCTGAGCAAGCGGTAACATAGCCAAACACTGTTTTGCTGGGATGTGGAGGGGTTAGAGGCTTTTCGTGGCAATTTGGGAGGCTAGTCAACAAGTGGTAGGTAGCGAGACAGCGATAGAAACAAGACAACTAGCATGGCAATGATAGTAATGGTATCCAGGGAAATGATCATCTTGCCTGAGATCTCGCTTAGAAGAAGAACGAATCCATGAAGAAGACGAGCCAACGTAGTCGAACGAATCCTCACACTCCGAACGCTTTCGGAACTCTATCGAGAAGAAACAATCCGGAACAACAATCAACACACGAGAACACCACAACAAATGCATGACATGATGCACTTCAAATATGATGCATGTTATGCATGACATGGCAAGCACAACAATCAACTTCCACACATTAAGTGAAGCTCAATATGCAACGAGTTGCATATTGACGAACTCCACATTCGAATATTTAGTTCACTCTTGTTTAGGTACACGACAATATTAAACGTTGTTTAACATGGCAAGAGGTGAAGCATAAGTAAACTAGACATCTAGGCATATTAAATGAGGCCGGGAACAACATATAGCATCTCCGAAACGACGCCATATGTTAATTTCGAAATTGGTCCAGATCTGAACTAATCATTTTTTATATTTATTAAACAGGGAAATAAAGTGCACAATGAGATTCTACTCGTCATTCTAGTCGATTTACATATATAGAACGTTTGAAACGGAGCCGCGGTCTAAAAGTTATGACCTTCACAAGATGCATATGTCATGAATGCAAAATGCATGGAAAAGACAATCACAACCACTTCAAATCATGAATGCAGCAAGTTATTATGAAACTACATGAAATTCTAGTCAAGTTACATATGCAACATGTTCAAAACGGAGCTACGGTTCAACAATAACAAGCAACACAAGTTTTAGTGCAAATCTGTCCGAAACAGCAAGATAGTGTTTTGCGCACATAAAACAACAAGCTACAAGATTCTAAAATGCACAAAATAAGCATGGGGCAGTAGCCTATAACACACACATCATTTCAGCTTCACATATCATACTCAAAAGAGGCATGGATCACATGGTAGGAAGCTCACAACATGGCAACAAAATATAGCAGATTAGGACTTAGTGAAAATAACAGGTTTTAGCATAGCAGATTTTCACGGAGGCATCTTGGCAGCAGTAAAACTATATGCTACAGGTCACATATTGGCATGAAACTTAACAGCATGGTAGTATACATGATGCACTACAAATCATACCATGGAGGCAACATCAAATTATGCTCAGATTCATGGCAAACATCAACAGAACATGGCATCATGAAGAAAACAGATTCTCAGACTTTGTGAAAATTAGAGTAGACATGTGTAGCAGTTTTTAACAGATTGACATATTGGATAGCAGAATTAATAATGATGTAAAACCTATTCATGCAAACTATTGGCACAACATGATAGAGCATAACATGCTGAACAATACATCTCATTGTGGCAACACCAAAAGAGCTATAGATCAATAGCAAACCACATGGCAAGACAGCAACAAAATAACACAGATTTCAGACTTAGAAATATTTTGGACACTCAAAACATCAGATTTTTATAGCATGTTGGCAACAAGAAAACAACACCTAAACATGCATTTCTATAGCAACCAAAAATACAAGGGCCTAGCACACATGTCCAAGGGCATATCACATGTTTGCAACTATTCCAAAATATGCACGGATTAAATCACACAAAAATGGACAAAAGGGCATCATGGCAAAAATGACATGCACTCAATCTTCCTCCAATGACAAAACTAAATGCACAGTTAAATTCTATGGATTTTTCTACCCCGAAAACATATATAATATGCATAGGTTCATGTAGGAAAATAAGTCACAATTAATTAGGCAAGTTAATGGTATAAACCCTTTTAGCAACTATAAATGCAAGTTAAATGCAAATATTACAATGAACCAGTTGTCGTGCATGAAAATGCGATGCCATTAATATGAACATTTTTAATATATTGTTGGATTAATTCCAATGCATGGTTAAATAAATATGACAATGCAAATTAATGGCAATTATGCAAAATGATGCAAAACAGCGAGCTTAGGTATTTTATAATGGATGAAAATGGCATATTATGAATCTACACAAAATTCTACCCATTTTACATATATAAAATATTTTAATCCGGCACACGGTTAATTAATTATGGACATCTTAAAATCATGAGTTTGCTGCAATTTAAAAAAAACGTCAATGGGCCAACTCACGCACAGGACGAAACAGTCAGTGGGCGCAGGTTAGTTATACGGTGCTCGGGCGAGGTTTAGCGGGCGGCTCACCTAGCGGACTTGGGCCGGTCGATGGAGGGGGGGACTGGGCCGGCTGGGCCTGGCGGCCAGCCCACGCGACGCACGTGCGAGGCGGCTCGGGAGGCATCGTCCTCCCCGTGCCCGAGCATAGGGAGGTGACGGTGGCGGCTTCGCCAGCGATGGGGGATGGCGATGAGGCGACGACGAGGCCTAGCGAGGCCGGGAACGGACGAATCCGGAGGTGGGGGTTCCAAATCCGGCGAGACCCGGCGACGGCGAGGCACGGGGGACCGACGGCGGCGGAGCTCCACCTCGAACTCCATGGCGGCCTGCGGGGCAGATGAGGCGGCAGCTGCGGCCTGCGGCCAACACGGGACGGCGATGCGGCTTGGCCTGGTCCGGCGGTGGCGGAACCCTCTAACGGTGAGGGTGGCCTGCTCCGGCCGCGGCGGTCGCCGGTGGGTGGCGGCGCCGCGACGGCTCGGGCGCCCCCCGCTCGGGCGCACAGGAGGAGACAAGCGGCAGACAGGCGCGGGCTCGCTTGGGCTTGCGACGGCGGAGGCGGGCCCGAGCAGGCCTACGATGGGCTCGGGCGGGCCCGCGCGGTGGGAGGCTGGCTGGGGGCTGCGTGGCAGCCTCTGGTTGGCCGGCGGGGACAGCTGGCACCGCGGGATTGGTAGGGCTGACGGCGCGGCGGCTGGCTGGCGGCGGTGGCGGCTTGCCAAGTGGCGGGAGCGGGCTGGGGAGGCACGGAATGCGAGGTGGGAGGTAGGGGAAGGCCAAATTAGGCAGGGGAGGATGCTATTTATAGCAGTTTTGCCAAGGGTTTAGGTCTAGGGGTGGTTCTCGACCCTCCGATCGCGATCGGATGGTCCGGTCGGAGGGGTAGGTGTCAGGTGGGCTAATGGGCTGTGGAGAGGGGTTGTGGGCTGAGGAGAGAGGGAGATTGCGGCCCGTGACACGAGTTTTGGAAATCCGAAAACGTCCACTAAATAACCGATGACGGTGCCGCTACGGTCGACCGTTCGGGTATTAAATGACCTCCGATTGCGACGAAATTTGGCAAGCGGTCTACCTACAATATAACGAGACCGCATGCCAACTTTCGACCCAATCCGAGAATATTTTACGCGCACTTTTAAAAACAATATTTAAACGATGCCGCGGGCGCATGCTTGTGTGGTTGGTCTCGAACGGTCGACGACACGAACAGAGAGAACTGACGACTACGAACGGATGAAAGTTTTCGAAAACGAGTGACGATGCTATGCCGATGATGCGAATGATACGATGATGAATGCGACGACCAAACGACACACACGATGACAGCGGTATAAAAGGGGAATCTTCTGGAGCGTCGGTCCCGGGCTGTTACAGCTCGGGGCCGGTTGTTGCTGAAACGACAGCTGCAGGAGCCGTCGTGGTGGGCGTAGCCGGCGGAGCAGGTGGAGCCGGTCGAATCGTCGGAGCCGGCGAGGTAGGGGGAACTGATGGAACCGTTGGAGCCGGCGGAGCCCCCGGGACCGTCGAGGAGCCGTTGGGATCCGTGGGTACGAAGATGGACTCTGACTCGGCGGAGGGTTTGATCGACGGCTTGCGCAGCTGCTCGAGGGAGACCCTAGCCGGGATGGCTGTCAGGACCGGATTTCCAGGATAATAATTTCCCAGTAAATGGCCCTTGTGCTCACCAGCCCCAGGATTACTGTTAGCTGATGAGGCACAATATTCATACAGAAATCCAAGCAAAATACAAAAATATGCAGTACAAGACCATTCTAGTCTATGAGTACAACAAAAGGTTTCTAGGGGTTGATGGCGGAAGCGGTTTGCGGATCATCAGCGTCTATGGGACTCCATTTCCCACAGGAACAGCTGACCTGGATAATTCCTATCTTCGCGTATCTGCGATCTTTGATGCCTAGGTGCCGGGCTGTCGTCGTTGCGCTCCTCTCCAAGCAAGAAATCTGGCCAAGACAATGGCCAGGGACAAGCCAGTGAGTACTTTGAATGTACTCGCAAACATCATGAAAACAGGTATAATATAACAGACGATATTCATGCACTGAAGTAATCCATGATCACTCAGACAATCACCAAATAAAATTCATGACGCAAGGCTTATAAGGAAAAATAAATAATATGCGTGCCACAGTCGGGCGTCTGAGCGACACCACATAAAGGGCTTATAAGGAAAATAAATAACAAGCATGCCACAGTCGGGCGTCTGAGCGACACCACATAAAGGGCTTATAAGGAAAATAAATAACAAGCATGCCACAGTCGGGCGTCTGAGCGACACCACATAAAGGGCTTATAAAGAAAATAAATAACAAGCATGCCACAGCCGGGCGTCTGAGCGACACCACATAAAGGGCTTATAAGGAAAATAAATAATAAGCCTGCCACAGTCGGGCGTCTGAGCGACACCACATAAAGGGCTTATAAAGAAAATAAATAACAAGCATGCCACAGTCGGGCGTCTGAGCGACACCACATAAAGGGCTTATAAGGAAAATAAATAACAAGCATGCCACAGTCGGGCGTCTGAGCGACACCACATAAAGGGCTTATAAGGAAAATAAATAACAAGCATGCCACAGTCGGGCGTCTGAGCGACACCACATAAAGGGCTTATAAAGAAAATAAATAACAAGCATGCCACAGCCGGGCGTCTGAGCGACACCACATAAAGGGCTTATAAGGAAAATAAATAATAAGCCTGCCACAGTCGGGCGTCTGAGCGACACCACATAAAGGGCTTATAAAGAAAATAAATAACAAGCATGCCACAGTCGGGCGTCTGAGCGACACCACATAAAGGGCTTATAAAGAACAATCACAATGAGTATCCAGGAGGTAGAACCATCCCAGGGATACTCAATAATTCAAATAATATAAATGGTTACTCCACAATAATAATAATCATAATCATCATTTGTCACATGTCATGATCAATGTTCCGGTTTAGAAGTTTTTCATCCGAAGACCGACACTAAGACCGACACTTGACCCATCCCAGACTGTAGTCCTTAACCGCGGACACGGCTATTCGAATAGATATAAACTCTGCAGAGGGTGTACTCTTTACCCACAAGCAACGGATTCCTTTAGTCCACCGGGACTAATTCCGCTTACGGTCTTTTAATTGAAAACACACCAGACCCGCACACACCAGCTTAACTTACCGGTGCCTGGAATCACCCACGACACCCGTTAAGCCAAACTCTAAGTGGGGAGGCTACAATCACAAAATTTATAACGCGCACAAACTAGGGGGCTACCCCCTCGGCTCCAACCGGAAACACCCATGCCCCCGGACCAGGTGGCATGCCTACCGGATGCAGCCGGTATCTTCCACCATGGCCTCTCTGTACGGTGTGTGCTAAGAAAGGGGTTGACAACTTACTGAACCGTACCCTACCTGAAGCAGGGACAAGTGGTAGCACGAAGCAAGTATGGGGGTTACTGGCACAAAACTCGATCTACGGTCGACTCAGGAGGTTAAAGTGTTTCCTGCATGATTAGCATAACAAAAATATTCCACATCAACAGACAGAATCACCACTCATCATACCTCGCCATGCCTTACTGATCATACTCGTCCCAACGAGATATCAGTCTCAAGCTCGTGTCTACTCAGGACAGAGACTTCTCCGGATTACTTCCGGTAGGCATGAAAGGCATACGAGGATGAATACTGTCACAAGTATATCAATTCCAACAGCAAGGAATCTTCATCATGCACTCATGAGCATGATCATATCATTACATAAAATAACGAATACTTCGTGTCAAGGTGGTGTTGTGATCGCTTCAAGCAACACACACAAATATTATGCCAGGGTTCAGAATGCTTGCCTTCAAAGAGTACGTAGGTGAGGAGCACTCCAAAACTTTTGAAAGTTTTCATCTCCCTCCAATATCCTATTTTTGAAAATACTCGAAACAACACACAATTCAAAAACAGTGCAAAAAGTTGTCTTGGAAAATTTTCAAATAAATATTAAACTAAACTAGACAAAATTTGATAATCAACAGAAAAAGAATCAAGTCAAAAGGAGTTTTAGTTTAAAAGATAAGGCCAGTCAAAGTTTGGTCAATTTTCTGATTTAAAATAAAGCAGAAAAAGAAAACGGTTCGAATCGAATACGCTTTCGAGGAGGAGAAGACGTACTTCGGGGGTTTACGCTATCACTTGAGCCAGCGTGGCCGTTGCTGGGTCACTGACAGTGTGTCCATCGGGCCCACTGGTCAGGTTTGACCAGTCGCCTCTTCCCTCCCTCCTCCTGCGGCAGAGATGGGGCGCGACTCCGGAGATCGCCGCCGGCGTACGGAGGCTCCTAGGGTCCTCCTACGGTTGGGAATGGATCCACCACTTCAAGGTGGTCCTCCAGGTGGTTGCCACGACCAGGGGGTTGGAGGGATTCGCCGGCGGCGAGCTCCGAGGCGGGCGGTGGCCTCGGGTCCTTTTGGGGTTTCGGCCTATGATGGCTCCCTACCGATTTAGAGGGGTTGGGAGGCTCTGCAAGGTCGAGGGGAAGCGGATGGTGGCGTGGGAGAGGCTAGGGGGCTCTGGCTTGGCCGAATTTCATCGGAGGGCTGCGGCGGCCGAGGCTACCGGAGGTGGAGAAGACGGCCTCCCTCAGTCGATTGTTTGCTATGGGGGCTCTAGAGGGATGGCAGGAGGTCGACTCAGGGTCTGGTTGAGCTCTGGGGCTCCTTATATAGGCAGGCGAGGTCGGTTCACGGCAGCAGTGGATAAGAACGCCGGTGACTGTCGCAGGGGCGACGTGGCGGCGATTGGAGCTGGTCGGCGCATTCTGACGAACTCCCCACTGCACAAGGGGGCGAGCTGGGGCGCGCTAGTGGTTTGGGCGGCGCTGCCAAGGCCGGGGCCTGCTGCGGCCGTCCGCTAGCTGCCATGGCCGTTCTGACGGCGGCACTGCGGGGCTCCAGGAGGTGGCCGGGGCGACTCTGCGACGAGGGAGGGGTCGGGGCGAGTTGCTGCACACGGGAATGGATCAGAACAAGCGCGGGAGGCGGCAGCGGGACGCGGCAGCTCGGGCGCACGCACGTGCAAAACGCGCGTTCTGCTCGCGCTCTGGACACGCACGCCATGTGCTCGGCAAAATGCCAAAGTGTGCCAGGAGGCTTCTCTGCCCACGAGGCTCTACAGGGATGGATTGTTGGCCAAGGCAAAGCTAAAGGACAAGCTGATGTAGCCAGATAAGTGAACCTCCAATGCAAAGTTAGAATCATGACCAAACAGTTCATGCACTCCAACTGTTCGACAAAATGCTAGGGGCATCCAGAAGGTTTTGCTAGTGACCAAAATTTCCAGATCAGAGTCTCTTTAGATGATAAAAAGGATGGCAGGGTTGGTTTGGGCAAAATAAAAACTTCCTAGTGCAAGTTTTTGAGAAAACCAAATCTGGACAGAAAATAAAGGCTATTATTGCATGTGCTTAAAATCTTCCAATGGGTCTTATCTCCTGGACTTAAGGGTTTGGTAGGGTAGATCTAAAGTAGGAAAAATCTCATGGGCAATAAAGCAAGATAAAAGGGGGTTGCAGTAGAAAATACCAAACTGGACCAGAATAAAGATGAGGATGGTTTGCTCAAATTCTTCAAAACACAAAGTTGTTTCTTTGCATAAAAGTGATGTAGGAACCTCACATGTCTTCTACAATTTTTTGTAGAATTTTTAAATGAAGTTATCCACTGGTTGTATTGCAAAAGAGGCTATAAAATTATGAGAAACCATTTTAAAAGAAATAAAGCTCAGGAAAATAATTATAGAAATATTTCCACTGATCATATATAATAAAAAATGAAATGTTCTTGAGTAGGTACTCAAGTCCAAAAATATTTTTGAAAAATTTCTACTAGGAGGGAAAACTCCACAACTCAGAAGAAAGAAGTGATCCTGAAATCAATAGATGATCCAGAAAATAAAAATTTAAATTTCCTGGCAAAATTTTAATTAATAAAACATGGTTAAATTTCTGGGGTGTTAAAACACAACCCCCCTTAAGAAAAATCTCGTCCTCGAGATTTGCTAAGGACGGTTTCAAAAATATTACTCCTGCAATAAGAATCTGAAAATCAAAAATCCTGCTCACGCGATATGATGCGGTTACAGTGAGAAGGCAAAAAATTGGTGAACTATAGTGGGGTACTGGCGTTGCGAGGAAAAATCTACGGCTGGGGAAACCGAGAGATTTCTACTTTTGGCTATGGTAAATTTAGAATAAATTACCAAATTTTCATATTACGCTGGTCGTACCCGAGTGCACAGTGCTCTCTCTGGCTGACAGGTGGACCCGGGGCCCACTGTCAGTCTCTTCTTCTACCTCTGGCTCTCCTTTCTTCCTCTCTCTCGCACGCTATCCCGCGCTTTCTCCACCGGCGGCGTCTAGCGCATAGGGCATCTAGGCTGTACTGCGGTAGTGCGCGGCGTGCTAGCTGCCGGCGCAGCGTGCACTCACCTCGCGGGCCAGTGCACTGTCGGCACTGCTCGCGGATTCGCCTCCGAACACCGGCGATCGAGCGACGAGCGGCGCTGGTGGACTTCGTTCACCGTACACCGATCTCGAGCTGTAAAATGACCGCGGTACTCCCCTCTGCTTCCTCACACCTGGCCTCGTTTCTTCTTCTCCTTCCTTCTTCTCCATTTCTGTTTGCAGGAGCTCGAGACGAGGCTCTAATGGCGGAGGTGATGCCGGACTGGTACATGATTCTGATGTGCGGAGGGTTGGCGGCAGTGCTGGGGTTCTCCGTGCTCTTGTGCGCGATGATCCTCGATGATCGTCGTGATGCTGCTGCTCGAGTGTTGGCTCTTCGCGGCGGCGGTGATCATGAGGATTAAGCGTCGGGGTCGGGTGCTGACTGCTGTCAGTGTGCTGGAGGCAACTTGCATCAGAATAATTACCCACAAATTTCTCTTTTAGAAACTGTGGTGTGTTAGTGCAGTGTTCGGTTAGGTGCAAAAATGTGTACGTGTTTTGCAATTAGTGCATGTGGTCGAGTGGTTGTGGCTGTGAGCCTGCTGTTGTGGTGCTGCGTAAATTTAAATCCATGCCATGGAGAAATATTAGTTGCAATAGTTCAAAGAAAATCCAACCTCGAGATTTACGGAGAGTGAAAACAGTTGATCAAAAATCACAGCAGTAAAAAAATTACTCACATCTATTGAAACCAAACAATTTATTCATAGCACAAACTTAGGATACAATGCATAAGTTGCAACACATAAATAAATGCTAGGATAACAAACACAGAAGTGGCGTCTACAACGTAAACGAAAGATGGGCTGGGTTACCGATAGCTGTGCGGGGCCAACTAGTTTGACGGTTCTGCTTTATGAGGTTTGGGGTCAATGCCACAGATATACATATCTCACAAAAGTGACGTATTACTGTGGGTGTTGTCTGAGGTGGTTTTTGGTAGCTACGCCCGGAATTTAATATGCAGCCGCACGCCAAAAAAAAAACTAATGCGTGGCTACTATTCAAAACAGAGACACACAAGCAGTCTGCATTTAATTCATGGCGATTACAAGGTCACACTGTTACAAGGCGTAGAATACTAAGTCTCGGTACTACTCGAGTGACTCAGTCTACCTCGTTAATATCTAGTCGTGCGTGCCTTGTGGACGTCGAGGCTTCTCCATGGGCCTCACCGTCGGGGTTTGCTGGATGGGGTTGAGGAGCTGCAGGGTCGGGGTAGCGATGATGACCATGGCGGGGGTTGGTAGTCACAATCCCATTGGAGCGGGTCCCCAAAAGGCGACGAAGCTCCTCCGTGGATACGAATGCATTCCGGTCGGCTGCAGGGGCAGACCTCAAGGACTCAATCGGCTGTCCGAACAGCACGACTAGGTTGTCGGCGTCGGGCACATCTTCTCCTCTTGCCGGGGCTCGACGGGCAAGTTCTCCACGGGCTGCGATCAGATCAAGAGTGACCTGATCGAACAATGCCTCTCGTGCACTTACATAGCGCACCAGATGCAGCAATGCAGGGTCCGTCTCATTGTCTCCGTTGGCAACCTGGGGTGGCCTACTATACCCGTCACGGCTGGGGTAGTAGTAGAACGAGCGGCAATTAACTCTTGGTGACAGGTGCCGGAGTTGAACTATAGCCTCTCGAGCGGCCAGCTGGATGGCTTGTGGATCAAAGGAGGTTGTTCTTCCGGTGAACCTGTAGGGGCGTTCCGGCGCTATACCCCTACCATAGACGTGCACCGTGGCCCAGAATTGACGGCTCTCACCGCTCATGAGCCCTTGGTACACCACATATTTTGGGGGTTCTTCTAATGCAAAGGCACGACGGGTGAGGTTCGCTAGCACGGTGACAAAACCTCCAAGGTTGGTTGCTGTGGTCTCATTGTGAACAATGGGGCCAGGCATCTTTGGCTTGGTTTTTGGGGCGGAGGCTGTGTTGTGCTGGTTGGAGCTAACGTTCCCTTTTATAGGAAAAGAAAACGGAGTCTTCCTTCGCACGCTTGCGAATGAGACAATTTAGGTGTCGGTCACTGGCGCGTGATCGACGGCTAGGCTGGTAGGTTGGGCACCGACTGCCAAAAGGTGTCGGGGTCACTGTGTGGCTACCGTACACGAGAAGCTTGGCTGGGGTTAGGTTAAGGTCTGGTGGGTGGGTTAACCTAGATTTATTGACCTGGCTAAGATAGGATTAGCCAACGGTCAGCCTGGCTCTGATACCAAGGTTGTCAGGACCGGATTTCCAGGATATTAATTTCCCAGTAAATGGCCCTTGTGCTCACCAGCCCCAGGATTACTGTTAGCTGATGAGGCACAATCTTGATACAGAAATCCAAGCAAAATACAAAAATATGCAGTACAAGACCATTCCGGTCTATGAGTATAACAAAAGGTTTCTAGGGGTTGATGGCGGAAGCGGTTTGCGGATCATCAGCGTCTATGGGACTCCATTTCCCACAGGAACAACTGACCTGGATAATTCCTATCTTCGCGTATCTGCGATCTTTGATGCCTAGGTTCCGGGCTGTCGTCGTTGCGCTCCTCTCCAAGCAAGAAATCTGGCCAAGACAATAGCCAGGGACAAGCCAGTGAGTACTTTGAATGTACTCGCAAACATCATGAAAACATGTATAATATAACAGACGATATTCACTCACTGAAGTAATCCATGATCACTCAGACAGTCACCAAATAAAATTCATGACGCAAGGCTTATAAGGAAAAATAAATAATATGCGTGCCACAGTCGGGCGTCTGAGCGACACCACATAAAGGGCTTATAAGGAAAATAAATAACAAGCATGCCACAGTTGGGCATCTGAGCGACACCACATAAAGGGCTTATAAGGAAAATAAATAACAAGCATGCCACAGTCGGGCGTCTGAGCGACACCACATAAAGGGCTTATAAAGAAAATAAATAACAAGCATGCCACAGCCGGGCGTCTGAGCTACACCACATAAAGGGCTTATAAGGAAAATAAATAACAAGCCTGCCACAGTCGGGCGTCTGAGCGACACCACATAAAGGGCTTATAAAGAAAATAAATAACAAGCATGCCACAGTCGAGCGTCTGAGCGACACCACATAAAGGGCTTATAAAGAACAATCACAATGAGTATCCAGGAGGTAGAACCATCCCAGGGATACTCAATAATTCAAATAATATAAATGGTTAGTCCACAATAATAATAATCATAATCATCATTTGTCACATGTCATGATCAATGTTCCGGTTTAGAAGTTTTTCCTCCGAAGACCGACACTAAGACAGACACTTGACCCATCCCTGACTGTAGTCCTTAACCGCGGACACGGCTATTCGAATAGATATAAACTCTGCAGAGGGTGTACTCTTTACCCACAAGTAACGGATTCCTTTAGTCCACCGGGACTAATTCCGCTTACGGTCTTTTAATTGAAAACACACCTGACCCGCACACACCAGCTTAACTTACCGGTGCTTGGAATCACCCACGACACCCGTTAAGCCAAACTCTAAGTGGGGAGGCTACAACCTCGACTAGCATGGGATCACAAAATTTATAACGCGCGCAAACTAGGGGAGCTACGCCCTCGGCTCCAACCGGAAACACCCATGCCCCCGGACCAGGTGGCATGCCTACCGGATGCAGCCGGTATCTTCCACCATGGCCTCTCTGTACGGTGTGTGCTAAGAAAGGGGTTGAGAACTTACTGAACCGTACCCTACCTGAGGCCGGGACAAGTGGTAGCACGAAGCAAGTATGGGGTTACTGGAACAAGACTCGATCTACGGTCGACTCAGGAGGTTAAAGTGTTTCCTGCATGATTAGCATAACAAAAATATTCCACATCAACAGACAGAATCACCACTCATCATACCTCACCATGCCTTACTGATCATACTCGTCCCAACGAGATATTAGTCTCAAGCTCGTGTCTACTCAGGACAGAGACTTCTCCGGATTACTTCCGGTAGGCAAGAAAGGCATACGAGGATGAATACTGTCACAAGTATATCAATTCCAACAGCAAGGAATCTTCATCATGCACTCATGAGCATGATCATATCATCACATAAAATAACGAATACTTTGTGTCAAGGTGGTGTTGTGATCGCTTCAAACAACACACACAAATATTATGCCAGGGTTCAGAATGCTTGCCTTCAAAGAGTACGTAGGTGAGGAGCACTCCAAAACTTTTGAAAGTTTTCATCTCCCTCCAATATCCTATTTTTGAAAATACTCGAATCAACACACAATTCAAAAACAGTGCAAAAAGTTGTCTTGGAAAATTTTCAAATAAATATTAAAATAAACTAGACAAAATTTGAGAATCAACAGAAAAAGAATCAAGTCAAAAGGAGTTTTAGTTTAAAAGATAAGGCCAGTCAAAGTTTGGTCAATTTTCTGATTTAAAATAAATCAGAAAAAGAAAACGGTTCAAATCGAATACGCTTTCGTGGAGGAGATGACGTACTTCGGGAGTTTACGCTATCACTTGAGCCAGCGTGGCCGTTGCTGGGTCACTGACAGTGGGTCCATCGGGCCCACTGGTCAGGTTTGACCAGTCGCCTCTTCCCTCCCTCCTCCTGCGACAGAGACGGGGCGCGACTCCGGCGATCGCCGCCGGCGTACGGAGGCTCCTAGGGTCCTCCTACGGTTGGGAATGGATCCACCACTTCAAGGTAGTCCTCCAGGTGGTTGCCACGACCAGGGGGTTGGAGGGATTCGCCGGCGGCGAGCTCCGAGGCGGGCGGTGGCTTCGGGTCCTTTTGGGGTTTCGGCCTACGATGGCTCCCGACCGATTTAGAGGGGTTGGGCGGCTCTGCAAGGTCGAGGGGAAGCGGATGGTGGCGTGGGAGAGGCTAGGGGGCTCTGGCTTGGCCGAATTTCACCGGAGGGCTGCGGCGGCCGAGGCTACCGGAGGTGGAGAAGACGGACTCCCTCAGTCGATTGTTTGCTATGGGGGCTCTAGAGGGATGGCAGGAGGTCGACTCAGGGTCTGGTTGAGCTCGGGGGCTCCTTATATAGGCAGGCGAGGTCGGTTCACGGCGGTAGTGGATAAGAACGCCGGTGACTGTCGCAGGGGCGACGTGGCGGCGATTGGAGCTGGTCGGCGCATTCCGACGAACTCCCCACTGCACAAGGGGGCGAGCTGCCCCGCGCTCGTGGCTTGGGCGGCGCTGCCAAGGCCGGGGCCTGCTGCGGCCGTCCGCTAGCTGCCATGGCCGTTCTGACGGCGGCGCTGCGGGGCTCCAGGAGGTGGCCGGGGCGACTCTGCGACGAGGGAGGGGTCGGGGCGAGTTGCTGCACACGGGAATGGATCAGAACGAGCACGGGGAGGCGGCAGCGGGACGCGGCAGCTCGGGCGCACGCACGTGCAAAACGCGCGTTCTGCTCGCGCTCTGGACACGCACGCCATGTGCTCGGCAAAATGCCAAAGTGTGCCAGGAGGCTTCTCTGCCCACGGGGCTCTACAGGGATGGATTGTTGGCCAAGGCAAAGCTAAAGGACAAGCTGATGTAGCCAGATAAGTGAACCTCCAATGCAAAGTTAGAATCATGACCAAACAGTTCATGCACTCCAACTGTTCGACAAAATGCTAGGGGCATCCAGAAGGTTTTGCTAGTGACCAAAATTTCCAGATCAGAGTCTCTTTAGATGATAAAAAGGATGGCAGGGTTGGTTTGGGCAAAATAAAAACTTCCTAGTGCAAGTTTTTGAGAAAACCAAATCTGGACAGAAAATAAAGGCTATTATTGCATGTTCTTAAAATCTTCCAATGGGTCTTATCTCCTGGACTTAAGGGTTTGGTAGGGTAGATCTAAAGTAGGAAAAATATCATGGGCAATAAAGCAAGATAAAAGGGGGTTGCAGTAGAAAATACCAAACTGGACCAGAATAAAGATGAGGATGGTTTGCTCAAATTCTTCAAAACACAAAGTTGTTTCTTTGCATAAAAGTGATGTAGGAACCTCACATGTCTTCTACAATTTTTTGTAGAATTTTTAAATGAAGTTATCCACTGGTTGTAGTGCAAAAGAGGCTCTAAAATTATGAGAAACCATTTTAAAAGAAATAAAGCTCAGGAAAAGAATTATAGAAATATTTCCACTGATCATATATAATAAAAAATGAAATGTTCTTGAGTAGGTACTCAAGTCCAAAAATATTTTTGAAAAATTTCTACTCGGAGGGAAAACTCCACAACTCAGAAGAAAGAAGTGATCCTGAAATCAATAGATGATCCAGAAAATAAAAATTTAAATTTCCTGGCAAAATTTTAATTAATAAAACATGGTTAAATTTCTGGGGTGTTACAATGGCCTGGCGGGTGGAGCCGATTTTTGCCAAGGCGTCTGCCGCCTCGTTGTCCGCCCGGGGGACGTGATGGAACTCGTAGCCCTCAAAGGAGCCGGTGAGCTGCTGGACGAGGAACCGGTAGCTGGCCATGTTGGCGTCCCTGGCGTCCCATTCGCCAGAGACCTGCTGCACCACCAAGTCGGAGTCGCCGAAACACAAGATGCGCCGGATGCCGATCTCCTTGGCGAGCCGGAGGCCATGGACGAGTGCCTCGTACTCGGCCACGCTGTTGGAGGCGGCGAAGTGGATTTGGAGCGCATACTTGAGTTGGTCTCCTTTCGGGGACGATAGGACGATGCCGGCTCCCAAACTGGTCCGCATCTTCGAGCCGTCGAAGTGTATGCGCCAGTGCGTGGAGTCCGGGGGAGGCGGCACGAACTGGGTCTCGGCCCAGTCGACGAGGAAGTCATCCATCGCCTGTGACTTGATGGCGGTGCGCGGCTCGTATCGGATCTCGTAGTCAGCGAGGGCGATGGCCCATTTGGCGATCCGGCCGGTGGTGTCCAGGCCGCTCGTGATCTCACCCAGCAGTTCCGTGCTCACCACGGTGATGACGTGCTCCTGGAAATACAGCTTGATCTTCTGGGCGGCGAAGTATATGCCGTAGCATATCTTCTGGTAGTGGGGGTAGTTTTGCTTCGAGGTGGAGAGGACTTCGCTAAGGTAGTAGACGGGACGCTGGACTGTCAGCGCTTTGCCCTCCTCCGGCCGCATCACGATCAGGACGACGCTGATGACGCGGGTGGTCGCTGCGATGTATGCGAGCAGGGGCTCCTTCTTAGGCGGCGCGGCCAGGATGGGCGTGCTGGTGAAGACTCGTTTGAGGTCGCGAAACGTCGCGTCTGCCTGGTCGGTCCACTCGAATTTGGCCGGCTTCCTAGTGCAGTCGGTGCCCGGTTCGGCAAGCGCCGTCTTCCTCATGAGCTAGTAGAGGGGCAGCGCCTTCTCTCCCGGCCGGCTGACGAACCGGCTGAGCGAGGCGAGGCAGTCGGTGAACTTCTGGACGTCGCGGAGACGGGTCGGCTTGGGCATATGCTCGATCGCCCTGATCTTCTCTGGGTTAGCCTCGATGCCGCGGGCGGACACGAAGAAACCCAGAAGTTGGCTGGCTGGGATGCCGAAAACGCACTTCTCCGGGTTGAGCTTGACCTTGTACTCGCGCGGATTGGCGAAGGTCTCCCGGAGGTCGTCAAGTAGGATGAAGTGCTTCTTGGTTTTGACGACGATGTCGTCAACATAGACGTGGACATTCCTGCCGATCTGCGGCAGGAGGCACTTCTGCATGCAGCGCTGGAAAGTGGCGCCTGCATTCTTCAGGCCGAAGGACATGGTGATGTAGCAGTAGGCCCCAAAGGGGGTGATGAAGGAGGTCTTCAGCCGGTCGGCCGGGTCCAGCTTGATCTGGTGGTAGCCTGAGTAGGCTTCTAGGAAGGACAGCAAATCGCAGCCGGCCGTGGAGTCGATAACTTGATCGATCCATGGCAGGGCGAACGGGTCCTTGGGACATGCCTTGTTCAGGCTCGTGTAGTCGATACACATGCGCCAAGTCTTATTTTTCTTCAGCAGCAGGACTGGGTTGGCCAGCCAGTCCGGGTGGAACACTTCCATGATGAAGCCGGCTGCGAGCAGCCGGGCGATTTCCTCTCCGATAGTATGCCGCTTCTCCTCGGAGAAATGGCGCAGGGGTTGCTTGACCGGCTTCGCATCCGGCTGGACATGAAGTTTGTGCTCGGCGAACTTCCTCGGAACACCCGGCATGTCTTTGGGAGACCAAGCAAAGATATCCCGATTCTCACAGAGGAAGTCGACGAGCTCGCCTTCCTATTTGCTGCTGAGGTTGGCGCCGATGGTGAGGCATTGCTTGGGGTTAGCCGGGTCGAGCGGCACCTGTTTGGTGTCCTCGGGCGGCTAGAAAGACGCCTCGCTTGCCGACTGGGACGGGGGAGCCGGCATGGCCGGCTGGTTGGGGGCGTGAGCCACGAGCCGGTCGAGCTGCCGCCTCTCCTCCGCCATCTCCAGAGCCTCGGCCAGCCGGCTGCCGTCTCGGGCGCACTTGATCGACATCTTGTAGTCGCCGGCGACGGTGATGATGCCCTTAAGGCCCGGCATCTTGAGCTTGAGGTAGGCATAATGGGGGATTGCCATGAACTTGACGAGGGCCGACCTGCCCAGCATCGCGTGGTAAGGACTGTCGAGGTCCACCACCTCAAACCATATCGGCTCGCGGTGGAAGTGGCTCTTGTCGCCGAAGAGAACGTCGAGCTCGATCTTGCCAATGGGGGTGCAGGATTTTCCCGGCACGATGCCGTGAAAAAACCGTCCGGCTTGCTCGCAGGTCCTTCTCCTTGAGCCCCAGCTTGAGCATCGTGTCGCGATAGAGGATGTTGATGCTGCTGCCCCCGTCGATCAACACCCGCGAGAAGCGACAGGTGCGCCTCTCGGAGACGATGGTGGGATCGAGGACGAGGGCATAGCTACCCGGGTTTGGCATCACGGCCGGGTGGTCCGTCCGGCTCCAAGTGACTAGCTTCTTGGACCAATGCATGAATTGGGGGACCGAGGGGGCGGTGGCGTTCACCTCGTGCCGGCGCTGGCGCACGTTGTGTTTGTCAGTCGCTTCGCTGGTGAAGACGACGTAGGACCCGTCCTAGTTAGGGAACTGGTCGTGGAGGCGGTCGTCGTTGGCAGCCGGAGCCGGAGCAGGCGGCTGGGCCTGAGCCGGAGTCGGCACGCGGGGAGCCGGAAGGCCCTCGCCTCGGGCTAGCCGCTGGGAGAAGCTGCACTGCCGGAGGGTGTGGGTGGCCGACTTGGCCCCGGAGTGGTGCTTGCAGGGTAGGTCGAGCATCTGCTCGAAGGTAAGCTTGGGCTGCTAGGCGGCCTTGCCGGTGCGCTGGCGCTGGCTGGGGGCCTGGGCAGCCGGTTGCTCCTCTTCGATAGTGGCGACCTGCCGGCTCCCGTAACGGGGATCCGGCTGGTCGGACTTGCGTTTGTTGTTCTGCTGCTGCCGGTTGTCTGCAGCCGCCTGCGGCGCGGCAGGCGGCAGAGCCGGCTTGGCTGGCGTGGTAACCTTCATCCGCATAGCGGAGTCGGCCGTGGCGTACTTATCCGCCTTCGCCATTAGGTCCACCAGGGTAGCCGGCTCGGAGCACAAGAGCTTGTGCTTGAGGTGGGTGCCGTCTCGGCAGCCCTCGATGAAATATTGGATGGCCTGCACCTCGTGCACTCCCTCGCAGGAGTTGCGGAGCTCGGTCCAGCGCGTGAGGTAGTCGCGGAGGGGCTCCTCCGTCCCCTGGACGCACATGGCCAACTCGCGGGGCTGGCCGGGCCGCTTGTAGGTGCCGGTGAAGTTATGGACGAACGCTTCCTCGAAGTCCGTCCAGGTGTTGATGCTGCCGACCGACAGGCTGTTAAGCCAGGTTCGGGCCGAGCCGGTCTACATTAGGGGGGCGTAGCGGACGGCTACGCGCTTGTTCCCCCTAGCAATGCGGACGGCGGTGGTGTAGTCGACCAGCCAGTCCTCCGGCTTGGCGGTGCCATTATACTTCGGGGTGTCACGAGGGAGAGTGAAGCCGGCCGGGAACGGCTCGTTGTGGATCCGGGGGCTGAAACATGCTGGGCCGATCGAGCCCTCCTCCTCGAGGAGGACCGACTGCGCTAGCCGCTCGATGCGGGTCCAAGCGTCGTTCTCGCTCCGCGGGACGCGCGGGCCAAGCCAAGCGGCGAGCTCTAGACGGACAGTCGGGGCAACCGAGCGGGCATGTTCCCTCCGCGGGGGCGGTGTATGGTCCCGGCTGTGCCGACTGCCACCAGCTGGAGCGTCGTCGCGCCGGCTGTTGACGGCCGGCTACTCGTCTCGCAGCCGGGAGTGTCCGTTGTGAGACCCCGCCGGCCGGAGCCGCGAGGGGAAGAGGCCTACTGGACCGGTCGGCGCTGGCCAGCTGTTGGCGGAGCGTCCCCCTCGGGGACGGGTATTTCGGAGCCGGCGTTGATGCTGTCGAGCCGGGCCTACTGGGCGTTAGCGGTGGCGATGAGGTCTTGGATGTGGCGGTCCTGTCGCTCTCGCTCTTCGCCCACCAGGCCGGCGAGGTCGGCGTAGGCTACGTGGGCGGCCCTCAGGTTGGCAGCCGGCGTGTCGTAGGTGGGGAGCCTGCCGCCAAGGATTTCCGCGACCACCCGGCCGCGATTGCGGACGTCACCGCGCCGGCTGGGCTCATTGCCGGCGGGGGTGAGGCCGTAGGCGGAGTTGTACTCATGCTGCGCGGACTCCATCCGGCGCTTGGTGGTGGCAAGCATGGTCGCCTCGTCGAAAAGCAGCCGGCGAGCAGCCTCCAGCTCGGCCGTAGCCACGGCTGGGTTCGTTGTAGGCGCGACGGCGGTGCTGAGGCCCCGAAGCACGGAGCCGAGGAGGTTGTAGTGGAGCCGGTGGCCATTACCCCCGCGCGGACGCGGGAGTCGCCGTCCTCGCCCTGGGCGAGTGCGCCCACGGACGAGGGCGGGTCGAGGCAGTCGAGCACCTGGCCAGGGTACTCGCCGGCAGCCGGCTCGCCGGTGAGGCTCAGCCTCCAGAGGCGCTCGGCGAGGGCGGTGATGTTGTGCAGAGGGTCACTGCCGAGCCGCTCGACAGAGAGGCCGGCAGCGTTGCCCGCAGGGCTAGCAGGGACGGGGTTCCGTCCCGCGAGAGCAAGCCCCACGAGTGAGCGGTTCCGCCCGGACACGAGGCGGCCAGGGGAGGTGGCGAAGGGTTCTGCCCGGAGCGTGAATCCGTCCGGCGCCGTGTTCGGCCCCACGGTGGGCGCCAACTGTCATCGTTTTCTCATGACAGATGCCATGGGGTGGCTTATGGAGAGTGGTTGGGGCCGAAGGACGCCGACGGGCTCCGAAAGTGGGATTAGGCACAAGCGGTGAGGGACACACGATGTACCCAGGTTCAGGGCCCTCCGTGGGAGGTAATACCCCTAGTCCTGCCGGTCTGGTTGATTAACCAAGGGGGGCTACAATGGTGCTCCTTGAGCTGTGCGGGTAGAGGAGGAAGAAGGGGCTAGCTCGCCTTCTCAACCTCTCTATGTGTGTGTGGGCGTGTGTTCTGGAAGCGGTCCCCCTTGCATGGGGGAGCTCCGGGGGGGTTTATAGGCCAACCCCCCGGAATACAATACGAGTAGAAGGCTTCGGGGGGACCCCAGCTGGCGGTCTGTCTAGCCGGCCGTGGGGCCCCCGGCTAAGGTGTCTCGTCGCTGGTAGGGCCCGCCGGCTGCGGGGTCCCATCGGGAGCCAGAGGGGACCCTCCTGGCGGGCCCCTGTGCCCGTCCCGTCATGGCACGGGTCGTCCTTCAGGGCGTCGTCTTGCGGCAGCCGGGCGCGGTCAGTGGTACGGCCTGCCGCGCTATAGCCACGCCGGGGCAGGTAATGGAGTGGTTGAGGGCAGGCCGGCATTGTGTCCTTCGCCAGGTCGCAGTCGGCCAGGGTCAGAGGCAATGTCGCATCAATGTGGCCATGCGGGCGCGGACCCCCGATGCGACGGGGGCCTTTGTAGCCACGTGTGCTCTGACGGCAGTACCTGCAGCACCGCCGGCTAGGGGGCTAGGTGTCTCCGCCCCTAGCCGGCTGGTTGGAGTAGCCGACCGCACGGCCCCTAGCCGGACGATTGGTGGATCCAGCCGCGCGAAGCCGGACCGCGGGGGGAGGCAGCTCGCTCTGCGGTCGTTTTGAAAAGTTGGAGGCAGTCGGCTGAGGCTACCCCGGGGTTATCCCCCCGTCAAGAATACTAAATTCTTCCATGCAATGGCCACTGAGAGGTATAGAAGGAATTCCATTTCCTCCCTTAAGTTGGAGGATGGAACTCTCACTACTGATCATGAACAAATTGCTGGGGCTTTTTGGTCAACTTTCAAAGGCAGGATGGGCATTCACAGGGAATCAATCTTGCTTTTGACCTGCCATCTTTGTTAAACAGGGTGGATGGTTTGGAGGATCTTACTATGTCTTTTACCAAAGAGGAGATGGATAGGACTGTTAAGGAAATGCCCATAGACAAAGCTCCAGGCCCTGATGGTTTTAATGGTTTGTTTTTTAAGAAATGTTGGCATATTATCTGTGAGGATTTCTATACAGTTGCAAATGTTTTTTATGCTGGATCTGCCCTGCTTGAAAACATGAATTCCTCATATATCACACTGGTTCCAAAAAAGGGCTCACCTGAGCAAGTTGGAGATATCAGACCAATTTCATTAACTGGGATGGGCTTGAAGTTTCTCTCTAAGATGACTGCAAATAGGTTTCAGCTGCAAATCATGAAGTGCATTCATAAAAACCAGTATGGCTTCATTAAATCCAGGACAATTCAGGACTGTGTGGGTTGGACTTTGGAGTATCTGCACCAGTGTCATCAATCAAAAAGACCCATTGTTATACTGAAGCTTGATTTTCACAAAGCTTTTGATTCTCTTGAGCATGAATTTATTTCCCAAGTATTAAAGCACAAGGGTTTTAATGATAAATGGATTCTTTAGGTCAGGCAACTGCTTTCTTCAGGCTCCTCCTCAGTACTGCTAAATGGAGTCCCTGGCAAGAAGTTTATGTGTAAGAAGGGAGTGAGGCAGGGTGATCCTATGTCACCTTTACTATTTGCTATTGCTATAGATTTCTTTCAGACCTTACATAATGATATGCTGTTGAAGGGAAAAATTGAGCTCCCAATCCCTTGTTATGATAAGGATTACCCAATTGTGCAATATGCAGATGACACCCTTATTATCATGCCTGTTGTGGAGTCACAACTACTGGAATTAAAGGCCATGCTTCTCATGTTATCTCAATCCACTGGGCTTCACATCAATTATCATAAATCTGCTATGATCCCTATTAATGTGAACCAGGATAAGTTGCAGAGGCTGGCTGATTCTGTTGGATGCAAAGTTGGTACCTTACCCTTCACTTATTTGGGTTTGCCTGTTGGCACCACTAGGCCAAGGAATGTTGATTTACTGCCCTTAGTGGACAATATGGAAAGGAGGCTCTCTGCAAGTTCCTCATTCCTGGCTCAGGGGGGTAGATTGCAATATCTTAACTCTGCTCTATCTTCAGTTCCAATCTTCTTCCTATGTAGCTTGGACATATGTCACGCCCAAGATGCGATCCTATCCTTATTTTGGCACGAGGGCCTCGACATGGATAGAAGCGCATCTCGTCATTTCGTAAGAATGGATATCATTATAGGTACATGTAACGAAGAGATGAGTATATGGAATTGGCTTACACTCGCCACAAGCTACATCAATTTCACATCAATACAACAACATATTCAAACATCATACAGAAGAGCAGGGTCTGACTACGGACGAAAACAAACGATAAAATGACATCCATCCTTGCTATCCCAGGCTGCCGCCTGGAACCCATCCTAGATCGATGAAGAAGAATAAGACGAACTCCAAATCAAACAAGCATCGCGCTCACGTCAAATCATCGCATTTCTTGTACCCGCAACTATTGTTGTAGTAATCTGTGAGCCACGGGGACTCAGGAATCTCATTTCCAAGGGTATCAAGACTATTAAAGCTTAATGGGTGATGTATGATTAAGTGGTGAGGCTACAGCAAGCACTAAGCATTTATTTGAGTGGCTAACTTACGAGTACAAGAATAAAGGGGGATGATTGTCGAATAAATGGACATGAACTAGTAATGATCTCTAAGAGATCCTGAACAACTACATACGTCAAACATAACCCCACCGTGTTCTCTCTCGGATAAGGACTCACGAGAAGAGACAGTCACGGTTACGCACACGGTTGGTGTATTTTATTTGAGTTTAATTCAAGTTTGCTATGACCGGGTGTTAAACAAAGTTTCCAAGTTGCCACGTAACCGCGGGCACGGCTTTCCGAAAGATTTAACCCTGCAGGGGTGCTCCAACTCATCCATTACAAACTAACCACACGCCGCGGGAATAACCTGGACCACGAATCTCGTGATCTTCCTAGGCAATTCCACTGGAAAACCGCAACCTCGAGATAGCCCAAAGTAATTTCGGAATTCCTCGCACAAGACGTTCGAGAAAGGTAAAACAAATCTAGCAAGGCCGCCCGGCGTGTCGACGAACCCGATAGGAGCCGCGTATCTCGTTCTTACGACACGACCAGATAATCTAGTGTACAGTGGCCGGATAGACATCACCCGAGTTGCCCCAGGGTGGCCCCGCACGGTGCTCTGTTTTGGACCAACACTCATGAGGAGCACTGGCCCGGGTTGTTGATTAATTATCCACGGGGTCCGGAAAGTCCCTATGCAATTTTATTAGTTATTAGGCCTATGTAGTACCAATGTTGGGCCTTGCCAGACAAGTTTTATCCAAAAACAAAAATCAAGGGGGTCCCCATAACAACCCCGAGCATGTTAGGAGCGCTCAATTATGGAACATAACACCGGTACACAAGTAACTAGGGCAGCAAGAGTGGAACAAAACACCGAGCAAAAGGCCAAGCCTTCCACCCTTTACCAAGTATATATGTGCATTAAATTAAATAGCAATAATATTGTGACATAACAAAATATCCATGTTGCACATGGAAAGAGCTTGCACCTGCAACTAGCAACGCTATAAGAAGGGCTGAGCAAGTGGTAACATAGCCAAACAATGGTTTGCTGGGTTGTGGAGGGGTTAGAGGCTTTTCATGGCAATTTGGGAGGCTTGACAAACTTGTGGTAGGTAGCGAGACAAGCGATAGAAATGAGACATCTAGCATGGCAATGATTGTAATGGTATCCTGGGAAATTGTCATCTTGCCTGAGATCCCGCTTGGAAGAAAAATGAGTCCGTGAAGAAGACGAGCCAACGTAGTCGAACGAATCCTCACTCTCCAAACGCTTTCGGAACTCTATCGAGAAGAAGCAATCCGGAAACAACAATCAACACATAATAAACACCACAACATATGCATGACATGATGCGCAAACAAATATGATGCATGTCCATACGATTATGCAAGGTATGACAAAGCACAACAATCAAATACTACACATTAAGTGAAGCTCAATATGCAACAAATTGCATATTGACAAAACTCCACATTTGAATTACTTAGTTCACTCTCGTTTGGATACACGACAATATTAGATGTTGTTAAACATGGCAAGAGGTGAAGCAAAATGAAACTACACTATCTAGGCATCTTAAATGAGGTCGGAAACAACATATAGTATTTCCGAAAAGACCTCATATGCAAATTATGAATTTGGTCCAGATCTGTACTAAGCATATTTTATAATGGTTAAACAGCAAAATAAGGTCCACCATGTGATTCTACACATTTTTCTAGTCAAGTTTCATATATAATTCATTTGAATCGGAATTACGGTCATTTAGATATGACATAAACCGTTCTAACAAGTCATATATGCGAATGAATGTAGCTAACAATTTTAAACATTTTAAATGTTGTTATCATGATGCGGACGACATACTCAAGTTGCGTGCAATTTTATGAAAACATTCGCAAGAAAGATATGAAGCATGTGTCGCCATGACGGAAAGAAAGGGGTGCCACGGCGTTGAATCCAAATTGATGCCATGGCAAAATTCCGGTTCCGGCAACTCGTTGAGATGCCGGTGCAAAAGAACAAACGTGTGGGCGTGTCATGCCAAATATGATGGGATGATCCCGGTTACCGGGTTCCCATGCGTCGGTGGCATGGAAAATAGGTACCCGCAACTACCATAATATACGGTGCAAACACGCGGTGCATCTCATACAACCATCAAACGTTCTTTGCAACGGCGGTCATCTCGGGGTTATACCTTTGAAGTGTGTGGGCAAGGAGAAATGGTTCGGAGCGTTGTAGTGGTTCACGGGTCGTCGTGGACGTCGTGGAAGTAGTGGTACACGTGTCGAAGATGAACTTGATGAATCGAAGGTCCTCGTGGTGACGGTAGTGGTACACGGCATCAGTCTTGTCAGATCCCTGACGACGGTAGATGTACACTTGTCGTAGTTGAACTCATGCACAGCGAGGAAGATCATTCGTGACACTTGGCATTTCCCCGGGTTGTGTCAAACTCAGGTCTTGGCAATGCGAGACTTGCGTGATCCAAAATAAAACAACACTAACAAGGTCTCTGTTCAACAGTGGACCCTCGGACAACATGTCCAAATGCCCAAATCGAACCAGCTGCAACCAAAGGCAGCAAGGCACTGGTGTTCCGAGTGTTTGTGGTAGACGACCACGAAGGAGGCAACAGGGGGGGTCTTTGTGCATAGCGGCAACGAGCAACAGCTTGATGTGGTTTCTGCTCACGGTGGAGGTGACTAGGTAGAGCAATAAGCAACAGCGACGGCCATGGGAGGATCTCATGGTCAGGGGGGAAGCAGCAGAAGGCGCGAGCAGGCAAGGCTCGGGAGAAGGATGGTCAGGCGACGACCTGGGCTCACCGGTCGGAGGGCTCCGGCGGACGGCTTAAGGTGCAGCAGCAAGGCACACCCGAGGCTACAGCGAGGTGACGGCAGGTAACAGCAACTAGTAGCAGCGGCGCGTCAAGGAGGAGGAGTGGCTATAGGGGCGGAGGCGAACGAGGCACAAGGAGGAAGAGGCTAAGGCAGCGACGATTTTTGTGGTCGGCCTGACCGACGGCGGCCAGCGCAGCACTTGGGGTCATCCCCTCTAGGGGGCGCAGCAAGTAGAGGACTGCCCGGGCGGCGCTCGCCGGTGCGAGGGAAGAGAGGCTGGAGGCCTGCTGGCGGCGCATGGGAGAAGGGAAGGCGCGGCAGATGCGGCGGTCCGGCGAGCCGGTAGCGCTCCGGCGCAGACTAGGCGGAGGAGGGGCTCGATCGGGAGCTCATCTCCCGATCCAGATCGGGATTGAGGGAACGGGTCAGGTGCCTGGAGGAGATCAAGGCACAGCTCGGGCGCTCGTGCGGGCAGAGGAGCTCGAGGAGCTCCTATCCTCGGGCGCTCGTGCGAGGACGCGGGAGATCTGGCAGCGGCGGACACGTCCAGGGGAGGCACAGGAGGCTTCAGATGGCTGGGGTTGGTCTGGTGGGGAAAATGAGGAGTGTCGGCGGCGTGGGGATTGGGTATACTAGGGTTAGGGTAGGATTGATCCTCATATATAGAAAATAGATAGGGTTTGGACCCTCTAATTAAATCGGATGGTTGAGAATAAATAGGTTAGGGAGTCCAATCGACAAACGGATGATGGTTTAGGGTATTACGGGGTTGATCCGGAGCCAACGGTCACGACCGCCGGGTCTGGGTCTGGGGGAGTTTTCGGACTAGGTTGCGAGCAGGTCGGTGTACTGTGCAGAGAGGCTAGGCGGAGATGAGAGGGAAGACGGTCAGCCCGGCAACAAGTTTTAAACCCGAAAAACATCCGACGATTTGACCGACTATAGTGCCGCTATAGGTTTAACGGTAGGGGTATCGAACGACCTTCGATTGCGACGAAATTTGGCAGGCGGTCTACCTATAATACAACAAGACCGCACGCCAACTTTTGACCCAATCCGAGAATATTTTATACCCACTTTTAAAAACAATATTTTAAAGTTGTCGCGGGCGCGTGCTTGTGTGGTTTGGGCTCGAAACAGTCGACGACACGAACGGAGAGAACCGGCAACTACGAACGAATGCAAGTTTTTGAAAGATGGCGGCAACGGAGTGCCGATGCAATGCGGATGATGTGATGATGAATGCGACAAACAAACGAATCACACGAAGGCAACGGAATAAAACGGGAATCTTCTGGAGCATCGGTCTCGGGCTGTTACAACTCTCCTCCACTTACAAGAGATCTCGCCCCAAGATCTTAGAATGAAAAGGGGAAGAGTAAGAGGAAAGGAAGAGGTAAAACTTAGTTGCTTCTTTGAGAAAACGAGTGAAACCAAAGATCCTTGAAGGTTTCAACGAGATGAAGAATGACACAATGACAAGCAAGAATTCACAAGAAATTTGGGCAGCACCTCGGTAGGAATAGAAGAGAAACTTGATAAGGAGGAAAGAACTTGAAATGAGAACACAACACTCCGGTTAAATTGATAAATAAGGAAAGAACATGATTTTGACAAACCGATATGATGGATCGAATAGAGCAACATCTCCATGACTCTGGAACAAAATAATAGAAGCTAGATAAAAAAAATGACAACTTCTAGCATCATTACAAGGAAGGATTGGACGGAGTTATTGGAAAATCAACAACGAAAATATTTAGCTTGTTGTGGGCCTATGGTAAACACATCTCAACATTATGAGGTGACAACCGGCCACTAGCAGAACAACTGCTATGATTGAGATCAACAAGGAGATGAAATCTACTATCACCAAGAGGATACATTGAGAACTTGGATCATTGATAAGCACCATGATAGCAACATCCTTAGAAAACGCTTTATGTGAAATCTAATCCAAGATAACTCTAAGAAAGGAAGGATGGATTTAATTATCTCACTCTTGATAATTCTCTTCGAGACTCCTCATGAATCAAGAATGGCATAACACCATCCCACAAGATAGAGAGAAAGAATCACACTTGAAATGCAAGATAAAGGATACCACAAGAATCTTGAAGAACACTTTTAGAATGAAAGAAATCTTTGATGAACCACCATGAAGAACCTCTGTATGCAAAAGAATGATCAAAAGAAATGAAGGCTGGAAAGAATAAGATTATGACCTTGTAAGATTTGGATGAAGCTTCGCGACGAGATACTTGAGAAAACTTGAAACTCCGGAAAAGAAAAGATGAGAACACTTGAAATCCAGAATTTGATATCATGCACAACTCCGCAAGAAGGATTGAAATCATTTGATGAAACAAGAATAAGAATTATGTTATGCTTATCCTTCATCAGGTTAAATTGATGACAAGCAACGGATTTGCATACGACTTATTCTTCTTGAAAGATTGAAGAGAGATAACACAAGCTTGAAGAGGTCTTCAATGAAACACCGGTAAAAATTGAAACGAATGAGGATACGACAAATGAACGGAGATACATGACATGAGAACGAAGAGATCACGATCCGCCTAATAGAAAACTTGAACGAAGCACCGGAATAACAGAGATACGAACGAAGAGACAACAATTGAGAAGAATTTGAGAACGAAAGCTGAAAGCTGAGAGCGGAGAAATCTTCTGAAATGATGACCTTCGGAGGATCAAGAAATGACAATAACTCTGAAATGCTCCGGATAGATATGGAAAGAATTAATCATGATCGAAAACAATTTAATATGATAACAACAAGCTTGAAACACGACCATCACGAGAACGGATAAGATTTAAGAGAAACTCTACTTCGGTCTTCAACTCTGAGAATGATGACGAGAAACTCCACCAAGAATTACTAAGAACTCCGGGACAATGAATAAGAAAACGTTGAGTCTACGATGAAATAATTTGAAGCGACCTTGGAAAAGGAATATGACTGATGAAATTCATTCTTACGTCATATTAAAAAGAATTTGAGGACATCTCCAGAAAAGATTAGAAGAGCCAGGTAAGATCCTGGGGAACAACCTGTGTGTTATGAGCCCACTCAAAGAGATCACCGTTGAAATAATTGCTTAGAAGAGATATTGCACCGGTACAATTAAGAACTTGATGAGGTGAGAACCTCGAACTAATTGAAAGGACTTGAGTGAAAACACGAATCTTCTGAGATATCTTCGGCACTCCGGATAGAATAGAAATGAAAAAAACAAGAGAGGCTTGGATAAGAACTTCCAACATGGGGAATCATATAACGAATGACAAGGATATGATGAACACCGAGAGATTGAATTGAATCCACCGGAAACGAAAACAAGATGAAGACTAAGAAATGATGAACTTGAGCACTTGGGATCTTCACAACGAATCACTGGATACACCACAGAAGAGAAGATAGCGGAAGCATCACATGAATAGAAAAGGCACACGAATGAGAATTTAATTGTTGAAGAAAAAAGGGCGGGAGGGCGGAGAAAAGCAAAGACAACTTGATACCGATGAGATGAACTCCAGAAAGAAATACGAGGATTGATTTGGAAAATATTGGAGAGGGTTGAATTAACTTGATGAGAAACACATCGGTTAGGAAAGATATGAATTCACCACTTGACATCGAAGCAACTCGTATTATCATATTCCAACAAAACCAAAGGATGAGGCTTACGAAACAAGCCGGAACAAACACAAACCCATTTGCATTTGTTGGAAGGATAATCCAAGGTAACTACTTGAATTCCCACCTAAGAATTTCCGAAGTCTTTTTTGTTTATGCGATTCGGGTTGCGGACCCAGGAACGTACCCAAGGTAATCAGCTACAACTGCACCCGCAACCTTCCACACCATAATCCAAGAAACTCCGCAAACTCGTCTACCTCAGACACTCGTAATCACAACGATACTAAACATGGCAGTACCCTGGACCCTCTCCCCAGTACTGGGTGACTCCAAACTTATCTCGTCACGAAAAGTATTGAAGCAATTTCGAACATCCTTCGTCCTGAGATACTAAGGAAACTGAATGATAACGATGTGCAAATATCCCTCGGAGCTCTACTCCTCGATAACAGGAGGCACCAAGACAGAATTCCATCACATTGGCATCATATGGTTTCCAAAATACCCGCGTGATCCTAAAAAATTTTGAGCGAGAAGAGGAGTAGAATGAAAATTCCTAAGTCGAAATTCCTCACCAGAGCATAGAAGAGGAGTAAAAACAAACCTACTCTCCGATATAACTAGACTCAAAATAGTTTTTCCACTAGACTCGACTCGGCCAAGTTTGATCAATCAAGGGGGCTCCTAGGTTGGTACAGGCTCTGATACCAACTTGTCACGCCCAAGATGCGATCCTATCCTTATTTTGGCACGAGGGCCTCGACATGGATAGAAGCGCATCTCGTCGTTTTGCAAGAATGGATATCATTACAGGTACATGTAAAGAAGAGATGAGTATATGGAATTGGCTTACACTCGCCACAAGCTACATCAATTTCACATCAATAAAACAACATATTCAAACATCATTCAGAAGAGCAGGGTCTGACTACAGACAAAAACAAACGATAAAATGACATCCATCCTTGCTATCCTAGGCTGCCGCCTGGAACCCATCCTAGATCGATGAAGAAGAAGAAGATGAACTCCAAATCAAACAAGCATCGCGCTCACATCAAATCATCGCATTTCCTGTACCTGCAACTGTTGTTGTAGTAATCTGTGAGCCACGGGGACTCAGCAATCTCATTTCCAAGGGTATCAAGACTATTAAAGCTTAATGGGTGAGGTATGGTAAAGTGGTGAGGCTGCAGCAAGCACGAAGCATTTATTTGAGTGGCTAACTTACGAGTACAAGAATAAAGGGGGATGATTGTCGAATAAACGGACGTGAACTAGTAATGATCTCTAAGAGATCCTGAACACCTACATACGTCAAACATAACCCCACCGTGTTCTCTCTCGGATAAGGACTCATGAGAAGAGACAGTCACGGTTACGCACACGATTGGTGTATTTTATTTGAGTTTACTTCAAGTTTGCGATGACCGGGTGTTAAACAAAGTTTCCAAGTTGCCACGTAACCGCGGGCACGGCTTTCCGAAAGATTTAACCCTGCAGGGGTGCTCCAACTCATCCATCACAAACTAACCACACGCCGCGGGAATAACCTCGACCACGAATCTCGTGATCTTCCTCGGCAATTCCACTGGAAAACCGCAACCTCGAGATAGCCCGAAGTATTTTCGGAATTCCTCGCACAAGAACGTTCGAGAAAGGTAAAACAAATCCAGCAAGGCCGCCCGGCGTGTCGACGAACCCGATAGGAGCTGCGTATCTCGTTCTCAAGACATGACCATATAAGCTAGTGTACAGTGGCTTGATAGACATCACCCGAGTTGCCCCGGGGTGGCCCCGCACAGTGCTCTGTTTTGGACCAACACTCATGAGGAGCACTGGCCCGGGTTGTTGATTAATTATCCACGAGGTCCGGAAAGTCCCTATGCAATTTTATTAGTTATTAGGCAAATGTAGTACCAATGTTGGGCCTTGCCAGACAAGTTTTATCCTAAAACGAAAATCAAGGGGGTCCCCATAACAACCCCGAGCATGTTAGGAGCACTCAATTATGGAACATAACACCGGTACACAAGTAACTAGGGCGGCAAGAGTGGAACAAAACACCGAGCAAAAGGCCAAGCTTTCCACCCTTTACCAAGTATATATGTGCATTAAATTAAATAGCAATAATATTGTGATATAACAAAATATCCATGTTGCACATGGAAAGAGCTTGCACCTGCAACTAGCAACGCTATAAGCGGTAACATAGCCAAACAATGGTTTGCTGGGTTGTGGAGGGGTTAGAGGCTTTTCATGGCAATTTGGGAGGCTTGACAAACATGTGGTAGGTAGCGAGACAAGCGATAGAAACGAGACATCTAGCATGGCAATGATAGTAATGGTATCCAGGGAAATGGTCATCTTGCCTGAGATTTCGCTTGGAAGAAGAACGAGTCCGTGACGAAGACGAGCCAACGTAGTCGAACGAATCCTCACTATCCGAACGCTTTCGGAACTCTATCGAGAAGAAGCAATCCGGAAACAACAATCAACACATAATAAACACCACAACATATGCATGACATGATGCGCAAACAAATATGATGCATGTCCATACTTTTATGCAAGGTATGACAAAGCACAACAATCAAATACTACACATTAAGTGAAGCTCAATATGCAACAAATTGCATATTGACGAAACTCCACATTTGAATTACTTAGTTCACTCTCGTTTGGGTACACGACAAATTTAAATGTTGTTAAACATGGCAAGAGGTGAAGCAAAATGAAACTACACTATCTAGGCATCTTAAATGAGGTCGGAAACAACATATAGTATTTCCGAAACGACCTCATATGCAAATTATGAATTTGGTCCAGATCTGTACTAAGCATATTTTATATTGGTTAAACAGCAAAATAAGGTCCACCTTGTGATTCTACACATTTTCTAGTCAAGTTTCATATACAATTCATTTGAATCGGAATTATGGTCATTTAGATATGACATAAACCGTTCTAACAAGTCATATATGCGAATGAATGTAGCTAACAATTTTAAACATTTTAAATGTTGTTATCATGATGCGGATGACATACTCAAGTTGCGTGCAATTTTATGAAAACATTCGCAAGAAAGATATGAAGCATGTGTCGCCATGACGGAAAGAAAGGGGTGCCACGGCGTTGAATCCGAAATTGATGCCATGGCAAAATTCCGGTTCCGGCAACTCGTTGATATGCCGGTGCAAAAGAACAAACGTGTGGGCGTGTCACACCAAAGATGATGGGGTGATCCCGATTACCGGGTTCCCATGCGTCGTTGGCACGGAAAATAGGTACCCGCAACTACCATAATATACGATGCAAACACGCGGTGCATCTCATACAACCATCAAACGTTCATTGCAACGGCGGTCATCTCGGGTTATACCTTTGAAGCGTGTGGGCAAGGCGAAATGGTTCGGAGCGTTGTAGAGGTTCACGGGTCGTCGTGGACGTCGTGGAAGTAGTGGTACGTGTGTCGAAGATGAACTTGATGAATCCAAGGTCCTCGTGGCGACGGTAGTGGTACACGGCATCAGTCTTGTCAGATCCCCGACGACGGTAGATGTACACTTGTCATAGTTGTACTCATGCGCAGCGACGAAGATCATTCGTGACACTTGGCGTTTCCCCGGGTTGTGTCAAACTCAGGTCTTGGCAATGCGAGACTTGTGTCATCCAAAATAAAACAACACCAACAAGGTCTCTGTTCAATAGTGGACCCTCGGACAACATGTCCAAATGCCCAAATCGAACCAGCTGCAACCAAAGGCAGCAAGGCACTGGTGCTCCGAGTGTTCATGGTAGACAACCACGAAGGAGGCAGCAGGGGGGGTTTCGTGCACAGTGGCAACGAGCAACAGCTTGATGCGGTTTCTGCTCACGGTGGAGGCGACTAGGCAGAGCAATAAGCAACAGCGATGGCCATGGGAGGATCTCGTGGCGAGGGGGCAGCAGCAGAAGGCGCGAGCAGGCAAGGCTCGGGAGAAGGATGGTCAGGCGACGACCTGGGCTCACCGGTCGGAGGGCTCCTGCGGACGGCTTAAGGTGCAGCAGTAAGGCACACCCGCGGCTATAGCGAGGCGACGGCAGGCAGCAGCAACAAGTAGCAGCGACGCGACAAGGAGGAGCAGCGGCTACAGGGGCGGATGCAAATGAGGCGCAAGGAGGAAGAGGCCAAGGCAGCGACGATTTTTGTGGCCGGCGTGACCGACGGCGGCCAGCGCAGCACTTGGGGTCGTCCCCTCTAGGGGGCGCAGCAAGCAGAGGACGGCCCGGGCGGCGCTCGCTGGTGCGAGGAAGAGAGGCTGGAGGCGCATGGGAGAAGGGAAGGCGCGGCAGATGCGGCGGTCCGGCGAGCCGGTAGCGCTCCGACGCAGACTAGGCGGAGGAGGGGCTCGATCGGGAGCTCCTCTCCCGATCCAGATCGGGATTGAGGGAAGGGTCCAGGTACTTGGAGGAGATCGAGGCATAGCTCGGGCGCTCGTGCGGGCAGAGGAGCTCGAGGAGCCCCTATCCTCGGGCGCTCGTGCGAGGACGCGGGAGATCTGGCGGCGGCAGACACGTCCAGGGGAGGCACAGGAGGCTTCAGATGGCTGGGGTTGGTCTAGTGGGGAAAACGAGGAGTGTCGGCGGCGTGGGGATTGGGTAGACTAGGGTTAGGGTAGGATTGATCCACATATATAGAAAATAGATAGGGTTTGGACCCTCTGATTAAATTAGAGAGAATTCAGAGACAGTGTCTTTGGATAAGAAATGGTCAAGACCAAGCTCCTGCCCTTGCTGCCTGGAAATTGGTGTGTAGGCCAATGAAAAAAGGTGGACTTGGAATTCTCAATCTAGCAGTGCAGAATGATGCATTGTTACTTTCAATAAGGCTAATCTGCCTTGGGTTAATCTGATATGGAACACATACTATCATGGCAGAGTGCCACAAGGTACAACTTTGTGTGGTTCCTTCTGGTGGAAAGACATTTGCAAGAGGCTGGATAGTTTCAGGGCAGTTACTTACATACAACCAAACAAAGGGGATACATTCCTTTTTGGTCTGATTCTTGGTTGGTGGCCAACTCCAAGATACCTTTGGCAAATAGGTTTCAGAGATTGTTCTCTTTTACCATTGACCCTTTCTCCACGGCTGAGGAGGTTTTCACTGCTTCTGAAGCAAATGACATGACTAGTTTGTTTCACCTGCCTTTATCTGAAAGAGCTTTTGAAGAGTTGCAACCTGTACAACACTTACTCCAGAACTTACACAGGGACCAATTAGTAAATGATGTTTGGTTATGAAGGGAAGATGGTAAAGGGAATTCAGCCAAAAAGTTCTACATGCATGTCCACCAACCAATCACCTTCAACCCTTTACTCAATTGGATCTGGAAGAGTTGTTGCACTATGAAAATCAAAGTATTTGCATGGATGTTAATCATGGACAGGTTGAATACTCAGGATATGCTTGAGAGAAGGCACAATGTCTCTAATTCTAACATGTGTGTTCTATGCCATGCAAGGATTAAAGAAGATAGGGATCATCTATTTTTCACTTGCATGTTCAGCAACAGAGTTTGGAATTATATCCAAATACAATGGCAGGGGGACTCCATGTGGGATATCTCCATAATAGCAAGAAGAGACTTTCACCAACCTTTCTTTAATGAAGTGGTCTTCACTGCTTGCTGGAACATCTGGACTACTAGGAACGCTAGAGTCTTCAGAAATGAGCGTCCCAGTTTCGACAGATGGAAGAGTAATTTTAAACATGACATTTCTTTACTGGCTCATAGAATTAAGGCTAGCTTTAGGGATGACCTGTTAAAATGGGTGTCCTTTCTACCCCCTTGAGGTTAGTGCATAGTACTCCCCCCCATTTGTAATCGTCTAGATTAGGTATTGTAAATTGTAATCTGTGCTATGGAATAAAAGAAAAAGCTGTGGGGTGTTTTGCCCTACAGTAGCCGGTCAAAAAAAATCTCTATATATACCCCCGTCTGTTTTGACCACCGCATCGCGAGATTTTCCTCTGTTTTTGTTTCGTGCTGTTTTTTTGTCAGATCTAAATCTCCATGGCTTCATCAAGTTCCCCCAAGGACATGTTCTCCGAGAAGGTTATCAACCCGTACTTGCCGGAGGTGCTGAAGCACCCTCAAACCATTGAGATGCATGAGGGGGTGCTCCACATCTGGGATGTTCAGGTGCCCAAGAAGACGGGAAGCGTGGAGGCCAGGCTGGAAGCGGTGGAGCAAGACATCTTCAAGTGCAAAGGGATGGTGGAGCGTGGACTTAGTGCCAATCACTCCATGATCACGGAATTCACCCGTGATCACATGGTGGATGGCCAGTCCATGAAAGACATCGTCTTTAACTCAACGAGCAAATCAACTTTCTGCAGAGTCAAATTTATGATCTCCAAAATCAAGTTTTTGAATATGAAGCGAGATTTAAGGGTATGAGTTTAGTTGCCAATTGCAGGACACCAGGGACTCGTGCCTCAACTTTTGATGGTGAACCCTTGCCCTGGAAGCTAGAGGATAAACCTACTATCGTCTGATCACCACCACCTTCATCATCACTACCATCAAAGGAGACTTGAGTATACGGGTATGGGCACTCCCCTTGGCTTGAGCCAAGCTTGGGGGAGGTGGCCCGGTATCGTATCACCATCACTTTTACCTTTGCTTTTTATTTCGATCCTTAGCCTTTTCATGATTTAGTTGAATAAAAGTTTAGTATGATCTATTTTCGTGTGCTAGTTTCGTGATCCATGTATCTATGTAATCGAGTGAGTGTTATATAATAAAGTTTAGTTTGAGCTTTTGCCCCTTTACTTTCTTCTTGCAATCTTGATAAAAGAGAATAAATGAAAAAGATCATATGCTAATCTTATGGTGAGTAATGACATCACAATAAAGAAAAGTATAAGTGGTAAAATTTGTTAGAGATTGGCAAACAGAGCATTAGTCAATGATGCAATTCATGAAAGAATAAAATAGGGAAGAGAAGATTCACATGCAAATATACTATCATGGACATCTTTTATGATTGTGAGCCCCCATTAAATATTATATGACAAAATTGTTGACGTTGGACAAGGAAGACAACGTAATGATTTATGCTTGTTCATATTCACATAGAAGTTATATTGTCATAGATCCTTTAACATGTGGTGCTTGCCCAATATCTTTGCTAGCCAAAAATTCCGCACTAAGTAGAGATACTACTTGTGCATCCAAAAACCCAAAGCCCAAACTCATGTTTGAGAGTCCACTATACCTACCTATGGATTGAATAAGCTCCTTCAAGTAAGTTGTCATCGGTGCATCAAGGCAATAAAAATTGCTTCTAAAAAGTGTTGGATCAATTAGGGTAAGAGAAAATTGAGCGTTGCACGAACTTGTGACGACGAAGTAATAAAAGTGACGGACTGCGTAATAAAGGTTGCCATAACAAGAGACAATGCAACGTGATGTTCTTTTGCGCTAAGGGATTTGGCATACAAACTAAAAAGCGCATGACAACCTCTACTTCCCTCTGCGAAGGGCCTATCTTTTACTTTTACATATTTACTTTTATGCAAGAGTCAAAGTATTCTTCTCTATTCCTTTTTATTTTTCGTTTGGCAAGCATCATGTGGTGAGGAAAGATCTAGGCAGATATGTCCAGTTGTAGATGAGTGAGTTTGAGTTATTATTGTTGACATTACCCTTGAGATGAATACGTTGGGAGGCAAACTATAAGCCCCTATCTTTCTATGTGTCCGGTTGAAACTTTTTGCTCATGGGTATGCTGTGAGTGTTAGCAATCATAGAAGACTAGATGATGGTTGAGTATGTGGACTTGCCAAAAGGCTCCTACATGAGACCCTTCCTGAAAATATGATGAATTGTAGTTGCAAAGTTGACTGAGAACATAGTTTGTTGGTTTCCAATAAGGTTTATGCTTTATACTTCCATGTTGTGATGATTGTTACTTGCTCATAGGAAGTTATATGATGTTGCTATGAAATAGAAGTTTTATGAGAAAGCTTCATGTTAGTTTTTGTTGCTGTTATAATAATAAGCATGATGCTACTATGTCCGTATTTTGTTTTTATCGACACCTCTCTCTCAAACTATGTGGACATGTTCTTCGATATCGACTTTCGCTTGAGGACAAGCGAGGTCTAAGTTTGGGGGAGTTGATACGTCCATTTTGCATCATGTTTTCCTACTTTTATTTATAATGTTTTTATGCATAATAATGCTTTGGGGAGTAATTCTAATGCCTTTTCTCTCACAATTTGCAAGGTTTACACCAAGAGGGAGAATGCCAGCAACTGGAATCCAGCACCTGAAAAAAGCACGTCAGAGATACCTATTCTGCACATCCCCAATGAAGCTAAAAATTTACGGAGATTTTTTATGCATTAAATAAGAAATACTGGAGCTGAAAACTACCAGAGGGGGGCCACCAGGTGGCCACCCTACACCAGGGCACGCCAGGCCCCCTACCTGCGCCCTGGTAGAGGGTGGCCAACCTGGCCCACCTCCGGAGCCCATCTTCTGGCATAAAATCCCAAAAAACCTAAAAAACTTAGGGAGAGGACTTTCGGGACGAAGCACCGCCGTCTCGAGGCGGAACTTGGGCAGGAGCACTTCTGCCCTCCAGCGGAGCGATTCCACTGGGGGAACTTCCCTCCCGTAGGGGGAAATCGAAGCCATCATCATCACCAACAACCCTCTCATCTTGGGGAGGCCATTCTTCATCAACATCTTCAACAGCACCATCTCCTCTCAAAGCCTAGTTCATCCCTTGTGTTCAATCTTTGTACCGGAACCTCAGATTGGTACATGTGGGTGACTAGTAGTGTTGATTACCTTGTGTAGTTGATTGCTATATGGTTTATTTGGTGGAAGATTATATGTTCAGATCCATTATGCTATTCAATACACCTCTGATCTTGAGCATGCATATTATTTGTGAGTAGTTACATTTGTTCTTGAGGTCACGAGAGAAATCATGTTGCAAGTAATCATGTGAATTTGATATGTGTTCGATATTTTGATGATATGTATGTTGTGATTCCCTTAGTGGTGTCATGTGAACATCGACTAGATGACACTTCACCATCCTTGGGCCTAAGGTAAAGCATTGTGGAGTAGTTATTAGCTGATGGGTTGCTAGAGTGACAGAAGCTTAAACCCTAGTTTATGCGCTACTTCGTAAGGGGCTGATTTGGGTCTACATGTTTAATGCTATGGTTAGACTTTGTCTTAATACTTTTCTCGTAGTTGTGGATACTTGCGAGGGGGTTAATCATAAGTAGGTTGTTAGTTCAAGTAAGAACAGCTCCTTAGCACCGGTCCACCCACATATCAAATTATCAAAGTAGCGAACACGAATCAAACCAACATGATGAAAGTGACTAGCTGAAATTCCCATGTACCCTCAAGAACACTTTGCCTATCATAAGAGATGGTTTTAGCATGTCCTTTGCCACAAAAGGATTGGGATACCTTGCTGCACCTTACATATTGTTACCGTTACTTGCTCGTTACAAATTACCTTGCTATCAAACTACTTGCTACTTACAGTTTCAGTGCCTGCAGAAATTACCTTGCTGAAAACCGCTTATCATTTCCTTCTGCTCCTCATTGGGTTCGACACACTTACTTATCGAAAAGACTATGATTGATCCTCTATACTTGTGGGTCATCAGCGCTCTCCAATCCCGCTCAACCTCACAGCTTATCAGCAACTCTCCGGCGATTCTCACAAGGGGGACAACGAACACACCCGGTCTTACCCAGGTTCGAACGACCTCGCGAGGGCTCTTAGTGAGGATGGACTGAACACCTCTTCCCACTACCGTGGAAGCTAGTCCCTATTTATAGTGGCATCGGTCCTCTTCCCTTATTGCACAGGCGGGAAGGGATCCCACAACGGCCAAATTTGAAAGGGGACAGGAGGTACATCCTATCCTGACTAAAGGTGGTCTTCGCCAGCAAAGCTTCTGGCGTGACGCATTGGTGGGCTCGGCGATGACATCCGTCCTGCCGAGCTCGTGGTCTCGGTCTTGTATCACCGGAAGGGAAAACTTTGGGGGATTCCTTAGGAACCCGCGTACGTCATTGCCTCCTTAGCACGAAAGAGGTAACTGTCCTCTTCTGTGTCGGCTGGCGCCCGCTTGGCTTCATTCGTCAGAGCCCACGTCATCCCGGCCTCATGAGGGCGGGTACCTGCATAGAAATCTCCACTCCTCGGGAGGCAGTACGGGGAGGCCACTCCTCTGGAGGTCTCGGCATTGTTCGCCTCGCGAGGGTCTTGACTTGGGGGGGGGGGGTTGCCGCTGGGCCGCGCCAGTCCGTCGTGGTGGGCCACGTGTTGGGCCGCAGGAAGGCAGGTCTGGGTACCCCCAGTCCCAGAACGCCGACAGTAGCCCCCGGGCACGAGGCGCGCTCGGGTTGGCTTCGGGGCGAAGCCAAGGAAGGAAGGCCGATGCACTATGGGTCCCAACCACCTGCGGGCTAGGCTTGACGCGTGGCGCACAACAAGACGCAGACGCCTCCACTTCCCCACGTCGCCTTGGCAACCACCCTTGCTGACAAAATCCTGGCGCGCGTGGCGGTTTCATCATTGCCCCACCACATGCCTACCTTCTGCTACTCCCTCTTCCGCGTGCTCACGCCTTCTCCGCCGGGTCTTGCGCCTGCTCCAATCTGCCCCTCCGCCATGGATCCCAAGAAGAAGAGGGGCAAGACTTCGATGACATCAGAGCCCCGGCTGGGGTCAGAGCCCGCGCTGGGCCGGTCCACCGTGCTCAATCTTGAGGGGCTGGACAAGGTCCGGAGAGCAATCGCCGCCAACACCCATGAGTGGAGGGTGACGAAGATCTGGCCTGCCTCTCGGTCTGCGGTTGATCTGGGGGCCACCGACATCCCCCTTCATCTCCATGCCCTCTTCTCCGGCTTGCTGCCGCCGTTTTCAGATTTCTTCAACGCCGTGCTCACGCACTACCAGGTCCACGCATTGCATCTCGATCCTGGGTCCATCGTCCTCCTCTCCGCCTTCGCATTCTTGTGCGAGGCCTTCATGCACGTCTTCCCGTCTGTGGCCGTGCTCCGCCATTTCTTCTCCCTCCAAATGGTCGCCAGCGGATAATTCTCGGGGTGCATGTCGCTCCGAGTAGTGGGCGCAACGGCGGGCGCGATCCTCGATGTCGAGCTTCGTCCAAACACGGAGGGCTTCCGGAGGCTGTGGGTGTTCGTCGACGCCACCGTGTGGAGCCCCCTGCTCCAAGTCCCAGCGGCCCCCGCAGAGCCGAGCCCGGGTTGGGAGCACTCGAAGCTCGTTGACCCGCGGCTCGCACAGGTCACGACCAGGTTGGCCAGCCTGAAGAGGGCGGGTGTGATGATGGCGATGGTGGTGAGGAAGTTCGTCCGCCGGCGAATCGCTCCCCTCCAGCGCCATTCCCGCCCCATGTGGACCTTTACCGGCCTCGGCGACGTCATGAGCCTTCAGGTGTCTTCTCTTTCCTCCAGCGAGCTGCGCGAGGCGCTCCGCCTTCTGACCGGCGGGGAGCCTTTCGAGCTTCCTATGGAGGGGCTCCCCTTGTACAACTATAAGAACAGGCGAGCCTTTGCCCTGAAGATGGCACGCTTCGACGAGTGGGGGCTGCTTCCCGAGGGCCCCACGGGGCCTCACGACAACTCCCTCCTGGTGACCCCAGGCCCTGGTGATCCCGAGGTTAGTGCCCCTCGAGCAACTCCGGAAGAGCGCCCCGAGTCGCTCATCCTTCAAGCGTCCGCCTCCACCCTTCCAAGCGGCGAAGGAGACTGATAACCCACAAGTATAGGGGATCGCAACAGTTTTCGAGGGTAGAGTATTCAACCCAAATTTATTGATTCGACACAAGGAGAGCCAAAGAATATTCTCGAGTATTAGCAGCTGAGTTGTCAATTCAACCACACCTCAAAGACTTAATATCTGCAGCAAAGTATTTAGTAGCAAAGTAGTATGGAAGTAACGGTAGCGATGGCAAAAGTGACAGTAGCAGTATTGTAGTGATTGTAACAGTAGCAACGGAAAAGTAACTTAGCAAAGATCAATATGTGAAAGCTCATAGGCAATGGATCAGTGATGGATAATTATGTCGGATGGCATTCATCATGAAACGGTTATAACATAGGGTGACACAGAACTAGCTCCAATTCATCAATGTAATGTAGGCATGTATTCCATATATAGTCATACGTGCTTATGGAAAAGAACTTGCATGACATCTTTTGTCCTACCCTCCCGTGGTAGTGGGGTCCTAATGGAAACTAAGGGATATTAAGGCCTCCTTTTAATACAGAACCGGACCAAAGCATTAGCACTTAGTGAATACATGAACTCCTCAAACTACGGTAATCACCGGAAAGAATCCCAGTTATTGTCACCTTGGGGGATGTGGATCATAACTCGTAATAGGTGTCTACAACTTGCAAGATAGGATCAAGAACACATATATATTCATGAAAACATAATAGGTTCAGATCTGAAATCATGGCACTCGGGCCCTAGTGACAAGCATTAAGCATAGCAAAGTCATAGCAACATCAATCTCAGAACATAGTGGATACTAGGGATCAAACCCTAACAAAACTAACTCGATTACATGGTAAATCTCATCCAACCCATCACCGTCCAGCAAGCCTACGATGGGATTACTCACGAACGGCGGAGAGCATTATGAAATTGGTGATGAAGGATGGTTGGTGATGACGACGGCGTCGATTTCCCCTCTCCGGAGCCCAAATCAGACTCCAGATCTGCCCTCCCGAGGAAGAACAGGAGGTGGTGGCGGCTCCGTATCGTGAAACGCGATGAATTCTTCTCTCTGATTTTTTTCTCCACGAATAGGAATATATAGAGTTGGAGTTCAGGTCGGAGGAGCTCCAGGGGGCCCACAAGACAGGGGGGCACGCCCTAGGGGGTGGTGGGCCTTCTCCGGTTGATTCTTTCGCCAGTATTTTTTATTAATTCCAAAAATATTCTCTATAAATTTTCAGGTCAATCCGAGAACTTTTATTTCTGCCCAAAAATAACACCAAGGCAATTCTGCTGAAAACAACGTCAGTCCGGGTTAGTTCCATTCAAATCATGCAAATTAGAGTCCAAAACAAGGGCAAAAGAGTTTGGAAAAGTAGATACGTTGGAGACGTATCAACTCCCCCAAGCTTAAACCTTTTCTTGTCCTCAAGCAATTCAGTTGATAAACTGAAAGTGATAAAGAAAAACTTTTACAAACTCTGTTTGATCTTGCTGTTGTAAATATGTCTAACTGATGTTCAGATTTTCAGCAAAGATTATAGACTAACCACATTCACAATAACATTTAGGTCTCACATTTACTCATATCAATGGCATAATCAACTAGCGAGCAATAATAATAAGTCTCGGATGACAACAATTTTATCAAAACAATCATGATACAATATGATATAATGGTATCTCGCTAGCCCTTTCTGAGACCGCAAAACATAAATGCAGAGCACCTCTGAAGAACAAGGACTGACTAGACATTGTAATTCATGGTAAAAGAGATCCAGTCACACTCATACTCAATATCAATTAATAACAAAGCATACAAATGATGGAGGTTCTCTCTAACTGGTGCTCTTTATAAGAGGAGGATGACTCAATAGTAAAATAAAATAGATAGCCCCTTCACAGAGGGAAGCATTGATTTACAGAGGTGCCAGATCTCGAGCTTTTAAAACAGGGATGAATCATAATTTTGGGAGGTATGCTTTCATTGTCAACATAACAACTAAGAGATCTCGATATCTTCCATGCTAGATACATTATAGGCGGTTCCCAAATAGAATAGTAAAGTTTTTACTCCCCCTCCACCAATCGATCACACTCCACGGCGGGCCGAATCCACGGGTACCGTCCATACAAACAACAATCCTGGGGGAGTTTTGTTTCATTATACTTTGATTTGATTTTTGAGCATGGAACTGGGCATCCCGAATACCAGCCACTTTCTCGTGAATGATAGTGAATCAACACATATCGTGAGAATAACCCACCTAGCATGGAAGATACTGACAGCCCCTAGTCACTACATGAGCGATTCGGGCATACAAAACAGGGTATTATTTGAAGGTTTAGAGTTTGGCACATGCAAATTTACTTGGAACGGCAGGTAAATACCGCATATAGGTAGGTATGGTGGACTCATATGGAACAACTTTGGGTTTATGGAAATGGATGCACAAACAGTATTCCTGCTTAGTATAAGTGAAGGCTAGCAAAAGACTGGGAAGCAACCAACTAGAGAGCGACAACAGTCATAAACATGCTTTGAGATTAACCAACATTGAATGCAAGCTTGAGTAGGATATAAATCACCATGAACATAAACATCGTGGAGGCTATGTTGGTTTTGTTTCAACTACATGCGTGAACATGTGCCAAGTCAAGCCACTTGAATCATTCAGAGGAGGATACCATCCTATCATACTATATCACAACCATTTTAAAATGCATGTTGGCACTCAAGACAAACCATTATACACTCTTAGCTAATTAAGCATGGCATGAGTAACTATAATCGCTAATTGTCATTGCAAACATGTTCAATCCATAACGAGCTGAATCCAGAACGATGAGCTAATCATATTTACAAAAACAAAATAGGTCGAGTTCATACCAGCTTTTCTCCATCTCAATCACCTCATCATATATCGTCATTATTGCCTTTCACTTGCATGACCGAACGGTGCGATAAATAATAAGAGTGCGCGTGCATTGGACTAACCTGGAATCTGCAAGCAATAACTCAAAGGAGAAGGCAAGGTAATATGGGCTCTCTGATAGATAAACAATAGTGCATATGAGAGCCACTCAACATGTCATCACGGTCTTCTCCTTACGACCCTAAGAAGAAAGGAAAACTATTTACACGGGAAAGCTCCCAACAAGCAAAAGAAGAACGAGAAATCTTTTTGGGTTTTCTTTTAATACTACAACTAAACAAACTAGAAGGTAAAGCTAGAACTAATTTTTTTGGATTTTCTCAAGGTTAATTAAACACACAAGAAGAAAGCAAAAAGAAGAAATAAACTACCATGGATGGTACAATGAAAAGGTATGAACACCGACAACTGGAATGACTGTGTGAACATGAATGTAATGTCGGTGAGAAATACGTACTCCCCCAAGCTTAGGCTTTTTGCCTAAGTTGGTCTAGGGCCATGGCTGGAAATAACCATCTCCTGGATACTCCGGAGGATACTGAGGGTCCCACTGGTTGGCGAGCTCCTGTGGCTCCCACTGAAAAATCGTATTCTGATAGGGATCAAGGGCTGGTGCCGGCTTAGGTGCTGGGGGTTGCGACAGGCCCCAATATCTGTAAATGTCCTCGGGCATAATAGTGTACCTGCCTGAACGAATATCAAACAAAGAAGAAGCAGGCAAAGCAATAATCTCACAAGTACCCTGACTAAATACTAAGTTGTAAAGCAGCCTCTTATCATTATCTTTCCTAATAAAATCATGTGCTACCATGCTGTCATAGTCTAAATATCTCGTAGGTAGCAGCATTTCTTCTTCCTCGTCAAGCCTAATGGGTATCTCGAAGTGTTTGGCTAGACGAGATGCATAGATACCTCCGAATATGGGGCCCTTCGAACGGTTTAAGTTCAACCGTTGGGCCACTATAGCACCCAGACTAAAAGTTCTATCAGCAAGTAAAGCGTGGCGAAGAATGGCGAGGTCGGGAGCACTAAGGCTTCCACTCTCCCCTCGACCAACGAGACATCTCCACGCAAATAATGAATAATAGCGTAGAACTGGAAAATGCAAACTAGCTGCTCTGGCCTTTGACACACCTCTCTCTTCCCCCACAATGATTGCGGCAATAAAGTCCTCCATGTATCTAGGACGTGGTTCAGTAATACTCCCCTCATAAGGTATTTTGCAAACATTGCAAAAATCGTAAATTGACATTTCCTTAGGCACATCATATAAGTAAAATTCTACCATGGGAGGATTCTTCCTAGGATAAAAGTGAAAATTTTGCACAAAAATATTAGTAAGTAGGAGGTACTGGTCACACTTATCGTTGAGTAAGTCGGTGATGCCTGCATTTTCTGCCAGATAATAGAAATCTTCATAAATTCCGGCCGCCTTCAAGAATGCTTCACTTGGCCATTCACATGGTCGAACCTCCGCAGTGCGAGGAATATTGTATCTGGGCTTCTTATTTTCATTTTCTTTAGGACCCCGGCTTGGAGAGCCTCTTAACAATCTCCTCATCATTTCTTTCTCTGGAAAATAATTCTGAAATTTTTAGTGACTCCAAATAAAAGTGAACAAAACTCAACAAAACTTATAGCAACTACTCCCACAAGTGCCTAGAGGCTATATCATGCATCAAAACTACTTGGGACCATACAAATTTGACATGCAAGCTCAAGAACAAGGTCACCACAGCAGCAAAAATTTGCAATACATAAAGCACTAGAACAAAAACTAATTGGACCATTGGAGGAGTCACATACCGATGAACAATCCCCTAAAATAGTTTTGCAAATGGAGCTTTGAGCAAGGAGATCGAAAATGGCAGCAAGATGAGCTAGAACACGGGTTTGAGCAATGGTGGGATTTTTTCTGGAGGAAGACGAAGTGGATGGTTGCTGGAATAAGTGAGGGGGCCCCACGTGGGACCCCCAAGCCAGGGGGGCGCGCCCAGGGGGGTGGGCGCACCCTGCAGGCTTGTGGCCCTTTGGTGCAGCCCCCTGATGTGCTCTCAGTGCCAAAAATTCTAAAATATTCTAGAAAAAATCATACTAAATTTTCAGGGCATTCTGAGGACTTTTATTTTCAGGTCATTTTTCTATTGCACGGATAAATCAGAAAACAAAGAAATAATAGCATTTTTACTAAATTGAAACTAAAGAACAGAAAATAAAAGTTGGGTGCATAAGGTTGTGCTTTCTAAATTCATCCATCTCATGCTCATAAAAAAGAATCCATCAATAAGGTTGATCAAGTCTTATTGACAAACTTTTTCGAATGACATGGAACCGGAGAATTTTCGAATAACACTATGTTACCTCAATGGGGATATGCATGTCCCCAATAATAAGTATATCATATTTCTTTTTGACAGTAGGGAGAGGGAATTCAAAGTCTCCAATAATAATCGTTGAAATTTTTTCAATGGAGTTGATACTATGAACTTGAGGTTGTTTCTTCGGGAAGTGTACCGTATGCTCATTACCATTGACATGAAAAGTGACATTGCCCTTGTTGCAATCAATAACAGCCCCTGCGGTATTCAAAAAGGGTCTACCAAGGATGATCGACATATTTTCATCCTCGGGAATATAAAGAATAACAAAGTCCGTTAGGATAGTAACGTTTGCAACTACGACAGGCACATCCTCACAAATGCCGATGGGTAAAGCAGTTGATTTATCAGCCATTTGCAAAGAGATTTCAGTAGGTGTCAACTTATTCAAATCAAGTCTATGATACAAAGAGAAAGGCATAACACTAACACCAGCTCCAAGGTCACATAAAGCAGTTTTAACATAATTTCCTTTAATAGAGCAAGGTATAGTAGGTACTCCGGGATCTCCTAGTTTCTTTGGTATTCCACCCTTAAAAGTATAATTAGCAAGCATGGTGGAAATCTCAGCTTCCGGAATCTTTCTTTTATTTATCACAATATCTTTCATATACTTGGCATAAGGAGACATTTTCAGAATATCAGTCAAGCGCATACGCAAAAAGACAGGTCTAAGCATTTCAACAAAGCGCTCAAAATCCTCATCATCCTTCTTCTTGGATGGTTTAGGAGGAAACGGCATGGGTTTCTGAACCCATGGTTCTCTTTCTCTACCATGCTTCCTAGCAACAAATTCTCTTTTATCATATCTTTTATTCTTAGATTGTGGGTTATCAAGATCAACAGCAGGTTCAATCTCCACATCATTATCATTACTAGGTTGAGCATCAACATGAACATCATCATTAATATTATCACTAGGTTCATGTTCATTACCAGATTGTGTCTCAGCATCCGAAATAGAAATATCATTTGGGTTTTCATGAGTATCAATAACAGGTTCACTAGCAGCATGCAAAGTCCTATCGTCATTCTTTTTCCTTTTATTAGAATCACCAGGTGCATCAGTATTAACTCTCTGAGAATCTTGCTCAATTCTCTTACGATGGCCCTCAGGATACAAAGGTTCCTGAGTCATTCTACCACCTCTAGTCACAACTCTAACAGAATGATCATTGTTCTTACTAATCATCTCATTAAGCAAATCATTCTGTGCCTTAAGTACTTGTTCTACTTGAGTAGTTACCATGGAAGCATGTTTACTAATAAGCTTAAGATCATTACCAATTCTACTCATATAATCACCTAAGCGATCAAGCATGTAAGCATTATGTTTCAGTTGTCTACTAACATAAGCATTGAAATTTTCTTGCTTAACAATAAAGTTATCAAACTCATCCAAGCATTGGCTAGCAGACTTATTATAAGGCATATCACCTTCATCAAATCTACGGAGGGAATTTACCTCTACTACCTGTGTCGGGTTATCAAGACCATGTATTTCTTCAATAGGTGGTAGATTCTTAACATCTTCAGCTTTAATACCTTTTTCTTTCATAGATTTCTTTGCCTCTTGCATATCTTCAGGACTGAGAAATAGAATACCTCTTTTCTTCGGAGTTGGCTTTGGGGGTGGTTCGGGAATAGTCCAATCATTATCATTGCTCAATATATTATTCAATAGTAGTTCAGCTTGTTCAATAGTTCGTTCCCTGAAAACACAACCAGCACAACTATCTAGGTGGTCCCTAGAAGCATCGGTTAGTCCATTATAAAAGATATCAAGTATTTCATTTTTCTTGAGAGAATGATTAGGAAAAGCATTAAGTAATTGGAGAAGCCCCCCCAAGCTTGTGGGAGACTCTCTTCTTCAATTTGCACAAAGTTAAATATTTCCTGCAAGGCAGCTTGTTTCTTATGGGCAGGAACATATTTTTCAGAGAAGTAGTATATCATATCTTGGGGACTACGCACACAACCAGGAACAAGAGAATTAAACCATATCTTAGCATCACCCTTTAATGAGAAAGGAAACAACTTAAGAATATAGTAGTAACGAATTTTTTCCTCATGAGTAAATAGGGTGGCTATATCATTCAATTTAGTAAGATGTGCCACAACAGTTTCAGATTCATAACCATGGAAAGGATCAGATTCAACCAAAGTACTTAACTTAGGGTCAACAGAGAATTCATAATCCTTATCAGTAACAAAGATAGGTGAAGTAGCAAACTTGGGATCATATTGCATTCTAGCATTCAAAGATTTTTCCTTCGACTTGCATAGCAATTTCTTAAGATCATCTCTATCCTTACAAGCACGAAAGTCCCTAGCTACTTCTCCTGCCATAACATAACCCTCAGGTATATCAGGCAATTCATATCTAGGAGAGCTAGGTCTAGAAGGTGTCTCATAGTGTTCAGTTTCAATAATATCATCAGTTTCAACATTGACTCTAGCAATTTGTTCATCAAGAAATTCACCCAGTGGCATAGTAGTATCAAGCAAAGTATCATCATAAGCATCATGCATAGCAGAAGTTGCATCATCAATTACTTGAGACGTATCAGATTCAATAGTAGGTGGTGGTGTCGCAAGTTTACTCATAACAGAAGGTGAATCAAGTGCAGAGCTAGATGGGAGTTCCTTACCTGTCCTCGTAGTTGAGGGGTAGATCTTGGTTTTAGCATCTTTCAAATTCTTCATAGTGACCAACAGATATAAATCCCAAGTGACTCAGAGAATAGAGCTATGCTCCCCGGCAACGGCGCCAGAAAAAGGTCTTGATAACCCACAAGTATAGGGGATCACAACAGTTTTCGAGGGTAGAGTATTCAACCCAAATTTATTGATTCGACACAAGGGGAGCCAAAGAATATTCTCGAGTATTAGCAGCTGAGTTGTCAATTCAACCACACCTGAAAGACTTAATATCTGCAACAAAGTATTTAGTAGCAAAGTAGTATGGAAGTAATGGTAGCGATGGCAAAAGTAACAGTAGCAGTATTGTAGTGATTGTAACAGTAGCAACGGAAAAGTAACTTAGCAAATATCAATATGTGAAAAGCTCGTAGGCAATGGATCAGTGATGGATAATTATGTCGGATGGCATTCATCATGCAACGGTTATAACATAGGGTGACACAGAACTAGCTCCAATTCATCAATGTAATGTAGGCATGTATTCCATATATAGTCATACGTGCTTATGGAAAAGAACTTGCATGACATCTTTTGTCCTACCCTCCCGTGGCAGCGGGGTCCTAATGGAAACTAAGGGATATTAAGGCCTCCTTTTAATAGAGAACAGGACCAAAGCATTAGCACTTAGTGAATACATGAACTCCTCAAACTACGGTAATCACCGGAAACAATCCCAGTTATTGTCACCCTGGGGGATGCGGATCATAACTCGTAATAGGTGTCTACAACTTGCAAGATAGGATCAAGAACACATATATATTCATGAAAACATAATAGGTTCAGATTTGAAATCATGGCACTCGGGCCCTAGTGACAAGCATTAAGCATAGCAAAGTCATAGCAACATCAATCTCAGAACATAGTGGATACTCGGGATCAAACCCTAACAAAACTAACTCGATTACATGGTAAATCTCATCCAACCCATCACCGTCCAGCAAGCCTACGATGGGATTACTCACGAATGGCGGAGAGCATCATGAAATTGGTGATGAAGGATGGTTGGTGATGACGACGACGTCGATATCCCCTCTCCGGAGCCCAAATCAGACTCCAGATCTGCCCTCCCGAGGAAGAACAGGAGGTGGCGGCGGCTCCGTATCGTGAAACGCGATGAACTCTTCTCTTTGATTTTTTTCTCCATGAATAGGAATATATAGAGTTGGAGTTGAGGTCGGAGGAGCCCCAAGGGGCCCACAAGACAAGGGGGCGCCCCCTAGGGGGGGGGCGCACCCCCCTGGCTTGTGGCCAGGTGGTGGGCCTTCTCCGGATGATTCTTTCGCCAGTATTTTTTATTAATTCCAAAAATATTCTCCGTAAATTTTCAGGTCAATCCGAGAACATTTATTTCTGCACAAAAATAACACCAAGGCAATTCTGCTGAAAACAGCGTCAGTCCGGGTTAGTTCCATTCAAATCATGCAAATTAGAGTCCAAAACATGGGCAAAAGAGTTTGGAAAAGTAGATACGTTGGAGACGTATCAGACACACATTGCCAGGAGGCGCGGCCGACGCCCCTGCCGCGGGGTGCCATTCGCCAGGTGTTGGCGGACCATCCCCGGGTCCCCACAAGCGCCGGCGGAGGAAAGAGTCCGGGGGCCGCACCGGCCCGGTTCCGTGGCCTTGGAGGAAGAGGAAGTGGGTCGCCATGGATGAGTAAGCGTCTGCCCTTCCTTGGTTTCCGCATGATGTGCATCTCTGAATCCTTGCTCTCCAGGTCCCCTCCTGACGAAGGAACGAGCGCGCCTTCGCCACCGCCTCCTGAGGGCGTTGGGCCTGCAGCGGCCCAATGCCTCACGATGCGCGCGGCTGCGCACGAGGAGACACCCGTATCCGGGACCAAGCCATCCCTAGGGGACATCGGGCCCGGGCTTCCAGCATCATTCTTCAGGTGTTGCCCCCAGCCAGCAGGGGCAGGGCTGAGGCCTCCCCTGGCAATCCTTTCCGGCGACAGGGCGCCCCGTGCGTCGGCGCCTTCTTCGAGCGGTGGGGCGAGTTCTCATGAGGCCCAGCCCCGAACTCGGGGGCGGACCATGGAACCTCAGCCCCCGAGTCCCTGCCGGAGATGGGTGGGCCTTCGCGTGCCCTTCCTGTCGTCCAGGGGACAGAGGAGAACCCTGGTCGAGCGCTAGATCTCGCTTGCGGTCACAGCGCCGTTCGGCACGGTCTCCATCAGGGCGCGGTGAGCGCGCTAGGCCGCCTCGGGGCACAGCTCAACGACGTTGACTCATACCTCGAGGCGGAGCGCCCACGCCTGGCACGCGAATGGCACCGGCTGGAGGTCACCATCAGCTTCGGTCGTTTGCAACGCGAGCGCGCTCGCGTGGAAGCCGAGGAGTCCCTGGCCGCGGCGAGGGAGGCTCGCGATCGTGCCGTTGAAGAGGCCCATGCCGCGGATAGCCGGTGCGAGGCTGCGGAGAAGCGCGGGGAAGAGCTTCGGGTTTCCAATGCCGCCCTCTAGAGGCAAGTCCAGGCCCACAGGGCCGCGCTCGCCGCCTCGGTGGGCGGGCCGTTCACGGACGAGACGGGGCTCCGCACACTTGAAGACATGCTGACGCTGGAGCCGTTGGATCAAAGCCTGGAGTGCGAGCGGCTTCAGGTGATGGAGCGTCAGGTGGCTGCCGCCGAGGACTCTTTCGCCGCTCGTGAGGCGAGGGTCCGTGAAAAGGCCGACGAGGAGGTGGCGGGGGTCCGCAGAACCCTCGCCAAGGACTACCGCGAGAAGCTGAAGCTTCAGGAGTCCCGTTTCTTCATGTGGCACGACGAGCTGAAAGCTTAGGCGGACGGCCTTAAGAAGAAGTTAGCCGCGGCGGAGCGACGCGAGAAGGCTGCGATGGACGCCCAGATCACCGCCGAGGCCGAGCTGTCCTTCCTCTACACGTAGGTGGAGAACGTTGCTTCTAGCATGGAGAAGGCCTCGGATGAGGCGAATCGCACCCGGGGGCTGCAGCACACGCGCTCCTAGATGTTCCAGACTCTTGAGGGGAGGGCCAGCCGGGCCCTTAGCAGCATCTGCGATGAGAGCGTCTCCAGCACGCTCGTTGCTGACGACGCTGGTGTTCGCACACGAACGCGTCACGCGTACCCTCGACGCCGGGGGTGATGCACCGCAGCTCACGTCGAAGGAGGCCCGTCCGGAAGCGCGGTACGCAAGCAATCCGGCGGGCGCTTTTGAGACCCGACGCACCGCTTCTCCGGGATGGAACCCGTCAGGAGTCACGGATGGACGATGGGCTGCCCTAGGTCGGTTCGCCCGCCCCTAGAGCCTCGAGGATCGCCGCACTTCAATACGAAGAACGAACGAAGAACGAGAAGAAAGATACAAGGGAGAGGGATAAAAGTAGGGTAAAAGGATGTAGATTTGTTTGTTCGATTGTGTGTTGTTTTAATTGGCCATCACCTCTTCTATTTAAGAGGGGGTTGGACTTTCCGTACAAGACACGGACCCAGATTTCCTTCCAAAGGGTCAAAAAACGCAGCCAAACTCGGACTTTTTCGATCTGCCCGAATCTGTGCGGCTATAGTCAAGCAGTAGTACCGTTCTGGGCACGGTAGTACCGTTCTGGGCGGTAGTACCGCTCTAGTACCGCTTAGGGTCTCGGGAAGCCAGAAACTTTTTCGTAAGCGGTAGTAGACGCGGTAGTAGGAGCGGTAGTTCCGCTCAAGCGGTAGTACCGCTTATTGGAGCGGTAGTACCGTTCTCTGCTGTATCAGCAATCTTGTAACGGCCGTAACTTTTGTATACGATCTCGGATTGAGACGATTTTTATACCAAAATCGACCGATTCGACGAGACGAAGACAATCCGTGTAGACACTTTTCTCATATGAGGCCGTATTGGGGGCGGAATCAGCCGAATAGTGTTCTGGATATAAAATTTCAGTACTTCGAACACAACTTCGGCCTTAGAGCTGAGCTCGGATGGCTATGGCCCAAACATCAAAGTTTCTCCTTTCGACGATACGGAACTTTATCACTTTGAGCACTTTTCCATTTGAGGCCTTTTTAATTATGTTTTTGACCATGCCAAAATCTGGTGTCAACACATGCCCCCTGTTTTTCGGCAAAGCTTGTGTGCCGAAAAATAACTTGCATTAGGCTGGCTCTAAGGATGACGTCAACACTCCATCGGCCATTTGCATGTACTTAGGATGATAAGTATATATCGGCCATATGGATTAGCAACAAGATTTCAGCTAATCAAATGAGTAATGATTCGGTAAACCCCTTTCATGATGTGAGAAATTATAATGCACCCTTGGATTAAAATAAACCCATGAAGGGTAACCTATCATACCTGAGGATGAATTCCATGGCATAGGCATTAATGGCATAGTTGAAGAATATGGATATTGTTTGAACCGAAGATTTTGATGCGCAAACCTTCGGCTTGGTTGTTCGGAGTTTTCACTCTTCTCCTTCTTCACCTTTGCCGTACTTTTTGCAATGGAAGCTTGCGTATTATTTTGAGTACTTCCTTTGGGAACCCATGCCATGTTCCTCTTTTCAAGTTCTTGTGCACTAAGCTTTTGTAATTCCTTCTTTTGCCAATACGATAAGCCGAGCGGACGCCTCGGCTGTCATTTTGTTTCAAGCAATGACAATTCTTGTTTTACCTTGTGCACTTTCAACTCCTTCTGTCCAGATTCGGCATCTTGATTCTCAACAATTGAGTGTTTCATCTCATTGTCTTTAGTAGCCAATAGCAACATCTTAATTGGCACTTTTTCATTTGGAACCGAATCTGAATGAGCACACTTACGACCATCTTTCTTGACTTGATACACTTGCTTGACCACCTCTTTATTTTTTCTTGAGCTCCAGACCGATTCTTTTTTATTGAAACGGTCTTGAACATATGACTGCTCATTGAACGTTGGTCTTCTTGGAGCTGCATAATATTGGTGAGGTGGTTTATAATAAGATGGAGAATGTGCCTTTTTATCATACCTGTCCCATGATGGATACGGATTTATATGAGCATAGGGAGGCAGCCACGGCATCGGTATTGGCGGCCCAAAATAAGGATATGAATATGTTGCATTGAAATTCTCACTTTGCCAATACTGACCCTCATATTTGTGCCTTGGGGGTGATCTTGGTTTCTTTGTATTACTTGGCCGACAAGCACTCTTCTCCTCACTTATTTTTTGATATTTTTCCAATAGCTGCGCGAAAGTGACTTTCGGCTTTTTACCTTTGTGCTTGCCTCGGCCTTTGCTTTCTTTGGTTGTGCTCACATCGATCTTTGGATTTCCTTGTTGCCCCCCAGTACTTGGCGTCTTCATTGCAACTTTGATGGAATCTTTGCCCTCAAGAATATTATCATTGTGCTCTTGAACAACTTTCTTACTTGAAAGCTTGATCCCATTATCCGCAGTTTTTACCTTCTCATGCTTAAATGGATCGGCTTGAAGCAGCCGATTCAAAAACCGTTTGCCATCAGCACCAATCGGAATTGATTGGTCATCTCTTGGTGTTTCAACAAATCTCAATCGTCCTTTATCAATGGCCGATTTGACTATTTGATGAAACATATTGCAATCCTCAAAATTATGTTTGAACGAATGATGCAACCTACAATACATTCGTCCTTGGATTGATGGCTTGACATGGTGATCAAGAATTCTAATGTAATTATTTTTTAGCAACAAATCAAATATTCGATCACACATGTTTGAATTGAAGGTAAACTTTTTATTTTCTAGCCGATCTTGCTGTGAGAACGGCTTTGGAGGTAAGCAAACGAATGTTTCAGATTTGGAATCTCCCCATTCGGCTATGCATTGTTTTTTGCACTCCATCTCCGATGACTTTGAATAAGAAATTATACTACCATCGGTTTTCTCAATAGAATTTAACCTTGGCTTTAAATTTCTGAAATGAAAATACATATGTCTCAATTGAGACCAAGTGCAAGCCAAGTATGAAACAAGCAAAGCTACCCAATTAGATATGAAATTTTGATAAAGCGATGGGGAAAACTTTGGCTGTAATAATAAGTTACTATCGGTCTTTATAAATGGCACAATAGGTTGACCGATATGTTCTATAACAATTTTATTGCTAACAAGTAAATTACCCTTCTTCATTGGTCTTTCAAGATTGCAAATGAAATTTTTTCTAATAGATGTATCAATAACATAGTTGCGACCAAATCGGAAAATAGGTAAATCACTTGCTAGACATACCTCTTCGAATACGTTGGGAGAGTGTGATGGTGGTGTGATATGAACAATAGCTTGCTCCACCTTTGGACAACTCTCCAAGACCTTGTCGTCCTCTTTCTCTTGAATTGATTCGGCACATGTATTGTTTGATTCGGCCTTTTCAATAACCGAAATAACTTTGTTATCCGAATCATTATTCTTTCTGATAATTCTATTCACTCGCAATGCTTTCTCTTTTATTCGTAAGGCTGCTTGTTCTTGTCTAAACTCAGCAAACATTGCAGCTAGACCTTCTTTAAGCTTTTTCTGCCCAATTTCAGCCCAATCTTCATTGGATTGCCCCCCAATGCTACTAGACTCTTCCGGCAATGAGATGTTGCCGAAATTCTGTAATTGTGTAGGGGAAATATGATATGCCACGGTAGTAGGTGAAGGCATTTGTGCTCCTGTAGAAGTTTCACTTATTCGGCCTTGACCGTGAAGGTGCGGAGCCGAATTATGGACATCAACAGTTGCGTATGGTGCCAAAAAGTTAGTAGCATGAGGTGTAGCATATGATGTTTGAGGATAATTGGCCGAATAACTAGTAGTAGCATGGCCAATTCCCCTATCCACCGGCATGTTTAGATTGACATATTGCATGTTTGTTGCCGATGAATAAAAAGGTGAAACACCTTGTTGCATGCTATTGGAAGTTCCTACATGGGGTGTTTCAACTTGATTAACCGAACTCGTCATGTTGTTCATCGGCATATGGATTTGTGGGGTTGCCGATGCAAGGGAGTTGGGATACATATGTTGCATGTTGCTAAGATTATATGAAGTTGAAGCATGGAGATTGTTCTGAATCGGCTGTTGCACATAATTAGATGCATGATTGAAAACATTAGGGCTAGCCGACACATTATACTCATTAAACGATCTAGCAACAACATATGCATTATTTGCATCTACATAAGTGAATTGGGTATTCATATTACCTTTGTAGATTGCAAACCCTAGATGATGATCTCTTCGTAGCAAGAACGGGCCAGAGACCGTTCAAAGCTTCGATCCCCAGCGGAGTCGCCAAAAAGTGTGTTCGCACACGAACGCGTCACGCATACCCTCGACGCCGGGGGTGATGCACCGCAACTCACGTCGAAGGAGGCCCGTCCGGAAGCGCGGTACGCAAGCAATCCGGCAGGCGCTTTTGAGACCCGACGCACCGCTTCTCTGGGATGGAACCCGTCAGGAGTCACGGATGGACGATGGGCTGCCCTAGGTCGGTTCGCCCGCCCCTAGAGCCTCGAGGATCGCCGCACTTCAATACGAAGAACGAACGAAGAACGAGAAGAAAGATACAAGGGAGAGGGATAAAAGTAGGGTAAAAGGATGTAGATTTGTTTGTTCGATTGTGTGTTGTTTCAATCGGCCATCACCTCTTCTATTTAAGAGGGGGTTGGACTTCCCGTACAAGACACGGACCCAGATTTCCTTCCAAAGGGTCAAAAAACGCAGCCAAACTCGGACTTTTTCGATCTGCCCGAATCTGTGCGGCTATAGTCAAGCGGTAGTACCGTTCTGGGCACGGTAGTACCGCTCTAGTACCGCTCTAGTACCGCTTAGGGTCTCGGGAAGCCAGAAACTTTTTCGTAAGCGGTAGTAGACGCGGTAGTAGGAGCGGTAGTACCGCTTATTGGAGCGGTAGTACAGTTCTCTGCTGTATCAGCAATCTTGTAATGGCCGTAACTTTTGCATACGATCTCGGATTGAGACGATTTTTATATCAAAATAGACCGATTCGACGAGACGAAGACAATCCGTGTAGACAATATTCTCATATGAGGCCGTCTTGGGGGCGTAATCAGCAAAATAGTGTTCTGGATATAAAATTTCAGTACTTCGAACACAACTTCGGCCTTAGAGCTGAGCTCGGATGGCTATGGCCCAAACATCAAAGTTTCTCCTTTCGACGATATGGAACTTTCTCACTTTGAGCACTTTTCCATTTGAGGCCTTTTTAATTATGTTTTTGACCATGCCAAAATCTGGTGTCAACAGCTGGCTACCTTGGCTTTTTCACCAGGATTGTGGAGCGCCTTGAGGGAGGTGCAGAGAAGGTCCGCCAGCTCGCGGAGGAGAAGAGCCCCGACCTCCTCGCACGAGCGTCTTCACGTGTCTTCAGCCACCTTCTTTGCTTCGACCCCAACTTCGACTTCGAGACCGTGATAGCCCCCGTGCCCGAAGTGATTCAAGATGCCCTGGGGGACTGGGTAGAGGACCACGTGGATGACTTGATCACGGAGTTTACCCCCGCTGAAGGCGAGGGCCAGCCTGCGGTCGGGGAGCGCGAGTCCGACGGCGGTGGCAGCGACGGCGATAGCGGCAGCGGCGACGGCGCATCTCCCTAGATTATCCTTCCCTGTTCACCTGTAAAGATTTTGAATATGACCCCACGGGGATGTGAATGTACCTTGGAAGAAACTCCTTTATGATGTATTAAGTAACGTTGTACTCCCTTGCGTCGCCTTCCCTTGCTTATCGTGCACTCGCAAGCCCTAAAGAGGGGCGGATCGTTACCGATACGCCGGATCAAGGCCGGGAGGCGGATATTCGACGGAGCCCCTGGGCTACGTGCGCCTGCAGGCTCACTCGAGAGTGACGCGCGATGATTCGGACGCCAAAGCCTTGGCGAGGTGTGCGCGCTGGCAGGCCCATGGCTGTCATGACCCGGGCCCTCAGGGGGGCCCTCAATGCCGCTGGGGCTGGCTCAAGCGTGCACATCGTGTCCAACCCCCGCTCGCGGGGTGCGCGAGAGGGAGAGATCTGGCATCCACCAAACCTATTAAAAACGAGACTCAAGACGCAAACGCTGCATGGAGAAAAATCCCCAACTTTTTCAAATAAGACGCGAAAACTTCAACTTCATTCCAAAAGGCAGCAGATTCGGTTACAAAAAAGAGCAAGGAACAGCCGTGTCCGGCACATAAGCTAGTCTTCCCCCATCGCGGAGCATGGGGCCTCCACTGGGTGTGGGCATAGTCGTTGAAAGACAGTGTCGTCCACTAGTGCGGAGCATGGGGCTTCCACTCTGGCGTGGGTGGGAGCCCCTCCGCGGCCTCGTATGGCGCTCCTCGGGGGGCTCCGGGCGTGTACAGCCCACTCATTCTTACGTGAGAGTGTCACGGTTGGAGATGGTTGGGCGGGCACCCCAGGCGCAAGATTCTGGAGTTCCCAGCCCGGTTCTTGAGTCACCCCGCGCATTTCGGCGCGGTTGCGCGCTCCTATGGCCAAAACATGAGTGCATTGCTCCCCGCGCGACCGCAGGGTTGCGCTCCCGCGGCCCAAACATGAGCGCAACACACCCCGCGCGACCGTAGGAGTATTGTGTTGATGTAGTCGCCTCGGGAGACGCCGAGGCGCCAGCAGAGCCGTGCCCGCGAGGCCTCGCGAGGCCCCAAAAACCTTACCAAGCCTCGCGAGCCCCCTGGGGACGGCACTGGCGTTCCTCAAGCCGTGGGGCGCATGAGGCCCCTTCGAGCGTGACTCTGCCAGCGCGGTGTCCTCGCGGCGCTGGCCGCGCGTGGCCCGCACAGCTCGCTTCCTCCCAATCTTTTGGGCGACGAACTTATGTGGCCTCATCGCCCGGCGCCGTGTTCCCCGCTCATGAGGGTGCCCGTTGTGCCGCACCCCCACGCAACCCCGGGCACCCTCTCCGTCACGCCGACCGGACCAGGCGCTCCCACAGTGGAAGCCCCGGGCTTGGTTTGACGAGGGGCGCCGGGTGCGCCCTCCTACGCCGGGAGGGCGCTCATGCCAGCGGCGGGTGCAAGACCCGCGGCGCTGGCGTCTGCCACGGCACCGCCTGGGACGTAGGCTGCCGCGCGAGGGCTTGGATTTCCTCCTGGCCCTTCACTGTGTGACCCGTAGCTGACATCCCCGGGCAGCAGGGTGACGCTGTCCTAGGCGCGAGTCCCTCGAACTCGCCTGCGCCGAGCATCTACCCGAAGTTGGCTGCCTCCGCCGCAGCCACGAGGTTGGTTGCGCCCGTCTGGGCGAGGGTTGCTGCCGTGGTCATTCCCCACGGCTCTACCGTGATTTCCTCCATGCTCGGCGGCGCGGGCTGCCCGGTCCCTGCCCCGTTCGGTGATCCTCCGTGTTGTGGGTTCGCGCATTGTGGCGAGCACAGGGCATTTCATCGTTTCCCTCGGGCATGCCGCCGCTGGGGCCGGTCAGCGGTCCAAAACCGGTCACCGGGACCCTGAGGAGAAGGAGCACAGCATGGGGCAGACCCTGCTCGGCCTCCTCGGGTTGGGGGCTGGTGCGTTGACGCACAACATTGGAGGAGATTCGCTGGTCGAGCCCCCCGCTTATTGCGCCGGGGGCCGGAGAGGGAGGTAAGGAGCCAGGGCCCTCCTTGCGACAGTGACAAGCTCGGCGATGTGGTCGGCCCAGGCGTCGTAGCCCCCGTCCGTCGCGCGATGGCGAAGGAGCTCGCTTGCCATGAGCAGTGCGTCCTACGCGTTCAGGTCTCCCATGTGGACACAGGCCGCGGGAGGCACGGCGGAGCGGCTGCTCTGCCGCAGCTGGGGGCGCGAGGGGCCCTGCTGCGCGCGGGTGGTACAAGCGGCAGCGGTGGTGGTGATGCCGCTGGTGGCCTGGTATCGGCCGTCCGGCACGGAACCCTCGGGGCACGCGCATCGGGAGCAGGCCATGGTGCCGGTGAAGCGGGAGTCGACGGAATTGAAGGACGTCGGCGCATCCCTACCTGGCGCGCCAAATGTCCGAATCGGGGCTCCGCAGACCCAATAAGGTTTGAACGCTGGGGTGCGCGCGCTATCCAATCCCGCTCAACCTCATAGCTTCTCAGCAACTCTCCGGCGATTCTCACAAGGGGAACAACGAAGACGCGCGGTCTTACCCAGGTTCGGGCCACCTTGCGGTGTAAAACCCTCCTCCTGCTTTTGGTGGATTGGCCTCACGAGGAGGTTGTCGATGAACTAGTACAGTGGTCGAACAACCTCGCGAGGGCTCTTAGTGAGGATGGACTGAACCCCTCTTCCCACCACCGTGGAAGCCAGTCCCTATTTATAGTGGCCTCGGTCCTCTTACCTTATCGCACAGGCGGGAAGGGATCCCACAATGGCCAAATTTGAAAGGGGACAGGAGGTACATCCTATCCTGACTAAAGGTGGTCTTCGCCTACAAAGCTTCTCGCGTGACGCAGTGGTGGGCTCGGCGATGACAACCGTCCTGCCGAGCTCGTGGTCTCGGTCTTGTTGCACTGGAAGGGAAACCTTTAGGGGATTCCTTGGGAACCCGCGTACGTCCTTGCCTCCTTAGCACGAAAGAGGAAACTGTCCTCTTCTGTGCCGGCTGGCGCCCGCCTGGCTTCATTCATCAGAGCCCACATCATCCCGGCCTCACGAGGTCGGGTACCTGCATAGAAATCTCCTCTGTAGGTCTCGGCGTTGTTCTCCTCGCGAGGCAGGGAGCCTCGCGAGGGTCTTGACTGGGCGGGGGGGTTGACGCTGGGCCGCGCCGGGCCGTCGTGGTGGGCCACGCGCTGGGCCGGAGGCAGGCAGGTCTGGGTACGCCCAATCCCAGAACGCCGACAAAAACCCAACCATAGCATTAAACATCACCTCCCCTTTACTCCCATACGTAAACAATCCCCTTACTCGGGTTTGTGTTTCCATCACTCACCAACCCACTATAAGCGAATCATGAACATATTGCAAACCCTCCAGCGGGATTCCTTCACGTGTGTGCCGCATGGAAGGCACCTTAGGACATCACCATACCAACATACAACTCATATCAATAACATCATACAACAATTAACCCGTAGGACAAAAGAAATCTACTCAAACATCGTAGGATAGCCACACATCATTGGATAATAATATATAGAATTAAGCACCATGTTCAAGTAGAGATTACAGCTGGGAGCAGTGGTTTTACACCGCTGCATAGATGGGGAGAGAGTTGGTGGTGACGGCGGCGTAGTTGTTGGTGTAGATTGCCGTCACGATGGATGCCCCGGCGGCGCTCCAGCACCACCGGGAGAGAGGGGGAGAGATCTCCCCTCGTTCTTCTTCTTCCTTGGCATCGTCCCTAAGTGGGAGGAGAGTTTCCCCTCTGGTCCATGGCCTCCATGGCTCCTGGAGGGCAGGATCCCCTCCGAGATTGGATTTCTCTATGTGTTCTCTCCTGTTTTCGTGACTGTTTTCGGACCACTTCACCGTTTCTTAAATATTCAGAGATCCGTTACTCCGATCGGGATGAAATTTTGAGGGGTTTTTATCATGAAAATATCTTTCTTGCACTAGAAGGAGAGCCTCAACCGACGTAAGGGCTGGCCGCAAGCCGTCAGGGCACACCACCCCCTGGTGACGCGCCCTGGTGGCTTGTGGGGCCCTCGGGCATCGTCTTGCGTTGATTCCGACTCCCAAAATTCACATATATTCCAAACAAAATCTCCGTAAATTTTTATCGCGTTTGGACTTCGTTTGATATGGAATTTCCGTGAAACAAAAAACACACAAAAAACAGGAACTGGCATTGGGCACTGGGTCAATAGGTTAGTGCTCAAAAATAATATAAATTGGTAAATAATTACTCAAAAAGTATACTAGAATGATAATATAATATCATGGAACAATCAAAAATTATAGATACGTTGGAGACGTATCAAGCATCCCCAAGCTTAATTCCTACTCGTCCTCGAGTAGGTAAATGATAAAAACAATATTTTTGATGTGACATGCTACCCAATATGTAATCTCTTGTATGTATGCTCATTGAGAAATTATGAATAAACAAACATTAACATAGTAATACTTATAAGCACAAGTAACAAAATCATCAATCTTTCAAAGTATACGATCCTGAAAGAATGTTTACCCCCATTCATCTTATTATATTAGCAAGGCATGGCTCTGTTTCACCACATTAATACAAATGTCAAGAACCACGGTGCCCAAGTCAGGAAATTGGATCGTACTTTTTCAGTATGCATCAAATTTTTATTCTTCACGCAATACATGAGCGTGAACCATGGACATAGCATATACGTGGAATATAATGTGGTGGTAGGTTTCAAAGGGGTAAAAGTGGAGAAGAAGGTCTCGCACCAACATGGCATATCAACGGACTATGGAGATGCCCATCAATAGATATCAATGCGAGGAGTAGGGAATGCCATGCAACGGATTCACTAGAGCTATAAGTGTATGGAAGCTCGACTGAAGCTAAGTGGGTATGCATCCAACTTGCTTGCTCATGAAGACCTCGGGCATTTGAGGACGCCCGTCATCGGAATATACAAGGCAAGTTCTATAATGAAAAATTCCCACTAGCATATGGAAGTTACAAAACACAAGACTCTTTATATGAAGAACATGGTGCCACTTTGAGGCACAAGTGTGGTAAAGGATAGTAGCAAAGTTCCTTCTCTCTTTTTCTCACATTTTTTATGGTGGGCTTTTCTCTTTTTTATATTTTGCCACCCTCATTCGTATATTTTTTATATGGTGGGGTCATTTGGCCTACCCCATTTTTATTTTATTTTTCGTTTGGAGTCTCATCCCGACTTGTGGTGGAATCATAGTCTCCATCATCCTTTCCTCATGTGACACCCTGGTTTTTGGCAACTTTTTCTTTTCGAAATCTTTTTGGTTTTATTTGCATTTTGGCTGGTTTTTCAGTCAACTATGGACTTATGAATCCTTGAATCTTTTCCTAAGTAACCCAAAGCTCTCATCACCTTGTCTAAATCTTGCCTACACCATGTCATACACCTTCTGGACCACAATCCATTTTTCTAATACTTTCCAATAATTTTTTTATTCCTTTGGGAATTATGTCATCACTATGGGTTGTGAAGCAACCTATAGTTTGGATGATCAATAAAATCCCAAACTCTTGTCACACCTTCTTATCATCATATAATCCCATAATCTTCAAAAATATTCCATTGTCCAATACAAAATTTTGGCCAGAATAATTATTTTCTCTTTGGTCAGAATTGGTCAATTGTGAAGCAACCCCTATTTTCCTAACTCAGAAAATTCCCAATAAATTTCCTGAGATATTAGGGATCCTATCTAGCCATAATATCCAAAAATATCACATTGGCCAGTACAACTTTTTAGCAACAAGGCTCTGCCAAGTTACTGCATTTCTGAAACCCTTGTGAAGGAAGTGCCAGCTAGGAGCGGCCAACTGCCATGAAATTTCTATGGCATCCTCTCTACCTCATATGACTCCACCATGCCAAATTTCAGCTCCATCAGATCTACCATATGAGTGCCACAAGCAGATCAAGTTTCTAGACCAGTATGGCAGTTTACACATGAACCCTATTGAAAACTTTTCCAAACAACTTCAAATTTGGTCAGCCTGTAGTCCTTCCAACCTAAGCCACTCCAGACATCTCCATTGGCCCTATCTCCAACTCACCTCTCCTCTAGATCTCTCTCAATATTGCTGTCAGAAACTGTAGCTGAAGCTACACTTCACAGCAGAGTGAACCTAGCCAAACCAAGCATGCAGGGGCACTAAGTGATCAAAGGAGAAGGCACTGGACATGGTGTGCTAGACCTGCACGGCCTCTAGGTGCCATACATGGTGGTGAGCATGACGATGGCATGTCAGTGTGCGTGCTCGGTAGCTCGCCCGCGTCGGGTGCTGTCATTCTGTCCGTCCCGCGTGGCCAGACGGTGTTCACTGGTGCCGACTTCGCCGATGCCGTCCACGCACACCTCTCCCGAAGCCTCCCCTCGCTGGAATCCTCCCCGACGGCCGCCACGCACTCGGGCACTGTGGCGCCCGTGCAGCCACAGTGGCTCTGGTGCTCGTCTTCTTTCCCCGCTAGCCTCCACCACGCCATGCTACTTCTTGAGCTTGCGTTGGTTTTCCCTTGAAGAGGAAAGGGTGATGCAGCAAAGTAGATAAGTATTTCCCTCAGTTGTTGAGAACCAAGGTATCAATCCAGTAGGAGATACAAGCAAGTCCCCAATAGATGTACCTACACAAATAATCAAACACTTGCACCCAACGCTATAAAGGGGTTGTCAATCCCTTCACGGTTACGTGCAAGGATGAGATGTGATAGAGATAGATATAGAAGATTACTAAAACGAAAAGTAAAACAAAAGTAAAAAGATTGCAGCAAAGTATTTTTGGTATTTTTGGTTTATAGATCTGAAAATATAATATGGAAAATAGACCCGGGGGCCATAGGTTTAACTAGAGGCTTCTCTCTTGAAGGCAAATAATACGGTGGGTGAACAAATTACTGTCGAGCAATTGATAGAAAAGCGCATAGTTATGACGATATCCAAGGCAATGATTATGCATATAGGCATCACGTCCGTGTCAAGTAGACCGAAACGATTCTGCATCAACTACTATTACTCCACACATCGACCGACTCCTGCCTGCATCTAGAGTATTAAGTTCATGAAGAACAGAGTAACGCATTAAGTAAGATGACATGATGTAGAGGGATAAACTCAAGCAATATGATGAAAAACCCATCTTTTTATCCTCGATGGCAACAATACAAATACGTGCCTCGCTACCCCTACTTTGTCACTGGGTGAGGACACCGCAAGATTGAACCCAAAACCAAGCACTTCTCCCATTGCAAGAATTACCATACTAGTTGGCCAAACCAAACCAATAACTCGAAGAGACTTGCAAAGATATGAAATCATGCATATAAGAATTCAGAGAAGATTCCAATAATATTCATAGATAATCTGATCATAAACCCACAATTCATCGGATCTCGACAAATACACCGCAAAAGAGTATTACATCGGATAGATTTCCATGAAGATCATGAAGAACATGGTATTGAAGAACATAGAGAGAGAAGAAGCCATCTAGCTACTAGCTATGGACCCAAAGGTCTGTGGTGAACTACTCACGCATCATCGAAGGGGCAATGGAGTTGATGTAGATGCCCTCCGTGATCGAATCCCCCTCCGGCAGATTACCGGAAAAGGCTCCAAGATGGGATCTCATGGGAACAGAGGGTTCCGGCGGCGGAAAAGTATTTTCGTGGCTCTTTTTTGTATTGGGGGAATATTTGGGAATTTATAGGCCGAAGAATAGGGTTAGGAGACCAGCTGGGGGGCCACAAGCCAGGGGGGCGCCCCCCCCCTAGGGCGCGCCCAGGTGGCTTGTCGCCCCGCGGCAAGTCTCCTGCCTTCATCTCCAAGTCTGGCAGGTTTCTTCTGGTCCAAGAAAAATCATTCCGAAGATTTTATTCCGTTTGGACTCCGTTTAATATTCCTTATCTGCAATACTCAAAAACAAGGAAAAAACAGAAACTGGCACTAGGCACTAGGTTAATAGGTTAGTCCCAAAAATAATATAAAATAGCATATTAATGCATATAAAACATCCAAAACAGATAATATAATAGCATGGAACAATAAAAAATTATAGATACGTTGGAGATGTATCAAGCATGCCCAAGCTTAACTCATGCTCGTCCTCGAGTAGGTAAATGATAAAAACAGAATTTTTGATGTGGAATGCTACCTAACATATTTATCCATGTAATATTCTTTATTGTGGCATGAATATTCATATCCATAAGATTCAAAACAAAAGCTCAATATTGACATAAATATAGTAATACTTCAAGCATACTAACAAGCAATTGTGTCCTTTCAAAATAACATGGCCTTAGAAAGTTATCCCTACAATATCATATAGTCCGGCTATGCTCCATCTTCCCCACACAAAGTATCTAAATCATGCACACCCCCAATGACAAGTCAAGCAATTGTTTCACACCTTTTATGTTCTCAAACCTTTTCAACTTTCACGCAATACATGAGCATGAGCCATGGATATAGCACTATAGGTGGAATAGAATATGGTGGAGGTTGTATGGAAAAAGGAGAAGATAGTCTCACATCAACTAGGCGTATCAACGGGCTATGGAGATGCCCATCAATAGATATCAATGTGAGTGAGTAGGGATTGCCATGCAACGGATGCACTAGAGCTATAAGTGTATGAAAGCTCAAAAAGAAACTAAGTGGGTGTGCATCCAACTTGCTTGCTCACGAAGACCTAGGGCAATTTGAGGAAGCCCATCATTGGAATATACAAGCCAAGTTATATAATGAAAAATTCCTACTAGTATATGAAAGTGACAAAAATAGGAGACTCTCTATCATGAAGATCAAGGTGCTACTTTGAAGCACAAGTGTGGAAAAAAGATAGTAACATTGTCCCTTCTCTTTTTTCTCTCATTTTTTTTATTTTGGTGGGCATCTTTGGCCTTTTTTTTATTTGGGCTTCATTGGCCTCTTTTATTATTTGTAAAGTCCAGAGACTCAACCCTACTTGTGAGGGAATCATAGCTTCCATCATCCTTTCCTCACATGGGGCAATGCTCTAATAATGATGATCATCACACTTTTATTTACTTACAACTCGATACCTACAACAAGATATGACTCTATATGAATGCTTCCGGTGGTGTACTGGGATGTGCAACGATCTAGCATAGCAAATGACATCAAAAAATGGACAAGCCATGAAGACATCATGCTAGCTGTCTTACGATCATGCAAAGCAATATGACAATGATGGTGCGTGTCATAAAAAACGGAACGGTGGAAGTTGCATGGCAATATATCTCGGAATGGTTATGGAAATGCCATAATAGGAAGGTATGGTGGCTGTTTTGAGGAAGGGTATATGGTGGCTGTTTTGAGGAAGGTGGGTTTAATACACCGGCGAAAGTTGCGCGGTACTAGAGAGGCTAGCAAAGGTGGAAGGGTGAGAGTGCGTATAATCCATGGACTCACATTAGTCATAAAGAACTCACATACTTATTGCAAAAATCTATTAGTTATCGAATCAAAGTGTTAGACGCATGCTCCTAGGGGAGAGGTTGCTAGGAGTAAACCATCGCGCGCTCCCGACCCTCACACAAAGGATGACAATCATTAAACAAATCATGCTCCGACTTCGTTACATAACGGTTCACCATACGTGCATGCTACGGGAGTCACAAACTTTAACACAAGTATTTTTACCTTTCCACAATTACTCACTAGCATGACTCTAACATCACCATCTTTATATCTCAAAACTATATGCAAGGAATCCAACTTCTCATAGTATTCAATGCACTTTATATGAAAGTTTTTATTATATCCCTCTTGGATGCCCATTATATTAGGACTAAATTCATAACCTAAACCAATTACCATGCTGTTTAAAGACTCTCAAAATAATATAAGTGAGGTATGAGAGTTCAATTATTTCTATAAAATAAAACACCACCGTGCTCTAAAAAGATATAAGTGAAGCACTAGAGCAACATTGCCTAGCTCAAAAGATATAAGTGAAGCACATAGAGTATTCTAATAAATTCACGATTAATGCGTGTCCCTCTCAAAAGATGTGTGCAGCAAGGATGATTGTGGCAAACTAAAAAGCAAATACTCATATCATACAAGACGCTCCAAGCAAAACACATATCATGTGGTGAATAAAAATATAGCCTCAAGTAAATTTAACGATGGATCGAAGACAAAAGAGGGGATGCCTTCCGGGGCATCCCCAAGCTTAGGCTCTTTGGTATCCTTGAATATGGCTTGGGGTGCCTTGGGCATCCCCAAGATTAGGCTCTTGCCACTCCTTATTCCATAGTCCATCAAATCTTTACCCAAAACTTGAAAACTTCACAACACAAAACTCAACAGAAAACTCATGAGATCCGTTAGTATAAGAAAAATAAATCACCACTTTAGGTACTGTTGTGAACTCATTCTTTACTTATATTGGTGTAATATCTACTGTATTCTAACTTCTCCATGGTTCATACTCCCCGATACAACCCATATATACATCAAAATAAGCAAACAACACAAAGAAAACAGATTCTGTCAAAAACAGAACAGTCTCTAGAAATCTGTAGACTTCGAACACTTCTGTAACTCCAAAAATTCTGAAAAATTAGGAAAATCAGGGCAATTTGTATATAAATCTTGTGTAAAAACTTCAGATCCAATTGACGCTCTGGTGAATTTATAAAATTCCTGGACTGAGTGCAAAAGTTTCTGTTTTCCAGCAAAACCAAATCAACAATCACCGTAAACCATCCCAAAGGTATCACTTGGCACAAAAACTAATTAAAACAATAAAACACAATTAATACAGAGGTAATAATGTGCAAAACACTCAAGAACAGAAGCAAAAAACAAAAACACAAAATAAAATTGGGTTGCCTCCCAACAAGCGCTATTGTTTAACGCCCTTAGCTAGGCATAACGCAATAGATCTAGGTATTGTCATCTTTGGTATGCAACTCCTCAATTGCACACTTATAAACCCTAGGAGGTCCTTTGCTCTTATCAATAATAATGCTCCTTGGCAAGAAGTAAAGAGATTCACTTGTGGTAATAGGTTCCCTAACAATATTGATAAAGCTGGGGTGAACTCTTATCATCTTAAGATCTTCATCCTCTTTCCTAGAGGATTCACCCTTATTTTTAGGAACATAAACAAACTTGGCAGTCTTAGAAGGAGAAAATTTTGGAGTGGTTTGAACAGAGGCAAAAGCGGAACCCAAGTTGGTAATAATGTCCTCTAGCTTTCCAATTCTAGAGGAATCTTGATCCAGTTTTTCATTAACTATGGGTTCTTTTTCCCTTAGGTTTTTTAAAGTAACTCCTACCTTAGATCCATATTGAGTAATATGATTATGAATCTTTTTATCCAAGTTTTCAATGAGCTCTATAGTAGCAACTTTATTTTCAATAACATCAAGTCTTCGCATCACATGTTCCAAAGTTAAGATTGTTTCATTAACCACGAGTGGGGGTGAACCTACCAAATTAGTCATAGCATTATAAGAATCAAAGGTATGGCTTCCCAAGAAATTTCCTCCCATAATGGTATCCAGAACATATCTATTCCAAGGAGAAACACCCACATAAAAATTGCGAAGGAGAACGGTAGTAGATTGCTTACGAGTAGATCTATTTTGAGCATTGCAAATTCAATACGAAGCATCTTTTAAGTGTTCTCCCTCCCTCTGCTTAAAATTAAGAACTTCACTTTCGGGAGTACTAGCGATAGTAGTAAGGCTAGCCATGAGTTTAAGCGTTCTAACACACGAGCAAACAAAAGGCAAACGAAAAGACGAACGGAAGAAGGGCTAATAAAAAGGCAAAATTTTCTGAAAATCGTTTTAGAAGTGGGGGAGAGGAAAACGAGAGGCAAATGGCAAATAATGTAAATGCAAGAGATGAGTTTGTGATAGGTACTTGGTAGGCTTGATGTAGATCTCCCTGGCAACGGCGCCAGAAATCCTTCTTGCTACTTCTTGAGCTTGCGTTGGTTTTCCCTTGAAGAGGAAAGGGTGATGCAGCAAAGTAGATAAGTATTTCCCTCAGTTGTTGAGAACCAAGGTATCAATCCAGTAGGAGATACAAACAAGTCCCCCAATAGATGTACCTACACAAATAATCAAACACTTGCACCCAACGCTATAAAGGGGTTGTCAATCCCTTCACAGTTACTTGCAAGGATGAGATGTGATAGAGATAGATATAGAAGATTACTAAAACGAAAAGTAAAACAAAAGTAAAAAGATTGCAGCAAAGTATTTTTGGTATTTTTGGTTTATAGATGTGAAAATATAATATGGAAAATAGACCCGGGGGCCATAGGTTTCACTAGAGGCTTCTCTCTTGAAGGCAAATAATACGGTGGGTGAACAAATTACTGTCGAGCAATTGATAGAAAAGCGCATAGTTATGACGATATCCAAGGAAATGATTATGCATATAGTCATCACGTCCGTGTCAAGTAGACCGAAACGATTCTGCATCTACTACTATTACTCCACACATCGACCGACTCCTGCCTGCATCTAGAGTATTAAGTTCATGAAGAACAGAGTAACGCATTAAGTAAGATGACATGATGTAGAGGGATAAACTCAAGCAATATGATGAAAACCCCATCTTTTTATCCTCGATGGCAACAATACAAATACGTGCCTCGCTACCCCTACTTTGTCACTGGGTGAGGACACCGCAAGATTGAACCCAAAACCAAGCACTTCTCCCATTGCAAGAATTACCAATCTAGTTGGCCAAACCAAACCAATAACTCGAAGAGACTTGCAAAGATATGAAATCATGCATATAAGAATTCAGAGAAGATTCAAATAATATTCATAGATAATCTGATCATAAACCCACAATTCATCGGATCTCGACAAACACATCGCAAAAGAGTATTACATCGGATAGATCTCCATGAAGATCATGAAGAACATGGTATTGAAGAACATAGAGAGAGAAGAAGCCATCTAGATACTAGCTATGGACCCGAAGGTCTGTGGTGAACTACTCACGCATCATCGGAGCGGCAATGGAGTTGATGTAGATGCCCTCCGTGATCGAATACCCCTCCGGCAGATTACCGGAAAAGGCTCCAAGATGGGATCTCACGGGAACAGAGGGTTCCGGCGGCGGAAAAGTATTTTCGTGGCTCTTTTTTGTATTGGGGGAATATTTGGTAATTTATAGGCCGGAGAATAGGGTTAGGAGACCTGCTGGGGAGCCACAAGCCAGGGGAGCCCCCCCCCTAGGGCGCGCCCAGGTGGCTTGTCGCCTCCCGGCAAGTCTCCTGCCTTCATCTCCAAGTCTGGCAGGTTTCTTCTGGTCCAAGAAAAATCATTCCGAAGATTTTATTCTGTTTGGACTCCGTTTAATATTCCTTATCTGCAATACTCAAAAACAAGGAAAACACAGAAACTGGCACTAGGCACTAGGTTAATAGGTTAGTCCCAAAAATAATATAAAATAGCATATTAATGCATATATACATCCAAAATAGATAATATAATAGCATGGAACAATCAAAAATTATAGATACGTTGGAGACGTATCACGCCATTACTCCCTCCTGCTCTCTCCCGTCCCGTCGCCCGCAAGCAGCCAGCCAGCGCGGCGTCCTCTCGCCGGCGACGTGTCCCGCACCTCGCCATTTCCAGAGAGCTCGCCCGAGCTCCGCTCCGGCCTATATAAAGCCACGGCCAGCCCTCCGAGCTCCTCATCCCACTCCCTCCACCACAAATCGACTCCCAGAGCGCTGAGCCACGGCCGAGAGGCCCTCTGGCCTTGCACCCTCGCCGGAGTTCTGCCGCCAGAAGGAGCTCCGCCACTAGCACCTTCCACCCCATTCCAGCCTCGTCCGACTGCTCCCACGAGCTTAGTGAGGTCCCCTGGTCCTCCTCGACCCCTTGCCCAACCGAATCCTCGCCGGATTCGCCACCGCCGATGAGTCCCGAAAGCTGCCGCCGCCGGAGAAGAAGGGGACGACGCCATCCGGCCACCTCTTGCTGATCTGCGGGTACGTGCGGGTTCGCCACGGTGAGCTCGTCCCATCCCCACTCTCTCCCGACCTTACCGCCGCCAGGATCGCCGGCGGCGATCGCCGGAGCCCCGCCTCCCTCTGTTCCCTCTCTCCCTTCTCTGTTTTAAAATGAGCGGACCCCACCCGTCAGCGGCTCAGCCGCGCGCGCTCGAAGTGGTAAGTGGAGACGCCTCTCCACTTTACGCCTTCGATGTGGCCCCCTGTCTGGTTTTTCTGTTTTTATTTAAATTTCCAGTTTGACCTGTACCTTTGACTGGCCATATCTTTTATTCCTAAGCCCAAATTGATTGATTCTTTTTGCACTTGGTTTGTCTTGAGCTCTTCTAATTTCTGGTAAAGTTTGGTAATTTTCTCTTACTCACAGAATTTCTGGTAGACAAAACAGTGTTATGTGCCATTTTAAATTGTTGTTTAAAAATATTTTCAGAGGGAAACTTTGGTAACTTTGAAGACCAGGAGTTCTTGGGCAACCCAACAGAGCAAGGAAAGCCAGGACATCCATCTTTGAAGCATTTCAATAGCATTGTATATTTCAATGCATTATGTTCATTTATTTGCTATATAATAATTCATAGCAATTTAATTTAAAAGCTTAGTTGCTGCCATTTTAAGTTATTGTGATAAACCACATGCTTCCTTAATGAAACTTATTTGGTTGATCTGGAGTCACCTGTCCGGGCTTATCTGTGCAACCACATTTTCCGGTATGGGACGGCCTTGACTTGGTCTGGCTCCGTGCTCTTTCACCGGTACCTCCAGACAGGGAGGGTTATGCGTGCGTGCTGCCCTGATCAGGTAGACGGTGGTAACCCTGTGAGCCCAGTTGAGTATTGTGCCGGCGTCCCTGTTTGGGACAGTTTAGTTTGGCCACGACGGTGGCAGGTGTCACGAGGTGACACAGGGGCCACCCAAGGTAGGACTCCGGGGGAGGATGAATGCCGGTGGTACGATGGGAGAGTCACGGGTCAGGTGGGTTTCGTTGGAGTAATGCTGGTCCACCCAAATGGGATCATGAGGCCAGGTGCTTCATGATGTGGGTAAAGAGCGCAACCTCTGCAGAGAGAAAAATCTATTCGAATAGCCGCGTCCACGGTATTGGACAGTCCGTCCAGGCCTCACTAGGTGGTCAACCGTAACAGTGATAATAATGATGGAAGAACTTGTCTTGTGTTTGGAAGTACTCGATGGCTTATGAGTATTCCGAGGGTTGTGGGACAACCCGAAAGAGAGTAAGTTGATAACTGATGACAGTAAGTGAATCACTTAAGAATTTAACATGTTGATTGCCATGCTATTGTTTGCTGCATTACTTGGTTGTCATGAGCTTGCGAGTACATTCAAAGTACTCACCTGGCGTATCATGCCAGATGCAGGAGAAGCCGAGGACGGAGGTCCCGATGGTTCGTGCCACGCTAACTAGGCTGTGTCCCAGCAGTGTCCCTGTGGATGGAGTTTCCGCTATGTTCAGCTATGCCATAGAGTTTCCCTAGTAGTTTCGAGGCCCGCTATGTTTCATAAATAATGTAGATATTGTCATAGCACCAGGTGTGCCTTTGGCCTCGCTATCGATGTAAAATATGAGCTTGTACCCGAAGTTTATCAATAAAGTTCAGTTCTGTTCTGTTCCAAGTTGTTGTATGTTTCCAGAAGACATGATCTCTGGGTTGGAAACACTAGTAATCTGGTTTGCTAAGCCGGGGTTGCCACACCTCACGGGTACAATGCTCTAATAATGATGATCATCACACTTTTATTTACTTACAACTCGATATGAAAAACTGATAGGAAGATATGACTCTATATGAATGCCTCTGGCAGTGTACAAGGATGTGCAACGATCTAGCATAGCAAAAGATATCAAAAAATGGACAAGCCATGTAAATATCATGCTAGCTATCTTATGATCATGCAAAGCAATATGACAATGGAAATACAAGTCATATGAAGTGACGGTGGAAGTTGCATGGCAATATAACTCGGAATGGCTATGGAAATGCCATGATAAGTAGGTATGGTGGCTGTTTTGAGGAAGATATAATGAGGCTTATGTGCAACAGAGTGTATCATGTCATGGGGTTTGGATGCACCGGCAAGATTTGCACCGATCCTCTAGGTGAGAATGGGCAAGGCACGGTACCGAAGAGGCTAGCAAAATATGAATAGTTGAGATTGCGTATGTCCATGGATTCACATTAGTCATAAAGAACTCATATACTTATTGCAAAGTTTTATTAGTTTTATCACAAATCAAATTACTACTCACATGCCTCGAGGGAGGAGGTTGGGAGGAGTTAACCATCGCACGCCTCCGACCCAAAACAACACTAGAATTTTAACGAGGAATAGAAATGCTCACACATCATCACCATGCCTTTTTAATTTTTAGACAAACAAGAAGTTAACCTCTCTTAATATTGACACTTCTATGAATCAACAAGGATGCACTCACACCCTTTCACATTACCACATCAATATCATTAACCCAAAATTTCTCTTGAAGCTTTTGATTATCACTCCTTGAGTACCTATTATTTTTGGACTAGTCTTATAACCCATGCAAATTACCGTCACTGTTTATTAACTCTCAAAAAATATAAGTGAAGAACCAGAGTTTAATTTCTTTCTACAAAAGACCTGGACATGCTCTAATAAATATAAGTGAATCAAAATAGCATTCGACAAATAACGGTTTTCTATATGTAGAGAAACTGGCATCCAACTTCAAATGACATAAGTGAATCACATGAAGCATTCTATAAGGCCATACTCAAAAGATATGAGTGAAGTGCAAAGAGCATTCTATAAATCAACCATGGACTTTCCCAAACCAGCATGGTGAATTGCTAAAAGGAAAATAAAAGGCAAACGATGCTCCAAGAATTTACGCATATCATGTGAACAAAACGAAAACCGAGACATACCGATAGTTGTTGAAGAAGAAAGATGGGATTCCTTCTGGGGTATCCCCAAGTTTAGATGCTTGAGTCTCCTTGAATATTTACTTGGGGTGCCTTGGGCATCCCCAAGCTTGATCTCTTGCCTCTCCTTATTCTTCGCATATCAATACCTCCTCGATCTTCGAACACTTCATCCACACAAAACTTGACAAAACTTTTATCAGAAATGTTAGTACATAATCATTAAATCTCATCATGTCCTGCCATACCATTATTGCATAATTATAATATAACATTACCCACTGTATTCTATCACAATTATATGGCTCCCAAGTCAATTAGGCTCAACAAGAATTCAAGCATAAGCACGCAAAGCAACTATAACAGCAATCTGTGAAAAACAGGACAGTCTGTAAGATGCAGATGGATACCATACTTCTTTTACTCAAAATATTCTGAAAACTTAGGACGTGGTAGAGAATTTGTATAACAGTACTGTGTCAGAATTTCAGAATCTTTTGAGGTTCCATTAAAATATGTAAAATCAAACACTACAGCCAAAGTTTCTGTTTTTGCACAGCACATATCAAACAAGCAATTTAAACATCCTAAAGGTAATTCTTGGCACATTACTTTTATAATACAATAGATTTATACAAGAGGATAATTTTTTTTTTAAAAGTTTCTGTAATCAAGATTCACAAAGTTTCCATGGGCATGAACAAAGTTCAAGGCTAGCCCCCACTTCAACGGTGCTCGTCCTTCTCACTTTCACTTCTCTTTTTGAAAAGGTTTTAAGTTCCCCACTTTATTTTTTATTTTTAATTATTTTAAAATCACACAACATAAGTAAATGACTCTCTAAAACTTCCTGGTTGTCTCCCTGGCAGTGCTTTCTTTAAAGCCATTAAGCTAGGCATATAGTGCTCAAGTAATTGATCCACCCGTATCCCAAGGTATATCAAAGCCAATTTTAGTTAACAATGATTTGTTATTTAGTAGTGAGAAGAAAGTGATATATATCATGTGACAACGAAGTCTAACTCTCTTCCTATGCATTGGCATGTCATAAAAGAACAATTCATTCACACAAAGTAAAGGCCAATACATAGCATAAGCAGTTTCTTGCAATTTTATCGTATTGGAAACATAGAGAGGTGAAGATGTGGTTCCTCTCTCATAATAATTGCAAGTAGGAGAAGCAATCACATGCATATTATATTCATAAAAATCACCATGTGGAGTGGAAAAACGCAACCCATCAATATAATCCTTAATAAGTGCAAACTTCTCCGATATAGTGTAGTTGGGAGAATTCAAAAAGATAATAGGACTATCATGTGTGGGTGCAATAGCAAAAAATTCATTCTTAACATAAGGAACTATAGCAAGTTCATCTTCATAAGCATAATTCATATTGGCATCATGGTCACAAGCATAGCAAGCATCAAGTTCATCAAAAAGGGATATTTCAAACGAATCCAAGGGATCATAGCAATCATCATAGCATTCATCATTCGGTATATGCGAAGGGAAATTAAACAATGTATGAGTTGAAGAGTTACTATCATTAGAAGGTGGGCATTGGTAGCTAATCCGCTCTTCCTCCTTTTGTTCTTCGCTCTCCTCCTCATCTTCTTCATCTAATGAGCTCACAGTTTCGACAATTTCTTCTTCCATAGATTCCTGCAAAATTTTAGTCTCTTCCAAAGCATCGGACATTCTCTCAATAAATTCAATAATATCAACATTGTATTCATAATTCTCATGGCAATATTTAAGCATGGATTTTTTTTCAGATTTGTAAGGAACATCATCATAATTTTCAAGCAAAGAAGCAATTTCATAAGCACATTTAAAAGCAAAAAATTCTTCTATTCGTTCCACATCATATTAATCATATATACCATTAGCATAAGAGGCCAAGGTTTTATTATCATTAAATTTATATTGAAAGGGAAGGTGAAGACCCTTAATCTTAGAGCAACAAGTATAATCACATTTCAAACATGCATCCCAAGCAAACCAACGCAAAATTATAATTTGATCCCATAAGTGTTTCCCTTTTTGAGATAAGCGATAATCCCTAAAGTACTCTCGTTGATCCAATGTGTATCCCATTATAAAGTTTAATGAGGATTTTTCAGGATTATTAAAGGAGTAATTAACGCATTTCAGATAACTAGCATCGAGGGTTTTAGGAGGTTCCCCATCTCCAGGAGTAGCAAGTACCACTAATATTTTTGGTGTTTCGTGTTCCATATCCATAACTAAAGATATAAAACAACTAATAACAGAAACTAAGACAACTAATAACAGAAAATAAAAATTACTTAGTGATAAAGCAAACAAGCACACATGAGAATATCAGCCACTACGCTATTTCTCCCCGGCAAGGTCGCCGGAAAAAGGTCTTGATAACCCACAAGTGTAGGGGATCATTTGTAGCCTTTTTTGATAAGTAAGAGTGTCAAACCCAACGAGGAGCTAAAGGTAGAATTAATACTCTCTCGAGTTTTATCGACCACCGATACAACTCTACGCACGTTAACGTTTACTTTACCTAGAACAAGTATGAAACTACTTTGCGGGAATAAAACTAGAAGTACTTTGTAAGTGTAAAGATAGTTTTGCAAGGTAATAAAGAACAAGTAAATAAAAGTTAGGGGCTGTTTAGATAAAGAAAAATAAATTAAATTATTTAGTAGAAAGCTTTTTGTTTAACGCAAGAGAAAGATTGTCCATAGGCAATTAATACAACATGATAGATACCTATCATATGCAAGAGGCATACGCTAACACACTTTCTCTACTTGGATCATGTGAACTTATGATTGGACCTCTAGCAAGCATCCGCAACTACTAAAGATCATTAAGGTAAAACCCAACCATAGCATTTAACATGAAGTCCCCTTTACTCCCATACGTAAACAATCCCCTTACTCGGGTTTTTGTTTTCGTCAATCACCAACCCACTATAAGCGAATCATGAACATATTGCAAACCCACCAGCGGGATTCCTTCAAGTGTGCGCCTCACGGAAGGCACCTTAGGACAGCACCATATCAACATACAACTCATATAAATAACATCATACCACAATTAACCCGTAGGACAAAAGAAATCTACTCAAACATCATAGGATAGCCACCCATCATTGGATAATAATATATAGCATTAAGCACCATGTTTAAGTAGAGATTACAGCAGGGAGAAGAAGTTTTACACCGCTGCATAGAGGGGGTGAGAGTTGGTGGTGACGGCGGCGAAGTTGTTGGTGTAGATCGCCATCACGATGGATGCCCCTGCGGTGCTCCGGTGCCACCGGCAGAGAGAGGGGGAGAGAGACCCCCACCTCCTTCTTCTTCCTATGCCTCCTCCCTAGGTGGGAGGAGAGTTTCCCCTCTGGTCCATGGCCTCCATGGCTCCCGGAGGGCAGGAGCCCCTTCGAGATTGGATCTCTCTCTGTGTTTCTCTCCTGTTTTCGCGACTGTTTTCGGACCCCTTCACCGTTTCTTAAATATCCGGAGATCTGTAACTCCGATCGGGATGAAATTTTGAGAGGATTTTTATCGTGGAAATATCTTTCTTGCGCCAGAAGGAGAGCCTCAAACTACCCAAGGGATGGCCTCGGGCATCGTCTTGCATTGATTCCGACTCCCAAAATTCACACATATTCCAAAAAAATCTCCATAATTTTTTATCGTGTTTGGACTTCGTTTGATATGGAATTTCTGCGAAACAAAAAACACACAAAAAAACAGGAACTAGCACTGGGCACTGGGTCAATAGGTTAGTGCTCAAAAATAATATAAATTGGTAAATAATTACTCAAAAAGTATACTAAAATGATAATATAATAGCATGGAATAATAAAAAATTATAGATACGTTGGAGACGTATCAGGCACTTGTGTACGATGTCCTTTGCATCTGCATGAGCCATCAGCCAATAAAACCCATGGCGATAAGCCTTCGCCACCAAAGATCGTGAGCTGGCATGGTGTCCACAGTCGCCAGCGTGGATTTCATTGAGAATTTCTTGTCCTTCCTCAGGAGAAACACAACTCTACAAACGTCGGTGCTGCTACGTCGATGTAACTCGCCTCTGATGATATTCATGGACTTGGACCGCCAAATTATCTGTCGAGCGATGATTTCCTCTACTGGGAGCTCTCCTCGAGTTAGATAATCCAAATAAGGTATCGTAAAATCAGGGATAGCATGGAGAGCCGCCACCAAGTTTGTCTCTTAGTCAGGAATAGCTATGTCCTGCTCAGATGGCAACTTAACCGAAGGATTGTGAAGGACGTCTGAAAAGACGTTAGGAGGGACCGGCTTCCGCTGAGAGCCGAGTCGTGACAGAGCATCTACAGCCTCATTGAGCCGGCGATCTATATGATCGACTTGATAGCCTTGAAAATGACCCGCCACGTCAGTGACTTCCCGCTGGTAAGCCGCCATCAAGGGGTCCTTAGAGTCCCAAGTCCCCGAAACTTGCTGAGCCACCAAATCTGAATCGCCCAAACACTTGACACGACTAAGATTCATCTCCTTAGCCATTCTGAGCCTGTGTAGGAGGGCCTCGTACTCAGCTGCATTGTTAGTGCAAGGGAACATGAGCCGTAAGACATAACAAAATTTGTCACCTTGTGGAGAGAAGACAATATAACTCCAGCCCCCGAGCCTTCCAATTGTCTGGACCCATCAAAGTGTATAGTCCAGTACGTGTTATCTGGCCTATCCTCTGGAATTTGCATCTCTGTCTAATCATTGATGAAATCTACCAGAGCTTGGGACTTGATGGCTGTTCGGGGCATGTATTTCACATGGTGAGGGCCCAACTCAATTGCCCCTTGGCGATTCGACCAGTGGCCTCCTGATTTTTTATGATATCTCCAAGCGGTGCTGAACTGACCACAGTAATTGGATACTCCTGAAAGTAGTGCTTCAACTTCCGGCTTGCCATAAAAACTCCAAAAACCAGTTTCTGCCAATGTGGATATCGCTGCTTGGACAAGCTCAAGACTTCGCTGACAAAATAAACTGGCCGCTGAACCGGATACTCCTTCCCTGCCTCCTTTCACTCAACGACAACTGCAACACTTACCACTTTTGAATTAGCATCAATGTACAGGAGCATCGGCTCTTTGTCGGTCAGGGTGGCTAAGATGGGCGGCTCAGCTAGCTACTTCTTTAGGGCTTCAAAATCTTTGTTAGCTGCATCAGTCGAGACGAAGTTGTCCGTCTTCTTCAACAATTGATAAAGTGGGATTGCCTTCTCTCCAAGGCGGCCTAGCAACCGGCTCAAGTCGCGATGCGGCCAGCCATGCGCTGGACCTGATTTATATTTGTCGGCTTACCAAGTGAAGTCACTACCTTGATCTTGTCCGGGTTAGCTTTGATGCCTCGCTCGGAAACCAGGAATCCCAGTAGTTTGCCTGCAGGAACACCTCAGACACACTTCGTCGGGTTAAGCTTTATTTGGTACACTCAAAGATTATCAAACATCTCCTTGAGGTCATCCAAGAGCGTCTCCTTCTTCTGAGATTTCACCACGATGTCGTCCACATAAGCATGAACGTTGCGTCCAATCTGCTTGTGAAGGCAATTCTGAACACAGCATTGGTAAGTCGCCCCCACGCTCTTGAGCCCAAAGGGCATGGAGACATAGCAGAAAGCACCAAAGGGGGTTATGAAGGCCATCTTCTCTTGATCCTCGACGACCATCTTGATCTGATGATAACCGGAGTATGCATCTAGGAAGCACAAACGCTCGCAACCCGCCGTAGAGTCAATGATCTGATCGATACGGGGGAGAGCAAAAGGATCTTTGGGACAACCTTTGTTGAGATCTGTGTAGTCAACACAGATACGCCAGGTGCCGTTCTTTTTTAAGACAAGCACCGGTTAGCCAACCACTCAGGGTGAAAAACTTCAACCATAAACCCGGCAGCTAGGAGCCGGGCTACATCTTCTCCAATAGCCTTGCGTCTCTCCTCGTTAAAACGACGGAGGTATTGCCGTACTGGTTTCATCTTTGGATCCACATTAAGGTGGTGCTTAGCGAGTTCTCTCGGTACTCCAGGCATGTCAGAAGGTTTCCATGCAAAGATGTCCCGATTCTCACGGATGAACTCGATGAGCGCGCTTTCCTATTTGGGATCTAGGCCGGTCCCAATAGTGAACTACTAGGATGAGTCGCCTTGTGTGAAGTCAATTTGTTTTGTATCTTCAGCCAGCTTGAATTTGAGCAGTGATTCAGACTCAGTGGTTGGTTTCTTAAGGGGACTCATATCAGTCGGGTCAACATTAGTCGTATAGAATTTCAGCTCTTTGGCGGTGCAAGCCGACTCAGCGTAGGCCCTTGTCACACTCCTGAGTGATCTTACTGCTACCTCCCACAGTTATAGTACCCTTGGGACCCGGAATCTTGAGCTTGAGGTAGACATAGCAAGGACGAGCCATGAAACGAGCATAAATCGGACTTCTGAAAAGAGCGTGGTAAGGGCTCTTTATCTTTACCACTTCAAAGGTTATAGGCTCGCACCTGTAGTTATATTCGTCGCCAAAAGCAACGTCGAGCTTAATGTGCCAAATTGGGTATGCTGACTTTCCAGGAACAATGCCATGAAAAACTATGGTTGAAGTTTGTAAATTGCTCTCAGAGAGGTTCATTCGCCGAAAAGTGTCGTAATACAAGATATTGATGCTGCTACCTCCATCCATTAGGACTTTGGTGAGGGTATAGCCACCCACCTGAGGCGCCACCACCAAGGCCAGACCTCCTGGGTTATCAACCCGGGGGGGGTGATCTTCCCTGCTCCTGGTGATCGATTGCTCAGACCAATTGAGATATCTGGGAATTGCCGGCTCAACCATGTTGATGGCTCTCTGCTTGAGTTTCTTGTCTCGCCTGCAGGTACTGGTGGTGAAAACATGGTACTCACCACTGCTCAATTGCTTAGGATTACACTGAAACCCAGTTTGATTATTATTCTGCTGATTGCCCTGGCCAGAACGATGCCCATTGCCATTGTTTCCTTGGTGCTGAAATCCTGACCCTGAGCCGCCCTGTCCATGAAAACCTGACCCCGAAAATCCACCAGATGACCCGGCGTGTGACCCGCCAGGGCCATGCTGACCCAGATGTCCCCCACCATTGCCTCCTTGATGACTCTGGAAAGCCTGGTTACGGAACTCCTGCATGATGTAACAATTTTCCCATGAGTGGGTAGCCAGCTTATCCTGGGTACTATTTTGGGGCAAGGTGCCTTGAGCGCTTCCTCGTAGTTGCGTGGCTTATTCCCATTGTAAGCTCAGCCAGGGCGATTGTTTCGACGCTAGTTCTTAAAACCAGTGTTCATGTTAGCAACAAAGTCTGACCCGCCCTCAGGCTGCTTCCGTTCGCTGTTACTACCTTGACCTCTAGGGTTTCCACAATGCCCATGGTTTTGCTAATGACCCATGCCACCGTCTCCTTTCTTGTTCTTGCCAGTTTTATCCTCGTTTGAGTCGGGATCCTTCGTGCTTTTTGACTCGGCATGTCAGGTAAAAACGTCCATCAAGTCTCCCATGTCTTGCACCTTCCGTTTCAAGCGGCCAAGCTTTCGGACCAACGGCTGAAAGTGGCAGTTTTCTCCAGGATGAGTACGGCCTGAGCCGCCGTGATGCTGTCCGATGAGTGGATGATTTTGGCAACCCGACGAGTCCAATGATGGGCCGACTCGTCCGCACGTTGAACGCAATGTTGAAGATCCACAATTGTCATTAGCCGTTTGCACGTTCCTTGGAAGTTCTTGATGAACCGCTCCTTCAGCTCTGCCCAAGTGTTGATGGAGTTAGGTGGAAGATTTTTTGGCCACGTTCGAGCCGGCCCTTCCAGCATCATCGTCAAATACTTCGCGCACACCGAGCATATCCATGGCTAACTCGTAGCTTTCAATCCATGTTGCCGGCTCGAGATCTGCTGTGTAGTTTGGCACCTTATGAGGCCCTTTGAAGTCCCTAGGCATAGGCTCACTACGGAGAGCCGGAGACAAACAAGGGATACCGATGGTCCTGTTGTTGATTCTAGCCCCTGGCATTGCTGACTGTAGGTTTGCCGTAGGCTGTTGAGTCGTCCGGGCTGCTGCTTCCGCCTCCGCCTTCCGCATTGCTCTTGCTGCATCAACCACCGCTTGAGCGTTTGGTAGCTCCGGCCGAACTGGAGAGGTCCGAGGCTACTGCATGCGCCCACTGCTGGAAACAGCCGGGGATTCTGCATGGCGACTCTTGCTACGAATGGTGTAAGCTGTGGAGTGCATCCGGTCTCGACTGTAAGAGTACTACGCTTGTTGCACCACGGCCGTTTTCAGCATCTCTATGTCATTCCTTGCCTCAATCTCCACTGGGGTGTTCTCGGGGATGGGAAGTGCTTCCAAATTGCGGGTTGCCGCAAGCATGTTGTCGACCTGGTTCGAGAAGTGACCCTGCGGTGTCCAAAAGCGTTGAGTCGGTGAAGGCTGAGCCGGTTCTATCTGTCGGCCCGCGTGACGAGGCAGATCTTCGCGCGGCTGTCCAGCTCCTGGTGTCTGCTGTCGGGTAGTGAACAATTGCGACGGCTCGAGGTTTAACGGCAGCCGGCTCTGATGTCTCCTCTGGTAAACCGCCTTAGAGGCATCCCGGTGAAGTCCTAACTACCAAGCCTCGGCCTTCAAGCGTTCCGATTCGTTGTGGATATGAGCCTGTAGTTCCGCCATCCAGGCATTTTCGGCGTCGATCTCCCCCTCTACCTTAGCCATCTCCGCACGAAGCTTTACAAGCACCGCATTACGCTCCTCCTGATTTTCTGCTCTAACAGGATTCTCCAAAAGTTTGGCCATATCAACCATCAAATCGATCATGGGTTGAGCCGGCGTCTTTCCTGACCTGCCCGCGTCATCTGCGCTTCCTGCCACCGACGGGTCTTGAGCCGCCGCAGTTCCCGCCATGTAGATGGTGTCCTGACGGGGCGGCTCAGTTGACTCCTTGGTGGCTTCTGCTTCGGAACAGCCCCCAAGTCTCCCATCATAGAGAGGACAAATTGAATCAGTATCTCCCATGGATGACTCGCCGTCAGAGTTGACAGGGATGTCCTCGCTACCTGCCGGCTCATCCGGAAGGCTGACTCCTTGGGTGAAGCCGACGAAGGCGTGACGTCGGCCGGCTTGGCGCCGGCCAGGTCGGGCATGCCGAGCCGGCTCGACGATGTCGGTGCAGATGTCCGGCTCGGGTACTGACGCACCGATCTTGCCGATGAAGGCGTGGATCTTGCCGAAGGGGACCCGGTACCCAGACTCGACTAAATCGGCCTCAGGGCCCCAACAATAATTCTCGATGTAGAGCTTGCCACGGCAGCTCTTGGTCATCTGACCAACCGCGTAGTTCTCGAACCTTGGAAGAGCTCCCTCTGAGAACTCAACTCCACCATGCGACAGCCCCACGGTGGGCGCCAACTGTCGTGGTTTTGTCACGGCAGATGTCCTCATAGGAGAACTTAGGTGTGAGGCCATCGCTGCTGTGTGGCGACTCGAAGGGGTTGATCGAGAACGGGAGACGAGTTTACCCAAGTTCGGCCCCTCCAATGGAGGTAAAAGCCTACGTCCCGCTTTGTGTGTATATTGATGATGATCTCGGTTACAAGGGTGCGGAATCGCTAACCTAGCTTTCGAGGGTTTGCAACTTAAGTCTTTAGGCCTTAGGGGCTCGCCTTTATATACATGTCGAGACCGTAGGCTTACAAGATTCCGAGTCGTGCTACGATTCGTGACCTACTATGTCTCTAACTCGCCTTGCCTCTCAAGCAAGGAAACTCCTGGCGTCTTCTGCCTCTTGGGCCTTGAGTCACCGTCTTCATGTGCTGGGCCACCATCCGGCTTACTTGGTCAGCCGCCTTGCCAGTTTTGTCTTCAACAGCACGGCCCACCTTGAGTATGATTCACAAGCAGCCAACATGTTGACCCGGCCCAGTAGGGAGGGTTATACCACGGGGTTATATCACTGACACTATGTGAATTCAGCGATAAATACTTAGTTGATCAAACCATATATTTCATTCAGTCAAGCTTTGACTTTACATTCATACGATCGAGATACAATATAAAGAAAACTAGTTGCAGCGGTAGCGATGGTGTCTTGCGCCGGCGTTGTCGTGCTCCGGGGCGCAGTTGTCCAGTTCTTCAAATGAGACCACAATGTTATGGACATCCCAATCAAAGGGCTGGTCATCGCGCGATCGACGGGCGTGGCGCCGGGGGGCGGCGACTGGCGGCGCTGCGATGAAGCCGTCGACGGCGGCGTTCCAATCCGTTGAGGGAGACGTGACAGGTGCAGGCGCGGGCAAGGGCACGGGCGCGGTAGGTGCAGGGGCGTGCATGGGGACGGGTGTCGTGGGTGTGGGCAAGCGCACGGGGACTGGCGCAGCGTGTGTAGGGACGCGCACGAGCACAGGCGCAGGAGGAGGCGATGGCGCTTGCACGTACACGAGCTCGCGCAGGTCTGCCGGGACCTCCCTGACGCCCGCGGTTTCCAGCATTGCGATGATGCTCGGCGAGCAGCCCGTCAATGCCACGGGTATTGTTGCTAGCGAGTGTGCTGGTGTAGAATCCCCTGCGGCATGCAGCTCTTCCAGGGACATGTCCATGGTGTCCCATTCGTCTTTATGTTCTATCTCCTCCGGCTCGGTGCCAACTTCACCAAACCGGAAGACTAGTGGCATATTACCCTCGTGCGCCATGGCGTAGGTCACCGTGGAGGTCTAAATGATGGAGGGGAATGGGAGGCGAAGATATATAGAGGATTGTGAATGAGTGGGCAGAAAAGTCGCCTATTAAATAGGGGCTCAGGCACCATTGATGGACAGGTTGGAAGTGAGGCGGGCGGATATGGAGGTCAAAGGGCTCGCTTCCCAGTGAGCCTTTAGCGTACTGCCTGCACGCCTCCCGGTGAGCCTACGCAAAGGAGGCCAGCTCGCCGCCTCCCGTCAACTCAAGTAGCTGCTCGCATGGCACCCCCTAGGCCCTAGCCAATAAAAGAGTGTGACGCTTGGCAGCACATAAGGGCAGTAGAACACCCACGGTTTGCAAATAATGCGACCGTCTGCGTGGAAACGTGACAATTCTTTGTTCCAAAAAGCTTTTTCTTTATCGGATGTACCCGAAGGGACGTTCCAAAAATATATTAAAGTAATATTCTCAATGTTGGCTCTAGAACAAAAAATATATTAAAAATCGAGTTTCAAATTGGAAAACAAAATGCTACTCCTTTATGTGCCATGTCATGACAACATGCCAAGTTTCATTAATTAATGTATAAAAAGGGCCAAACAAACCTTGAATAATTCCATATTTTAGCACGACACTCATATTGGTCTATGTTGCCACTAGAATTGGTTCAGGCGAGAAGAGGCAACAAATGTCATTTCGAGCACATAAGGTGACGTGTTCCATATCGGAACCACAAAGCTTCCCGTAAGAAACTCCGGTTTGTAAGGGGCTTGTGCCAATACGTGTCCCAAATTGGTCAATTTTTTTACCGCAGCACATATGTGCCATGTTCATGACACAATGCCATGTTTCATGAATCTTCTGACGAGTTTTTGATTTACATGATTTAAAACCCGAGTTTCTCAACGTTTGTGTGGCCGAGCCAAGACCCCGAGATGTTTGAAATTCATTCCCATATCTTGCATGGGACCTAAAGATGCATGTACACTTATATGATTTTTCAACCCATTTTGATGCACCGGACCTTGTGATTGTAGTTCACATTTGAATTATGCACATTAAATAATGCATATAAAAGCCAATTAATGTATAAAAAGGCCAAACGAACCATGTACAATTTGATATTTTGGCACGACACTCATTTTGGTGTATGTCGCCTCTAGAAATAGTTCAAGACGAGAAGAGGCAGCGGATGTCGATTCGCCCACGTAAGGTGACGCATTCGATATCGAAACCAAAAAGCTTCCCATGAAGAAGCTCGGTTTGTATGGGGCTAGTGACAATACTTGTCCCAAATTGGTCAATTTTTTACCACGCGGCACATATGTGCCATGTTCATGACACCATGCCAAGTTTCATGAATCTTCTAATGAGTTTTAGAGTGACGTGATTTAAAATGCCAGTTTCTGAATGTTTGTGCAGCCGAGCCAAGACCCCGAGATGTTTGAAATGCATTCACATATCTTGCATGGGACCTAAAGATGCATGTACACTTATATGATTTTCAACCCATTTTGATGCACCGAATATTGTGATTTTAGTTCAAATTTGAATTATGCACATTAAATAATGCATGTAAAGTCAATTAATGTATAAAAGGCCAAACGAACCATGTATAATATCATATTTTGGCACGACACTCATTTTGGTGTAAATTGCCTCTAGAAACAGTTCAAGACGAGAAGCGGCAGCGGATGTCGATTCGCCCACGTAAGGTGATGCGTTCCATATCGAAACCACAAAAGTTCACATGAGAAGATCTGGTTTGTAAGGGGCTTGTGCCAAAACTTGTCCCAAATTGGACTTTTTTTTTACCATGGCACATATGAGCCATGTCATGACACCATGTGTCGGGGATAAAACTTCACGATATGACCCGCCCTATTGGGTTGGGTCAGGATGAAGGCGGCTCTAGAGTAAGATTTAAGATGGGCCACGCTGTGAAGACAAGATAAGCAAGACGGTTACTAAGTAAGTCGTCGGGCGGCCCAGGCATACAAAAACGGCGACTCAAGCACCGCAGGGCAGGAGACGTCGGAAGACTCCTTGCTTGAGAGGCAAGGCATGTTAGAGACATGGTAGGTTATGAGTCATGAGATGGCTTGGACTCCGTTGTAAACCCAATGGTGTCGACCTGTATATAAAGGTGAGCCCCTAGGACAGGAAGACTTAGGTTAGACACCCTCGAAAGCTAGGTTAGCGATTCTGCATCCTTGTAATCGAGATCTCCATTAATATAGACACAAAGCAGGACGTAGGCTATTACCTCCATCGGAGGGGCCGAACCTGGGTCAACTCGCCTCCCGTTCTCATTCGATCCCTTTGAGTTGCCACCCAGCGGCGATGGCCTCACACCTAAGTCCTTGCACGAGGACATCTGCCGTGACAAAACCACGACAGTTGGCGCCCACCGTGGGGCTCTCGCCTGGTGGGGTTAGGTTCTCAAAGGGAGCTCTTCCGGGTTTCAGGAGCTACGTGACGGGTCGTATGACCAGGAGTCGCCGGAGCAAGATCTACATCGATGACTCGGGCTGGGGTCCCGAGGCCGACTCAATTGAGTACGGGTACCGGGTCTCCTTCGGCAAGATCCATGTCTTCATCGGCCAAATCGGTGCGGTGGTGCTCGATTCGGACGTCTGCACCAACCTCGTCGAGCCGGCTCGATGCACCCAACCTGGCAGGCCTCGATCACATCCAAGTCACAAGACCAAGGTTTTTGGTATCTTTCGTGAGTTGCCTCTTCTGGCTGCTGCCTCTGCAACAGGGATCAAGATGACTCGAGACCTGCACGTGCGTGGCAGGTCAGATTTGTCACAAGGTGCTCCAGGGGCTAAGTTTTGGCATCGGCGCAGTAACCAGGCTCCTCCAAGCGAATCTAAGCAGTTGAGTCATGACCAATATCATGTTTTCACCACTAGCACTTGCAAGCGTAACAGCAAGATCAAGTGCAGGGCAGTCAACAAGGCAGAGCCGGTAGTGCCCTAGTACCTCAACTGGTCCAAGCATCCGATCACTTGGAGCAAGGAAGACCATCCTCCCCGGGTTGACAACCCTGGAGGGTTAGCTTTGTTGGTGGCACCTCAAGTCGGCGGCTACACTTTGACCAAAGTCCTCGTGGATGGGGGCAGTAGCATAAATGTTCTGTACGACGAAACTTTTCGCCGGATGAACCTATCTGAGAGCTCGTTACTTCCTTTCATGACGGTGTTTCATGGGATCGTTCCTGGAAAGTCGGCTTATCCGATCGGGCGGATCAAACTCGATGTTGCTTTCGGTAATGAGTATGACTACAGATGCGAGCCCTTGATGTTTGAGGTGGTCAAGATAAAAGCCCATATCACGCCCTCTTTGGACGGCCGGCTTACGCTCGTTTCATGGCCCGACCTTGTTATATTTATCTCAAGCTCAAAATTTGTAGAAGGAAGGGTACTATCACCATGGAGGGAAGCCGAAAGAAAGCTCAAGAGTGTGAGGAAGGGGACGCAGCCTATGCCGAGTCGGCTTGCACAGCTGAGGAGTTAAAATTCTACAGTGCCAATGTTGATCCGGCTGATATGAGCCCTCTCAAGAAACCTAATACCAAGTCAGAACCTCTGCTCAAGTTTAAGCTGACCGAAGATACTAAGCAGATAGATTTCACGCCAGGCGACTCATCCAGGCAGTTCACTATAGGGACCGGCTTGGAGCCTAAATAGGAAAGCGCGCTCATCGAGTTCATCCCTGAGAATCGAGACATCTTTGCATGGAAGCCTTCTGACATGTCTAGATTCCCGAGAGAGCTCGTTGAGCACCACCTTAATGTGGATCAAAAGATGAAACCAGTACGCCAATACCTCCGATGTTTTAACGAGGAGAGGCGCAAGGCCATTGGGGAAGAAGTAACCCGGCTCCTAGCTGTCGGGTTTATCGTTGAAGCTTTTCATCCTGAATGGTTGGCTAACCCGGTGCTTGTCCTTAAAAAGAACGACACTTAGCGTATGTGTGTCGACTACACAGATCTCAATAAGGCTTTTCCAAAAGATCCTTTCGCTCTCCCACGTATTGATTAGATTATTGATTCTACGGCGGGTTGTGAGCGATTGTGTTTCCTGGACGCTTACTCCGGCTATCATCAGATCAAGATGGCTGTTGAGGATCAGGAGAAGACAACTTTTATCACCCCTTTTGGTGCCTTCTTCTATGTCTCTATGCGGTTCGGACTTAAGAGCGCAGGGGCGACTTACCAACGGTGCATACAAAATTGCCTGCAACCACAGATTGGACACAATGTTCATGCCTACGTTGATGACAACGTGGTGATGTCTCAGAAGAAGGGGACTCTCTTGGACAATATCAAAGAAACGTTTAGTAATCTTCGAGTATACCAGATGAAGCTTAACCCGACAAAATGCGTTTTTGGTGTTCCTGCAGGCAAACTTTTCGGTTTCCCGGTATCTGAGCGAGGCATCGAAGCTAACCCGGACAAAATCAAGGCAGTGACTTCATTGGCTGCGCCGGCAAATGTAAACCAAGTTCAATGCCTGGCGGGTCACATTGCAGCTCTGAGTCATTTCATAAGCCGCCTGGGGGGGAAAGCTATTCCTTTTTATCAAGTGCTCAAGAAGACATGCGACTTTAAGTGGACTGATGCCGCCAATGAGGCTTTTGAGTCGCTCAAGAAGCAGCTTGTTAACCCGCCCATCTTAGCCGCTCCTACCGACAAAGAGCCGATGCTCCTGTACATCGCTTCTAATTCCAAGGTGGTGAGTGTAGCAGTAGTGGTCGAGCGGAAGGAGGAAGGGAAGGAATATCCGGTTCAGCACCCAGTTTATTTCGTCAGCGAAGTTTTGACGTCATCCAAGCAGCGGTACCCGCATTGGCAAAAACTCGTTTATGGGATTTTTATGGCAAGCCGGAAGCTGAAGCACTATTACCAGGAGCATCCGATCACAGTGGTCAGTTCAGCACCCCATGGTGATATAATACAGAACCGGGAGGCCACGGGACGGATTGCTAAGTGGGCAATTGAACTTGGCGATCACCATATAAAATATGTGCCCCGGACTGCTACCAAATCCCAACCACTGGTGTATTTCATCAATGACTGGACAGAGTTACAGATTCCATAGGATACGTCGGATAATACTTACTAGACCATATATTTCGATGGGTCCAGACAGCTAGAGGGCTCGGGGGCTGGAGTCATATTGACTTCACCACAAGGTGACAAGTTTTGCTATGTACTGCGGCTTATGTTCCCTCGCACTAACAATGCAGCCGAATATGAGGCCCTCCTACATGGGCTCAGAATTTCAAAGGAGATGAATTAGAGGCAGGTCAGGTGCTTTGGCGACTCAGATTTAGTGGCTTAGCAAGTTTCAGGGACTTGGGACTCTAAGGATCCCCTAATGGCGGCTTATCGGCGGGCAGTTTCGGATGTGGCGGGTCACTTTCAAGGCTATCAGATCGATCATATAGACCGCCGGCTTAACGAGGCAGCCGACGCCCTGTCACGACTCAGTTCACAAAAGGAAGCCAGTTCCCCCCAACGTTTTCTTAGATGTCCTTCACTATCCTTCTGTTAAATTGCCATCTGAGGAAGACATCGCTATCCCTGACCCGGAGGCACAAGTGGTGGCGGCTCTCCACGCTACCCCGGACTGGACTATTCCTTATCTAGCATATTTGACTCGAGGTTTGCTCCCGGATGAGGAAACTATGGCTCAACAAATAATTCGCAGGTCTAAGTCAATGACTATCATCAACGGCGAGTTACATCGGCGAAGCAGAACGGGCGTGTTCCATCGTTGTGTTTCCCCTGAGGAAGGTCAGGAGATCCTTAATGAGATCCATGCTGGCGACTGTGGTCATCATGCCGTCTCAAGATCCCTGGTGGCAAAAGCTTTCCGGCACGGGTTTTATTGGCTGATGGCTCATGCAGACGCAGAAGAAATTGTGCACAAGTGCGATGGGTGCCAGAAATTTGGCCCACAGGCTCACGTGTCGGCTCAGGAATTACATATGATTCCAGTTACTTGGCCATTCACAGTTTGGGGGCTTGACATGGTTGGTCCGTTTAAACCATCTTCTGACAAGAAGACCCATCTCTTGGTGGCGGTTGATAAGTTTACCAAGTGGGTTGAAGCAGAGCCGGTCAGTAGTTGCGATGCGGAGACTGCGGTCAAGTTGTTGAAAAAGTTGATTTTTCATTTTGGCTACCCTCATAGCTTTATCACTGATAATGGCACCACTTTGTCTAAGGGAGCCATGGAGCAGTTTTGTCAACGGGAACACATCCGGCTTGACTTGGCAGCGGTGGCGCATCCACAGTCCAACGGACAAGCTAAACGAGCTAATCAGGAGATCCTCAGAGGGATCAAACCCTAGCTTATGGTACCACTTGAGCGCACTCCGGTTTGTTGGGTTGAAGAGCTCCCTGCCGTACTTTGGAGTATTCGCACAACGCCAAATAGATCCACTGGATACACACCTTTATTTTTGGTATACGGGGCCGAGGCAGTTCTGCCAAGTGATATTCACCATGACTCGCCTCGAGTTGCAGCTTATGTTGAGGCGGACAATGAGCTAGCGCGACAAGACTCCCTGGATGCCTTGGAGGAAGAACATGATTTGGCAGCGTCTAGATCTGCCATTTATAGCAAGACCTACGCCGCTATCGTAGCCGTAGAGTCTGAAGTCGTACTTTTCAAGAAGGTGACTTGGTGCTACGCCTGATTCATGATCAGACAGGAATGCATAAACTTTCTCACCTTGGGAGGGTCCTTTTGTCATCAGCAGAAACCTTAACAACGGGTCATATTATCTAGTGGACTTGCGAGAAGGAAAATACACTTCTGAAGAGGAGACAACCCGGCCCTGGAACATCGCTCAACTGCGGCCTAATTATACTTAGAAGGGCCACCGGCTCTCTTTATCTAATTTTACCCTTGCAAATTCTGTATATATATTTCTTTATGTTCAAATATAATAAAGCTGGCACCCTCGGAACTCGGGGTCTCTGTCGTTTCAGCCTATATATGAGCATGAGTCTTTATTGTTTGTAAAATAGGTCACTTGGGGGCTTCCAACTCATCGAGTTTAGCTTTCTCACCCTTTTGACCCGGCAAAAGACGCCACAATACGTGGTTAAACCTGCCTGTATGCTTGATGCGACTCCAATCAGGTGAGTCCATGTACTCTTGTAAGTCAATCCTTTTTAGTACCCTGAACTTTTCAAGGTTAAAACATTGGCTGAGTCATGTGAGAGCCGACATACAGAAAGCTAGGATAAACCATGGGTTCATACCCGCTTCATTGAAGCAAGACTTGAGCCTCGAAAGCCAGTCTCTTTTTTACGGAGTCTCATTGAGCCGGCCCATTAATACAGTTGATATGATTTTTTACCACATTGAAAATTTCAGGCACGGTATTGTCTTTGCTCCGGCTCATACCTGAGTAACCGGTCTAATGAATTACGGTCATATTATGTCCGAGTACAAATCTTATATGTTCAATATTATTGAAGATTCCGGACTTGAGTTTTGACAATCAAGCTCCTTTGCCGGCTTATTCCTTGACAGAGGCATACAAGGGGAAGTAAAAGAGTGGCAAAATCATATCTCAGCAACACAGCTCAAAAGGCTGAAGTTTTGAACCAACAAAGATGCATACATGCACGATGGCATGACCAAGGATTTGGAGGAAGTTTTTAAACTACCACTATTACAAGCCCACAATGGAGCTCCAAAATACTCAAAGTTTTTTCTGAACTACTTGGGGGCTGACTTAGTAGGGCGATTCATTCATCTTCATGAATGCTTTCACGCTCTTTCTTCATCAGCCGCCTCTAGGCCTGCATCCGCCGACTCATCCTCGTCAACCTGCTGGCCCTTTTGTTGCCATCGAATCGAGTTCAATGATTGAAAGTTTGATGTTCCCACAACAAGAGAAGATGCATCAACATCAGGGGCAAAAGATCTCTTATGATGGGGGGGGGGACCAACTCCGCCGGGTCATCCTTGGGCGGGTTAACACGCTCGTTATCACTGGTGTATGCAGCATTATAGTTTGTGAGGTCAATTCCTTCAGCTATTTGAGTTGCCAAGGCGCACGTTTCTGTGATGCACTTCACGTAGTTTGACTGAGTGAATGAGGAGCCGTCGAGTTTGAACTCGGGCAAGCCGCCCTTTAGCAGCTCCACATCCAATTCAGGCAAGTATGCTTTTGCTCGAGCCAGCGATAGGTTTGCTCCTCCTCGAGCTGCTGATTTCCGGGTCTCGGTCACCCATTGGGGTACGGTAGAAAGCTGCTTGAACATATCCTTGATATTTCTTTGAAGATACTTTAGATTTTTCACCACCATGATGGAATACACCGATCCGGTGCACAGTTGCTCTACATATGTGAAAATAGCTTTCAACTTCACAATGGGGAGCTCCACAAGATTATGATCTTTTCGCCCTGTAAGTAATGAGAAAGATAGTGAGCCGGCATTCAATCATCGGTCAGTTCAGTACAAAAATAAAGAAGAGAAGCAGAAAACATACCGAAGATTGCCGTCAGCATGTCATTGATCTGTTTCAACAGAAGGGCATAATTTTCCTTCAACGGATTAAGTTTCTCTTCTGCTTTTTCTGCACACCTTACAAGGGTGGCCTTTTCTGTTTCGAACAGCTTTATGGCTTGTTCCAGACGTTCATTTGCCTGGCATGCAGAGTCCTAAAAATGAGCCGCCATAAGATGAGCATCAGTCTTTAACTTTCTCTCTTCTTTGAGCTGTCGCTACAGTTTCACAGCAACTGACTCAACATCATCAACATGTTCCTAGTAGATGTACAACAAATATCAGCAAGTATTTTTACAAACAACCTTAAACCACCTTATGATGAATCACTCTTTCTATCAAGTCCCAAGCAGACTGCAAACAGTATCCTTGACACTTGGGGGCTAATGCATATTAGTTCTATCAAAACTAAGATATGCAAAAAGACCCGACTCATCTCATGAAGATAAGCCGGCCCTTGGGGGCTACAGATTGATTTCTTCAAACATATAAAGTTAAGACCCAACTGATCTCATGAAGATGAGCCGGCCCTTGGGGGCTACAGGTCGATTTCTTCAAACATATAAAGTTCAGATCCGACTCATCTCAAGAAGATGAGCCGTCCCTTGCGGGCTACAGGTTGATTTCTTTGCAAGAGTATTAACAAGATCCAACTCATCTCCAGAGAATGAGCCGGTTCTTGGGGGCTACAACTACAGACCAAGTATTTCACGACCCAGTTTATCTTAGTAAACTGGTTCTTGGAGGCTAATAACAGTACAAAGATAGCGGTAAAACAAGAAGTTTACCTCATACTTCTCCTTCATGTCATTTATCATGCTCACTTCAATTTCTCGGCTCTCAGACAACCGGGTCAAGTATTGCTGGTGTAAATCTTCAATGCCAAGTACAGAGACCTCTGGAACTTCCAGATTTGTTTTCCCTTTGTCTAAGTTAAACAGTTCATCCTTATCCACAATATTATCCAAGGAAGTGGATGCAAAGGGAACTTGATAACTTTCATTCACAATGATAACATCCGGATGGTTCGCTCCTGCTGGCGTCTCGGGGTCAACCAAATGAGCCGCCGGGCTAGAAGAGCGAACCGGGCTTGGCTGCCTGGTAGATGGCTCATCCAATGTGTCTTGAGCTTTAGGTTGTATGTCCATAAAAACTGGCTCAGCCGGTCTAGGCGTCTCAACGTCATTTGCTGCTTCAGCACTCGTGTCTGGGCCTTTCTTTGCAGAAGGGTCAGTTCTTATTTTCAGTGGCGGGGAGGCTGACATGTTGCGGTTTACAGTGCTAGAAGATGACCCGCCAGCCTTTCTTGACAAAGTGGCCTTCGCCCTACAGTTGCAAAGATCAAACATTGTGTTAAGGAAAATATAGCTCAAGGTTTAAAATAACATAGGTAGATGGATACAAGTTCAAGGACTTACCCGTGGTTGATGATGAAAGCGGGAAGTTGCGTTGCCGATGAGTCATCCGAAGATGAAGGGGATGCCTGATAAAGCGAATTCGAAGGACTAAGAGGTTGCTTAAACAAATCGGCTCTAGGGTGAGAGTTGGTTGGACTGTGAGGCACCTCATAGCGTGGCTTTTGAGCCGGCGGTGCATCAAACAAATCACGGTCCGAGTCACCCGTACCACCCCGGGTCTTGCGTTTTGATGTGCCAGCAAATTGTGTTTTCTTCAAAAGAAAATCGGAAGCCAAGTGAGCATTTGGGTGTGTCAACTTAACCTTCCGGACGACTTGTCTTGGTTTACTGGGAACAAATGTTTCTAAACTGGAAGATGCAGAAGTTACCTCAATTTCGTTGGCTTGGCCGGAGTCTGAATCACCTTGATAAGAAGGTGCGTCAGCAAGCTCATTAAAAAGACGGCCAAGAGAATCAAGTTCTACCTCGTAGTCCTCCTCAGAAGATGACACTGGGGTCGGGTTAGCCTTCCTGCCCGAGGAAGGAACACGTGCTAAAGGTGCGACCTTCCAGAAAGTAGAGCTCTCCTGCAAAAACATGTGATAAGGAATGGCGGGTCACAATGATTTGATAAAAGACAATAAAAAGTAGTCAGTACCAGAGGTGGCAGGTTGCGCAGATAAAACGGACCCAAGCTGGTAACACTGCATTACTCTTTTGAGTCATGAAAGAATCTCTCCGTCTCCTTGTTAAGGGTGTCATCAGTTAGCTCTTCACGAGAGAAGCGTTGAGGGTCAGATGAGGCGCCTGAGTACTTGCACATTAAGTTGTCCCTCACACTGATAGGCTAGATCCGCCATTTTAGCCAACAGCGGATCAGATCAATGCCAGTTAAGCCATGAGCAGTCAGAGCCCTCAATTTGGCATGAAGAGAACCCAATGGAGCCCTCTCTTCATCTGTTGGCCAACCCGGAAATTTTACTTTGTTGCTGAGTCTGTCCAATCTGAAACCCGGCAGGGGGTTCTCACCCTCAGGTGTAGTATTCTTGCAGTAAAACCAGGTCTTGTTCCATCCTTTGGGATGACTCGCCAGCTTTGATTCGGGAAAAGCGTTGTTCTTTCTCTTCTGAATGGTGACCCCACCAAGTTCGCAGGCAGAACCATTCTTTACTTCGGTTTGACGATTGAGATCGAAAAACTCCCTAAAAAGGGTCACGGACGACTCGACCTGGATATATACCTCGCATAACACTTGAAATTGCACTACTAGGAGAAACCCTACTAGTAGCGCTTGAAAAACCTATAGTAGTAGCGCTGGGTCCAGCACTACTGCTAACGCGCTACAGCTAAAGTGTAGCAGTAGCGTGTGTTTGCCCACGCTACTGCTATACCTACTTAGCAGCAGCGCTTTTTGTAGAGAGCGCTACTAGTAGTTACTAGCAGCGCACCTCTCTACCCGTGCTACTACTATTATTATGTATTTCTTTTTTGTTTTATGTCGTATATTCATACGCCATTATACAAGTTTTCATACAGTATCATCATAATACATCATTGTCATATAACAACTCCTCATCATCATCATTTTCGTCCATGAGACATCATATAACAACTTGGTCACTAGTTATAATAACAACTCATCATCATCATCATCATCATAGTACTCATAATCACTACTCCTCCTCCTCAGCATCACCATCAACTCTAACACATTGTAGCACATAATAAAAACTTCTCATCATCATAGTCATATATAATCAGCACTAACTAATTGTTCTTAATACCTAGGACCTACTCCTGCTGCTCTCTCTCAGGTAAAATAGTATAAAATATGTGTAGCACTCCTGCTTCATCATATTGGAGAATGCAGATGAACCTGTCTCCTAATTGTGGGTTGCGCTTCTGATTGCTGCCCCCTAGTACATCTCTGCTGCGATCCTTCACAATTTTGCTCCAGTCTTTGACTATTAAGACTTGCTCGCTTCGAGAAATGATGAATGCACTCATGTGCAATACAGGATATCTTGGCCGTAAGCTAACCATTGTCATGCGACCTTTAGACTCGATCCAACGAGGCACAACACTCATCGGGAGTCCCTGTTGAAGAACATCGTAGTAAGATACTTAGCAATGAAGTTTAGCTTAAAAAATAATGTATGCAAAAGATGCACTGAGGACAAATAGTAAAAATCTTACCATCTTTCCTAAATAGATGTGACCGTAGTTCAATACGCACACTAGTGGTCGCACGTTTTGAGTACTAATATCTCGAAGTCCAGGAAAATAACCTGTCTTGACAGTATCAAGATCCTCAAGCCATGAAACATAATGACCTATCTCCTCGCAGTTTGTTCAGCCCCGGGACAGTAGTAGGTGCTGTCTACCAAGCGCTGGACATGTTTGCTTGAATGGAAATAAGCTGTCAATAGAAATTAGTTGTCAACTATTTTTAAATAAACAATATAAATTACTTAATAAATATGGTTGAGAAACTCACATAATGGTAGAACTGGAGGCGTCTGCACATCGACCCAGATGTCGATATTAACTTCAATTTCATCTTCCGGACGAATATCAAAGGTGATAAGCATATTAGGCTCAAATGCATAAGCCTTGCATAGTGCTCTCCAATTTTTGCATTCAAAATAGGAGTAGGTGTCTGCATTGTACAATTTTACGGCAAAAGTATAACCATGCTCGGTCCTCAAGTGAACTCTCTTTACCTCCATACTTTTTTTAGTACTAAAACCAATCTTATCCAAGACATAAATTCTTGCATGGCATGGGATACACTAGTAGAATAGTAAAAAAATAAAATTATAAGTTGAAGCAAAAGAAGCAGAAGTCATGTTTAATTACGAAAAAAGACTTGTCGTTGTGACTTACTGTATCCACTTCGAAGGTCTCATCCAGCATGATGCTGAAGCGCCTACCACCAACTAGGTGAGGCTTGTCGCACAGGCCGCGCTCGTCTTCGCAGCATTCGCACATAACGAGTTCCCTTTCGTCGTCAGACATTTCCTATGTTCATAGTTGAAACATTTAAAATCGATCGAACGCAACTACCAGGAAACTCAACACACAGATCACTATTACTCAATATGCAACGGGTTGACGAGTCTTCCTTCCTAAACTCTTATCTCACGTATATGGTGGACACACCCTCACCGATTTTTCGACCGTCGATGATGGTCGCTACTCCTCCTTCCCCTAGTGCATAACAAATATATAGCACTAGGAGAAGAAGGAGAAGCGACCCCCACGATAACAGTCGGCATTCTTCTTCTCTCATATATGGTGGACACTCCCTCACCGATTTTTCGACCGTCGATGATGGTCGCTACTCCTTCTTCCCCTAGTGCATAACAAAGGTCTAGCACAAAGAGAAGAAGGAGAAGCAACCATTATACAAGTTCTATTAAGCACTTACTATAAATAAACTAGTTCTATTAACCACTTCCTAAATAAACTATTTCTATTAAACACTTACTAAAAAACAGTAAAAAAAACTACATTATACAAGAACAGTAAAAAACAGTTTAGGGTTTAGGAGAGATGGAGGGAGGAGGGGGTGGGAGGAGGGAGGAGGAGGAGGGAGGAGGGGGTGGGAGGAGGGAGGAGGAGGAGGGGGGAGAGAGGAGGGCGGTGGGAGGAGGAGGAATGAGGAGGGGTGGGAGGAGGGAGGAGAGAGGAGGAGGGGGAGGAGGGCGGTGGGAGGAGGGCTGCCGGCGGAGGGCTTGGCCGGAGGAGGAGGGAGGAGGGAGGACGGGCGGCCGGAGGAGGAGGGAGGGACGCGGAGGGGGAGGAGGGCGGTGGGAGGAGGGAGGAGAGAGGAGGAGGAGGGAGGAGGGAGGAGGAGGACCAGGAGCGTCGGCGGCGGCGGGCGACGACGGTGGTCGGGGAACGGCGGCGGCGGCGGACGACGGGGGGTGCGGGGGAGAGTGAGAGTCGAGTGGAGAGGGGAGAGTGAGGGGCGGCCGGTTGGAGAAGTTGGAGAAGATAGACTTTAGCAGTAGCGCTCTTTGGGATAAAGTGCTGCTGCTAAACGACATAGCAGCAGCGCGTTTAGGAAACAGGCGCTACTGCTATACCTAGTCTGGCGGCAAGGTCGTGGCAATTGTAGTAGTAGCGCTGTTTCCTCCTGACGCGCTACTGCTATGCGGGTAGCAGTAGCGCGGTCTGTTGTAGCGCGCTACTGATAAGTAGCAGTAGCGCCTTTTTTTAAACCGCGCTACTGGTAAGATTCTGTCTATAAGGTTTTCCCTAGTAGTGTTGACATATGTTGGTCATGGAGTTTGTACTAATGTCTTGAGGCCTGAGCTCGGAAAAGTGCAGAAGATCCCTAAAAACCTTTGAGCTGGGAGGACGAAAGCCTCTGCACAGATGATCGGTAAAGACAACGACTTCTCCCTGCTGCGGCTGTGGGTACGGCTCCTCTTCGGGAGCCCGCCATACTATGATTTCTCGAGCCGGCAAAAAACCTTGATCCACGAGGTTGTCTAAAGTGAGTTTGGACTTTTTGGTCTTGGCCCAGTTACAGGCTTTGGAGTTCTTTGGAGCCATGGCGAGTTGGGAGGCAACTACAAAGGCAATAAAAAAATGATGAGCTGGCACGAATTATAATTCGCCTATACTAATTCGATGTTTTAAGCTGACAAAGTCAAAGAAGGTCGAAGACATACTTCAACAACACTTAGCAGAATATGTTGGTTCATAAACAGGTTTCTACTAAAGTTTTCTTTTGGACGAATCTAATTAAATGAGGAAAAACAAGGGAATATGTGTTCTTACAGGCGGAAAGACCGAAACTACGGCATTCAAAGGAAAGCCTTGATAGCTCATTTTAGATCTACTTATGGGGAAAACAAGGCAGAGGCCATACTAAAAGTTATACAATACTAAAGAATATCGAAATGCACGGATCTGCAAACTACATATCGGATGAACACGAAGAACTCGATATGAACACTGATGAATCGAACCGTAATGGGAGAGGGATCGTACCAGATCTTGTTGCAGAAAAATGGAGAGGGCCGCGCCTGCTTCGATGATCGCGAGGAAGACTTGACGATGTTAGAGAAGGAACTGAAGACCCCGATGATGCCGGCGAAGCTCCGGTGGCGTTCGACTGAGAAAGAAGCGAGAGGAAGAAGACAACGGGAAGTTACCGCAAGGGCTCAGTGGACTTATTTATAAGGAGGTGAAAACGGAACAACACCGTGGAAAGACGAAACGGCTGTGGTAAATTTGTGGCTAGGGATGCTACTCGATTTTCGCATCGGCCTAGATTTGGCGCAGTTTTCAAAAGATTAGTCATGATGACTCTAAAGAGCAACAGTCAGCAGGGATGATGTCACTGACAGACAAACTCTGAAAGAATGACAAGTCTGGAAGCATTATTAGCCGGCACTTCGGGATCTATGTAGAGCATTGGTGCAAGCGGGTGGTAAGCCTCCAAGAGGAAAGCACATTGGCATGAATAAATTCAAATCAATCTGGGTCCTAATGTCGGGGATATAACCCCACGATATGACCCTCCCTACTGGGCCGGGTCAGGATGAAGGCTGCTCTGGAGTAAGATTTAAGATGGGCCACGCTGTGAAGACAAGATAAGCAAGACGGTTACTTAGTAAGTCGCCAGGCGGCCCAGGCATACAAAAACGGTGACTCAAGCACCGCAGGGCAGGAGACGTCGGAAGACTCCTTGCTTGAGAGGCAAGGCGTGTTACAGACATGGTAGGTTACGAGTCATGAGATGGCTTGGACTCTGTTGTAAACCCTAGGGTCTCGACCTGTATATAAAGGCGAGACCCTAGGACAGGAAGACTTAGGTTAGACACCCTCGAAAGCTAGGTTAGCGATTCCGCATCCTTGTAATCGAGATCTCCATTAATATAGACACAAAGGAGGGCGTAGGATATTACCTCCATCGGAGGGGCCGAACCTGGGTAAACTCGCCTCCCATTCTCGTTCGATCCCTTTGAGTCGCCATCCAGCGGTGATGGCCTCACACCTAAGTCCTTGCACGAGGACATTTGCTATGACAAAACCACGACACCATGCGAATTTTCATTAATTTCTGATGAGTTATTGATTTATACATGAATTTAAAACCAAGTTTCTCAATATTTGTGGCTGAGCCAAGACCCCGAGATGTTTGAAATTCATTCCCATGTCTTGCATGGGGCCCAAAGAATGCAGCCATGGACACGTATATGATTTTTCAACCCATTTTGATGCAACGGACCTTGTGATTTTAGTTCACATTAGAATTATCCACATTAAATGCCTAGAAAAATAAATTAATGTATCAAAATTCAAAAAGAACCCTGAATAATTCCATATTTTAGCAAGACGCTCCTACTTCTATGTTGTCTCTAAAAAAATTCAAGGCGAGAAGATGAGAGGATGTCGTCTTGCCCATGTAAGGTGACGTGTTCCCATTTGGAATCACAAAGCTTATTGTGGAAGCTCCGGTTTATAAGATACTTGTGCCTAAACTTGTCCCAAATTGGAAAATTTTATTTATCATGGCACATATGTGCCATGTCATGACAACATGCCAAGTTTTTAGAATTTCTGACACGTTTTGGATTACAATAATTTAAAAACCAAGTTTCTCTACGTTTGTGGCCGAGCCAAGATGCCGAGATGTTTGAAATTCATTCCCATTAATTGTAAGCGACCTAAAGATGAAGCCCTGGACATTAATATGTTTTTTCAACCCATTTTGATGCACCGAACCTTGGGACGATAGTTTAAATTTGAATTATACACATTAAATGTCTAGAAAACTCAATTAATGTATAAAAATGCCAAACGAACCCTGAATAATTCTATATTTTAGCACGACAATGTTATTGCTCCGTGTGTTGGGGAACGTTGCATGGGAAACAAAAAAATTCCTACGAACACCCAAGATCTATCTATGGAAATCAACAGCTATGAGAGGGGGAGTGCATCTACATACCCTTGTAGATCAGTAAGCGGGAAGCGTTAAGAAACGTGGTTGATGTAGTCGAACGTCTTCGCGATACAATCACGGTCCGTCCCGTGATCCAATCACGATCCATCCCAATCTAGCGCCGAACGGATGGCACCTCTGCGTTCAGCACACGTACAGCTCGATGACGTCTCCGCCTCCTCGATCCAGCAAGCGAGGGCGGAGTAGTAGATGAGTTCTCCGGCAGCACGACGACGTGGTGGCGGTGGTGGTGGAGCTGTCCCGGTGATACTCGTGATCTGCGTTGGGTTATCCGTGAAGAGGAACGGGTAATCGCAGCATAAAGTGGGTAAGTATTTCCCTCAGTTATGGAACCAAGGTTTATCGAACCAATAGTTATACCAATCCTCAACCGTCTTCAGCGGCTGCACACAAAAGAACAAACAACTTGCACCCAACGCCAGGAAGAGGGTTGTCAATCCCCTTGATCTCGTTATTTGCAAGCAAGTGAGTTGTGTAGATAATTGTAGATAATAGTAAAGTGCAAAATAAAAGGAAAGGTAATAAATAACAGCAAGGTAATGATAGCGTTTTTTAATATATAAGTGAATAGACCCGGGGGCCGTAGAGTTCTCTAGTGGCATTTCTCATAAGCGAATAGTTATGCGATTTTCACGGCAATGATCAAGTGTATATACGCATCACATCCATAAGAAAATAGGCCGACTCCTGCCTGCACCTACTACTATTACTCCACTTTAAGAGCGCTTCTACGCTTGCCTCTCTACGTATTAATTTCGTGACAAACGGAGTAATGCTTGGAGAACGATGAAATGATGTAGACAAAGTAAACTCAATCAATATGAATAAACCCCATCGTTTTATCCTTAGTAGCAATAACACAAAGACGTAACTTGTCCCCTTCTGTCACTGGGATGTAGAAACTCGCCAGGTTGAACCTACTACAACGCACCAGTACCACTGAAGAAATATCAATCTAGTTGGCCAAACTATCTCAATAGATCGGAGAGCATTACGAAGCTGTGATGATCATGCAAATAAGAATCATAGTAATCAGATTTGACTCAAATATTTTTCATGAATAATCTGAACATAAACTCACAATTCATCGGATCCCAACAAACACACCATACAAAGGGATTACATCGGATAGATCAAGGCAAATATGTAATGAACATTGTATTGAAGATCGAGAGAGATTGCCATCTAGGTACTACCTACGGACCCGTAGGTCTGTGGTGATCTACTCACACATCATGGTGAGGGCAGCAAGGTTGATGAAGAGGCCCTCCGTGATCAATCTCCTCTCCGGCAGGGTGCCAGAACGGAGGTGTAGATCGCCTCCCGTCGGAACAAAGACTTGCGGCGGCGGAAAAAGTGTTTTGGGGGCGCTTCTGGTGTTTTTAGCGTAGATGTGAATTTATAGGCCAGAGAACGATGTCGGGAGATGCTCCAAGGGGCCACCACATATCTGGCCGCGCCCCCCCTAGTGGCGCGGGTGGATATGTGCTGGGGCCCTGGAGCATCTTCCGGCCTTCCTCCAAAGCTTCTAGGTCTTGTATTGGTCCAGAAAAAACCGTCAAAAAGTTTCGTGGCAATTGGACTTCGTTTGGTACTGTAACTCTGAAAAGGCAAAAACACACAGAAAACAGGAACAGGCACTGGGCACAGGGTCAATAGTTAGTGCTAAAAAATATTATAAATTGGTAAATAAATACCCAAAAAGTATCCTAGAATGATAATATATTAGCATGGAACAATAAAAAATTATAGATGCGTTGGAGACATATCAGCATCCCCAAGCTTAATTCCTGCTTGTCCTCGAGTAGGTAAATGATAAAAACAGAATTTTTTATTTGACATGCTACCCATTATGTAATCTTTGGTATGTATGCTCATTGAGAAATGATGAATTAACAAACAGCAACATAGTAATATTTATAAGTATAGGAAACAAAATCATTAATTTTTTCAAAGTATACGATCCTAAAAGAATGTTTACCCCTACTCATCTTATTATATTAGAAAGGCATGACTCCGTCTTCACCACATTGATACAAATGTCAAGAACCACGGTGCCCAAGTGAGGCAATTGGATCATACTTTTTCAATATGCATCAACTTTTTATCCTTCACGCAATACATGAGCGTGAACCATTGCACATAGCATATAGGTGGTATAGAATATGATGGTAGGTATCAAAGGGGTAAAAAGTGGAGAAGATAGTCTCACATCAACTAGGCGTACCAACGAGCTATGGAGATGCTCATCGATAGATGTTGATCCAAGGAGTAGGGATTGCCGTGCAAATGATGCACTAGAGCTATAAGTGTATGAGAGCTCAACTGAAGCTAAGTGGGGTGTGCATCAAACTTGCTTGCTCATGAAGACCTTGGGCATTTGAGGAAGCCCATCATCGGAATATACAAGCCAAGTTTATTATATGAAAAGGTAATTCCCACTAGCATATGGAAGTGCCAACATAGGAGACGCTCTATATGAAGAACATGGTGCCACTTTGAGGCACAAGTGTGGTAAAGGATAGTAGCAAAGTCCCTTCTCTCTTTTCTCTCATTTATTTTTTATGGTGGGCTTTTCTCTTTTTTTTCTTTTTGCCTCCCCATTTTCTCTTTTTTTATGGTGGCATCATTTGGCCTCCCCCATTTTTATTTAATTTTTCGTCCGGAGTCTCATCCCGACTTGTGGGGGAACCATAGTCTCTATCATCCTTTCCTCACTGGGACAATGCTCTAATAATGATGATCATCACACTTTTATTTACTTACAACTCAACATGAAGGATTGATAGGAAGATATGACTTTTAATGAATGCCTCTGGCAGTGTACCAGGATGTGCAATGATCTAGCATGACATGTATCAAAAATATGAAGAATGGTGGCTTTGCCAGAAATACTATGCCAGCTCTATATGATCATGCAAAGCATTATGATGATGAACGAACTAGTCATGTGAAGTGACGATGTAATTTGCATGGCAATATCTCGGAATGGCTATGGAAATTCCATAATAGGTAGGTATGGTAGCTGTTTTGAGGAAGATATAATGAGGCTTATGTGCAACAGAGCGTATCATGTCACGGGGTTTGGATGCACCGGCGAATATTTGCACTGATCCTCGAGGTGAGAATGGGCTATGCATGGTACCGAAGAGGCTAGCAAATATGAGAAGGTGAAGATGCATATGTCCATGGCATCACATTAGTCATAAAGAACTCACATACTTATTGCAATGTTTTATTAGTTTTATCACAAATCAAAGTACTCCTCGCATGCCTTGAGGGAGGAGGTTGGTAGGAGTTAACCATCGCGCGCCCCGACTCAAAACAACACTAGGATTTCAACGGGGAATATAAATGCTCACACATCATCACCATGCCTCTTTAATTTTTTTATGAACAACAAGTTAACACCTCTTAATCTCGACACTTCTATGAATCAATAATTTTAGACTCACACCTTTTTCATATTACAACATCAATGTCATTAACCCATAACTTGTCTATATGTGCTACACGATGGTTTTGATTATCATTATTGAATACCTAATATTCTTGGACTAGTCTTACGACCCATGCAAATTACCGTCACTATTAATTCAGCTCTCAAAAAAATATAAGTGAAGAACGAGAGCAAATTATTTCTATAAAATCTACACGCCACCGTGCTAAAAAAGATATAAGTGAAGTACTAGAGCAACTGCCTAGCTCAAAAGATATAAGTGAAGCACATAGAGTATTCTAGCAAATTATCATGAAGGTGTGTCTCTCTCAAATAGGTGTGTCCATCAAATGATGATTGTGAAAAACTGAAAGTAAAATAAAACAAAAGCAAACGACGCTCCAAGCAAAACACATATCATGTGATGAATAAAAATATATCTCCAAGTGACATACCGATGGATTGTGACGAAAGAGGGGATGCCTTCCGGGGCATCCCCAATCTCAGACGCTTGAGTCTCCTTAGAATTATACTTGGGGTGCCTTGTGCGTCCCCAAGCTTAGGCTCTTGCTACTCCTTATTCCGTAGTCCATCGTGATCACACCCAAAACTTGAAAACTTCAATCACACAAAACTCAACAAAACTTCGTGAGATCCGTTAGTATAAGAAACATATTGCATACTTGAGGTACTATGATAAATTGCTTCAAATTCATTTTTTCATAATAGGTATTGTATTCTAACTTCACCATGGCTTACAACCCCCGATATAGTCCATGGCATAATCAAAACAAGGAAACTATGCAATCAAAACAGAATTTGTTTAATACAGAACAGTCTGTAGCAACCTGTAAAGAGCTCATACTTTTATTTCTCTAAAAATTCTGAAACATTAGGAAAACGTAAATAATTTGTATAACAATACTATGTTAAAATTTCAGATCATTATCACTCATAGTAAAAAATGAAAATTCCTACGCTGGAGTCAAAGTTTTTGTTATGTTTCCGCATCGTTTCTACTCATCTTTGGGTCATCCCAAAGGCTTTACTTGGCACAAATAGAAATTAAAACATAAAAACATAATCATTACAGAGGCAACAATCATGTTATAACACAAAAACTGGAAGTAAAAACAAAAATAAAGATACATATTGGGTTGCCTCCCAACAAGCGCTATTGTTTTATGCCCCTAGCTAGGCATAATGCATAGTTTCAAGTGTTGTCATCTTTGCCACTCAACTCCTAAATAACACAACTATGATTAATAGGAACAATGGAAGGCTTGAACATAGGCTCCTTTATCAAGTTCAAAAAGTTGGGGTGAACACTAATCATTTTGAGATCTTCGTTTCTTTTGGAAGGAGGGGTACTAATGCTTTTAGGAATAAATATGTACTTGGGACTTTTGTCTTGTGAGGTACCAGCACTAGTTTTGGATGGGGTGAAAGTGGAGCTCACTTTGTGAATAACCTCTTCCATTTTATCAATTCTACTCAATCCGTGTTCTACACTCTTGTCAATAATAGCATCTTTTTTCCTTTAAAGTTTTCAAAGTTATTCCTACCCGTGACCCTAATTGAGTGGTATGATTATGAAGTTTTTTTATCTAACTCCTCAATAGGTTCACTAGTGATCATTTTCTTTTCAATAGCATCAAGTCTTTGCATAACATGTTCCAATGACAAATTGGTTTCTTTAATGATAAGAAGTGGTGTTCCAACAAGATTTTCAATTGCATTATAAGCATCCAAAGTATGACACGTTAAGAAGTTCCCACCGGTGATGGTGTCAAGGACAAACCTATACCAAGTTGTCACACCAACATAGAAATTATGAAGAAAATTGGTGGTGGATAGCTTATTTGTTTCTTTATTTTGAGCGTGGCAAATCCTATACCATGCATCGTTCAAACTTTATCCTCCCCTTTGTGTAAATTTGATAGCCTCATTATTGGGAGTAACACGAACAAAAGAAGAACTAGCCATGACTTCAAGCAAGAAACTAGTAACAAGAAAAGATAAATATTTTTGTTTTTTTTGTTTTTTTATGAGACACACTAAATATAACATCAAATAAAAACAAGAACAAGTGAATGAAATTTTGTGCGAAGTTACTTGATAGTTGGTGATGGTATTCCCCGGCAACGGCGCTAGAAATCCTTCCTGATACTCGTGATCTGCGTTGGGTTTTCCATGAAGAGGAATGGGTAATCGCAGCACAAAGTGGGTAAGTATTTCCCTCCGTAATGAAACCAAGGTTTATTGAACAAATAGGAATACCAATCCTCAACCGTCTTCAGCGGCTGCACACAAAATAACAAACAACCTGCAGCCAACGCCGGCAAGAGGGTTGTCAATCCCCTTGATCTCGTTATTTGCAAGCAAGTGAGTTGTGTAGATAATAGTAAAGTGCAAAATAAAATAAAAGGTAAAAATAACAGCAAGGTAATGCTAGCGTTTGTGAATATATATAAGTGAATAGACCCGGGGGCCGTAGAGTTCTTAGTGGCATCTCTCATAAGCAAAGCATACGGTGGGTAAACAAATTACTGTTGGGCAATTGATAGAAAAGCGAATAGTTATGCGATTTTCACGGCAATGATCATGTGAATATAGGCATCACATCCATAAGCAAATAGGCCGACTCCTGCCTGCACCTACTACTATTACTCCACTTCAAGAGCGCTTCTATGCTTGCCTCTCTACGTATTAAGTTCATGACAAACTGAATAATGCTTGGAGAACGATGACATGATGTAGACAAAGTAAACTCAATCAATATGAATAAACTCCATCGTTTTATCCTTAGTAGCAACAACAAAAAGACGCAACCTGTCCCCTTCTGTCAATGGGATGAAGAAACTCGCCAGGTTGAAGCTACTATAACACACCACTCCCACTGAAGAAATATCAATCTAGTTGGCCAAACTATCTCAATAGATCGAAGAGCATTACGAAGCTAAGATGATCATGCAAATAGGAATCATAGTAATCAGATTTGACTCAAATACTTTTCATGAATAATCTGAACATAAACTCACAATTCATCGGATCCCAACAAACACACCATACAAAGGGATTACATCAGATAGATCAAGGCAAAGATGCGATGAACATTTTATTGAAGATCGAGAGAGAGAGAGAGAGAGAGAGAGAGAGAGAGAGATTGCCATCAAGGTACTACCTACGGACCCGTTGGTCTGTGGTGAACTACTCACACATCATGGTGAGGCCAGCAAGGTTGATGAAGAGGCCCTCCATGATCGATCTCCCCTACGGCAGGGTGCCGGAACGGAGGTGTAGATGGCCTCCCGTCGGAATAGAGACTTGCGGCGGCGGAAAAAGTGTTTCGGGGGCGCTTCTGATGTTTTTAGGGTAGATGTGAATTTATAGGCCAGAGAACGACGTCGGGAGATGCTCCAGGAGGCCACCACATATCTGGCCGCGACCCCCCTGGTGGCACGGGTGGATATGTGGTGCGTCCCTGGAGCATCTTCCGGCCTTCCTCCAAAGCTTATAGGTCTTGTATTGGTCCAGAAAAAATCATCAAAAAGTTTCGTTGCAATTGGACTCCGTTTGGTACTGTAACTGTCGTGGTATTTCTGCGACAGATGCCAGGGGGTGGCTTAGATCGTAGTTTGGGGCCGATGGGTGTCGGCGGCGTCCGGAGGCGGGTGGTGGCGCGAGACACATGATGCCGAAGCTACCCAGGATCAGGGCCCTCTAGTGGAGGTAAAACCTCTAGTCCTGCCGGAGTGACTATACGTGATCACAATACAGGATGCTCCTCGAGCTGTTCATGAGGGAGAAGGAGGGGCTCCCGCTACCGACCTCTCTGCCTCTATTTGGTGTGAATGTGGGTGTGTGTTCTATTCGTCGACCCCTCTCTCAGGAGGGCTGGGGGCTGGCTTTATAGTGCAGCCGGGTGATTACAATAAGGGGGAAAAGGGGCGCGGGCCCCAGACGTCAGCCTCTCTGGTAGGCCATGGGGCAGGCAGCTATCGAGTCTTGTCGGGGCGCGGGCCCCGCCGGCCACGCGCCACTGTGGCTCGCACGCCCGGTCGTCATGGGGCAGGTAGGCGCACGTCGGCCCCTGTGCCGCCTCGCCCGATCAAGTCTTGGGGCGTTAGCGGCCCTTGTAGCCACGCTCCGTCGTCGTCAGTGGTCCCTATAGCCACGCGGGGCCTGTCAACGCGTCCTGTAACCACGTGTGCCCCACCCCGGGTGTACGAGACAGCCGCTGACCCGTCGGCTGCCACCGTAGCCAGCCGACCGAGCTGGCTGTGACCCGCCGGCCAGCAATGACGTGGGCGGTCGGGTCGCCAGCCGCCAGCCGGCCTGGGGGGGCCACTCAGCCCCCAAATGTCTTTGAGTTGGGTTTCCTTCGCTTTGGTATACCTATGGTCCATATCCCCGTCAGTAGCCCCTGAAGCCGCTGGTGTCCGGAGGACTCGGGCCCGAGGGGGGCCGGCGGCTTCTCTTTGCCGTAGTCGCCGTTGGACTTGTCGGAGCAACTGGCCGACTATGACTCGGCCGGCTGCCCCCGATGCCTGGGGTTCCGCAACGTCGCCTCGGGTCCGCTGCCGGCCGGGTCGAGCCACATGTGACCCGTGCGGGGAGTGTGGGCTTGCTCCCACATGCGCAACAGGACGCTGCCGCAGGCCTAGCCCGCTAGGCCTCGGCCCTCGAGCGGGATCCTCTGCGGCCGTGGGCCGCCGGTTGGGATCCCACGCTCGCGTTTAATGCGCCCGCACATATCGGGCGAGTGGGGAACGTGGGCATAACTGATCCCACGTCCCTTCGCCTCCTCGACCCCTTATAAATGGGGGGAGAGGGGGAGACCGAGGCCACCGTTCATCTTGTTGTGCCTCACCCCCTTGCTTCGAGCTCGTCGTGGTTTCGCTGCCGCACCCCCTTCCTCCGTGCGCCCGCAGCGCTCGCCGTCGCCCTTCCTCCCTACGCGTGCCCGCAGCGCCCATCTTCGGCGGCCTGATACGTCCATTTTGCATCATGTTTTCCTACTGTTATTTATAATGTTTTATGCATAATAATGGTTTGGGGAGTAATTCTAATGCCTTTTCTCTCATAATTTGCAAGGTTTACACAAAGAGGGAGAATACCGGCAGCTGGAATTCGGGACCTGAAAAAGCATGTCAAAGATACCTATTCTGCACACCCCCAATGAAGCTGAAATTTTACGGAGAATTTTTGTGGAATAAATGGCGAATATTGGACCAGAAAACTACCGGAGGGGGGCCACCAGGTGAGGAACACCCACTAGGGCGCGCAAGGCCCCCCAGGCGCAGCCTGGCGGGTGGTGCTCACCCTGGCCCACCTCAGGAGCCCATCTTCTGGTATAAATTCCCAAAAAACCTAGAAAAATTAAGGGGAGAACTTTCGGGACAAGGCGCCGCCGTCTCGAGGCGGAACTTGGGCAGGAGCACTTTTGCCCTCCGGTGGAGCGATTCCGCCGAGGGAACTTCCCTCCCGGAGGGGGAAATCGAAACCATCGTCATCACCAACAATCCTCTCTTCTTGGGGAGGCCATTCTTCATCAACATCTTCAACAGCACCATCTCCTGTCAAACCCTAGTTCATCTCTTGTGTTCAATCTTTGTACCGGAACCTCAGATTGGTACCTGTGGGTGACTAGAAGTGTTGATTACCTTGTGTAGTTGATTGTTATATGGTTTATTTGGTGGAAGATTATATGTTCAGATCCATTATGCTATTCAATATATCTCTGATCTTGAGCATGCATATTATTTGTGAGTAGTTACCTTTGTTCTTGAGGTCACGGGAGAAGTCATGTTGCAAGTAATCATGTGAATTTGATATGTGTTCGATATTTTGATGATATGTTGTGATTCCCTTAGTGGTGTCATGTGAATGTCGACTACATGACACTTCACCATCCTTGGGCCTAAGGGAATGCATTGTGGAGTAGTTATTAGATGATGGGTTGCTAGAGTGACAGAAGCTTAAACCCTAGTTTATGCGCTACTTCGTAAGGGGCTGATTTGGTTCCACATGTTTAATCCTATGGTTAGACTTTGTCTTAATACTTTTCTCGTAGTTGCGGATGCTTGCGAGTGGGTTAATCATAAGTAGGTTGTTAGTTCAAGTAAGAACAGCACCTTAGCACCGGTCCACCCACATATCAAAATATCAAAGTAGCGAACACGAATCAAACCAACATGATGAAAGTGACTAGATGAAATTCCCGTGTACCCTCAAGAACACTTTCCTTATCATAAAAGATAGTTTTGGCCTGTCCTTTGCCACAAAAGGATTGGGCTACCTTGCTGCACCTTACCTATTGTTACTGTTACTTGCTCGTTAGAAATTACCTTGCTACCAAACTACTTGCTACTTACAATTTCAGTACTTGTAGAAATTGCCTTGCTGAAAAACGCTTATCATTTCCTTCTGCTCCTCCTTGGGTTCGACACTCTTACTTATCGAAAGGACTACGATTGATCCCCTATACTTGTGTGTCATCACGGCCCTTTGGGCGGTCGTCTCTCCTTTCCTCATCTATTCTCCGCTCCACCGCCGCCGTCGGGCGTCGATATGGCCGCGACGGTCCCCTGATCCTGGGAGGGCTCGGTGGTGACGACAGAGCACATCGAGCGCCTCCGCCTGACGCACAAGATCCCGTCGGTGGAGTGGGTGGAGGTCCGTGTTCCGGGGCACGAGCGCGTGCCGGCACCGCGGGAGGGCGAGCGCGTGGTGTTCGTCACCCACTTTGACTTGGGGTTCGGCCTCCCAGCTAGTCGCTTCATGTGGCAGTTCATTGAGTTCTATGGCCTACAGCTCCATCATCTGGGGCCGAACTTGATCCTATACCTCGCTTGCTTCGTGACGCTGTGCGAGGGCTACTTTGGGTTTTGGCCCTTCAGGTCCTTGTTCTGCTCTTTCTTCCATTTCCGCGCCCAGAAGAATGACGAGGTGTCGTACTCCTGCGGGGGCACGGTGGTATACGCGCGCCGCAACAACCTCTTCCTCAAGATGAAGCTCATCGTCTCCTTCAAGAAGTGGCAACAGACATTCTTCTACGTCCGGAGCCTCGGTGGGGAGCGTGATTGTGTGAACCTGCCAGGGTTCGTTGATGCCCCGCCGGCCGACACCAACTGGAGCTTGGAGCCGCACGACGATGAGTTCACTACGATCCTGAGCCAGCTGCAGCAGCTCAACGCCTCGGAGGGATTGATGCATGCGGATCTGGTTGCGGCGTTCATCTCTCACCGAGTGCTGCCGCTCTAAGATCAGTCGCACCAAATCTGCGACATGGGCTTCCGGAAGGACCCATGCCGGCTGTCGACCATCGACTTGGAGCCGGTCAAGATTGCTCGCCGGGTCAACAACATCACCTCTATCCGGCTCCAGTCGGATGGCTGTTGGTTTAGCAAGGAGCCATGCTGCCGCAATTTCCCTGCGCCGGAGGTTAGCCTTGGCAGCATACCTTCTTTCTTGCTCCCTCTCAACGCAGCTCTGACTCGCAGCCGTCCGTTTTTATCAGTGCTTCAGCCGACAGATAACGCCGGACGGACCGCAACTGCAGAACTTTCCGGCCGACCGTGCAGACTCTGACTAGGTCGTCTACGAAACGAATAGGGATGCCTCGGATGCCTCCAAGGGCGGGGACGCGCCTGAGAAGGAAGAGGACGACGAGGAGGAAGAGCCGGCCGACACCGAGGGCGTCCGGCCCGGGGGAGCCCTTGAGTCCCTCCCCGGCATCACTTTGAGGGATTGGACGGATAATGATGACGATAATGATGTTCAAGTCTTGGACGCGTCGCCTGCAGCGGAGCCGTCCCAGAACCGCCACCGCGGAGGGGGCGAGGAGCGGCCGGCTGTCCGGCATCCAGCAGGTGGACAACCGACCCGCCACCAGACGGCAGAGGAGCGGCGGCGGGAGAACCGATCGGCTGAGGGGCCGTCGGCTGGCCCGGCCGCCAAGAAGTTGTGTTCTGTCGTGCTGCAGTAGGGCGCCCGGCCGCCGGCTCCGAAGGCGTCGAGGTGCGGCGGGCGCCAGATCCCCCTTTTCTCCGGGTAAGTAGGGTTGCCGCATGGCACTTGTTTCTTATGCCTTCTTTTTTCATTCCGGTTCACGTTGTTCTCTTTGTTTCAGCGCGGCCATAGAACTTCCGCCGCCGACCTCGTCAAGGTCGGGTGGCGAGGCAGCAGCGAAGATGGCCGCGGAGCATGCCATGACGGCACGGCTCAAAAGGGAACGGGCCGCCGAGCTTCAGGTGAGCCAGGCGGCGGTGGCCGCGGAGGCCTCTCGGGGGGCGGGGGGGCTCTGCGGCTAAGGAGGCAGAGGACGCTGGGACCGATGCTCCGGCGGCCCCGCTGGCCCACGTGGTGGCGGAGGGAGTGCTGGTGAACCCAACGCCGGACCCACTGCACCAGTCGGAGCCCGTGCCCTCAGGCGGCGATGCCCAGGCCATGGTCGTTTCGTCAGTGCGACCAGGGCCTACGCCCGCCAGTCAGACCACGTCGGGGCCGTCTGGTAGCGCGTTCGGTTGGTCGATGTTCGATGTCTTGGCGGATTGGGAGAAGTTGAGTTGGGTCCCTGGGGGATCCGGCTCGGCTCCGCCGACTGCAGAGCAGGTCATGGCGCTGCCCTGCGCGGCCGGGGCCATGGCGAGGTACCAGCAAGGTGTGGCGGCCTTCGCCCAGACCACAGTTGGGAACTTCCAAGCGATGGAGCGCGCCGTCCAGGTCTTTATTTCTGCCCTTTTCTCTTGCCTTTCAGTGGGGGCGCGCCAGCGCACCCACTGGGTGTAGTCCCCGAGATGAGGGCCGGCTGCGCGGCTGCGTGGCAGCCGGGCCGGATCTTCCTTCAAATTTCCAATCTGATCTGGTTCTTTCTTGAGCAGGCTGACGTCGCACAGCGCGAGGTGCTCTTTAAGGAGGCGGTCGTGTTGTGTCGTTTTGCCAATAACTCATACTATAAGACCAAAAAAGAGCTCGAGGCCCGTACTACCGAACTACAGGCGACCCGAGGTACGCCCTCCTAGCGGTGGGTGCATGCCAGCGCACCTACTAGGTGTAGTCCCCGAGATTCGGGCCGGCTACGCGGCTACGTGGCAGCCGGGCCGAATCTTCTCATGCGTTCTTTCCTTGACGTCTTTTCGTTGAGACGGCCGCTGATGTTTACTTGGTGCAGAGGGAGCCATCCCGGCGGCCGAGGCGGAGGACCTGAGCCGCACGCTTGCAGACGTGTGCGGCAAGCGTGACGAGGTGGCCGGCGAGCGCGACCGGCTGGCGAAGGAGCTAGATGCCCAACGGGCGGCAATAAATGTGCTAAGGTCTGCCCATGCGGCGGAGTTGGAGCGGCTAGGCGTGTCGCTCTAGAAGGAGGCGGCGGAGAAAGAGGACGCGTCAAAAGCGTCGGCCGTCAAGGAGCGGGAGGCAGAGGAGCTACGCCGTGAGGTGCCCGGCTCGGTGAAGCGCTTGGCCAGGCAGAGGCAGCCAAGGCGAGGGCGGAGAAGGAGGCAGCGAGAGCGCTCATGCTTTTCAATGAGGTCGACGAGGCCTTCTCCGGTAAGTATCTCTATTTTCTCTTGGTTCTGGCCAGCTGCGGATCGTTGCCGGTTGGCACTTTGTTTGTTTCCTACTCACCGTCGTTGCTGGTTCACGCCATTTTCCCGAAACCCAACAGCGGGCGGAGAGAGCTGTGGTGCAGCGCCGGGCGGATCTTGGTTGTGAGGTGGAGGACACCACCGGCTGGACGATGGAGGAGATAGTCCTCGCCCGCGAGACCCGCCTGACGCATATGAAGGCGTTCCTCGAGCGCCTCCGGTCGTCAAGGCTCTCAGGCTTGGCCGGACAGTGCTGATCCCCGCCGACCGGGTGGCCAGGTGGCTCGAGCATGCCATCGGCCGTTTCGACGCACGGAGGGCCTCGTTGACGCGAGCCGGCGCCCGGCTGGCCTTGAGCTTCGCCCTCTCCTGGTACCTGGGAATCAGCTTGGGCCCGTTGGCGACTATGCGAACGGAGGCGCAGAGCGACTTGGCGTGGCGCGACGAGGCGATCACCCTTCGAGCCAATGAGTTGGCCACCTAGACAGCGCTAGAGGTTTACTTCCCGGACCTGGATCGGGATGGCACGCCCGTCCCTGAGGATCAATTTGGCGTCCCCCTCAGCTATATATGGCGACGAGGAAGTCGGCTCCAGCTCGGGGGAGGCTGTTGATGAAGGTGGGCCGGCTGGGGGCGATGCTAGCGGGGCGGCCATGCCCTTTGCGGATGTGGTGGTGCCACCGGCTGGCGACGCCGAACAGCAGCCTCCTCCGGCCGTCTGAGGCTTTCTATTTCCCTATTAGGTTACTTGTTTGGACAGGTCCACCCACTGGGTGTAAGTGTTATTGTAATGCACTGTTGGCCTTGTGACCCTACTTTATCTTTTTAACTCAAGCGTCTGCTGGTAGCCGGTTGTCGGCCCATTCGTCATTTTTGCTTCCCTTTGTCTAACTTCTCATTCGCCCCGCTCCTTTTGCCTTTTTTCCTGCCGACCAGACAGCCGGGTTGCGGACTGTGTCCGAGTCGAGGAGTGGGCGGCCGGGGGCGGGGTCATGATACTTAGATCTCTTTGCAAGTATTGATTCCGAACGGGCGGCTCGGCTCGGCCGGGGGCGGGGTCATGATACTTAGATCTCTTTGCAAGTATTGATTCCGAACGGGCGGCTCGGCTCGGCCGGGGGCGGGGTCATGATACTTAGATCTCTTTGCAAGTATTGATTCCGAATGGGCGGCTCGACTCGGCCGGTCCCAACCCTTCCTTTGTCATTTTTTTCCTATCCGTCCCTCCCTTTTGCATGTGCTTCTGCCGGCCGGACAACCAAGTTGTGGTCTGTAGCCGGGCGAGGGTTGGGCCGCAGGGGGGGATAGTACTTAGCCGAGCCGGGGAGCGCTGGGGCGAGCCGGCGAGGCCGGTCCGGGTCGGGTGGTGGGAAAGAAATTTTGCTAAAGGAATGAACGGAAAAGGTAGTCCCCCAGACCTTCTCGGGGTGCCGGCTGCTCATTAATTGTGCAAAAGGGGATAATATGTACATACACTTGCTCTAACTGTAAAACGAACGGAGGAGCTCCGTGTTCCATGGGCGCTCCGTCTCCTTGCCGGAGGCGTCCCTCTTGTTCTTTCTTCTCATCTGCACGTCGATTAGGTAGTATGCGTTGTTGCTCAACGCCTTGCTGATGATGAACGGGCCCTCCCATGGGACGGACAACTTGTGCTGGCCGGCTGTCCGCTAGATTAGCCGGAGCACCAGGTAGCCCTCTCGGAACAAGAGGGGCTTGACTCGCCGGCTGTGATAGCGGCAAAGGCCTTGCTGGTAGATGGATGATCTGGACAGCGCCAGCTCGCGTGCCTCCTCCAGGAGGTCGACATCGTCTTCGCAGGCTTCTTTCGCGTCTGCCTCTGTGTAGAGGGTGACGGGTGGCGAGTCGAACTCGACGTCGGTGGGGATGATTGCCTCCGCCCCGTACGTCAGGAAGAAGGTGGTAAAACCGGTTGACCGGTTGGGCGTGGTGCGGAGGCTCCATAGCACAGCCGATAGCTCCTCAAACGAAGCACCGGCTGCACGCTCCAGCGGCTCGATCAGCCGAGGCTTGAGGCCGGCCAGGATTAGGCCGTTGGCCCGTTCCGCCTGGTCGTTGGACTGTGGATGGGCTACGAACGCCAGGTCCAGCCGGATTCCTTGCGCCTCGCAGTGGCGACCTAGCGCACCCTTGGTGAAGTTGGTGCCACTATCGGTGATGATACTATGAGGCACGCCGTAATGGACGGCGATATCTTTGATGAACGTGACCGTGGTCGGGCCGTTGAGTTTCTTGATTGGCCGGGCCTCAATCCACTTTGTGAACTTGTTGTCGGCCACCAGTAGGTGCGTGAGGCCGTTCCGTGCCATCTGAAACGGGCCTACCATGTCCAGGCCCCAGACGGCGAAGGGCCAGGTGAGTGGAATGGTCTGGAGGGCGGTAGTCGGCTGGTGGCTACGCGCCTTGAAGCGTTGGCAGCCATTGCACTTGTCGACGAGGTTTTTGGCGTCCTCCTGCGTGGTTAGCCAATAGAAACCATGACAGAAAGATTTGGCCACCAAGGCGCGTGAGGCGACGTGGTGACCGCATTCGCCCTGATGAATGTCCCGAAGGATCTCGCGGCCTTTCTCTGGCTCGATGCAGTGCTGGAATACTCTTGTTACGCTATGCTTGACAAGCTCGTTGTTGATGATGGTGTAGGCGGTCGACCGCCATTGGATTTGGCGGGCCTCAACTTCGTCGGCAGACAGCTCGCCACTCAGAATATAGTTGAGAAAAGGCTGTGCCCAGGACAGAGGAGTGACGGCCGTTAGGATGGCGACCACCTCGGGACCGGCTGGTGCTGGGTCCGTGGCCCCCGAGCCGATCGGAGCAAGCCCGAAGCCAGTGGCGACAGTCTCGGGGACGGTGTCGTCCGTCCTCGGACCGGCTAGCGCGGCCCCTGGGTCCGGGCCGGCATCCCCTGGGCCAGGCGGTGCAGTCCCCGGGACGGCTGGCGCAGCCCCCAGGTTGGAGTCGGCAGCCCCTGGGTCAGACGGTGTAGTCCCCGGGCCGGCTGGCGCAGCCCCCGGGTCGAAGCCGGCAGCCCCCAGGCCGGACGGGGCGACTAGGGGGCGGGCGCCCCGGGGTCGGCCGGGATAAAGATGGATTCAGAGTCCAGCAATGGCGAGATGGACGGCTTGCGCATATGCTCAAGGGACACGCCGACTGGGATTGGTTGCCGGGTGGAGCCGATCTTGGCGAGTGTGTCGGCAACCTCGTTGCCGGCCCGTAGGATGTGGTGGAATTCACAGCCTTCAAATCCACCCGTCAGTTGTTGGACCAGGAAACTGTAGCTTGCCATGTTCGCGTGCCTGGTGTCCCATTCGCGGGAGACCTGCTGCACCACCAAGTCGGAGTCGGCGAAGCACAGAATGCGTCGGATGCCAATCTCCTTGGCCAACCGGAGGCCGTGGGTGAGCGCTTCATACTCCGCCATGTTGTTCGAGGCGGCGAAGTGGATCTGCAGGACGTACTGCAGCCGGTCCCCTTAGGGGAGGTAAGGATGATGCCGACTCCAAGGCCGGCGCGCATCTTCGACCCATTGAAGTGCATGCGCCAATGGGTGGAGTCGGGAGGCGGCGGCAGATACTCCGTCTCTGTCCAGTCGATGAGGAAATCCGCCAGCGCCTTAGACTTGATGGCGGCGCGGGACTCGTAGGTGATGTGGTGGTCGGCCAGCTGGATGGCCCATTTGGCGATCCGGCCGGTCGCGTCCCGGTTGCCCATGATTTCCCCGAGAGGGGTCGTGCTCACCACCGCGACGGGATGCTCCTGGAAGTAGGGCTTGAGCTTCCTGGCCGCCAGGAACACGCCGTAGCACATCTTCTGGTAGTGGGGGTAGTTCTACTTTGAGGCGGAAAGGACCTCGCTCAAGTAGTAGACCGTCCGTTGGACTGCCTGGGCGCGGTTTGGTTCCGGCCGCTGGACGACCATGACGATGCTGACCACCCGTCTGGTCGCGGTGATGTAGAGCAGCATCGGCTCCTTGTCGGCCATGACGGCCAGCACGGGAGCCGTGGAGAGTGCTTCCTTGAGGCTGCGGAGCGCCTCGTCCACCTGGTCAGACCAGGTGAAACCGTCTGTTTTCTTGAGCAGGCGGTAGAGGGGGAGTGTCTTTTTCCCCAGCCGGCTGATAAACCGGCTGAGCGAGGCCAGGCAGCCGGTGATCTTCTGGATGCCCGCTAGAGTGGCCGTGTGGGCCATGCGCTCGGACACGAGGAAAACGAGGAGCTGACCGGCCGGGACACCGAACACACATTTCTTCAGGATCAGCCGGATCCCAAACTCGCGCAGGCTCGTGAGGCTCTCTCTGAGATCGTCCAGGTGGGTGCGGATTTCTTTGTTCTTGACCACAACGTCGTCCACGTAGACATGTACGTTGCGGTCGAGCTGGCTGCAGAGGCATCGCTGCATGCAGCGCTGGAAGGTGGCACCGGCATTTTTCAGCCCGAATGCCATGGTGATGAAGCAGAATGCCCCAAAGGGGGTGATGAAAGTTGTCTTGATCCGGTCGGCTAGATTCAGCTTGATCTGGTGGTAGCCTGAATAGGCGTCCAGGAAGGACAGCAGCTCGCAGCCGGCCGTAGAGTCGATCACTTGATCGATACGGGGCAGAGCGAACGGGTACTTGGGGCATGTCTTGTTCAGGCTCGTGTAGTCGAAACACATGCGCCAAGTTTTGTTCTTCTTCAGCACCAGGACTGGGTTTGCCAGCCAATCCGGGTGGAAGACCTCCATGATGAAGCCGGCGGCCAGCAACCAGGTGATCTCTTCACCGATGGTTTTTTGCTTCTCCTCGGAGAAGTGGCGCAGCGGTTGCTTGACCGATTTCCCGCCGGGGTGGACGTGTAATAAGTGCTCAGCGAACTTCCTCGGAACTCTATGCATGTCCTTTAGGGACCAGGCAAAGATGTCCCGATTCTCATGGAGGAAGTCGACGAGCTTGCTTTCCTATTTGTTGCTGAGGCCGGCGCCGACTGACGGTGTCCTGGACTAGGGGGTACTCACCACATCGTCTCCCGACCAGTGGGTCGGGCCGAGGACCCCCAGGGTAATTAACTAATGGGCCACTTCGGGCAGCCCATGATGCATACAAGGGAGATTCCACAAGACTTGGCGCACAAGACAAGGACTCCTCTAAACCCTAGGCCTACTTTGCATTATATAAACCGAGGCCAGGCTAGTCGATAGACAATCTCATATTCATTACAATAATCTCGTGGTAGATACCTGTACTATGTACTATCCCCATATCAATACAATCAAAAGCTTGACGTAGGGTATTATCTCCTTGAGAGAGCCCGAACCTGGGTAAAATCCTGTGTCCATGTTATCATCGCTCCAAGACGCCTAGCTTAGGACCCCTACTACGAGATATGTCGGATTTGACACTGACATTGGTGCTTTCATTGAGAGCCTGCTGGCAGTCACCACGGTGCGATGGGAATTCGGATCGTTTTTGGCACGATCTACGCGTCGGAACCGAGCTTTGTTGTTGATGTCGGCATCTTCGTCGCTGGCTCGACTAGTCACCTCGGCTTGACCGAAGACAGCGCTCCACGTCGGATCATCAAGATCGGATGGGCGCCCAACTTCAACTCCGATCTCTATCAAGATCATGGGATAATCATCCATGGAGCTCGAGGGCTCAACGTCAACAATGCCCCGCGCAACCGTGCAGTTCTTATGGACAGCGGGTTTGTGCTCACCGCCACTGCCTCCTCAAGCGTCGTTTTGAAGAATCCTTTGGTGGAACTGCGCGGAATTGAGTCTATAATGACCCCGTAAAATTTCGTCATATTCTGATGGAGGAATCTTCGGCGATCTACGAAATACCGGAGCCCTGTCAAATCTTGACGTGAATCTGGATGAGTTTAGGGAGAGGAGTCCAGAGCCCAACTCGGACATCCTTTGGAAGATCCAAGTGTTAATCGACTGTGGGATTCCATTGTCGACCACCCCTCAAAATTTCAGCTCGATCCGACGGCCAAACTCCGGGAAACGTCCGATGAGTACAACGAATTTTGGATCTATTTTCTGCACGAATACAAATCCGACACGAGTTCATCTTTTTCATGAACGAGTTGTCAGACGTCCTTTTTGGAGGAAAATTTCTCATCATCTCGGTTAGCCGACCAAGAGTTCAGCATAGCGAGGGCCAAATAATCACAAGAGAACCTCGTCATCTGTGGGTCGTATGGGTCGGGCGCTCCGTTGCTTCATCAAGCCAGCATTGACCGCGTCACAAATTCCGACCTGTGTTGGTATCGCCGCAACGTCACTTGTTCAAACCGACGTCCATCATGCCGACCTGCTTGGGGGCTCTAGCGTCACCTTACCGACCTGCTCCATCACCTCGGCTAGACCGGGGGCTTCGTCGTCTCTTCATCAACCTGCTCAGGGATTTCGGCGTCACCAGCCGACCAGCTTCGTCATGTTAGCTGGACCGGGGACTTTGCCTCACCACATCGATCATGCAGCGTCGCCACTTCGTCAAACAAAGCTCTTTGCTCAAGCACCTCGGCGCCCAGGCCATATTCCTTTAATTATTTGCTTCACTTAAATTAACTACGTAGTAAAAAAAATTAATATATTATTACCTTTAGTTGTTATTACTCTTGGCTTGCACTATGTTGTGTGCACAGGTAATCAACTTCGACTGTGTCACACGGTCACCTTGGCGTGCCTACATCGTTGTCCCACCTCCATCAACCAAATTGTGTCGTCGACTTGGTTGACTGACGTGGGGGCTTCACAGCCACCCTACCGAACTACTCCGTCTCCTCGGCTGGACCGGGGGTTTCTCCTCGGCCCTTCGAAAGTGTTGTGTTGTCACTTCATCAAACCGAGCTCTTCGTCGGCTACCTCATGATAGGCTTGGGGGCTGGGACCTTGACCCGCTACAAGCTCGACACACGTCACACCGAGCACATTAATCAGCTAAGTCGCTTTCATGCTCAACCCTTTTTCAATCTTTATTCCTGTGCGGTTCTACCTAGCATTATACTTGTGTTAAACAAAAAAGTTGTTTGTTAAAAACTTAGCTTGTTAATAACGTTGTTTGTTAAAAACACTTATTTTTTCCATGATAACTGGGGCTCTTAAATTTATATGAGCCATTTTATAATAAATGTTGTTTTCTTCTTGGTTGTTGCAAAGTCTTTTTCTACTACTCCTTTTTCTGACGCGACTGTTTGGTCAATAGTTGGGTAGCCTGGGTTCTCTCTAAAGTCGTTCGAGTTTAGTTCGCTAAACTGGCCTGAGAAGCACTCCGCCTTCGGGATAGGAGGTTGAAGCCGAAGGTTGACCCGCTTGAAGTCTGGAGATCGGATGTATCATGTTAAAGCACGACCGAAGCACTTATTAATTTTAAGACCAATTGTCGGATTGGCACCAAGAAACTTGATTTAGTTCGAACGTCAAAGTTTTTACATAAGTTTTTTGGCTTTTCGAGCTTATAGCACTTCTAAGCTATCTGTATGTTTTTTTAGGCGGCGAGACATCTTCATGACCGAGGTGCCCTGCGTAATAATTCAGCTCGGGAGATCTTTTTTGACCCATAGGTCGGTATCTTTCCTGCCGACTTACACCTCGGCATTTGCGAAATGCACATGACATCTGAACTAGTTCCCGAGCAGATTCGATCCTCGGGTTGGTCGGCCGCACCCAACCTGAGTCTCGGGGGATACTGTGTGTCTCCATCATAGCTCTCGCAGTACAATGTCGGATGCCTTTAAAGTATCGGCAATATCAACGGGGGACTCCGACTAGAGCCGAACCCACCAAAAGCCAAGGTACTCCGAGCAGTCCTCGGCAAAACGTTCTCGGATATTGCTTTATATGCATCAGTTTCGAATTGTGTCTTCAGCTAATAGTTGGGTTGCCCTACTCCTGTGATTGCCTCCTACATTCCGCTTTGTTCAGCTAGGTGTGCAAAGCGAGAACCACTGCGATTGTACTTGCGATTTAACTGGTCAAGTACCTCAGTGGAGAAAGACGAAAACTGACTGTCACAATGAGCGCATACTGGTCAGCGATCCGATGACTCTGTCAAACTATAGACCGATAGAGGTTACCCCATGTGCTTTTCATAAATTTGGCCGCAGTGTTAATGGCTTGACCTCGGCTGACGCCGAACACTAACCGGGGGCTAGTAACTGGCCTCCCAAACATTAAGCTCCTATGACTAAGTGAAAGTTATAATGCCTAGATATCTGATTGCCTCGTTTCCGCTAACACAACCGCATCTGGGCACCGAGACGTTGGCTAAGGGTTGTCTTGTTACTACGGAAACACCCTGCGTAGCATCTACAAAGGGGTAGAAGCCGACGATGGGCCACTCTCAAATGATAAACGGTCACAAAGGAGTCAAAATAGCATATAGCATAACAAGCATTTGTATTCAATATGCGAGTGCTGCCTTCCGTAGTCATCGTTATAAAGCCGTAAATATGCATCAATTTGTCTTAAGATTTTGACCAAGCTGGGTTGCCTGGCTCCTGTGCTTACCCCCTACGTTCCCGATTGTTCGGCTGGGAGGTAAAGGGAGTACCTCTGTGATTGTTACTTCCGGGTCATCCGGGTTAGTACCTCAGACTGGGTGAAGCCGAAAGCTAGTCATCTTAAGAATATAATTATTCGGCAACGACGGAAGTGAAAATTTCGGTTCATTAAAGACCACTGATTTCGGGAACATTTCCCAAACTAAATCCTCGCTATTTTCCTCCCACATTGATCGGAGGTGAGGTTTCACGATCATGGTCAACATGATAGCCTGGGAAAAGGAACTTATAAAGGAACTATTTTTCCCAGAAGATGTTTCTTACGTTAAATAGTAATATAACATATCTCTCCACGTACCTTTGTTTATAAAACCGTATGGCCGGACTGCCTTGTTTGCCATAAATCTTTGCCCTTATAAAGGCTTCATAAAGTAGGACCAACACGCCTCGTCTACTGGCTGAGGAGGTTGAAGCCGATAGTCGGCCAACAAAGTCTTGTACAATGCGGATCCGAGCATTAATGACGTAAAGTACTTGGATATATAGAATCATTACACATAAATTGTGTCAAACGTAACAAAGTTTGTGTCAAACAAATATCGATCCTTAATTCGACCACCCGTGCCTAAATTAAGGCTCGGGGGCTACTGATTGCCTATTCAATGCAGCAATCCAAAGTGCAATATGGTTTCCGAGGAGATTTGATCCTCAGGTTGGTCGGCCGCACCCAACCCGAGTCTCGGAAACTACTGCGTACCGCGTTTCCATCCCTAACGTATGTCGTCGAGCAAGAACTTGATCCTCAGGCCGATTTTGCAAATCGACCTAAGTCTCAGGGGCTACTGGGATCAGTGGTTTAATTATTATTATTATTTTTCCCTTCAGGTGCATCTCGGGTTATAGACCGACACACACCTTGAGGGCTATTGGCCATACATCTCGGTAGTAAATAAATTGCGGCGATCGGAAATAAATCCCGCAAAAAGCAGCCGGAGACCGAGGTGGTGCACCACCTTGGAAGCAGTCCGGCATTGGAGCTCGGCTGCAAAAAGATACCTCGGATACAGTGTAACACCCCGAAAATTTAACCATGTTTTATTAATTAAAATTTTGCCATGAAATTAAATTTTTATTTTCTGGATCATCTATTGATTTCAGAATCACTCCTTTCTTCTGAATTGTGGAGTTTTCCCTCCAAATAGAAACCTTTCAAAAATATTGTTGGACTTGAATACCTTCTCAAGAACATTTCTTTTTATTTTACGATCAGTGGAAATATTTTTATAATTATTCTTCTAAGCTTTATTTCTTTTAAAATGGTTTCTCATAATTTTTAGAGCCTCATTTGCACTACAACTATTTGATAACTTCATTTAAAAATTCTACAAAAATTTGTAGAAGACATGTGAGGTTCCTACATCACATTTATGCAAAGGAACAGCCTTGTGTTTTGGAAAATTTGAGCAAACCATCCACATTTGTATTCTGGTCCAGTTTGGTGATTTGTACAGCAGCCCTATTTTATTTTTGCTCTAGTGACCTTGGGATATTTCCTGCTTATAGTCCACCCTACCAAACCCTTAAGTCCAGGAGATCAGATCCATTAGAAGATTTTAAGCACATGCAATAATGGCTTTTATTTTCTGTCCAGAACTGTAGTTTTGCAAAGCTTGCACTAGGAAGTTTTTACTTTGCCCAAACTAACCATGCCATCATCACCTACACCTAAAGAGACCCCAACCTGGAGTTTTTGGCCCCCAGAAGAGATGCCTAGATGCCCTTGGCATTTCATCAAACAGGTTAGGAGCATGGCCAGATTCGGCATGCTTTTGGTCTTGCATTATGAAGTTGCCCTAATGGCATTACCAGTATGTCATATAGATTAGCCTTGCCCTAAAACCCACTCCTGCTAAACCTCGTGTGCATTAGAATCCCTGGGAGTGCCCTGGCATTTCGCCGAGCACTTGCCGTGCGTGCTCTGGGCGCACCCAGAGCACGTGTATTGCAGGCATACGCATCCGCGTCGCCGCGTCACCTACCCCGCCCCTGACCCTTGCTAGCCCGTAGAGACGCAGCCCCGACCCCTCCCTCGCCGCAGAGTCGTCCCGGCCATCTCCTGGAGCCCCGCAGTGCCGCCGTCAGAACGGCCATGGCAGCTAGCGGACGGCCGCAGCAGACCCCGGCCTTGGCAGCGCCGCCCAAGCCGCGCGCGCGCGCCAGCTCGCCTCCTTGTGCAGTGGAGGGTTCGTCGGATAGCACCGACCAGTTCCATAGCCGCAGAGCCAGCACCGCAAGCCGCCATTGCCTCTGCCACCGCCAGCAGCAGTTAGAAATGGACGGCACCGCCCGAGCCTCCCCCGCGCGCCAGCTGCCCTCTGGAACAGCTCGAGCTCATCCGCGAGCTCGTCTGTTAGCGCCGACCACCGCCACCTCGCCCTGCTGCAGCAGAAGCGGTCGGCCAACAATCTTATCTCTGGCCGCCGCAGAACTGACCTAGTCGCGCTATAAATAGAGACCCCGAGCTCAACCCGACCCTCAGGCGACCTCCTTCCATCCCTCTAGAGCTCCCATAGCAAGTAATCGACTGAAGGAGGCCGTCTTCCCCACCTCCGGTAGCCTCGGCCGCTGTAGACCTCCGGTGAAATTCGGCCAAGCTAGAGCCCCCTAGTCTCTCCCACGCCACCATCCGCTTCCCCTCGACCTTGCAGAGCCGCCCAACCCCTCTAAATCGGTCGGGAGCCATCATAGGCCGAAACCCCAATGGACCCGAAGCCACCGCCCGCCTCGGAGCTCGCCGCCGGCGAATCCCTCCAACCCCCTGGTCGTGGCGACCACCTGAAGAACTGCCTAGAGGTGGTGGATCCATTCCCGCCCTCGGAAGAACCCCAGGAGCCGCCATCCGTCGGCAAGGACCGCCGGAGCTCCGTCTCCGCTCGGCCAGAGGAGGAAGTAGGCGCGGGCGACTGGTCAAACCTGACCAATGGGCCCAATGGACCCACTGTCAGTGACACAGCGACGGCCAGCGCTGGTTTAAGTGAAAGCGTAAAGCCCGAAGTACGTTTCCCTCTTCCCTAAAGCGTATTCGGTCCGAATCGTTTTTTTTTCTGTTTTTATTTAAAATCAGAAATTGACCAGACTTTGACTGGCTCTATCTTTTAAACTAGAAAACCCAATTGACTTGATTCTTTTTCCCACCTCTCTCAAATTTCATCTAGTTTATTTTCATATTTATTTGAAAATTTTCCAAGACAATTTTTTTGTACTGTTTTTAAATTGAGTGTTAATTAGAATATTTTCAAAAATAGGAATTTGGAGTGGAGATGAAAACTTTTAAAAGTTTGGAGTGCACCTCACCTCCTACACATGAAAGGCAAGCATTCTGAACCCTGGCATAATATTTGTTGTGTGTTGTTTGATGTGACTACAACACCAAGTTGACTTGAAGTATGTGTTATTTCATGTGATGATGTGATCGTGTTTACTAGTGCATGATGATAATTCCTTGCTGTTGGAATTGGTATGCTTGTGACAGTATTCACCCTCGTATGCCTTTCATGCCTACAGGAAGGAATCCGGAAAGGTCTCTATCTTGGGTAGACACGAGCTTGATACTGATATTTCGTTGAGACGAGTATATTCAGTAAGGCATGGTGAGGTATGATGAGTGGTGATTCTGTCTGTTGGTGTGGAAAATATTTGTTGTGATAACCATGCAGGGAACACATAAACCTCCCTAGTCGACCATAGATCGAGTCTTGTTCCAGTAACCCACATACTTGTTTCGTACTACCACTTGTCCATATCGTAGGTAGGGTACGGTTCAGTAAGTTGTCAACCCCTTTCTTGGCACACACCGTACAGAGAGGCCATGGTGGAAGATACCGGGTGCATCCGGTAGGCATGCCACCTGGTCCGGGGGCATGGGTGTTTCCGGTTGGGACCGAGAGGGGGGCACCCCTTAGTAGCGCGCGGTATAAATTTGATCCCATGCTAATCGAGGTTGTAGCCTCCCCACTTAGAGTTTTGCTTAACGAGTGTCGTGGGTGATTCTAGGCATCGGTAAGTTAAGCTGGTGTGTGCAGGTCAGGTGTGTTTTCAATTCAAAGACCGTAAGCGGAATTAGTCCCGGTGGACTAAAGGAATCCGTTACTCGTGGGTAAAGAGTACACCCTCTGCAGAGTTTACATCTATTCGAATAGCCGTGTCCGCGGTTAAGGACTACAGTCTGGGATGGGTCAAGTGTCGGTCTTAGTGTCGGTCTTCGGAGGAAAACTTCTAAACCAGAACATTAATCATGACGTGTGACAAATGATGATTATGATTATTATTATTATTGTGGACTAACCATTGATATTATTTGAATTATTGAGTATCCCTGGGATGGTTCTACCTCCTGGATATACATTGTGATTATTCTTATATAAGCCCTTTATGTGGCGTCGCTGAGACGCCCGACTGTGGCATGCTGATTATTTATCTTTCCTTAAGAGCCCTTTATGAGGCGTCGCTCAGACGCCCGACGGCGGCATGCTTGTTATTTTTTTTCTTTATAAGCCCTTTATGTGGTGTAGCTCAGACGCCCGACTGTGGCATGCTTTTATTTTTTTTCTTTATAAGCCCTTTATGTGGCGTCGCTCAGACGCCCGACTGTGGCACGCATATTATTTATTTTTCCTTATCAGCCCTTTATGTGGCATCGCTCAGACGCCCGACCAAGGCATGCTTTATATTATTATCCTTTCGAGGCGCCGCTTCAGACACCCGATCAGTGTATTTTATTTTTATTCTCTGATTGCTTATTCATGTTTAAACCTGCTTGCGTGCGTCATGAATATTATTTTGTGACTGACTAAGTGATCGTGGATTATTTCAGTGCATGATTATCATCTGTTATATTATACCTGTTTTCATGATGTTTGCGAGTTCATTCAAAGTACTCACTGGCTTGTCCCTGGCTATTGTCTTGGCCAGATTTATTGCTTGGAGAGGAGCGTAATGATGACAGCCCCGGAACCTAGGCAACGATGATAGCAGCCTCGCGAAGATAGGAGTTATCCAGGTCAGCTGTTCCTGTGGGATATGGAGTCCCATAGACACTGATGATCCGCAAACCGCTTCCGCCATCAACCACTAGAAATTTTTGTTGTACTCAGAGACCACTTTGGTCGTGTACTTCAAATATTGTATTTTTCTTGGAATTTATGGAACAAGATTGTGTCTCATCAGCTAACAGTAATCCTGGGGCTGGTGAGCACAAGGGCCATTTACTGGGAAATTAATATCCTGGAAAACCGGTCCTGACATACAGTCTGGCATTGGAGCTCGGACACAGTCCGGCGTTGGAGCTCGGCTGCAAAAAGATACCTCGGATACAGTCCAGCGTTGGAGCTCGGACACAGTCCGGCGTTGGAGCTCGGCTGCAAAAAGATACCTCGGATACGGTCCGGCGTTGGAGCTCGGACACAGTCCGGCGTTGGATCTCGGATGCAAAAAAAGACACCTCAAATGTAGTCCGGCGTTGGAGCACGACGTGTGACAAGAGGACACTGCCGCACGGGAAACACTTGAGACCCGAAGTGTGGCATAAAAAATAACAAGGCATCGATAAAGGCCAAAAACTTAAAAGGCTCCTCGGATGCCCGACGTGTGAACTCTTCGGATTCAGCTCGGCGATCCTCAAGATCGGACCAGGGAAATATTTTGAACCAGTTTTCAAGACCGACGACCAAAGACAAAGAACTGTTTTGAAGAACCGAGGAGCGTCCCCAACTTGAAGACCGGTTTAGGGGGCTACTGACGGTGTCCTGGACTCGGAGGTACTCACCACGTCGTCTCCCGACCAGTGGGTCGGACCGAGGACCCCCAGGGTAATTCACTAATGGGCCACTTCGGGCAGCCCATGATGCATACAAGGGAGATTCCACAAGACTTGGCGCACAAGACAAGGACTCCTCCAAACCCTAGGCCTACTGTGCATTATATAAATCGAGGCCAGGCTAGTCGATAGACAATCTCATATTCATTACAATAATCTCATGGTAGATACATGTACTATGTACTATCCCCATATCAATACAATCAAAAGCAGGACGTAGGGTATTATCTCCTTGAGAGAGCCCGAACCAGGGTAAAATCCTGTGTCCATGTTACCATCGCTCCAAGACGCCTAGCTTAGGACCCCTACTACGAGATATGTCGAATTTGACACCGACACCGACCACGATGTACTTGCTTGGGTCAGCCGGGTCGAGCGGGATCCTCTTCGTGTCCTTGCTGGCGGCCGGCTCGAGCTGAGTCTTGTCAGCTGGCTGCTTCCTCTTGAGCTCGGGCATGGCCGGCTGCTCGCGGGCCTGAGCGACGAACTGGTCGATCTGGTGCTGCTCCTCGACTATGACGAGGGATTCGGCTAGCTTGGAGCCGGCTAGAGAGCACCTGGCTGACTTCTTGTAGTCGCTGGTGATGGTGATTACGCCGTTGGGACCCGGCATCTTCATCTTCAAGTAGGCATAGTGGGGAACCGCCTTGAACTTGGCCAGGGCTGGCCGACCTAGTAACGCTTGGTAGGGGCTATATAGGTCCACCACCTCGAACCAGATGGGCTCGCGGCGGAAGTTCTTCCCCGTGCCGAACAGCACGTCCAGTCGAGCCTTGCCAATCGGAGAGCAGGAGTGGACGGGCACGATGCCGTGGAATACCGTGCGGGTCGACTCGAGCTCAGACTGCCTAATGCCCAGCTTGTCCATGGTGTCGTGGTAGAGGATGTTGATGCTTCTACCGCCGTCGATGAGAACCCGCGTGAAACGACAGGTGTTCCGCTTGGCGGCGAAAGTGGGGTCGAGGACCAGGGCGTAGCCGCCAGGCGTTGGCATCATGGCCGGGTGGTCCTCGCGCCCCCAGGTGATGGGTCTGTCCGACTAGTGCATGTACTGGGAGGACCTGCGGAACGATGGCGTTGACCTCCTGCGCACGCTTGCGCTGGCTGTGCTTGCAATAGTCCTCCGAGAAGAAGACGATGTAGGTCGCGTCCTGGCGCGGGTACTCGTCCCGGGCGCCGCCGGCTCCCGGGGCAGGCGGTGGAGGAGGCGGGGGTGCCGGCGCAGGTAGCAGCGCGTCGCCCTGCATGATCTTGGTGAACCAGCTTCACTGGCGGGCCATATCGGTGGCGGGCTTAGCCCCGCTATGGAACTTGCAGGGCCCGTCGAGCATCGCCTCGAAGGTGTACTTGGGCTGCCAGGGCTGCTTGCCCTCGTTGGTGCGCTGGAGCCGGCTGGAAGATGGGTCGTCTGCCATCCTACCGTCATCCACGGCAGCGACCTGCCGGCTCCCGTAACGAGCATCTGGCTGGACAGTCTTGCGCTTGTTGGGGAACGTTGCATGGGAAACAAAAAATTTCCTATGAACACCCAAGATCTATCTATGGAGATCAACAGCTACGAGAAGGTGAGTGGATCTACATACCCTTGTAGATCGCTAAGCGGGAAGCGTTAAGAAACGCGATTGATGTAGTCGAACATCTTCGCGATCCAAATCACAATCCGTCCCGCGATCCAATCACAATCAGTCCCGATCTTGCGCCGAACGGACGGCACCTCCGCATTCAGCATACGTACAGCTCGATGACGTCTCTGCCTCCTTGATACAGCGAGCAAGGTCGGAGTAGTAGATGAGTTCTCCGGCAACATGACGGCATGGTGGCAGTGGCGGTGGTGCTATCCCGGCAGGGCTATGCCTAGCGCTCCTGAATCCGTGAACGGAGGAGAAAACGATCTAGGGACAGAGAGGGGCGCCAAGGGCTTTGTATGTGCTCTTGGGGTGCCCCTCCCCTCTATATATAGGTGTAGGGGCGTGGAGATCAGCCCCTCCAAGCCATAGGGCGCAGCCAAGGGGGAGGAGTTGGACTCCTAGTTCAATTCCCTCCCTTTCGATAAACAGGTGGACTTTCCACCTCTCCCAACCCACATGGGCCTTGAGGGACTTGTGCGCCTGGCCCAATAAGGCCAGGGCGCCTCCCCTCAGCCCATGCAAATCCTTGGGACGTGGTGGAACCCTTGGTGGACTTCCGGACTCCTTCGGAAGTTTCCGGAACCTTCTATAAGCTTCCCGATACAATACTAGAAAAACCCGAAACTTTTCCGGTAGCCAAAATATGACTTCCCATATATAAATCTTTACCTCCGGACCATTCCGGAACATCTCGTGACGCGCGGGATCTTATCCAGGACTCCGAACAACCTTCGGTCACGAACATACATAACTCAACAATACCAAATCGTCACCGAACGTTAAGTGTGCAGACCCTGCGGGTTCGAGAACTGTGTAGACATGATCGAAACAACTCTACGGTCAGTAACCAATAGCGGGACCTGGATGCCCATATTGGTTCCTACATATTCTATGAAGATCTTTATCGGTCGAACCACGATATCAAGGATTCAGACAATCCCATATGCAGTTCCCTTTGTCCATCGGTATGTTACTTGCCCGAGATTCGATCGTCGGTATCTCCATACCTAGTTTAATCTCGTTACCAGCAAGTCTTTGTACTCGTTCCGTAATACAAGATCCCGTGACTAACTCCTTAGTTACATTGCTTGCAAGCTTCTTGTGATGCTGTGTTACCGAGTGGGCCCATAGATACCTCTCCGTCATACGGAGTGACAAATCCCGGTCTCGATCCACGCCAACCCAACGGACACCCTCGGAGATACCTGTAGAGCACCTTTATAGTCACCCATTTACGTTGTGACGTTTGATACACACAAGGCATTCCTACGGTGTGAGGGAGTTGCGTGATCTCATGGTCGTAGGAACAAATACTTGACATGGATAAAGTAGTAGCAATAAACTAACACGATCAGATGCTATGCTTACGGTTGGGTCTTGTCCATCACATCATTCTCCTAATGATGTGATCCCGTTATCAGATGACAACGCATGTCTATGGTCAGGAAACCTTGATCATCTCTGATTAACGAGCTAGTCTAGTAGAGGCTTACTAGGGACATGGTGTTGTCTATGTATCCACACATGTATCTGAGTTTCCGATCAATACAATTCTAGCATGGATAATAAACAATTATCATGAACAAGGAAATATGATAATAACTAATTTATTATTGCCTCTAGGGCATATTTCCAACAGTCTCCCACTTGCACTAGAGTCAATAATCTAGTTCACATCACCATGTTCTTTACACCTAATGAGTTCTGGGATTTGATCATGTTTTGCTTGTGAGAGAGGTTTTATTCAACGGGTCTGCAACATTCAGATCCATGTGTACTTTGCAAATCTCTATGTCATAATGTAGATGCTGCTACCACACTCCGCTTGGGGCTATTCCAAATGGTTGTTCCACTATACGTATCCGGATTGCTACTCAGAGTCATCCGGATTGGTGTCAAAGCTTGCATCGACGTAACCCTTTACGATGAACTCTTTATCACCTCCATAATCGAGAAATATTTCCTTAGTCCTCTAGTTACCAAGGATAATTTTGACCGATGTCCAGTGATCCACTCCTGGATCACTCTTGTACCCCTTGAAAGACTCATGGCAAGGCACACACCAGGTGAAGTACACATCATGGCATACTATATAGAGCCTATGGCTAAGGCATAGGGGACGACCTTCGTCTTTTCTCTTTCTTCTGCCGTGGTCAAGCTTTGAGTCTTACTCAAATTCATACCTTACAACACAGCCAAGAACTCCTTCTTTGACTGATCTATTTTGAACTCCTTCAAAATCTTGTCAAGGTATGTATTCATTGAAAGTTTTATCAAGCATGTTGATCTATGTCTATAGATCTTGATGCCCATGATTTAAGTAGCTTCATTCCAGGTCTTCCTTTGAAAAAATCCTTTCAAACAACCCTTTATGCTTTCTAGAAATTCTACATGATTTCTGATCAACAATATGTCAACCACATATACTTATCAGAAACTCTATAGTGCTCCCACTCACTTTCTTGTAAATACAATTTTCTTATAAACTTTGCATAAACCCAAAAACTTTGATCACCTCATCAAAGCGTATATTCCAACTCTGAGATGCTTGCTCCAGTCCATAGAAGGATTGCTGGAGCTTGCGTACCTTTTAGCATCCTTAGGATCGACAAAACCTTCCGGTTATACCACATACAACCTTTCCTCAAGGAAACCATTGAGGAACCGATGTTATGACATCCATCTGCCAGATTTCATAATCGAAAAATGCAGCAACTGCTAACATAATTCCAACAGACTTTAGCATCGCTACGGGTGAGAAAGTCTCATCATAGTCAACTCCTTGAACTTGTCGGAAACTTCTTTGCGACAAGTCGAGCTTTATAAATGGTGACATTTACCATCAGCGTCTGTCTTGTTCTTAAAAGTCCATTTGTACTTAACGGCCTGCCGTTCATCGGGAAAGTCTACCAAAGTCCATACATGGTTTTTCATACATGGATCCTTCCTCGGATTTCATGGTTCCTAGCCATTTCTTGGAATCCGGGCCCACCATCGCTTCTTCATAGCTCGTAGGCTCACTGTTGTCCAACAACATGATCTCCAAGACAAGATTGCGTGCCACTTACACTACTGGAAACAGGGAATTTGCCATCAGTAAGATCTTTGCCGTCTGCCAGCGGATGGCAAAGAACGTCTTTGCCATCAGCTTAGAAAAAACAGACGGCAAAGAACTGACAGACGGCAAATAATCTGGTTGCCATCAGCCAATTATTTGCCATCTGCCAGCACATGGCAAAGAATCTTTGCCGTCCGCTGGCAGACGGCAGAGAGGTGGGTGGGGTCCAGTGGACGCCGGTGCTGTAACGGCCTATCAACCCCACCTCTTTGCCATCTGCCAGCAGATGGCAAAGAATCTTTTCCGTCTGCTGGCAGACGGCAAAGAGGTGGGTGGGGTCCAGTGGACGATGGCGCTGTAACGGCCCACTAGCCCCACCTCTTTGCCATCTGCCAGCAGACGGCAAAGAGGTGGGGCTTTGCCATCCGCTGGCTGATGGCAAAGAGGTGGGGCTTTGCCATCCGCTGGCTGATGGCAAAGAGGTGGGGCTATCTCCTCCGCTCTCTCACTGTCGCATAACGAAATAGACGCGCGTAGCGAAAATCGACCGCCAAAGAAATTTTCCCCCAAAACCGAGCCGCGCCCCCTGTTTCTTCCCCGCAGCTTCGCGCCGGCCCCATCTCCTCCCCACGCCGCCCCCTCCTCCCCGTGCCGCCCTCTCCTCCCCGCGCCGCGCCGCCACTCCTCCCCGTGCCGCCCCCTCCTCCCCGCGCCGCCCCCTCCTATCCCCGCCGCCGCCCCCTCCTCCCCGCGCCGCCCCCTCCCATCGGCGCCGCCGCCCCTCCTCCCCGCGCCGCCCCCTCCTCCCCGCGCCGCCCCTCCTCCCCGCGCCGGCCCTCCCATCAGCGCCGCCGGCCCTCCCCGTCCGCTAGGTTGAGGTCGCCGGGCCGTCCGCGCCGCGCCGCCACTCCTCCCCGTGCCGACCCCTCCTCCCCGCGCCGCCCCCTCCCATCCCCGCCGCCGCCCCCTCCTCCCCGCGCTGCCCCCTCCCATCAGTGCCGCCGCTCCTCCTCCCCGCGCCGCCCCCTCCTCCCCGCGCCGGCCCTCCCATCGGCTCCGCCGCCCCTCCCCGTCCGCTAGGTTGAGGTCGCCGGGCCGTCTCCGCCGCGCCACCTTCCCTCCGCCGGCAGGTACCCCTCTGTCTCTCTCTCTCTCTCTCTCTCTTGGGTGGGGGCGACCCATGAAAATGGCGACCGATGGCGGCGGCTAAAGGGCGAGTGTCGGATTCTACCTTTTCTCCCCCATCGGATACCATGGTCGAACGACGACCGACCATGCAGTTGAACGCAAGCGCAGGCGGCCGATGGACATCAGCGGCGGCGGACGCCCTCTCTTCCGGCCCCTGTCTCATTATGTGCCCCTCCGATTCTTCTCTTTGCCTCCCTAATTTCCTTACTCTGAAATGCAGCATGAGGAGGCAGGTTCGGGTTCAGGCCGGCGACTAGGACAAACAGCAGGCGGGCGACCAACATCTTTTCCCCTCAGGTATAACCAGCAAATAATTTGATGTTCTTATGCGTTTAAATTGAACCCTATGATCTGCAACTGAATGATGTTCTCATGCATGATAGTTCAATTTGTGTACCGTATGCTAATTTGATACTAGTTCAGTTTGAGAAAGACATGGATGATTTGTTTCGACAATACCTGTTGTACATATCATGTTTATTTCTGGTTGTGTATCTATGCACAGTTAGCTGCTGTTCGAGACAAAGCCCGGGGACGCCAGCCACCAGCCTCACAGCGAGCTCCGGCCTGACTGCACCTTCCACCCTCTTCGCCACCGAACAAAGCCGCAGGCTGCAGCCCGTTATCCGCCGATTTGGTCGTCGCCCAACCTGCAGCATTGAACAACAGCCGCCCTGACCCCTTGTTCTCAGCAGGGCAGCGAGGAGGTAATAATCAGAGTCACTCTTGCTGATTCATCTGCTTGTTATTATGATTGTTGTGCAGGGAAAGAATGCAACTCTAGATTGTGCTGTTCTTATTTATTTGTGCTGTTTAATCTGCTATCCGCATTAGCATTTTATTTTGTCTAGCAAAGTTTAAGTTTATATTGATATATAGTAGGAGTGAAGAATGGACAAAGGATGGACAGACATCACTAGGCACAGCAACCTATTACAATAGTTGAGGTCTTCTGTTTTTTGTTAATATATATATATATAGATTAACTGCAGACAACATGTCCATGTTCACAGTAGTGGAATAAAGGAATATAATTTCCACTAAAGTAAACTACTACGCTTCCTGTACTATCCTTGGGGCGTTGCTCAAATGTTTTAGCGTCTGCTTGTGTCATTTTTTGTTTGAAAATGCAACCAAAAGTGCAGTATTTAGAAGCAACAGGAGTAACTTGCAACAAAATAACTATTTGTATAGTAAACGACCTAGGTCACTAATCAGGTAGAAACTGTTTAGGCAAGTTGCTATTCTCCATGTCGTGAGCGTAACTTCATTGCCTGAAAAAACTGATGCTACACTTAAAGTTAACAGCCAACAGTATGCTATATAAAAAACAGTCAGTACTTAGTTTTACACCAATTTTTATTCCAACGAAGGATCAGTCACCTCCATAGCTACCAACTGAGGCTCCTTCCCTTTGCTATACAGAATAAATCACTGTCTTACGAACAATTTCAGAGTAAGACACTGACCAACAAATGTTGCAGTTAAAAATTTCAAGTTGAGGTCTCTGGCGCTTCCCGCCTTGGTTGTGGTGGTCGTGGTGCACAGCTAATTCCTAGTCCTCTTGTGTCCGCTGACGGGCAGATCCGACCATAGGCGAAAGAGGCCATCGACCAAGAGAAACAAATCGATAGTGGCCTAGACCCCGTGAGCCCGGCGTCCTGGATCCCAGGAGCCGTTGCCTTAGTGGCGACATGGAGATCGTGGTCGATGCAGGGAACACAGCCAGCTGCAAGGATAGCTTGTACAGAAATATAAATTAGTACACAGCAGATTGTTTATCTAAAGTTAATACCTTGAGGATACCTTAGTACAGGTAACACTAAACTGGATATCTGAAGTTAGTATCCAGAAAATAAAGGCACAATGCATATACATTGTAGCTTTAGCGGTCCATTAACCTGGGATTGTGTTGTGAGATGCATGTCATCTTCGAAAGAGACAAAGAACTATACATGAGCTGACCATGCCAATTGATGCATCCTTTACATTTCTCAAATGGAACCAACAGGTAACATGAACTGGTGCCAGCAATTTTGGAATCACATAAATTAGTATGGCATCAAGGTAGATAACAAGTGAACTAATATGGCGCTTGCAATTTTGAAATAATAGAAATTAGTATGGCATCGAGGTAGATAACAAACAAATAAGTTTACTGCTAAAGTGGGTATGCAGCCAGAAGGCGCCAAAAATTATCTGGTGAATGAATTAGAAGATTGACACCTAACCATAGGGAGTACTCAACCATAGGCGATCAACAAACTGCGTTAAACAAAGGAACATGGCTGCATGAGGCAAATCATTTATTTGTCAAACATACTTTGTCATGCTGGATGGAATTCAACGCTGCAAAAAGGAATAGTGCAACGCATCTATTCTCTGGTCACCCATAAAATAACTATATACAAAACAAAACAACATTCTCTTTCCGTCGAAAAGGAATTCTCTAATAACAGAGTCATTATTGATCAATTAGACAAAAGCATATTTGCATTCATGATGGAAGAAATCAAAGTGAGTTTAGCTAAATTGATGCAAGAAATGGCCAGAATAAATACCAACCAGAATAATTCCATTCTCTTTTTTGCGGCAAAACTGGAACGTACTTTCAGTAATAGGTAGAAGAGATCAACTTTGTTTTGAAGGTACAAATATATTTGTGTAGTATTTAGTCACAACCAATGCACATGATATTTGGCTCGCAATTACGAGTCTAGTCCAATGAGACCAAAAAATAGAAATCAGGTTTTGGTGAATGATTAAATATACACACAAAGGCACATTATAAGGTTCAGAAGCGAGATGGGAAGGTTCTTGCCATCAAGTGAAGTGAACATCAATTTTCACAGTAACATAAGAATTGTTGGTCAGGATTTATGTGCTACTGTCAGTCTCAAAAAATGGCATAGATTTGGACATCTTTGTGGTGCTACTTTGAAGTGAACATCAATTTTAACATGTGTGTGCGCTGACCTGCTTACTGCTTGTTGGTTATGTATGTTGACACATGAATTTTCTAGTCTATTTATAGAGAAGTGTTGAGTATGGCTGCCGAATGGACCGATGAGAACACTCGGATTATCGTCGAGCTGTTTGTGAATTATACTTTGAGCCATGAATTTGAGCCATGAATTATACTTTGTACTGTTTCTGATATTTTGTTGCTTATAGATTTAGGATATGCTTATAGATGTTTTGAGGATCTTGTAGCAGGCTTTTCTTTACAGTCCACTTTTGCCGGATAGAATTTATCTTTTCTTTACATACTATTCATGTCAGGTATTCATTCTTTTTATGTTGTACTAATTTCGTTTACTCTTTGTCATTGTAGGTGTTGACAGATGGTGGGCGCGGGTCGAGAGCGCTCCGAGGCTCCTACCTCGGCGCGTGGTGGGAGGGGTAGTTCCATTCCACCCCAGAGCCTCCGGAGAGCGCTGCATCTCGGTATGCAGACACCACCGGCGGTCGCTTCTTCTTCGGCCGGGAGAGGTCGGGGGGGGAGAAGAAGGAGAAGGCTGGTAGAGGTGGACGTGGCGGCGGGAGAGGTAGGAAGGCTGCTACTACGCCTTCCTCGCCGCCACCCCCAGCTGATTCACCCGACCACAGGAGTGCTCCGTCTGAGATGGAGCCGCCTGAGGTGGACCCGTCTCGGACTCCGTCTGCCACTGGCGCGACCGGTCCTACACCTACACATACACCTCCGTGATGACGGTAAGTTTTCCCAAGTGTTTTGCTTAATAGAGTTTTATTGTGATGCCATGTTGTATCTACACATATCGTGCATAATGTGTGTATGTTTGAAATGCATTGAATGTGTGGGATTCGACACCTAGTCGTGTGCCTTTGGTAGCCTTCCATACAGGGAAATGCCTCCTAGTGCTTCCACTGAGCCATGGTAGTTCGCTACTGCTCCGGAACACATGGATTGACCGGCATGTGTCCTTCTTTGCTCCTGTGTCTGTCCCTACGGGGAAATGTCACGCGGTGTATCACCGAAGTCCTTGTAGCTTGCTACGACTTGGTTGCACTCGCTGATGACCGACACATGCATTGCTGGGTCATGTATGCCTGTCCCTGTACGTTTGTGCCACCTTGGTTCTATGACTAGTCATGTCGTCCCGGGTTCTCTGCCATATGGATACTAGCGACATAATCATATACGTGAGTCAATAATCGCAAACGGTCCCGGCCAAGGTAAGGTGGCAGCTGTGGGTTACCGTGCGTGAGACCGTAAAGCGATATGATATGTTACATGCTAGATCTGTGTGACTTAGGATCGGGGTCCTACAAATGCATACTTAGCTTAAGAAATGACCTATTTATCTCCAAAATGCCGTATACTTAGCTTAGTTTCCTCGAATATGACATTATAACCTTACTTAGCTCCAAAATGACAAATTTTACCACGGATAGCTCTCAAATGACCTATACTTAGCTTAGCTTAAGAAATGACCTATTTAGCTCTAAAATAGCCTGCACTTAGCATTATTTCCTCCAAAATGACATAATAACCTTAATTAGCTCCAAAATGACCTGTACTTAGCATTTATTCCTCCAAAATGAATTTACATGCTTAGCTAGCTAAAAAAAGATATAACAATCTTAATTAGCTCAAAAATGACCTATTTAACCTAGGATAGCTCTAAAATGACCTATACTTAGCATTTATTCCTCCAAAAATGAATTTATATGCTTAGCTAGCTCAAAAAAGACATAATAACCATACTTAGCTCCAAAATGACCTATTTAACCTAGGATAGCTCTAAAATGACCTATACTTAGAATTTTTTCCTCCAAAATGACTCAATATGCTTAGCTAGCTCAAAAATGACATAATAAGCTTAATTAGCTCCAAAATGACCTATTTAACCTAGGATAGCTCTGAAATGACCTATACTTAGCATTTTTTTCCTCCAAAATGACTTAATATGCTTAGCTAGCTTAAAAATGACCTATTTTACCTAGGATAGCTCTAAAATGACCTATGTACTTAGCATCTTTTCCTCCAAAATGACTTAATTTGCTTAGCTAGCTCTAAAATGACATAATATGCTTAAGAACTGACATATTTTAGCTCCTAAATGACTTCATATGCTTAGCTAGCTCCAAAATGACATAATAACCTTACTTAGCTCCAAAATGACCTATTTAACCTAGGATAGCTCTAAAATGACCTATACTTAGCATTTTTTCCTCCAAAATGACTCAATATGCTTAGCTAGCTCAAAAATGACATAATAAGCTTAATTAGCTCCAAAATGACCTATTTAACCTAGGATAGCTCTAAAATGACCTATACTTAGCATTTTTTCCTCCAAAATGACTTAATATGCTTAGCTAGCTTAAAAATGACCTATTTAACCTAGGATAGCTCTAAAATGACCTATACTTAGCATCTTTTCCTCCAAAATGACTTAATATGCTTAGCTAGCTCTAAAATGACATAATATGCTTAAGAAATGACATATTTTAGCTCCTAAATGACTTCATATGCTTAGCTAGCTCCAAAATGACATAATAACCTTACTTAGCTCCAAAATGACCTTACTTAGCATTTTTTACACCAAAATGACTTAGTATGCTTAGCTAGCTCAAAAATGACACAATAATCATACTTAGCTCCAAAATGACATATTTTACAGATATAAGTTGCATCATAATAGTCTTCACATTTTAGTTGCATCATCCTAATCTTCTTCTTCTAGTCTTTTTCTTCTAACTTTCTTCTTTCCCATTTTGCAGATTTGCTCTAGATCACGGAAGCTTGGGTTGATGGAGTGCTTGTCTTTAGTTTTTGTTTTGACTTTGTGAAACTTGCTACCTATGGATGAAACTGTGTAATATTGATGAAACTATGTATATGTATGGATGAAACTTGCTACTATTGGTAACATGTGTTGGATATGTGTTCATGGATGTGTTGGATATATATGTGTTCATGACTATTGGTAATATGTGTTGAATATGCTATATTGGTTATATATATATATATATATATATATGTGTTTGATTTTCTGTGAAGATGAATTGATATAAGAAAAAACAAAATTAAATGGGGCAATATAGGCACTTTGCCATCTGCTGGCAGATGGCAAAGAGGCCACGTGTCAGCTACCTGCACAAACTGGGAAGGGCCTATTTGGTCTCTTTGCCATCAGAGGGCAGATGGCAAAGGCTGCATAATCTTTGCCATCTGCCAGCAGATGGCAAAGATTATGCAGCCTTTGCCATCAGCCAGCAGATGGCAAAGATTCTAGCCTTTGCCATCTGCTGGCAGATGGCAAAGAGGCCACGTGTCAGCTACCTGTCCGAACGGGGAAGGGCCTATTTGGTCTCTTTGCCATCTGCCAGCAGATGGCAAAGGACAGAATCTTTGCCATCTGCTGGCAGATGGCAAAGCACGCCGTTAGCCTTCTAACGTGGCTAACCCCGTTCAGAGGCTTTGCCATCTGCCAGCTGATGGCAAAGGCTGCAGGCTCTTTGCCATCTGCCAGCAGACGGCAAAGTAGCCTTTGCCGGCTGGGTTTCAGCCAAACTGTTTGCCGTCTGCTGGCAGATGGCAAAGCCTTTGCCATCCGCCGACGATGCCTTTGCCATCTGCCATGGCAGATGGCAAAGTGCCGGATTCCTGTAGTGTTAGGGGCAGCACGAGTCCTTGTCGACCTACGAGGCTTGGTAGTAACTTGATCCGAAGCTTCATGATCATCATCATTTGCTTCCTCTTCAGTTGGTGTAGGCGCCGCAGAAACATCTTTTTGCGTTGTGCTACTCTCCAACTGAAGTGACGGTTCAACAACCTCATCAAGTTCTACTTTCCTCCCACTCAATTCTTTCGAGAGAAACTCTTTCTCAAGAAAGGACCCGTTTTTAGCAAGAAGTACTTTGCCCTCGGATCTAAGATAGAAGGCATACCCAACTGTTTCCTTAGGGTATTCTATGAAGATTCACTTTTCCGCTTTGGGTTCGAGCTTATTAGACATAAGTGTCGCATTCCCAAACTCTAAGAAATGACAGCTTAGGTTTCTGCCAAACCATAATTCATACGGTGTCATCTCAATGGATTTAGATGGTGCCCTATTTAAAGTGAATGTAGTTGTTTCTAATGCATAACCCCAAAACGATAGTGGCAAAACGATAAGGGACATCATAGTACGCACCATATCCAATAGAGCACAACTACGACGTTCGAACACACCATTACACTATGGTGTTCCAGGTGGCATGAGATGTGAAACAATTTTCACATTGTCTTCAGCTGCATACCAAACTCGTAACTCAGATATTCACCTCCACGATCATATCGTAGACATTTTACTTCTTGTCACGATGATCTTAAACTTCACTCTGAATTTCCTTGAACTTTTCAAACGTTTCAGACTTGTGTTTCATTAAGTAAATATACCCATAACTACTCAAATCATCAGTGAAGGTATGAAAATAACGATATCCACCGCACGCTTCAACACTCATTGGACCACATACATCAACATGTATCATCTACAATAAGTCACTTGCCCGCTCCATCATAAGAAAACGGGGTCTAAGTCATCTTGCCCAAGAGGCATGGTTTGCATGTACATGTCTCAACCGATTCGAAATCGAGTGAGTCCAAAGATCCATCAGCATGGAGTTTCTTCATGCGCTTTATACCAATATGACCTTAGCGGCAGTGCCACAAGTATGTGGTACTATCATTATTAACTTTGCATCTTTTTGGCATCAATATTATGAACATGTGTATAACTACGATCGAGATTCAATAAGCCATTCACATTGGGTGCATGAACATTAAAGGTATTATTCATGTAAACAGAATAACCATTATTCTCTGACTTAAATGAATAACCGTATTACGATAAACACGATCTAATCATGTTCATGCTCTAGGCAACCACCAAATAACATTTATTCAGGTTTAACACTAATCCTAAAGGTAGAGGGAGCGTGCGATGGTGATCACATCAACCTTGGAAACTCTTCCAACACACATCATCACCTCGCCCTTAGCTAGTCTCCGTTTGTTCCGTAGCTTTTATTTCGAGTTACTAACATTAGCAACTGAACCGGTATCTAATACCCAGGTGCTGCTAGGAGTACTAGTAAGGTACACATCAATAACACGTATATCAAATATACTTCTATTGACGTTGCCAGCCTTCTTATCTACCAAGTATCTAGGGCAGTTCCGCTTCATTGACCGTTCTCCTCATAATAGAAGCACTTAGTCTCGGATTTGGGTTCAACCTTGGGTTTCTTCACTGGAGAAGCAACTGGCTTGCCATTCATGAAGTTTCCCTTCTTGCCCTTCTCGAAACTAGTGGTTTTACTAACCATCAATATTTGATGGTCCTTCTTGATTTCTACCTTCGCGGTATCAAACATCGCGAATAGCTCAGGGATTATCTTTTCCATTCCTTTCATTATTATAGTTCATCACGAAGCTCTAGTAGCTTTGTGGCAGTGACTTGGAGAACTATATAAATCACTATATTATATGGAAGATCAACTCCCAATTGATTCAAGCGATTGTAGCACCCAGACTATCTTAGCACACGCTCACCGATTTAGCTGTTCTCCTTCATCTTGCAGGCAAAGAATCTTCCTAGAGGTCTCATACCTCTCAACACGGGCACGATCCTGAAATCCCAATTTCAGCTCTTGGAACATCTCATATGCTCCATGATGTTCAAAACGTCTTTGGAGCCTCAGTTCTAAGCCTTAAAGCATGACGCACTGACCTATCAAGTAGTCATAAAAAACGTGCTTGTCTGATGTTCTCAACACCCACAGATGATGCTTGAGGGGTTGGCACACCGAGCGGTGCATCAAGGACATAACCTTCTGTGCAGCAATGAGGAAAATCCTCAGTTTACGGACCTAGTCCTCATAATTGCTACTACCATCTTTCAACATAGTTTTCTCTAGGAACGTATCAAAATACAGGGGAGCTACAGCGCGAGCTATTGATCTACAACATAATTTGTAACGACAACTTAGACTATGTTCATGATAATGAGTTCAATTAATCATATTACTTAAGAACTCCAACTCAAATCAACATCCCTCAGGTTGTCTAAGTGTGACATGCTCCAAATCCACCAACCCAAGTCCGATCATCACGTGAGATGAGGTAGTTTCAATGGTGAACATCTGCATGTTGATCACATCTACTATATGACTCATGTTCGACCTTTCGGTCTCCTATGTTCCGAGGCCATGTATGTACATGCTAGGCTCGTTAAGTTTAACCCAAGTGTTCTGCATGTGCAAAACTGGCTTACACCCGTTGTATGGGAACGTAGAGTCTATCACACCTGATCATCACGTGGTCCTTCGAGACAACGATCCTCCCCAACGGTGCACACTTGGGGAGAACACAATTTTAATCTTGAAATTTTAGTGAGGGGTCATCTTATAATGCTACCGTCGTCCTAAGCAAATTAAGACGCATAAAAGGATTAACATCACATGCAAATCATATAAGTGACATGATATGGCCATCATCATCTTGTGCTTTTGATCTCCATCTCCAAAGCACCGGCATGATGTCCATCGTCATCAGCATGACACCATGATCTCCATCATTGTGTCGTCATGAGGTTGTCGCACAAACTATTGCTTCTACAACTATTGCTAATGCATAGCAATAAAGTAAAAGCAATTACATGTCATTTAGTGATTGACACGCAGGTCATACAATAAATCAAAGACAACCCTATGGCTCCTACCGGTTGCCGTACTCATCGACATGCAAGTCGTGATAACTATTATAAAACATCATCATCTCATACATCAAGATATATCAAATCACGTCTTGGCCATATCACATCACAACATGCCCTGCAAAAATAAGTTAGACGTCCTTTACTTTGTTGTTGCAAGTTTTACGTGGCTGCTATGGGCAACTAGTAAGAACAGTTCTTACCTACGCAAAGCCACAATGGTGATATTCAAGTTGCCTTTTAACCTTCTACAAGGACTGCCTCGGTCGAATCCGATTCAACTAAACTGGGAGAGACAGACACCCGCCAGCCATCTTTATGCAACAAGTTGCATGTCAGTCGATGGAACCGGTCTCTCGTACGTGGACGAGTAAAGTTGGTCCGAGCCGCTTCATCTCACAATGCCGCCAAATAAATATAAGACTAAGGAGGTAAGCAATATGAACATCAATGTCCACAAACTCTTTTGTGTTCTACTCGTGCATATTATCTACGCATAGACCTAGCTCATGATGCCACTGTTGGGGAACGTTGCATGGGAAACAAAAAAAATTCCTACGAACACCCAAGATCTATCTATGGAGATCAACAGCTACGAGAAGGAGAGTGGATCTACATACCATTGTAGATCGCTAAGCGGGAAGCGTTAAGAAACATGGTTGATGTAGTCAAACGTCTTCGCGATCCAAATCGCAATCCGTTCCGCGATCCAATCACGATTCGTCCCGATCTAGCGCCGAACGAACGGCACCTCCGCGTTCAGCACACGTACAGCTCGATGACGTCTCCGCCTCCTCGATCCAGCGAGCGAGGTCGGAGTAGTAGATGAGTTCTCCGGTAACACGACGACGTGGTGGCGGTGGTGTTGGTGCTATCCCGGCAGGGCTACGCCTAGCGCTACCGAAACCGCGATCGGAGGAGAAAACAATCTAGGGAGAGAGAGAGGGGCGCCAAGGGCTTCGTTTGTGCTCTTGGGGTGCCCCCTCCCCTCTATATATAGGTGGAGGGGCGTGGAGATCAGCCCCGCCAAGCCCTAGGGCGCATCCAAGGGGAGGAGGGGAGTTGGACTCCTAGTCCAATTCCCTCCCATTCCATAAACAGATGGACTTTCCACCTCTCCCAAGACACATGGCCTGGAGGGACTTGTGTGCCTGGACCAATAAGGCTAGGGCACCTACCCTCAGCCTATGCAAACCCCTGGGACGTGGTGGAACCCTTGGTGGACTTCCGGACTCCTTCGGAAGTTTCTGGAACCTTCTAGAAGCTTTAAGGTACAATCCGGAAAAACCTGAATCCGGTAGCCAAAATATGACTTCCCATATATAATTCTTTACCGCCGGACCATTCCGGAACTCCATGTGACATCCAGGATCTCATCCGGGACTCCAAACAACCTTCGTTCACCAACAGACATAACTCAACAATACCAAATTGTCACCGAACGTTAAGTGTGCAGACCCTGTGGGTTCGAGAACTATGTAGACATGACCGAGACAACTCTACGATCAATAACCAATAGCAGGACCTGGATGCCCATATTGGTTCATACATATTCTACGAAGATCTGTATCGGTCGAACCACAATGTCAAGGATTCAGACAGTCCCGTATGCAGTTCCCTTTGTCCATCAGTATGTTACTTGCCTGAGATTCGATCTTCGGTATCTCCATACCTAGTTAAATGTCATTACCGGCAACTCTCTTTACTCGTTCCGTAACACAAGATCCCGTGACTAACTCCTTGGTCACATTGCTTTCAAGCTTCTTGTGATCCTGTGTTACTGAGTGGGCCCAGAGATACCTCTCCGTCATATGGAGTGACCAATCCTAGTCTCGATCCACGCCAACCCAACATACACCCTCAGAGATACCTATAGAGCACCTTTATAGTCACCCAGTTACATTGTGACGTTTGATACACACAAGGCATTCCTACGGTGTCAGGGAGTTGCGTGATCTCTTGGTCGTAGGAACTGATACTTGACATGGATAAAGCAGTAGCAATAAACTAACACGATCATATGCTATGTTTAAGGTTGGGTCTTGTCCATCACATCATTCTACAAATGATGTGATCCTATTATCAGATGACAACTCATGTCTATGGTCAGGAAACCTTGACCATCTCTGATCAACAAGCTAGTCTAGTAGAGGCTTACTAGGGACATGGTGTTGTCTATGTATCCACACATGTATCTGAGTTTCCAATCAATACAATCCTAGCATGGATAATAAATGATTATGATGAACAAGGTAATATGATAATAAATAATTTATTATTGCCTCTAGGGCATATTTCCAACAGCGCTTGGCTTGGTCCGGCTGCGGTCGGCCACCTAGGGGAGTGGCAGCCGGCTTGGTCGGCGTGGGCTTGTCGGCTGCGTCGACCATGACCGGGAGTGTCATGGAGGACTCGGCCACCGCATACTCATCCACGATGGCCATGAGATGTGCCAGGGTTGCCGGCTCTCGGCGCATGAGCTTGTGCTTGAGGAGGGTGCCGTCTCGATAGCCGTCGACGAAGTACTGGATCGCCTGTACCTCGTGGACGCCCTCACAAGAGTTGAGGAGCTCAGCCCATCGCGTGAGGTAATCGTGGAGGAGCTCGGCTGGCCCTTGAATGCAAAGGGCCAGCTGACGGGGCCGGCTGGGACGCTTGTACGTGCCGGTGAAGTTGCGCACAAACGCCTCCTGGATGTCCAGCCAGCCGTTGATGCTGCCGGCCGGAAGGCTGTTGAGCCAGGTCAGTGCCGAGCCGAGCAGCATAAGGGGGGCATAGCGGACGGCTACGCGCTTGTTGCCGCCAACGATGCCGACGGTCGTGGTGTAGTCGGTCAACCAGTCTTCGGGCTTGGTCGAACCATTGTACTTGGGTGTATCACGCGCCAAGGTGAAGCCCTTCGGGAAAGTCTCCTTCAGGATGCGCGACCCGAAGCAGGATGGGCCGGCCATGCTCTCTTCCTTGGCGGCCTGCGACTCCGCGAGCCGCTCCAGGCAGAAATGGGCGTCCTGCTCGTCCAGCTGGCGCGCCGACGCGCTCATCCACGGGGCGCCGGGCCATCGGCTGCTCGACCGGGCAGCCGCGGTCTCGTCTCCCGCGCGGGTCCCTCTGTGCCGACCGATGGTTGCCTCGTCCAGCTGGTTTGTACGCGCGGCTGTTGACCATCGGGCTGCGGTCTCGCCGGTCCCGGCTATTGGTGCGCCGTCCGTCAGGGCGGCGGTTCGCGTTGGCAGGCGAAGATGCATTGTGCGTGTCCCGTAGTCCACCTGCTGGCGAGCGTGGGTCGGTGGTGTTCGTCCTTGAGCGAGACCCGGCCAGGTCTCGGGACGACTGGGCCAGCTACTCCTGCTGCGCGTTCGCAGCCTCTACGAGGGTGCGGATGCGCTCCTGCTGCGCCTCGCGTGCCGGGCCGTCGAGCTCTTGCAGCTCGTGGAGGGCGGCTTGCGCAGCCCTCATGTTCTTGACGGGGGTGCTGTAGACGGGGCAGGCGCCGGCTAGCTCCTAGCCGACGAGGCCGCCGCGACGTCATACTTCCGCCAATCGGCCGGGGCTGGGGACTGCCGGCGTAAAGCCATGCGCAACGTTGTACTCACGCCACGTAGCTTTGGAACTTGCGCTATGTGACATCTAGTGCCTCCGCCTCTGCGAGCAGGTGCTGGCAGTGGGCGTCGAGCTCCGCGGCGGCGGCTGCAGGGTCAGCCACAGGTGGGATGGGTGCACGCAACATGCTTATCGCCGCATGGAGCAGGGTCTGCCATGCTGACGGGCCGCCGAGTGAGGCGGTGGTCATGACCTCCATGCGGGCGCAGAGGCTGTTGACGCTGTTGGAAGGAATGCTGACCTCTGGCGACGGCAGCTCGTCGCAGCTGAGCACCTCGGCGGGGTACTCGTTGGGGACGACCGCCACGGACACGCGGTGGTTGCCGAAGGGGATGATGGAGCCGTCCTCGCGGAAGTCCGCGTCCTCGAGGCAGTGAGCATTGTCGTTGACGCAGTCGAGCGCGCCATAGCGCATGATCAGGCCGTGCGCGATGCGCGCGCCAGATGTGGTGAAGGGTCCCATCCGGAACGTGACTCCGGCCGACGTCGTTGCCGGCCCCATGGTGGGCGCCAACTGTCATGGTATTTCCACGACAGATGCCATGGGGTGGCTTGGATCGTGGTTTGGGGCCGATGGGCGCCGGCGGCGTCCGGAGGCAGGTGGTGGCGCGAGACACATGACGCCAAAGATACCCAGGTTCAGGGCCCTCTGGTCGAGGTAAAACCCCTAGTCCTGCCGGAGTGACGATAGGTGATCACAATACAGGGTGCTCCTCGAGCTATTCATGAGGGAGAAGGAGGGGCTCTCGCTACCGACCTCTCTGCCTCTATTTGGTGTGAATGTGGGTGTGTGTTCTATTCATCGACCCCTCTCTCGGGAGGGCTGGGGGCTAGCTTTATAATAGAGTTGGGTGATTACAATAAAGGGGAAAAGGGGTGCGGTCCCCAGCCGTCAGCCTCTCTGTTAGGCCATGGGGCCCGCGGCTGTCGAGTCTTGTCGGGGTGCAAGGCTTGCTGGTCGCGCGCCACTGTGGCTCGCACACACGGTCGTCAGGGGGCAGGTAGGCGCACGTCGGCCCTTGTGCCGCCTCGCCCGGTCAAGTCCTGGGGCATCAGTGGCCCCTGTAGCCACGCTCTGCTGTCGTCAGCGGTCCCTGTAGCCACGCGGGGCCTGTCAATGCGTCCTATAGCCACGCGCGACCGACCCTGGGGGTCTTGTCTCGTTGTCGTATGCTGTTATGGGTGCACAAGACGGCCGCTGACCCGCGGCCTGCCACCGCAGCCTGTCGGCCGAGCCGGCAGTGACCAGCCAGCTAGGAGTGTCGTGGCTGGTTGGGTCGCCAGCCGTCAGCCGGCCTGGGGAGGCCAGCCGGCCCCCAAATGTCATGGAGTTGGGTTTCCACCGCTTTGGTATACCCAGGGTCCATATCCCCGTCAGTAACTCTGAAAAGGCAAAAACACGTAGAAAACAGGAACTAGCACTGGGTACTGGGTCAATAGGTTAGTGCTCAAAAATATTATAAATTGGTAAATAAATACCCAACACACACACCAGTTTGTGAAAACATTTGGACATAGTTTAAGCAGCACCACCCAACTGTCCTTGACCGTGGACAGGCTATTCGAATAGTTTTACACTCTGCAGAGGTTGCACACTTTCCCCACAAGACTCGGGGAACTTCCGTGTCATCCACGACTCGCGGTATATTGCATACCCGAGGTAAGCACCTAAACAATGCCTTTCCCCTGATGATACTAAACAAAGAGTCCACTCGTTGGTCCGTATCTTCATGATGTACAAACACGAGCCTTGCTCTACACAGTACCATCCATGAAGGAACAGAACGGTGTGCCCGGTGCCTGTAAAGACAGCGCATGGTCGCCCTACCAGGCACGACCCCGTATCGAGAGTGACCACGTCACTCCCGCCACTAGTAATGCGGGCTCTATGCTAGTACCCACCAAAGTAATCAACAAAGCCCCGTCCCATAAGGGGTATCATGGTTGTGCATGTAAGGTTGGGACGGTCGACAAATCTTAAATCTAATCCGTTTTCGAAAACACACACACTCACTTGCTCCGGTACACCACTTCTTTATCAAGTGGTTACCTAGCCCATCATCATCTCCCTCGGGCATTAGTGGCACCCGACTGGGTTTTTGAAAAAGTCTTTGAAACCATTTTGTTTCCATCACCATGCATATTTCCATCACACTTGCATAGCACTACTAGCAACCTTACTACTCCCACCCGCACAACCCTCATAAGAATGGTAGGGTCATGCACAATGCAAGTATCAATGGTAAAGTATCGGAGGTATCCCACCAAAGTGGTCACCACATCAACATGATCAACATCACGGAAATAAGTGCTATAAGCCATGCAAATAAAAGGGTTCTTAGTCATGGTCAAAGGGCTGCTTGCCTTTCTCAACAAAGTCTTCGGGGTCTTCGAAACCTTCTGGTCCAATCCCTTCGTCAACAACACAATCTATCGTCGCGGAATAAACGGGCAAAAATAAGCATCACAACAAAACAGAGCACAAAAGCCACTTTAAAAATGTTACTCAATTCTGATAAATACTACAAGATATTCTAAAAATGTTTGTCTAAGGTTTTGTTGTGAAAAACTTTTTGAAAACTATTTAAATAGAAGCAATAAAATATTGAAAACTAGGTTTTAAATAGAATCAATACATAAAACATTTTCACAAAATTTTACAAGTGGCACTGTTAAATACTACATATTATTCTAGGAATTTAGGTGGAAAGATATTTGGAATAAGATTTTTATTTGGAGCTGTGGGATTTTTGGAAAACCCCATAGAAAAAGAAAAAAGAAAAAGGAAAAAGCCTCTGTGCCTGGGCCAGAGGCAGCCAGCAGCTGGGCCGGCCCAGCTGGCCAGCAAGCCAGCCGCGCGCGCGGCCAGGTTCAAACCCGACGCGTGGGCCCCGGCTGTCGGCGACAGCGAGAGGAGACAGGGAGGCGAGACAGAGGCCGACAGGTGGGGGCCACCTGTCGGGTTCGTCTCCCTCCTCTGGACCGAGGGAGGCAGGGCTCACCGGCGACGTCTCCGGCGATGGCGAGGGCTGGCGAGCACGGGAATGGGCTCAGGGGCTCGTCGCCTCTCGGGTGGTGGAGGATACGGTCGGCGGGGAGGTCTGGGTCACCGGCGACGAGGTCCCGCGGCGGAGGCGCTTCGGGAGGTGGTCGCCGTTGACGCTACCGACCGCAAATCGGCTGGGGAGGAAGGGGAAACGAGGCAGGGGCTCTTTGTGGTCTCAATGGAGGAGGGAAGAAGGCCGGAGCGGGCCGGTATCCCGAGATCGACGAAGCCCCGACGCGGCGGCGCCTCGGTTGATCCCGAGCACTAGGGCTCCGGGTGGTTACTTGGGTGGTTCAGGGGGTCGATTGAGAGGGGAAGGGGGTTCCAAAGGGGAGGAGAGAGCTCGGGGGAGGCCTTAAATAGGCGGGGGCGAGTCCACCGAACGCGGGTGCGCCTGCGAGCTCGTGGCCGAGCCCAGAGGCCACGGAAGGGGGAGAGGGCGTGTCTGGGGTGCTCGTGGGGTTGGTCTAGGCCAGGGGGAGCGAGAGAGAGAGAGAGAAGGGGAGGCGCGCGCGTGCGAGGCCAGCGGTTGGCCGAACAGGGCGGCCGCAGTACGTGCGAGCGGAGCCGATGGGGGGAGAGGGAGGAGGGGGCCGACAGGGCGCCGTGGTGCGGACGTCGAGGGGGGCCAAGTGACGAGAGGGGGAGACCCAAGGCTGTCGGGGCCATGCAGTGGGCGGCGGCTACAGTGCGGTCGGGCACTGTAGCGCGCTCCAGAGCGCGCGTATGGCATGCCAACGGCGTCCTGGGCGCGGCCAACCCTGTCCAGTGGGTCTAGGGGGAAGTATACTATGAGAAAAAGGAATAGGATGCTCTGGAGAGTAGCTTAGAATAAGAGGGAATGGGAGAGAGAGGGAGATTCCTGCTGTCCAGGGGGTAAAAATGGAGTTTTACCCCACTTAACCATGGAGCTGAGGCTTGAAATTCTTACTGGGGGTAGTATGTGATAATGTGGGACTGTGGTAAAATTTTGGAGTGAAGGAGAATAGCAGAAGGGGGTCAAACTTGGCTTTTACCAATCAGCCAGAAGGTGTTTGATGGAGTTTTAGGCAAGCAAATGGAGTTTGCTTTACATGATATTTAACAGTATGGAAATGTAGGTAAAAATAGGGAGGATCACCAAGTTTGAGGAGATTTGAATAAAGTTGACAGTACAAACTTGGAAAACCCTAGAATTTAACAGAAACAGATTTCTGTAGATCCAGGCATGTAATCCTGTGCTACCAAATCCATAACTTGGTATGGTATCATTATTTGGGTTTTAGAACATGCCCACAAAGTTTGGGGTCAATAGGACAAACTTCACAATGTAAAGTTGTTCCAATTTGAATCTGGACAGAGAGGCTTTTGGAATAATTTGGTGAAGAAAAACAAGGGGGATTGAGATGAAACTTTGCAAGAGCATCACACATGACATGTGTGACTTGCTGGAATTTTCTTGGAATTTATTGAGAATATTTCCTATAGAAATATTTCAAAAGCTTGATTTGGACAGAAAGGGTTTTGAGGGGTTTTGCCCATGATTTTGTACATGACCATGTGTTGAAACTCATATATATGGAACATATATGTCCACTGAGTCTCCCTAAATTTTCTCAAATATTTTTAAAGCATTTAAATAATTTTTCCCTATGAAAAACCATTTCTGGCCTTAAGAAAAAGCCTTTAAATAAAATAGCAAGATAACCTTTAAAATTAATATTTGGTGGTTTTGGGAAGTCATATATATAGTAGATTCCAAATAAAGTCTTTGGGGAAAAAGGATCCACCCAATTTGAGGACTTGTAGTACAAACCTCAATTCAGGGGTTTTTGGAAACCTAATTTGAATAAATTCTTTTTGGTCAAAATAAATTCTGATAAAAATAGTTTTGGGCACTATTCACATGGCATGATCATTGGGCAAGAAGTTTGGATCAAGGAAGATGAATATGGAGAGGAGTAGAACCTAAGAGTGCCAAACACAAACAACCAAACAAGCAAACAAGCAACAATTCAAACAAGCATGTGCACTCAAAAGTTTTAATTGGTTCCAAATTTTGTAAATCCAAGCATAGCAAAGTGATACAAACACAGGGTGTGACAGACCTACCCCCCTTACAAGAATCTCGTCCTCGAGATTCCTAGGCTAAGCGCTAAAAAGATAAGGGAACTCAGATCTAAGATAGTCTTCACGCTCCCAGGTTGCTTCAGCTTCAGTGTGGTTGCTCCATTGAACCTTGAAGTACTTGATGGTGCGGCTTCGGGTGCAATGCTCCGCTTCATCCAAAATGCGAACTGGCCTCTCACGATAAGTGAGGTCTGGCTGAAGGTCGATGGCTTGATGGTCGATGTCCTTGTAGAGATCGGGGCGGTTGGGAACTTGAAGACACTTCCGGAGTTATGACACGTGAAAGACATTGTGCACATCTGATAGCTCGGAAGGTAGCTCTAGTTGATAGGCAACTTCTCCTCGCCTCGCGGTGATCTTGAAGGGGCCGATGTATCTTGGTGCAAGCTTTCCTTTGACGTGGAAACGCTTGGTTCCTTTAAGAGGTGTGACTCGGAGATAGACATGATCTCCATTGTCGAAGCTCACTTCTCGGTGGTGTGAGTCAGCGTAGCTCTTCTGTCTTGTCTTGGCGGTCTCGAGGCGCTCTCGGACGAGTTGAACTTGCTCTTCTGCTTCGCGAAGAATGTCTGGGGTAAAGACTAGTCCTTCTCCGGTTTCCGACCAGTTGAGGGGAGTACGGCACTTGCGTCCATACAACACCTCAAATGGTGCCATCTGAAGACTTGACTGATAGCTGTTCTTGTAGGAGAACTCAGCAAATGGCAGGCAATCTTCACACTTGGCTCCATATGCCAAAACACAAGCACGGAGCATATCCTCGAGTATCTGATTTACTCGCTCCGTCTGCCCACCGGTCTGGGGGTGAAAAGCAGTGTTGTAGAAGAGCTTGGTTCCCATTGCTTCTTGAAACTTTTTCCAAAACCTTGAGGTAAACTGGGTTCCTCGATCCGACACAATCTCCTTAGGAACTCCGTGAATACTCACGATGCGGTTGATGTAGAGATTTGCCAGCTGGTTTCCGTCATAGGTGGTCTTGACAGGAATGAAATGGGCTACCTTGGTCAGGTGATCGACAATGACCCAAATAGAATCATGTCCTTTGTTAGACCTTGGTAATCCGGTGATGAAGTCCATCCCGACTTTGTCCCATTTCCACTCAGGCACTTTGAGAGGTTGCAATAGTCCAGTGGGTTGCTGATGCTTAGCTTTGACTCTCTGGCATATGTCACACTTAGCAACAAAGGTGCCTATTTCCCGTTTCATGCCATGCCACCAGAATCTTGCCTTGAGGTCTTGGTACATCTTGGTTCCTCCAGGATGGATGGAATACGGAGTGTCATGAGCTTCTAGCAAGATCAAGTTCTTGAGCTCTTCTTTGTTGGGTACGCAGATGCGCTTCCCAAACCATACGACTCCTTGCTCATCCACTGAGAATCCTGGGGCCTTTCCTGCCTTGATCTTCCTCTTGATGCCTTCGATGCTCTCGTGTCCCTTCTGAGCTTCCTTAATATCATCCATCAAGGTGGGCTTTGCTTCGATGTTGGCTAGGAATCCAGGTGCAACCAGTTCCAAGCCGAAGCTTTCAAGCTCTTCATACAGGGCGGGTAGCCTTTCCTTAATCATAGCATTCAAGGAACAAGCCTTTCTGCTTAAGGCATCAGCTACCACGTTTGCCTTTCCGGGGTGGTATTGAACACTGAGGTCATAATCTTTGATCAACTCCAACCATCTTTGCTGCCTCATGTTCAATTCCCTTTGGGTGAAAATATACTTCAAACTCTTGTGGTCTGTGTATATCTCACATCGCTTCCCCAGAAGGTAATGTCGCCATGTCTTCAAGGCATGAACTACGGCTGCCAACTCAAGATCATGAGTAGCGTAGTTCTCTTCATGAGGACATAGCTGTCTGGATAGATATGCTACGACTCTGCCTTCTTGCATCAGAACACCTCCAAGCCCGGTTCTCGATGCATCACAGTATATCACAAACTCCTTGTGAATATCGGGGGTGGCCAAAACTGGGGCTGTAGTCAATCTCTTCTTGAGCTCCTGGAAGCTTTCTTCACACTTTGGCGTCCATTCGAACTTCTTGTACTTCTTCAAGAGCTGAGTCATGGGTCGGGCAATGCTCAAGAACCCTTCGACGAACTTGCGGTAATATCCCACGAGTCCGAGGAAGCTTCTCACTTCCTTCACATTGGTTGGGGGTTGCCATTCAGTCACGGCTTCAATCTTTGCAGGATCCACTGACAATCCTTCTACAGTCAACACATGACCCAAGAATCCAACTTCATGTAGCCAGAATTCACACTTGCTAAATTTGGCATAAAGCTGGTGCTCTTGAAGCTTGTCTCGGACCAATCTCAAGTGTTGCTCATGCTCTTCTTCGGACTTGGAGAAGACGAGTATGTCAACAATGAAGACGACAACAAACTTGTCCAAATATTCCATGAAGACCTTGTTCATGAGGTACATGAAGTAATCAGGGGCATTGGTCAACCCAAATGACATGACCGTGTATTCATACAGGCCATACCGGGTTACAAACGCCGTCTTCGGAATGTCTTGGGGCCTGATCTTCAACTGGTAGTACCCAGACCTGAGGTCGATCTTGGAAAACACCTTAGCTCCATTCAGCTGATCGAACAGGTCTTCAATCTTGGGAAGTGGGTACTTGTTCTTTATTGTGACCTCATTGAGAAAACGGTAATCGACACAGAGTCGGATAGTTCCATCCCTCTTTGACACAAATAGAACAGGTGATCCCCAAGGAGAGGCACTAGGGCGAATGAATCCTTTTCTGAGCTGCTCTGCCAGTTGCTTCTTCAACTTAGCCAACTCTTCGGATCCCATTCTATAGGGCTTCTTATAGATGGGTCCGGCTCCAGGCATTAGCTCAATGATGAACTCAATGTCGCGGTCAGGAGGCATTCCGGGAAGCTCATCAGGAAAAACATCGCGGTATTCGCATACCACTGGCACTTGATCCAACTCAATTCCCGACAGACAATTAACCTGAGGGGTTCGAGTGGAGGCAGGGTTGGGAACATACTTGACTTCCACTCCTTGGCTATTGGTTATGGTAACGATCCTTTTGGCACAGTCTAAGTAGCCTTGGTTCTCTAGTGCAAACTTTTGGGTGACAAAAGAATGCGAAGCTCCACAATCAAACAGTACTATTGCTGGGGTTGAGTTGACGAGGAACGTACCCAGTATGACGTCTGGGTCTTCCTGGGCTTCCTCAGCGGTGACGTGATTCACACGACTAAGGATGGCAATGGGTCGGGTTCGGCTCGGGTTGACCAATATCCAATCCGTATCCATATCCGTGAAGACATTATGTACCCGTCCATGAAGAAACCCATGGGTAAAAAATCATGTCCATGTCCAAACCTGATAAATATCCATCGGGTATGGATATCCATCGGGTTCTCTCAACACATATGCACAAGACATAGCACAATTGCACAAGATTCACATAAGCTCTCAAAATTTCACAAATCGACGTAGCACAAGTGTACAATTTTTGTCACAAAAAAAATGGAAATACTGTGATCTATAAGTTGTAGTGAATGGTAACTACCAATCTAATTTAATTTTTCTATCTTTCTTATTTAAGGGAATAAGTTAGACCTGCCAAAATTACATGTCAGATTCTAATGAATCTTAATCATTCACAACCCTATAGATCAAAATTCACTGATGTAGCAATACCTAATGACTAATTAACATGGATATTTACAGATCATGCCATGTAGCAAAGATGATCTATATATGACTCAACTAGTAACCAGTGAAATTTACCTAACTATGCAAGTCTTTGCTCCAACTACTACTGTAAACTGAAGTACATGAGTACTTTGCAGAAATTCACGAACTGCACATGCTCCACACGCACGTACATGAACACTAGACAATACAAGAGAGGGATTGAGGGAACAAAAGATTATCCTAAGCGGAGGCTATTTGTGTGTCCGTCACCTCCATGGGACGGTCATGCTCCTCCTTGTGGTCTGCCGCTGCTTCCCGTTACACCCGTGTCATCGTCCTCCTGGTCCTGCACGCAACACTGCTATTATACGTCGCGCCGCTCCACATCGCAGCTCAGAGCCTTGAGCCTGCCCACAGCCGTTGCCAGCCCACCGTCGTAGCCGTGCATCGGTGGAGAAGCAGAGATGGAGGGTCAAGGGGATATGGAGTTGGGCGTTGGGCTACCACTGTCCAGTGATGGTGTTGGCTGTTGAAGTGTCGCCCCATAAGTAGAAGTAAGGCAGGCGGCGGCGGCGGCTGTACCAGAGACAGAGTAATTCGAGGAGTAGTGGGAGTAGCAAGTCGAGGAGTCAGCAGCCTTACTCCCGGCGGCGGCAGCCCCATAAGTAGAAGTAAGAAAGGCTGCGGGAGTAGCAAGTCGAGGAGTCAGGAGATGGAGTCGCTCCTAATTAATGAAGAGTCGTCTAACGAGGAGATACAATAAATAACGGTCAGGGAGGGACTGCGCAATTTATTTTTTATGTTTTATATAAAGAAAAAATAATTGGAAGGTGGGATAGTGTGGATCATTGAATTACCCCTCACATGCCATACTACCATGTCGGGTTCGGGTATATCCACGGATACATAATTATATCCATGTCCTATCCGTGAAGATTCGGGTCGGGTTCGGGTGATGTTCATGGACATAAAAATGTATCCAAACCCTACCCATTCGGGTCGGGTATCCGCGGGTATCCATGTCCGTGGATAAAATTGCCATCCTTACACACGACCATTGCCATTGTTGGGCTGGTTGGAGTTGGGTTCCTTGGTGGTGCTCCACGGCCTTGACCTTGGTTGGGCGCATTGGGGCGCGGTGCATCTGGCTTCTTGTTGGGGCACTGCTTAGAGATGTGTCCAGGTTGACCACACACAAAGCAAGTGACTTGACCATAGTTGTTGTTGTTGTTGTTCCTGCCGCCATTGTTGTTATTGGGGTTGTTGTAAGCTGGCCTGGGATTGGCATACTGCTGAGGCTGGTAGCTTGGACGAGGTGCAGGAGGTCTAGCCTGCTGCGGCTGATAGGTTGGGTTGGCTGGGGCTGGCTGCCAGGGGCGAGGCTTCTGGTTGCTGGAACTACCCTTGTTGATCATCTTGCGCTTGCGAGTGTCGTCTATGGCACGACGCTTGTCTTGCAGCATGAGGTCCTTGTTCACCAGGTCGAAGAAGGTCTGGCAGTCGCAGACAATGAGCTGATACTGCAGGGTCTGCTGAAGTCCTTCCATGAAGCGTTTCATCTTAGCAGCCTCCGTGTTGACATCTTCAGGTGCATACCTTGACAGCAGGTTGAACTTCTACATATACTCCTTGACAGAGCCACTTCCTAGCTTCAGCGCTCGGAATTCTCTCTTTTTGATAGCCATGATCCCAGAAGGAATGTGGGCGGTGCAGAATCCTTCCTTGAAGTTATCCCAGGTGATCACACGATCGCCTTGCATGACCTTGAATCCATCCCACCAAGCTTTGGCGGTACCTCCGAGGAAGTGAGAGGCATACAGCACCTTCTCACGATCCTCATTGCAATTGACCAGTGCAAGGAGGTCCTCGATGGTGCGAATCCAGTCATCGGCATCCAGTGGTTCAGCAGTCTCGGTAAAGGTTGGGGGCGAATTCTTCATGAACTCAGACAGAGTGGAGCGGCCATTGCCGTTCCTGCCTTGCTGCTGGTTGTTCACGAGGGCCTGGGCCATCTGCTGCATAGCAGCAGTGTTGGCTTGGCGTTCCTCCCGGAGAACTTGGAGAAACTGAGCTATGGTCATGTTCTCCGGTGGAGGTGGTGGCGGGGGAATGTCGCCTTGTGGCTGCTCCTGGTGTCCTTCAGCCTGAGCAGTCCCACCAGCTCCCTGCCGCTGGCTGGAGTTGCCGGCTTCAGGGTTGGTGAAGAAGCTGTTGCGGGTTGCAGTCACCATCCTGTTTGGAGCAGCCAAGTCAAACAACTGGGATTGACGAGAGGAGAGGCAATAACGGGGAAAGCGCGCCTAAGGGGGTTGGTATAGTGCAAGTGTGGTAACACGAAGGTCGAAAGACCGACACATATATTAAGATAAGATAGACGATGGAGTCGCTTACACGTTGCCTAAGGCAAAAGCGCGACTTGCATCGGAACACAAACAACAAAAGCAAACAACAAGCACACATGGTTTCATATGAACCATTACACGGACTCGACTTCGCATGAGGGGTACATGACTGATCCTACCCTAGGGGTTCTCGGACTCGGGTGGTGGAGTGCTTTGCTTCCTGCCCAAGAGGAAGGAAGACTTGGTTGCTTGTTGGGACTCCTTCTGGCATGATGCCCATGTTTGCCATGCCCGAAACATGCGACAAAAACCCAGAGGTTGCTATTCGTACTTGGTTCAAGATGTCAGTGGTTTGGCGGAGTAGCTCTCGAATGTGGTGAAATTCCTGGCGGAGCTTCACGGACTCCTTAATCAGGTTGTGAACCAGACTATCGGCGGAGAGGCTGAAGTAGGTCTGAAATCTGAGGGGCACACCATCCTCCTTGGATGGAACCAGTGTCTGACTTTCACCGATGTCGTCCTTTCTGATGGGTAGGTAACGAGTAGCGGGCTCGTCGGCCATCTCTGGAATGATGCCTCGAAGGTGGATGAGTGCCTTCCATGCAGCTGTCTCGACTGCGAGTGCTAGGGTCTCCATCTGTGGTCCTTCAAAGAACCAACTGGTCGGGGAGTCGTTTACCTTCACGAACACTTCAACGTGATACTCCTTCGTGATGGCATCGACCCAGTGCTCGTGGTAGAGGAGGACGGGTGGTTGGCGAAACTGGCACTTCTCCAGGCTATCCCCAAGGAGTAGGGAAAAGCCGGATGCTAGGAGGGCTTCGGATACGACGGCCATCTACAAGGTTTGAATGGAGGAGAGTCAGCAAGAGTTTGAAATAGACTATAAGAGAAGAGAGGTATAGTATTTGTTGCACCTAGCAACTAGACACGGTTTTGAAAAGGGTTTTATCCTAACTAACGTCCATGCTAACTAAGGGCTTCCTACAGTCAGGATGGCTCTGATAACAGCTCTGTGGGGACCCCGACTCATAAGTCGTGATCACCGAATGCACGTGTACAGTGATCCCAGAGATCAATGCTCACTGAACACACAGAAGCTGAATAACAAGAGTCTTACATCCTTACATACCGTCTTATACAAATAAAGACCATGGAGGTCGAGTCTTACATAGATAGGGCCACAAGGGCCAAACACTTAAACATAACAAGCAGCGGAAATCTTGATCGGAAGCGTGAACCCATGCCATCTGCCTTAAACCTACAGGCATTCTGACTAGGAAGCGTCCTAGTTCGCATGTTCGTCACCAACTAACTTTTCACCGTATTCCTGTTCTTCCATGCCTGGCCAATTAAATAACCACTGGCAAGCCAATGAGTACTTTGAATGTACTCGCAAGCAACCCAAGTTGTGGAACAAGGTATAACAATGCATGATATAGCACTAAGTAGGTAAGTTTTGCAGAAAGCTGATTTTAAGTGCAATGATATGATCAAGTAACCTTGAGTAAGCATGCATCAACTATTGACAGGTATTCATGTGAACAAGTCTCAGTTATCATCATAAGCAGGGGTTGAACATCTCATGTTCGTCATCATGCCAAGTCATCGGACTTAGCTCAAGTATCACCTTTATCACCAACACACACACACACACCAGTTTGTGAAAACATTTGGACGAAGTTTAAGCAGCACCACCCAACTGTCCTTGACCGTGGACACGGCTATTCGAATAGTTTTACACTCTGCAGAGGTTGCACACTTTACCCACAAGACTCGGGGAACTTCCGTGTCATCCACGACTCGCGGTATATTGCATACCCGAGGTAAGCACCCGAACAATGCCTTTCCCCTGATGATACTAAACAAAGAGTCCACTCGTTGGTCCGTATCTTCATGATGTACAAACACGAGCCTTCATCTACACAGTTGTGACGCCCAACATGTGATCCTATCCTTATTTTGGCACGAGGGCCTCGACAAGGATAGAAGCGCATCTCGTCGTTTTGCAAGAATGGATATCATTACAAGTACATGTAAAGAAGAGATGAGTATATGGAATTGGCTTACCCTCGCCACAAGCTACATCAATCACATCAATACAACAACATATCCAAACATCATTCAGAAGAGCAGGGTCCTACTACGGACGAAAACAAACGATAAAATGACATCCATCCTTGCTATCCCAGGCTGCCGCCTGGAACCCATCCTAGATCGATGAAGAAGAAGAAGAAGAACTCCAAATCAAACAAGCATCGCGCTCACATCAAATCATCGCATTACCTGTACCTGCAACTGTTGTTGTAGTAATCTGTGAGCCACAGGGACTCAGCAATCTCATTTCCAAGGGTATCAAGACTATTAAAGCTTAATGGGTGAGGTATGGTTAAGTGGTGAGGCTGCAGCAAGCACTAAGCATTTATTTGAGTGGCTAACTTACGAGTACAACAATAAAGGGGGATGATTGTCGAATAAACGGACGTGAACTAGTAATGATCTCTAAGAGATCCTGAACACCTACATACGTCAAACATAACCCCACCGTGTTCTCTCCCAGATAAGGACTCACGAGAAGAGACAGTCACGGTTACGCACACGGTTGGTGTATTTTTATTTGAGTTTACTTCAAGTTTGCTATGACCGGGTGTTAAACAAAGTTTCCAAGTTGCCACGTAACCGCGGGCACGGCTTTCCGAAAGATTTAACCCTGCAGGGGTGCTCCAACTCATCCATCACAAACTAACCACACGCAGCGGGAATAACCTCGACCACGAATCTCGTGATCTTCCTAGGCAATTCCATTGGAAAACCGCAACCTCGAGATAGCCCAAAGTATTATCGAAATTCCTCGCACAAGACGTTCGAGAAAGGTAAAACAAATCCAACAAGGCCGCCCGGCGTGTCGACGATCCCGATAGGAGCCGCGTATCTCGTTCTCAGGACACGACGGATAATTGAAGCGTACGGTGGCCTAATAGACATCTCCCGAGTTGCCCCGGGTTGGCCCCGCACGGTGCTCTAGTTTTGAACCAGCACCAGCAGCACTGGCCCCCCTATATTATTTTGAATAACGAACCTCGGGTAGCGCTAACTCCCTATGCGTCAAATTAATTATCAGTATTATTATGTTGGGCAAATGTAGTACCAATGTTGGGTCTTGCCAGACAAGTTTTATCCTAAAACAAAAATCAAGGGGGTCCCCATAACAACCCCGAGCATGTTAGGAGCGCTCAATTATGGAACATAACACTGGTACACAAGTAACTAGGGTGGCAAGAGTGGAACAAAACACCGAGCAAAAGGCCAAGCCTTCCACCCTTTACCATGTATATATGTGCATTAAATTAAATAGCATTAATATCGTGATATAACAAAAGGAAATCCATGTTGGCACATGGAAACAATTGCACCTGCAACTAGCAACGCTATAAGAAAGGCCGAGCAAGCGGTAACATAGCCAAACAATGTTTGCTGGGATGTGGAGGGGTTAGAGGCTTATCATGGCATTTGGGAGGCTTGACATACAAGTGGTAGGTAGCGAGACAGCGATAGAAACGAGACATCTAGCATGGCAATGATAGTAATGGTATCCAGGGAAATGATCATCTTGCCTGAGATCCCGCTTGGAAGAAGAACGAATCCGTGAAGCAGACGATCCGTGAAGTAGACGAACGGGGCGTAGTCGAAGGAATCCTCACACTCCGAACGCTTTCGGAACTCTATCGAGAAGAAGCAATCCGGAACAAACAATCAACACATGATAAACACCACAACATATGCATGACATGATGCGCAAATGAATATGATGCATGTCCGGTTTAAATAGGCATGGCACGGGAAAACACAACAATCAAATGCTACACATTAAGTAAAGCTCAATATGCAACAAGTTGCATATTGACGAAACTCCACGTTCAAATATTTAGTTCACTCTCGTTAGGTACTCATCAATATTAAATGTTGTTTAACATGGGTGGTCATGGCATAAGGTGAAGGTGGAACTAAAGCAATTTAAATGGAGAAGGAGAACATAACAAGATAATAACTCTCCATATTACGGGAAAGGCGGTTAACGTTGTTTAACTAAACAATTATTTTAAATGTTGTTAATCATGGCAAGAGGTGAAGCATGAATAACTACATGGTCTATGCATTTTAAATGAGGCCGAAAGCAACATATAGCACTTCTGAAACGACCTCATATGCATATTATGATTTTGGTCAAGATCTGTCCTAAGCATATTTTATATTCATTAAACAGCAAAATAAAGTGTGCCATGAGATTCTACACGTTTTTCTAGTCAAGTTACATATGTGGAACATTTTTATCGGAACTACGGTTTGGTAGTTATGAAATAAATCATTTTACATGGCATTTACGCAAATTAATGCAAACAGCAATGTTAAACATTTTAAACACATGTGATAGTTGGAAATTGTGAATCTACACGAAATTCTAGTCATTTTTCATATATAAAGTTTTTACATGTGATGCACGATTGTGGAGTTATTACATGCATGATGATGAGGGTCTTTTCTGTAAAACTGACGTTCCTGTGGATAAATACAAAATTCGCTGGACACAAAAAAAACAGGATTGGGCCGAAACTCTGGGCGCAACATAACTATACTACGAACAGGGCGCAATATAGAGGTGCTCGGGCGCTCACCAAATGGGCCAGGCCCGACGTTGGAGCTGGTTTGAGGCGCGGCTGGGCCTTGAGGCGGGGCCTGGAGGCGCTGGGCCTTGGCGAGGCAGCCGGCCCAGGAGTGGAGCCAGCGAGGCGTCCTCCTCCTCCTCTCGTGCGTGCTGCACCAGAGACAGGGCGGCAGCTGCAGACCTTGTGGCTCCGGCGAGGGGGCTTGGGGCGACGGGAATGACATGGGGCGGCGAGGATCCTCTGGATCCGGTGGTTCCTGGCCGGATCCGGGCGCGACGGGTTCGGTTGCGGCGCTCGGGACTCCATGGTGCGGGAGAGACCTGCGGCAATAGAGAGAGAGGCCAATGGTGAGAGGGAGAAAGAGCAGAACGGGAGGAGAGGCGCGAGGGCAAGAGGGGGCTGGCCTGCGGTTGCGGGCTCCGGCGGCTCGTCGCCGGCGGCAGTCCGGCGAGGCGCGACGGGGCACCAGGCGGGGCTCGGGAGGAGCGGCTCCCAGGCGACGCGGGGCTGGCTCGGGCGCGGGCTGCGCAGTGCGGCTCTGTGGTCGTCCGGACACTGTCCGGCGGCCATGGACAATGTCCGGCAGGGCTAGGAGATGAAATCTGGGTCTCTAATTGCGGATCTGAGGGCTGAAAATGGAGGGGGAGGAGTGGATTTCGGGATTGAAGGAGGTGGGGCTTGAAGGTGGAGTTTGGCAGGGGGGTTGCCACAATTTTGGCAAGGGGAAACCCTAGAGAGTGAGGAGGCTCTCTCCATGGGTGGTTTTATATAGGGAATGGGTTAGGGTTGGTTGAATCTCGTCCGTCCGATCGCGATCCGACGACCACGAATGGAGGGGGGCTAAGTTGGGCTAGTGGGCTGTGGAGAGGTGGTTGGGCCAAGAAGAGAGGGAGGTTTGCAGCCCGGCAACGAGTTTTAAAACTCCGAAAACGTCCGACAAATAATCCGATGACTGCGCTGCTACGGTTGATCGTTGGGGTATCAAACGACCTCTGATTGCGACGAAATTTGGCAGGCGGTCTACCTACAATAAAACAAGACCGCATGCCAACTTCCGACCCAATTCAAGAAAGTTTTATGCGCGCTTTTAAAAACAATATTTTATCGATGCCGCGGGCGCGTGCGAGTGTGGTTGGTCTCGAAACGGTCGACGGGGAGAACCGACAACTACTAGCGGATGCAAGTTTTCAAAACGACGGCAACGGAGTGCCGATGCAATGCGGATGATGCGAATGATGCGATGATGAATGCGACAATAAAACGAATCACACGACGATAATGGAAATAAAAGGGGAATCTTCTGGAGCGTCGGTTCCGGGCTGTTACAACTCTCCTCCACTTACAAGAGATCTCGCCCCGAGATCTTAGAACGAGAAAGGGAAGAGAAAGAGAAGAGGTAAAACTTAGTTGCTTCTCTGACAAACGAGTGAAACCAATGATCATTTAAGGTTTCAACGAGATGAAGAATAACATGAGGAACAAGCAAGAATTCAAAAGAAATTTCGGCAGCACTTCGATAGGATAGAGGGACAAAATGTGATAAGATGGGAGAACTTGAAAGAGAACACAACACTCTGGTTAGATGGATAAGCGAGGAAAGAACATGATCTTGACAACCGAGATGATGGGATGAATAGATCAACATCACAATGCCTCCGGAACAAAAGAATGAAGCAAGATCATTACAGAGAAGAGAATGGAGAAGAAATGACATTTCCTACCACCATTGAATTTGAAAAGCATCCTAACAAGAAGGGATTGAACGGAGTTGTTGGAAATCAACAACGAAAGAAAAGACTTGTTGTGGGCTTATGGAAAACATCTCAAAATAATGAGGTGACAACCGGCCACAAACAGAAACAATTGGTTTCATTGAGATCAACGAAGAGATGAAAACTTCTTTCACCAAGAGGATACATTGAGAGCTTGGATTATTGATAAACACCATGATAGCAACAATCTTTAGGAAGAGCTTTAGGTGAAATCCAATCCAAGATAACTCTAAGAAAGGAATGATGGGTTTACGTATCTCATTCTTGACAACTTCTCTTCGAGCCTCCTCATGGACCAAGAATGCTATCACACCATCTCAAAAGATGAGGGAGAAAGAATTACACTTTGAAATACAAGATGCAGAATACTTGGGCTCCTCCAACAAGAATATTGACGAAAACTTCAAGAAAGAATTGAATCCTTAACGAACCACCATGAAGAACCTCCGGAAAGAACTCCGGAATGAAAGGATGATAGAAAAGAATTGAAGGTTGCACAGTGAACAAGGTTGAGGTCTTGCAGAGATTTAGATGAAGCTTCGCGAAGAGATACTTAAGAAACTTGGAACTCCGGAAAAAAGATAAGCAACTAGAACCAAGAATTTGATATCATGAAGAACTCCGTACGAAGGATTGAAATCAATTGATGAAACAAGAATAAGAATTATGTTATGCTTATCCTTCATCAAGTTAAATTGATGACAAGCAACGAATTTAGCATACCACTTATTCTTCTTGCAAAGATTGATGAGAGATAAGAACACAAACTTGAGGAAGTCTTGAACGAGAACACTGGTAAGAATTTGCAAACGAATAAGGATACTCCGAATTAATGGAGATGCATGAGAACGAAGAGATCATGATCCGCCTAACAGAAAACTTGAACGAAGCACCGGAATAACAGAGATACGAACGAAGAGACAACAATTGAGAAGAATTTGAGAATGAAAGCTGAAAGCTGAGAACGACGAAATCTTCTGAAATGATGGCCTTCGGAGGATCGAGAATGAAAACAACTCTGAAATGCTCCGGATAGATAAGGAAGAAATTACTCATGATCAAAAAGAATTTGAGAGGATAGCAACATGCTGAAACCATGAATCTTCGGAAGAACGAACAAAGATTTAAGAGAAACTCTTCTTCGGTCTTCAATGATGAGAATGATGACGAGAAACACCACCAAGAATTACTGAGACACCCTGGGAAAATGAATAAGGAAAGGTTGAGCCAATGATGAAAATGATTTAGAAGCGATCTTCGGGAAGGAATATGACTAATGAAATTCATTCTTACGGCATACTGAAAGAACTTGAGGACATCTCTGGAAAGATTAAAAGAGCCAGGTAAGATCCTAGGGAAAAACCTGTGGGTTATGAGCCCACTCAAAGAGACCACCGTTGAAATGATTGCTTAGGAAGAGGGATTGCACCGGTACAATGAAAACTCGATGAGGTGAGAACCTCGAAATATTTAAAGGATTGAATGAAAACATGAGCTTCTGAGATATCTTCAACACTCCGGATAGAATAGAGAGATGAATAAGCAGGAGAGGCTTGGATAAGAATTTTCCAACATGGGAGAGCATTTAGAGAATGAAAATGATATGATGAACACCGAGAACTTGAATTGAATCCACCGGAAAGAAAACAAAGATTTAGACTAAGAAATGATGAACCACTAACTTGAAGCTCCTGAGAATTTCCACAATGAATCACCGAATACAATACGGAAGGAAAGAGAGCGGAGCATCACATGAATAGAAAAGGCACTTGGATGAGAATTTAATCATTGAAGAAAAGGGTGGGAGGGCGGGAAAAACAAAGACAACTTGGAACGGATGAAACGAACTCTGGAAGAATAAGAGGATAGATCTTGCAAAAATTGGAAGGGATTGAATCAACTTGAAGAGAAGCACACCGGTTGGAAAGAATTGACATGACAACTCCGGTTGAACAAAAGGATTAGCATTCCCATAAAAATGTGAGAACACCGCTTAGAAAAGATATGAAATCACCACTTGACATCGAAGCAACTCGAATTACCATATTCCAACAAAACAAAGGATGAGGCTTGCAAATTAAGCCGGAAACAGATATATGACAGAGATTTCGCTCGACATTTTCGTGGTAAGGCTCACACGGGCTCGATCTTACAGTAGCCATCATGTACAAGGCAGTGCACACGACATACGAAGCATCCCCAAGTCGTAGCAAGCTACAAGGACTCTTTAAGACACAACGAGAACCGCTGTAAGAAAGACCGTCAACAAGCGAACCACTCGATGTCGAACCCCAACCTCACATCATCATCTGTGGAACATGATCCTAGGTAACTACTTGAATTCCCACCTAAGAACTCCCGAAATCTCGGTTATGCAATCGGGTACACGTATACACGGAGTTTTACATGATCACTCAACTCCTAGCAGAAATACTACTCTCCAGTGTATCACATCCCTCAACACACAACCAAAGGTCTCGAAAACTCATCTATCTCAGATCCTCGTAATCGTAACGATACTAAACATGGCAGTACCCCGGACGCCTCCCCAGTACTGGGTGACTCCAGCCTTATCTCGCCACGAAAAGTATTGAAGCAATTTCGAACATCCTCCGTCCTGAGATACTAAGGAAAACTGAACGATAACGATGTGTCAAGAATCCCCTGGAGCTCAACTCCCCGGAAGAAATCAAGTCAGACAGGAGGCACCAAGACAGAACTCCGTCACATCGGCATCGTATAGTTTCCAAAACACCCGCGTGATCCTAAAAAAAAATTGAGCGAGAAGAGGAATAGAATGAAAATTCCTAAGTCGAATACCTCACCAGAGTATAGAAGAGGAGTAAAAGAATCCTACTCTCCGATATAACTAGACTCAAAATAGTTTTAACTAGACTCGACTCGGCCAAGTTCGATCAATCAAGGGGGCTCCTAGGTCGGTACAGGCTCTGAAACCAACTTGTGACGCCCAAGATGCGATCCTATCCTTATTTTGGCACGAGGGCCTCGACAGGGATAGAAGCGCATCTCGTCGTTTTGCAAGAATGGATATCATTACAAGTACATGTAAAGAAGAGATGAGTATATGGAATTGGCTTACACTCGCCACAAGCTACATCAATCACATCAATACAACAACATATCCAAACATCATTCAGAAGAGCAGGGTCCTACTATGGACGAAAACAAACGATAAAATGACATCCATCCTTGCTATCCCAGGTTGCCGCCTGGAACCCATCCTAGATCGATGAAGAAGAAGAAGAAGAACTCCAAATCAAACAAGCATCGCGCTCACGTCAAATCATCGCATTACCTGTACCTGCAACTGTTGTTGTAGTAATCTATGAGCCACAGGGACTCAGCAATCTCATTTTCAAGGGTATCAAGACTATTAAAGCTTAATGGGTGAGGTATGGTTAAGTGGTGAGGCTGCAGCAAGCACTAAGCATTTATTTGAGTGGCTAACTTACGAGTACAAGAATAAAGGGGGATGATTGTCGAATAAACGGACGTGAACTATTAATGATCTCTAAGAGATCCTGAACACCTACATACGTCAAACATAACCCCACCGTGTTCTCTCCCGGATAAGGACTCACGAGAAGAGACAGTCAGGGTTACGCACAGGGTTGGTGTATTTTTATTTGAGTTTACTTCAAGTTTGTTATGACCGGGTGTTAAACAAAGTTTCCAAGTTGCCACGTAACCGCGGGCACGGCTTTCCGAAAGATTTAACCCTACAGGGGTGCTCCAACTCATCCATTACAAACTAACCACACGCAGCGGGAATAACCTCGACCACGAATCTCGTGATCTTCCTAGGCAATTCCATTGGAAAACCGCAACCTCGAGATAACTCAAAGTATAATCGAAATTCCTCGCACAAGACGTTCGAGAAAGGTAAAACAAATCCAGCAAGGCCGCCCGACGTGTCGACGATCCCGATAGGAGCCGCGTATCTCGTTCTCAGGGCACAACGGATAAGCGAAGCGTACGGTGGCCTGATAGACATCTCCTGAGTTGCCCCGGGTTGGCCCCGCACGGTGCTCTAGTTTTGGACCAGCACCAGCAGCACTGGCCCCCCTGTATTATGTTGAATAACGAACCTCGGGTAGCGCTAACTCCCTATGCGTCAAATTAATTATCAGTATTATTATGTTGGGCAAATGTAGTACCAATGTTGGGCCTTGCCAGACAAGTTTTATCTTAAAATGAAAATCAAGGGGGTCCCCATAACAACCCCGAGCATGTTAGGAGCGCTCAATTATGGAACATAACACCGGTACACAAGTAACTAGGGTGACAAGAGTGGAACAAAACACCGAGCAAAAGGCCAAGCCTTCCACCCTTTACCATGTATATGTGCAATAAATTAAATAGCATTAATATCGTGATGCTTGACATACAAGTGGTAGGTAGCGAGACAGCGATAGAAACGAGACATCTAGCATGGCAATGATAGTAATGGTATCCAGGGAAATGATCATCTTGCCTGAGATCCCGCTTGGAAGAAGAACGAATCCGTGAAGCAGACGATCCGTGAAGTAGACGAACGGGGCGTAGTCGAACGAATCCTCACACTCCGAACGCTTTCGGAACTCTATCGAGAAGAAGCAATCCGGAACAAACAATCAACACATGATAAACACCACAACATATGCATGACATGATGCGCAAATGAATATGATGCATGTCCGGTTTAAATAGGCATGGCACGGGAAAACACAACAATCAAATGTTACACATTAAGTAAAGCTCAATATTCAACGAGTTGCATATTGACGAAACTCCACGTTCAAATATTTAGTTCACTCTCGTTAGGTACTCATCAATATTAAATGTTGTTTAACATGGGTGGTCATGGCATAAGGTGAAGGTGGAACTAAAGCAATTTAAATGGAGAAGGAGAACATAACAAGATAATAACTCTCCATATTACGGGAAAGGTGGTTAATGTTGTATAACTAAACAATTATTTTAAATGCTGTTAATCATGGCAAGAGGTGAAGCATGAATAACTACATGGTCTATGCATTTTAAATGAGGCCGAAAGCAACATATAGCACTTCTGAAACGACCTCAGATGCATATTATGATTTTGGTCCAGATCTGTCCTAATCATATTTTATATTCATTAAACATAAAAATAAAGTGTGTCATGAGATTCTACACGTTTTTCTAGTCAAGTTACATATGTGGAACATTTTTATCGGAACTACGGTTTGGTAGTTATGAAATAAATCATTTTACATGGCATTTACGCAAATTAATACAAACAGCAATGTTAAACATTTTAAACACATGTGATAGTTGGAAATTGTGAATCTACATGAAATTCTAGTCATTTTTCATATATAAAGTTTTTACATGTGATGCACGATTGTGGAGTTATTACATGCATGATGATGAGGGTCTTTTCTGTAAAACTGACGTTCCTGTGGATAAATACAAAATTCGCTGGACACAAAAAAAAACAGGATTGGGCCGAAACTCTGGGCGCAACGTAACTATTCTACGAACAGGGCGCGGGAGAGACCTGCGGGGAGAGAGAGAGAGGCCGAAGGTGAGAGGGAGAGAGAGCAGAACGGGAGGAGAGGCGCGAGGGCAAGAGGGGGCTGGCCTGCGGTTGCGGGCTCCGGCGGCTCGTCGCCGGCGGTAGTCCGGCGAGGCGCGACGGGGCACCAGGCGGGGCTCGGGAGGAGCGGCTCCCAGGCGACGCGGGGCTGGCTCGGGCGCAGGCTGCGCAGTGCGGCTCTGTGGTCGTCCGGACAATGTCCGGCGGCCATGGACAATGTCCGGCAGGGCTAGGAGATGAAATCTGGGTCTCTAATTGCGGATCTCAGGGCTGAAAATGGAGGGGGACGAGTGGATTTCGGGATTGAAGGAGGTGGGGCTTGAAGGTGGAGTTTGGCAGGGGGTGGCCGCAATTTTGGCAAGGGGAAACCCTAGAGAGTGAGGAGGCTCTCTCCATGGGTGGTTTTATATAGGCAATGGGTTAGGGGTGGTTGAATCTCTTTCGTCCGATCGCGATCCGACGACCACGAACGGAGGGGGGCTAAGTTGGGCTAGTGGGCTGTGGAGAGGTGGTTGGGCCAAGAAGAGAGGGAGATTTGCGGCCCGGCAACGAGTTTTAAAACACCGAAAACGTCCGACAAATAATCCGATGACTCCGCTGCTACGGTAATCGTTGGGGTATCAAACGACCTCTGATTGCGACAAAATTTGGCAGGCGGTCTACCTATAATAAAACAAGACCGCATGCCAACTTCCGACCCAATTCAAGAAAATTTTATGCGCGCTTTTAAAAACAATATTTTATCGATGCCGCGGGCGCGTGCGAGTGTGGTTGGTCTCGAAACAGTCGACGGGGAGAACCGACAACTACTAGCGGATGCAAGTTTTCAAAACGACGGCAACGGAGTGCCGATGCAATGCAGATGATGCGCATGATGCGATGATGAATGCGACAATAAAACGAATCACACGACGATAATGGAAATAAAAGGGGAATCTTCTGGAGCGTCGGTTCCGAGCTGTTACAACTCTCCTCCACTTACAAGAGATCTCGCCCCGAGATCTTAGAGCGCGCGTATGGCATGCCAACGGCGTCCTGGGCGCGGCCAACCCTGTCCAGTGGGTCCAGGGGGAAGTATACTATGAGAAAAAGGCATAGGATGCTCTGGGGAGTAGCTTAGAATAAGAGGGAATGGGAGAGAGCGGGAGATTCCTGCTGTCCAGGGGGTAAAAATGGAGTTTTACCCCACTTAACCATGGAGCTGAGGCTTGAAATTCTTACTGGGGGTAGTATGTGATAATGTGGGACTGTGGTAAAATTTTGGAGTGAAGGAGAATAGCAGAAGGGGGTCAAACTTGGCTTTAACCAATCAGCCAGAAGGTGTTTGATGGAGTTTTAGGCAAGCAAATGGAGTTTGCTTGACATGATATTTAACAGTATGGAAATTTAGGTAAAAATAGGGAGGATCACCAAGTTTGAGGAGATTTGAATAAAGTTGACAGTACAAACTTGTAAAACCCTAGAATTTAACAGAAACAGATTTCTGTAGATCCAGGCATGCAATCCTGTGCTACCAAATCCACAACTTGGTGTGGTATCATTATTTGGGTTTTATAACATGCCCACAAAGTTTGGGGTCAATAGGACAAACTTCACAATGTAAAGTTGTTCCAATTTGAATCTTGACAGAGAGGCTTTTGGAATAATTTGGTGAACAAAAACAAGGGGTATTGATATGAAACTTTGCAAGAGCATCACACATGACATGTGTGACTTGCTGGAATTTTCTTGGAATTTATTGAGAATATTTCCTATAGAAATATTTCAAAAGCTTGATTTGGACAGAAAGGGTTTTGAGGGGTTTTGCCCATGATTTTGACCATGACCATGTGTTGAAACTCATATATATGGAACATGTATGTCCACTGAGTCTCCCTAAAATTTCTCAAATATTTTTAAAGCACTTAAATAATTTTTCCCTATGAAAAACCATTTCTGGCCTTAAGAAAAAGCCTTTAAATAAAATAGCAAGATAACCTTTAAAATTAATATTTGGTGGTTTTGGGAAGTCATATATATAGTAGGTTCCAAATAAAGTCTTTGGGGAAAAAGGATCCACCCAATTTGAGGACTTGTAGTACAAACCTCAATTCAGGGGTTTTTGAAAACCTAATTTGAATAAATTCTTTTTGGTCAAAATAAATTCTGATAAAAATAGTTTTGGGCACTATTCACATGGCATGATCATTGGGCAAGAAGTTTGGATCAAGGAAGATGAATATGGAGAGGAGTAGAACCTAAGAGTGCCAAACACAAACAACCAAACAAGCAAACAAGCAACAATTCAAACAAGCATGTGCACTCAAAAGTTTTAATTGGTTCCAAATTTTGTAAATCCAAGCATAGCAAAGTGATACAAACACAGGGTGTGACAGACGTCCTCCCTCTCCTCTCATATATATAGGGGAGGGGTGGAGGCCGGCCGCCCTAGGGTTTCCCCTAGGGTTAGGGGCGGCAGCCAAGGGGTTGCCTTGGCCCCCAAGGAAGGGGGGCGGCGGCCACCCTTGGGCCAGCCGAGCCCTTGGCCGCATGGGCCCTAGGTGGAAGGTGCGGCCAGCCCACCGGGGGCTGGTGCGCCTCCTCTCACAGCCCATGGGGCCCCCCGGAGCTGATGGACCCACCCGGTGGACCCCGAGAACACTTCCGGCATTCCCGTCACAAAACCGGTAAGTCCCGGAACCTTTCTGGAACTCGAATACCAACTTCCCATATATAAATATTTACCTCCGGACCATTCCGGAACTCCTCATGACGTCCGGGGTCTCATCCGAGACTCCGAACAACTTTCGGTCACTATCATACATAACTCATTAATACCAAATCGTCACCGAACGTTAAGTGTGCGGACCCTGCGGGTTCGAGAATGATGCAGACATGACTGAGACATTCTCCAGCCAATAACCAATAGCGGGACCAGGATGCCCATATTGGTTCCTACATATTGCATGAAGAACTTTATCGGTCGAACTACGATGTCAAGGATTCAGACAATCCCGTATTCAGTTCCCTGTGTCATCGGTATGTTACTTGCCCGAGATTCGATCGTCGGTATCTCCATACCTAGTTCAATCTCGTTACCGGCAAGTCTCTTTACACATTCCGTAATACAAGACCCCGTGACTAACTCCTTAGTCACATTGCTTGCAAGCTTCTTGTGATGTTGTATTACCGAGTGGGCCCAGAGGTACCTCTCCGTCATACGGAGTTGCAAATCCCAGTCTCGATCCACGCCAACCCAACAGACACCCTCGGAGATACCTGTAGAGCACCTTTATAGCCACCCAGTTACGTTGTGACTTTTGATACACAAAAGGCATTCCTCCGGTGTCAGGGAGCTGAGTGATCTCATGGTCGTAGGAACAGATGCTTGACGAGGATAAAGCAGTAGCAATAAACTAACACAATCAAATGCTAAGCTTATGGTTGGGTCCTGTCCATCACATCATTCTCCTAATGATGTGATTCCGTTATCAAATGACAACTCATGTCTATGATCAGGAAACCTTGACCATCTTTGATCAACGAGCTAGTCTAGTAGAGGCTCACTAGGGACACAGTGTTTGTCTATGTATCCACACATGTATTTGAGTTTCCGATCAATACAATTCTAGCATGGATAATACACGATTATCATGAACAAAGAAATATAATAATTACTACTTTATTATTGCCAATAGGGCATATTTCCAACAGTCTCCCACTTGCACTAGAGTCAATAATCTAGTTCACGTCACCATGTGATTTACATTGTCGTGAATCTAATACCCATAGAGTTCTGGTGTTGATCATGTTTTGCCCGTGGAAGAGGTTTAGTCAACGGGCCTGCAACATTCAGATCCGTATGTACTTTGCAAATGTTTATGTCCTCCTCCTTGATGTAATCGCGGATGGAATCGAAACGACGCTTTATGTGTTTGGTCCTTTTGTGAAACCTGGGCTCCTAGGCTACAGCAATGGCGCCAGTGTTGTCAGAGAACAGGGTCATTGGGTCCAGTGCACTAGGCACAACTCCAAGATTCGTCATGAACTGCTTCATCCAGACACCTTCCTTCGCTGCTTCCAAAGCAGCTATGTACTCCGCTTCACATGTCGAATCTGTCGGGACCCCGATCCTAAGCCATAAGAATCTAGCAGGTAACACTTCACATTACTTTGCGGCCTCACGCACGGTTATCTCCACGGCTGCCACCTTACCTGGGTCGGGACCGTTTGCGCCTTTTGGCTCACAAATGTGAATATGTCGCTAGCATTCAAATGTCAAAGAACCCGGGTCGACATGACTAATCATAGAACCCAAGTAGCACATCCGTACAGGGACAGGCATACGTAACCCAGCAATGCAGGTGTCGGCCTCAGCGTGTGTAGACGAGTCATAGCAAGCTACATGGACTCCATTACGCCGTGGGACATAAATGTCATCAACTGCGCGTAGACGAGTCATAGCAGGCTACATGGACTCCATTACACTGCGAGACATTTCCCCGAAGGGACAGAGACAACAGCAAAGAAGGATACATGCCGGTCAATCAATGTGTCCGGAGAAGTAGCAAGCTACCAAGGCTCAGTGGAAGCACAAAGAGGCATTTCCCCGTAAAGAGTACTACTAGAGGCACACAACTAGGTGTCGAATCCCATACATACCGTTACACGTCACACGTACGCACGACATGTCCGATATGCATAGATACAACTATGGCATCACAACATAACAATACAACAACACAACATTATTTAGAAGGCTCAGAAGAGCCTTGCATAATATGTTCATACAGGTAGGGGTCACATGACCCGACACTCAACTCATACAAACATGTTCACACAAACCAAGCGGAAGCTTAAAGCTGTCTGGGTACAGACAGTTGAAAGGTAAAAAGGCATACAGCCTGACTATCTACAGCCCATCCCCGGGCATCAGATCGTAGCTGGGATACCAGCTACTCGGTGTCGTCGACGTCTAGATAGAACCCACCAGATGGGTCCATGTTCTCATCTGCAACAGTTATTAAGCAAACATGAGTACAATCGTACTCAGCAAGTCTTTAAAGCAGACCTAAGCTATTCATGCTCATATTTCAACTAGGGGAGCAGTGTGGTTTATGCAGCAAGCCAGCTTTGACTCTTGGCTAGCCTATACTACGACTACCAGTTCTTTGAACAAGTTTTGAGATAGCGCACACGAGTCTACTAACACCACATCAATACACCAATATGGATCCGCTCCCGTCACCCACGAGAGTGCCATCCACGGTACTCCCACTTGTCTTGAGTCTTTTAAGAGTAACCATCAAGTTATCTATGAACAGCATAAGTTATCCAAGTAGTCCATATCCGAGGACGCGGCTATTCGAACAGATTCATTACCCTGCAAGGGTGCACTTCTTCACACACGCTCTTGCCACTTATCGTTGTGTGCTCATAAAACCAGGCACCTCGGCAACCTTCAAGCGGAAGCCCAGCGTGGGAGTCGACCACGACCGTCAATCACACAAGACCCTAGTCCAGGCTATCGCCTATTTGAGACTGAACCCGCACGGAAGTCTGGCCGAAATTTCCACTATGGCCTCAAACGATGTTCGTAGGGTTCCCAAGCCCACCGTTCGGGTGCCACTTGGTATACCGTGCCACTGCCTACCGCGTCGTAGCCCACCCCTAAGGTCAGCGCTACACACGGCCTCCAGCATGGCTACAAACACCAGAAACTACTTGCAACTCCTGGACAGAGGACTAGGTGGTTGATAAGTCGAGCGGGGTCATATTTCAGGGCTCAGCATGTGGTAGTAACTATTCTTGGATCGCAAACACGGAACTTAGTTCCTAAGAACGGTCCCAATGAGACAATCCGCTATGTACTCCTACATAGCCTCTCATCGCTACCTTTACCAAATCAGGTTCATCATTTAGCTCATCACATCAGAACAACACCGTTTCACTCCGGTTCATCACCCATATGAATCAGACCTGACATAACTCTAAGCATAGCAAGCAAAGCAGGTAAAGCACATCAAGGCTCAAGCATCTACCATGGTATGCTAGGTTGCATGGTTTAGCTATTTACTGTGACAATGACAGGTCATGTAGAGGAATGGGTTCAACTACCGCAACGGATAGACAGTAGAAGCATTTTTCCAAATGCAATAAACAAGAGCAGGAGCGACAGAGTGGGATGTTATCGATATGATCAATGGGGTTGCTTGCCTTGCAGGTTGGCCGGGAGGTACTCTCCTTCAGGGGGATACTCGAGGGTATCCGATGGAGCAGAACCTACCATGACATAGACGGAGTAACAATACATAGCAAGTGCAACAATATGATGCATGATCATGACATGGCAACATGTTATAGATGAGCTAATGCATCTATCATTAGAGTTAAATGGAGTGCTATTGAAATAGGTTCAAAAATGTTCTCCATGTGATATTCCACATATTGCATTATTGCAAAATGTGAAAGTTCTCCTATTTAGGTTGCTCTACCATGCATGATAATAGCACCAATGGATTCTTTGGATTTTTCTGATAATTTTTCATATATAAATTATTTCAATCTGAGCTACAGATTAATTTCTATGATTTTTCTAAGATTTTAGCATTTTCTGGAATTAAATTAAATCAGAAAGGCTTTATTGCGTCAGCATGACATCAGCAAGTCAGCTGGCCGTTGCCAGGTCAAACCTGACCAGTGGGGTCCACTGGTCAGTGACCCAGGGCCATTTAGAGTCACTGACATGTGGGGACCACATGTCATTGACCCAGGGGTTAAACCCGAGTTGACCCTGGCTTTGACCCCAGCCAGGGCCCACTGTCAGTGGTTGTTAGGCCTGCTCATTAGGTGGATTAACCCCTAATTACTAACCACGTCGGCCCCCACCGGAGACTCGCTGGCGGCGACCAAATCGACGGCGGTGCGGCGCCGGAATCGCGCTACAGAGCGCTCCTGGGCACGCGGAGACTACCGGGATGATGCCCGCACTGGGCCGCATGCATCTACGGGGTTAGTTGGCCGCGGGGACACCAGAATCATCGCCAGCGATGACCTTGGCAGACGCCGGAGCTCGGGCGAGCTCGGGGTCGATGGTCTACTGCGCAAAGAGGCCGGGGCTTGGCTCCTACCGCATCTACGGAACCCCACGAACCCAGTGGTGGCCTCAGATGGACCACCTGGACACCGAAAGGTCACCGGCGTCGAGGTCCGCGACGGAGCTCCTCGGGTCTTGTTGGGGATATAACCCGGAGGTATAAACCACCCAGGTGGGGCCGGGTCACAGCTGGCGGCTCATACTCCAAACCTTAGGAAGGCCTGAAGGTGAAGACTAGCTAAGAGACGACTCATCTGATGTGCCGGATGGAGGCCCAGGGCCGGAAGACGGTGCGAGACCCGGGCGCGTGAGCTGCCTGGAAGAAGGCTTGCCCAGGAAGGCAAGCCGACTTAGAGATGACACCGGATACTCTGATAAGCCGGTCCAGACTCTTGTAAGCCCAGGGCCTCGACCTACTTATATAAAGGGGAGCCCCTGTGGCGGTTTAGACCACGAAACAACTCATCGATAGCTAGGTCAAGCGAACTCGCTCCCTTGTAATCGATACCTAATCAATACAACACAAGCATGACGTAGGCTTTTACGTCTTTCCGAGGGGCCGAACCTGGGTAAACCCTTGTCTCTCGATTCCGATCAACCCCTTCGAGTTCACCGCCTTAGCGATGGCCTCGAACCTAAGTCCTTTCACTAGGACATCTGCCGTGACAAAACCATGACAGTTGGCACTCACCGTGGGGCAGATGCTCGGTGGTGTGGAATACTTGAAGGGCTCTCTCCCAAGGATCGAGGGATACGGCGTTGGCAGGATGACCAAGAGTCGCCGTGGCAAGCTCTACATGGACGACGACGGCTAGGGCCCCGAGGCCGACTCAATTGAGTACGGGTACCGGGTCCCCTTTGGCGGAATTCACGCCTTCATCGGCGGACGTGAACCCGGGCCGGACATCTGCACCGACCTCGTCGAGCCGGCCCGGCGCGCGCAACCCGCCCGGGTTAACCCGGGCCGGAAGTGTGTCTTCGTCGGCTTCACCCAAGGCACGGAACCTGAAGGTTCTATGTCGCGGGAGGAAACCCTCATCTGCTCAGAGGATGGATCCTCGAGCGGAGAGGCGGAATCGATCTACCAGCTTCACAACGGCGGGCTTGGGGGCTACTTTGAGGGCTACCCTGAGCCGGAACACCATGGGCCAGAATACTATGAGCCGCTGAGCCGCACCGCTGTCTTCATGGCAGGATCGGCACCTGCTCCTGGTAGCACGGCTGCTGGTGCGACCGGATCTGGATCAGGCAGGCCTCCGGCTCAAGTGTTGCTAGATCTGATGAATGAACTTACGACTGTGATGGGAACCGAGGTCACGGTCGAAAACCAGGCAGCCCGTAACACGGAGATTGCGGGGTTGAAGGACCAGATGACCGGTGTCCAGGAGAAAATCAATGCGCTGAAAGCTCAGATGGACGCTGAGTCGGAGCGCCTCAGGACGAGAGCTTTTTGCCTGGACCTGGAGCAACGGACCCCAGATGTCGTCCATCGGATGAGGCATCAGACCCGTTTGCTGGATCAGTATGAACCTAGGAATCTTTTCAACACGCCAGGGACAGGACGGAATGCACCTTTAACCATGACCCGGACGGCGGAAGTACCTGGGACTGGGGCGGCGGTTCAGCATCGGTAGCCAGACCCGCCCCACAGGAATCACACCCCGCCGCAACACTTCCCGACACCACCCGGTCATTATTCTAACCCGGTGGAGAACATGGTGGCGGCGGCGGTCCGACTCGATGCGCTCCCTATCCCTGATGGAAAACCTTATGCAGATGAGGCCCGGAATGCCATTGCGTATTTGCAGACGGTTGTGGCGCAACAGCAGAAGTATACCTACAGTCGGAGCCGCGTGCACTCGACCCCCATCCTGAGCCGTAGCTATAGCCGGCGCTTAAAGTCGCCTGCGATTTCTAGCAGTGAGCGACGTCGGAACCCGACGCGAGATGATCAGCCGGCTCTTGATGCCCAGGCGCTGGTAGATCGAGCAAGAGCACAGCGAGACGCGGCAGCAGCAGCGGCGGCGGCGGCTTATCAAGAACCCACAGTCGCACCTTCTGTTTCGGTGGGAGCCAGAGTAACCTCCAGGGCTGTGGGAGTGCCGTGCTTAGTGCCGGCTTTACGAAACGCGCGCCTGTTCAAGGACTTCAAGGGTCCCCGCAAGGTGCCGAATTATACCGCCGATTTGCCTCCCGAAGCTTGGATTGAGAGTGACGAGCTAGCCATGGAGATGTTGGACATCAGTGAGGCGGTCTGCGCCAAGTATTTCATCATGATGTTAGAGGGACCGGCTCGCACGTGGTTAAAGGGTCTGCCTCCCAATACCTTTGCTTCCTAGGCCGACTTGAAAGCACGATTCATTAAAAATTTCAGAGGAACATGCAAGCAGCCTATGACGATTGTTGACCTCGATCATTGTGTGCAGCATGAGGATGAGTCGGCTCATCATTTTGTCCGACGGGTCTCGACCATTATCCATTCATCTGATAATATCTCGGCGGCTCAAGCAGTCTTGATTTTGGAGAAGAACTGCCATTTCTTACCCCTTTAGCAGAAACTCGGGCGGCTGAAGCATTCCTGTCAGGACATGGGTGAGCTCATGTCGGCTCTCACTAAGTATGCAGATTCTGATACGACTAAGGACCCTGGGTCTGATGAGGAGAAATCAGCTAAGGGTAAAAAGAATGGCGGCAGCAAGGGCTAGCAGCAGAACGGTGCAGGAAATAATAACCCGGCCAATGGCGGAAAGAGAAAGAACCCGGACGGCGGGTCAGATCTGGTAGCTAACACCAGCACCGGGAACAATCGTGCTAAGGGCAACGGTAAACCACCTTTCAGTAAGGCTAAAGCCCCCTTTAATATGGAGGCGATGCTCAACAAGCCTTGCCCGGAGCACAGTCAACCCAGCAGACCGTCCGGTCACGCTTGGAGGGATTGTTATATAATGCGGGAATTCCAGAACTACAGCCTTAATCAGCATCAAGGCGGTGGCAATGGACCGTCTGGCGGGTCAGGATCCGGCTCTCATGGGTCAGGCTTTGGAGGAGGCGGCTCAAGTTCCGGCTATCAGGGGCAAGGTAATCAAGGTGGCCACAATCAGCAGCCTGGCAACAGTGGTCAACAGCAAAACAACCAGTCAGGATATCAGAGTAACCCGAAGCAGCTAAGCAGAGGCCAGTATCACATTTTTACGACAAGCCTTGACAAGCGGGATCAGAAGGTGCGCAAGCGGGCGGTTCATGCGGTCGCGCCGGCTCTCCCACAGTACTTAAAGTGGTCTGAGTATGACATAACTTGGAGCAGGGAGGATCACCCACCGCGTGTGGATAACCCGGGTGAGGGAGTCCCGGACTAAGGGGTCCTCGGGCCACCGGCTCAACTCTCGATAGGCCGGTCCGATGGGCCATTCTCTGAAGAAGGGCCGGACACATCAAGACTCCACGATCCAGAAGGAAACCCCGAATGCGCGTCGTGCACTCCAAGTCAAGAGGAGGAAATCGCCATCTCCATCCTCGGCAGGAGGCCCACCATGTGTCAACCCTAGTCCCCCCCGGTGTCTATATAAACCGGGAGGGTTTTAGATCATAGGACACAGAAACTCATCTAGGGTTTTAGCTAGTCGATCTCGAGGTAGATCAACTCTGTAACCTTCATACGATCAATATAATCAAGCAGGACGTAGGGTTTTACCTCCATAGGAGGGCCCAAACCTAGGTAAACATCGTCTCCTTCGTCCCTTTGTTACCATCGATCCTAGTCTCATAGCTCGAGACCCCCTACCCGAGATCTGCCGGCTTTAACACCGACATTGGTGCTTTCATTGAGATTTCCGCTGTGATCGCCCAAGTAATCGATGGCTCGCGTCTTCATCAACGAAGAGGTCCGTAGCATGGACTCCTTTGTCCCTGGACAGATCTTCGCTTTCGGCAGCATTGTGCTGCACGCTGACCCGACTGGCCGCCTTGGCCGGGTCGGAAGTCTCGCCCCTGATCAAGAAGTCAGATTCTGGAACTTAGAATTCTCCGTTGACCCTCGGGGCGATCTCTTGCTCACCGGGCTCGCAGTCTCACCTGACGCGCCCGAGGACTTCGAGGCCTTAACCTCGGACGTCGTTTTCAATCCCGCTCATGGGGCCAATCCCAGTGACGATCTGGATTTAAGTCCGGATCCGGCTATAGCGCCAGATCGCCGGACACCAACTCCTGCCAAATACACTTCTCGTGCGGACACGGCGGAGGTTAACTCCAAACATGCCGGGCAGGTTGACCCGATCGAGCTTTCGACGCTCTACGAAGCTCTAGATCGGATCTCCTTGACAAAAACTATTGATGACCCGATCCCGATCCATGCTCAGATCGGTCTTGAGGCGAGTCAAGAGGGATTTTTCGTCCCACCCACCACCCACTTAGTAGCCACTATCGAAGACTTAACTGATATGTTGGACTACACCTCCGAGGAGGTAGAAGACATGGAGGAGGAAGATCGCGTTCCCACTCCCGTCAACACCGGGCAATGGACTGCCACCTCCACCTACGACGTCTACATGGTGGATACGCCATCCGGTAACGGCGAGCGCACGCTAGCTAACAACGGCGATGACTCAGGTGAGGCGCCGTCAAGGCGCCGGAAACTGCGTAAGCGGTCAAAGACAAAAAAGGGGAGGGAAGCTATTACCGGCACCGGGGAAAACAATACCCCAGAAGACCTCGGCGATCCCGATATCCCCGAGTATCCGTTGGAGGACCACGAAAGGCCGGAGGACCAGCGCAAACCCGAAGATCCGAACGACTCCGAGGATGATAACTACCTCCCCCCTGTAGAGGAGGAGGATAGCCCGGACGACGAGGACATCATCGTCCCCGAGACCATCGAGGATCAGAAACGGTTCAGGCAACCGCTTTTAGCTACTGCCCTGAGCCTAAAGGCAAAAGCGCGGAAACTCAAGGCCGAACAAGACACCCTCAATGATAGATGGACAAGCGTTGTATCGGTTGAGGAAGAACACGGCGCCGGTCTATGGGACCAACCCAAGAGTTACCCCCGCCGGTGGCTGCTGCCACAATTCGACGACGAGCTCTCCAATACGCCGTCCCCCAAGCACACTCCATACGACCAGCCGGACCGCCCTCCCCGAGGACGAGATAGGACGGCTGGCGAGGCCGGTTATAGGCCGGCAGTACCCCGCAGAAGGGGAAAAGAGCCAATGGAGCCCGAGGACAGGTAGGACCTGCGACGCCACCTGGATGATAGAACAGGCCGCACAAGATCCATTTACGGGTCTAGAGGGGACTCCCCTGGTAGAAGGGACGAGTACCGGCCCTGGCTCGACCGAACCAACAGAGTTCGGGACCAAAATCGGGCCAGAACAGACGCCGACTACCGGCGTGATATAGCCCGGGTCAGAGGCGCTGCCCACCCACTCTGCTTCACTGACGAGGTGATGCAGCATCAGTTTCCGAAAGGGTTTAAACCCGTGAACATCGAGCAATACGACGGAACCACTGACCCAGCAGTGTGGATCGAGGATTTCCTCCTCCACATTCACATGGCACGAGGAGATGACCTCCACGCCATCAAGTACCTACCCCTTAAACTTAAGGGGCCAGCTCGGCACTGGTTAAACAGTCTCCCCGAAAATTCTATCGGGAGCTGGGAGGACCTCGAAGATGCATTCCGATCTAACTTCCAGGGCTCTTATGTACGGCCCCCGGACTCTTCCGACCTAAGCAATGTCGTGCAAAAGGCAGGAGAGTCCGCTCGACAATTCTGGAACCGGTTCTTGACCAAGAAAAACCAGATCGTCGATTGCCCAGATGCCGAGGCTATAGCCTCTTTCAGGCCCAATATTCGGGACGAGTGGCTGGCTCGCCAGCTCGGCCAGGATAAGCCCAGGACCATGTCTGCCCTCACATCGCTCATGACCCGCTTTTGCGCGGGCGAGGATAACTGGCTAGCAAGGTGAAGCCACAACCCCGAAGACCCCGGTACTTCCGAAGTCCGGGATGGAAACGGGAAACCACGACGTAACAAAAACAAACGACGGCACAACACTAGCGACGCCAATGACACGGCCGTTAATGCCGGATTCCGCAACCCAAGATCCGGGCAGCGGAAGAAGCATCCTAAAGGCAACCGCGACGGACCCACCCCGCTGGACAAGATCATGGACAGGCCTTGCCAGATCCATGGCACTCCGGACAAGCCCGCCAGCCACACCAACTGTAACTGTTGGGTGTTTAAATAGGCCGGCAAACTCGTAGCCGAAGACCAGGGCAAAGGCCCACGCAGCGAGGACGAAGAGGAGCCCCGCGGTCCGAGCAATGGAGGTCAAAAGAAATTCCCTCCAGAAGTAAAAATGGTGAACATGATATATGCCACTCATATACCTAAAAAGGAGAGGAAGCGCGCCCTTCGAGAGGTCTACGCCGTAGAGCCTGTAGCCCCGAAGTTTAACCCATGGTCGGCCTACCCGATCACTTTTGATCGACGAGATCACCCACCAGTATCCGTCATGGAGGTTCGGCGGCCCTCGTCCTAGACCCCATTATCGATGGGTATCACCTCACTAAAGTCCTAATGGACGGAGGAAGTAGCCTCAATCTGATCTACTTAGATACGGTGAATAAGATGGGCATAGATCCGTCAAGGATAAAGCCTAGCAACACTACCTTTAAAGGAGTCATCCCAGGTGTCGAAGCCCGGTGCACAGGCTCTGTTAGCCTGGAAGTAGTGTTCGGTTCGCCCGACAACTTCCGCAGCGAGGAATTGATCTTCGACATCGCCCCCTTCCGCAGCGGCTATCATGCCCTACTCGGCCGAACAACGTTCGCTCGCTTTAACGCCGTCCCACATTACGCATACCGCAAGCTCAAGATGCCCGGTCCCAAGGGGGTCATCACCGTCAACGGCAACACAGAGCGTTCCCTCCGAACTGAGGAGCATGCATTGGCCCTGGCGGCCGAATTCCATTATGAGGACGGTCGGCAAACACCCAAATCGGCCGCAAAGGCCCGTAAGGTCGACAAATGAGTTCAGTTTCAATCCGAACTCCCAGACTCTTCTGCTCCCTGGAAATAGGGGTACGCCCCCCATTGCACAGCCCTAACGACCGCCAAACACGTGCCAAGAAGGCACAACTTCGCGCTCAAGATCCCATGGGTAGCAATGGGGAGCAACCATGAAGTGGTATGTGTTCGGCTGGACCGACCAATACCAATACACGTCCTCGGACAAAACACAGGTCCCATCAAGGACCTGTTAAAAAGCGTAAAGCTGATTGATACTTCGGCGACTTCTCAAGACCTTTTTCCAAGGTCCGCTCGGGGACAGCATCACTCCTAATGGATGCAACCCCCACAGAGGAATAGGAATGGACAGGCTACAAGGCACATCGAAGACGTCGCGTTATCAATCGAAGACTCTTGGTACATCCTCCCCTCTGTAAATTTTATATTTCATCTACCTGTAAATAGTTGCTTCGGCAATCCAAGTTATAAGAATTATTGAGCAAGTACAAAACCATTATATGGCTACTACGTTGTTTTTATACATTCTCTGTTCTTATCTTCGTCACGCTTCTTGCGAAAACTGTTCGGTATGTATTATGATGCAACCGGCTAATAGACCGGGGGCTCGAATTTAAAATCGCCTTGAACGTCACCTCAGTCCAACTGGTTGGGTGTTCGGCGTCTTGGGTTTTGCTTTATATGCATCGGATCCGAACTATGTCTTGGGTCAATAGTTGGGTTGCCCGGCTCCTGTGCTTGCCCTCTTACGTTCCGCTCGTTCGGCTAAAAGGGCAAAGGGAGAACCTCTGCGATTGTGCTTCCAGCTCGTCTGGTCAAGCACCTCAGGGGAGAAAGCCAAAAACTGACCGTCATAGTAAGCGAGAACCGGTCTGCGAATCCGGGCATAACTGTCATACTAAAAAATCGATAGCGGTTATTCCGTGTTATACGACGGGTTTCGTTCTTTTACAAACCATGTGATGCTGGCTTAAGCCCCGAACATCACACTGGGGGCTGGTTATCAGCCCCCGCATTTTTCTATACTCCCACGGCTAAGTGAAAGCGATAGAGCACCATAGTCCAATTGCCTTGTCCTGCTCGCACTACCGTCTTCGGGCGCCTATTCCTCGGCTAAGGGTAAAATGCGAATACAAAGACACCCCGCGTAGTATCTACGTGGGGGCTGAAGCTGACGACTCGCTGCTTTCAGATAAACCGGCCACATAGGAGTCTAAATAAACACACACTACCCATAAGACATGATAAACCATGCAACTTTAATCATAAAGCGTTAAAAGTCTTCGGACATATTACAACACTTTCATTCGTACAAAACGTCCTTGGAGCATTGAGCCTCTATCGACCGAGCGCCCTCCATCACTGTGGGGAAGTATCGCTCGGGGCGCCTATATTCTTTTCCAGGAGGCGGAGGTGCGGTAGCCATCTCGTTTGGCTTGAGCTTTGGCCAATGCACCATGGTCTTCGCAAAGGCCATCCGCTCGCCCTCGATGCACGTAGAACGCTTCAGCACGTCGAATCGAGGCGCAGCTTCGCATAGTTTCTGCACTAAGTCGAAGTAGCTGCTCGGCAATGGCTCATCGGGCCACATGCGTATGCAGAGATCCTTCATGGCCGGCTCCGCCACTCTACGCACCTCCATCAGTTGCTTCATTTGCTCGATGAGGAGAGGGGAGTGCTCGGGGGACTCAAACTGCGCCCAGAATAGCCGGGACTCATCCTCCTCTGCCTGCGAAGCATAAAACTTGTTCGCGTCCGCTGCGCTCTTCTGGTGGTCCGCACCGACGCCTAAGGAACGCCACACCTGGGTGAGCAAAGTAAACTTGCTACCACCAAAGGTGCACTGTAGTCAATACGGCTTACCATCAATGACAGCCTTGACTTGGCGAATCTCCTCTTGTGCAGAACGCCGGTCCACCCGCTCCTTCTGGAGCTCGGATTTTAGCGCGGCTAGCTCGGCGGCCTGCTCTTTGCCTTTCTGCTCAAGGGCCTCGCACTTCGCGCCGGCATCCTTGAGCTCTTGCTGCACCTCCTCCACCCGAGCCTCGTGCTTGGCGCTTGCAGCCTTCAAATCGGAAAGCGCAGCTGCTGCTTGTTCGGCGGCCACCTTCTCATCCGCGGCCTTTTGCTTCATGTCATGAAGCTCGGCCGTGAGCTTTTCGACCTTCGCAGCTGAAACTATGGAAGCAATAGACAAACGTTCACACTGGGCTACTAGTGCGGATCATTACCAATATATAGTTCAGAAATTACAATTCGGCTTACCTTGCGCCTCGTCGAACCTCTTGTTCAGGCTAACAAGCTCCTCGTCGGAGACCATGAGCTTCCGATTTAGCTCGGTCAGCTCAGCGGCATTATTGGCCGCCGCCGATGACGAGGCCTGCAAACAAAAATTATGCATCCAGTTATGTGCGATTCAAATCCCCCGAACTATGAAGGATATGACTCCCTTTTCGGCCCTTCCAAGGACTTTTCCGAACATTGCAGGACTAGATGGTGCCTTGTGCATCATTGATTCATTCCTCACTATTTGACCCCCGGATGCGTTTTTTGCATACCCATCCAGGGCTCGGGGGCTAGTACATATATAAAGAGATAGCACAAAACTTAATATTAGCATTGTTCGGGAAAAGGATATTACTTGACTCACCTTGAAGCCCGCCAGGAGACCATTGAAGGCCTCCTTCAGTCCGTTGTCAACGAACTGAATTCCTTGCAAAACTGCACCCATAAGAGTGCGGTGATCCTCGAAGATGGGGGCGCTTCCTAGCGCCTCCCCCATAACCGGCCACCCGGCCGTTGGTGGCATCGGTGATGACCGGGCAGTCCGATCTATGATCGGGGACTGAGCCGGTAATTCCGGATGCACGGAGTGCTTCGGAGACGTCCTCGGAGGGGACTGGGCATTTCTTCGCCCCTCTTCTTCGGCGATCAGGGGAGCGTTCTCCCCCTGGTCCTCAGCAGCCTGGGGAGTTTTTTCTCCCTGGCCTTCGTCGGCCGCGGCATCAGCCTCGGCCATGGCATGGTCACCCCCTCCGCCCGTGTTCGGCTCCAACGGAGCCTGGCTGGATGACACCTCCGCGGTATCCTTCGCGACCTCTGGAGGTGTCAGGAGCGATGCGGTCCCGCTCTCCACCAGCTCGGCGGGTGGAGACTCCCCATCCGATATTTGGTCGGTAGGGAGGACGCGCGGGGGGCTGCGAGATATTTTTGTACTTAAAACATTGAAGACTTTGCGTAAAAAACTTAGTGAGTCCTCGGATTCATTACCTTTGAGCGGGGGGCTTGACCCTTGGGTTCCTTCGGGGAACCCTCTCGAATTACTCGGATTCTGTGTTAGAATCCGAGCTGTCGTCGGGCAGGATCAACCTTGCCCGGCACGCCTTCTTCGGGGCAGGAGGAGCTGCTTCCGCCGCGGCATCCGATGACGCCGCCCTCTTTCTTACGGGGGGGACTCCTTCCCCCCCCCCCCCCCCCCCGTCGTCATGCTCCTCCTCATGGCTGGAGGAGACATGGGTTTCCTCGGATGCAGCGTCGTGCTGGTCCTTAATGCGGAGGCCCTCTCTGGCCTTCTTCTTCTTCTTCTCTTTCTTTTCGGGCACCGAGTACGGCGCCTCGACAAGCATCGCCGCCAACAGCTCCGACCTGGGGTCTTCGGGTTGTGGAGCCGGGCAGTTAACCTTTGCGGCTTTGCTCAACCACTTCTGCGAAAGTAAGGGAGAAAGCGTTCAGGCTTTTTGCCGAAGAAACAAAGTCAATGAATTGAAATTAAACCGTACCTTGGTCGTTGGGATGACGGTGCTTAGGCATGTATCCTCCTCCTTGGCCAGCCAGCTCTTCTGAGGCTTGAACAAGGCCTTCCACAGCTTCTCCGGGGTGGTGCGGAATAATTGACGCATAGTGGGCTCGTCGTCAGGATGATAAGCCCACATGGGGGATGCCCGGCGCTGGCAGGGGAGGATACGGCGGTGGAGCATGACCTGGACCACGTTGACCAGCTCCACCTTGGCCTCGATCACCAAAGTAAGGCACTTCTGTTGCAGCTTCACCTCGACATCCGACCCCCAATGAAGGCCCTTCCTGAGCCACGAGGTCAGTCTCGTAGGGGGTCCGGATCTGAATTCTGCAGGCGCCGCCCAGCCTTCATCCCTTGGCTCGGTGATATAAAACCACTCTTTTTGCCAGATCTTGATGGTGTAGATGAAGGTGCCGGTAGGCCACTCGACGCGGGGAAGCTTGCTGATCACCGCCCCTCCACAGTCTGCGTGCTCGCTGGCCACGGTCTTTGGCTTGACGTTGAAGACCTTGAGCCACAAGCCGAAGTGTGGTTCAACCCGCAGAAAGGCCTCGCAGATGATGATGAACGCTGATATGTGCATGAAAGAGTTCGGCGGTAGGTCGTGGAAGTCCAAGCCGTAGAAAAACATGAGACCCCTGACGAAGGGGTGGAGCGGAAAGCTCAGTCCCCGGATAAAGTGGGGGACGAAGACCACCCTCTCGCCTACTTTGGGGGTGGGAACCACCTGGTTCTTCTCCGGGGCGCGGTGGAAGACGTTGGCGGGGAGGTAGCCGGCCTGCTTTAGGTCCCGGATATCCTGGTCGGTGACCGTGGAGGCCTCCCACTTGCCATTGGAGCCCGAACCCGCCATTGCTAAGCTCGGAGGAAAGTGCGAGGAAGAACTGGATCTGGGCTCTTGGAGCTTGGAGAGATGGAGGAGGCGGAGGATGCGAATGGGAAGCGTGAGTAAGCCTTGGGGTTGTTTCTCTTTCTATGGGACGTGTCACCGATTAGCCTCGTTTACCACACCACAAATCCCTCCGCTTCCCAAGACGTGCGTGCCGTTATGCGCGTGGGGAGATTAATCATATCCCGTGTGAAACGAAGCACGATCTGCGCATTGATAAGTTGTGTCGCTGGAAAAACGGCCCCGAACCGCGAATTGAGTTTTCGTAACTGGTTCAGTGGTCACCATAGGCCATGACCCTTCGTCATAGGGGGGTGTCAGAAAACACTGTTTACGCTTTGGTGATTGGCCTTCGAGGCTAAGCAATTCATGGTATTCGGTCAATTATATGTGTTGGGGAACATAGTAATAATTCAAAATTTTCCTATGTGTCACCTAGATCAATCTAGGAGATGCTAGCAACGAGAGAGAGGGAGTGCATCTTCATACCCTTGAAGATCGCTAAGCGGAAGCGTTGCAAAGAACACGGTTGATGGAGTCATACTCGCGGCGATTCAAATCGCGGAAGATCCGATCCAAGCGCCGGACGGACGGCGCCTCCACGTTCAACACACATACAGCCCGGGGACGTCTCCTCCTTCTTGATCTAGCAAGGGGGAGGAGAAGTTGAGGGAGAGCTCCGGCAACACGACGGCGTGGTGGCGGTGGAGCTCGTGGTTCTCCGGCAGAGCTTCACTAAGCACTACGGAGGAGGAGGTGTAGGAGGAGGGAGGGCTGCACCAGGGGCAAGGGGGTGCAGCTCCCATGCGCCTCCCCACTATATATAGGGGTGGAGGGGGCTGGTTTCTTGCCCTCCAAGTCCATTGGCGCGTTGGCAAAGGTGGGAGGAAAGAAATCCCATCCTTTCCCTTCCCCACCGATTGTTATCCCCCCTTTTTAGGGATCTTGATCTTATCCCTTCGGGATATGATGTTATTAAGGGGGGATCTTGGTGCGCCTTGACCAGGGGTGTGGGGCCTTTCCCCCACTACCCACGTTCATGTGGGTCCCCCCATGCAGGTGGGCCCCACTCCGGAACCTTCTAGAACCTTCCCGGTACAATACCGAAAAATCTCAAACATTTTCCGATGGCCAAAACAGGACTTCCCATATATAGATCTTTACCTCCGGACCATTCCGGAACTCCTCGTGATGTCCGGGATCTCATCCGGGACTCCGAACAACTTTCGGTAACCACATACAATTCCCATTACAACTCTAGCGTCACCGAACCTTAAGTGTGTAGACCCTACGGGTTCGGGAACCATGCAGACATGACCGAGACACCTCTCCGGCCAATAACCAATAGCGGGATCTGGATACCCTTATTGGCTCCCACATGTTCCACGATGATCTCATCGGATGAACCACGAAGTCGGGGATTCAATTAATCCCGTATACAATTCCCTTTGTCCATCGGTATGTTACTTGCCCGGGATTCGATCGTCGGTATCCCTATACCTTGTTCAATCTCGTTACCGGCAAGTCTCTTTACTCGTTCCGTAACACATGATCCCGTGACTAACTCCTTAGTCACATTGAGCTCATTATGATGATGTATTACCGAGTGGGCCCAGAGATACCTCTCCGTCACACGGAGTGACAAATCCCAGTCTCGATTCGTGCCAACCCAACAGACACTTTTGGAGATACCTGTAGTGCACCTTTATAGTCACCCAGTTACGTTGTGACGTTTGATACACCCAAAGCATTCCTACGGTATCCGGGAGTTGCACAATCTCATGGTCTAAGGAAATGATACTTGACATTAGAAAAGCTCTAGCAGACGAACTACACGATCTTGTGCTATGCTTAGGATGGGTCTTGTCCATCACATCATTCTCCTAATGATGTGATCCCGTTATCAACGACATCCAATGTCCATGGTCAGGAAACCATGACCATCTATTGATCAATGAGCTAGTCAACTAGAGGCTCACTAGGGACATGGTGTTGTCTATGTATTCACACATGTATTACGGTTTCCGGTTAATACAATTATAGCATGAACAATAGACAATTATCATGAACAAGGAAATATAATAATAACCATTTTATTATTGCCTCTAGGGCATATTTCCAACAGTCTCCCACTTGCACTAGAGTCAATAATCTAGTTACATTGTGATGAATCGAACACCCATAGAGTTCTGGTGCTGATCATGTTTCGCTAGTGGAAGAGGTTTAGTCAACGGATCTGCGACATTCAGATCCGTATGTACTTTACAAATATCTATATCTCCATCCTGAATGTAACCACGAATGGAGTTGAAGCGGCGCTTGATGTGCTTGGTCTTCTTGTGAAACCTGGGCTCCTTGGCAATGGCAATAGCTCCAGTGTTGTCACAGAAGAGAGTCATCGGGCCCGACGCATTGGGAATCACTCCTAGGTAGGTGATGAACTCCTTCATCCAGACTCCTTCCTGCGCTGCTTCCGAAGCAGCTATGTACTCCGCTTCACATGTAGATGCCGCCACGACGCTTTGCTTGCAACTGCACCAGCTAACTGCCCCACCATTCAAAATATACAAGTATCCGGTTTGTGACTTGGAGTCATCCGGATCTGTGTCGAAGCTAGCATCGACGTAACCCTTTACGACGAGCTCTTCGGCACCTCCATAAACGAGAAACATATCCTTAGTCCTTTTCAGGTACTTAAGGATATTCTTGACCGTTGTCCAGTGTTCCATTCCGGGATCACTTTGGTACCTCCCTACCAAACTTTAGGCAAGGTTCACATCAGGTCTGGTACACAGCATGGCATACATAATAGAACCTATGACTGAGGCATAGGGGATGACACTCATCTTTTCTCTATCTTCTGCCGAGGTCGGGCATTGAGCTGTGCTCAATCTCACACCTTGCAATACAGGCAAGAACCCCTTCTTGGATTGATCCATATTGAACTTCTTCAATATCTTGTCAAGGTATGTGCTTTGTGAAAGACCAATGAGGCATCTCAATCTATCTCTATAGATCTTGATGCCTAATATGTAAGCAGCTTCTCCAAGGTCCTTCATTGAAAAACACTTATTCAAGTAGGCCTTTATGCTTTCCAAAAGTTCTATATCATTTCCCATCAACAATATGTCATCCACATATAAAATGAGAAATGCTACAGAGCTCCCACTCACTTTCTTGTAAATACAGGCTTCTCCATAAGTCTATATAAACCCAAACGCTTTGATCACCTCATCAAAGCGAATGTTCCAACTCCGAGATGCTTGCACCAGCCCATAGATGGAGTGCTGGAGCTTGCATACCTTGTCAGCATTCTTAGGATCGACAAAACCTTCCGGCTGCATCATATACAATTCTTCCTTAAGGAAACCGTTAAGGAATGCCGTTTTGACGTCCATTTGCCAGATCTCATAATCATAAAATGCGGCAACTGCTAACATGATTCGGACGGACTTCAGCATCGCTACGGGTGAGAAAGTCTCATTGTAGTCAACTCCTTGAACTTGTCAATAACCCTTAGCGACAAGCCGAGCCTTATAGACGGTCACATTACCATCCGCGTCAGTCTTCTTCTTAAAGATCCATTTATTTTCTATGGCTTGCCGATCATCGGGCAAGTCCACCAAAGTCCATACTTTGCTCTCATACATGGATCCTATCTCGGATTTCATGGCTTCAAGCCATTTGTTGGAATCCGGGCCCGCCATGGCTTCTTCATAGTTCGAAGGTTCACCGTTGTCTAACAACATGATTTCCAGGACAGGGTTGCCGTACCACTCTGGTGCGGAACGTGTCCTCGTGGACCTACGAAGTTCAGTAGTAACTTGATCCGAAGTTTCATGATCATCATCATTAACTTCCTCTCTAGTCGGTGCAGGCACCACAGAAACATTTTCCTGCGCTGAGCTACTCTCCGGTTCGAGAGGGGGTACAATTACCTCATCAAGTTCTACTTTCCTCCCACTTACTTATTTCAAGAGAAACTCTTTCTCTAGAAAGGATCCATTCTTGGCAACAAAGATCTTGCCTTCGGATCTGAGGTAGAAGGTATACCCAATAGTTTCCTTAGGGTATCCTATGAAGACGCATTTTTCCGATTTGGGTTCGAGCTTTTCAGGTTGAAGTTTTTTGACATAAGCATCACATCCCCAAACTTTCAGAAACGACAGCTTAGGTTTCTTCCCAAACCATAATTCATACGGTGTCGTCTCAACGGATTTAGACGGTGCCCTATTTAAAGTGAATGCGGCAGTCTCTAATGCATATCCCCAAAATGATAGCGGTAAATCAGTAAGATACATCATATATCGCACCATATCCAATAGAGTGCGATTACGACGTTCGGACACACCATTACGCTGAGGTGTGCTAGGCGGCGTGAGTTGTGAAACAATTCCACATTTCCTTAAGTGCGTGCCAAACTCGTGACTCAAATATTCTCCTCCACGATCAGATCGTAAGAACTTTATTTTCTTGTCACGTTGATTCTCTACCTCACTCTGAAATTCCTTGAATTTTTCAAAGGTCTCAGACTTGTGTTTCATTAAGTAGACATACCCATATCTGCTTAAGTCATCAGTGAGGGTGAGAACATAACGATAGCCACCGCGAGCCTCAACGCTCATTGGACCACATACATCGGTATGTATTATTTCCAACAAGTTGGTTGCTCGCTCCATTGTTCCGGAGAACGGAGTCTTAGTTATCTTGCCCATGAGGCATGGTTCGCACGTGTCAAATGATTCATAATCAAGAGACTCCAAAAGTCCATCTGCATGGAGTTTCTTCATGCGTTTGACACCAATATAACCAAGGCGGTAGTGCCACAAGTATGTGGGACTATCATTATCAACCTTACATCGTTTGGTATTCACACTATGAATATGTGTAACATCACGTTCGAGATTCAATGAAAATAAACCATTGACCAGTGGGGCATGACCATAAATAGAACAACCATTATTCTCGGATTTAAATGAGTAGCCATCTCGCATCAAACGAGATCCAGATACAATGTTCATGCTCAAAGCTGGTACTAAATAACAATTATTGAGGTTTAAAACTAATCCCAAAGGTAGATGCAGAGGTAGCGTGCCGACGGCGATCACATCGACCTCGGAACCATTCCCGACGCGCATCGTCACCTCGTCCTTCGCCAGTCTCCGCTTATTCCGCAGCTCCTGTTTTGAGTTACAAATGTGAGCAACCGCACCGGTATCAAATACCCAGGAGCTACTACGAGCGCTGGTAAGGTACACATCAATAACATGTATATCATATATACCTTTGACGTTGCCGGCCTTCTTATCCGCTAAGTACTTGGGGCAGTTCCGCTTCCAGTGACCGGTTCCCTTGCAATAAAAGCACTCAGTCTCAGGCTTGGGTCCATTCTTGGGCTTCTTCCCGGCAACTGATTTACCGGGTGCGGCAACTGCTTTGCCGTCCTTCTTGAAGTTCTTCTTACCCTTGCCTTTCTTGAAACTGGTGGTCTTATTTACCATCAACACTTGATGTTCCTTTTTGATCTCCACCTCCGCTGATTTCAGCATCGAATATAACTCAGGAATGGACTTCTCCATCCCTTGCATATTGAAGTTCATCACAAAGCTCTTGTAGCTAGGTGGAAGCGACTGGAGGATTCTATCAATAACCGAGTCATCCGGAAGATTAACTCCCAGCTGAGACAAGCGGTTGTGCGACCCAGACATTTTGAGTATGTGCTCGCTGACAGAACTATTTTCCTCCATCTTACAACTGAAGAACTTGTCGGAGACTTCATATCTCTCGACCCGGGCATGAGCTTGGAAAACCATTCTCAGCTCTTGGAACATCTCATATGCTCCGTGTTGCTCAAAACGCTTTTGGAGCCCCGGTTCTAAGCTGTATAGCATGCCGCACTGAACCAGGGAGTAATCATCACTACGCGACTGCCAGGCGTTCATAACGTCTTGAGTTGCTGGGAAAATGGGTGCATCACCTAGCGGTGCATCAAGGACATATGCTTTCTTGGAAGCTATGAGGATGATCCTCAAGTTACGGACCCAGTCCGTATAGTTGCTTCCATCGTCTTTCAGCTTGGTTTTCTCTAGGAACGCGTTGAAGTTGATGGCAACATTAGCGTGGGCCATTGGATCTACAAGATAGATTGTAAAGACAATTTTAGACTAAGTTCATGATAATTAAGTTCATCTAATCAAATTATTTAATGAACTCCCACTCAGATAGACATCCCTCTAGTCATCTAAGTGATACATGATCCATATCGACTAGGCCGTGTCCGATCATCACGTGAGACGGACTAGTCATCAATGGTGAACATCTCCATGTTGATCGCATCTACTATACGACTCATGTTCGACCTTTCAGTCTCTTGTGTTCCGAGGCCATGTCTATACATGCTAGGCTCGTCAAGTCAACCTAAGTGTTTCGCGTGTGTAAATCTGGCTTACACCCGTTGTATGCGAACGTTAGAATCTATCACACCCGATCATCACGTGGTGCTTCGAAACAACGATCCTTCGCAACGGTGCACATTTAGGGGGAACATATTTCTTGAAATTTTAGTGAGGGATCATCTTATTTATGCTACCGTCGTTCTAAGCAAATAAGATGTAAAAACATGATAAACATCACATGCAAATCATAAAGTGACATGATATGGCCAATATCATCTGGCGCCTTTGATCTCCATCTTCGGGGCGCGGCATGATCACCATCATCACCGGCACGACACCATGATCTCCATCACCATGATCTCCATCATCGTGTCTTCATGAAGTTATCTCGCCAACTATTACTTCTACTACTATGGCTAACAGTTAGCAATAAAGTAAAGTAATTACATGGCGTTTTTGATTGACACGCAGGTCATACAATAAATTAAGACAACTCCTATGGCTCCTGCCGGTTGTCATACTCATCGACATGCAAGTCGTGATTCCTATTACAAGAACATGATCAATCTCATACATCACATATATTTCATCACATCCTTTTGGCCATATCACATCACATAGCATATCCTGCAAAAACAAGCTAGACGTCCTCTAATTGTTGTTGCAAGTTTTACGTGGCTGCTATGGGTTTCTAGCAAGAACGTTTCTTACCTACGCAAAAGCCACAACGGTGATATGCCAATTGCTATTTACCCTTCATAAGGACCCTCTTCATCGAATCCGATCCGACTAAAGTGGGAGAGACAGACACCCTCTAGCCACCTTATGCAACAAGTGCATGTCAGGTGGTGGAACCAGTCTCACGTAAGCGTACGTGTAAAGTCGGTCCGGGTCGCTTCATCCAACACTGCCGCCAAATCAAGATAGGACTAGTAACGGCAAGCAAATTGACCAAATCATCGCCCACAACTACTTGTGTTCTACTCGTGCATAGAATCTACGCATAGAACTAGCTCATGATGCCACTGTTGGGGAACGTAGTAATAATTCAAAATTTTCCTACGTGTCACCAAGATCAATCTAGGAGATGCTAGCAACGAGAGAGAGGGAGTGCATCTTCATACCCTTGAAGATCGCTAAGCGGAAGCGTTGCAAAGAACGCGGTTGATGGAGTCGTACTCGCGGCGATTCAAATCGCGGAAGATCCGATCCAAGCGCCGAACAGACGGCGCCTCCGCGTTCAACACACGTACAGCCTGGGGACGTCTCCTCCTTCTTGATCCAACAAGGGGGGAGGAGAAGTTGAGGGAGAGCTCCGGTAGCACGACGGCGTGGTGGCGGTGGAGCTCGTGGTTCTCTAGCAGAGCTTCGCTAAGCACTACGGAGGAGGAGGAGGTGTAGGAGGAGGGAGGGCTGCGCCAGGGGCAAGGGGGTGCAGCTCCCATGCGCCTCCCCACTATATATAGGGGTGGAGGGGGCTGGTTTCTTGCCCTCCAAGTCCATTGGGGCGTTGGCATAGGTGGGAGGAAAGAAATCCCATCCTTTCCCTTCCCCACCGATTGTTATCCCCCCTTTTTAGGGATCTTGATCTTATCCCTTCGGGATATGATCTTATTCCTTCTAAGGGGGGATCTTGGTGCGCCTTGACCAGGGGTGTGGGGCCTTGCCCCCACTACCCATGTTCATGTGCACTACAAGAAATATGTCAACTTGTGACCTTCTCTTAGTGACCCTAGCTGAATTGGTCGTAAATCCACGGCCATTTCGCTAGGAAGGGCTCAAACCCTGAAATTGCCTTACACCAAATGGTCATAAAGCAGACAACAGTGGTCGACGACCTTATTTCTTCCTGATTACGACCAATATAAATGGTCATGAGGTTGTGAACGTGGATAAGGCCACCTCCTCAGTTTGTGAACCAACTATATTTTATATTGCTTAATTATTTCTTAAACTTTACCAGGGCATGTTTCTACCTATATAACTTGCCTCCACCAAATTTGAGCTCATTTCATTTAGCCAATTTCTCTCAATAATTTTCCCAAGTTTCTGTCTAGAGAAGAGCATTGTGAAGGAAGTACCACTTTGGCATGTCGAAATGGTATCAAATTTTTACAGTGCCTTCCTATGCACAAATAACCATCCTTCACGAAATTTAAGCTCAATACATTCACTCATTTGAGCCCAGATTCAGCATTCATATTTCTGTCCAGTGTGATACTTTGCAAAGCAAGTGCCACCTAGGATCCTCCACTTGAGCTGAAAATTTTTGGGCACTCTTTTCTATCCAAATCATTGCCTCATGACAAAAGTCAGATCCATTTGCCTATTAAATCTTCCTCAGCAAATTTCCAAAGTTTCTGTTTAGCTAGAAGCTTTGTGAAGTAAGTACTAGCTAGGCATCTCCTAATGATCTGAATTTTTTCCACATATTCTATATGACCATATCATAGCCCTCCACAAAATTTGATCCCCATCTAATAATCCATGTGAGCTCACCATCCAATCTTTGTTTCTGGTAATATTTTCAATTTGTGAAGCAACTATGTTTTATATTCCTTTATAATTGCTGAAAATTTACCAGGACATTACCATGCCCATACAACCTCCCTATAACAAATTGTATCTAATTTTGATGTAGCCAATTTTCCTCAATAGTTTTCCCAATTTTCTGTTCATTGCATAGCATTGTGAAGGAAGTACCATTTTTATTTATCCAAATGGTATTAAATTTGTACAGTTTATTAATATGACCATATTATCATCCTCCTCCAAATTTCAACTCAATACAATCATCTATGTGGGCCCAACATCAATTTATATTTTTCTGTCCAAAGAAGAGCGTTGTGAAGGAAGTACCATCTTGGCATGTCCAAATGGTATCAAATTTTTACAGTACCTTCCTACGCCCAAATGACTAATCTCCACCAAATTTCAGCTCAATCCATTCATTCATTTGAGCCCAGCTCTAACATTCATATTTCTGTCCAATGTGGTACTTTGCAAAGCAAGTGCCACCTAGGATCCTCCATTTGAGCTGAAAATTTGTAAAGACAGTCTCCTTAGTATATTATCATCCTCAGACAAAACTCAAGTCCATTGGCCATGTTCGTTTCCCCCACCGCTAATCAAACACTTGGCTGCTAATTCATGTTTGAGCTTAGTTCAGTGTCCTCGTGAGATTCTTCTCTTGTATTCTTCTTACTAACACCTACCGACGGGGGGGGGGGGGTACCCAACCCATCAGACATGCCTAGGCTGCCCAGAACGCGTGGCAACGCTAAGGTCACGCGGTGACCACGCGGCTGGCATGCTAGTTTGCGCGCTCTGGAGTTGGGGCCATCATCCACCATCCAAACCTCGATATCTCGCCACCAAACCATGTATCTATGATTAAATAGATTCTTATGTACCTAAAAATGATTTTTGGAAAAAATCATGAGCAAACTATAAGGCAGCCGCAGTTCAAATTTGACCCGCTTCCTACTGAATCGGCAGAAATTTGTCTTTTTCACGAGAGGTGGATCAAAGATTTTTACGCCCAACCATTTGGTCAATTGTGCATTAAATATGGCCTAATATTTTATAAAATTAATTTTGTCCAATTTTACAACAAATATATGGTAGGTCCTTCACAAAAAATCTCATTTTGGGCACTCGAAAAATGGAAAATGAATTTTTCGTCCAAAGAAAATGAAAACTTCCTTAGGCAACATTGTTTGACATCCCAAGATGCACCCTTGTGCACACTATGAGATCATTTGAACAAACTATGCCATGAATGTGGCCATAAGATTGATCATTTGGCTTAAAAGCCATGAATCTCCAGACATGATAGCTCATTTCTGAGAACACCTTTTTAAAATAATTACCGTATTACAAGTTCATTATTTTTCCTTGTAAATTGGTCACATATAATGACACAATGCGAAGGTTTTACAATTTTTTGATTTTTTTTGAATTTTTCATGCCCATTTCAAAACGTGGTCAAAACGGCGGGAATGACCGTTCCTAGCTAGTGGTTGAATCTTGGAAAACTTTTGGTGTTTCTCTGATTAAATAGATACTTATGTACCTAGAAATGATTTTTGGAAAAAATAAAGAGGAAACTATGAGGCAGCTGCAGTTCAAATTTGACCCACTTCCTACTCAATCGGCGGAAATTTGTCTTTTTCACGAGAGGTGGATCAAAGCTTTTGACACCCAACCATTTTGTTAATTGTGCATTAAATATGGCCTAATATTTTAGAAAATTAATTTGGTCCAATTTTACAACAAGTATATGGTAGGTCCTTCACAAAAAATCTCATTTTGGGCACTCGAAAAATGGAAAATTAATTTTTCGTCCAAAGAAAATGAAAACTTCCTTAGGCAACATTGTTTGCCATTCCAAGATGCACCCTTGCGCACAATATGAGGTCATTTGAACAAACTATGCCATGAATGCGGCCATAAGATTGACCATTTGGCTTGAAAGCCATGAATCTTCACACATGATAGCTCATTTCTGAGAACACCTTTTTAAAATAACTAGAAGAGTGGCCCGCCCGATGTGCGGGCTAGAATTTTTAATTCTGTCATGATAATGAATTATTTGATATGTCTATAGAAAATTTTTGAACCTAATGTGATGAACACACCCATAACCCAATAAGCATCATCTATAGGGTGTTGAAATCAATGCGAGAGCATCATTTTGTGTTTCGTAGGTAAACATGTCAGTATAAACATATTTATGTGTGACAAAATATTAGTACATAGAGTCAAAGTTTAGATCTCGTGGTAGGCAATAGTTTGTACGTGACATTACCTGAGTATGAAGTTGAGATCTTGTAGTTTGTATGTGGTATTGGATGTATACAACCGAATATTTTGTCCTCATTGACAGGCCATTCAATATGTTTATCTTATTCGGATATGTCTGTCTCATTTACTCACTTAATTCAAAGATACATGACCTCTTATTAATAATTTCTAGGATATACATTTAACCATTGTTTTAATTGTTAATGAAAATAGCATTTTAGTGGAATGTTGGAATACTTTTGAACAAAAACCATATCATGTTGTTTTCTTTTGACCAATCTTCGGATCTATTTAAACCAATGGTATAAGCAAGTAAGTTTTGTATCCAAAATTATGAAGAATCTTTTAAGGCACCATCTTACCATTCTAAATCATAAATATTATTACCTTTTCTGTTGTGCTTTAGTCTCTATGTTACCTCTTATTCAGATAATATGTCTCCTTCACATCATCATATACACTACCTTGTTGCAAAATTGAAGTATCCACGTCATTATATTATTTAAGTTTGACCAACAATTAGATTGATAACATATTTTTATATTAATTGTTGTGTATGTGAACCATTGGCGAGTGTGAGGTTGTTCGTTATAATCATCCAGGTAATCCTTACGACTGGTACAACCGTCGTGTCATATTATTTGAAGTATAAGCATGTGTGCATATTAAGTAGGTCAATGCTCACCGGTACTAAGCAAGAATTGACGCATCCATTTATGCATGGGAACTATCTAAAAAATAAGCTAAATTGGCTCTATAGCATGGATAAATGACACCATATCCTGCAAACAAACATTAAATTGTACATATATGTTGCTTAGTGCGACTCTTCTCCAAGCGCTATTACCATGCAAAACGTTCAATGTACATATCTATCCAATTGCTGACAATCCTATATGTCAACACAGTATTAGACATATGTCTAGTATGACAAATGTTACAATATGGCCTCTTCTACCCTTTTGAAACATCACATCATTTTAAAAATATAATGGAGAAACTCTTCAACATTCACTTGCACATATCCAAATACATAAAAAATTTGCAGTCTATCGAGAAGTCCCACAAAATACCAAGGACAACTTATTCCGGGCATTCCTTATTTATGTTACATGACTGGACCATATAATTTTATTTCATATGCAAGAGGTCGATGAATACCATTCTCAATACTCGATACCTCGGTGATGACAATTCAAAACCTCACATTCTTCACAATACTCATCTCATAGTACACATAAGAATCCATCTATTAGAAACATACCCTATTCAAACTTACAATTTTGTAAAATATGGCCAATATCTTTGTTGTAATAATTAGGCAAAGCTAACAAATGCCCTTTTGTATTTTGCGTAATTTTCACAATAGTAACAACCTTCTTATTTCAGGCCCTGGTTGTAGAGGTTAGGATATGGCTAAAACTAATGAACTATATATGCATCATTTCTAAAATTAGCATCAAGATATAATAACAGTCATTAATATGATTTAGGTACCGAGTCTCAAAGCACATCAACATATAAAATTGATGGACAACAATCTTAAGTAGTAAATTTACAACCATATGCATCACCTAGAAAGATTAAGAAATTGAGGTCTTTCTAAAAACGAAAATTCAAGGGATTAGATTATCTCTAGAGAAATACATTGAACTTAAAAATATCTATAGTGCTCGATATTTATGAAGCATGGTTTGTCCCATAGGCAATATTATAGAGTAAGCAATTATATTCAATAGAAGCATATTCAGTTAATGTTACCTTCTATGCATTGTGTTTGGTCATATCCACCGCAGTGGACAGTAGCTTCTTTATAACAACCCTAAGAGACTCATAAGTATTTCTACCAGTTATCCCGCAGTGTCGCATTATCATACAAAAAGATTACCCTAAGCAGTGCCAAATTCTTACATTGGAAGATATTAACTAACGGATGGAAATTCACAAGCCAAGAATGTAGTTACAAAACAGTTTTTTTTTACATCTTGTTACAAAACAGTGCTTCTTTTTAAGCTCAGAAACATTGTGTTTAGAAAGTTAAGAACTAAAACCACTACAATAATTTTGTAATGGAGGGAATAACAATTATATGTACACAGCCCTCATGGATGACATATAGATTATTTAGTGACAATCTGTAGAACCACAAAAAATACATAGTGTATTAACCATTTTAATAAGCAGTTGTACTAAAGGTTCTAAGAATAGCACTCCTTTGCTTCACATTTACACCACTATGTCACTGAAGCAACCTACTATTAAACCATAATTTAGTTGTTTTATCCTAGAGTGCAAGCAGTAGCATGTACCAAGCAGAACAGAAAGTCGGTGGTGTATTTCAATCTTGGAAGAAAATATTGGAAGTGTGATAAGAATTATAAAGACATGCTAGTTATATCTATGAGGGAACATTAGAGAGGGAAAAAACTCTAAAGTGAGAAGAGATTGTAACAGGCAAGCGTATTAAATGATTAATAAATATTGGCATAAATCATTTGGTCTTCTGCACTGGCAAAAAAATTAAGCATATACATAGATGTATGGAGTGCAGTGCACAATAGGTGCTCATAAATTAACAGAGTGAACAGAATAATAAATGTACTTGAGGACTAAGGATTTGTATTTCCATCCTTCTGAATTTTTCTTCGTCTGTCGCCAGAGCCACATCGGCAGTCCTATGAAGAATGTTTAGACAAGAATTAATCACAAATCAATAAGTTACGTGCTTTTGTACACGTCCCTAATTTACCATCAGCCCAGTAGCCTCAATCGCACATTATATAAGACAAATTTACGCGACTACCTACCTTTGGTTGGAAACTCCGATTACCATGTTCTTTTGTTCCCTTGTTGAAATTGAATATATGCCATCCTACACCATGAAGGTCCCATAAACATCTCAAATGTTTCCAAATACCTAGACGACACATCCATATTGTGGCAGTAAGATTCCAAGATAAGGAATAACACTAAATCGTACATCCACAATTAGTAAATTACCAAAACGCCAAACAATTGAGCATGTGTTTAACTAAAAATAAAATTACTTTTCTACATCCAATTGAGGTGATATGCAAGAACACTGAGTAATTGAGCATATGTAGATCAAAACACCATGTGATCTAGAACGAATTATACATCTGCAATTATTTAATCATTAGAACACCATTAATAGGTAATTAACAGGTACGTGTTAGATGAACCAACCTCGTGCTACATGGGATCATGAAGGTGAAGCTATTGAAGAGCTCGGTCAGAAAATCTCCAGGCACGTTCCCCTATCGCCAGCGCTGCCACGCTTTCCTTGCTGGCTGGTTCCTCGATCTGTCATGCTTTCTTATTTCGTTGGGTCGTTCCTCAACTCTGTTGCCTCTTTAGGTGTCATGCATGTGACATCAGCGGCGAGGATGCCATGAGTATCTAATATCACTGACTGTTTTAGTTACATAGAGTTGCCAGCTCTTCCTAGCAATATCAACATGCAGACCTGGACTATGCATCAGTGTGTATGTAGATTGGAAATTTGGAATATGATATATCGATGAATACCTTTCCATGCAGAGTTGACTCTTTTTTATAGGGATGCATGCAGACTTGTAATTGGTAATGCATCAGCATATATATATGTTGGAATTGCAGAATAGCAATATGAACATGCAGAGCAATGCATTAAGCAGATTGGAATTGGAGAATATCTATGCATACCTTGCATCAGCATCATAGCTAGCAAGCTAGCACGTCTGTAATTTAGGCCAACGCTATGCCGTCAAGACCAAGACAGTAGAAATACGCCTGACTATGATGAAGAAAAGGAGTTCATATTCAACTGGGAAGCATACAATTTTTTCTTCCTGGAGGAGCTCCCGGAGAAGACTGAAGGCCACACAGATGAGAGGGCTGGCGATGCAAGGACGAACACGTGGAGAGGTCAAGATCAACACACGGAAGAGAGAATGTTAGAAAATAACTTATTCCTTTTTCCCCAGGTGATAGAGGTTGGATAGATTATCTTGTAGGAGAAGAGCATGGACGTTATGGCCGGCTCGCCGGCCGGACAGATCTTACTGCTACAGACGCCCTGTGAAGATGACGCAGCTATGCCAGCCCAATTTTTGTTCCGTCCCTTCTTCCCCAGGCTGTAGATGTTGGATAGGGTCTCTCGTAAAAACATTGAAACTTTCTTCTTTTTTAGTCGTTTTTTTTGCGGGAACTCTTTTAGTCGTTCGCCGTGTTGGTACAGGATGGGAGGGCGTGACGCTGAGATCTTTTTTTTTAGTTTCAGGTTGAGATCTAACTTTTTTAGGGGTAGGGTGTGATCTAATTAAAACGTGTTAATCTTTCATATACTCCTATTTAAGTTGTCTCGTCTCATTTGCAAAAAAAAAAAAAACAGTCTCAGGTCCACCATGTTATGTTACGCTGATCGTACGGTCACGGTTGAATAATTTAAGAGATTCTCTATATTAAGGGTTGATATTTTCTAATTAACGTGAGATTTTACAGCCTATTTATCCTGCTTCAGGTTAACCCATTAATTACTTTTTATATATAATAGATTACCGTATTACAAGTTTATTATTTTTCGTGGTAACTCGGTCACATATAATGACACAATGCGAAGGTTTTCCAATTTTTTGATTTTTTTCGAATTTTTCATGGCCATTTCAAAATGCGATCAAAACGGCAGGCATGACCGTTCCTAGCTAGTTGTTGAATCTTGTAAAACTTTTGGTATTTTTCTGATGAAATAGATACTTTTGTACCTAGAAATGAATTTTGGAAAAAATAAAGAGCAAACTATGAGGCAGCTGCAGTTCAAATTTGACCTACTTCCTATTGAATCGGTGGAAATTTGTCTTTTTTACGAGAGGTGGATCAAAGCTTTTGACACCCAACCACTTGGTCAATTGTACATTAAATATGTCATAATATTTTGTAAAATTGATTTGGTCTAAATTGGCAACAAATATTTGGTAGGACCTTCACAAAAAAACTCATTTGGGGCACTCGAAAAATGAAAAATGATTTTTTCGTGCAAAGAAAATGAAAACTCCATTTGGCAACATCGTTTGCCATTCCAAGATGCACCCTTGTGCACAATATGAGGTCATTTGAACAAACTATGCCATGAATGTGGCCATAAGATTGATCATTTGGCTTGAAAGCCATGAATCTTCCCACATGATAGCTCATTTCTGAGAACACTTTTTAAAAATAATTATCGTATTACGATTTAATTATTTTCCTGATAACTTGGTCACATATAATGACACAATGCGAAGATTTTCCAATTTTTTGATTCGTTTGAATTCTTTATGCCAGTTTCAAAATGTGGTCAAAACGGCGGGAGTGACCGTTTGTATCTATGCGTGGAATCTTGCAAAACTATTGGCGCATCTCTGATGAAATATATACTTGTGTATCTTAAAATGATTTTTGTAAAAACTAACGAGCAAGATATGAAGTAGGTGTAGTTCAAATTTGACCCAGTTCCAGCTGATTCGGAAGGAATCCGCTTAAATGGCCAAAAATAGATAGAAAGATTGGAAATGCATTAAAGTTGGTGATCATTCATAAAATGTGGTATAATTTGAGTGAACATTTTAGTGGTGCCATTTTGCAAAATATTACTGGTATTTGCTTCACAGTTTCCTATGTTTTTAGCACTTAGAAACTATTTTAAATGACAAAAGTATCTAACCAATCAGGATCTCTCCCCCGGATCGCCCCACTGTCTGCAATCTGAGCCGTCCACGGCCTATGGATCCAACGTCACTCCTTCCTTCCTTCCTTCCACCTCTCCCCGATCCAGATCGCCGCCGCCTCCCTCTCTCTCTCCACGATCCAGATCGACCGCCTCTCCCTCACCCCCTCATCCAAACCCTAGCTTCCCGTCGCGTTGCACCCGAACCTCCCTCCCGCTCCCAGCTTTTCTTCCCCCACCGCCGCCGCTAGGGTTTCGTCTCCCCGCCACCACAGCTCGCCGCCACTCCAACGGCTCCTCCCCGACTCTTACCTCGCCCCCACACACAGCTCAGCCTGACGACGCCATGGGATCCTCCGCCGCCGCCGCCCCCTCTCCCCTCTCCGATCCCTCGCCAGAAGAGAGGACAAGACAAGGAGGGGATCTAGCGAGCAGGCCCCAGATCCGCCATGGTCGCCCATGCCTTGTTCGACCTGGAGCTCCACCTCCACTCAAAACCCTAGCTAGAGCCGGTGCGGGTGCGTGAGGAGACGCCTGCCTGCTCCCTCTCCTCCTCGCCTCGCCTCACCTCGCTGGCGGCCAGATCGAGGGATTCGCGACACCGTCAAGTCAAGAGAAGAGATGCATCTGCTCGGGCGCCATGGACTTCGTCTGTATCTGCTCCGACCAGACCCTGGTGCCGACGCTGCTCCTCCTCCTCAAGGTACCTTCGATTTGCCTGCTGTTCTCTTCTCCCCTTCCATTCCCTTCCTTCCTCATGCGGGTTTCCTTCCTCACGCAACGCAGTCACACCCCCCAGCGGAAGACGGAGATGTTTGGATTGGATGCCAGAAGCAGCTACTCCTCGCCCCTGCCTGCGCCTTTGGTCTGGTGGTGGCCACGTTTGGTATGCCACCGCTCTACTTGGCAGAATATGTGAACTGAATTTCTGCACACTGCTTGTATATACCCTATTTTACTGCCTAATAGATAACATGCGTAGCCCCAGTTGCCTACCTCAATCAAAGAAACTAAGAATGTTTACAGTAATTTGAAAAGTATCTCCTGCTTGATATTTCGGTGTTTGGATATTCGTCACCGATAACTAAGGACGCAATGCTTGTATATACCCAGTTTTTACTGCCTAGTAGAGAACACACCTAGCCCCAGTCGCCTACTTCAATCAAAGAAACTAAGAATGTTCACAGTAATTTGAAAAGTATCTCCTGCTTGATGCTTATACAGTTGCATACGCATCCCTCCTCCTCCTCTTCTCTTCTCCTTCCTCTCATCTCCCCCAATCTGATGCGTGCGTGCATTTTTTTGCAGGTTCGTGAAGAGGCCGATCTGGTTTTGTGAAAGAAGGGGGCCGGCCATGGAGAAGATCCCGCGGCGAGCTCCTCAGGGTAGGTTATCCCATAGATCTCCTCAATTGGGATGTGAAGATGCAGAACTTCTGTTTATTCAGGGAGCTGCTTTATTATGTCAAATGCACCAGATACTTATGATTTCTTTTATGATCTTGTGGCTGGGCTAGAGCAAAAACAGAGTTGCATATGATTTCTAGGTACTAGTAGTCTAGTTGTATTCGAGATGCGATACACTGAAGGTTAATTATACATATCCACACAACAAGTATACAATATTGTACTATACATTTCACATATGTGTCCTATCTTTGAAGCTCTACAATATTCATGTGTATACAATAATTTATCGAATGAGGCACCATGATTTTGAATTCTTAGGTTGTTAGCTCTGGCTTCATAAGCAAACTTATGTGAATATACTACACATGCTATTGATCATCTGGTGCACTAGTATGCAGTTGCCTCTTGGTTGTCACTTGGAAGTTGCTTGAATTGAACCTGTTGTAATACCCCCTAGATTAGTATGCACATATTTACAATATTTGAATCGCAGTTGTACCTCATTGTAATGTAGGAACAAATGCTGGCCTATCTAGTGTACTGTAGGAACTTGTTGTAACCCCCCCTAGATGGAGGATTAGTTCAGCTGTTATGCAATCAATAACCCTTCATATATACTGCATGCTGCTGTTTACTGAAACCAAATCAATTATCTATATGAAACAGAGCTTAAAATTTGCACCGAAGATCACCATACTAGTATGAGGTGCCTTTTGCATTTCTCTGTTTGAGTTGTTGTAGTCATAATGTTCATTTGTATCATACTTCGTACTTCAAAGATAATACTGCTAATTCCATCTATGTTTGAAGTAGTATAGGTTAATTCTTGTTGCAGCACACCAACTCTTTGCCTCATCAGTGCAATTTCTGTGTTGCTTCCCATGCCTACTAGTCGTGCCACAGGCATTGGCACCTTTGTTCTCTGTGCTAAATGAATTTATGCCTCTGTTTGCATTCCTTGATGTCATTTTTTGTAGCAAATTGCAATTATATGACATGTCTCATTCTGAAAATGCATATGCTAGCTGCTGTCAATTTTTTAATCTACAATTGATCTAGTGTTTTTTATTTCTTGTGCCGATTTTGTGCTGCTATTACTATGGCATGCATTGTCTGTGTTTAAATTTTGTGCTGCTGCTTCAGATCACTAAGGATTGCTGGTACCTTTTTATGTCTTGTGTACTAGCGTTAAAATCTTACAGTAAAACACATCTTTATTTTGAATAACAGTATATGAGCTTAGCAAGAAATTATATGGTTTGAAGTATTTTGGCGCTGACCTTGTTCTCAATTATTTTGTAGACTGCTTTCAATGGGGGAAGAAGGTTAGAGAACTTCAATTAAATAGAAGAATTATCCATGATTTCATTGCTGCGAAGGTGATTGAGTTGGTGTTCTATACCAGTTCCTTATTTACTTTGATGGTTCTTGATACGTGAACAGATTCATAGGGCATAGTTATCCATGTTGCATTCCAATTCCTTATTTGACTAGATGCTTCAAATGATGAGACTAGTTGATTATCCATGTTGCATGTGAATGGGTTGAGTAGATAGAATTGGAGTGAGCAGATCAATATAGGACTAAGGAAAAATCAGAAAGTATGTGTAGGAAAATATCATCGTTCTTGCTCACTTTGCAAAAGTGACGAGTACTAGCAATTGTCCCCTTTCACTAATATTTGCTGTTTGCTGATGGTTATACGTCTTTTGCTTGATCTATTATGATTCATGCACACAGGTTGGCTAGAAATAGCCCTGGTTATAGATATATTTTTATTATGTTATACATTTATGTATGCTGTTATTATTTGTATATGTGATGCTTTCAGCCTATTTTACTGTTTCCTCCTCGATTGATCTATTCATGGAATGTTATGTTCTTGTAGGAAGGCAAGTTGTCGCACCTGGACAACTTGCCCATCAGAGGGAGCAACGAAGTTGGTAGGACAGTACCAGATGTGCTCCTACGTGTTGAACAATGTTATGTAGTAGTGAGATAAGGCAAATTGTGTAGACATTGTATTCCTGTGTAATGAAATGTTGTATTCCCTGTGTACATGTTGCTTTAATGACATCCAGATTGTGAAAATTACTCAATTGCCATGATAGTATCGGGCCTGAATAGGCCACGATAGATAAAAAGGTGGTACAAACGTGGTCTGGGGTGAAAAGGCCCTGGCCCAAACAATATTTCTTTGGAAGGATGAAAAATAATTAGCAATTCATTGTAAGAGGCCATGGCCCAGAAATAAAAAGGCAAAAATGTGGGCCTGGCCTATGAAGTCGACCAAAATTAATAGGAAAAAAAAATCTAAAATGGCTGAATTGTTGGGCTTGGCCCAAGTAAAACATCAAACTGGACCGGGCCGATTCTTATCAACGACCAATTCAATTGGTCGTAATTTTGCCACGTCAGCTTGCCACGTTGGATCCGACGTGGCCTGGGCAGACTGCCAGTAACCAAAACAATTGGTCGTAGAACCAACGACCTTTTGTTTTGGTCGTTAATTTTCATTAACGACGGCCAGCTTTTGACCAACTGTTTTTGGTCACAAAAAGGTCGCAAACAAAAAACAAGGACCATTCAGTGACCAATATTGATGGTCGCAAGTTAGCATATTTCTTGTAGTGGTGGGTCCCCCCATGCAGGTGGGCCCCACTCCAGAACCTTCTAGAACCTTCCCGGTACAATACCGAAAAATCCCAAACATTTTCCGGTGGCCAAAACAGGCTTCCCATATATAGATCTTTACCTCCGGACCATTCCTGAACTCCTTGTGACATCCGGGATCTCATCCGGGACTCCGAACAACTTTCAGTAACCACATACAATTCCCATTACAACTCTAGCGTCACCGAACCTTAAGTGTGTAGACCCTACGGGTTCAGGAACCATGCAGACATGACCGAGACACCTCTCCGGCCAATAACCAATAGCGGGATCTGGATACCCATATTGGCTCCCACATGTTCCACGATGATCTCATCGGATGAACCACGATGTCGGGGATTCAATTAATCCCGTATACAATTCCCTTTGTCCATCGGTATGTTACTTGCCCGAGATTCGATTGTCGGTATCCCTATACCTTGTTCAATCTCGTTACCGGCAAGTCTCTTTACTCGTTCCGTAACACATGATCCCATGACTAACTCCTTAGTCACATTGAGCTCATTATGATGATGTATTACCGAGTGGGCCCAGAGATACCTCTCCGTCACACGGAGTGACAAATCCCAGTCTCGATTCGTGCCAACCCAACAGACACTTTCGGAGATACCTGTAGTGCACCTTTATAGTCACCCATTTATGTTGTGACGTTTGATACACCCAAAGCATTCCTATGGTATCCGGGAGTTGCACAATCTCATGGTCTAAGGAAATGATACTTGACATTAGAAAAGCTCTAGCAGACGAACTACACGATCTTGTGATATGCTTAGGATTGGGTCTTGTCCATCACATCATTCTCCTAATGATGTGATCCCGTTATCAACGACATCCAATGTCCATGGTCAGGAAACCATGACCATCTATTGATCAATGAGCTAGTCAACTAGAGATTCACTAGGGACATGGTGTGGTCTATGTATTCACACATGTATTACTGTTTCCGGTTAATACAATTATAGCATGAACAATAGACAATTATCATGAACAAGGAAATATAATAATAACCATTTTATTATTGCCTCTAGGGCATATTTCCAACAATATGATCGGATGAAGTACGTGTCATCGGAAGCCGAACTAGTCTCAGCCGATCATGGAAAGGGAAGAAGAACTCACCCCGCAAGCCGAAGACTCTGATTATACGAAGCAACTGGAGCTGAGACCTTTGGCGTTGGGGGCTAGTTCGGGGGCTACTGAGGGAGTCCCGGACTAAGGGGTCCTCGGGCCACCGGCTCAACTCTCGATAGGCCGGTCCGATGGGCCATTCTCTGAAGAAGGGCCGGACACATCAAGACTCCACGATCCTGAAGAAAACCCAAAAGGCGCGTCGTGCACTCCAAGTCAAGATGAGGAAATCTCCATCTCCATCCTCGGCAGGAGGCCCACCATGTGTAAACCCTAGTCCCCCCAGTGTCTATATAAATCGGGAGGGTTTTAGATCATAGGACACAGAAACTCATCTAGGGTTTTAGCTAGTCGATCTCGAGGTAGATCAACTCTATAACCTTTATACCATCAATATAATCAAGCAGGACGTAGGGTTTTACCTCCATAGGAGGGCCCGAACCTGGGTAAACATCGTCTCCTTCGTCCCTTTGTTACCATCGATCCTAGTCTCACAGCTCGGGACCCCCTACCCGAGATCCGCCGGTTTTGACACCGACACCGGGGCAGTTGGCCTTGGTAGTAGCCCCCCAAGTAGGAGGCTACGTGTTCACCAAGGTGCTTATGGATGGAGGCAGTAGCATCAACATCCTGTATTACACTAGTAGAAAACAGACCTTTTGTCCAAAGCATTAGTCCCAGTCTGGTTTTGAACCGGCATTAATGTGACCATTAGTCCCGGTTCGGGACGGGCATCATTAGTCCCGGTTCGTTCCGGACCTATAGTCCCAGTTCGTAACACGAACCGGGACTAAAGGGGTGGTGGCAGGCTGGTGTCAGCCTGGGGCCCCACGATCACCTTTAGTCCCGGTTCATGCCACGAACCGGGACTATAGGCTCACCTTTAGTCCCGGTTCATGGCACGAACCGGGACTAAAGATCCCCTATTTGAACCCTCCGGCCAGCCCGAGCACACTCCTCCCTGTTTTTCCCCTTCTTCCTCTCCTTTGTTCTTCCCCTTGCTCGAGCTCACCTCCATTTTTGCCAAATTTTTTCAAGATTTGGAGGCACCCCATCCATCCAAGTGTTCACAAAGGTTAGCAACTTTGTCCTTTCATCTCTCATTGCTAGATTAGCTCTTGCAATGCTCTATAAGTATAGTGATTTGTGGGTTTTAGTTTGGGAGTATTTATATGTGGTAGTTTATTTGATTTATATGCAATTTGAGCTCAAATTAACTTCTTACTTTGCATGTGTAGGTGTGGTTTACTTAGTGCCTTCCCGTCCCCGTCCTAACCACCGTCGATCGCCCGCACCGTCCCGTCACCGGCACCACCTTGGTGAGCCTCTTGTTCTTATCCTTTTTATAAAAAAAAAATCATGTTTGTAAGATTTAGATAGTTACTTGTATAGTTCTCTTAACTATATGGTTGTTTGTTATACATAGTGGCATGGTTTTGATATCCGTCCCCGTCGGCCCTCGTCCGGTTTATGATTCGGATGTGGTATATACTCTCTTTTATAACTATTTGTTGCATTTCGTGTTTATGACAATTATGCCCATCAAGTTGACATAGATATTTTTATCTAGGAGGTATGTGAACCGGAAATTGCAACTGACATAGATATTCTTGTCAAGAAGTTAAATTTAGTTGAAAAAGAAAATGAGGATTTGAAAGAAAAATTGAAAAGAGTTGAAGAAGAGAAGATGAAACTGGAGTTGTATGTTGCCGATGTCGTCGATGATCACAAGATCAAGATGGATGCAATGCGCTTGAAGATTAGAAAATTTAAAAAATATTCCATTGATAGTGAGGCTTGGTATCACTATGCTGTTGGATCAATTGTTACCTTAGTTCCGATCTTGATCGCATTTGTTGTTGCATTTAAATGCTTTAGCTAGAGAGTTTGTATGTTGTTTTATGAGAACAAGTGTGTATGAACTTTATGTATGAACTTGTATTAATTTGGTCTTTTCGGTGTTGTGTAATGAAGATGAGCCGGCAATGGATGTACGATGACCGATGCTCTCCCCAGTTCATTAATGGCGTGCATACTTTTCTGGTTGCGGCTGAGGCAAACAAGCGGGCGGATGGTTTTATGTATTGTCCATGTGCTGGCTGTAAGAATGATCGAAATTACTCTAACTCAAGAACCATTCACGTCCACCTGTTTGAGTCCGGTTTCATGTCCGGCTATAACTGTTGGACCAAGCACGGAGAAAGAGGGGTCCTAATGGAAGAGAATGAAGAAGAAGAGGATGATGACAGCTATCCTGGCCATGGGTTCCATGAATACGATGGTACAACAATGGGGGAAGAAGCTGAGCCAGCAATGCGGGAAGGAGCTGAAGAAGAGGCATCAGATGAGCCCGCTGATGATCTTGGTCGGGCCATTGCCGATGCAAAGAGAAACTGCGCAAGTGAAAAGGAGAAGCTGAAATTGCAGCGCATGTTAGAGGATCACAAGAAATTGTTGTACCCAAATTGCGAAGATGACAAGAAAAAGCTGGGTACCACACTGGAATTGCTGCAATGGAAGGCAGAGAATGGTGTATCTGACAAGGCATTTGAAAAGTTGCTGATAATGTTAAAGAAGAATCTACCAAAGGACAACGAATTGCCCGACAGTACGTACGAAGCAAAGAAGGCTGTCTGCCCTCTAGGATTAGAGGTGCAGAAGATACATGCATGCCCTAATGACTGCATCCTCTACCGCGGTGAGTACGAGGATTTGAATGCATGCCCAGTATGCTGTGCATTGCGCTATAAGATCTGCCACGATGACCCTAGTGATGTTGAGGGCGAGCGCCCCAGGAAGAAGATTCCTGCCAAGGTGATGTGGTATGCTCCTATAATACCACGGTTGAAACGTTTGTTGCAAAACAAAGAGCATGCCAAGTTGATGCGATGGCACAACGAAGGCCGTAAGAAAGACGGGAAGTTGAGAGTACCCGCTGACGGATCGCAGTGGAGAAAAATCGAGAGAAAGTGGAAGGACTTTGCAAAGGACGCAAGGAACGTATGGTTTGGTTTAAGTGCAGATGGCATTAATCCTTTTGGGGAGCAGAACAGCAATCATAGCACATGGCCTGTGACTCTATGTATCTATAACCTTCCTCCTTGGTTGTGCATGAAGCGGAAGTTCATTATGATGCCAGTGCTCATCCAAGGCCCCAAGCAACCCGGCAACGACATTGATGTGTACCTAAGGCTATTAGTTGAAGAACTTTTACAGCTGTGGAATGGAAAAGGTGTACGTGCGTGGGATGAGAAAGAACAGAAGGAATTTGACCTACATGCGTTGCTGTTTGTAACCATCCATGATTGGCCTGCTCTCAGTAACCTTTCAGGACAGACAAACAAGGGATACCACGCATGCACGCACTATTTAGATGATACCGACAGTATATATTTGGATAAATGTAAGAAGAATGTGTACCTGGGGCATCGTCGATTTCTTCAAAGCAGGCATCCCGTAAGAAAGAAAGGCAAGCATTTCAAAGGTGAGGCAGATCACCGGAAGAAGCCTCGCCACCGTACTGGTGATGATATACTTGATATGGTCAAGGATTTAAAAGTAATCTTTGGAAAGGGTCCTGGCGGACAATCTGTTCTGAATGACGCTGACGGACGCGCACCCATGTGGAAGAAGAAATCTATATTTTGGGACGTACCCTATTGGAAAGACCTAGAGGTCCGCTCTGCAATCGACGTGATGCACGTGACGAAGAATCTTTGCGTGAACCTGCTAGGCTTCTTGGGCGTGTATGGGTAGACAAAAGATACACCGGAGGCACGGGAGGACCAGCAACGTATGCACGGAGAAGACGACATGGATCCAAAGCAGTTTCAGGGTCATGCCAGCTACGCTCTTACCAAAGAAGAGAAGGAAATCTTCTTCGAATGCCTGCTCAGTATGAAGGTCCCGTCTGGCTTCTCGTCGAATATAAAGGGAATAATAAATATGGCAGAGAAAAAGTTCCAGAACCTAAAGTCTCATGACTGCCACGTGATTATGACGCAACTGCTTCCGGTTGCATTGAGGGGGCTTCTACTGGAAAACGTTCGATTAGCCATTGTGAAGCTATGCGCATTCCTCAATGCAATCTCTCAGAAGGTAATCGATCTAGAAATCCTACCAAGGTTAGAGAATGATTTGGTGCAATGTCTTGTCAGTTTCGAGTTGGTGTTCCCACCATCCTTCTTCAATATCATGACGCACGTCCTAGTTCACCTAGTCGAGGAGATTGCCATTCTGGGTCCTGTATTTCTACACAATATGTTCCCCTTTGAGAGGTTCATGGGAGTCTTAAAGAAATATGTTCATAATCGTGCTAGGCCAGAAGGAAGCATCTCCAAGGGCCATGAAACAGAGGAGGTCATTGAGTTTTGTGTTGACTTTATTCCTGACATTAAGCCGATTGGTGTTCCTGAATCGCGGCATGAGGGCAGACTGGGTGGAAAAGGCACGCTAGGAAAGAATTCAGTAATATGCCGGGACGGGCATTCTTTGGCGCAAGCACACTACACAGTTCTACAAAGTTCCGCCTTGGTGGCTCCGTATATCGAGCAACACAAGAATATTCTACGCTCCAAACACCCGGAGCAGTCTGACGACTGGATTACACATGAACAAACAGTGACTTTCGCCGGTTGGTTGCAGACACGTCTCATGCATGACGATACTATTGCAGATGACCTGTACTTGCTGTCCAAGTTACCATCTTCGACTATATTGACTTTCAAAGGGTACTAGATAAATGGGAATACATTTTACACGATCGCCCAAGATAAAAAGAGCGCCAACCAAAACAGTGGTGTCAGCTTTGATGCAGCAAACACCAATAGGCCAAAGGACACATATTATGGTTACATAGAGGAGATATGGGAACTTGACTATGGACTTGTTTTGAAGGTCCCTTTGTTTCGGTGCAAATGGGTCAATCTGACAGGAGGCGGGGTAAAGGAAGACCCGCAGTATGGAATGACAACAGTGGATCTCAACAATCTTGGGTACGCAGACGAACCATTCGTCCTAGCCAATGATGTGGCGCAGGTTTTCTATGTGAAGGACATGTCTACCAAGCCGAGAAAAAGAAAAGATAAGGAAGCGAATACATCATACGATGAGCCAAAGCTCCACATAGTTCTTTCAGGGAAAAGAAACATCGTGGGAGTGGAGGACAAGACAGACATGTCAGAAAATTATGAAAAGTTTCATGAAATTGCTCCCTTCAGAGTGAATGTTGACCCGAGCATCAAGTTAAACGATGAAGATTGTCCATGGTTACGACGCAAAGGGACACACGCGAAGAAAAAGTTTTATACCCAAAGATCCCACTCTGGGATGTGACCGGCTTCTCTAGTTAGTTTCCGGACATATATATCTGGAAAGTCCCACTTCGGACAAACCGGACGGAATCTTTGTAATAATAGTGTACCTATGTGTTTTGGCATTTGAAACGCGTCGAAATATTATGTCCAAAGCCACGTCATCAATTTTCAACCCTTTCTGACTTCATTTGCTATTTTTCATGCATTTACTGATTTTTTTGAGCTAAATGACCCTGAAATTGAAAAGCACTACAAATGAACTCTGAAAAGGTTGAAAGTTGGCATGGTATCATCATTTCACCCACATAGCATGTGCTAAAAAGTTGAGAGGGTTACGGCAAAAACTGGATGCACTTCGTGTACAAAATGGACAATCTCTTTCGAAGGATCAGGGTTTCAGACGAAAACTCGTCTGTTACTAAGGCATTTCATTTTTTTAAACTTATTTCAACTCCAGACTTTTTGTGTGTTCAGTATGCACCATTCGAAGCCACGCCATCAATTTTCTACCCTTTCTGACTTCATTTGCTATTTTTCATGCATTTACTGATTTTTTTGAGCTAAATGACCCTGAAATTGAAAAGCACTACAAATGAACTCTGAAAAGGTTGAAAGTTGGCATGGTATCATCATTTCACCCACATAGCATGAGCTAAAAAGTTGAGAGGGTTACGGCAAAAGCTGGATGCACTTCGTGTACAAAATGGACAATCTCTTTCGAAGTATCAGGGTTTCAGACGAAAACTCATCTGTTACTAAGGCATTTCATTTTTTTAAACTTATTTCAACTCCAGACATTTTGTGTGTTTAGTATGCACCATTCGAAGCCACGCCATCAATTTTCAACCCTTTCTGACTTCATTTGTTATTTTTCATGCATTTACTGATTTTTTTGAGCTAAATGACCCTGAAATTGAAAAGCACTACAAATGAACTCTGAAAAGGTTGAAAGTTGGCATGGTATCATCATTTCACCCACATAGCATGTGCTAAAAAGTCGAGAGGGTTACGGCAAAAACTAGATGCACTTCGTGTACAAAATGGACAATCTCTTTCGAAGTATCAAGGTTTCAGACGAAAACTCGTCTGTTACTAAGGCATTTCATTTTTTTAAACTTATTTCAACTCCAGACTTTTTGTGTGTTCAGTATGCACCATTCGAAGCCACGCCATCAATTTTCTACCCTTTCTGACTTCATTTGCTATTTTTCATGCATTTACTGATTTTTTTGAGCTAAATGACCCTGAAATTGAAAAGCACTACAAATGAACTCTGAAAAGGTTGAAAGTTGGCATGGTATCATCATTTCACCCACATAGCATGAGCTAAAAAGTTGAGAGGGTTACGGCAAAAGCTGGATGCACTTCGTGTACAAAATGGACAATCTCTTTCGAAGTATCAGGGTTTCAGACGAAAACTCATCTGTTACTAAGGCATTTCATTTTTTTAAACTTATTTCAACTCCAGACATTTTGTGTGTTTAGTATGCACCATTCGAAGCCACGCCATCAATTTTCAACCCTTTCTGACTTCATTTGTTATTTTTCATGCATTTACTGATTTTTTTGAGCTAAATGACCCTGAAATTGAAAAGCACTACAAATGAACTCTGAAAAGGTTGAAAGTTGGCATGGTATCATCATTTCACCCACATAGCATGTGCTAAAAAGTCGAGAGGGTTACGGCAAAAACTAGATGCACTTCGTGTACAAAATGGACAATCTCTTTCGAAGTATCAAGGTTTCAGACGAAAACTCGTCTGTTACTAAGGCATTTCATTTTTTTAAACTTATTTCAACTCCAGACTTTTTGTGTGTTCAGTATGCACCATTCGAAGCCACGCCATCAATTTTCTACCCTTTCTGACTTCATTTGCTATTTTTCATGCATTTACTGATTTTTTTGAGCTAAATGACCCTGAAATTGAAAAGCACTACAAATGAACTCTGAAAAGGTTGAAAGTTGGCATGCTATCATCATTTCACCCACATAGCATGAGCTAAAAAGTTGAGAGGGTTACGGCAAAAGCTGGATGCACTTCGTGTACAAAATGGACAATCTCTTTCGAAGTATCAGGGTTTCAGACGAAAACTCATCTGTTACTAAGGCATTTCATTTTTTTAAACTTATTTCAACTCCAGACATTTTGTGTGTTTAGTATGCACCATTCGAAGCCACGCCATCAATTTTCAACCCTTTCTGACTTCATTTGTTATTTTTCATGCATTTACTGATTTTTTTGAGCTAAATGACCCTGAAATTGAAAAGCACTACAAATGAACTCTGAAAAGGTTGAAAGTTGGCATGGTATCATCATTTCACCCACATAGCATGTGCTAAAAAGTCGAGAGGGTTACGGCAAAAACTAGATGCATTTCGTGTACAAAATGGACAATCTCTTTCGAAGTATCAAGGTTTCAGACGAAAACTCGTCTGTTACTAAGGCATTTCATTTTTTTAAACTTATTTCAACTCCAGACTTTTTGTGTGTTCAGTATGCACCATTCGAAGCCACGCCATCAATTTTCTACCCTTTCTGACTTCATTTGCTATTTTTCATGCATTTACTGATTTTTTTGAGCTAAATGACCGTGAAATTGAAAAGCACTACAAATGAACTCTGAAAAGGTTGAAAGTTGGCATGCTATCATCATTTCACCCACATAGCATGAGCTAAAAAGTTGAGAGGGTTACGGCAAAAGCTGGATGCACTTCGTGTACAAAATGGACAATCTCTTTCGAAGTATCAGGGTTTCAGACGAAAACTCATCTGTTACTAAGGCATTTCATTTTTTTAAACTTATTTCAACTCCAGACATTTTGTGTGTTTAGTATGCACCATTCGAAGCCACGCCATCAATTTTCAACCCTTTCTGACTTCATTTGTTATTTTTCATGCATTTACTGATTTTTTTGAGCTAAATGACCCTGAAATTGAAAAGCACTACAAATGAACTCTGAAAAGGTTGAAAGTTGGCATGGTATCATCATTTCACCCACATAGCATGTGCTAAAAAGTCGAGAGGGTTACGGCAAAAACTAGATGCACTTCGTGTACAAAATGGACAATCTCTTTCGAAGTATCAAGGTTTCAGACGAAAACTCGTCTGTTACTAAGGCATTTCATTTTTTTAAACTTATTTCAACTCCAGACTTTTTGTGTGTTCAGTATGCACCATTCGAAGCCACGCCATCAATTTTCTACCCTTTCTGACTTCATTTGCTATTTTTCATGCATTTACTGATTTTTTTGAGCTAAATGACCCTGAAATTGAAAAGCACTACAAATGAACTCTGAAAAGGTTGAAAGTTGCCATGGTATCATCATTTCACCCACATAGCATGTGCTAAAAAGTTGAGAGGGTTACGGCAAAAACTGGATGCACTTCGTGTACAAAATGGACAATCTCTTCCGAAGTATCAGGGTTTCAGACGAAAACTCGTCTGTTACTAAGGCATTTCATTTTTTAAACTTATTTCAACTCCAGACTTTTTGTGTGTTTAGTATGCACCATTCGGAGCCACGCCATAAAGTTTCAACCCTTTCTGGCTTCATTTGCTTTTAAAATAAAGTTATTCACAAACTAGTGATTCACACAAATTTCAAATAATTCAAATTTAAACTATTCAAATTTGAAAACTACTGGCACTAACAGAAAGTTTATAATTTTTTTTACCTAAAGCAAAAAGATTCACTAAGAAACTCTAAATAAAGCAAAAAAGAACTGAGAAACAAAAGAAAATAAATAAAGCAGAAAAAAAACAGAAAAATAAATAAATTAAAAAAAAAGCCCGCCTATTGGGCCGCCACGGCCTGCATACGACTAGAAACCCAATCTCTAGTTGGGACAGGATGCAGGCCCGTACGGCCCAGTAGGCCCCACTGGGCGGCAGAGGTGTGGTAGGCCCAGTAGGCCTGCATTAGAGAGGAGCTCGACACGGTAGCCGCGGCGGGGCTTATAAACCGGTGCGAGCTCCTCTCAACTAGCGAGGTGGGACTAAACATTTCAATACGGGAAGCCAGGCCTTTAGTCGCGGTTGGTGGCACCAACCGTGACTAAAGGCCCCCCTTTAGTCCCGGTTGGAGCCACCAACCGCGACTAAAGGGGGTCGCTTCCCGCCGCTTCGGCTGGTGAAATTCACCTTTAGTCCCGGTTGGTGGCTCCAACCGGGACTAAAGGCCTCCTTATATATATACAACACTTCAAAAAAATTTAGTTCCTCTGCTTTCTTTGACCTCTTCGACATCACCGCGCCGTCGCCGTCTCGCCTCCCCGACGCCGGAGCTCGTCGCCGCCCCCGATGCCGGCCGCCCGTGCCTCCTCGCGCCGATCCCCGACGCCGCCCGCGCCCGCTCCTCCCCGAGCCCGGCCTGACGCCGCCCGGGACGTCGCCCGCGCCCGCTCCTCCGGCCCCGAGCTCCTCGCCGTCGCCGCCCCCGACTCGCCTCGCCTCGCCGTCGCCCCGCTGTGAGCTCCCCCCTCTCCATCGCCCCCTGTGCCACCATGGCGGCCGCCGGCCCCTCCCCGAGCCCCCCCACACACACGTATCTGCATGAACACACACACACACACACACTAGATGATTAGATGATTAGATGTATAGATGATTAGATGATTAGATGCAAGAATTTTGATGTATAGAAAAAAGTTAAGGAATTTTGACATTTGAGGAATTTTGACATAGATGCAAGAATTTTGACATTTTTTTTCACTAGATGATTAATTAGATGTATAGAAAAAAGTGAAGGAATTTTAACATTTGAGGAATTTTTACATTTTGATCCAATATGTATAGAAATTAGTATATATATATATGTATGAATACAATGTATAGAAAAAAGTTGATGAATTTTGACATTTGATCCAATGTATAGCAATTAGTATTTGCAAAAGTTGCATATTTTAATGTTGTATTTGCAAAAGTTTGTTATGTATTTGCAATTAGTATAAGTATGTATACAAAAGATTCTCTTAGTCCTTTAAGGGATTTATCAAGAATGCCCCCATTATGGATGTGCACAAGTTGATCCAATTTTTTTCTGATCTCATGCATCTACCCTTCTATATGTCACGTTTTGTCTAGCTAGCTAGTGTCAAAGGATTCAAGAAAACCATGGCTTCATCATTAGCCGGAAGTAACAGGCGCATGATGGTACGAAGCTTTTCAAAGTTGTTTTGGAACGGAGTTCCTGATAGAATAATTAGTTTTTTTGGTACGAAGTTCAGCAAAGGCCTTCCAAATAGCGATATCCGGAAGGCTCTTGCTGAACTTCGTACCAAAAAGCTAATTATCCTATCCGGGACTCCATTCCAAAACAACTTTGGACAGCTTCGTACCATCATGCGCCTGTTACTTCCGGCTAATGATGAAGCCATGGTTTTCTTCCTTTGACACTAGCTAGACAACGTGACATATAGAAGGGTAGATGAGATCAGGAAAAATATGGACCATTTTCTGCACATCCACAATGGCGCCATTTTGTTAAATCCCTTAAAGGTTAAGAGAATCCGTTAGGATTCTCAAGGTTCCTCGTATATAAGAAATCACAATCAAGCATTTAAAAAATGTTAAATTTGCATAGAATTTCTTCTCGGAGTCAACGATGCCTGGCCTGCATCCTCGTCGTCGACTCGTTCGCGACGATGTCCTGCTTTAGAGGGGCAACGTTCGGGACTGGGCTCCGCCGGGCTGGCACTGGGAGGTGCTACCTTCAGGGGCGCGCAGCTTGGTGAGGAACCCGGCCCCGGGTCCCGTCGTCGACCCGGAGCTTCTTTGGTGGCGTTTGCGTGGGCCACTTTCGGTGCGGAGGCAGCCGGCCCCGCCGGAGGTGGTACGTCGCCGTGTCAGGGAGGAGGACGAACACGTCCGTTGCTACATGGATGCGTTGGACATCAGGTTCTCCAATACCTGGCAGGTTCTTCAGGGATCTCACCCGAGCTATGATCCTGTAATGGTTCCTTCTCTTTGGGTGTCCACCGCCCGCGCCTCAGGAATCGCGAGTGAACTAGATTCTTCGATAATATTCGATCTGTATTAGCTAGTGATAATACTCGAGATGTATTCGAGATTATATTCGATAATATTCGAGACGATTTATTCGAGATTATATTCAATGATGCATATTATATGAATTATTCGAGATGCATATTATGTACTATGATTCAGTTTTTTCCTTATTGATTGCATGCATTCTAATTTGAATACTAAATTGTTTTATCTTTCTTCTGGATTAGTTAAATAAAAGCTATGGACAATACCGGCAGAGAAGGAGAAGAGGCTCTGTTCGACATCATACGCTCCTCCCCGAGCCCAGAGCATGAACCTGAAGATGATGACGGCTCGCAATATCTGAACAATTCCGGTGAGGGTTGTATGATATTTGATGAAGACGAACGAATAGATGAAGGCGACGACAACGATGTTGACGAAGAAAATGTTCTTCAAATAACAAAGACCGACGAGGTATATTTATTATATAAGCCATCCGGTGATCATTACATGTCTTAATTGATTTGTATGTATTAACGAATCAATCTTTCTTCTTTTAGGCCTCCGTATCGAGCAAATCTTCTACAAGCGAGAGGGTAGTTCGAGGCCCGGCCAGAAAGTTGGATCCTGGCGTAAAGTTCAACATCGATTCCATCAAAACATCAACTCGCGAACCGCTTGAACCTAGGAAAAATGCGACCAAGTTCAAGAATCAATGCGGAGTTATTGTCAGGGACCAAATCCCGATCTCCATTCAAGAATGGAAAAATCCAGCAAAGGGAGATCGAGCATGAGTTACTTTTGTCAACGAAAGAGCAAAAGATGTGCTTTGGACATCGCTCATGGAACATTTCACCCTACCAGATAATTTGACAGATGCAGATCTGAAGAAAGTCAGAAACTATGCTCTTAAAAAGATGGCAATTGCATTCAACACCTTCAAGAAAAATGCATGGACTAAGTACGTCAAATCAAAAAAGAAGACTCCAGAATTCACGGAAGCACTGGTGAAGGCAAAAGATCACTGGGACGCTTTCGTGAAGTTCAAGGAATCGGAAGAAGCTAAGGAACGGTCGAGAAAAAACAAGATTAATGCTGCGAAAAAGAAGTGGCACCATACTCTGGGGCCAGGTGGCTACCAGGTGGCCCTGCCTAAGTGGGATCAATCTGAGCAAAAGATGAATAGTGTAGGGGTCACTCCAGTTACATTGACATGGCCCCCCAGGTGCAGGACATGGTTTTATGCGCATGGGGGGAACTTGGACCCAGAGACAGGGCTGGTTATGGTGAAGGCAAGTCTTAAAGAAGCGACAGACGAAATACTTATTGCAATAGAAGAAGCTCGAACGGGGGTGTTCACGCCCAACAGAGAGAAAGACGAGCTTACGCGCGCCCTGAAGAATCCTGAACACCCAGGAAGAACACGAGGCAAAGGCGTTGTTCCGTGGTTTGAGGGGTTTGCGGATTGGAACGACGACTATAGAAGCCCTGTGAGAAAGAAGATGCAGGAGGAGCAGAAGAAGAAGGAGGAAGCACTCCGCCTTGAAGGCCTAGAATCAAAGCACCTGGAGTTGGAACGATTTGTCAGGCGGCAGCAGGAGCAGATCGACTCACTCAGCCAGGAAAGGGCGTCTCAGCGGCAGCATGAGCAGATCGATCCAGCATTGGATAGCACCGTCCCATCTATGCCGAGAAGCAGCGTGGGTTCCGCCCCGGCCGATATCGATAATGCACTGCTAGCTAGCTACCCTGTGGATGATATCAAAGACAGGACTAACTGTGAGCTACACATGAAAGTGAAGAACTTATCCATGAAGGTGGCAGACGGCTATGCTTTAGCAAATCCCCCTGAAGCAACCTTCCATTGCAATCCCATTCCAGCTGGCTATGCTTGTGTCGGGGTTGATGAAGTGATGTCAGGATATCACGAGCTACAACTTGACTTTCTTGGAGGTGACGAGGAGAGAACACTAGGAGAGGCCATACATCGTATCATTCTATGGAAAAAGGATTGCATCGTCTTTCCAAGGCCACCGACTCCTCCTCCTCCAAGTCCGCCGCCGCGTCAGTCGACTCCTCCTCCTCCAAGCCCGGCACGGCGTCAGCCAACTCCTCCTCCTCCAAGTCCGCCGGCACCGCGTCAGCCGACTCCTCCTCCAAGTCCGGCACCACGTCTGCCGTCTCCGCCGACTCAGCGTGCTCCGTCGCCTAAGCAACAGCGGAAGAGAAAGGCCGCAGCTACGACGGCTAGCGGTACAACAGGCAAGAATTTCAAATATGGTCCAAGACTCAAGCCTCTTCCGAAGTTGTCTTACCACCTGACTGAGGAGGAACTCAACACCGTAGTGGATGCCCAATTGAAGGCCCATTTTGGACCGAAACAGCCCCCGCCGCCAAAACAGAAAGTACCTGAGCATGTCCCACAACACTTTATTGATATGGCTCGACCGGCTGACAATCAGAAGGACTCCGACTATGTGTGGTCTATCAAGAAGTCATATTTAGCAGGACAAAAGGAGTCGAGCTCGAGCTCGAGCAAAGCAGTTGGCAAAAAAAGCGGGAAAACTGTTCCCCAGCTAGGAGAACAGGCAGTGCAATCGATCCCCCCGCTCATTGTACAAACACCTCTGAGTACCGCTGATCGGCTGGTAATAACCGACGATCATAAAAGGCAGGCTAAAGAGGCCGGTCTCACTGTTGAACAACTCATAGGTCTTGAGGAAATCCCCGGGATTACAGAGGAGGAAGTAAAATACCAATATGTCCGCGGAAAACCTCTGGTCAAGCCTGACGATGTCAAGCTTCTACCAACGAGATTGTACAATTTGCATACGTGGTACATGCAAGAAACAGCAAATACCAATCAAAAGTCCCTCATGGTGAAAGTCAAGAGAAAGCATTACTTCCATAAAAAAGATTTGTGGATTCATTATTCAGAGTTGTTTCAGTTATTCAATCAAGACGCACTCGACAAATCTATCGTTAGTTGCTATTGTCTGTAAGTGATTTCTTTCTGTAATTTAAGTCTCTAGCTAGCTAGCTGTGCTCTCGTTCATTACCTGTAATTATCCTCACTATATTCTTTTCTGTGGTATTATGCAGAATGAAGATGTATGAAATGAAAAAAGCTGGACGCTATGGCATTGGGTTCATTGACGCAAATACGGTTAAGCAAGCGATATGGGAAGATGAATATTCGAGAAAAGACACAGAGAGATTCCTGCTAGAGTTTTTGAAGCAACTAAACACCCAACCAGAAATACTACTTCCTTGCAACTTCGGGTGAGTGTTACTATATCTTGTACTACAAATTCTATTTTTTGCTTACTAGATGTTAATAAGTGTAGTTGATGAGTTATGCACATGCCCGCTTAATTATACAAAACGTGTGCACATGCAGTTACCACTAGATCTTGTTAATCATTGAAGTTGACAAGGGAAAAGTTGAAGTACTGGACTCACTATATAAGAATCCATCCGAATACGCAACCGTGAGGGGGATGGTCGACAGGTAATTTCAATCATAATCGCACTATGTCGGCCTCTTTACTTCATTTCCTGATATCAACTAGTTAATAACTCCTTTATTCATTTTCTTTGCCGGCGGGCAGGGCTTGGGCCAAGTTCGTCAAACTGGTCCCAGGCGACTGGGAACAAAAGCTGACATGGGTGCGACCCAAGGTAATTAAGTAGTACTAGCTAGCTACGTCCGTGCATCTCTTTAATTCTAGTTTCAATTCCATTATCATGCTTGATTAATTATTACCTGATTGAATTTTATTCTCGTAAAGTGCATGAGGCAGGAGCAGGGGAATAGTTTATGCGCATACTACGTTTGCGAGAACATTAGCATGATCACGTCTGAAAGGAGCAGAAATGAAAGAAATCTTTGGGTACGGTTGCCAGAACACTATCCATAATTGTTTTATCATGATCTAGCTAATATATATACACACAACTAATATATTCATCTTGATCTCCTTCTTATAGCTGACGGAGATGTGGGGCCAGCTCCTACCAACGGCTCGCGTACGAGCAATTCAAGAGGAAATAGCTGGATTTCTGGTCGACCAGGTCATAGATCCCAAAGGAGAATACCATTACAAGATCAAGCAGTAATGCCTGCATATGTAATGATCCGCAAATTGTAGGAGAATTTGTATATACCAAATTGTATATATATGTATGTGAATGGTCGTCGTACGAGAAATTCGATGATATATATATATATATGATCGGTTCTACGAGAAATTCTATTTATATATATATGCACAACGTGTACAGTATGTAGTAGCGTAATATATGTTTGAAATGAAAAATAATTAAATGGAAAACACAAAATTAAAAGGAAAAATAAACCATAATTAATTCATAAACCCCTAAAGGATTAAAAGGAAAAATAAACCAAAATTAAAAGAATTAAATACTTTTAGTCCCGGTTGGTGTTACCAACCGGGACTAAAGGTCCCCTAGCCCACGGCGCCGGCAGGTGCCACGTGGTGGGCTTTTAGTGCCGGGCCGTGTTGAACCGGGACTAAAGGGGGGGGCCTTTAGTCCCCACCTTTTAGTGCCGGTTGGAGAACCGGCACTAAAGGCCCTTACGAACCGGCACAAAAGGTCTGTTTTCTACTAGTGTTATGACACATTCCGCCGGATGAACTTTCTTGACAAGGATCTTAAGCCGTCTTCAACGGTCTTTCACGGTGTGGTGCCCGGAAAATCAGCCTACCCAGTTGGAAAGATTTCCCTCGAAGTAGCGTTTGGTGATGAGTTCAACTACAGGGTTGAGACCTTATGGTTCGAGGTGGTCAAGATCAAGAGCCCGTACCACGCTTTGTTTGGGCGGCCGGCTTACACCAAATTCATGGCTAGGCCTTGTTATGTCTACTTGCAGCTCAAGATGCATGGGTTAAAAGGAACGATTACAGTACATGGTGATCGGAAGATTGCTCTTGAGTGCAAGGACGGCGATGCGGCGTATGCAGAGTCAAGTTGTGCTGAAGCAGAGCTCAAGTTTTATAAAGAGAATGTTGACCCGGCAGATATGACCCCACTGAAGAAACCTAGCACGGAATCTGAGCCGCCCCTGAAATTCATGGCAGATGATACCAAGCTGGTGGATTTTAACCCTGGCGACTCATCGCAGCAATTCACTATTGGAGCCAATATGGATCCCAAATAGGAAAGCGCGCTCATCGAATTCATTCGTGAGAATCGGGACATCTTTGCATGGAAGCCTTCTGACATGCCAGGTGTACCGAGAGAATTCATTGAGCACCATCTTAATGTGGATCCTAAATATAAGCCGGTTAAACAGTTCCTCCACCGTTTCAATTAGGAGAGGCGTAAGGCTAATGGAGAAGAGGTAGCCCGGCTCTTAGCAGCAGGGTTTATCGTCGAAGTTTAACACCCGGAGTGGTTAGCTAACCAGGTGTTGGTACTCAAGAAGAACGGCACGTGGCGCATGTGTGTAGATTATACCGATCTCAACAAGGCGTGTCCGGTTGATCCATTTGCTCTCCCCCGTATCGACCAGATCATTGATGCAACGGCGGGTTGTGAGAGTTTATGTTTCCTGGATGCTTATTCGGGTTATCATCAAATCAAGATGGCAGTCAAAGACCAAGAGAAGACGTCTTTCATTACGCCTTTTGGAGCTTTCTGATATGTGTCTATGCCTTTTGGGCCCAAGAGTGCCCAGGCGACTTATCAGCGCTGTGTGCAGAACTGTCTTCATGGTCAAATTGGGCGCAATGTTCATGCCTATGTGGATGATATTGTGGTCAAGTCAAAGAAGAAGGAGACTCTGTTGGCTGATTCGAAGGAAACCTTTGATAATTTGTGGGTTTACAAGATGATGCTTAACCCGACAAAGTGTGTGTTTGGTGTACCTGCACGCAAGCTCTTGGGATTCTTGGTCTCCGAGCATGGCATTGAGGCTAACCCGAACAAGATAAAGGCCATCACTTCTTTGTCTAAGCCGGCTTGTATTAATGATGTGCAGCGCCTCGCGGGTCGTGTTGCCGCTCTGAGCTGGTTTATAAGCCGCCTGGGTGAGAAAGCAATTCCTTTGTATCAGATGATGAAGAAGACAGATAACTTCGTCTGGAGCGATGCGGCTAATGAGGCATTTGAGGCACTCAAGAAGCAGTTGGCTGAGCCGCCCGTCTTGGCTGCTCCGGTGGAAAAGGAGCCTTTGCTTTTGTACGTAGCAGCCAACAACAGAGCTGTCAGTGGTGCAGTTGTAGTGGAGCGCAAGGAGACGGGTAAGGAGTACCCAGTCCAGCGGCCAGTTTACTATGTCAGTGAGGTCTTGACAGAGTCCAAGCAAAGATATCTGCATTGGCAAAAGCTGGTATTCGGTGTATTCATGGCCAATCGCAAGCTAAAGCACTATTTTCTTGGGCATCCAATCACAGTGGTCAGTTCTGCTCCTTTGGGAGATATCATTCAAAACAGAGAGGCTACTGGTAGGATTGCTAAGTGGGCAATTGAGCTTGGGCCTCTGAATCTGAAGTATATGCCCTGGACGGCTGTCAAATCTCAAGCCCTGGTGGACTTTATCAATGACTGGACAGAATGTCAAGAACCTGAGGAGAAGCCAGATAATACATATTGGACAATTCATTTTGACGGCTCAAGGCAATTGGAAGGCTCGGGGGCTGGAGTTGTTTTAACTTCCCCGTGAGGTGACAAGTTTTGTTATGTTTTGAGGTTAATGTTTCCTTGTACTAACAATGCAGCTGAATATGAAGCTTTGCTTCACGGGCTCCATGTGGCCAAGGAGATGAACTTGAGCCGGGTCAGGTGTCTTGGCGACTCAGACCTGGTAGCTCAGCAAGTCTCTGGCACGTGGGATTCCAAGGACCCTCGCATGGCGGCTTATCGTCAGGCGGTTGATGTCATTGCTGGCCACTTCAAAGGCTATCAGGTGGATCATATTGATCGACGGAAGAATGAGGCGGCTGACGCTTTGTCACGATTGGGATCTCAGCGTAAGCCGGTGCCGCCTAATGTGTTTTTAGATGTGTTGCATCACCCGTCGGTTAAGTTACCTTTGGAAGAGGATCTGGCTATACCTGACCCGGAAGGACAATTGGTGGCGGCTCTCCGCGCAATCCCTGACTAGACGCTGCCTTATCTGGCGTATCTGACCCGGGGCGAGTAACCTCAAGACGAGACTCTGGCGCGGCAAGTCATAAGGTGGTCTAAGTCCATGACTATTGTCAATGGCGAGTTACACAGGCGCAATGTAACTGGCGTCTTTCAGCGAGGTGTTTCTCCTGACGAAGGCCGGGAAATCCTGCAAGAGATACATGCCGGCGACTGTGGTCATCACGCCGGGTCAAAATATTTGGTGGCCAAGGCTTTTCGTCACGGCTTTTATTGGTTAACGCCTCATAAAGATGCAGAGTACTTAGTCAATAAATGTGGCGGGTGCCAAAAGTTTGGACGACGTGCCCATGTGCCGGCTCAAGAATTATGGATGATTCCAATCACCTGGCCGTTTGTAGTTTGGGGGCTTGATATGGTGGGACCTTTTAAGAGGTCTAAAGACAAGAAGACCCACGTCCTAGTGGCGGTTGATAAGTTCACTAAGTGGGTTGAAGCTGAGCTGGTCAGCAAGTGTGATGCCGCAACAGCAGTTCAGTTCGTCAAGAAGCTGATCTTTCGTTTTGGTTATCCTCATAGTATTATTACTGACAATGGCACAAACCTGTCCAAGGGGGCCATGAAGGAGTTTTGTGATGAGGAGCATATCCGTATTGATGTGTCTTCTGTGGCTCACCCACAGTTTAATGGTCAAGCCGAGCGTGCTAACCAGGAAATTTTGAGAGGGATAAAACCCCGGCTTATGGTTCCTTTGGAGCGTACACCGGGTTGTTGGGTGGAGGAGTTACCTTCAGTTCTTTGGAGCATAAGAACCACCCCCAACAGGTCAACAGGCTATACACCTTTCTTCATGGTTTATGGCGCAGAAGCTGTTCTCCCCAGTGATATTCGTCATGACTCGCCCAGAGTGGCGGCTTACGTAGAAGCTGATAATGAGGCGGCGCGTCAGGATGCTTTGGATGCTTTAGACGAAGAACGGGATCTGGCAGCGGCTCGGTCCGCGATTTACTAGCAAGACCTGCGTCGCTATCATAGCCGCAGGGTCAGGACCCGAACGTTTCAAGAAGGCGACTTAGTACTCCGGTTGATTCAAGACCAGTCAGATATGCATAAGTTATCACCTCCTTGGGAAGGGCCGTTTGTGATCAGTAGAAATCTCAACAATGGTTCCTATTATCTCATCCATATACGGGAGAGTGACAAGTCACGCACTTCTGGTGAAGAGACTAAAAGGCTGTGGAATATTGCTCACCTTCGGCCATACTATACTTGAGCCGCCGGTCCGGCTCTCATCAATGTACATACTCTGTCATTGTATATACCATATTTTATGATAAAATAAAGTTGGCATCCCCATAATTATGGGCCTCTGCTGTTTCTCATGCAACAAGATTGTGCAAAAGAATTGATAATTCAACAGGTCACTTGGGGGCTTCCAACCCACTGGGTTTAGCTTTTATACCCTCTTGACCGGCTTCCAAGCCATATCCAGGTTAAACCTGCCTGTTTGCAACTTGCCACTCCACCAGGTGACCCGCCGTACTCTTACCATTTAATCTCACAAAAAAGACCCTGAACTGGTCAGCAGTATTGACAGTCAATCTTGCAATGAGACCCTGTACTGGTTAAGGTTAAAACGGCGACTTATGTCACGAGAGGGCCGGCTTACAGAAAGCTAGGATAAACCCGCCCGTCTACTGTAGTCTCTCCGCCATGTGGCCCGTTCATACTCTTAGACAGTCAATCTTTTTAAGACCCTGAATTGTTTAAAGTTAAAACGATGGATTTATGTCACGTGAGAGCCGGCTTATGGGTTTGGGGGTACTCATGCCTTGCTGTAGACTCTCCGCTATATGGCTCGTCGTACGCTTAACATTCAATCTTTTTAAAGACCCTGAACTAGTTAAGGTTAAAACGACGAATCTGTGCCATGTGAGAGCTGGTATATGAGGTTTGGGCAGTCATGCCTATGTTTTGAAAAAACAACAAAACTTGAGTTTTTCTCAAGAATATAAAACAAGAGTTAACCTCTTTGGGTCGTGCTTTTAAAGCCGCCTAAGCAATGATGGAGAATATATTTTTTGTCTTGTTATTTTTTGTAGGTCTTGTCTTTCATGATAAGCCGCCATCAAGCGTCAGTAAACATGATCATGGCCAAAATAAATAGAGGATGGATAACTATAAAGCTATTCAAACTCCAAACGTGCATGGAGGCACAACCAAGGCAATCAGTTTTGCTACTGCTATTACAAGGCTCTCAAGGAGCCCAAAATCTGCGGACTTAAGTTTTTTGTAGCAAAATATAACCCGGCATATTAATAGGGCCGGGTTACCTTCATATGAAGTCAATTCTTCCTTTAGCTCGTCGCCGGGTCATCCTGCGCTGGGTCTTCGGTCTCCAGGATCTGAAGGTTGTCCACATCCCAGTTGCAGTTTGTTAAAGCCTCAAATTTGGCTTCGTCATGCATGATTGGAGATGGGTTAACATCAGGGGCAAAGAGGTGCTTATGGCATTGAGGAATCAGACTTTTTGCTTCAAAGGTGGGTCCTCGAACTCGCTTATTTTCCTCAGAGTAAGCCGCCTGATATGACGACAGGTCAGCCTCTTCGGCCAGCCGGCTTGCCAGAATTCGGGATGCCTTCATACAACAGGCATAGTCATCTTGGGTAAACCGCGAGCCGTCGTCTTTCAGCAGAGGAAAACCATCCATCATCTCGGCCGGGTTAAGCTCAGGTGCATAAGCCAGTGACCGGCTTAAAGCAGCCATTGCGCCCTTATGGGCGACTGATCTCTTCAGTTCTTCTATCTGCTTTGGGATGGTGGAGAGGACTTCTAGCATGCCCTTCATAAACTTTGGAACGCCCCTCTCAGTCATAACAACCTTAATGGTGAAAAGGGATCCGGCATACAGCTGTTCAGTAAGTGAATATAAAGCCTTCAATTTCACACGGCTATCATCCGGAAGTTGACGGGTTCGTTGACCTGCAAAAGAGATTGAGATTGTAAGTCGCCGGGCGAGTCTCCATAGGATCATGACAAGCATAATTTACAAGTCAACGAATACTTACCAAAGATGGCTTCGGTCATCCGGCTTATGTACCGCTTCAAGCCGGTCAGCTCTTCAGTCACCGTTTTAAGGCGGCCTTCTGCATCTTCTGCGCTCTTGGTCAAGGCGGCTTGGCTCGTTTCAGCAGATTTCTTAAGTGTTTTGAGCTCGTCCTTGATTACATCCAGTTCAGTCAAGGCAATCTGATACTTGGCGTCGGCCTCCGCTCGATTTTCCTGTTGCAGTGCCAGACTCTTCTTAAGGTCCGACACGTTAGACTCAGTGGCAGTTAAAGATTCCTTCACAAGACAAGTCATAGCAAAGCAAGTTTGTCAGTTTTGAGCCGCCTGTCTAGCTCATACCGATTTTTTAAGATTGGCAAAGTCATTACAAGTCCCAAGCAGATTGCAAGCAATATACTTGACACTTGGGGGCTAATGTACGTCAGCTTTTCCAAAGGGTTACAATTCACATAATGACCCGGATCATCTTCGGGAAGATGACCCGGCCCTTGGCAGCTACAATTGGCTCTTATTCTATGATTGAGTGTCGGCTCAGTATTTACATAATGACCCGGCCCTTGGGGGCTACATGGTGATTCGTCAAAAGATTTACAAGTGATGGAAGACCCGGCTGGCCTTTTGAAGAGGTAAACTGGCTCTTGGGGGCTAATAAGTACATATATGGAAAGGCATGGAAATGGAGTACCTCGTATTTTCTCTTCATCATGCCAACCAAGTTGGCCTCCATGTCACGGCTCGCAGAAAGGCGGCTCAGATAGCCAGAGTGCAACTCATCGGCAGAAAGTTCTTCTAACTTCGGAAGGTCAAATTGAGTCTTTTCTTCCTTAAGAGGAGCTGCCTCTTCTCACTGGTATGTTTTGATAGTACGTTTGGGGGACCTGGAGGTGTGTAAGCCGCCCCGATAACAGTAACTTCTTCATGAGAAGCTACGTTTTCAGTTGTCGGCTGGGGGCTGGGCGGCTTAGGGTCAGTTTCCGGATGAGCCTCAGGAGCCTCAATATCCATATCAGCCGGCTCATTATGCTGAGGAACTTCTTCTTGGGTTTCCTTGGCAGCCTCAGACGGCTCAATGGGAACTTCAGGGGTGTTGGGTCTTGGATTTTCTGATTAGAGAACATCAGGAGCGGCAGTTGACCCGCCCGTTTTGCTCCGTTTGGCTTGAGCCCTATGAGAAAAGGTAGTGTTACACGCCATAAGCAAGGACAGACTATTAAAGCATAGAGTGGGATATAAAAATACTCACCCCGGGTTGATAACAAGAGGAGGCAACTTCAAGGCGTTTGAGTCTCCAGAAGAAGGAGGCGAGTCCTGAAAAGTTAGCATCGTCAAATATAAATAAGCTGCAACATAAGCTTAACATGCTGAAGAAATAGATTAAAGGCAAGGAAGTACTTCAGTGCGCCGTTTCTGAGGAGCCGGTTCATTTGGTAAGCTGGCCAAAAGATCTTCAGAGCCCGCACTCCGGGTCTGGCGTCTGCTGTCATCTTGCTGCTTCTTCAAAAGAAAGTTGGGATCCAAGTGAGCAAAAGGGCGAGAACATTTTACCTTCCTTACAGCCCGCCGTATTCTCTTCAGTGGTAAAAGTTCCGAGTCAGAGGAGATAAAGGTTACCTCTGCAGCATCAGCATGACTTGTCTCCGCTTGCTCCTGTGAGTAATCATTGTCAATGAGTTGCAAAAAGAGAAGGCCAAGGGAGTCAAGTTCTACCTCCGAGTCATCATACTCGAGTAGTTCGGCAGCGGATGATTTCTTCTTACGACCTGGAACACGGGCCTTGGTTGCCTTCACCTTCTTCTTGGGAGCGGTGGTTAACTTCTTCTTCCAGAAGGAAGATTTGTCCTGCATGTGAATCATAGAAGGTTCAGAAAGAAATACAAGATTTAGAGATAACAGACGGTTTATTTCAAGGGTTCCTAGCTATGGAGCCGGGTTGCCAACATAGAACGGCTGTAACCCGGTCTGGTTACATGCTGCTTGAGTTTCCCCGAGCAGAGACTTGACGATGGAGTTGAGGTCTTTATCAGTCAAGGGTGTGCGGTTGCAGCGCATTGGGTCATCCACCTCACCAGAATACTCACACATTAATCTGCCACGCCGGCTTAACGGCATAATCCTCCAAGAGACCCAGCAGCGGGTCAGATCCACACCAGTTAGACCATTGGCCAGTAGAGCCTGGATCTTCAAAAAAGCCGGAGCATATTTAACACGCTCCGCAGCACTCATTCGATCAGGAAGTTCAGTGTTGGTGCAGAGCCGGAAAGGATGATAACCCAGCAGCGGATTTTCTCCCTCCGGAGAGGTGTCTCTGCAATAGAACCAGGTCCGGATCCAATCCTTGGGATGGCTGGGCAGGATGGCTGCAGGGAAAGACACGTCTCTTCGCCTCTGGATTGAGACGCCTCCAAGCTCGAGACTCGGCCCGGCTGCTAACTCAGTCTGGCGGTTGATGTAGAAAAAATCTCGAAAGAGATCAACCAAGGGCTCTTCTTGCATATAGGCCTCACAGAAGACTTGAAATTGGCTGATAACCCACAAGTATAGGGGATCGCAATAGTTTTTGAGGGTAGAGTATTCAACCCAAATTTATTAATTCGACACAAGGGGAGCCAAAGAATATTCTCGAGTATTAGCAGCTGAGTTGTCGATTCAACCACGCCTGAAAGACTTAGTATCTGCAGCAAAGTATTCAGTAGCAAAGCAGTATGGAAGTAACGGTAACAATGGCAAAGTGACAGTAGCAGTGTTGTAGTGATTGTAACAGTAGCAACGGAAAAGTAACTTAGCAAAGATCAATATGTGAAAAGCTCGTAGGCAATGGATCAGTGATGGAGAATTATGTCGGATGGCATTCATCATGCAACGGTTATAACATAGGGTGACACAGAACTAGCTCCAATTCATCAATGTAATGTAGGCATGTATTCCATATATAGTCATACGTGCTTATGGAAAAGAACTTGCATGACATCTTTTGTCCTACCCTCCTGTGGCAGCGGGGTCCTAATGGAAACTAAGGGATATTAAGGCCTCCTTTTAATAGAGAACCGGACCAAAGCATTAGCACTTAGTGAATACATGAACTCCTCAAACTACGGTAATCACCGGAAAGAATCCCAGTTATTGTCACCCTGGGGGATGCGGATCATAACTCGTAATAGGTGTCTACAACTTGCAAGATAGGATCAAGAACACATATATATTCATGAAAACATAATAGGTTCAGATCTGAAATCATGGCACTCGGGCCCTAGTGACAAGCATTAAGCATAGCAAAGTCATAGCAACATCAATCTCAGAACATAATGGATACTAGGGATCAAACCCTAACAAAACTAACTCGATTACATGGTAGATCTCATCCAACCCATCATTGTCCAGCAAGCCTACGATGGAATTACTCACGAACGGCGGAGAGCATCATGAAATTGGTGATGAAGGATGGTTGGTGATGACGACGGCGTCGATTTCCCCTCTCCGGAGCCCAAAACAGACTCCAGATCTGCCCTCCCGAGGAAGAACAGGAGGTGGCGGCGGCTCCATATCGTAAAACGCGATGAAATCTTCTCTTTGATTTTTTTCTCCATGAATAGGAATATATAGAGTTGGAGTTGAGGTCGGAGGAGCTCCAGGGGGGCCACAAGACAGGGGGGCGCACCCTAGGGGAGGGGCGCCCCCTGGCTTGTAGCCAGGTGGTGGACCCCCTCTGGTTGATTCTTTCGCCAATATTTTAATTTAATTCCAAAAATATTCTCCGTAAATTTTCAGGTCAATCCGAGAACTTTTATTTCTGCACAAAAATAACACCAAGGCAATTCTGCTGGAAACAGCGTCAGTCCGGGTTAGTTCCATTCAAATCATGCAAATTAGAGTCCAAAACAAGGGCAAAAGAGTTTGGAAAAGTAGATACGATGGAGAAATATCAACTCCCCCAAGCTTAACCCATTTCTTGTCCTCAAGCAATTCAGTTGACAAACTGAAAGTGATAAAGAAAAACTTTTACAAACTCTGTTTGATCTTGCTGTTGTAAATATGTCTAACTGATGTTCAGATTTTCAGCAAGGATTATAGACTAACCACATTCACAATAACATTTAGGTCTCACATTTACTCATATCAATGGCATAATCAACTAGCGAGCAATAATAATAAGTCTCGGATGACAACAATTTTATCAAAACAATCATGATACAATATGATATAATGGTATCTCGCTATCCCTTTCTGAGACCGCAAAACATAAATGCAGAACACCTATGAAGAACAAGGACTGACTAGACATTGTAATTCATGGTAAAAGAGATCCAGTCACACTCATACTCAATATCAATTAATAACAAAGCATACAAATGACGGAGGTGCTCTCTAACTTGTGCTCTTTATAAGAGGAGGATGACTCAACAGTAAATAAAATAGATAGGCCCTTCGCAGAGGGAAGCATTGATTTACAGAGGTGCCAGAGCTCGAGCTTTTAAAACAGGGATGAATCATAATTTTGGGAGGTATGCTTTCATTGTCAACATAACAACTAAGAGATCTTGATATCTTCCATGCTAGATACATTATAGGCGGTTCCCAAACAGAATAGTAAAGTTTTTACGCCCCTCCACCAATCGATCACACTCCACGGCGGGCCGAATCCACGGGTACCGTCCATACAAACAACAATCCTGGGGGAGTTTTGTTTCATTATACTTTGATTTGATTTTTGAGCATGGAACTAGGCATCCCGAATACCAGCCACTTTCTCGGGAATGATAGTGAATCAACACATATCGTGAGAATAACCCACCTAGCATGGAAGATACTGACAGCCCCTAGTCACTACATGAGCGATTCGGGCATACAAAACAGGGTATTATTTGAAGGTTTAGAGTTTGGCACATGCAAATTTACTTGGAACGGCAGGTAAATACCGCATATAGGTAGGTATGGTGGACTCATGTGGATCAACTTTGGGTTTATGGAAATGGATGCACAAGCAGTATTCCCGCTTAGTACAAGTGAAGGCTAGCAAAAGACTGGGAAGCGACCAACTAGAGAGCGGCAACAGTCATAAACATGCTTTGAGATTAACCAACATTGAATGCAAGCATGAGGAGGATATAAATCACCATGAACATAAACATCGTGGAGGCTATGTTGGTTTTGTTTCAACTACATGCGTGAACATGTGCCAAGTCAAGCCACTCGAATCATCCAGAGGAGGATACCATCCTATCATACTACATCACAAGCATTTTAAAATGCATGTTGGCACTCAAGACAAACCATTATACACTCTTAGCTAATTAAGCATGGCATGCGTAACTATAATCTCTAATTTTCATTGCAAACATGTTTCATCCATAATGAGCTGAATCCAGAACGATGAGCTAATCATATTTACAAAAACAAAATAGGTCGAGTTCATACCAGCTTTTCTCCATCTCAATCACTTCATCATATATCGTCATTATTGCCTTTCACTTGCACGACCGAACGGTGTGAAAAATAATAAGAGTGCACGTGCATTGGACTAAGCTGGAATCTGCAAGCAATAACTCAAAGGAGAAGGCAAGGTAATATGGGCTCTCTGATAGATAAACAATAATGCATATGAGAGCCACTCAACATGTCATCGTGGTCTTCTCCTTATGACCCAAAGAGGAAAGGAAAACTATTTACACGGGAAAGCTCCTAACAAGCAAAAGAAGAACGAGAAATCTTTTTGGGTTTTCTTTTAATGCTACAACTAAAAAAACTAAAAGGTAAAGCTAGAACTAATTTTTTTTGCTTTCTCAAGGTTAATTAAACACACAAGAAGAAAGCAAAGAGAAAAAATAAACTACCATGGATGGTACAATGAAAAAGTATGAGCACCGACAACTGGAATGAGTGTGTGAACATGAATGTAATGTCGGTGAGAAATACGTACTCCCCCAAGCTTAGGCTTTTGGCCTAAGTTGGTCTAGGGCCATGGCTGAAAATAACCATCTCCTGGATACTCCGGAGGATACTGAGGGTTCCACTGGTTGGCGAGCTCCTGTGGCTCCCACTGAAAAACTGGATTCTGATACGGATCAAGGGCTGGTGCCGGCTCAGGTGCTGGGGGTTGCGACAGGCCCCAATATCTGTAAATGTCCTCGGGCATAATAGTGTACCTGCCTGAACGAATATCGAACAAAGAAGAAGCAGGCAAAGCAATAATCTCACAAGTACCCTGACTAAATACTAAGTTGTAAAGCAGCCTCTTATCATTTTCTTTCCTAATAAAATCATGTGCTACCATGCTGTCATAGTCTAAATATCTCGTGTGTAGCAGTATTTCTTCTTCCTCGTCAAGCCTAATGGGTATCTCGAAGTGTTTGGCTAGACGAGATGCATAGATACCTCCGAATATGGGGCCCTTCGAACGGTTTAAGTTCAACCGTTGGGCCACTATAGCGCCCAGACTAAAAGTTCTATCAGCAAGTAAAGCATGGCGCAGAATGCCGAGGTCGGGAGCACTAAGGCTTCCACTCTCCCCTCGGCCAACGAGACATCTCCCCGCAAATAATGAATAATAGCGTAGAACTGGAAAATGCAAACTAGCTGCTCTGGCCTTTGACACCCCTCTCTCTTCCCCCACAGTGATTGCGGCAATAAAGTCCTCCATGTCTCTAGGACGTGGTTCACTGATACTGCGCACATAAGGTATATTGCAAACATTAAAAAAATCGTAAAGTGACATTTCCTTAGGCACATCATATAAGTAAAATTCTACCATGGGAGGATTCTTCCTAGGATAAAAGTGAAAAATTTGCACGAAAATATTAGTAAGTAGGAGGTACTGGTCACACTTATCGTTGAGGAAGTCGGTGATGCCTGCATTTTCTGCTAGATAATAGAAATCTTCATAAATTCCGGCCGCCCTCAAGAATGCTTCACTTGGCCATTCACATGGTCCAACCTCCACGGTGCGAGGAATATTGTATCTGGGCTTCTCATTTTCATTTTGTTTAGAACCCCGGTTTGAAGAGCCTCTTAACAATCTCCTCATCATTTCTTTCTCTGGAAAATAATTCTGAAATTTTTAGTGACTCCAAATAAAAGTAAACAAAGCTCAACAAAACTTATAGCAACTACTCCCACAAGTATCTAGAGGCTGTATCATGCATCAAAACTACTTGGGACCATACAAATTTGACATGCAAGCTCAAGAACAGGGTCACCACAACAACAAAATTTTGCAATATATACAACACTGGAACAAAAACTAATTGGACCATTGGAGGAGTCACATACCGATGAACAATCTCCTAAAGCAGTTTTGCAAATGGAGCTTTGAGCAAGGAGATCGAAAATGGCAGCAAGATGGGCTAGAACACGGGTTTGAGCAATGGTGGGATTTTTTCTGGAGGAAGACGAAGTGGATGGGTGCTGGAATAAGTGAGGGGGCCCCACGTGGGACCCACAAGCCAGGGGCGCGCCTAGGGGGGGTGGGCGCACCCTGCAGGCTTGTGGCCCACTGGTGCAGCCCCCTGACGTGTTCTCAGTGCCAAAAATTCTTAAATATTCCAGAAAAAATCATACTAAATTTTTAGGGAATTCTGAGAACTTTTATTTTCAGGTCATTTTTCTATTGCACGGATAAATCAGAAAATAGAGAAATAATAGCATTTTTACTAAATTGAAACTAAAGAACAGAAAATAAAAGTTGGGTGCAGAAGGTTGTGCTTTCTAAATTCATCCATCTCATGCTCATCAAAAAGAATCCATCAATAAGGTTGATCAAGTCTTATTGACAAACTTTTTTCGAATGACACTGAACCGGGGAATTTTCGAATAACACTAGGTTACCTCAATGGGGATATGCATGTCCCCAACAATAAGTATATCATATTTCTTTTTGATAGTAGGGAGAGGGAATTCAAAGTCTCCAATAATAATCGTTGAAATTTTTTCAATGGAGTTGATACTATGAACTTGAGGTTGTTTCTTCGGGAAGTGTACCGTATGCTCATTACCATTGACATGAAAAGTGACATTGCCCTTATTGCAATCAATAACAGCCCCTGCAGTATTCAAAAAGGGTCTACCAAGGATGATCGACATACTGTCGTCCTCGGGAATATCAAGAATAACAAAGTCCGTTAGGATAGTAACGTTTGCAACTACGACAGGCACATCCTCACAAATACCGATGGGTAAAGCAGTTGATTTATCAACCATTTGCAAAGAGATTTCAGTAGGTGTCAACTTATTCAAATCAAGTCTACGATACAAAGAGAAAGGCATAACACTAACACCAGCTCCAAGGTCACATAAAGCAGTTTTAACATAATTTCCCTTAATAGAGCATGCTATAGTAGGTACTCCGGGATCTCCTAGTTTCTTTGGTATTCCACCCTTAAAAGTATAATTAGCAAGCATGGTGGAAATCTCAGCTTCCGGTATCTTTCTTTTATTTGTCACAATATCTTTCATATACTTAGCATAAGGAGACATTTTCAGAATATCAGTCAAGCGCATACGCAAAAAGACAGGTCTAAGCATTTCAACAAAGCGCTCAAAATCCTCATCATCCTTCTTTTTGGATGGTTTAGGAGGAAAGGGCATGGGTTTCTAAACCCATGGTTCTCTTTCTCTACCATGCTTCCTAGCAACAAAGTCTCTTTTATCATATCTTTTATTCTTAGGTTGTGGGTTATCAAGATCAACAGCAGGTTCAATCTCCACATCATTATAATTACTAGGTTGAGCATCAACATGAACATCATCATTAATATTATCACTAGTCTCATGTTCATTACCAAATTGTGTCTCAGCATCAGAAATAGAAATATCCTTTGGTTTTTCATGAGTATCAATAACAGGTTCACTAGCAGCATGCAAAGTCCTATCGTCACTCTTTTTCCTTTTATTAGAATGACCAGGTGCATTAGTATTAACTCTCTGAGAATCTTGCTCAATTCTCTTAGGATGGCCATCAGGATACAAAGGTTCCTGAGTCATTCTACCCCCTCTAGTGACAACTCTAACAGAATGATTATTGTTCTTACTAATCATCTCATTAAGCAAATCATTCTGTGCCTTAAGTACTTGTTCTACTTGAGTAGTTACCATGGAAGCATGTTTACTAATAAGCTTAAGATCATTAATAGTTCTACTCATATAATCACCTAAGCGATCAAGCATGTAAGCATTATGTTTCAGTTGTCTACTAACATAAGCATTGAAATTTTCTTGCTTAACAATAAAGTTATCAAACTCATCCAAGCATTGGCTAGCAGATTATTATAAGGAATATCACCTTCATCAAATCTACGGAGGGAATTTACCTCTACTACCTGTGTCGGGTTATCAATACCATGTATTTCTTCAATAGGTGGTAGATTCTTAACATCTTCCGCTTTAATACCTTTTTCTTTCATAGATTTCATTGCCTCTTGCATATCTTCAGGACTGAGAAATAGAATACCTCTTTTCTTCAGAGTTTGCTTTGGAGGTGGTTCGGGAATTGTCGGGGATATACCACGCGGTATGACCCGGAGGCCATTATAAGCCGGCAGACACTTGTAACCCGGTAGACAGTTATAAGCCGGCAGACAGTTATAACCCGGCAGACAGTTATAACCCGGTGACAGTTATGACCCGGCAGACAGTTGTAAGCCGGGTGACAGTTGTAAGCCGGCAGGCAGTTATGACCCGGCAGACAGTTATGACCTGGCAGACAGTTATGACCCGGCAGACAGTTATGACCCGTCAGACATTTATGACCCGGCAGACAGTTAAGTCCCAGAGACGAGTCCCTGATGATGAGTCTTGAAGATAAGCCCTGTTGTAAGCCGCCCGGTTGTAAGCCGCCCGGTTATAAGCCGCCCGTCGGAGATAAGAAGCCCGGGACTCAGAAGCCCATGAAGAGAAGCCCGCGATGGGAAGTCATAATAAGTTAAGTCTCAATCCGACTTAGACTCTACATGTAAACCGCCCCTTCAACTTATATAAGGAGGGGCGGGTCACCCCAAGAAGGTGAGGTTTTTAGACATCTCAATAGACAGGTCTTGGATAGACAACTTAAAATCATTAGAAATACATAGATTAGAGGCTCTCGAGATTAGAGGTAGCGATCCCGCACCCTTGTAATCGAGATCGTCATCATCATCAATATAGACACAAAGCAGGACGTAGACTTTTACCTCCATCGGAGGGGCCGAACCTGGGTAAACTCGCGTCTCTCGATTCCGACCAACCCCTCTCAAGCCACCACATAGTTGCGATGGCCTCACACCTAAGTTCTCTCACGAGTACATCTTGCCGTGACAAAACCATGACAGTTGGCGCCCACCATGGGGCTTCGCATGGTGGTATTGTGTTCTTGGAGGGAGCTCTCCCAGAGATCGAGAAAATAGCGTTTGGTCAGATGAAGAAGAGTTGGCTTATGAAAGATATACACCGACTCCGAGCTAAAGAGTAACTTCGTCGACGGTGGAGTACATCAGAGGAACCACATCATACAAAAGCAATATACTCCTGAAGGTCTGCGCGAGGCATAGACGAACCAATCTGAACCAAAGAAGGAAGCCACAAGAGTCTTGTGACCTAGTCTGTTTCCGAATTCACTTTTGTGTGGTCAAAGACATCAGCCAGGAGAGAACCATGGCACAATTTTTTTTAAGAAGGCCACGTCCGCACGAGACAAAAGAAAAGGAGAGTTAGTCGGATCTGGAGGAATATAAATAAAAAAAGTGGAAGGAAGGAAGAAGCCACGATCCGGAAACGGGCCAACCACCGACCGCCGGCCCTCTGCTTCGCTCTGCCTCGCCGTGGCTGACTCGCCCCACCTTAACTCGCTTCCACGGCCACTCCGCCGCGTCCGAGCTCCCGCATGCCAGCTCGCTTCTCCTCGCATCCACCACCTTGAGCTGCCCCACCTCCGTAACCGCACCAAACTCTGTCGCCATCGCCAGGCCCGCGCTTCCACAGTTGTGAGCCGCCGCTCACCCTGGCCGTCTGAGGCCCAGCCGGCTCGGCTGCGGCCTCACCCCATCTCCGAGTCGCCCGCGCCTGTCTAGCTGTCCCTCGCCGTTGCGACTTCATCTCCGAGCCGCCTCCGCCACCGCAGCTGCTCACCCCGAGCCGGCCTCGCCTCCGCCGCATCGCCTCCGAGCGGCCACCGCAGCCTCACCTCGCCGGAGCAGGCCCTGAGCCGCCGCTGTGAGCCGCCTCCACTGGAATAGGCTTCGAGCCGCCACCTCTGCCGCGTCAGGCCCGCTGGTTCTCACGCGCCTTGGCCGCCGCAGCCGCAAGTCGCCACACCGGCCGCCTCGCCGCCTCCGCAGCGTCAGTTCCGCCTGAGCTAGGTGCCCGAGCCAGGCCAGCTCCGCCGCAGTCGCGCGTCTGAGCCGCCGTGGCTTTACCTCGCCTGGAGATGACATCCTCGAGGCTGAGCCCGCCGCCGCCTCTGCTCCGCTCCGCCTCGCCCGCGGATGCCCCACGTTGAGCCACGGTGGCCTGCCGTCGGCGCGCACCTCCACCATGGTGGCCTGCGCCGCTGCGCTCCATCGAGCCGGACGCCGCTATGGCGGCTGTGCCGGCCGGGCCTCCCCTAGCGCTCCTCCTTCTGCGCTGCCATGGCCGGGTCTGCCTCGCCCCTGCCGCGCTGACTCGCTATGCACGCAGAGCCGACCCGCTACGGCTGCAACCCGCCGCCGCCTTTGCCTCGCTCTCCCCCTTGCGCCGCCGCCGCTTTGCGCCAGCGCTGCGCTGGCCCCGTCGCCGTGGCCTCGCCCGCAACCCGCCGCCGCCTTTGCCCCACTTCGCCTCTGCCGCGACCGGCTCTACACCTCGGCTCGCCGTGCGCGCCTCTGCCCTGGCTCGCGCCGCTGCTACGCCCACTCCGAGCCGGCCCCGCCTACTCGCCTTGCAAAGCTGCCCGGTCGCCATGGCCCGTCGCCTTCTCCTCCCGCATCGGCCGTTCCTCCCGTGCTGCCTGCGCCCCCGCTGAGCCGCAGTTCTGCTCCGCTCCTTCCTCGCTTGCTCACCGAGACGCTATCGTTTTGCTCCTGCTTTGCCTGTTCGCTGAGCCGCCCTGCTCCGGCTCCGTCTGAAAAGGAAAAAGGTAGAGAAATGAAACAGAGCATCGAAAAAAAGGGTGAGGAAGAAATATGAAGGAAGGCCACGTGGGTGCTACTACTGCTTTCAAAGTGCATCTAGGCGGTCATCTGACTACATACACTATTATCCAGCGCGGGCATCCGCATTCATCCGATAAAAATACCAGGTGATATTTTTCCTATCAATTTCTCAGTATATTTTTTCATCTGAGAACAATTACTCTGTCTTTGTAATATTTTTTACACAGGACAATTATTCATTGCCAAAGGGGCATTATACCGCGGAGATGGAGGCGTGCCAATATCATTCTGCACAGGTGGTCATCCGTGTCGCGTTACTCAACGGACTCGCGCACCGGCTTAGAAAGCCACGGCCACCTCAAGCGTCCGCACCGTTTTACAACTCTGCAGCCATCTCTCGCAACCGCACCGGCTTACAACTCCGCGACTGACTTCTACATCTATATCAACACGCCGGGGCCACATACAGTCGGAAGAGCCACCCAATGGACATGCTCAAGCTGCTACCCCTGCGGTCCAGTCTACATCGACATGATGGTGTCGTGCTTGCTCGTTCAAGCTGCCCAACGGACGCACATGAGTCGCCGCCCTGCGGTCCGGTCTACATCGACATGCTGGTGTTGTGCTTGCTCGTTCAAGCCGCCCAACGGACGCTCATGAGTCGCCGCCCCGTGATCCGGTCTATACCAACAATTCTGAACTCATACGAGATCATTTATAACTTGCTGCGGTCAACCTCAACCGTCCATGGATTCACATCGCGTTATCAACGCCAAGGGCATACAATGAATGTTGCGAAGATCATCAAACTCGCCACTTTGCCTCCAGCTTCAACACATTCCAACATTTCTGCTGTCAACTATATGCCGGTTTATCCCACGGCCAAGTATGGAGAATCTCAAGCCAACTCCTCGAGTCGTCTTAAAACTCGGGGGCTACACAGACATGATTCAGCAAATGTTGCGAGTTTCAGCAAATTCAAGAACCCCGGATCACCCGATCTCAGGGGCTACTGCCACATTGGTGAAAGCTAAAAGGCTGTCAGAAAATTTCCAGCTGAAAAAGTGCCAAGCAATTTGAGAGCTCCGGTTTAAACGAAGGGTTCCAGATTATAGAAAAGGTTCTAGTTTAAAACCCGGCTCAAAAGAAGTCTGTCCCTCACAAAGTCTTGAGATCTCGATATCCGGCTCAACGTTCGGTTCAAAAGGAGTTCATCTCTCGCAAGTTCGAGTTTTCAGAAAATTAAAAGTTGCCCAAGAGGACGAGCCGCCATGATGCACCGTTCAAACATGGGTGCCCTGATTCATTGGAGTTTCTGCCATTTCTTCAAAAAGATGGTGTAAAGGTGGATACTTCAACAAGGTCATTTGGGGGCTTCCAACCCGCCTGGTATAGCTTACACACCCTCTTGATCGGCTCTTCAGCCACCGTAATGCCGGGTTGTATACCCAAAAAGTTGACTCCGTCAACAAGGTCATTTGGGGGCTTCCAACCGACCGGGTTTAGCTTACACACCCTCTTGATCGGCACTTCAGCCACCGCAAGTTCGAGTTAAACCTGCCTGTATGCTGCTGCTGCTCTGCTTGGTGACCCGCCGAACTCTTGCCAGTTAATCTCGATTAGAGACCCTGAGCTGTTCAAAGTATTTGACAGTCACTCTCACTAGAGACCCTGTACTAGTAAAGGTTAAACCGGCGGCTCTTGTCACGTGAGGGCCGGCTTACGGAAAGCGAGGATAAACTCACCCATCTGCTGCATACTCTCCGCTATGTGGCCCGTTCGTACTCTTAAACAGTTACTCTTTTAAAGACCCTGCACTATTTAAGGTTCAAACGACGGATTTATGTCACGTGAGAAGTAGCTTATGGGCCCGAGGGGTACTCATGCCCTGCTGCGCCTCTCTATGGTTCATTGTGCTCTTACCAGTTAATCTCGCCTAGAGACCCTGAGCCGCTCAAAGGAGTTGACGGTCGCTCTCACTAGAGACCCTATACTGTTAAGAGTTCAAACAACGAGTTCATGCCAGGAGAGCCGGCATATGAGTTTTCGAAAAAGAAAAAGCAAGAACATATACAAGAGTTGATCTCTTCTGATTGTGCCTTCAAAGCAAGAACATCATACATTGCATGATAACTTGCATCATACATTGCATCATCATTGCATCATCTTACCATGCACCATATATGCATGGATATCCTGGTCTACATTGCAGGGACCGGTTCTTTCAAACCGGATTATATTATTCAAATCTCAAATAGCCAACATGGCTGGATTTTTCATTATGGTTGTCATAACCAGCATTGGATGATTGAGGTTTTCAAAGCCCCTTCAGAGTAATGGCTATTATTCCTTCATCCCAAAAATACCAGCTTACAGCCAGGAGCATGGTTCAACATTGATATGCAAGGTTTTCAGCAAACATCATCTGGACAGTGGATAAAATTTTATGCTACAATGGAAGGAATAGTCCCGAATCGTTGCAGGCATACGACCGGCACTTGGGGGCTACATTATTCAAGTCCAATTTATATCAAGTATGCAAGTCCCATGTCACTGCAAGCACGCACCACGGCACTTGGGGGCTAATGCAAGCTGTTTTTCAAGTCATTATGTTGTCAACAGACCCCGTTATCTCAAGGAGATGAGCCGGCCTTTATATCTTTTTCTAAAGTCCCAGCCCAGTATTGTCTTACTGAGCCGGCCCTTGGGGGCTACACATTGCTCCTCAAGTCTATGTGATCAGATCTACGACAAGTTCCTGCTCATTATTGCATAATGACCCGGCCCTTGGGGGCTACACTGGCTGAAGTTTTATGAGCATAAGACATTTACAAGTCCCAGGTTGCTGCAGGAAAGACAACCCGGTACTTGGGGGCTACATATGTGGAACATTCAACTTATGACTGGTGACTCAGATAAAAAATCTGGATTTCTCTAGGTTTGCACTATGTTGAAACAAGTCCTAAGGCTATCACTACGTTTCCCTTCTTAAGACTTGGGGGCTACAGGTAATATGGATATGAGGAAGATATGTTTTCAAATTCTTAGTTATGAGGGAACCAGACGAATTTATCAAACCAGGGCAGTTGATAATAAGGGTTATTTTTTCTACAAGGACTCAGTGTTAGTGTATTGATATGACAGAGTTTCAGAATTTTCAGGAGCTGGTCAACTGGTATTTTTTAGTGAACCGGTCCCTTTACATATTCTTATTTCAGGAGGTTACCATGAATAAATTCAAGCTAACCTGGGGGCTAATGTAGGGGATATACCCCACGGTATGACCCGGAGGCAGTTATAATCCGGCAGACACTTGTAACCCGGTAGACAGTTATAAGCCGGGAGACACTTGTAACCCGGCAGACAGTTATAACCCGGCAGACAGTTATAACCCGGTGACAGTTATGACCCGGCAGACAGTTGTAAGCCGGGTGACAGTTGTAAGCCGGCAGGCAGTTATGACCCGGCAGACAGTTATGACCTGGCAGACAGTTATGACCCGGCAGATAGTTATGACCCGTCTGACAGTTATGACCCGACAGACAGTTAAGTCCCGGAGACGAGTCCCTGAAGATGAGTCTTGAAGATAAGCCTAGTTGTAAGCCGCCCGGTTATAAGCCGCCCGTCAGAGATAAGAAGCCCGGGACTCAGAAGCCCATGAAGAGAAGCCCGCGATGGGAAGTCATAATAAGTTAAGTCTCAATCCGACTTAGACTCTACATGTAAACCGCCCCTTCAACTTATATAAGGAGGGGCGGGTCACCCCAAGAAGGTGAGGTTTTTAGACGTGTCAATAGACAGGTCTTGGATAGACAACTTAAAATCATTAGAGATACACAGATTAGAGGCTCTCGAGATTAGAGGTAGCGATCCCGAACCCTTGTAATCGAGATCGTCATCATCATCAATATAGACACAAAGGAGGACGTAGGCTTTTACCTCCATCGGAGGGGCCAAACCTGGGTAAACTCGCGTCTCTCGATTCCGACCAACCCCTCTCAAGCCGCCACATAGTTACGATGGCCTCACACCTAAGTTCTCTCATGAGGTCATCTTGCCGTGACAAAACCATGACAGGAATAGTCCAATCATTATCATTGCTCAATATATTATTCAATAGTAGTTCAGCTTGTTCAATAGTTCGTTCCCTAAAAACACAACCAACACAACTATCTAGATGGTCCCTAGAAGCATCGGTTAATCCATTATAAAAGATATCAAGTATTTCATTTTTCTTGAGAGGGTGATCAGGCAAAGCATTAAGTAACTGGAGAAGCCTCCCCCAAGCTTGTGGGAGACTCTCTTCTTCAATTTGCACAAAGTTAAATATTTCCTGCAAGGCAGCTTGTTTCTTATGGGCAGTAAAATATTTTTCAGAGAAGTAATATATCATATCCTGGGGATTACGCACACAACCAGGAGCAAGAGAATTAAACCATATCTTAGCATCACCCTTTAATGAGAAAGGAAACAACTTAAGAATATAGTAATAACGAATTTTTTCCTCATGAGTGAATAGGGTGGCTATATCATTCAATTTAGTAAGATGTGCCACAACAGTTTCAGATTCATAACCATGGAAAGGATCAGATTCTACCAAAGTAATTAACTCAGGATCGACAGAGAATTCATAATCCTTATCAGTAACAAAGATAGGTGAAGTAGCAAACTTGGGATCATATTGCATTCTAGCATTCAGAGATTTTTCTTTCCACTTGCATAGTAATTTCTTAAGATCATCTCTATCTTTACAAGCAAGAAAGTCCCTAGCTACGTCTCCTTCCATAACATAACCCTTAGGTATATTAGGCAATTCATATCTAGGAGAGCTAGGTCTAGCAGGTGTCTCATAGTGTTCAGTTTCAGTAATTTCATCAGATTCAGAAATATCATCAGTTTCAGCATTGACTCTAGCAATTTGTTCATCAAGAAATTCACCCAGTGGCACAGTAGTATCAAGCAAAGTATCATCATAAGCATCAGGCATAGCAGAAGTGGCATCATCAATTACTTGCGACATATCAGAATCAATAGCAGGTGGTGGTGTCGCAAATTTACTCATAACAGAAGGTGAATCAAGTGCAGATATAGATGGCAGTTCCTTACCCGTCCTCGTAGTTGAGGGGTAGATCTTAGTTTTAGCATCTTTCAAATTCTTCATAGTGATCAACAGATATAAATTCCAAGTGACTCAGAGAATAGAGCTATGCTCCCCGGCAACGGCGCTAGAAAAAGGTCTTGATAACCCACAAGTATATGGGATCGCAACAGTTTTCGAGGGTAGAGTATTCAAGCCAAATTTATTGATTCGACACAAGGGCAGCCAAAGAATATTTTCGAGTATTAGCAGCTGAGTTGTCAATTCAACCACACCGGAAAGACTTAGTATCTGCAGCAAAGTATTCAATAGCAAAGCAGTATGGAAGTAACGGTAACAATGGCAAAGTGACAGTAGCAGTGTTGTAGTGATTGTAACAGTAGCAACGGAAAAGTAACTTAGCAAAGATCAATATGTGAAAAGCTCGTAGGCAATGGATCAGTGATGGAGAATTATGTCGGATGGCATTCATCATGCAACGGTTATAACATAGGGTGACACAGAACTAGCTCCAATTCATCAATGTAATGTAGGCATGTATTCCATATATAGTCATACATGCTTATGGAAAAGAACTTGCATGACATCTTTTGTCCTACCCTCCCGTGGCAGCGGGGTCCTAATGGAAACTAAGGGATATTAAGGCCTCCTTTTAATAGAGAACCACACCAAAGCATTAGCACTTAGTGAATACATGAACTCCTCAAACTACGGTAATCACCGGAAAGAATCCCAGTTATTGTCACCCTGGGGGATGCGGATCATAACTCGTAATAGGTGTCTACAACTTGCAAGATAGGATCAAGAACACATATATATTCATGAAAACATAATAGGTTCAGATCTGAAATCATGGCAATCGGGCCCTAGTGACAAGCATTAAGCATAGCAATGTCATAGCAACATCAATCTCAGAACATAATGGATACTAGGGATCAAACCCTAACAAAACTAACTTGATTACATGGTAGATCTCATCCAACCCATCACCGTCCAGCAAGCCTACGATGGAATTACTCACGAACGGCAGAGAGCATCATGAAATTGGTGATGAAGGATGGTTGGTGATGACGACGGCGTCGATTTCCCCTCTCCGGAGCCCAAAACAGACTCCAGATCTGCCCTCCCGAGGAAGAACAGGAGGTGGCGGCGGCTCCGTATCGTAAAACGCGATGAACTCTTCTCTCTAATTTTTTTCTCCACGAATAGGAATATATAGAGTTGGAGTTGAGGTCGGAGGAACTCCAGGGGGCCCACAAGACAGGGGGGCGCGCCCCCTGGCTTGTGGCTAGGTGGTGGACCCCCTCCGGTTGATTCTTTCACCAATATTTTTTATTAATTCCAAAAATATTCTCCGTAAATTTTCAGGTCAATCCGAGAACTTTTATTTCTGCACAAAAATAGCACCAAGGCAATTTTGCTGAAAACAGCGTCGGTCCGGGTTAGTTCCATTCAAATCAAGCAAATTAGAGTCCAAAACAAGGGCAAAAGAGTTTGGAAAAGTAGATACGATGGAGACGTATCATTGGCACAAGTTGGTAACAGAATTGGGGCCAATGTCTTGAGGGTGGAGCTTATAGAAATGCAGTGCGTCCCGGAATTTTTTTGAGCTGAGTGGTGAGAAGCTGCGGAGAATGTGATCTGTGAATATGACTACTTCCCCTTCATTAGGTTTGGGTCTGGTCTCACTGCCGGGAACCCGCCAGTGGATGATATATTGAGCCGGCAAGGTTCCCATGTTCACAAACTCCTTCAATGATGCCTCAGTAACACATGACCTGACCCAGTCGCAAGAGACGGGGGCTTTGGCCATAATGGCGGGTTAAACTCTATAGAAAGGTATAAGTATACGGTGAGTTAAGAAAACTTTGCAGTAAGGGGAGCTATGGCAGACAGCAATGGAAGTTGGCGGGTTACGTTTACATTCTAAGCCGTCATCATTATTATGGGAGTAAGACGAGCTAAATTGCTATGAGAAGAGCCGGCAAGGCTTTGGCGGGTTATAAAATTGTCGGTGTTGGAAATTTTTCTAAGTATAGACAAACAGATTTCATCAACTACGGCTGTGGCTACAAGATCTGCAGACGAAGGTAAAAGGAAATAAATTCTAAACCTAAAGAGGTCAGTGGAAGAACAAGCAGTTCGTGTGTGGGTTCTACTCAACAGCGATCTACGACGAATAGGGGATGCATGTTAAGCGAAGCACCGCTTGAGATGGCTACCGTTTTAAGGCATCAAAGATGCTCTCTTTACTGGTCTACGGTGAGTACTCCGACGAGCGGCGGCGGACGCGGACGAACTCTGATGATGCTAATGTAGATCTATGAGGAGAAGAAGAAAGGGACCTGAAAGGTGCTAGGGAGGTGGCCGTACGCCGGCGAGATCTGGTCCGATCAGGTTGATGCAGCGGCCCTTATCGGTGAAGACGGGGAAGAACCGGCGACGGCGGCGGAGCTTCGGTTGTGCGAGTGCTGGAGGAAGAAGAAGGAGATAGAGCAGCAATGGCGGGGGAGTAAAAAGAAATGGGACCCCCTCACCTGCTTATTTATGAGATGGGACAACAACAGTCCACGCGAGAATCAAGGAGGTGCAATGATGATTGACCAAAGGAGACGCCTCGATTTTCGGGCTGACCGTTTGAATGTGATGACGTCATGGGAATCTTTTTTTATATGACCGAGATGACATCATCTTTTTCATATGGCGGGTTACGAAGTTTTTCAGGTAGCAGAGATATGAGACTCGCCGCTAAATGGACTGGAAGATTGACAGGAACAGGTTCAAATCAATCTGGGGCCTAATGTTGGGGATATAACCCGGAGGTATAAACCGCCCAGGTGGGGCCGGGTCACAGCTGGCGGCTCATACTCCAAACCTTAGGAAGGCCCGAAGGTGAAGACTAACTAAGAGACGACTCATCTGATGGGCCGGATGGAGGCCCAGGGCCGGAAGACGGCGCGTGAGCCGCCCAGAAGAAGGATTGCCCGGGAAGGCAAGCCGACTTAGAGATGAGACCGGATACTTTGATAAGCCGGTCCGGACTCTTGTAAGCCCAGGGCCTCGACCTACTTATATAAAGGCGAGCCCCTGTGGCGGTTTAGACCACGAAACAACTCATCGATAGCTAGGTCAAGCGAACTCGCTCCCTTGTAATCGATACCCAATCAATACAACACAAGCAGGACGTAGGCTTTTACCTCTTTCCGAGGGGCCGAACCTGGGTAAACCCTTGTCTCTCGATTCCGATCAACCCCTTCGAGTTCACCGCCTTAGCGATGGCCTCGAACCTAAGTCCTTTCACTAGGACATCTGCCGTGACAAAACCACGACAGGTCTCAAATGAAATCGAGGTCCATGGCGCTCAATCAGCAGGGGAGAGAGGGGGGAACGGGTCTGCAAGCTCACGGCGGGTGCAAAGACGTCGATAGCATGCTCGGGGGCGGCTTGGAGGCGACGAATCGACGGCGGCGGTTGTCGGAGCTGAGGAGAAAGAAGAGCTCGAGGCGGCGACTGGGGAGCTTCTGGCGTTGCACAGCTCACTGGAGAGGACGAGGGCGTCGAGGTGGAGCTTGTGGGCTATTCAGGGGCGAGGGGGAGCGGCTGGAGCGACGGCGCTACGGTGGCGACCTTGCGGCCATGGCAAGTAGAGGCGAGGGAGTGGCAGAGGGGGCGAAATGAGGGGCGGCTCGATCCAGGCGGCAGCGGCGACGTTATCTGCGTCGCCAGCGCGACGGGGGAGGCAGGCAGGCGGGGAGATGCGTGGCAGCTCCACCGTGCGCGCGCGGTGGCCACATGCCCGGCCTCCTGGACGCCAGGAGGATGACGACGTCGCTGGGCCAGGTGGGCCGGCCTGACTGGGCCTCATGTTAGTTTCTCTCTCTCTCTGCTTTTTATTTTAATGATGTTTTCTATATTCTGACATTTTTTTTATTTTGTTTGGGCACAAATGCTTAGCTCAAAACCACTGAAATATTTTATAGAGCATTGTTTGAATATGTCAAAGCTCCACAAAAAGTTTCATCATTTTTGAATGACTAATATTTATAGTGCTTTATTTATTGATTTCAGTAGCATTAGTAGCTTATTTTTAAATGATATATTTGTTGTGAAAAATAAAATGTCCTCTGATATGTTGTTGCCAACATTTATCAGAAATATTGAACATTTTTTAAGGGCATTTTGGATTCATTGAAAATCACATGAAATTGAATAGGTTTTTTAGGGTGAGGTGCTAGGGTTTCTGACAATCCCCATTTCATGTTGATGCAAAATTAAAACATGATGCACATCTTAGTTAGCACAAGCAAGGGAAGACTAGGGATGTGACAACTCACCCCCACTCAAAAGAATCTCGTCCTGATATTGGAAGTCATCGGGAAGAGCGCGGGGTACTCTAGTCGAAGACGGTCCTCCCTTTCACATGTGGCTTCCTTCTCGGAATGGTGTGACCACTGAACCTTGAGAAACTTGATGTTCTGACGCCGAGTGGTATGCTCAGCTTGATCGAGGATACGAACAGGGTATTCTCGATATGTAAGGTTATCTTGGACATCAAGCGTTTCGTGGTCCACCTCGCGGACAGGGTCCGAGAAGCAACGCCTGAGTTGCGAGACGTGGAAGACATCATGAACCTTGGAAAGATGCGGTGGAAGTTCCAATTGGTAGGCAACCTCTCCTCATTTAGCAAGAATGCGAAAAGGACCAATGTAACGAGGAGCCAACTTGCCCTTGATATCGAATCGTTGGGTACCCTTCAGAGGTGTAACCCGAAGGTAAGCCTTCTCGTCAACTTCATAGGTCACAGCCTTATGATGGCGATCATATTGGCTCTTTTGACGAGATTGGGCTGTTTTCAACTTTTCACGAATAATGCGAACTTGCTCCTCTGCATCCTGGATCATATCCGGTCCAAAGAGTTGCCTCTCTCTTGTTTCTGACCAGTTAAGAGGTGTTCGACACCTTCGTCCATAGAGAACTTCAAAAGGGGCTTTGCCCAAGCTTGACTGATAACTATTGTTATAAGCAAATTCGGCGAACGGAAGACATTTCTCCCAATTCATGCCGAAAGAGATAACACAAGCTCTGAGCATGTCTTCCAGGATTTGATTGACTCGCTCAACTTGACCACTTGACTGCGGATGGAAAGCAGTGCTAAAGGATAGATGAGTCCCCATAGCATTTTGGAAACTTTCCCAGAATCGGGAAGTAAAAATACTTCCACGGTCTGAGTTGATCTCCAAAGGAACACTATGAAGAGACACTATTCAAGAGATATATAGATCCGCTAGCTGACTAGCGGTTATACTTTCGTGAATACGAAGAAAATGAGCCACTTTGGAAAGACGGTCAATGACCACAAAGATAGCATTATTCCCTCTCTTGGTCCTGGGAAAACCGGTGATGAAATCCATACCGACTTTGTCCCATTTCCATTCAGGAATAGCTAAGGGTTGAAGGGAGCCAGCAGGCCTTTGATGTTCTACCTTAACGCGACGACAGACATCGCAGTTAGCAACGAACTGAGCAATTTCTCTCTTCATTCTGGTCCACCAGAACCTCTGGCGTAGGTCCTGATACATTTTGGTACTTCCAGGATGAATCGTGAGAGGGGAGTCATGAGCCTCCTTAAGGATCAACTGCCAGAGATGCTGGTTCTTGGGAACTACCAAGCGGTTCTGGAATAACACAACACCTTGATCATCGATGGAGAAATCCTTAGCGTTTCCGCTAACAATGTTCTCCTTAATCCGGGATATACCCTTATCACGCTTTTGACCAGCTATGATTTGATCCCTAAGAGTAGGTTTGGCCACCAAGGTGGAAAGGAATCCTTGAGGAGCAATGTGAAGATTTAACTTCCGAAATTCCTCATAGAGAAGAGGTTGACCTTGTTGTAACATCAGATTGTTACAATAAGACTTACGACGTAGTGCATCAGCCATGACATTGGCTTTCCCCGGGGTGTAAGTTATCCCTAAGTCGTAATCTGTGATCAACACAACCAAAAGTATTTGCCTGAGATTCAAATCCGGTTGGGTGAAGATATGTTTCAGACTTTGGTGATCAGTGTATATCTCGCAACGATTACCCAGAAGGTAATGTTGCCATGTTTTAAGTGCATGGACTACAGCTGCAAGCTCAAGATTATGTGTTGGATAATTATCCTCATGTGGACGCAACTGTCGAGATGCGTATGCAATCACATGACGATCTTGCATGAGAATGCAACCTAATCCTTGTCGCGAGGCGTCGCAATAGATAACAACGTCCTTTGAAAAATCTGGTGGCACCAATACGGGAGCAGAAGTCAGGCGTCTTTTTAGTTCCTGAAAACTGTGCTCGCATTGTGGAGTCCAATCGGACTTTTTATCTTTCTTGAGGAGTTCAGTAAGAGGTTTCGCAACCTTGGAGAAATTCTCAACAAAGCGGCGACAATAGCTCGCTAAGCCAATGAAACTCCGAACTTGCTTAACCGATTCAGGTTGAGTCCAATCAAGGACGGCCTGAACTCGCTCGAGATTGACAGCTATGCCCTTGCCAGAGATTACATGACCTAGATAGGTCACTTCTGGTAGCCAGAATTCACACTTGGAGAATTTGGCATACAGGCAATGCTCTCGAAGTTTCATCAATACCAGCCTGAGATGCTCGGCATGATCTCGTTCGTTCTTCGAGTAGATGAGTATATCGTCGAGTTAAACCACGAAGAATTTATCCAAATACTCCATGAAGATCGAATTCATCAAACGAGAGAAGGTGGCTGGAGCATTGGTTAATCCGAAGGACATGACAGTGTACTCGTATTGGCCATAACGAGTAACGAAAGCCGTTTTTGGAATGTCCCCGTTCCTGATTCTGATTTGATGGTATCCTAACCTCAAATCCATTTTGGAGAAGACTGAGGATCCAGCAAGTTGATCATACAAGTCGTTGATCCTGGGAAGCGGATACTTGTTCTTGATTGTGACCAGGTTCACTGGTCGGTAATCTACAACCATCCAGTCCGTTCCATCCTTCTTCTTGACGAAGAGGATGGGGCAAGCCCAAGGAGAAGAACTAGGGCGGATGAATCCCTTTTTCAAGGCCTCATCGAGTTGTTTCTTTAGCTCGGCTAGTTCTAAGGGTGCCGTCTTATAGGGTCTTATGGCTATTGGGGTAGTCCCTGGAATGAGGTCTATCACAAACTCTACATCTGTGACAGGTGGAATACCTGACAGTTCCTCTGGAAAGACATCCGGGAAGTCACGGACCACCGGAATATCCTCAAGCTCTGGAAGAGGGCTAGCATTGAGGGAATAGAGTTGGCATTTAGCTACTCGAGTTGAGAATGTGACTATCTCACCTGAAGGATGTGTAAGTTGAACATTCCTAGAATGAGTATCAATCTTGGCATAATGAGCTGACATCCAGTCCATACCAAAGATGATATTGATGTCCGAAGACTTCAGAGCTATCAGGGAAGCTAAGAAGACAAGCCTATCCACGAGAATCTCATTGTCATGGCTCACTCTAGAAGTTTGCCATTTTGATCCAGGAGTCTGAACTACTAATGGAGTGGGCATATCACAGAAGGTCATGTTATGCAACTATACATAACTTTCTTGGATCGATGAATGAATGAGATGCACCAGTGTCAAATAGAACAGATGCTGGATGACTATTGACAAGGAGCGTACCAAGCACAACGTCGGGGTCATCATGGGCTTCTTCAAGGGTGACATTGTTCACACGGCCACGAGCAGGAGTTGGCTTCACGTAATAAGCCTTGCCCGGCTTACCACGTCAAGCAGGCTTGGCGTTGTTCTGGGGACACTCACGAGAATAGTGTCCAGGCTCTCCGCATTTGTAGCAGATCACAGTTGAAGACCTCAGAGTGGCATTAGCAGCATTTCCACCATAGGGCTTGGCTAGAGGGTTGTTCTGATTTGGGCGAGGCGCCTCATAGGACGGCCTCGCAGTGTACCTTGATGGCAGGGCAGTGTTGGGCACCCACACCCGGCGCTTATGGGAACCTGAGCCGGATGAGGAGCTGAAGTCACGAGAGTGCTTCTTGGTTGCCTCGTAGTCGGTCTAACCAGTCTCGGCATTGATAGCCTTGTTGACAAGAGCCTGGAAGGTAGCGCACTCATGCAGACGCAGATCACGACGAAGCTCGGGGCTAAGTCCCTTGCGGAACCTAGCTTGCTTCTTGGCGTCAGTTGACACCTCCTCCGGTGCATAGCGGGCTAGATTGTCAAACTCGCGGCTGTAAGCATCCACTGTCAGCTTACCCTGAGTGAAGGCACATAATTCCTATCTCTTACGGTCCATTAGACCTTCAGGGATATGGTGGGTGCGGAAAGCACTACAAAAGTCTGTCCATGTAGTAGCAGGGCCCTCTGCGCGCATAGCCTCATAATTTTCCCACCACTGACTAGCGGGTCCTTCAAGAAAGTATGCGGCAAGTTAACCTTGTCCGCTTCAGCCACATTTGCAGAACGAATCTTGCGAGTCATGCTGGAAAGCCAATCATCCACATCGAGGGTGTCGACGGAATGAAGGAACTTTGGTGGATACAGCTTCACGAAGTCATTGAGGGACATTCAATCATTACGCTCATTGCGGGGAGGGTGTGCTGTATTCTGCTCAATATGCTCTAGCAGCCTGTTGGTCTCTCTCTTGTTGCGTTCCGCCTCAAGAATCACCTCCGGCAAAGATGGCGGGTGAGGCAGGTTCTCTTGCCTTGCTCCACTGCCCTTGCCCTGCTCATAACCAGGAGCGGGGTTATTCCTGGTGGATACCATCCTAGGATAAACAAAACCCACATCTTAGACAAGGAAGACAACAACTCTAGGATAAGAGATACGGAATATACCGAACAACATGGAATGCAGGGGTAAACACCCGAACAACATGGTACAAGCAAACTGCCATATATACACCATGATTCATACACACCATGATATAGTTCAGTACAAACCCAAGCTGAAGTACAAACTAGTGAGAAGATAAAACAACTCATCGGAGGCATTACCAGCTTCCTATACATTATTTTTCTACACCTCCGGAACTCAACTCACACCTCAGTCATATTCCACAAGACACGCAGGACTGTGGAAATACAACTGCTACAATACTACTACCTCCACTCACAATCTCAAGCATCTGCGTAGAACATCTCATACAGGTTACCCCCGTGACCTGGAAGCTGAACCTGAGGGTCTGGAAACACCCTTGCCTGAGATCCCTGGGAACCATAAGGACAGGGATGTGGCCTAGGTCCTCTCGCTGGCAGCAGCAGCGGTCCTCGAAGAGGAATGATGGCTCCAACATCGGGCCAGTCTATGCGAGCGGGCAGATGAGTTCGTAAGGGGCTCAACATCTCCAAATCTCCATAACCTATCTGGACGACGGGTGCAAGCTGTGTTAGTGCGGTCCAAAGTCGTGCACGGGTGGTGTATAGCTCCATACGAAGTGCCCGAGCATCACGATCCCTGTTCTCTAACAACTGAGCAGTCACTTGAAACCTAGGATCCTCATGAGAGTGATCATAGTAGGCTGCAGTAAGTTATCCATCCTCTCCTCCTAGTGTCGCTGGAATATATATAGCAGAACTCTGTGCCCTGAAGTAGGTCATGGTGAGCTCTCATGATGGTCAACATCATGTAGGCGGCCTCCTGAACTGCCATATCAATGGTGACACCTAGTCCATACGTCCAATGAAGCGGCTCTGCAGCCCCAGGATACGATGGATATATCCTAACGGTACACAGATACTGGCTCTGGTTGAAGTTGCAGTACTGTTCCTCCACTGTATATTCCGGGTACCAACGATAACCGGTCTCCATCATGACTCTGACCAACATAGCCGTGTGACCCGGTACAGCAATGCACCTGGTCAAACGGACCACCTGACGAGAAGGACGGGGAGGCATCTGAAATAGAGGATAATGCAAAGTGCATTAGAGATCCTAGCAAAAATCGGACAGCATAACGGCTGAAAATGCTCAAAAACAATTTTGAGACATCCAGAAAAGATTGGATAGCATAGCCACTCAACTTTCTAGCATCAAGATTCTAACCAAATGATTGTCACAACGATGCAATACTTGAAAACTGGAGTTGACTCTCAAGCAATTTAGTCTACAAGTCCATGGTTAGTAACACGTCATCCCGAGAGGTAGATAAGAAGCCTAGCGCTTAACCCCGTAGAAAAGAAGAGGGTGACTCAGAATAGAATGACTCAGGAAGAGGAGTAAAAAGAGCTTTTCGATCCCTTCCACAATCAATTCCCTTACATAACTAAAGCATTTCTAGACTCAACTTCGACCGGTTTGGCTTGGTAATCCTACAGTCAGTCAGGCTCTGATACCAACGCTGTCGGGACCCCGATCCTAAGCCATAAGAATCTAGCATGTAACACTTCAAATTACTTTGTGGCCTCACGCACGGTTATCTCCACGGCTGCCACCTTACCTGGGCCGGGACCGTTTGCGCCTTTTGGCTCACGAATGTGAATATGTCGCTAGCATTCAAATGTCAAAGAACCCAGGTCGATATGACTAGTCATAGAACCCAAGTAGCACATCCGTACAGGGACAGGCATACGTAACCCAGCAATGCAGGTGTCGGCCTCAGCGTGTGTAGACGAGTCATAGCAAGCTACAGGGACTCCATTACGTCGTGGGACATAAATGTCATCAACTACGCGTAGATGAGTCATAGCAGGCTACATGGACTCCATTACACTACGAGACATTTCCCCGAAGGGACAGACAGAGCAGCAAAGAAGGATACATGCTGGTCAATCAATGTGTCTGGAGCAGTAGCAAGCTACCAAGGCTCAGTGGAAGCACAAAGAGGCATTTCCCCGTAAAGAGTACTACTAGAGGCACACAACTAGGTGTCGAATCCCATACATACCGTTACACGTCACACGTACGCACGACATGTCCGATATGCATAGATACAACTATGGCATCACAACATAACCATACAACAACACAACATTATTTAGAAGGCTCAGAAGAGCCTTGCATAATATTTTCATACAGGTAGGGGTCACATGACCCGACACTCAAGTCATACAAACATGTTCACACAAACCAAGCGGAAGCTTAAAGCTGTCTGAGTATAGACAGTTGAAAGGTAAAAAGGCATACAGCCTGACTATCTACAGCCCATCCCAGGGCATCATATCGTAGCTGGGATACCAGCTACTCGGCGTCGTCGACGTCTAGATAGAACCCACCAGATGGGTCCATGTTCTCATCTGCAACTGTTATTAAGAAAACATGAGTACAATCGTACTCAGCAAGTCTTTAAAGCAGACCTAAGCTATTCATGCTCATGTTTCAACAAGGGGAGCAGTGTGGTTTATGCCAGCTTTGACTCTTGGCTAGCCTATACTATGACTACCAGTTCTTTGAACAAGTTTTGAGATAGCGCACACGAGTCCACTAACACCACATCAATACACCACCATGCATCCGCTCCCGTCACCCACGAGAGTGCCATCCACGGTACTCACACTTGTCTTGAGTCTTTTAAGAGTAACCATCAAGTTATCTATGAACAGCATAAGTTATCCAAGTAGTCCATATCTGAGGACGCGGCTATTCGAACCGATTCATTACCCTGCAGGGGTGCACTTCTTCACACACGCTCTCGCCACTTATCGCTGTTTGCTCATAAAACCAGGAACCTCGGCAATCTTCAAGCGGAAGCCCAGCGAGGGAGTCAGCCACGACCGTCAATCACACAAGACCCTAGTCCAGGCTATCGCCTATTTGAGACTGAACCCGCACGGAAGTCCGGCCGAAGTTTCCGCTACGGCCTCAAACGATGTGCGCAGGGTTCCCAAGCCCACCGTTCGGGTGCCACTTGGTACACCGTGCCACTTCCTACCGCGTCGTAGCCCACCCCTAAGGTCAGCGCTACGCACGGCCTCCAGCATGGCTACAAACACCAGAAACTACTTGCAACTCCTGGACATAGGACTAGGTGGTTGATAAGTCGAGCGGGGTCATATTTCAGGGCCCAGCATGTGGTAGTAACTATTCTTGGATCACAAACACGGAACTCAGTTCCTAAGAACGGTCCCAAAGAGACAATCCGCTATGTACTCCTACATAGCCTCTCATCGCTACCCTTACCAAATCGGGTTCATCATTTAGCTCATCACATCAGAACAACACCGTTTCACTCCGGTTCATCACCCAGATGAATCAGACCTGACACAACTCTAAGCATAGCAAGCATAGCAAGTTGTCGGGGTACGACACCTATGGGATCACGTGGGTCCCTTTTATGGTTCGGCAGGGAAAAGGCTTGCACAAAGAGCAGATCCAGCAATCAACGTGAGGGATTTTTACCCTGGTTCGGGCCGCTGAGAAGCGTAAAACCCTACTCCTGCTTTAGTGTATTGTGAGTCTTTGAACCCTGGCTCCAGGAGCTCTATGTGATCAAACAGTACAGAGCCGCTATGCCTCTATCTGGGCCAGAAGGTCCCCCCTGTAGCTACGCCTTGGGCCTCCTTTTATATGTCGAAGGGGTCACCAACAGTGGCGCACAGTACATACAAGAGGTGTAAAGTTGCTACAGCGTTCACTGACGTCTTAGGACAAACACATTAAATGCTCCGTTTAGGTGTCCCTAACTTTCTTGGGGACGGAAAAAGAGCCCGTCCCATCAGCACCGCTTAACCCCATTCGCCGCTAATGCCATGACACGCATCCAGGAGGGCAAACCCCGTTTGACAGGCTGGTCGCTGCGCTGGAGCGGTGGCAGGGTGGCGGGATCTTGCCGGGTGCGAATCTTGCCGGTTCTTCTCTAGCCATCTCGGCAAGCATCTTGTCGGGATCCCAGCCTTCGGTCTTCTGTCTTCTGATTATTGACTTGAATGCCTTCTTGATAGTCTTGTGCTTGTTCCCAGTTGTCCCCCGGCAAGCATCTTGTCGGGAGTCCAACATCGGGTCTTCTCGGTGACCTGCCTGGAGGTCTCCTCCGAGGAAGGCTCGCTTCCCGGAAATTCTATCCTAATCTTGCCGGCCTTTGAGCTTGCCGGTGATGCGTAGGCCTGTTCCCGGCAAGTAATCCTTCCCGGAAACCTGGGTCCTAGATGTGTCCTATAAGTGGATTTCTTCTCTGCCATGCCCTTCCCGCCTGGAGGCTGCAACTTGCCGGTGCGTGTCCAGGGGTAATGAACTCCCCCTGTTCACTACACCGACAGGAGCCCCCGGGCCTGGGCCGGACAAGCGTGCACAGTGTTTGTCTAGGCTAGTCCCAAAAACATGCACCGGTACACGTGCGGCGAGAAGTAACCGTCACTCATGACTTTTTAACTGCACGCTGATGATGACGCAAGAGAGCTTGTGGTTTGCCGGGCCTTGGGCTTGCCGGCAGCATGGGCAGACAGAGCAGGACGGCAGCAGGAGTCGTGTGCCCGAAAGGGAGTGCCACACCGTGCGACGAAGAGCCAACCCCTGAGCCTTCCCCACAAAGGGTACCGCGGGTGCGGTGCTCGATTCATATAGTCATCCCTGCTGTCGCCGCCGTCTACTACGAATGCCTCGCTGCTGTCTTGCCGGCCTCCAGCACGACGCCCTTGGCTTTCTCGACTGCCGCGTGCCGCCGAGAATAAAGCAACCGCCGAGACTGAAGTACTTTTTGCATACCTGTTGCTGCAATGGCGCATGTAAAGGAATAATTAATCTTAGTCAGGCCAATCTTTATGTATGCAAGACATGTTTCTTTATGCTAAATGAATGTTTGCTTCCCTCTTGATTAATTCCGTCCTTGCATATATCTTATATCCTATGCTGTTTGGAAACCTTGTCGGTGCACACGTTTGCCGCGAGCGCTTTGAGGAACAGGTCCCTAGCAGCCTGCTGGAAACGCCGCCGCCGGCGAGGCAACTTGCCGGGTCAGAACGCGGCTGCTAAGCCTGCCGAGCGGACTCGAGGCGAAACTAGAGTGCGGGCTTACCACGACAAGGTTCCTTCGTGTGCACATTAATGTACAAGGATGAAAAATCAATCAAGACGACCCACGCTTGCCGGAAAGCTTTCCGGTGCGCACGCTCCAGTCGGAAGCGCTTTGAGGAACGTGTCCTTAGCGGCTTGCCAGGAACGCCGCCTCCCGAAAAGGTTTACCTTCCCAACTTTTGCGCAGCTGCTCACATCGCCGAGCGGACTCGAGGCGACTAGGAGCGCAACTAGCCCCGGGGAGGGTCCTCAGCATACGGGTTTACGCACAAATCCGAAAACAAAACTTATCGAGCCTTTTCCTTGAACAATTGCATTTTTGTACAATGAATCCCTACGCTTGGTGGAATACTCCCCGAATGCGCACATTCTGGTCGATGGCGCTTAGGATCGGGTCCTGTCTAGCAGCCTATCGAGAACGCCGCCTCTTCAGGAGCTTAATGCTCTAAAGACAACCGCAACTGCATCTGTGTTGTTCGGCGGACCCAGAACAATCAGGAGTGTAGATTGTTTCTAGAGCGCTCCCTCGCGCACAGGTTATACAAAACTACCATCAAGGATAAGGCTACACAACAAAAAGCAATCAAAGTTTTAGGACTTAGCTTTCTGTAAGTAAAGCGAAGTCACCATGGACGATGAAGCTGACGCGCTGACCGCTAGATCATATTTGCGCAACCTTTCCCCCTACCTGGCCCGCCAAAGATGTCGGGGTACGACACCTATGGGATCGCGTGGGTCCCTTTTATGGTTCGGCAGGGAAAAAGGCTTGCACAAAGAGCAGATCCAGCGATCAACGCGAGGGATTTTTACCCAGGTTCAGGCCGCTGAGAAGCGTAAAACCCAACTCCTGCTTTAGTGTATTGTGAGTCTTTGAACTCTGGCTCCAGGAGCGCTGTGTGATCAAACAGTACACAGCCGCTATGCCTCTATCTGGGCCAGAAGGTCCCCCCCTGTAGCTACGCCTTGGGCCTCCTTTTATATGTCGAAGGGGTCACCAACAGTGGCGCACAGTACATACAAGAGGTGTAAAGTTGCTACAGCGTTCACTGACGTCTTAGGACAAACGCATTAAATGCTCCATTTAGGTGTCCCACAGTTTCTTGGGGACGGAAAAAGAGCCCGTCCCATCAGCACCGCTTAACCCCATCTGCCGCTAATGCCATGACACGCATCCAGGAGGACAAACCCCATCTGACAGGCTGGTCGCTGTGCTGGAGCGGTGGCAGGGTGGCGGGATCTTGCCGGGTGCGAATCTTGCCGGTTCTTCGCTAGCCATCCCGGCAAGCATCTTGCCGGGATCCCAGCCTTCGGTCTTCAGTCTTCTGATTATTGACTTGAATGCCTTCTTGATAGTCTTGTGCTTGTTCCCAGTTGTCCCCCGGCAAGCATCTTGTCGGGAGTCCAACATCGGGTCTTCTCGGTGACCTGCCTGGAGATCTCCTCCCAGGAAGGCTCGCTTCCCGGAAATTCTATCCTGATCTTGCCGCCTTTGAGCTTGCCGGTGATGCGTAGGCCTGTTCCCGGCAAGTAATCCTTGCCGGAAACCTGGGTCCTAGATGTGTCCTATAAGTGGATTTCTTCTCTGCCATGCCCTTCCCGCCTGGAGGCTGCAACTTGCCGGTGCATGTCCAGGGGTAATGAACACCCCCTGTTCACTACACCGACACAAGCAAAGGAGGTACAGCAAATCAAGGCTCAAGCATCTACCTGTGGCACCCCGGCTCAGAGAACCGGATTACCAGTGTTTCCAACCCAGAGATCATGTCTTCTGGAAACACACAACAACTTGGTACAGAACAGAACTGAACTTTATTGATAGATGTCGGGTACAAGCTCATATTTTACAATGATAGCGAGGCCAAAGGCACCCTCGGTGCTATGACAGTATCCACATTATTTATGGAACATAGCAGGGCCTCGGATCTACTAAGTGATTTTACAGCGTAGCAGAACATAGCGGCAATTCCATCAACAGGGACACTGCTGTGGACACATCCTAGTTAGCGTAGCATGAACCATCAGGACCTCCGTCCTCGGCTTCTCCTGCATCTGGCATGATACGCCAGGTGAGTACTTTGAATGTACTCGCAAGCTCACGACAACCAAGTAATGCAGCAAACAATAGCATGGCAATCAACATGTTAAATCTTTAAGCAATTCACTTAGTGTACCAGTTACCAACTTACTCTCATCCGGGTTGCCCCACAACCCTAGGAATACTCATCGAGTACTTCCGATCATACGAAGAGTTCTTCCATCATTACTAACATTGTTACGGTCGACCACCTACTGAGGTCTGGACGGTCTGTCCAATTCCGTGGACGCGGCTATTCGAATAGATTTGACACTCTGTAGAGGTTGCGCACTTTACCCACACCATGAAGCACCTGGCCTCGTACGTAATCCCATTCGGGTGGACCAGCGTTGCTTCAACGAAACCTGTCTGACCCGTGACTCTCCCATCGTACCACCGGCATTCATCCTCTCCCCGTAGTCCTACCCTGGGTGGCCCCTGTGTCCTCATGACACCTGCCACCGTCGTGGCCAAACTAAACTGTCCCAAACAGGGACGCCGACACAATACTCAACTGGCTCACAGGGTTATCGCCGCCTACCTGATCAGGGTAGCACACGCGCATAACCCTCCCTCTTTGGAGGTACCGGTGAGAGAGCACGCAATGAGACCAAGTCAAGGCCGTCCCACATCGGCAAATGTGGTTGCACGGCTAAGCCCGGACAGGTGACTCATGATCAACCACTAATTTCATCTCAAATAAAATAGTGGTTCAACACATTATACAACTAAGCATTTAAATTAAATACTATGAACTAAACTATAGCAATTAATTAAACATAATGCATGACAATATGCAATGCTATTGAATATGCTTCATGAAATGGGTATCATGGCTTGCCTTGCTCTGTTGGGTTGTTCAAACACTCCTGGTCTTCAAAATCACCAAAGTTTCCTTCTGAAAACATTTTTAAAAAGCAAAAGGAAATGTCACATAATGCATTTTTGTTAACCAAAAATTCTGTGGATAAGGGAAAAATACCAAACTTGGTCAGAAATTAAAGGGGGTCAATACAAACACAATGCAAAAAGAATCAACTGAATTGGAGCTATAGATAAAAAGTTATTCAAGGTCAAAGTTGCTGGTCAAAATGAATTAAATAATTAAAATTAAGAAAATACCAGAAAACCTCCAGCAGCCACGTCGAAGGCATATTCTCTCAATACCCCTCCACTTATACCGCTTCGGGCGCGGGCGTGGGCCGCTGACAGGTGGGGCCTGCCTCGTTTAAACAGAGAGGGAGAGGAGGGACCGAGACGGGGTGGGGCTTCGGCGATGGTCGCCAGCGATAGAGACGGCGACGAGGTCTGGCGACTACAGGAATGCAACGGGCGCTCGACGGCAAGCAAGTACGTACCCGTAGCTTGGCTAAAGGAGGTCGGACGACGTCGTCCCCTTCTTCTACGGTGGCGGTGGCGTTCGGGTGAGGTCGGAGACGGCGGTTCCGGTGATGGCTTGCTTGGGCAGAGGGTCGTGGAGCACCAGGGGAATTCCCTGAGCTCGAGGGTGAGGTCGATTGGGGCTGGGGGGAAACGGGAAATGCTGGCGGCGAGGTTGCTACCAACGGCAGAGCTCCGGTGAGATTCGAGGCCAGAGGGCCTCTCGGCCATGGCTCGTTGCTCGGGAGGCCGATCGGAGGTGGCGGAGGTGAGGTGAGGAGCTCGGAGGGGTGGGGCATGGCCTTATATAGGCGAGAGGCGAAGGCAGGCGAGCTCTCTGGAGCTATCGGCGCTGTGGCCACGTCGCCGGGGCAAAGACGGCGAGCTGGCTATCCGGAAGCGTCGATGAGATGGGAGAGGGCAGGGGGAAGAGACGGGACGGGTCCGGCGCCATTAATGGCTCATGGACAACCACAGTGGCGGAAACTCACTGTTTTGCCCGTGGCGGAGCTTGGCCGGGAGCGGCGGCGACCTTCGCCGGTGGTCAGGAGGGTTCGAGAGGGGCCACGCGTTGGTCAGGAGCGCTGTCGGCACCAAGGGACAAGGGGGGGTCAGCGAGGGACGGCTCGGGCGAGCACATCCGACGCGGGCGCCGTGCAGAGCGCGCGCCCTGGCATGCCAGCACCGTGCTCACCACGGGTGCGGCCACCAGGAGGCCACGCAAGCCTGCCGTACCTTGTCCACAGCGTCGTCCTTCGACCATCTAGCCTCCCTGTGCCACTGCCTTGACCAGATTCACTCTGGTTTGATGGGTAGCTTCACCTACAGTTCCTGACTGCAGACTTGAGAGAGGTCTGGAGATGAGATGAGCTGGAGATGAAGCCAGGGGAGATGTCCAGAGTGATCTACTTTGGAAGGACTACAAACTGGCAAAGTTTGAAAGGGTTTGAGAAAGATTTGAGCATAGTTCCTTTGTAAACCACAATTCTGGTACAGAATCCAAATGGGCTTGTGGCACTCACAAAAATGATCTGCTGAAGATGAAACTTGGTGGAGGGAAGTTATTTGAGATATAGAAGATGCCATAAAAATTTGAGAGCAATTGAGCACCTCTAGCTAGCACCTCCTTCACAAAGGTTTGAAAATGACAGAAACTTGTCAGAGTTTTGCTGCTAAAAAGTTGTACTGGACCAGATGATATTTTTGGATATTGTGGCTAGATAGGATCCCTAGGAGCTTGGAGAATTTATTGAGAATTTTCTGAGATAGGAAAAATGGGGTTGCTTCACAACTGGCAAATTCTGACCAGAAAGAAAATAATAATTCTAGCCAAAATTTCATATTGGACAATGGAATATTTTTGGACATTATGGAATTATATGATGATAAGAAGGTGTGGAAAAAGTTTGGGAATTTATTGATCATCCAAACTATAGGCTGCTTCACAACCCATAGTGATGACATAATTTCCCAAATAAAGGAAAGAATTATTGGAAAAGATTAAATATTGAAGATTGATCCAAGATAGGTGGGGAAGGGTTTTGGCAAGATGAGGAGGTTTTTGGGTTACTTGGGAAAAGATTCAAAGAATCATAGGTCCAAATCAACTTAAAAGGTTTGGAAATCAACCAAATTTTAAAAAATAAAACCCAAATGATTTTGAAAAGAAAAAGTTGCCAAAATCAGGGTGTCACAAACCTACCCCCCTTAGGATGAATCTCGTCCTCGAGATTCAGTTGCTCAGGGAACAAGTACGGATATGCGGATCTCAAGAAATCTTCTCTTTCCCAGGTAGCCTCTTCCTTAGTATGGTGCTCCCATAGCACCTTGTAAAATCTGATCACCTTACTCCTGGTAGTCCTTTCCATCTCATCGAGGATCCTGACAGGCTTCTCTTCGTAGGTCAGGTCTTTAGCCAGTTCTAGCTCACTCATATCGGCTTGCTTGATCGGTGGTGCAATGCACTTTCTTAATTGTGATATATGGAAAACGTCGTGAACTTCAGACAACTCTGGTGGTAGTTCCAACTGGTATGCCACTCTGCCTCTTCTAGCAACCACTGGAAATGGACTGATATATCTCGGTGCAAGCTTTCCCCGGGTATGGAATCTCTTCACTCCCTTCATGGGGGTTACTCGGAGGTACGCGTATTCTCCGAGATCAAAGGTCACTTCCCGATGTTTTGGATCATAGTAGCTCTTCTAACGGGACTTGGCTGCTCGACGATGCTCCTGAATATCCTTGACCTGCTTTTCGGCCTCGAGCATCAAGTCCGTGCCAAAGATACGACTATCGCCTGTCTGGGACCAATTCAATGGGGTGCGACACTTCCGCACGTATAGTGCCTGAAACGTTGACATCTTCAAACTTGACTGATAGCTGTTGTTATAGGAGAATTCCGCATAGGGTAGGCTGTCTTCCCATTTGGGTCCATGGGTGAGAGCACATGACCGAAGCATATCCTCCAGTATCTGGTTCACTCTTTCGGTTTGTCCATCTGTCTGCGGATGGTACGCCGTGCTATGCTTCAGCATAGTGCCCAAGGATTGGTGCAATCGCAACCAGAATGCAGAGGTGAATAGGGAGCCTCTATCTGAGGTGATAGACTTGGGTACTCCATGAAGGCTGACTATCCGGGACATGTAGAGCTGTGCCAGCTGATTTGCGTTGAAAGTGGTCTTTACCGGAATAAAGTGAGCCAGCTTTGTGAGTATATCCACAATGACCCAGATAGCATCATTGCCTCTTGTTGACTTGGGTAGTCCAACAATGAAGTCCATACATATGTCGTCCCACTTCCACTGGGGAACTGGTAAAGGTTGCAGTAGCCTAGCGGGTTTCTGGTGTTCCGCTTTGACCTTGTTGTAGATGTCACAGCAGGCGACATAGTATGCTATATCCCTTCGCATTCCTGGCCACCAAAATGTTTCTCTCAAATCCTGATACATCTTTGTGCCTCCGGGTCGATGGAGTATGCGGACTCATGAGCTTCCCTGAGTATCTGTTGTCTTAGGTTATTCTGATCGGGCACACATATCCGTTTCTCAAACCATAAAGTGCCTTGGTCATCCACGCGGAAAGACTTGGCCTTTCCTTTCGGAATTAGCTCCTTGATCTCTTTTATTCCTTTATCTGGCTCTTGGGCCTTCTTAATTTCTTCCATAAGTGTTGGACTAATTTCCAAAGTATCCGGGGTAATTGGGCCGCATAGCACCATATTAAGCTCAGCGAACTCTTCTTGCAACCTTGGATGGAGACTTCCCATTAGTGCATTCACCGTGCCATGTTTTCTGCTTAGAGAGCATCCGCGACCACATTAGCCTTTCCCGGATGATAGTTTATTCCAATGTCATAGTCCTTGACTAGTTCAAGCCATCTTCGCTGCCTGAAATTCAGGTCTGCTTGAGTGAAAATATACTTGAGACTCTTATGGTCTGTGTATATTTCACAACGTTGTCCAATGAGGTAATGCCTCCAAATCTTCAGGGCATGAACCACGGCTACTAACTCCAAATCATGTGTGGGGTAGTTCTCCTCATGGGGTCGTAGCTGTCTGAATGCATATGCTACAACCTTTCCTTCTTGCATCAATACGCAGCCGATTCCTCGTCTGGAAGCATCGCAGTATATGTCGAAGCTCTTGTGGATGTTTGGAAGGACTAAGACAGGTGATGTAGTTAACCTTGTCTTTAGCTCTAGGAAGCTACTGTCACACTCCATCGTCCAGACAAACCTTTGATTTTTCTTGAGCAATTCCGTCAGTGGCTTGGCTATCTTGGAGAAGCCTTCTATGAAACGACGGTAATAGCCTGCCAATCCCAGGAAGCTACGGACTTCGGTCACAGAGGCTGGTGTCTTCCAATTCAGCACCGCAGTTACTTTGCTGGGGTCGACAGCTACTCCTTGTTCTGACAGAATATGCCCCAGAAATCCTACCTCTTTTAGCCAAAATTCGCGTTTACTGAATTTGGCATACAAACGATGGGTCCTAAATCTTTCCAAGACATCACGGAGGTGTTGCTTATGCTCTTCTTCATCCTTGGAATATATCAGGATATCATCGATGAACACCACCACAAATTTGTCCAGGAAATCCATGAAGACCTTGTTCATCATGCTCATGAAATAAGCTAGAGCATTCGTTAGTACAAATGACATGACTGTAAATTCATACAGACCATATCGGGTGGTAAACGCTGTCTTGGGTACATCCTCTTTTCTGATTTTTAGCTGATGCTACCCGGTTCGGAGGTCAATCTTGGAGAATACCCGTGCTCCATTCAGCTGGTCGAACAAATCATCAATGCGAGGGAGCTGGTACTTATTCTTGATAGTGACCTCATTCAGCTGGCGATAGTCTATGCACATTCGCAGACTTCCATCCTTCTTCTTGACAAAGAGTACTGGTGATCCCCATGGCAAGATGCTTGGGCAGATATACCCTTTTTGCAACAATTCATCCAACTGCTTCTTTAGTTCCGCCAGCTCTGGACCTGGTATACGGTAGTATTTCTTGTAAATTGGAGCAGTACCGGGAACCACTTCGATTGCAAACTCCAATTCCCGGTCGGGTGGCATCCCGGGTAATTCCTCGGGAAATACATCCGAAAATTCGCAAACTACCGGAATCAAGTTCATATCCATGACGGTAGTTTGGTATGCCATTCCCTTCTTTGACATCATCTTGCTGGCAAGGAATTGGACTGTTTGTCCTTCCGGGTTAACCAGGGTCACTGTCCTATTGGCACAGTTGATGCATACCCGATGGGGTGTCAACCAGTCCATCCCCAGTATCACGTCCAATCCCGAAGATTCAATGAAAATGAGTGCAGCTGGAATTTAACTCCATGTATCGAAATTTGCAGATCTCTATATATCAGATTTGTTTTGAGCAGGGAGCCATGGGATTGTACCACCATGATTTTGTCCAAAATCGAAGGGGAAAATTTGTGCAGGGTGGCAAAACTCCACGAAATAAACGAATGGGAAGCCCCAGAATCAAATAAAATTACTACAGGTATGTCGTTAACAGAAAACATACCAAGGACTACTTCTGGAGCTTCGCAGGCTTCCTCAGCAGAGATATGATGGACGCGTCCATGGCTGAAGTTATGATTGGGGTGGCGTCCAATAGTATTGACCTGTTGCTTGACGTCAGAAGATGGCTTCCCGTTGTTGGCGGGGCATTGTTTGGAGTAGTGTCCGCTTTGGCCGCAAGTGAAGCAGGTGTTGTTGCGGCGGCAGTCCTCTATCACTGGCTGTTTGCCGAAGGTCTTGTTCTGGCTCACGGTCTTATTGTTGTTGTTGCCACTGCTCCATGGAGGCTTGTATTCCGATGGGCCTGGCTGTCAGGTACGCGGCTTCTGCGCGAACGGCTCACGATTGTCCTTCTTAGGTTCAAACTTCCGCTTGCGGTCATCATACCCGGACTTATGCTCCCTTTCGGCTATGAAAGCCTTGTCCACCAAAGTCTGGAAGTCCGGCAAATCCAACATGCAGAGCTAACAACGAAGGGTGTCGTTCAGTCCTCCCAAGAACCGATCTATCTTCCTCTCTTCAGTGGACACGTCATGGGTAGAGTACCGTGCCAAGTTGTTGAACTTATTCAAATATTCTGCCACAGACATGTTTCCTTGTGTAAGAGCAAGGAACTCCCTTTGCTTCACCTTCATTATGCCAGTGGGGATGTGATATTTGCGGAATAACTCCTTGAACTTATCCCAGGAGATGTCTTCTCCAGAAGGCCATGTTGCCTTTGTATTGTCCCACCATATAGCTGCTGGCCCTTCCAGGTAGTGGGTGGCAAAAGGAACCTTGTCGGATTCTTCGCAACGGGCTATTTCCAGCTTCTTTTCTATAGTCCCTAGCCAGTCATCAGCTTCTATAGGGTCCACAGCTTGACCAAAATTGGGTGGTTTGGTGCGCTGGAAGTTGGACAACCTGGAATGTGTTCCATTGTGGTTGTGATTCTGTCCCACCATAGTCTGCATGCTTTTCAGAAATTCCATAAGGTCCTGGTTTCTTTTCTCCTCAAACATTCTCATGATTTGATATGTGCTCGGTGCTTGAGGTGGTGGAGGTGGTAAATCTTCTGGTGGTTGTCCTGCTTGTCTGGCGGATCGACGAACGGGGGTTCCATCGCCGCCTTGGCTACAACTTCTCTTCATCCTAAATTTGTTCCCATTGCAAAATACCGAATCGATGAGCAACATCCATAAGGGAAACACAGTCACATGACTCTAGGAGGGAAAATACGCGAAAAAGGCAAATAAAACAAACAGCATAATTATACAAGATAACCCAACATCATACATGGCAAGCTAGTAGGGGATATCATGCTAGACTGCTCATAAGGCAGTTGACATATGCAAAGATGCATGCACAACAGCTCAAGCCTCCCCTCTAGTGGCGTGGGTGGCACGAACACTGACAGACTGAAGACTCCTCGTCATCTGATCATGAGTCGGAGTCGGAACTGATGATGTGGATCTCATCCTCTGGATCAAAGGAAACACGACGACGCTGCTGGGACGGTTCTCCTTCCGGGCTAGAAGGAGCACGATGCCTCAGCATCGGAGCAGCTGGAGTGGATAGGAGTGAGGCCCACTCTGCCGGGGTCTCACGGCGGCTACTAGACGGAAAGCCTGGCAGCACAGTAGAGCTAGAAGGAGCCTCAAACCTGGGTGGAGGTGGAACTGGTGCTGGATATATAGGTGGAAAGATAGGCTGAGGTGGAGGTAGAACTGGAGCCACGTCTGCATGTGCCCCTTGGACACGAGACAGCTCCTCAGCCAAGGATATGATCGTACGATAACTGGCGTTCAGATAACGAGCCAGAACAGCAGTCGCACGATCACACGCCGGGTCAACTGGCGCAAAAATGACTCGCCCTGTCGTAGGCGATAGGGTGGGATAGTGGAAGAAACCTGGATGAGTCTGCATCTCGACCTCGTGGAAGCACAAGTCAGTGAGAGCCTCCATCGCAGCAAACTGGATCACCAACTCCGGGGTGGAAGCCGTTCCGCCCTTGGAAGAGCGAGAATAGCTACCAAGGTCCAAGCTCGCGATCAGGAAAGCCTCTGCGTGATAATCATATACTGACAAGGCAAGCTGCTCCCGAAACACCTGGTACACTGGATCTTCGCCGTGGGGGTACAGTCGAAGCCAGACGTCTCGGAGCAGTACTGGAAAGGTGAATGGTGCAGGCTCAAAATAGTAATGGTATTGAACTGGTGCCATCTACACTCACAATGCCAATGGTTAGTAAAACAATGAATCATGATGCATGCCATGCAACAATCAAATGCAGCAAGCAAGATGCACACTCAAAGCCCTACACTAATCTCGGTTCTACCGCGGGTTGACTAGGGTGTCCTACAGTCAACCTGGCTCTGATACCAAGCGTTGTGGCACCCCGGCTCAGAGAACCGGATTACCAGTGTTTCCAACCCAGAGATCATGTCTTTTGGAAACACACAACAACTTGGTATAGAACAGAACTGAACTTTATTGATAGATGTTAGGTACAAGCTCATATTTTACAATGATAGCAAGGCCAAAGGCACCCTCGGTGCTATGACAGTATCCACATTATTTATGGAACATAGCCGGGCCTCAGATCTACTAAGTGATTTTATAGCGTAGCGGAACATCGCGGCAACTCCATCCACAGGGACACTGCTATGGACACATCCTAGTTAGCGTAGCACGAACCATCAGGACCTCCGTCCTCGGCTTCTCCTGCATCTGGCATGATACGCCAGGTGAGTACTTTGAATGTACTCGCAAGCTCACGACGACCAAGTAATGCAGCAAACAATAGCATGGCAATCAACATGTTAAATCTTTAAGCAATTCACTTAGTGTACCAGTTACCAACTTACTCTCATCCGGGTTGCCCCACAACCCTAGGAATACTCATCGAGTACTTCCGATCATACGAAGAGTTCTTCCATCATTACTAACATTGTCACGGTTGACCACCTATTGAGGTTTGGACGCGGCTATTCGAATAGATTTGACACTCTGCAGAGGTTGCGCACTTTACCCACACCATGAAGCACCTGGCCTCGTAATCCCATTCGGGTGGACCAGCGTTGCTTCAACGAAACCTGTCTGACCCGTGACTCTCCCATCGTACCACCGGCATTCATCCTCTCCCCGGAGTCCTGCCCTAGGTGGCCCCTGTGTCCTCATGACACCTGCCACCATCGTGGCCAAACTAAACTGTCCCAAACGGGGACGCCGGCACAATACTCAACTGGCTCACAGGGTTATCGCCGCCTACCTGATCAGGGTAGCACGCGCGCATAACCCTCCCTCTTTGGAGGTACCGGTGAGAGAGCACGCAATCAGACCAAGTCAAGGCCGTCCCATACCGGCAAATGTGGTTGCACGGCTAAGCCCGGACAGGTGACTCACGATCAACCACTAATTTCATCTCAAATAAAATAGTGGTTCAACACATTATACAACTAAGCATTTAAATTAAATACTATGAACTATACTATAGCAATTAATTAAACATAATGCATGACAATATGCAATGCTATTGAATATGCTTCATGAAATGGGTATCATGGCTTGCCTTGCTCTGTTGGGTTGTTCAAACACTCCTGGTCTTCAAAATCACCAAAGTTTCCTTCTGAAAACATTTTTTAAATGCAAAAGGAAATGTCACATAATGCATTTTTGTTAACCAAAAATTCTGTGGATAAGGGAAAAATACCAAACTTGGTCAGAAATTAAAGGAGCTCAATACAAACACAATGCAAAAAGAATCAACTGAATTGGAGCTATAGATAAAAAGTTATTCAAGGTCAAAGTTGCTGGTCAAAATGAATTAAATAAATAAAATTCAGAAAATACCAGAAAACCTCCAGCAGCCACGTCGAAGGCGTATTCTCTCAATACGCATCCACTCATACCGCTTCGGGCGTGGGCGTGGGCCGCTGACAGGTGGGGCCTGCCTCGTTTAAACAGAGAGGGAGAGGAGGGACCGAGACGGGGCGGGGCTTCGGCAATGGTCGCCGGCGATAGAGACGGCGACAAGGTCTGGCGACTACATGAATGGAACGGGCGCTCGACGACGAGCAGGTACGTACCCGTAGCTTGGCTAAAGGAGGTCGGACGACGTCGTCCCCTTCTTCTCCGGCGGGGGCGGCGTTCGGGTGAGGTCGGAGACGGCGGTTCCGGCGATGGCTTGCTTGGGCAGAGGGTCGTGGAGCACCAGGGGAATGCCCTGAGCTCGAGGGTGAGGTCGATTGGGGCTGGGGGGAAACAGGAAATGCTGGCGGCGAGGTTGATACCAACGGCGGAGCTCCGGTGAGATTCGAGGCCAGTGGGCCTCTCAGTCGTGGCTCGTTGCTCGGGAGGCCGATTGGAGGTGGCAGATGTGAGGTGAGGAGCTCAGAGGGGCGGGGCATGGCCTTATATAGGCGAGAGGCGAAGGCAGGCGAGCTCTCTGGAGCTATCGGCGCTGTGGACACATCACCGGGGCAAGGACGGCGAGCTGGCTGTCCGGAAGCGTCGATGAGATTGGAGAGGGCAGGGGAAGCGACGGGACGGGTCCGGCGCCATTAATGGCTCGCGGACAACCACAGTGGCGGAAACTCACTATTTTGCCCATGGCGGAGCTTGGCCGGGAGCGGCGGCGACCTTCGCCGGCGGTCAGGAGGGTTCGAGAGGGGCCACGCGTTGGTCAGGAGCGCTGTCGGCAACAAGGGACAAGGGGGGGCAGCGAGGGACGGCTTGGGCAAGCACATCCGACGCGGGCGCCGTGCAGAGCGCGCGCCCCTGGCATGCCAGCACCGTGCTCACCACGGGTGCGGCCACTAGGAGACCACGCAAGCCTGCCGTACCTTGTCCACAGCGTCGTCCTTCGACCATCTAGCCTCCCTGTGCCACTGCCTTGACCAGATTCACTCTGGTTTGATGGGTAGCTTCACCTACAGTTCTTGACTGCAGACTTGAGAGAGGTCTGGAGATGAGATGAGCTGGAGATAAAGCCAGGGGAGATGTCCAGAGTGATCTACTTTGGAAGGACTACAAACTGGCAAAGTTTGAAAGGGTTTGAGAAAGATTTGAGCATAGTTCCTTTGTAAACCACAATTCTGGTACAGAATCCAAATGGGCTTGTGGCACTCACAAAAATGATCTGCTGAAGATGAAACTTGGTGGAGGGAAGTTATTTGAGATATAGAAGATGCCATAAAAATTTCAGAGCAATTGAGCACCTCTAGCTAGCACCTCCTTCACAAAGGTTTGAAAATGACAGAAACTTGTCAGAGTTTTGCTGCTAAAAAGTTGTACTGGACCAGATGATATTTTTGGATATTTTGGCTAGATAGGATCCCTAGGAGCTTGGAGAATTTATTGAGAATTTTCTGAGATAGGAAAAATGGGGTTGCTTCACAACTGGCAAATTCTGACCAGAAAGAAAATAATTATTCTGGCCAAAATTTCATATTGGACAATGGAATATTTTTGGAGATTATGGAATTATATGATGATAAGAAGGTGTGGAAAAAGTTTGGGAATTTATTGATCATCCAAACTATAGGTTGCTTCACAACCCATAGTGATGACATAACTTCCCAAATAAAGGAAAGAATTATTGGAAAAGATTAAATATTGAAGATTGATCCAAGATAGGTGGGGAAGGGTTTTGGCAAGATGAGGAGGGTTTTGGGTTACTTGGGAAAAGATTCAAAGAATCATAGGTCCAAATCAACTGAAAAGGTTTGAATATCAACCAAATTTGCAAATAAAACTCAAATGATTTTGAAAAGAAAAATTTGCCAAAATCAGGGTGTCACACTACCATGGTATGCTAGGTTGCATGGTTTAGCTATTTACTGTGACAATGACAGGTCATGCAGAGGAATGGGTTCAACTACCGCAACAGATAGACAGTAGAAGTGTTTGTCCTAATGCAATAAACAAGAGCAGGAGCGAGCGAGTGGGATGTTATCGATATGATCAATGGGGTTGCTTGCCTTGCAGGTTGGCCGGGAGGTACTCTCCTTCAGGGCGATACTCGAGGGTATCCGATGGAGTAGAACCTACCGCGACATAGATGGAGTAACAATCAATACATAGCAAGTGCAACAATATGATGCATGATCATGACATGGCAACATGTTATAGATGAGCTAATGCATCTATCATTAGAGTTAAATGGAGTGGGATTGAATATAGGTTCAAAATTTTCTCCATGTGATATTCCACATATTGTATTATTGCAAAATTTCAACGTTCTCCTATTTAGGTTGCTCTACCATGCATGATAATAGCACCAATGGATTCTTTGGACTTTTCTGATAATTTTTCATATATAAATTATTTCAATCTGAGCTACAGATTAATTTCTATGCTTTTTCTAAGATTTTAGCATTTTCGGGAATTAAATTAAATCGGAAAGGCTTTATTGCGTCAGCATGACATCAGCATGGCATCAGCATGTCAGCTGGCCGTTGCCAGGTCAAACCTGACCAGTGGGGTCTACTGGTCAGTGACCCAGGGCCATTTAGAGTCACTGATATGTGGGGACCACATGTCATTGACCCAGGGGTTAAACCCGAGTTGACCCTGGCTTTGACCCCAGCCAGGGCCCACTGTCAGTGGCTGTTAGGCCTGCTAATTATGTGGATTAACCCCTAATGACCTACCACGTCGGCCCCCACCGGAGACTCGCCGGCGGCGACCAAATCGACAGCGGCGCGTCGCCGGAATCGCGCTACAAAGCGCACCTGGGCACGCAGAGACTACCGGGATGATGCCCGCACTGGGCCGCATCCATCTACGGGGTTAGTTGGCCGCGGGGACGCCGGAATCATCGCCGGCGACGACCTTGGCGGACGCTGGAGCTCGGGCGAGCTCAGGGTTGATGGTCTACTACGCAAAGAGGCCGGGGCTTGGCTCCTACCGCATTTACGGAACCCCACGAACCCAGTGATGGCATCAGATGGACCACCTGGACACCGGAAGGTCGCCGGCGTCGAGGTCTACGGCGGAGCTCCTCGGGTCTCAAATGAAATCGAGGTCCACGGCGCTCAATCGGCAGGGGAGAGAGGGGAACGAGTCCGCAAGCTCACGGCGGGTGCGAAGACGTCTATAGCGTGCTCGGGGGCGGTTGGAGGCGACGAATCGACGGCGGCGGTTATCGGAGCCGAGGAGGAAGAAGAGCTCGAGGCGGCGACTAGGGAGCTTCTGGCGTTGCGCGGCTCGCTGGAGAAGACGAGGGCGTCGAGGCAGAGCTAGGGGGCTATTCAGGGGCGAGGGGGAGCGGCTGGAGCAACGGCGCTACGGCGGCGACCTTGCGGCCATGGCGAGCAGAGGCGAGGGAGAGGCAGAGGGGGGCGAAATGAGGGGCGGCTTGATCCAGGCTGCAGCGGCGACGTTATCCACGTCGCGAGCGCGACGGGGGAGGCAGGCAGGCGGGGAGCTGCGTGGCAGCTCCACCGTGCGCGCGCGGTGGCCACACGCCCGGCCTCTTGGACGCCAGGAGGACGACGACGTCGCTGGGCCAGGTGGGCCGGCCTGACTGGGCCTCAGGTTAGTTTCTCTCTCTCTCTCTGCTTTTTATTTTAATTTTGTTTTCTATATTCTGACATTTGTTTTATTTTGTTTGGGCACAAATGCTTAGCTCAAAACGACTGAAATATTTTATAGAGCATTTTTGGAATATGGCAAAGCTCCACAAAAAGTTTCAGCATTTTTGAATGACTTTAATATTTATAGTGCTTTATTTATTGATTTTAGTAGCATTAGAAGATTATTTTTAAATGCTATATTTGTTGTGAAAAATAAAATGTCCTCTGATATGTTGTTGCCAACATTTATCAGAAATATTGAACATTTTTAAGGGCACATTGGATTCATTGAAAATCACATGAAATTGAATTGGTTGTTTAGGGTGAGGTGCTAGGGTTTCTGACAATCCCCATTACATGTTGATGCAAAATTAAAACATGATGCACATCTTAGTTAGCACAAGCAAGGGAAGAGTAGGGATGTGACAGAATCTGCTACCACAGTTCGCTTGGAACTGCACCAACTTACTGCTCCACCATTCAGAACAAATATGTATCCAATTCGAGACTTAGAGTCATCTGGATCTGTGTCAAAGCTTGCATTGACGTAACCCTTTACGACGAGCTCTTGATCACCTCCATAAACAAGAAACATGTCCTTAGTCCTTTTCAGGTACATAAGGATATTATTGACCGATGTCCAGTGTTCCATTCCTGGATCACTTTGAACCCTCCCTGTTATACTTATGGCGAGGCTGACATCTAGTCTTGTGCACAGCATCGCATACATGATAGAGCCTATGGCTGAAGCATAGGGGATGACACTCATCTTTTCTCTATCCTCTGTAGTCGTCGGGCATTGAGTCTGTCAGATTTTGGGCTCCGCAAAACCCTCAAGGTTCGAACACAGGGGTGTGTGCGAAGATCCCCTGCAGCCTCGCCCAACCTAGCTCGCTACCCGATGATTCTTACGACGAACTCGCACGATGACGAGGAAGCAGATGCACACGATGATTTACCCAGGTTCGGGCCGCTGCGATGCGTAATACCCTACTCCTACTTTGGTGGATTGCCTCTCAAGGAGGTATGGTGGATGAACTAGTACAGTGGTGAGCTGCCTTGCGAGGGCGCTCGGGTGGTATTCTTGGCTCTCTGCCTTGTCTGTTTGGTGTCTCTCTCCTCGATGCAACCTAGCCTCTATATATAGCAGCGGCCCGGGTCCTCTTCCCTTATCGCAATGGCGGGAAGGGATCCCACAACGGCCAAATTCAAAGGGGGACAGGAGTACATCCCCGCCCAGTCCAAAGGTGGTCTTCGCCTACAAAGTGGTTGTCGATGATGTAGAGGTGGGCTCGGCGATGACATCCTTCCTGCTGGGCTCGTGGTCATGGTCTCGTTGCACCAGGATAGAATCCTTTGGGGGATGCTTTGGGAACCCGCGTACGTCATTGCTCCCTTTGCACCAAAGGGGAAACTGCTCCGCCTGGCGCGCTGGCGCCCGCCTATCCCTCCGTGCGTCATCCTTGACTCCTGAGTCCGGGTTCTACATAGAGATCTCCGCCGCTCTGGAGGGGGCCTGAGGAGGCCTACTCCTTGCTGATCTTGGTGTTGTTCTTCCTCGCGAGCTTAGGGCCCTCGCGATGGCCTTGTCTTTGGCACGGTCCCGCCAGGCCGTGCCTGGCTGACAAAGTGGGCCATGCCCTGGGCCGCAGGCAGGCAGGTCTGGGTACCCCCGTTTCCAGAACGCGGACAGTAGCCCCTCGGCCCAAGGCGCGCTTGTGCCGGTATCCGGGCGAAGCCATTGGGGACGGCCTGAGGCATCGCGGGCCAGGACTAGCGTACGTTGTGCGGTTGGCGTCGGGTGTCCCGTGCCTCTTCGGCCACTGCCCAAATCAACAAAAGCCTGACTTCCAGCGCTGAGCCATTATTGCTTTCCCCGTCCGCGCTCCTGCTCCTACTTCCAGATCTCCGGCCTTAGCAGAAGCCTCTCCAGATCTCGACACCTCGCCGTCTTCCCCCTTGCTTCGTCGGCCCCGGGAACTTCTTGATGGCTCCCGCCGGCAAGTCGAAGCTTGAGGCTCAGAGCTTGGCCTCCGCCTCTGCCTCGCCGGCGCTATCGGAGTCCGCCATCGCCAAGGATGGAGACCTCGTCCCGGTGCTCCCGTCGATGGCGGACGGGACCAGCGAGTGGGGGCGGACCTTGATATGGGGTGGCTCCTCGGAGAAGCGACCCTCGTCCAGGTCGGCCTATCCTTTCTTTCTCCATAGCGTCTTCGTTGGGCTCGTCCCACCCTTCTCCAAGTTCTTCACCACCGTCCTTGACAAATACGGGATCCTAGCCCTTCATCTCCAACCCAACTCCATCCTGCTCTTGTCCGTCTTCGCCTTCTACTGCGAGGCTTTCGTTGGCGTGAAGCCTTTGGTGGCCCTCTTCCGCCATTTCTTTAGCTTGCGCGTGCACGACGGTGCTCAGCGGTTGGCGTGCGTCTCCTTCGTCGCGGTCCAGAGCGGTAACATGCTCTTAAAGGCCAGGAAGAAGGTGGAGAACTTCAGGCACCGCTGGGTCTTCATAGATCTCAAGAGAACCAACCCCCGATTGGATCTGCCGAAGGGGCTGCCGGAGAAGACCCCCGCGTGGAGCTCCGCGAAGCTTTCCGACCCCCGGGCTAGGCCCGTCCTGGAGCGGATTTCTCGCGATATCAGTGCCAGGAAGATGACTGGGGGGATGATAGTGAAGGAGTTTTTGAAGCAGCGCCTGGCACCCCTCCAGTCGCATTCGAGGCCCTTGTGGGAATACCGGGGCAGCGGCGACGACCTCAGGCTTCGGTCTGCCCCATGCCCTCCGGGGAGCTGAGCAGAGTTGTAACAACCCTACTCAACGGCGACCCCGGAGATTTTCCCGACGACTGCGCCCCGTTGTACTGCCGCGACGACGGAGCCGATTTGGTTGCCGCGATGCCTGTCTTCAACGAACTGGGGCTCTCCCCAGCTGAGGGCCTTGGCTCCCTGGTGACGGTGTCCTCCGGCGACACCTCGGGCGGGGAGGATTCGGAGAAGACAGCGGACGACGACCTGGCGGAGGCGTCTCCCCCGTCGCAGGGCATGCTCTTGCGTGACCTTGAGGACGATGACGATGTTGGTGAAGCTTCTGCTGCAGGTTCCCCATGTCCCGCCAAGGTCCTCTGGGGGTCGGGACCGGCCCCTCGTGCCACACGGTCTGCCTACCTGGCGATCCCCAGGAAGCGCGGGGCAGAGTCTCCTCTGGTGGGTCCTGCCTCTGCTGGCAAGGCGGACGGAGCGCTCGTCTCGCCTCCGCCTGAATCGCAGCTTGCGGGCGAGACGGACGGGTCTGGGGCCATGGTGACCCCTCCAGTAGCCGCCCTTGTGGACAGTGCTCCTGCTCCCCCGCGTCGTGCTGCCCTCCCGGAGAAAGGCGAGGGCGCCCCCGTCGTCGTCGAAGCGGAGAGGAAGAGGAAGCGGGTCGACGTTGAAGAGTGAGTAATCTGGCTCGACCTTGGTCGCCTGCCGGTAGCTCGTGTGCTGATGATTTTCCCTTTGCTTGGTGACCAGGAATGCCGCCGTGCTAAAGATGAGGAAGAAGAAGGCAGGCATCAAGTCGAAGATGCCTTCCGATGCATCGCCCGCTCCAGTCGTCCCGCCGTCACCTGACGAGGCGCCTGACATTGCGGGTGTGGGGGCTCACGAGGCGACCCTCCTGGCCGCTTCCGCGGAGCCCCCTGAGCCCCCGATGCCTGTTGGCGTGGCCGCTCCTGCATTCGGGGTGAAAGCACATTTGCTCCCTTGGTGGTTTTGGTAAATAATAACAACATATAAGTCATTGAACTAATGTTTCCACTAAGTATATTTCAGGAAAGTTCAATGATAGGGATGGCAAAAGGATTGTGGAGATTGTGGAAATACCCCAAGATTGTAGGACCGAAAGTATGTCTAGAGGGGGGGTGATTAGACTACTTGACCAAATAAAAATTCTACCTTTTCCCAAATTTTAGAGTTGGCAGTTTTTAACATTCATGGCAAGTCAAGTACACCCTACACATGCATGTCTAAGAGTATAGCAGCGGAAAGTAACAACAAGCATGAGTAGAAAGGATAGGGTAGGAAGATCAAACACAATTGTAGACACGATGATTTTTTCATGTGGTTCCGATAGGTGGTGCTATCGTACATCCACGTTTATGGAGTCTTCAACCCACGGAGGGTAACGGTCGCGAGAGTCCACGGAGGGCTCCACCCATAAGGGTCCACGAAGTAGCAACCTTGACTATTCCATAACGGCTTCCGTCCACGAAGGACCAGCCTCACTATGGGTAGATCTTCACGAAGTAGGTGATCTCCTTGCCCTTACAAACTTCTTGGTTCAACTCCACAACACGAAGTAGGAGGCTCCCAAGCGATACCTAACCAATCTAGGAGGCACCACCCTCCAAAAGGTAATAGGCTCGGCAATGATGATGAACTCCTTGCTCTTGTGCTTCAAGATGATAGACTCCTCAACACACAATCACTCTCTCACAGATTTGGCTTGGTGGAAGAGATGGGATTGGTGGAAAGCAACTTGGGGAGGCTAGAAATCAAGATCCATATGGGTAGGTGGCTCTCTCTCAGAAAACTGGATGGGGCAAGTATGGAATAGTTCTGAGTGCTTCTCTTTGGAGTGGGTGGTTGTGAAGGGGTATATATAGGCATCCCCAAAAATCCAACCGTTACACACAAAATGACCAACTCGGTGACACCGATGTGTTAATCTCGGTGGTACCGAAGTGACCAAAAGGTGGCAACTTTTGAATCTCGGAGAGACCGATATAGGAAACTCGGTTGCACCGATAAGGTGACCAACGGTCAGATTGCCATTCTCGGTGACGCCGATCCAACAATCTCGGTGGTGCCGATATTGTGAATTTGCGTAACAGAAAGATGGCAACCCAAACTCGGTGGCACCGAAGCAGAATCGGTTGCACCGAAAGGCTAGGGTTTGGCTTAGGTCTGCCTGAGTTTGGGAATCGGTGGCACCGAGTGGAAAGTGTTGGTTGCACCGATTTTGGATATTTGACTTAGAACAGACTTTTGTGGAAGAGCTTGTGGGAGTTTTTGGTGACTATCACTTGTGCACGTATGAGCATTTTGTTCACCAACAAAACCTTACCCCCTTTTAATAGTATTGGCTTTCCTATGGACTCAAAGTGATTTCTCACAAATGTAAAATGTAGAGTCCTCTTGCTTGAAGCTTTGCCAATCCATTTCCTTGCATCTTGGGGTAATTCCACAATTTCCACAATCCTTTTGCCATCCCTATCATTGAACTTTTCTGAAATATACTTAGTGGAAACATTAGTTCAATGACTTATATGTTGTTATTAATTACGAAAACCACCAAGGGAGCAAATGTGCTTTCAATCTCCCCCTTTTTGGTAATTGATGACAACATATAGATCAAAGCTTCGACATATGATATAATCAATGAATATAATCGTCGCTTTGAGAAGTATGTGATAAGCAAGAGCTCCCCCTAAATTTGTGCATTAATGTGAATTTGCGTTTGAATGCAAATGCACAATCGATTAGGTACATGGGGCACTTCTTCCATGTCACATACAACTTGGTGGTGTGCGAGAATAATAAGAGTGAACATCACAGCACAACACAATCAAGCAAAGGTGAAAGATCATCTCATAAGTAGCATAATGATAGGAAATAGTAGCACACATTAAGCGTATGATCAAAACACCAACAAACGTGTATCACAAGCAACCAAAATATCAAATGTTTTGAAAAAGCAATAAAAACCAAACGCTCTCTCACTCGAAGCGTAAAGATCTATATACACTTCTCCCCCTTTGGCAACAAGTTACCAAAAAGTTCAAAGGCATATATCTAAGCGTTCTTGGGCTGATCTCCTCCGGTTGTTGATGAAGGAGTCGAGAGAACATCGTCGGTGAAGATCTCTGCAGATGTCGTGGATGGAGTTGGAGTGGCAACTGGAGGAACTGGAGCTAATGGAGCTGAGGTGACAGTAGCAGGAGCTGATGAAGAGGGCCTCAAGTCTGGAGCTGGCACGGTGGCTGATCTGGCCTGGGTGGTGAAGTGTGTGCCTGGCCTGAGAGGTGAGTCATCCTCATCATCATCATCATCAGAAGTAGAATGAGGAAGAGGCACTGAGTCAACTTCCTTCTTGAGCTCATTGACTGTCTTGGTCAGCCCATCTACCTTATCATTAAGGGTCTTGATCCTGTTCTCAAAGATCCTCACAAGACTGTTTTGGTTGTTCAGAATATCCTTAATGTCCTTCTGTATGCCCTGAACTGATGAGATCAAAAGATCCATTTGGTCGTTCCTGGATCTAGGGACTTGAGCACTAGTGGCTCTAGCTGCCTCTGCCTCTGTCTGAGCTGCAGCAGATGTGGGATGTTCTGAATCCATCACCACAATGTTGTCCTCTAAATCTGGCTGTAGGGGCAAGTGGGGTCTGTCAAGAGCAAAGATGTGCTTCTCCAGCTTGGAGTTGATGAGCATCTGGATATAGGGTGCATAGCAGCAAGAGCGCTTCTGATCAGCAGCAACCCTCTTATCTGTCTCAACAATCAAGTCCATGACTCTAATCCTGGTGTGTCTGTCAAGATGGATTAGCATGTTGATGGAGTAGCCTCTGATCATCTTGTCATCTCTTGACTTGGGCATCAAAGTATGCCTCAGAATGGTGTTCATGGTACGAAGGCCAGCCTGGAGAAAGTAGATGGATCCTAACTTGTGAGACTTCACATGAGCAGCAGGGATCTCATTGGACATGTTAGCCATAGCGTTGTGGCTCTCCTTGGATTCTGAGTAGACATCCAAGTCACCATCCTGTACCTCTGGGACTCCTAAGATTGCAGCCCACTCATCAACGGTGGACTCATATCTTGCTCCTTCAGTCATCCATACAATCCTACCATCTCCATAGAAATATGCAGTGGAGTAGAATTGCATGATCATCTCATCATTCCATGTTGTAAACTCTCTGCCAACAAACTCATCCAAACCAATGCAGTGAAAGTTGTCTTGAACACTTGGAAAATAGTCTTCATTCTCCTTAATGAATTTCCAGTCCACATATCTCATGTCACTCACAGCTGGACTCTTGTCAAACAGCATAGTCTCATAAAAATCCTATTGCTCCTTGGTATAGAATCTGTAGTCCACAACTATCTTTCTCCTTTGGGCATATGGATCAGTAGCTCTCCATGCCCTCAAACCGGAATCCTTCCTCTTCTTCATATCTTCAGCAAGGGGATAGCTGGCATTATGAACTGGAAGGTATGGCCTGAGCTTCATCAAAGCAGACATAGCATCTTCATCCTCAACTCTGGAGGTGGTTCCCTTGTTCTTTTCAGAAGCAGGAATTTGCCTGGACAATCTCTTGGGCTTTTCAGCAGCAGCCTTCTTGGGAGCAGACTTGGTGCTTTTGGATGTGCTAGTCTTTGGCATAGCATCATCCATAAGCTTCTTTTTCTTCTTGGGAGGGGCCTTCTCAACATGTTCTTCCTCCTCCTCAGCAGCAGCACCAGCAGCCTCCTCTGGGTCTTCAAACATAGAAGTTTGCCTGCCAGTGACATAGACAATCCTCTTCCTAGCTCTCTTCTTCTCCCCTGCCTTCTTAGGCATAGACTTCTTTGGGGGTGACTCAAGGTGAAGAGCCATCTTTGCCCTAGCACCCTCAGGTGCTCTCATAGCTTCTGAGCTGGCATACCTTCCTGACAGCTCTCCTTGAAGAGGTAGCTTCATTTGCGGATTTCTTGGCAGCCTTCTCTTGCTTCTTGGCAAGAATCTCTTCTGGCACAAAGTCTGAATCCTCCTCATCTGAATTCAACTTCTTCCTGGCCCTTGTAGCAGTCTTGGGGAACCCATGAGAACTGGGAGTGCCTGGATCTGAAGGTGAACTAGACTCAGGACTAGTGCCTGAATCCATCTCAACACTCTGCTCTTGGAAGTTGTTCTCACTGTCCTCAGCACTTGACATACTGACCCTGTGAATAGAGTATAGAGGAGCAGAAGAAGATGAGTCATCACAAAATTGCAGCTGTTTTTGAAAATTTGAATAAAAGATTCTCAAGGTTTACATTCTGTCACATGAAAATCGGTACAGCCGAGGCAAAAATTTCGGTGCTACCGAGAATGACTTTCTCTTTAACAGAAACTTGGCACTCTTTGCGGTGAGACCGAAAAGGAGTACTCGGTTTCACCGAGATAGTTCTCAGCAGCTCAGAAAGGCAAATCGGTGATACCAATTTGTTTGCTTCGGTTCTACCGAGTTCCATCGGGCGGACGGTAAACCCTAGAAAATCGATCATTCGCTATCTACTGGAAGTTTCTCGTGCATAGGAAGACGTGCAAACAGTGGCTTATAGATAAAATAACTTTATTGCGCAAGAATCGTACGGTGTCATGGATTTGTCACGGCAAGATGTCCGGGTTAGCGGACTTTAGGTGTGAGGCCATCGCAACTATGTGGCGGCTTGAGAGGGGTTGGTCGGAATCGAGAGACACGAGTTTACCCAGGTTCGGCCCCTCCGATGGAGGTAAAAGCCTACGTCCTGCTTGTCTTGTATTGATGACGATGACGATCTCGGTTACAAGGGTGCGGAGTCGCTACCTCTAATCTCGAGAGCCTCTAATCTGATTATCTCTAATGACTTGTCTCTCTAAGACCTGTCTATGGAGACGTCTAAAAAACTTGAACCTCTTGGGGTGACCCGCCCCTCCTTATATAAGTTGAAGGGGCGGTTTACATGTAGAGTCTAAGTCGGATTGAGAGTTAACTTATTATGACTTCCCATCGTGGGCTTCTCTTCATGGGCTTCTGAGTCCCGGGCTTCTTATCTCAGACGGGCGGCTTAACCGGGCGGCTTACAACCGGGCAGCTTAACCGGGCGGCTTAACCGGGCGGCTTAACCGGGCGGCTTAACCGGGCGGCTTACAACCAGGGCTTATCTTCAAGACTCATCTTCAGGGACTCGTCTCCGGGACTTAACTATTTGCTGGGTTATAACTGTCTGACGGGTCGTAACTGTCTGCCGGGTCATAACTGTCTGCCGGGTTAACTGTCTGCCGGGTTAACTGTCTGCCGGGTTAACTGTCTGCCGGGTTAACTGTCTGTCGGGTTAACTGTCCCCGGGTCATACCGCGGGGTATATCCCCGACATTAGCCCCCAGGTTAGCTTGAATTTATTCATGGTAACCTCTTGAAATAAGAATATGTAAAGGGACCGGTTCACTCAAAAATACCAGTTGACCAGCTCCTGAAAACTCTGAAACTCTGTCATATCAATACACGGATGCTGGCTCCTTGGAGAAAAAATAACCCTTATTATCAACTGCCTTGGTTTGAAAAATTCGTCTGGTTCCCTCATAACTGAGAATTCGAAGGCACATCTTCCTCATATTCATATTACCTGTAGCCCCCAAGTCTTAAGAGGGGAAACATAGTGATAGCCTTAAGACTTGCTTCAACATAGTGCAAACCTAGAGAAATCCAGAATGTTTATCTGAGTCACCAGTCATAAGGTGAATGTTCCACATATGTAGCCCCCAAGTACCGGGTTGTCTTGCCTGCAGCAACCTGGGACTTGTAAATGTCTTATGCTCAGAAAACTTCAGCCAGTGTAGCCCCCAAGGGCCGGGTCGTTATGTAATAATGAGCAAGAACTTGTTGTAGATCTGATCATATAGGCTTGAGGAGCAATGTGTAGCCCCCTAGGGCCGGCTCAGTAAGACAATACTGGGCTGGGACTTAGAAAAAGATATAAAGGCCGGCTCATCTCCTTGAGATAACAGGGTCTGTTGACAATGTAATGACTTGAAAAACAGCTTGCATTAGCCCCCAAGTGCCGTGGTGCATGCTTGCAGTGACACGGGACTTGCATACTTGATATAAACAGGACTTGAATAATGTAGCCCCCAAGTGCCGGGTTGCATGCCTGCGGCGACTCGGGACTATTCTTCCATTGCAGAATAAAATCTTATCCACTCTCCAGATGATGTTGCTGAAAGCCTTGCATATCAATGTTGAACCATGCTCCTTGCTGTAAGCTGGTATTTCCTGGACGAAGGAATTATACCCATTACTCTGAAAGGGCTTTGAAAACCTCAGTCATCCAATGCTAGTTATGACAACCATAATGAAAAATCCAGCCATGTTGGCTAATAAAGATCTATTTGTTCCTACAGAAGTTTTTTCATCATACTTAACAGCGGCTCATCTTAAGAGACAAGACCTGCAAAAATAAACAAGACATAATATATTCTGCATTGTTGTAAGGGCGGCTTGAAAAAAGCACTACCCGGAGATGTTAAAATCTTTCATAGCCTTGCTTCTTCTTTCATAATCTTGCTCTGAACCGGTTTCGAAAAACCGGCATGATATGTATGTATGATGCAATGCATGATGTAATGTATGATGCAATGCATGATGTTCTTGCTTTCCTTCCTTTTTGTTACCAAAAACTCATATGATGGTTCTTCCTGGCTGGACTCGATGCTTGAACTCATACCAGTGCAGGGTCTCTAACGAGAGTGACCGTCAACTCCTTTGAGTGGTTCAGGGTCTCTAGGCGAGATTAACTGATAAGAGGGCAACGAACCAGAAAGAGACACATCTGCCGGTTCTGCTGGGTGGACTCATTGCTTGAACTCATACCAATACTCGGTTTCCAGGCGAGAATTGATGAGTGCAACGTCCCAGAAAGAGACACGGACGCTGGTTTCGCTGGGTGGACTCGCTACTTGAACTCATAACAATACTCAGTTTCTAGGCGAGGATTGATGAGCGCAGCGTCCCAGCAAGAGACACAGCAGGGCATGAGTATCCCTAGAGCCTAGAAGCCCCCTCTCACGTGACACAGTACGCCGTTTGAACCTTAACCAGTGCTCACGGTCTCCTGGCAAGATTAACTGATAAGCGTTCGGTGGGTCACAGTGGCTAAAAAGCCTGATTGAGAGGGTTGAAGCTTAACCCGGTGGGTTGAAAGCCCCCTAACGACCTTGTCCATGATATCAACTTGTGCACCGTCTTGTAAGCCGCCGTCATGTGGACCGCCAACTCGTAAGCCGCCGTCCTGTAAGCCGCCGTACAATGGTGCTATTTTGGCTGAAGAGCCGATCAAGAGGGTGTGTAAGCTAAACCCGATGGGTTGGAAGCCCCCAAATGACCTTATGATGATCCAATAACTCAGGGCACCCATGTTTGAACGGTGCATCATGGCGGCTCGTCCTCTTGGGTAACCTTTAATTTTTGCTGAGAACTCGAACTTGCAAGAGATAGACTCCTCTTGAACCGGACGTTGAGCCGGATATTGAGAGCTCAGAACTTTGTGAGAGATAGATTTCTCTTGAACCGGAACTTTTTACCAATGTGGTAATTGTCAATTCTGCCGAGTCATGTCGGTGCAGCCCCCGAGTCTTAAGTCGACTCGAGGAGTTGGCTTGAGATTCTTCATACTTGGCTGTGGCATAACCAGGCATATAGTTGACAGCGGAAACGCTGGAATGTGTTGAAGCTGAAGGTGAGGTGGCGAGTTGATGATCTTCGCGACTCTCATTGTATATCCTTTGCGTTGAGAACGCGATGTGAATCCGCGAAAGGTTGACCTTGACCGTGGCGGGTTATAAATGATCCCGTATGGGTTGTGTCAGTAACCCGGTCGATGGTTCGTCCCGGCTGGTTGTTGACGTTAACCAAACCGTAGTGGCGGCGACTTATGTGCCTGTCCATTGAGCCATTTGGTGTAGGCAGAGGTAAGCAGCTGGTGCAGACAGATGAATCGGCCGCGGTAGTAGAAGGCGGCATGGCTGGATGAGTCGGCTGTGGCGTTGTAAGCCGGCGCAGACGGGAGAGTCAGTTGTGGCGTTGTAAGCCGGCGCAGACGGGACAGTCGGCCACGGGCATTGTAAGCCGGCGCAGACGGGCGTTGGTGCAGAAGGACGCCAGTTGCACGCTCTCCGTATCCGTGGCACAATATTTGCTCTTGCAGGGAATAATTGTCCTGTAGGAAAATGATCACAAGCCAGAGTAACTGTTCTCGAAAGAATGACAATATATAAAAACCTGACTGGATGGATTTCACCTGATATGTTTTATCAGAAGGTATCAACCGCGGGGTTGACGATGACTTCAGCTAGCAGGGGAGTGTGCAGGAGCAGATACGAATCCAGCCCCGACCAGGCGGCTCAAAGCAGGCGGTAAGGGCGGACCAGGCGCGAGGTCGCAGCGGCGACAGCGGAGACAATGGCTTGAAGCATGACCGCAGCCGAGCCAGAGCTGGGTGGCTCATAATAGACCTTCCAGGTCGGGTTTTTTTTTATCCACCACACTTTCCTTAACTGGCTTCCCCACCTCTTATATCCATCCAAACAGGCCCGAGAGGGGCGTCGAGCCGGCAGGCACAGGGGGATCGGCGAGGCGGAGCCAGCGGCGAGGCGCGGCTGCGGCCGGCGGTCGCGCTGAGCCGGCGGCGAGGTGCGGCTGCGGCCAGCGGTCGCGCTGAGCCGGCGACGAGGTGCGGCTGCGGCCGACGCTTGTGAAGGCGCGGCGTGGAGCTGGCGGCGGCGTAGGCAGAGCGCGGCTGGAGCGGCTCGGAGGCGCAGGGGCGGCTCGCGGCGGCGGCTTCGAGAGGCCCCCGGCGGCTCAATGGGGGCGTGGGATGAGCCCGCGGTAGGGAGAGGCTTGGGCGAAGCCGGCGGCCGGGGGCGCGGCGCGCGGTAAGAGCAGAGGTGGCGGCGGGTTGCGGCAGAGCGGAGCTGAACCGGCGTGCGCGACGGCGGCTGTCGGAGCAGAACCGGCGGCCGCGGCCGAAGAGAAGGCCGGTCCATGCGGGGCAGAGTGGGGCCGACCGGAGATGCGGCGCATGGAGGTGGCTCGAAGCGAGCGAGGTGAGGTGAGACCGCGGCGGCGGGTCAGCGCAGCGAGGCGAGGTGAGATCGCGGCGGCGGGTCAGCGCAGCGAGGCAAGGTGAGAGCCGCGGCGGCGGGTCAGCGCAGGGAGGCAAGGTGAGAGCCGCGGCGGCGGGTCAGCATAGCGAGGCGAGGTGAGAGCCGCGGCGGCGGGTCAGCACAGTGATTGCTTGTGGCGGGGAGAGGCTGCAGCGGCTCGTCCAGCGCACGGTGGCGACGGGTCCCGAGCGGCGGCTCGCAACGCCGGAGAGGCCACAGCGGTGGCTTCCGAGCGGCAGCTCTCGGCGGGGAGAGGCCGCAGCAGCGGCTCCCGGCGGCGGCTCTCGACGGGGAGAGGCCGCAGCGGCCGCTCCCGAGCAGAGGCGGGATGCGGGATGCAGCGGGCGCGGCGGCGGCTGGTGCGACGCGTAGGAGACGGCGCTGAGCAAGGCGAGTCGGGATGCTGAGGTGCAGGTGACAGCCGGTCGAGGTGAGCTGCGGGCGGGTCGAGGCGAGGTGGTGGCCTGGCGAAGGAGGCAAGGAGGAGCCTCGGCGACGGTGGCAAGCGAGGTGACGGTTGAGGAGGCTGGGCGAGGACGAGGTGGAGCCAGCCCACGGCGGCTCGACGGGGTCCAGGCGTAGACGGTCCACAGCGGCTCGAGGTGGAGGCCAGCGGAGAAGCCCAGCGGCCGCAACAGAGCGGCTGGCCGGCTCTCCGACGGAGGATGCGGTGGTTCGCGGCCGTAGGGACAGTGGCTATAGGAGCAGCAGCGAGGCCGTGATGGCTTGGCTCGGCTGCGACGGCGCAGGCACGCGGTATATTCAAGGCGAGCGCAGCGGCGGACCGGTGGAGGCGGCGCGTGGCCGGGGCGACTCGACACGGCAGCTCGAGGCCAGGGCAGTTCGGAAGCGGAGGCAGGCAGCTCGAGGCCGCAGAGATGGGTGCAGCGACTTAAGGCGAGCCCGTGGCACAGTGGCAGAGGCGGTCGGGTCGTCGCCGTATCCGTTCCCATGTTGTGGCTGTATCTGTTTCCGACTCATGCCTAACCCCCCCCTTTTTTTATCCGGTCAATGGATACAGTACAGGAGGTCTCCTTGAAACGTATACTTGCAGTACAGCTGTTGGTCCTGGTGACTTGAAAAACGATCGAACAAATCGCAGTACGGCTGTTGGTCCATGGTCAGCTAGTTGCACCGTAGCAACAGACGCGAAACCCTAATTCATCTCATCTGATGCAGTTTTGACTGCTCGTCGACCATGCAGATCCTTCTGAGTCAGATCTTCTTTCATCAAAACAATCATGAGCTTCTCGATCCATGGAAGAGGTCCCTCCAAGAACACAACACCACCGCGCGTCTCGCCCCACGGTGGGCGCCCACTGTCGTGGATTTGTCACGGCAAGATGTCCGGGTTAGCGGACTTTAGGTGTGAGGCCATCGCAACTATGTGGCGGCTTGAGAGGGGTTGGTCGGAATCGAGAGACGCGAGTTTACCCAGGTTTGGCCCCTCCGATGGAGGTGAAAGCCTACGTCCTGCTTGTCTTGTATTGATGACGATGACGATCTCGGTTAAAAGGGTGCGGAGTCGCTACCTCTAATCTCGAGAGCCTCTAATCTGACTATCTCTAATGACTTGTCTCTCTAAGACCTGTCTATGGAGACGTCTAAAAAACTTGACCCTCTTGGGGTGACCCGCCCCTCCTTATATAAGTTGAAGGGGCGGTTTACATGTAGAGTCTAAGTCGGATTGAGACTTAACTTATTATGACTTCCCATCGCGGGCTTCTCTTCATGGGCTTCTGAGTCCCGGGCTTCTTATCTCAAACGGGCGGCTTAACCGGGCGGCTTACAACCGGGCAGCTTAACCGGGCGGCTTAACCGGGCGGCTTACAACCAGGGCTTATCTTCCAGACTCATCTTCAGGGACTCTTCTCCGGGACTTAACTGTTTGCTGGGTTATAACTGTCTGACGGGTCGTAACTGTCTGTCGGGTCATAACTGTCTGCCGGGTTATAACTGTCTGCCGGATTATAACTGTCTACCGGGTTAACTGTCTGCCGGGTTAACTGTCTGCCGGGTTAAATGTCTGGCGGGTTAACTGTCTGCCGGGTTAACTGTCTGCCGGGTTAACTGTCTGCCGGGTTAACTGTCCCCGGGTCATACCGCGGGGTATATCCCCGACAGACAGGGAGCGCAAGAAGAATCGAATCCGTACCCTAGCTTGGCGAAGGATCCGCTACGGCGGCGACGGCGGCGAAGATGCCCGTCGACGGCGAGAATCCCAGCGACGGAGGAGCGCGGGGAGACAAGGGCGACGACCAGGGCATCCTTTTGCGGCAGCTTAGGGTTTGGGGCGCGACGATTGAAGATTGAATTTTCGAACCGTCGGAACCACAGCATATATACCCTTCACTGTCGGTGACGCCGAATCTAAATTTTCGGTGTCACCGAGTTCCCCAACTGTCAGCTGACAGGTTAACTCGGTGTAACCGAGAATATGGAATCGGTAGTATCGAGATAGAAAACTAGATCAACCCTAGGCATTCGGTGAGACCGAGAATTGTGGGTTGGTTCCACCGAGATGCACTTGGGAGGTTTTAATGGTCAGTCCTTGTCGATACGGAACTCCGAGTGCTCCACACACAGAGGGATCGAAAAGTACTTGTTCAAATTTTGTGATGCAGCATGAATGGAATGTGAGGTGAGAAAGCATAGACAGCTAAAGAGTGGTCCTAGGCATTCTTGTGCATCCAATTGGCAAAAGATAAATCAAAAGCCAAATAGCAACAATTGGATGTCCTCGAATGGGAAAATAAATGCAGACCAACATGCTCACACAATAAGATGTCAAATGAAATCACGACAAACATGCACATACACACTAGCATCTAACAAGCACTTGGGCGATGACGAATTCATTTATATATGAGTATATTGACTTAGGAGCCAAGTAAGAATACTTGATCATAGGTCATACTCATCGTTTAAGCACAAGTGGGGTTACCACCTTTACATAAAGCATTTAATGTTGTCACATGCTAAGAGATGCTTTAACTCAAGTCTTAGAGTAAAGCTCCCCCTTGATGTGACATCCCCCCATAAGAGGGATAAACTAACCTTGGGTTTTGTCGATGAAGACTTCATGTTGGTGAGGTAGTGGTGGATTCTCAAGGTTGATGAAGATCACCAAGAGTTGGGAGCATCCTTGTTGTTTCCATACTCTTCTCACCTACATGGGTTAGTCCCAACACACAAGAGACAAATACAAGGATATCCATGGACATGGAGTGCAAAGCATGTGTAATGATGTCCATTGATTTGTTAATTACCTTGTCCCTTGCTTACCTTTGAGGGAATGTGTGACTCCTTGAACTATTGCATAGAGTTGATGTTGATTGCAAATAGTTCTTGCCAATAATGAACGTGAGTGAATTTCATTGGCGGAGTCACCCCTCAAGAACTCTCTAGTTCTTCTTCTTGGGGACCCACATCAAGTTGATGGGGATCCTTGGAGTTGAAGTAGCTTTTGTTGAAGTTGAGTTTGAAGTAGCCTTGGGAACCCACTCCACCAAAGCTAGGGATTCATCTTCATATGAGTCAATGTCCTCTTGAAGCTTGTGGTCTTGTGGTGGAAGGTCATCTTGAGTGTTTATTCCCTTGGGAAGAGTATTTTCATACTTCTCCTTTTGAGGAACAAACTTGGGCTTGGGGTATTGACCTTCTTCCCATTCAACTCCATTTGCGTTCAAGTAGCCAACACCATGGTTCTTTCGGTATCCTCCGTGCTTGCGTACAATTTCCTCAAATTGCTTACATCCGGCAAGACTCTTGTAGATACCTTTCTCTATAATTCCTTCCAATAAAGCATTTTCTTGCTCAAGTGTAACTTGACTAAGAGAATCATCATTAGTGGAATCAATAGAACTACTAGAAGCAACATCATTAGGTTTAGCATTTTTATTGTTGCTACTAGATGAAGAACCTTTCTTGCCTTTGTTACTAGTTTATTTAGATTTAACTTGAGGCATGAATGTAGACAAGAGTAGTCATTTGGCTAGATAAGATGAAGTCTTCTTTCGGAGATCATCATTGATAGCTTTAAGAAACTCATGCTCTTGCTCCAAGTTGAGCTTCTCGAAGCGTAGCTTCTCATGAGTTCTTACAAGCTCTCTATGATCTTCAAGAGTAGATTCATGAGCTAACTTAAGAGTGTTTAGTTCTTTAGTTAGTTGTTCTATTTTCATCTTATCATCATCAATTGACTTATCTTGACTAGCATGAGAATTATCAAGTTCATTTTGACTAACATCACTAGTTTTATCAAAGAGCAAGTCATCATCACAAAGCAAGTCATCTTCATCACTATTGAAATCAAGATACTCGGGTGTGATACCTTGGGGCCTTTAGCCATGAAGCAACTTCCACTCCCTTCGTTTGGTGAATCAAATAGATCATAGGTGTTGGTAGTCACTAGAGCAATTCCGGCAACACCATCATCTTGACTATAGTCGGAGTCAGAGTGATAGCTTCTCTCGGAGTTGTTGTCGGAGTCGGAGCCGGAAACCCATTCACCAACATGAGCTTGATGTTTTCTTCTTGTGTAGCTCTTTGTGTACTTGTCCTTCTTCTCCGAATCTCTACTTCTCCTTGAGTGTCTTCGTTCATAACGATCATCTCTACTCCTTCTCTCTCTTTGAGGTGATTCATTTCTTGAGCTTCGTCTTCGAGGTGACTCTTCTCTTCGTTTGTAGGGAGCCGTGCACTCATTGGAGTAGTCTCCGGGCTTCCCACAATTGTAGCAATTTCGGTCACGACTTGACAAATGCTTCTCATCATATCTTGAGTTGGAGCTTCGTTCTTTGCCTCTATTCTTGTAGAACTTGTTGAATTTCTTGACCATGAGGCTTATCTCTTCATTGGTGACAAGGTTGTCGCTTGAAGTTGCGGGAGCATCACTTGTGGCTTTGTAAGCACCGCTAGACTTGTGGTGAAGCTCTTCTTTCTCTTTGAGTGTCATCTCATGAGCAACAATCCTTCCAATGACTTCCGTAGGCTTGAGATCTTTGTAGTTGGGCATCATTTGGACCAATGTGCACACGGTGTTGTATCGATCATCCAATGCTCTAAGTATCTTCTTGATGATGAATTTGTCAGTCATTTCTTCGCCTCCTAAGCCGGCAATCTCATTGATGATGAGAGCTAGCCTAGAGTACATTTTTGCGACTCCTTCACCATACTTCATCTTGAACTTATCAAGCTGACTTTGAAGAACATCTAACTTGGATTCTCTCACGGACTCGGTTCCTTCGTGCATATCAACCAAAGTATCCCAAATCTCTTTTGCATTCTCAAGACGGCTGATTTTGTTGAATTCTTCGGGGCATAGGCAAATGAAGAGAATGTCGCATGCTTGAGCGTTGTATTGCAACATCTTCAATTCTTCCACGGTCGCTTCACGATCCGGATCCTTTCCATCACCAAAGAATTCTCCTTGCAAGCCAACACGAACAACAGCCCAAACGGCGGGGTTATGACCAAGAATATGCATTTTCATTTTGTGCTTCCAACTAGCAAAATTAGTGCCATCAAAGTACGGACCTCTACGGTGATAATTTCTCTCACTAGACGCCATACTCTCATAGGTTGTGAGACCAATGCAATGGAGACCAATGCTCTGATACCACTTGTCGGACCGAAAGTATGTCTAGAGGGGGGGTGATTAGACTACTTGACCAAATAAAAATTCTACCTTTTCCCAAATTTTAGAGTTGGCAGTTTTTAACATTCATGGCAAGTCAAGTACACCCTACACATGCATGTCTAAGAGTATAGCAGCGGAAAGTAACAACAAGCATGAGTAGAAAGGATAGGGTAGGAAGATCAAACGCAATTGTAGACACGATGATTTTTTCCCGTGGTTCCGATAGGTGGTGCTATCGTACATCCACTTTTATGGAATCTTCAACCCACGGAGGGTAACGGTCGCGAGAGTCCACGGAGGGCTCCACCCATATGGGTCCACGAAGTAGCAACCTTGACTATTCCATAACGGCTTCCATCCACGAAGGACTAGCCTCACTATGGGTAGATCTTCACGAAGTAGGCGATCTCCTTGCCCTTACAAACTTCTTGGTTCAACTCCACAACACGAAGTAGGAGGCTCCCAAGCGACACCTAACCAATCTAGGAGGCACCACCCTCCAAAAGGTAATAGGCTCGGCAATGATGATGAACTCCTTGCTCTTGTGCTTCAAGATGATAGACTCCTCAACACACAATCACTCTCTCACAGATTTGGCTTGGTGGAAGAGATGGGATTGGTGGAAAGCAACTTGGGGAGGCTAGAAATCAAGATCCATATAGTTGGAGTGGATGATCTTGACCTCAACACAAGGGTAGGTGGTTCTCTCTCAGAAAACTGGATGGGGCAAGTATGGAATAGTTCTGAGTGCTTCTCTCTCGAGTGGGTGGTGGTGAAGGGGTATATATAGGCATCCCCAAAAATCCAACCGTTAGACACAAAATGACCAACTCGGTGACACCGATGTGTTAATCTCGGTGGTACCAAAGTGACCAAAAGGTGGCAACTTTTGAATCTCGGTGAGACCGATATAGGAAACTCGGTTGCACCGATAAGGTGACCAACGGTCAGATTGCCATTATCGGTGATGCCGATCCAACAATCTCGGTGGTACCGATATTGTGAATTTGCGTAACAGAAAGTTGGCAACCCAAACTCGGTGGCACCGAAGCAGAATCGATTGCACCGAAAGGCTAGGGTTTGGCTTAGGTCTGTCTGAGTTTGGGAATCGGTGGCACCGAGTGGAAAGTGTTGGTTGCACCGATTTTGTTCTATATGTTGTCATCAATTGCCAAAAAGGGGGAGATTGAAAACACATTTGCTCCCTTGGTGGTTTTGGTAATTAATAACAACATATAAGCCATTGAACTAATGTTTCCACTAAGTATATTTCAGGAAAGTTCAATGATAGGGATGGCAAAAGGATTGTGGAGATTGTGGAAATACCCCAAGATGCAAGGAAATGGATTGGCAAAGCTTCAAGCAAGAGGACTCTACATTTTACATTTGTGAGAAATCACTTTGAGTCCATAGGAAAGCCAATACTATTAAAAGGGGGTAAGGTTTTGTTGGTGAACAAAATGCTCATACGTGCACAAGTGATAGTCACCAAAAACTCCCACAAGCTCTTCCACAAAAGTCTATTCTAAGTCAAATATTCAAAATCGGTGCAACCAACACTTTCCACTCGGTGCCACCGATTCCCAAACTCAGTCAGACCTAAGCCAAACCCTAGCCTTTCGGTGCAACCGATTCTGCTTCGGTGCCACCGAGTTTGGGTTGCCAACTTTCTGTTACACAAATTCACAATATCGGTACCACCGAGATTGTTGGATCGGCGTCACCGAGAATGGCAATCTGACCATTGGTCACCTTATCGGTGCAACCGAGTTTGCTATATCGGTCTCACCGAGATTCAAAAGTTGCCACCTTTTGGTCACTTCGGTACCACCGAGATTAACACATCGGTGTCACCGAGTTGGTCATTTTTTGTGTAATGGTTGGATTTTTGGGGATGCCTATATATACCCCTTCACCACCACCCACTCGAGAGAGAAGCACTCAGAACTATTCCATACTTGCCCCATCCAGTTTTCTGAGAGAGAACCACCTACCCTTGTGTTGATCTCAAGATCATCCACTCCAACCATATGGATCTTGATTTCTAGCCTCCCCAAGTTGCTTTCCACCAATCCCATCTCTTCCACCAAGCCAAATCTGTGAGAGAGTGATTGTGTGTTGAGGAGTCTATCATCTTGAAGCACAAGAGCAAGGAGTTCATCATCATTGCCGAGCCTATTACCTTTTGGAGGGTGGTGCCTCCTAGATTGGTTAGGTGTCGCTTGGGAGCCTCCTACTTCGTGTTGTGGAGTTGAACCAAGAAGTTTGTAAGGGCAAGGAGATCGCCTACTTCATGAAGATCTACCCATAGTGAGGCTAGTCCTTCGTGGATGGAAGCCGTTATGGAATAGTCAAGGTTGCTACTTCGTGGACCCTTATGGGTGGAGCCCTCCGTGGACTCTCGCGACCGTTACCCTCCGTGGGTTGAAGACTCCATAAACTTGGATGTACGATAGCACCACCTATCAGAACCACGGGAAAAAATCATCATGTCTACAATTGCGTTTGATCTTCCTACCCTATCCTTTCTACTCATGCTTGTTGTTACTTTCCGCTGCTATACTCTTAGACATGCATGTGTAGGGTGTACTTAACTTGCCATGAATGTTAAAAACTGCCACCTCTAAAATTTGGGAAAAGGTAGAATTTTTATTTGGTCAAGTAGTCTAATCACCCCCCCTGTAGACATACTTTCGGTCCTACACAGGGGCGCGTCGGCGCCGCTTCCCCGAGAGCCAGCCCCCGAGGGCCAGGTGCCCACGGACTCGTCAGCATCCACCTTACATGTGGTTGTGGCGCAGCCTCCGGTGCTCCCTGCTCCTCGTGCTTCTATCGCCCCGGGGGCGTCTCCTGTGATGGCACAGGCGACTCCTCCTGATGAGGCCTCGGTGCACGCATTGCGCGGCCTCGACATCTTGGACGGGGCCTACACCGCTCTGGCTCAGGTTCGGGACGCCCTCGGGGGCGCCAACGATCACCTCGCGAGTGGGTGCCTGGGGCTCCTCTCTGGGTGGCTCCAGGCCGACGCCTCTGCCGTGGCGGTTTGGGATCAGGACAAGGCCACCGCGGCGGAGAGCGAGAAGGAGGCCGCGTCAGCCAAGGCAGCCCGCGAGGCGGCACTGACCGACGCGGCGTCTGCTGCAAGGCGTTGTGACGAAGTGGAGGCCCGCTTGAAGGTTCTTCAGGTGGAGAAGTCCGTGCTAGAGGAACAGCTGCGTCAGCAGGGGGAAGCCTTCAAGACCCACGAGGCCAAGCTTGCCGAGCGGGACTCCGAGCTGTCCCAGGCGGCGGCCAGCCAGGCCATGGAGTGAGAGCGCCTGGACGCGCAGGAGAGGGAAGCTGCTGCGGAGAAGGCCCGGCTCGACACCAGGGAGAAGGCTCTCGCCGCGGATGAGAAGACGGCTGCGGAGCTCAACGCCTTTCCCTCCGTTGAGCTCAGGCTTAGCCAAGCGCTCCACACCCTCTGCTGGGATGGGTTTTCAGAGCCCCTGGCGGCTCCGGAGAGCGGCTTCGCGGGGCTCGCTTCAAGGCTCGCCGAGGCGCTAGAGGGCGCCGTTGTCAAGGTGGAGGGGGTCTTGGAGAGCGAGTGTCGCGACCTCTTTTCTGAGGCCGCGACGCGCGTCTTCAGCCATCTTCATCTTCGTGAGCCGGGGTTTCACTTGGACTCCGTGATCCACCCGGTCGCCCCCGAGGTCCACGCCAGCGCCGCGGCGGCTGTGCAGGGCGCCGTGGGGGCACTGGTGAAGAAGTTCACCTGCGTCACCGTTCCTCCGCCTCCTGAAGCCGCGAAGGTTAGCGGCGAAGAAGACGACGCCAGCGATGTCGACGACGAGTTCCCCGCGGCCGGGACGAGTGGTGGCGGCAGCTCCTCCTAATTCCTCTTCCTTGTTCCTTTCCTGCAACGTTCATCGTGCCTCGCGGAGGCGTTAGACTCGTTTGTATTTGCGAAAACTTTTAATGCTTGCAATAACTGTTGATCTGTGTGATTGCTTTCTTCACCTTGTTTCCTTCCTGCTTGCTGTGATGCTCTGCGTCGGCAAGGCCCGGCCCCGCGCATACCTCAGCCGCCGTTGGACCGTCCGGATCACCAGGACGGTGCCAAGGGGTGAGGGGCTATAGGACCAGTGAGGCTCCTGAGTCGCAATGCTCAGGAGTCCCCCTTGACGTACGAGCAGCCCTCATGAAGGGAACATGGTGAAGACTGGGTTAACTTGGGAATTTAGAACACCTTGCGCTCTGCGTCGGCAGGGCCCGGCCCCGCGCATACCTTAGCCGCCGTTGGGCCGTCCGGATCACCAGGACGGTGCCAAGGGGTGAGGGGCTATGTGGCCAGTGAGGCTCCTGAGTCGCGATGCTCAGGAGTCCCCCTTGACGTACGAGTTCCAGCGTCCTCCTTAAGGGTTTTGAGCGCTTTGAGCTCTGCGTCGGCAGGGCCCGGCCCCGCACATACCTAAGCCGCTGTTGGGCTGTCCGGATCACCAGGACGGTTCCAAGGGTTGAGGGGCTACGGGACCAGTGAGGCTCCTGAGTCGCGATGCTCAGGAGTCCCCCTTGACGTACGAGTGGCTCCCATACCTTTCCTCGCCAGCTTTCTTGAGAGGGGCGCGTGAAGACCAGGTTTGGTAGACCTGGGGAGGCGGCGTGTACCAGGCTTGACCCGGTAGTAGCCTCCATGCGGCCCCCTCACGCGTACATCCCAGGGGAACGCAGCGAGACGGGGCCACGAGGGACCTTCCTGACGTTGGATGCAGCCGCTGGGGCGCCCTCAGTTGTTTATCCCCCGCACGGAGCGTAGGGCTTCCACATTGCGTGGGCATAGTCATTGGTGGACCGTGTTATCCGCCAGCACGGAGCATGGGGCTTCCACCTTGCGTGGGCATAGTCATTGGTGGACCGTGTTGTCCGCCAGCACGGGGCATGGGGCTTCCACCTTGCGTGGGCATAGTAATTGGTGGACCGTGTTGTCCGCCAGCACGGAGCATGGGGCTTCCACATTGCGTGGGAAGGAACCCCTCCGCGTCCTCGGGGGGCTCCGGGCGTGTACAGCCCATTGAGTTCGTACGCGTGGCTTGCACTGTAGAACTGGGAGGTGTATCTGGGAGCTCGCGAGGGCGCTTTGGCCTCGCGAGGTCCCTACCTCAAAGGCGGTTTGCGCCTGAGTCTTCTTGTAGATAGCGCCGTCCGAGGTCCTGTAAACTTTGAGAAACCTACGCCGAATGCCTTTCCAAGGGCCCGAGCACAGACGTCGTGCCGGCCCTTAATCATGAGGCGGTCGAATGCAGGATTATTAGGGCGCGGCCCCGTACCGGCATGATGGATCATTAGGAAATAGATCATATGCATGAAAGGTACTGAAATATGCATAAATGGGGCGGTTGCAGGGGTGTGCCCTGATCGCCTAAGGATAACGCAGCCGGGTGGGCGCCCTCAAACTGAGTAAACCAAAAAGTTACCTGGCACGAACCAAAAAATCACCTGGCCGTCATGCCGCGGAAGGGTTGAAGCTGTCGTCGTAGCCTGATCTTGTACCTCCGGGAGCGTGATCCTCACGAGCCCGTTACCCCCCGGGGCTCAGGACCCATTCTCGGTCTGGGCATCTCCTCCAACTCCTCGCCGCGCCTCGCCCGGTAAGGCATGAGCATGGCCTGGGCAAGGCGCTGGAACATGGCGCCTGCGTTCGCCTGGCCAAAGGACATGCGGACGTAGTTGCGCGGGTGGACCCATCCGCGATCGGCGCGCGTCAACCAGAAGAGGTCCTGGAACGCGGCCCTATTGATTGTGAGCGCGTTGATGCAGACGCGCGGCTTGTCCACCGGGCCGACGATGGCGGCTGCGCTTGTTGGTGCAGGGCAGCTCCCGCCTCGCACTTCTTGTGCCTCCTAAAGCTCCTCGATCGCTCTGATGACGGACTCTTGCGAGCTCGGCGCCTCACGCCATTCTCCTGGCTCAGGCAGACGAGCGTCAGGATGCGCCTTCAGGTTGTGCCCGAGCGCCCCCCTTGTCTCACCGGCCAGGCCGGAAGCTACCCGGATGGAAGCCCCCGAGCCCGACCCAAGGGGGGAGCCGAGCGTGCTTTCCTATGCGATGGAGGGTGGGCCCCGTCCCCAGGCACAGAGCCTGAGGCGCCGTCCTTGGAGGCCCCAGCCCCCTGGCACCCTACGGTGAGGAGCTGCTTCTTCTTCCTGCGTGCATCCTCACGAGGCAGGGCATCCTCCTCGTCATCCGAGCGCTCGGCCGCCGTGGCGTGGTAAGCACGCTCGTGGGAGCAGACGGCATCCTTCTCACCGCAGGCGACGGTGATGACACTGGCACTCCCTGGCATCTTGAGGACGTTGTAGCCATGATGAGTCACCGCCATGAACTTGGCGAGGGCCGGGTACCCAAGGATCGCGTTGTACGGGAGGTGGATGTGTGCGACGTCGAAGACGATGATCTCGGTGTGGTAGTTCTTGCGTCCGCCGTAGGTGACGGGTAGGCGCACTTGCCCGATGGGGACGGTGGACCCGTCGGTGACTCCTGAGAAGGGTTTGGTTGGCATGAGCTGGTCGTACGGTACTTGGAGCGTCTAGAAGGTCTCAATGGAGAGGACATTGAGCCCCGCTCCGCTGTCGATGAGGGTCTTGGTGACGAGGACGTTGCTGATGGTCGGAGTGCACAGCATGGGGAGCATGGCGGCCATGGCCGAGCACCTAAGCTGATCCCTTGAGTCGAAGGTGATTGCGGTCTGGAACCACTTGTGGGGGTGCATGGCCTCGGGCTTCGGGAGAGCTGCGTTCACCTCCCGCGTGAACATCTTGAAGATTCGGTTCGACGCCAGGGCTTGGGCGCCGCCCAGGATATAGGCTATCGCCCTGACCTCCTGGAAGCCCCCAGCCCCACCGTCTTGCCTGTCCTCTTCCTTCCTTCTGGGTGACGGCAGTAGTGGTGGTAGGCCGGCCTCACGAGGACGGGCCTCATGAGGCTGGCCACGGTATGACCCCTCCGGCGGGTCATCACGCCAGCGGTCCTGCCGAGCTTGATCGCGGCAGCGGTCCTCCCGAGGCCGATCTCGCCACACCTGGCGCGGCTCCCGGTTGTCCCAGCGTCCTCCGCCACGTCCGAAGCCATGGTCCACGCGCCCAGGGCGCCGGCCGAAGTGCTCATCGCGGACCAGCCTGAGCTCCTGGCAATCGATGGTGTCGTGGTTGTTGGTGCCGTGGAAGATGCATGACGGTCTCCCTCCTGCGGGGTGTTCCTCGCCTCGGCTACGCTTCGCCTCTGGCTCGGCCGCAAGTACCGCTGGGGCTTTGCGCTTCGCCTCCTTGGTCTTGGTCTTCTTGTCTTCTGGCTCCGCCTCCGGAAGCGCACGGAGCAAAAGGCGGCCCTCCTCGGCCTTGGCATACTTGTTCGCCAGGTTGAACATCTCCAGGGCTGAGCACAGTTCGTCATTCATGGAGAGCTCCTCCTTCATCTTGAGGTCCTTGACGCCGTCGGTGAACGCGGAGATGATAGCCTCATCCGACGCCCTCGGGACCTTGAAGCGTGTAGTCTTGAAGCGCTGTATGAATTTGTGCAGGGTCTCTCCCTCCTACTGCTTCACACGTCGCAGGTCGTTCATAGTGAGCGCTCGGTCGCGGGTACCTTAGAAGTTGGCGACGAAGCGCTTGCGCAAGTCGTCCCAGGAACTGATGGATCCTTCCGGGAGGTTGAGGAGCCAGGAGAGCGCGCCGGCCTTGAACGCCATGGGGAACGAGCATGCCATGACCTTGTCGTCTCTACCGGCCGCCCGGATGCTCAGCGAGTAGAGCTGTAGGAACTCGGCGGGATCCAGGGTGCCGTCGTAGCAAGGGGGTAGGTCAGGCTTGAACTTGCAGGGCCACGTGGTTGGATGTAGCTCCGGGGCGATGGCGTGGCACCCCATCGGCTCGACGGGTGCTGCGTGTGCGGGGGGACCCAGTCTTGACGCTCCTGAGGGGCCGCCTCGAGCGGTGCCCAGTCGCGACGCTGGTTCGGTAGCACGGGGAGCACATGCGCGTTGACACGCGGCCGGGGCACCACCTGGATGCTTACTTCATCTCTCGCCCTTGCCCGCGGTTCGCGGGGCTGGTCGCGCGGGCGCTCTTCACGCCTGGGCTCGGGGTCGACGCCGCGTTGTGGAGGAGGTGGTGGCGCATCGTGGGCCACGTCGTCTACCAAGGAAGGTTGGGGTCGAAACGAGTAGGAGAACGCTGAAGCGTCGCCGGTAGCACTGACGAGCTCCGCGATCCGCCCGAGCCAGTCGTCATGGCGGTCGGGGGCAGGCGGTAGCGGAGCAGCTCGCGCGCCGTGGCGAGTGCGCCCGAGCGGCGCGCCGGCCCTGGTCGAGCATGGGAGGATGACCCGGTAGCCAGAACAATTAACGGAGTGGCGGTGTGGCCGTCGCGCCGCATGGTGACCGGCTGGGAGGAGTCCTGCTGTTCGTGAGCCTCCGGGCCCGTGGCGGCATTGGCCACAGGAGAGGGGGACCGGAGCGCGGCGGTGCGGCCCACGGGCGCCGTTTGGGCGACACGGGCAGCTCGGCGCTTGGCGCGGGCTCTGCGAGCGTCAGACATCCGGGCGGCGATGTCACGCCCAAGATGTGATCCTATCCTTATTTCGGCACGAGGGCCTCGACAGGGATAGAAGCGCATCTTGTCGTTTCGCAAGAATGGATATCATTACAAGTACATGTAAAGAAGAGATGAGTATATGGAATTGGCTTACACTCGCCACAAGCTACATCAATATCACATCAATACAATAACATATCCAAACATCATACAGAAGAGCAGGGTCCGACTACGGACGAAAACAAACGATAAAATGACATCCATCCTTGCTATCTCAGGCTGCCGCCTGGAACCCATCCTAGATCGATGAAGAAGAAGAACTCCAAATCAAACAAGAATCACGCTCACGTCAAATCATCGCATTACCTGTACCTGCAACTATTGTTGTAGTAAACTGTGAGCCATGGGGACTCAGCAATCTCATCTCCAAGGGTATCAAGACTATTAAAGCTTAATGGGTGAGGTATGGTTAAGTGGTGAGGCTGCAGCAAGCACTAAGCATTTATTTAAGTGGCTAACTTACGAGTACAAGAATAAAGGGGGGTGATTGTCGCATAAACGGATGTGATCTAGTAATGATCTCTAAGAGATCCTGAACACCTACTTACGTCAAACATAACCCCACCGTGTTCTCTCTCGGATAAGGACTCACGAGAAGAAATAGTCATGGTTACGCACACAGTTGGTGTATTTTATTTGAGTTTACTTCAAGTTTGCTATGACCGGGTGTTAAACAAAGTTTCCAAGTTGCCACGTAACCGCGGGCACGGCTTTCCGAAAGATTTAACCCTGCAGGGGTGCTCCAACTCATCCATCACAAACTAACAACACACAGCGGGAATAACCTCGACCACGACTCTCATGATCTTCCTAGGCAATTCCACTGGAAAACCGCAACCTCGAGATAGCCCGAAGTATTCTCGGAATTCCTCGCACAAGACGTTCGAGAAAGGTAAAACAAATCCAACAAGACCGCCAGACATGTCGACGAACCCGATAGGAGCCGCATATCTCGTTCTCAGGACACGACCGGATTGGCTAAGTTTCCGGCTAGCACAACCGTTGGTGGCCCCGGCTACTGCCATTTTGGACCAACACTCATGAGGAGCACTGGCCCAGGTTGTTGATTAATTCTCCTCGGGTTAATTACTCCCTATGCAGGTTTATTAGTTATTAGGCAAATGTAATACCAAAGTTGGGCCTTGCCAGACAAGTTTTATCGTAAAACGAAAATCAAGGGGGTCCCCATAACAACCCCGAGCATGTTAGGAGCGCTCAATTATGGAACATAACACCGGTACACAAGTAACTAGGGCGGCAAGAGTGGAACAAAACACCGAGCAAAAGGCCAAGCCTTCCACCCTTTACCAAGTATATACGTGCATTAAATCAAATAGCAATAATACTGTGATAGCTGGAACAAATGCACCTGCAACTAGCAACGCTATAAGAAGGGCTGAGCAAGCGGTAACATAGCCAAACAATGTTTGCTGGGATGTGGAGGGGTTAGAGGCTTTTCATGGCAATTTGGGAGGCTTGACATACAAGTGGTAGGTAGCGAGACAGCGATAGAATGAGACAACTTGCATGGCAATGATAGCAATGGTATCCAGGGAAATGATCATCTTGCCTGAGATCCCGCTTGGAAGAAGAACGAATCCGTGAAGCAGGCGATCCGTGAAGTAGACGAACGGGACGTAGTCGAATGAATCCTCACACTCCGAACGCTCTCGGAACTCTATCGAGAAGAAGCAATCCGGAACCAACAATCAACACATGATAAACACCACAACATATGCATGACATGATGCGCAAATGAATATGATGCATGTCCGGTTTAAATAGCCATGGCATGGGAAAACACAACAATCAAATGCTACACATTAAGTGAAGCTCAATATCCAACGAGTTGCATATTGACGAAACTCCACATTCAAATATTTAGTTCACTCTCGTTAGGTACTCATCAATATTAAATGTTGTTTAACATGGGTGGTCATGGCATAAGGTGAAGGTGGAACTAAAGCAATTTAAATGGAGAAGGAGACATAACAAGATAATAACTCTCCATATTACGGGAAAGGCGGTTAATGTTGTTTAACTAAACAATTATTTTAAATGTTTTTAATCATGGCAAGAGGTGAAGCATAAGTAAACTACACATCTAGGCAAGTTTAAATGAGGCCGGGAACAACATATAGCATCTCCGAAACGACCCCATATGTTAATTTCGAAATTGGTCCAGATCTGAACTAATCAGGTTTTATATTTGTTAAACAGCAAAATATAGTGAACCATGCAATTCTACACGTCATTCTAGTCGATTTACATATATGGAACATCTCAAACGGAGCTACGGTCTAAAAGATATGACATTCACAAGAAAAACATGACATGAATGCAAAATGCATGAAAATGACAACCTCAAACATTTCAAATCATGAATGCAGCAAAGTATTATGATACTACATGAAATCCTAGTCAAGTTACATATGCAACATGTTCAAAACGGAGCTACGGTTCAACCACAACAACCAACACAAGTTTTAGTGCAAATCTGTCCAAAACAGCAAGATAGCATTTTGCACACATGAAAACAACAAGCTACAAGATTCTAAAATGCACAAACTAAGCATGGGGCAGTTGCATATAACACACAATTCATTTCATCTTCACATGTCATACTCAAAAGAGTCATGGATCACATGGTAGGAAGCTCACAACATGGCAACAAAATATAGCAGATTAGGACTTAGTGAAAATAACAAGTTTTAGCATAGCAGATTTTCATGGAGGCATATTGGCGGCAGTAAAACTATATGCTATAAGGCATATTATGGCATGAAAATTAACAGCATGGTAGTAGACATGATGCATTACAAATGATTACTTTATGGCAACATCAAATTATGCTCAGATTCATGGCAACCATCAACACAACATGACATATTGAAGAAAACAGATTCTCAGACTTGGTGAAAGTTAGAGTAGACATGTGCAGCAGTTTTAACAGATTGACATATTGAGCAACAGAAATAATTATGATGCTAAACCTATTCATGCAAACTATTGGCACTACATGATAGGCAACAACATGCTTAACAAAAGACTCCTTGGTGGAAAACACAAAAGACTCATAGAACACTAGCAATTCACATGGCAACACTGCAATAAAATAACAGATTTCCAGACTTACAAAAATTTTGGACCCTCAAAACAACAGATTTTTATAGCATGTTGGCAACAAGAAAACAACTCCTAAACATGCATTTCTATGACAACCAAAAATACCAGGGCCTAGCACACATGTCCAAGTTTCGACCCAATCCGAGAAAGCTTAATACACGCTTTTAAAAACAATATTTTACCGATGCCGCGGGCGCGGGCGTGTGTGGTTGGACTCGAAACGGACGACGGGAAGAACCGGCGACTGCTAACGGATGCAAGTTTTCGAAAACAAGTGACGATGCCATGCACATGATGCGAATGATGCGACGATGAATGCGACAAACAAACGAATCACACGACGACAACAGAACAAAAGTGGAATCTTCTGGAGCGTCGGTCCCGGGCTGTTACAGGCGAGGCGGAGAAAGAGCGTGGCTTGAGGAAGACTCCGCCACGCCCCCTACCTGGCGCGCCAAATGTCGGATTTCGGGCTCCACAAAACCCTCAAGGTTCGAACACAGGGGCGTGTGTGAAGATCCCCTGCAGCCTCGCCCAACCTAGCTCGCTACCCGATGATTCTTACGACGAACTTGCACGATGACGAGGAAGCAGATGCACACGATGATTTACCCAGGTTTGGGCCGCTACGAAGCGTAATACCCTACTCCTGCTTTGGTGGATTGCCTCTCGAGGAGGTATGGTGGATGAACTAGTACAGTGGTGAGCTGCCTCGCGAGGGCGCTCGAGTGGTGTTCTTGGCTCTCTGCCTTGTCTGTTCAGTGTCTCTCTCCTCGGTGCAACCTAGCCTCTATATATAGCAGCGGCCCGGGTCCCCTTCCCTTATCGCAATGGCGGGAAGGGATCCCACAATGGCCAAATTAGAAGGGGAACAGGAGTACATCCCCGCCCTGTCCAAAGGTGGTCTTCGCCCGCAAAGTGGCTGTCGATGATGAAGAGGTGGGCTCGGCGATGACCTCCTTCCTGCTGGGCTCGTGGTCGTGGTCTCGTTGCACCAGAATAGAAACCTTTGGGGGATGCTTTGGGAACCCGCGTACGTCCTTGCTCCCTTTGCACCAAAGGGGAAACTGCTCCGCCTGGCGCGCTGGCGCCCGCCTGTCCCTCCTTGCGTCATCCTTGACTCCTGAGGCCGGGTTCTGCATAGAGATCTCCGCCGCTCCGGAGGGGGCCTGAGGAGGCCCACTCCTTGCTGATCTTGGTGCTGTTCTTCCTCGCGAGCTTAGGGCCCTCGCGAAGGCGTTGTCTTTGGCGTGGTCCCGCCAGGCCATGCCTGGCTAATAAAGTGGGCCATGCCCTGGGCCGCAGGCAGGCAGGTCTGGGTACCCCCGTTCCCAAAATGTCGACAGAGTCTTACTCAACTTCACACCTTGTAAGACAGACAAGAACCCCTTCTTGGACAGATCCATTTTGAACTTCTTGGACAGATATGTTCTTTATGAAAGTACTATTAAGCGTCTTGATCTATCTCTATAGATCTTGATGCCCAATATGTAAGCAGCTTCTCCGAGGTCTTTCATTGAAAAACTCTTATTCAAATATATCTTCACGCTTTCTAAAAGTTCTATATTGTTTCCAATAAGCAATATGTCATCCACATATAATATTAGAAACGCTATAGAGCTCCCACTCACTTTCTTGTAAATACAAGCTTCTCCATAAACTTGTATAAACCCAAACACTTTGATCACCTCATCAAAGCGAAGATTCCAACTCCGAGATGCCTGCACCAGTCCATAAATGGATCGCTGGAGCTTGCACACTTTGTTAGCACTTTTAGGATCGACAAAACCTTCTGGTTGCATCATATACAACTCTTCCTTAAGTAATCCATTAAGGAACGCTGTTTTGACATCCATCTGCCAGATCTCGTAATCGAGAAATGCAGCTATTGCAGACATAATCCTGACGGACTTAAGCATCGCTACGGGAGAGAAAGTCTCATCATGGTCAACTCCTTGAACTTGTGAAAACCCTTTTGCAACAAGTCGAGCTTTATAGACGGTGACATTACCGTCCGCGTCCGTCTTTTTCTTAAAGATCCATTTATTCAGTATGGCCTTACGATCATATGGTAAGTCCCCCAAAGTCCATACTTTGTTCTCATACATGGATCCTATCTCGGATTTCATGGTCTCCAGCCATTTGTTGGAATCCGGGCCCACCATTACTTCTTCATAGCTCGTAGGTTCACTATTGTCTAACAACATGACCTCCAAGACAGGATTGCCATACCACTCAGGGGCGGTACGAGTCCTTGTCAACCTATGAGGTTCGGTAGTAACTTGATCTGAAGCTTCATGATCATCATCATTAGCCTCCTCTTCACTTGGTATAGGCGCCGTAGAAACATCTTTCTGCGTCGTGCTACTATCCAACTGAAGTGACGGTTCAACAACCTCATCAAGTTCTACTTTCCTCCCACTCAATTCCTTCGAGAGAAACGCTTTCTCGAGAAAGTGCCTGTTTTTAGCAACAAACACTTTGCCCTGAGATCTGAGATAGAAGGTATACCCAACTGTTTCCTTAGGGTATCCTATGAAGACGCATTTATCTGCTTTGGGTTCGAGCTTACCAGGTTGAAGCCTTATCACATAAGCGTCGCAGCCCCAAACTTTAAGAAACGGCAACTTAGGTTTCTTGCCAAACCATAATTCATACGGTGCCGTCTAAACAGATTTTGATGATGCCCTATTTAAAGTGAATGCGGCTGTCTCTAATGCATAACCCCAAAATGATAGTGGCAGATTAGTGAGAAACATCATAGATCGCACGATATCCAATAGAGTACGATTACGACGCTCGGACACACCATTACGTTGTGGTGTTCCAGGTGGCGTAAGCTGTGAAACAATTACACACTGTTTCAAATGCATGCCCAATTCATAACTCAGATATTCTCTGCCACGATCAGATCGTAGAAATTTAATCTTCTTGTTACGATGGTTTTCTACTTCACTCTGAAATTGCTTGAAATTTTCAACTGTTTCAGACTTGTGTTTCATTAAGTAAATATACCCATATCTACTCAAATCATCAGTGAACGTAAGAATTAACGATATCCACCGCGTGCATCAACACTCATCGGACCGCACACATCAGTATGTATGATTTCCAACAAGTCACTTGCCCGCTCCATTGTACCGGAGAACGGGGTTTTAGTCATCTTGCCTAAGAGACATGGTTCGCATGTATCAAGCGATTCAAAATCGAGTGATTCCAAAAGTCCATCAGCATGGAGCTTCCTCATGCGTTTTACACCAATATGACATAAGCGGCAGTGCCACAAGAAAGTGGTACTATAATTATTAACTTTACATCTTTTGGCATCAATGTTATAAATTTGCGTATCACAACTATCGAGATTCAACAAGAATAAACCATTCACATTGGGTGCATGACCATAAAAGATATTACTCATATAAATAGAACAACCATTATTCTCTGATTTAAATTTGTAACCGTCTCGCAATAAACAAGATCCAGATATAATGTTCATGCTCAACGCAGGCACCAAGTAACAATTATTTAGGTTTCAAACTAATCCCGATGGTAATTGAAGAGCGAGCGTGCCGACGTGATCACATCAAGCTTGGAACCATTTCCGATGCACATCGTCACTTCATCTCTCGCCAGCCTCCGTTTATTCCGTAGTTCCTGTTTCAAGTTACAAATATGAGCAACCAAACCAGTATCAAATACCCAGGCACTACTACGAGAGCTATTGAGTTAGACATCAATAACATGTATATCAAATATACCTTTGTTGACGTTGCCAACCTTCTTATCAGCCAGGAACTTGGGGCAATTCCGCTTCCAGTGGCTAGTCCCCTTGCAATAGAAGCACTCAGTCTCAGGCTTGGGTCCAGCCTTGGGTTTCTTCCCGGGAGCGGCAACTGGCTTGCCACCCTTCTTGAAGTTTCCCTTCTTTCCCTTGCCTTTCTTGAAACTAGTGGTTTTATTCACCATCAACACTTGATCCTCCTTTTTTATTTCTACTTCCGCGACTTTCAGCATCGCGAATAGCTCAAAGACTGACTTGTTCATCCCTTACATATTATAGTTCATCACAAAGCCTTTGTAGCTTGGTAGGAGTGACCCGTGAAAGCACAACATGCTCCCTTGGTGGTTTTGATAATTCATGACAACATACATTGTCTCTTGGACTAATACTTTTACCTAGTGTATTTCAGATAAAGTCCACAGAGAGGGTTGGCAAAAGGATTGTGGAGATAGTGGAAATACACCAGGCTGCAAGGAAATAGGTTGGCAAAGCTTCAAGGAAGAGGACTCTACATTTTACATTTGTGAGAAATCACTTTGAGTCCATAGGAAAGCCAATACTATTAAAAGGGGGTAAGGTTTTGTTGGTGAACAAAATGCTCATACGTGCACATGTGATAGTCACCAAAAACACCCACAAGCTCTCCCACCAAAGTCTGTCCAAAGCCAAATACTCAAAATCGGTGCAACCAACATTTCCATCCCGGTGCCACCGATTCTCAACCTCAGACAGACTCAGCCAAACCCTAGCCACTTCGGTGCAACCGATTCAATCCCGGTGCCACCGAGTTTAGGTTGCCAACTTTCTGTTACGCAAATTCACAATATCGGTACCACCGAGATTGTTGGATCGGCGTCACCGAGATTGCCAATCTGACCGTTGGTCACCTTATCGGTGCAACCGAGTTTCCTATATCGGTCTCACCGAGATTCAAAAGTTTCCACCTTTTGATCACTTCGGTACCACCGAGATTTACACATCGGTGTCACCGAGTTGGTCATTTTGTGTGTTACAGTTGGATTTTTGGGGATGCCTATATATACCCCTCCACCACCACCTACTCGAAAGAGAAGCACTCAGAACTATTCCATACTTGCCCCATCCAGTTTTCTGAGAGAGAGCCACCTACCCTTGTGTTGAGGTCAAGATCTTCCACTCCAACCATATGGATCTTGATTTCTAGCCTCCCCAAGTTGCTTTCCACCAATCCCATCTCTTCCACCAAGCCAAATCTGTGAGAGAGTGATTGTGTGTTGAGGAGTCTATCATCTTGAAGCACAAGAGCAAGGAGTTCATCGACATTACCGAGCCTATTACCTTTTGGAGGGTGGTGCCTCCTAGATTGGTTAGGTGTCGCTTGGGAGCCTCCTACTTCGTGTTGTGGAGTTGAACCAAGAAGTTTGTAAGGGAGGGGAGATCGCCTACTTCGTGAAGATCTACCCATAGTGAGGCTAGTCCTTCGTGGACGGAAGCCGTTATGGAATAGTCAAGGTTGCTATTTCGTGGACCCTTATGGGTGGAGCCCTCCGTGGACTCTCGCGACCGTTACCCTCCGTGGGTTGAAGACTCCATAAACGTGGACGTACGATAGCACCACCTATCGGAAGCACGGGAAAAATCCTTGCGTCTCCAATTGTGTTTGATCTCCATATCTCTACTCTTTACTTCATGTGCAATGTCTTTACTTTCCTCTGCCATATTTGTTGACATGCATGTGTAGGGCTGTTAGACTTGCTAGACTTGCTATAACTTTTAAAATCTGCCAACCAAATAACTTGGGAAAAGGTTAGGTTTTAAATTCCTGCTAGTAGTCTATTCACCCCCCTTCTAGACACTCTTCTAGTGATCCCTCAATTGGTATCAGAGCTTTGGTCTCCATTGCTTCGGTTTAATCACCGAGGAGGAAGATGGATGTGTCTAGTATAGGGAGTTTGAGTTGTAGAGTGCCTATTCTTGATGGAGAGTACTATAGTCAATGGAAAACCTTGATGCTTGAGCTGTTTAATGAATTTCAATTGAGCAAATATGTTAAGTGCCCTTATGTACCTCCCATTGATCCCTTGCATCCCACACATGAAGAGGAAATTGATATGCTATGCAATCTTAGAGTTGTTAATCTCATTGTTAGAGCATTGCCCAGAAATGTGCTTAATCAAATGAAGAATTTTGAATGTGCTTACACTTTGTGGAATGACTTGGAGAAACGATATCCAAGTTATTCATTGAGTAATCTTGATGAAATTCTTCATAAAACTATTGCCTTCCACAAAATGATGCCTAGTGATCCCAAGTTTGATGATTGTCTATTTGAGCTTAGAGACCTCATGCGTGCTAAAGGAGATGTCACTACTATCAACAATATCATTATAGAAGTCCTTCGCATTCATAAACTTGAACATTGTCATGATCACCATCCTAATGAATCTCTTGTTCTTTATGACGAGGATTTCCCACTTGATGATGACAATGTGGAACATGGCTACTATGATGAAGATGAGTTGTTCGACATCGAGTATGAGAAGATCATGAAGAATCTAAGTCTCATGGCAAACTTCGAGGATTACATGTCCGGAGGAAAAGAGTGGATTCTCGATAGCGGATGTACCGATCATATGACCGGAGATAGAGAGATGTTTCAAGAAATCACACCAAACCATGGACCACAAAGGTACGTAACGTTTGGAGACAACTCCAAGGGTAAGGTACTTGGTCGTGGTAAGGTGGCCATATCCCATGATAGCTCTATCCAAAATGTTATGCTTGTTGAATCTCTTGGCTACAATCTTCTTTCCGTATCTAGACTTGCTGACTTTGGTTTTAATGTGCTATTCACGAAAGTAGATTGCCAAGTGTTTCGTCAAGACAATCATAAAATGGTCTTTACCAGTTTCCGTAGAGGTGATCTATACAATGTTGACTTCACTAAGAGATCCAAACCTCGCACTTGTTTAATTGCTAAATCCTCTAAAGGTTGGCTTTGCCATAGAAGACTAGGACATGTTGGCATGCGTAATTTAGACAAGCTTATCAAAGGTGATCATATACTTGGTGTTAAAGATGTTATCTTTAACAAAGATAGACTTTGTAGTGCTTGTCAAGCTGGAAAGCAAGTAGGTGGAAGTCATCCCGTTAAGAATATCATGACTACTAGGAGACCACTCGAGTTACTTCACATGGATCTTTTTGGTCCCAACGCTTACAAGAGTCTCAGTGGAAATTCCTATGGTCTAGTTATAGTTGATGATTTTTCCAGATTTACGTGGGTATTCTTTCTTGATGATAAGTCGCAGGTTCAAAAGATCTTCAAGAACTTCGCTCGCAAAGCGCAAAATCAGTTTGAAGTGAAGATCAAGAAGGTTCGGAGCGATAATGGATCGGAGTTCAAGAACACCCATGTGGATACCTTCCTTGACGAAGAAGGTGTCTCACATGAGTTCTCGGCTACGTACACGCCTCAACAAAATGGAGTTCTTGAGAGGAAGAACCGGACGCTCATTGAGATGGCAAGAACGATGCTTGACGAATACAAGACGCCAAGACACTTTTGGGCAGAAGCCGTGGAAACAGCATGTCATGCCACAAACCGACTTTACTTGCACAAGCTTCTCAGTAAAACGGCATACGAGCTACTCACCGGTAACAAACCCCAAGTTGGATACTTTCGGGTATTCGGCTCAAAGTGCTACATTCTTGATAAGCATCGTTGTACTAAATTTGCTCCTAAATCTCATGAAGGATTCCTACTCGGTTACGGATCGAACTCTCACACTTACCGTGTCTACAACAACTTCACTCGAAAAGTTGAAGAGACGGTAGATGTGAAGTTTGATGAATCTAATGGTTCGCAAGTCGAACAATTGCCAAATGATGTAGGTGATAAGGACCCTTCGGAAGCTATCCAAGATTTGCCCATCGGCAAGATTCGTCCCATGGAGGTGAAGGAAAGTACTTCATCAACACAAGTGGAAGCCCCTACTTCATGTCAAGGTGAACCACAACATGACATGGAGGCATCCACAAGCGGTACACGACAAGATGATGAAGAGGAGGAAGTGCATCATGAAGATCCACCACAACCACCTTCATCACCACCTCAAGGGAACGACACCATCAACAACAACGAAGATGAAGGAGATGATGATGAAGAAGAAGAAGCTCCACCATCTAACAGGCCCAAGCTACCCCGAGTTCGAGCACAAGTAACCAAGAACCATCCCCTAAACCAAATCTTTGGTGACATCCAAACCGGGAGAATCACTCGCTCTAAAACTCGTCTAGCTAACTTTTGTGAGCATTATTCTTTCATCTCTAGCATCGAGCCCTTGAAGGTAGAACAAGCTCTTGAAGACGCGGATTGGGTGAACGCGATGCATGAAGAGCTTCACAACTTCGAGAGGAACGAAGTGTGGACACTCGTGGAGAAGCCCAAGGATGAGCAAAACATCATCGGAACCAAATGAGTGTTTCGGAACAAGCAAGACAAAGACGGTCAAGTCGTGCACAACAAGGCTCGTCTCGTAGCCCAAGGATATACGCAAGTCGAAGGTATGGACTACGGTGAGACCTACGCCCCCGTTGCTAGACTTGAAGCTATTCGCATTCTTCTTGCCTATGCTAATCACCATGATATCACGCTTTATCAAATGGACATTAAAAGTGCCTTTTTGAATGGTGAGATTGAAGAAGAAGTCTATGTTAAGCAACCACCTGGTTTTGTGAATCCTAAGAAACCTAATCATGTTTACAAGCTTCGTAAAGCCCTTTATGGTCTTAAGCAAGCCCCTCGTGCTTGGTACAAATGCTTAACGAAGTTTCTTATTGAAAAAGGTTTTGAAATTGGTAAAATTGATGCAACATTGTTCACTATGAGAGTTAATGGTGAATTATTTGTATGCCAAATCTATGTGGATGATATTATCTTTGGATCTACTAACCCACAATTTAGTGAAAGATTTGGAAGGTTGATGTCCGAGAAGTATGAGATGTCTATGATGTGTGAGCTAAAATTCTTTCTTGGTTTGCAAATCAAGCAAATGAAAGAAGGAACTTTCATCTCTCAAACTAAGTATACCAAGGACTTGATCAAGAAGTTCAACATGCAAGAGTGCAAAGGTATGAAAACCCCCATGCCTACTAGCGGACATGTTGATCTTACCAAGGAGGATGAACCGGTTGATCAAAAGGTTTATCGATCTATGATTGGTTCATTGCTATATCTATGTGCCTCTCGTCCCGATATTATGCTTAGTGTTTGCTTGTGTGCTAGATATCAAGCTGCACCTAAAGAGTGTCATCTTTTGGCCGTGAAACGTATTGTGAGATATTTGATACAAACACCAAACTTTGGCATTTGGTATCCCAAAGGATCTTCCTTTAACCTTGTTGGCTATTCCGATTCGGATTATGCCGGTGACAAGGTTGATAGAAAATCCACCTCGGGTACTTGTCAATTTTTGGGTAGATCTCTTGTGTCTTGGTCCTCCAAGAAACAAAACTCAGTATCTTTATCCACTGCCGAAGCTGAGTATATCGCTGCTGGATCTTGTTGTGAACAATTACTATGGATGACACAAACGCTTAAGGATTATGGAATCCATGTTAAAAATGTTCCATTACTTTGTGACCATGAAAGTGCTATTAAAATTGGTTATAATCCTGTGCAACATTCTCGAACAAAACATATTCAAGTTCGACATCATTTCATTTGTGATCATGTTGCCAAAGGAGATATTGATCTTAAGCATGTTCGCACTAACAAGCAATTGGCCAATATCTTTACCAAGCCACTTGATGAGAAAACATTTTGTTATTTGAGGAGTGAGTTGAACATCATTGATGCTTCAAACTTGAGCTAGTCTCACTCGGTTGCATGCAAGGGCATGAGCTTTCTTGATACTTCCATGATATTTCTAACATGTTATCTTATGCCATGGAATTCTATGCCCCCTTGTATTGCATCTAACCCTTTTGTAGGTACTTGGAAGAACTTCATTCCACAAGATTGCCATCAACTCCAATCATAAGCAATCTTGTCATGACCAAGTATCCACAACCCCTCTTGATGATGGAAGGTAGAAGACACCTCAACCATATCCTTGACATACATTTATAATTCTTAATTTGGTATCATGTCAAATGGATATATCTATTGCCCTTCCTTGCATGACTAACCTTTGTAGATGACAAGTGTACTAAAACGAGAAGGATTGCTCCCAACTCAAGATGATCTTTATCAACCTCGAGCATCCTCAACAAGTTCACCTACGAGCAACGTCATCAACATCACTCAAAGGTATGTACTCATATCATTGAAAAGGCTTTGCTCCAAGTCATGAGCTAAAGCAACTCAAGTGATATGAAGACATTAAAATGCTTAATCGAAAAATGGTAACCCCATTTTGAGCTTAACGTAGAGTATGACCTATGATCAAGTATTCTTACTTGGCTCCTAAGTCAATATACTCTAATATAGGTGACCTAGTCACCGCCCATCATCTAGTTAAGTATCTTGTTTGGTTCATTCTCTATTTTGCAAAGATTTCTTGGAACCACTCAAATCTTCTCTAGTTGATATTTTTCTGTAAAAACTTTTGCATTCCCTTTGAAAAAGTTCTCTGTTGACGCCTTGAAAACAGAAACTTGGTCCCTTATTTCCGTTGCTGTTTTAGCCTCGGAGCCGCCGATACATATTTCTCGTTTCTACCGAAATTGCAGATAAACTGCACTACAAAACTTCGGTACCACCGATTGATCTGTCTCGGAGTCACCGATTTTTTTCTTCTTATTTGTGTTTTTTTGTGCAAATCTATGCTTCTTTTGCAATCCTAAAAGCAATACTTCTGTTACTTCGATGATCCCGGAAAAAAATCGGGGGAGAATAACAAAAGATAATCTTAGGGAGAGAATTTCTTTATTCAAGGATCCCTACCTTAACGGAAGAAGGGGGAGAATAACAAAATCTTACAACATCTCAAAGGGAGAGAAACTATTTTCCATGATTCCCTCAGTTTTCATTTCTATGAACCCTACATTCAGTGACCCTTGTTCTCAAGGATCCCTTCTCAGTCAATGATCCCTGTATCTATCCCTGTTTTTGACCTTTTTGGAAATTAATGCCAAAGGGGGAGAAGAAAAAAGCTTCATGCTAAAGGGGAGATACATGCTTATGCAAAGGGGGAGATATGATCAAGGGGGAGAACCAATATCAATATTCATACTCACTTAAACAAGGGGAGAATATCAAAGCAGGGGGAGAAGACAAATTTGGAAGTTTACCCTTCTCACCCTATCCAATCCCAATATCTACATGCTAAGATTCAGGGGGAGAGGATGTTCTACTATTGTCATATCTAAGGGGAGAAAGAAATTATTTCGGAGACATATCAATCTTAAGAAATGCTATCTTCTATATGTTCTCCATATCTTTGTACTTTTGAGTTCTATTGCCTTTGATTGGTAGAATACTCTTGTGTTTCCTAACATTGTTTTCTCAAGTGTGTTTCTACTACTAGAATGCTCAAGAACTCAAGGTAAGTATATGCATCATACCCTTGATTAAGATAATCTCTTGCTTCTTGCACATATTGTTTGCAAGAGTGAAGTCTTGAACAAGGATACATCTCATTCATATATGTTTGATGCATATAGCCAAGATATACATGACTTATTATATCCATTCATCCATATGTGTGTCCATGCATTCAAAAGCAACTATCCTTTAAAGGTTTGCACACATTTAGGGGGAGCAAATCTAAGTCATGTATCTCTCAAAGTCTTCATTATATCCATGCATATCTTTATTTGAAGCTTTGATTGTATGTTGTCATCAATTACTAAAAAGGGGGAGATTAAAAGCACAACATGCTCCCTTGCTGGTTTTGATAATTCATGACAACATACATTGTCTCTTGGACTAATACTTTTACCTAGTGTATTTCAGATAAAGTCCACAGAGAGGGTTGGCAAAAGGATTGTGGAGATTGTGGAAATACCCCAACATGCAAGGAAATAGGTTGGCAAAGCTTCAAGGAAGAGGACTCTACATTTTACATTTGTGAGAAATCACTTTGAGTCCATAGGAAAGCCAATACTATTAAAAGGGGGTAAGGTTTTGTTGGTGAACAAAATGCTCATACGTGCACATGTGATAGTCACCAAAAACACCCACAAGCTCTCCCACCAAAGTCTGTCCAAAGCCAAATACTCAAAATCGGTGCAACCAACATTTCCATCCCAGTGCCACCGATTCTCAACCATAGACAGACTCAGGCAAACCCTAGCCACTTCGGTGCAACCGATTCAATCCCGGTGCCACCGAGTTTAGGTTGCCAACTTTCTGTTACGCAAATTCACAATATCGGTACCACCGAGATTGTTGGATCGGCGTCACCGAGATTGTCAATCTGACCGTTGGTCACCTTATCGGTGCAACCGAATTTCCTATATCGGTCTCACCGAGATTCAAAAGTTGCCACCTTTTGATCACTTCGGTACCACCGAGATTTACACATCGGTGTCACCGAGTTGGTCATTTTGTGTGTAACGGTTGGATTTTTGGGGATGCCTATATATACCCCTCCACCACCACCTACTCGAAAGAGAAGCACTCAGAACTATTCCATACTTGCCCCATCCAGTTTTCTGAGATAGAGCCACCTAGCCTTGTGTTGAGGTCAAGATCTTCCACTCCAACCATATGGATCTTGATTTCTAGCCTCCCCAAGTTGCTTTCCACCAATCCCATCTCTTCCACCAAGCCAAATCTGTGAGAGAGTGATTGTGTGTTGAGGAGTCTATCATCTTGAAGCACAAGAGCAAGGAGTTCATCGACATTACCGAGCCTATTACCTTTTGGAGGGTGGTGCCTCCTAGATTGGTTAGGTGTCGCTTGGGAGCCTCCTACTTCATGTTGTGGAGTTGAACCAAGAAGATTGTAAGGGCAAGGAGATCGCCTACTTCGTGAAGATCTACCCATAGTGAGGCTAGTCCTTCGTGGACGGAAGCCGTTATGGAATAGTCAAGGTTGCTACTTTGTGGACCCTTATGGGTGGAGCCCTCCGTGGACTCTCGCGACCGTTACCCTCCGTGGGTTGAAGACTCCATAAATGTGGACGTACGCTAGCACCACCTATCGGAACCACGGGAAAAATCCTTGCGTCTCCAATTGTGTTTGATCTCCATATCTCTACTGTTTACTTCATGTGCAATACTTTCCGCTGCCATATTTGTTGACATGCATGTGTAGGGCTGTTAGACTTGCTAGACTTGCTATAACTGTTAAAATCTGCCAACCAATTAACTTGGGAAAAGGTTAGGTTTTAAATTCCTGCTAGTAGTCTATTCACCCCCCCCCCCCCCTCTAGACACTCTTCTAGTGATCCCTCAACCCGGCGGAGCCACAGTACCTCTGCGCCGCTGTCCACTCCATTACCTGCCCTGGCATGGCTACAGCGCTACCGGCCGTACCGCTAACTTCGGCTGGCTGGCGCAAGACGACGCCGGACGGGGCAGCCCGTGCCGCGGCAGGTGAGCGCGGGCCAATAGAAGAGCCGGCTGGCGGGCCCCAGCTGGCGATGGGACCGCGCAGCTGGCGGGCCCTACGAGCGACAAGATGACCCAGCCGGCGGGCCCCCTGGCCGGCTGGAGAGGCTGCCAGCCGGGTCCCCCCTTGTAATATCCTAAGAATACTGTACGCCGGGGGGTTGGCCTATAAAACCCCCCGAGGCCCCCATGCATCGGGGAAAAAAAGAAAAGACACGCACGGAGGCGTTCATCCCTCTCACACACCCACACATAGTAGGGGAAGAGGAGCCGGCTGCTCCTTCTTCCACCTCCAGACGAACAGCTCAAGGAGCACCATTGTAACATCTCTCCCCATCCAACTAGACCAGCAGGACTAGGGGTATTACCTCCCACGGAGGGCCCTGAACCTGGGTACGTCGTGTGTCTATCACCGCTCGTGCCTAATCCCGCTCTCGGAGCCCGTCGGCGTCCTACGGCCCAAACCACACTCGATAAGCCACCCTATGGCATCTGTCGTGAGAAAACGACGACAGTTGGTGCCCACCGTCGGGCCGAACGCGGCGTCGGCCGGAGTCACGCTCCGGGCGGGACCCTTCACCACCTCCCCTGGCCGCCCCGCGTCCGGGCGGAACCGCCGGCTCGTGGGGCTTGCTCCTGCGAGACGGAACCCCGCCTCCGCCGGCCCTACGGGCAACCCCGCCGGCCCCTCCGTTGAGCGGCTCGGCGGCGACCCGCTGATCGACATCGCCATCCTCACCGAGCGCGTCGGTAGGCTGAGCCTCGCCGACAGGCCAGCTGTCGACGAGTACCCTAGCCAGGTGCTCGACTGCCTCGACCCGCCCTCATCCGTAGGCGCGCTCGCCCCGGGCGAGGTCGGCAACCCCCGCGTCCGCGCGGGGGTGATGGCTACCGGCTCCTCCACGACCTCCGGCCGCGCCAGGGCGGAGACGGACGCGGCCACCGCGGCCGCTCGCGCCGGCACCTCCGACCCCCTCGGCACCGCGCTTCGGGGCCTGAGCACCCCCGTCGCGCCGACGACGAACCCAGCTACGGCTACGGCTGAGCTGGAGGCGGCTCGCCAACTGCTGTTCGACGAGGCAACCATGCTGGCCGCCACCAAGCACCGGATGGAGTCCGCGCAGCGCGAGTATAACTCCGCATACGGCCTAACCCCCACTGGCAACGAGCCCAGCCGGCGCGGCGACGTCCGCAACCGTGGCCGCGTGGTCGTGGAAATCCTCGGTGGCAGGCTTCCCACCTACGACACTCCGGCCGCCAACCTGCGGGCGGCCCATGTTGGTTACGCCGACCTCGCCGGCCTGGAGGGCGAAGAGCGAGAGCTGCAGGAACTACACATCCGAGACCTCATCGCCACCGCTAATGCCCAGCAGGCCCGGCTCGACGGCGTCAATGCCGGCTCTGAGATCCCCGTCCCCAAGGGGGACCCTCCGCCCACTGCCGGCCAGCGTCGACCGGTCCAGCAGGCCTCTTCCCCTCGCGGCTCCGGCCGGCGCGGCGCTGGGTCCCACAATGGACGCACCCGGCTGCGAGACGATCTGACGGCCGTCAGCAGCCGGCGCAACGACGTCCCGGCTGGCGGCAGCCGGCATAGCTGAGACCATACCCCGCCCCCGCAGCGGGAGCGTGCCCGCTCGCCTGCTCCAACCGTGCGCCCCGAACTCGCCGCTCGGCTCGGTCTGCGCGTCCCGCGGAGCGAGAACGACGCCCGGACCCGCATCGAGCGGCTGGCGCAATCGGCCCTCCTCGAGGAGGAGGGCTCAATCGGCCCGGTGTGCTTTGGTCCCCGGATTCGCAACGAGCCGTTCCCGGACGGCTTCACTCTCCCTCGCGACACCCCGAAGTACAACGGTTCCGCCAAGCCGGAGGACTGGTTGGTCGATTACACCACCGCGGTCGGCATTGCCAGGGGGAACAAGCGCGTAGCCGTGCGCTACGCCCCCCTAATGCTGACTGGCTCGGCCCGGACCTGGCTTAACAGCCTATCGGCCGGCAGCATCAACACCTGGACGGACTTTGAGGAAGCATTCGTCCGCAACTTCACCAGCACCTACAAACGACCCGGCCGGCCTCGCGAGCTGGCCATGTGTGTCCAGGGGCCAGAGGAGCCCCTCCAAGACTACCTCACGCGCTGGACCGAACTTCGCAACTTCTGCGAAGGGGTGCACGAGGTGCAAGCCATCCAGTACTTCATCGAGGGTTGCCGTGACGGCACCCACCTCAAGCACAAGCTCTTGTGCTCCGAGCCGGCTACCCTGACGGACCTGATGGCCAAGGCAGACAAATACGCCACGGCCGACTCCGCAATGCGGATGAAGGTCGCCACGCCAGCCAAGCCGACTCTGTCGCCCGCCGCGCCGCGGGCGGCCGCCGACAACCGGCAGCAGCAGAACAACAAACGCAAGTCCGACCAGTCGGATCCCCGCTACGGGAGCCGGCAGGTCGCCGCCATCGAAGAAGAGCAGCCGGCTGCCCAGGCCCCCAGCCAGCGTCAGTGCACCGGCAAGGCCGCCTGACAGCCCAAGCTTACTTTCGAGCAGATGCTCGACCTACCCTGCAAACATCACTCCGGGGCTAAGCCGGCCACCCATACGCTCTGGCAGTGCAGCTTCTCCCAGCGGCTGGCCCGGGGCGAGGGCCTCCCGGCTCCTCCGCCTCTGGCTCCCCGCGAGCCGGCTCCGGCCCAGGCCACACCGCCTGCTCCGGCCGCGGCAGCCAATGACGGCCGCCTCCACGACCAGTTCCCTCGCCAGGACGGGTCCTACGTTGTCTTCACCAGCGAAGCGACCGACAAGCACAGCGTGCGCCAGCGCCGGCATGAGGTGAACGCCACCGCCCCCTCGGTACCTCAGTTCATGTACTGGTCCAAGAAACCGGTCACCTGGAGCCGGGCGGACCACCCGGCTGTGATGCCCAACCCAGGCAGCCACGCCCTCGTCCTTGATCCCTCCATCGTCTCCGAGAGGCGCACCTGCCGTTTCTCGCGGGTGTTGATCGACGGAGGCAGCAGCATCAACATCCTCTTTCGCGACACGATGCACAAGCTAGGGCTCAAGGAGAAAGATTTGCGGACAAGCCGGACGGTTTTCCATGGCATCGTGCCAGGGAAGTCCTGCACCGCCATCGGCAAGATCGAGCTCGACGTCCTCTTCGGCGACCGGAGCCACTTCCGCCGTGAGCCGGTTTGGTTCGAGGTGGTGGACTTCGACAGCCCCTACCACGCGCTGCTTGGCCGACCGGCTCTCGTCAAGTTCATGGTGATCCCCCACTATGCCTACCTCAAGCTCAAGATGCCGGGCCCCAAGGGAATCATCACCGTCGCCGGCAACTACAAGATGTCTATCGAATGCTCTCGTGACGGCAGCCGGCTGGCCGAGGCCCTGGAGATAGCGGAGGAGAAGCGGCAGCTCGACCGGCTCGTGGCTCACGCCTCTAACATGCCGGCCGTGCCGGCTCCCCCATCCCAGACGATCGGCGAGGCATCGTTTCAGCCGTCCAAAGACACCAGGCAGGTGCCGCTCGACCCGGCCAACCCCAAGCAGTGCGTCACCATCGGCGCCAACCTCAGTAGCAAATAGGAAGGCGAGCTCGTCGACTTCCTCCGTGAGAATCGGGACATCTTTGCATGGTCTCCAAAAGACATGCCGGGTGTTCCGAGGAAGTTCACCGAGCACAAACTTCGCGTATGGCCGGATGCAAAGCCGGTCAAGCAACCCCTGCGCCGTTTCTCCGAGGAGAAGCGGCGTACCATAGGAGAGGAGATCGCCCGGCTGCTCGCAGCCGGCTTCATCATGGAAGTGTTTCACCCAGACTGGCTGGCCAACCCAGTCCTCGTGCTAAAGAAAAACAAAACATGGTGCATGTGTATCGACTACATGAGCCTGAACAAGGCATGTCCCAAGGACCCTTTCGCCCTGCCACAGATCGATCAAGTTATCGACTCCACGGCCGGCTGTGACCTGCTGTCTTTTCTGGACGCCTACTCAAGCTACCACCAGATCAAACTGGACCCGGCCGACCAGCTGAAGACCTCCTTCATCACCCCTTTCGGGGCCTACTGCTACATCACCATGTCCTTCGACCTGAAGAATGCGGGCGCCACTTTCCAGCGCTGCATGCAGAAATGCCTCCTGCCGTAGATCGGCAGGAACGTCCACGTTTACGTGGATGACATCGTCGTCAAGACCAAGAAGCATTTCAGCCTCCTCGACGATCTCCGGGAGACCTTCGCCAACTTGCGCCAATACAAGATCAAGCTAAACCCGGAGAAGTGCGTGTTCGGCGAGCCAGCCGGCCAGCTCCTGGGTTTCTTCGTGTCCGCCCGCGGCATCGAAGCTAACCCAGAGAAGATCAGGGCCATCGAGCGCATGCACAAGCTGGCCAAGCTCGTCGACATCCAGAAGTTTGCCGGCTGTCTTGCCTCTCTCAGCCGGTTCATCAGCCGGCTGGGCGAGAAGGCGCTGCCTCTTTACCAGCTCATGAGCAAGTCACCCAAGTTCAAGTGGACCGACCAAGCAGACGCGGCGTTCCGCGACCGCAAGCGCGCGCTCTCCAGCGCCCCCATCCTGGCGGCACTGGCTGAGAAGGAGCCGATGCTCGCATACATCGCGGCCACCACCCGCGTGGTCAGCGTCGTGCTGGTGGTGGAGCGGCCGGAAGAAGGCAAAGCGCTGCCGGTCCAGCACCCCGTCTACTACCTCAGCGAGGTCCTGTCCGCCTCCAAGCAGAACTACCCCCACTACCAGAAGATGTGCTACGGCATATACTTCGCCGCCAAGAAGGTCAAGCAGTACTTCCAGGAGCACACCATCACCGTGGTGAGCACGGCCCCGCTCGGCGAGATCATGAGCGGCCGGGACGCGACCGGCCGGATCGCTAAATGGGCCATCGCCCTCGCCGACCACGAGATCCGGTACGAGCCGCGCACCGCCATCAAATCACAGACCATGGCGGACTTCCTCGTCGACTGGGCCGAGACCCAGTTCGTGCCGCCTCCCCCGGACTCCACGCATTGGCGCATGCACTTCGACGGCTCGAAGATGCGAACAGGCCTAGGAGCCGGCATCGTCGTGTCGTCTCCAAAGGGGGACCAACTCAGGTATGCGCCCCAGATCCTCTTCGCCGCCTCCAACAATGTGGCCGAGTACGAGGCGCTCGTCCATGGCCTCCGGCTTGCCAAGGAAATCGGGATCCAGCGCATCATCTGCTTTGGCAACTCTGACCTCGTCGTACAGAAGGTCTCTGGCGAATGGGACGCCAGGGACGCCAACATGGCCAGCTATCGCTTCCTCGTCCAGCAGCTCACCGGCTCCTTCGAGGGCTGTGAGTTCCACCACGTCCCCCGAGCGGACAACAAGGCGGCCGATATGTTGGCAAAACTCGGCTCCACCCGGCAGGCCATCCCAGCCGGCGTCTCCCTAGAGCGGCTGCTCAAGCCTTCTATCAAGCCATCCCCCGAATCAGAGTCTATCTTCGTACCGGCCGCTCCGGCAGCTCTACGGGCACTGCCGGCTCCGGCTGCCCTGCCGGCGCCATCAGCTCCGGCGACAACCCCCACGGCACCGGCTCCGACATCCGGCACCCCCGCGGCAGCTCGCTCCGACTCTACGGCCGTCCTGACGGCGATCGCCGCACCCCCCGCTGTCCCAATCCCGAGGACTGGCGAGCCGGTCCCGGGGGCTGGCGGGCCAGTCCCGGGGACTGGCGGGCCGGTCCCGGGGACTGACGGGCCGGCTCCGGCTGCCCCCGGCGCCCCACTCGAGCCCGAGCCGGCTCCCGTCTCGGCCCCCTCGTGGGCCTAGCCCATTCTGGCTTTTCACTTGTGCGGAGAGCTACCCCCCGACGAAGACAAGGCCCAACAGATCCAATGCCGCGCCCCGGCCTACAGCATCATCAACCACGAGCTCGTCCATCGCAGCACCACCGGCGTGTTCCAGCGCTGCGTCGAGCCGGAGAAGGGGCAAGAAATCCTCCTCGACATCCACCAGGGTGAGTGCGGGCATCACGCCGCCTCTAGAACCCTGGTGGCCAAGGCCTTCCGCCACGGTTTCTACTGGCCGACGGCCTTGGAAGAGGCCAAGCGACTGGTCGACAAGTGCGAGGGGTGTCAACGCTTCAGCACGCAGAGCCACCTGCCGGCCACAGCCCTCCAGACCATCCCGCTTTCGTGGCCCTTCGCCGTCTGGGGGCTGGACATGGTGGGACCCTTCAAGACCGCCCGAGGCGGCATGATGCATCTGCTGGTGGCTGTCGAGAAGTTCACCAAGTGGATCGAAGCCAGACCCATCAAGAAGCTAGACGGCCCCACAGTCGTCCGGTTCATCAAGGATGTCACGGTCCGCTACGGCAATCCCCACAGCATCATCACCGACAACGGCACAAATTTTGCCAAAGGCGCGATGGCGCGTTTCTGCTCCCAGTAGGGCATCCGGCTCGACCTCGCGTCGGTGGCCCACCCACAGTCCAACGGCCAGGCAGAGAGGGCGAACGGCTTGCTCCTGGCCGGCCTCAATCCTCGACTGGTGGCGCCCCTCGTACGGTCGGCCGGCTACTGGGTCGATGAGCTGCCGACCGTCCTCTGGAGCCTCAGGACCACGCCCAACCGGTCGACCGGCTACACCCCTTTTTTTCTGGTATACGGGTCCGAGGCGATCATCCCCACTGACATCGAGTTCGATTCGCCTCGGGTTACCCTGTACATAGAGAAAGATGCGAAGGAAGCAAGAGAAGACGGCGTCGACCTACTCGAAGAAGCACGCGAGCTGGCCCTGAGCCGGACGGCCATCTACCAGCAGAAGCTCCGGCACTACCACAGCAAACGGATCCGACCCCTCTCTTTCCGCGAGGGGGACCTGGTGCTCAGACGAATCCAGCGAGCTGCCGGCCAGCACAAGCTGTCCTCCCCATGGGAGGGCCCATTCATCGTCGGCAAGGCGTTGCAAAACAACGCCTACTACCTGATAGATGCCCAGAAGTCGCAGAAGCGCAAAAGAGATGCCTCCGGCGAGGAAACGGAGCGCCCATGGAACGCGGCACTCCTCCGACCGTTCTACTGTTAAGAAAAAACCCATGTATTTATGTATCTTCCCTTCCGTCGGAACTTAAGGAATGCAATGGGGGCCCCAAGCCGGCACTTGGGGCACGCCCCTTTTCAATTCCTTCGAAGGTGTGTCATTTTTCTTAGGCAAGGCACCCGGGTCCGGCTCCCTGGCCCGGGGGCTCGCCGGCTCTCCTCCGGAGCTGGCAAGTAGCGTGGGCAAGCAACCCTTTCCTGCCCTCTCTGCCCAGCCACAGACCGGCCCCCGGCTGTCCGGCTGGCGGAGCCACGGGGTAGAAAGGAACTTACCACGCGAACACCACCTAAGGAGTAGTAGCCGGATAGGTCCAACCGGACCATGTTACCTCTGGAAACCAGCCTCTGCCGGTTCGACCTAACCCTAGCCAGACGACTCTAAAGCCCGCGCATTTTCCCTAAGGACGATGCCCTGTCCCTGTCCCAGACCGGCTCCCGGCTGGCTGAAAGGCGGGGCGGAAGCCGGAAGGAACCCGTGCTTGAAATATGAGTCGAAAGGTAAAAGGGCAGGGGAGGAGCCGGCACGCAAATACTTTATACTTCAAACAGATCCATAAGCAAAAGGCCATAGGCCAAGGATTCTTTACAATACACCCCCAGTGGGTGGAAATGCATCTTAAAAACAAGTCTTGCAGCTAAGGAACGGATACAACAAAGAGAAAAAGAGGGGCGCCTAGACCTCCGGCGCATCGCCGGTCGGCTCTTCCTCCATGGCCTCGGTGTCGCTGCCGCTGCTGGAGTCAGTGCTCTCATCGGCAACCTCGTCGTCTTCAGGGCCCTGAGGGTTGCCGAAAGAGTCCTCGGCGACCGGCTCGCCGTCTTCGCCAAGCGCCGGCAGGAGCTCGTCCGGGTCGACATGCGAGGCCAGCTCGTTGGCCCGACGGACGAGGGCATCTTCGCGGGCGATCCGTTCCACCTCAGGGACCTCGCGCAACGTGGCCAGCCGGTCTAGGTTGACGCCGGTGTACCACGACATGACGAACCATAGGGCCATCTGCGCCCCGGCCCGAGCCACCGACGCTTTCCAAACACCGAGCCGGGCCACCGCATTCTCCAGCCACAGCGCCACGCGGCCCACCGGTGCCCCACGACCCGGCCAGAGGGCCGCGATCACCTCTTTGCCGGCCGTCTGGAGCCGGTCCATGCAGCGCTGGATGTGGATCAGCCGGTTCTCAATGGCCAGCGCAAGCTCCGCCACGTCCCAACCGGCGTCCTCCTCAACCTCCTGCCCGAGCTGTCGTAGGCACTCCCGGTGATCCGCCACAGCCCGCTCGGCGCGGCGCTGGGTCTCCGGGAACCGGTCTGGGGGAGAGAAAGGAATCAATGAACAAGACAAAAGCAAGGCGAAAGCAGTCGGCGAAGGAAGAAAAGACTCAAACAAAGCTTACTCTGGAAGGCCTCGTCCATCTCGAGGGCGAACTGAAGGCATGCGCTTTTCTCCCTCTCCAGCGCCTCCTCCGCACGAGCAAGGGTTACCCCGCGCGTCTCGAGCTCCCCCTTGAGGCGATCTACCTCAGCCTGAAGAGTGGTGGCCCGCTGGGTGGCATCGGCCGCCCGTTTGGCGGCGTCCTCCCGGGCCGCCACCTCCCACTACAGCTCCGCGGTCAGACGCTCCCGCTCCGACGTGGCCGCCTGGAGCTCCTGGCCCAGCCGGCCCCGCTCCGACGTGGCCGCCTGGAGCTCCTGCCCCAGCCGGTCCCGCTCGGAGGCTAGTTCATCCCTCTTCTGCCGGATCGGGACCAGCTCCTCTGCATAAAAAACCAAGCATAAGCCACTCCAACGCGGAAGACCCGGACCGGCTGCCGAGCAGCCGGCCCGACTCTCGGGGGCTACACCCAGTGCGTGCGCTCGCGCGCCCCCCATTGGAACCAACATACCTTGCGCCTTCTTCAGCTCCTCCTGGACCCGGTAGTAGCCGAGCTTGCCGCGGTTGTGGATAAGGACCGCCTCATCGAAGAGCGCCTGCCGCCTGGCGTTCTCAGCCTACCCGACGCCAAGAAACAACAAGTCAGACAAGCAAAAAGGGTTAGATCCGGCCCGGTTGCCACGCAGCCGCGCAGCCGGCCCGAATCTCGGGGGCTACACCCAGTGGGTGCACTCGCGCCCCCCCACTGGAAATTCAACACAAGGCAGAAGAGTCTCACCTCCACCGCCGCCTCCACGCGCCGAAAGTTGCTTTCGGCGGCCTCCGCGAACCTGGCCAGCCCCTCACGGTAGTGCACCGTGATGCGGCCTGGCTCCCCAGGCGCAAGGGCCGGGACGCCGGCTGGAGGAGCCGGATCAGCTGGGACGAGTGCTGGCGTCTCCCAGTCCCGGATCACGTCCAGCATGGTCCGCCTCGACCCGCCGCTCGACCTGGCGTCCACCACCGCAGCAGCCGGTGGAGGATTGGCGGTGACCACCAAGGCTCGGGAGCTGGGCTCGGGACCCTCCACGACCGGCGCCGCCGGCTCCACCTCCTGCCGGGCCGGCTCGAGGGCCGGCTGGGGCAGCTCACTCCTCCCTCTGGCCGGTGCCCCCGGTGCCGCCTTCGGCACAACCGGGGCGACAGGCACGCCCGCTGCTGCCGGCTCGATGACGGAAGAAGTCACCACCGCCTCCCCCCGCTGGTCCGTCTCCGGAGCCGGCTCGTGGACCGTTCCCACCGGCCGGGTCACTTCCGCCGCGGGCGGGGCCACGGCCGTTTCCACGGCCGGCTCTAGCGGCTCGCTCGACGGAGGCCTCGACCTCCGCGTCGATTCCGCCGCAGAGTCGGTCGTGCGCTCCGGGTCGGTGGACCGCCTTCGCCTCCCGCCGCTCGAGGCCCCCGAACACGAGGGCGCGCCCTTCGCCCCCGTTTTCGCGGCTCGCATCTCCGCGAGCCGCCTCTTCTCCTCCCGCGTTGTAGCCGCGTGCTCCTGCGCCTGCAGGGTGGCGACATCCATCGGGCTGGCAGGCGACTCCGTGTCGTGAAGCTCGATGGCCTCCCTGGAGCAGACAAAAGACGGGGCCTCAGGCGCTTGCCGGCTCGCAAACCCGAAAAAACAGTAAGAATTCAGAGAAGGATGCTCAGCCAGCGACGACGGGAAGGACCCGCCTGGCACGGGCCGGCGGCTTCGCGGCAGCCGCTCGCGCTCTCTTACGAGCCGGCGGCTGTGTCGACGGTTGCCCCACGGCCGGCCTCTTCTCCCGGCGAGTGGCCTCGGCCGTCTGGCCGCGGGTCGGCCGCTCCTCGCTCCGCCCATGTTTCTCCCGCCGAGCTGCGGGGGGTGGCGCGTCCAGGATCCGAACATCATCATCGTTATCATCGTCGTCAGTCCAATCTTTGATGGAGGGTCCGGACGGGAACTCACCAGCCACTCTGGACCCGCCGGCTCCCGGGTCGCCCATCACGTCATCCGCCTCGACCTCTCCCGAGGAGTCGGCCCCCTCTTCGACGCTGCCCCCCAGCTCGAAGTCCTCTGGGTCGGACTCGGCAAGCTCCGCCTGGAATACCTGGGGGTGCGGGCCGTCCGGCGTGTTCTGTCGCACGGAGTGCTGCGGTCAGCATGGTGTGTGAGCTGGGAAGGGCCGGCTGGAGAATCAAAGGGAGGAGAGAATTACTGTAGCAGGGTGTACCAGGGGTGTCGGGTCGTGCCGGCTGTACGGCAGCTTGCCAAACCTCCAAGTCCCCGGCGCCAGCTTGAAATTAGTGATGGCGTTCACCCGCGTCGCCACCTGGGAGGACGACAGGTCGAAGGTGGACAGCCGGCAGGGGTCCCGCCGGCCCGACATGTCGCAAATCCGGTCCGGCCTCTGCTGCAGAGGCAGCACCCGGTGGGCGATGAAGGCGGCCACCAAATCGGGCGCGACCAGCCCCTCTCCGGCTCTCATGGTCTTGAGCCGGCCCAGCTCCACGAGGACGTCCACGAATGGTTCGTCACCCGTCCAGTTGATCCCGGAGGACGGGGCGTTGACGAAGGCTGGCAGCCGGATGTAGTCCCGCGCCGGGTTGACGTTCTTCATGTAGAAGAACGTCCGGTTCCACCTCTTGACAGATTCGATGAGGGTGATGCGGGGGAACAATGGGCCCCGGACGCATATCACCTCGCCCCCGCAGGCGTACGGCTCATCCTCGTTCCTCAGGGGCTTGAGGTAGAAGAGTTTCCTCCATAACTCCATGAAGGGGAGCTGCCCGAGGTAGCCCTCGTAGAGCATCACGAAGCTCGAGAGCTGGAGAATGGAGTTGGGCCCAAGGTGGTGCGGCTGGAGGTCGAACGTATCCATGAAGAAGCGAAAGAATTGGCTCACCGGCAGACCGAAGCCGCGCGAGAAGTGCCACGCGAACACCACGAACACCCCCTCCTGCGGTTCGGGTGCCACCTCGCGGCCCTCCGACGGCAACATCTGGGCACGGAGGAGGTGCGCGATATCCTCCTCGGTGATGATGGATCTGCCCCAGCTGCCGGAGGGTCCGTCGGCCATCTCTGTGGCGAATGAGCGCGAGGAAGAAGACGGGCAGAGCAGCGGTGCGAGCCGCGGCGAGCGAGCACGAGGAAGAAGATGGGTGGCGCAGCGATGCGAGCCGAAACAACAAGCCACGCGCGAGAAGGAAGACGAAGGGGAGAAGGGTGCGCGAGCTGCCTCCATCCCTCCCTCTCCCCTTATAAACACGGGGCCGCGCCTGGGGGACGTGGGGATTAACTGCGCCCACTCCCCAGGGGAATCCACGGGACGTGGGCATCGTACGCCGCGGCCGCTGGGGTCCAAGCGCAGAGGATCCCGGCATGCAGCCTGACGCCTATCGGGCTAGGCCCGCGGCCTATCAGACTAGGCCCGGGAAGGCGTCCCGTCGAGCCACAGGCGCGGGACCCACAACATCATCACGCCCCGCATGGCGCACCGCGGTCCGACACGGGGCCCGAGGCGTCGGAGGCGGTGGCCGGCGCGGCTGCCCGGCCGGTCCCGCCCGACAGACGGGCGTGGCCGGATGAAACCGCCGGTTGCCCCTCGTCAGGCGGACGCGGGCCCCCGCCGGCTTTGGGGACTACTGGGGGGTTATTACCCCTGGGTATGCCAAGGAGAGGGAGTTCCGGCTCCTTTCCGAAAAAACTATACGGCTGGCTGGCCCACGGCCGGCTGGTCAGTGGCCGGCTGCCTGGCCGGCTGGCCACTACCGGCTGGTCCGCGACCGGCAGGGAGGGGCCGGCTGACCCCCTGGCCGGCTGGCCCGTGGCCGGCTGAACAGGAGCCGGCCGTCTGGCCCCCTGCTAGGCGCGCCTGGCCGCTATGTGACTAGCTCGCCCGCTGACCTCTGGACGGGCGGGTATCCGTCCCTTCCTACTGCGGCCGGGTACGCTGACGGGACGCGACCCCCAATACGGACTCCGATGTAGCTACAGCGGCCGCTGACGCACGGACGCGCATGGCTATAGTCCGACAGACCGTACCGCTGACCGAGGACTGATTTGGACCCGGCAGAGCCACAGTACCTCTGCGCCGCCGTCCACTCCGTTACCTGCCCTAGCGTGGCTACAGCGCTACCGGCCTTACCGCTGACTTCGGCTGGCTGGCGCAAGACGAAGCCGGACGGGGCAGCCCGTGCCGCGGCAGGTGAGCGCGGGCCAATAGAAGAGCCGGCTGGCGGGCCCCAGCTGGCGATGGGACTGCACAGCCGGCGGGCCCTACGGGCGACAAGACGACCCAGCCGGCGGGCCTCCTGGCAGGCTGGAGAGGCTGCCAGCCGGGTCCCCCCTTGTAATATCTTAAGAATATTGTACGCTGGGGGGTTGGCCTATAAAACCCCCCGAGGCCCCCATGCATCGGGGAAAAAAAGAAAAGACACGCACGGAGGTGTTCATCCCTCTCTCACACCCACACATAGCAGGGGAAGAGGAGCCGACTGCTCCTTCTTCCACCTCCAGACGAACAGCTCAAGGAGCACCATTGTAACATCTCTCCCCATCCAACTAGACCAGCAGGACTAGGGGTATTACCTCCCACGGAGGGCCCTGAACCTGGGTACGTCGTGTGTCTATCACTGCTCGTGCCTAATCCCGCTCCCGGAGCCCGTCGGCGTCCTTCGGCCCCAACCACACTCGATAAGCCACCCTATGGCATCTGTCGTGAGAAAACGACGACACCTCAGGTTTTCTAAGGGTGACATGATCCAAATCCACCAACCCAAGTCCGATCATCATGTGAGATGAGGTGGTTTCAATGGTGAACATCTCCATGTTTATCATATCTACTATATGACTCATGTTCGACCTTTCGGTCTCCTGTGTTCCGAGGCCATGTTTGTACATGCTAGGCTCATCAAGTTTAACCCACAAGTGTTCTGCATGTGCAAAACTGGCTTACTGCCGTTGTATGCGAACGTAGAGTCTATCACACCCGATCATCACGTGGTTCTTCAAAATGACAATCCTTCGCAAAGGTGCACACTTGGGGAGAACACAATTTTATCTTGAAATTTAGTGAGGGGTCATCTTATAATGCTATCGTCATCCTAAGCAAAGTAAGATGCATAAAAAGGATTAACATCACATGCAAATCATATAACTGACATGATATGGCCAGCATCATCTTGTGCTTTTGATTCTCCATCTCCAAAGCACCGGCATGGTCTCCATCGTCACCGGCATGACACCATGATCTCCATCATCATGATCTCCATCATCGTGTCGTCACGTGGTTGTCGCGCCAACTATTGCTTCTACAACTATTGCTAACTCATAGTGATAAAGTAAAGCAAAAAAGGCAAAAATAATTAAAGACAACCCTATGGATCATGCCGGTTGCTGTACTCATCGGCATGCAAGTCGTGATAATCTATATAAAACATGATCATCTCATACATCACATATATCACATCATGTCTTTGGCCATATCACATCACATCATGTCTTTGTTGTTAAAAGTTTTACGTGGCTGCTATGGGCAACTAGTAAGAACCGTTCTTACCTACCAAAACCACAACGCTAATAATCAAGTTGCCTTTTAACCTTCTACAAGGACCGCCTCTGTCGAATCCGATTCAACTAAAGTGGGAGAGACAGACACCCGCCAGCCATCTTTATGCAACAAGTTGCATGTCAGTCCATGGAACAGGCCTCTCGTACGTGGAAGAGTAAGGTTGGTCCGAGACGCTTCATCCCACAATATCGCTGAATCAAGATAAGGCGAAGGACGTAAGCAATCTAAACATCAACGCCCACAAACTCTTTTGTGTTCTACTCGTGCATGTTATCTACGCATAGACCTAGCTCTGATACCACTGTTGGGGAACGTTGCATGGGAAACAAAAAACTTCCTACGAACACCCAAGATCTATCTATGGAGATCAACAGCTGCGAGAGGGGGAGTGCACATACATACCCTTGTAGATCGCTAAGCAGGAAGCGTAAAGAAATGTGGCTGATGTAGTCGAACGTCTTTGCGATCCAATCACGGTCCGTCCCGTGATCCAATCACGATCCGTCATGATCTAGAGCCGAATGGACGGTGTCGTGGTTTTGTCACGGCATGATGTCCTCGTGAGAGAACTTAGGTGTGAGGCCATCACAACTATGTGGCGGCTTGAGAGGGGTTGGTCAAAATCGACACTACTAGAAAAAAGCACATTAGTGGCGCACCACATTTTGGTATTAATGGCGCACCATAGGTGCGCCACTATTACCACGCCACTAATAACAAATACTAATGGCGCACCCCTGGTGCGCCATTAGTATTCAATATAACAGTGGCGCACCTTGTAGTGCGCCATTACTATGGCTACTGGTGCGCCACTACTAATGCAGATGAGGGGGCCCTGGTAGCCAACAGGTGCGCCACTGATGTCTCTATAGGTGCGCCACTGATATTTTGCAAGGTGCGCCACTAATGTGCTGGCAGGTGCGCCACTACTATGAATTATAGGGGTTTTTTATTTTTTGCTTTTTTGATATTTGCACAGCACAGAATATATTAATTATACAGCACAGAATATACAATACAATACAGCACCACAATTAGTCAAGTATAAACAGGACATAATACAATTCATCACATTAGTTTCCGAATTCGAAATAGCGAACAAAGTTCAAATATTAGACAAGTTTAGGTCTCGAGACCGAGTAGCGAGTTTGTCGTCACATTACAAAGTCGATATCATCTAAACTACCATCACATAGAAGAGAGCTGCGGTCACGATGAGCATCATCGCGATGAAACTGGTCTCCATCCGGTTCCTCCTCCGCTCCCTCCTCTCTCCCGCTAGATAGCGCGCGTATCTAGCTTTCGCCTCCGCCCTAGTAGTGTACCCTTTGTAACTGTTACCGCTGAAACGGTGAACCTGTTTCCGACACTCCTCCCAGTCGTCGTAGACTCCGGGAACCTCACCCTTGTACACGACATACGACGGCATCTCTATGCACTATACAAACAAAACGTTAGTAACACACAGATAATATATAAGCAATATATAAGTATGCAACAAAAGGATCGGAAGAGAAAAGCAACACATTAATAGCACGGTTCATGGTCCTACTAATAAATAGCATCGATTACATATAAGTTGAACGACTGTCCAAACTAAAGAGACATACAAGTTCATTAAAGTTTAATTACAACATGAGCTAATCGATATTTCAGAACTACATAGCATCAATACTTTCGACTCGACTCAGGGACCGGAGCATGGATGAAGCCGCCGTCTTTTGTGATGGTCATGAATGTGCGGTCGTTGTCAGCCTGCATTTGTAGCGTTGTTTCTATTTCACTGTTGGACGGTTGATAGTTGAAGTAGAACTGCCCCGAGGTACGAAGGACATCTTGATAGATGATGTCTGCTAACTCCGACTGGATGCGAAAGAATTCTTGTCTGATGTCCTCGTCCTGGATTGCCGACAAGCGTGCGGCCCATTCTTTGAGATCATTTGGTAGCATACGCTGATGATGGTTCCGTACGATCGCCCGCATGTGATGGAGGGCGTAGTAGGCATCCTTCTGACTGCCAGGCGGCTGCTTGACGCAGGGGAACGTCGTTACGTGGGTGAACACGTGCTTGCCGTACCTACAAATTGGCCTCCTGAAGGTGCCTCCAGATTTGGCGTAGCCGGGGAGAGCATCATCAAGAACTTTCTTGATATCTGTGTAGTTTTTCTTCGACTGACGGTCCGAGTCGAAATACGTGGCCATGGAATATTTCGGGCTTAAGAGGATGAGTGTGCAATGTGTGTCACTGCACAAAACACGGAATGTTAGAAAAAAAAGAACGATCGAAATCTAAGAAATCATATGTTACGGGGCGGTGAGGGGATGACTTACTCGGAAAAGTAAGGCACGAGGAAGTTATCCTTATCTCTGTTCGCCAGAATGACGCCTTCGAGGTATGAACTCGCGACTTGCCGGTCCCCAGCGCTGCCCAAGATCTTGGCACGCATGTAGAAGGGGTCGACTATCACGATGTCCGGGGTCTTGTCTCTAATGATCCGCATCTCCATACTGAGCGAAAATAGCCGAATGAAGGTGTAGTGCAGCGGATAAAGGTTAAACATAGCGAAGATGTCATCAAACCGCAGGACGATCATACGCCCGATGGGGCTATCGACAAAGCCCTTGCCCTCTGGCACCTTGGCCACGAAAACCGGGTATGCCACATCATTCTCGGAGAGACGCCGCTTCTCCATAGAAAGAACACCGTCATGCAGACTCCGCATAGCACCGGTTGCAGCATTGAGCAGATTAGTCGGTAGCATCGGCCTACCCGCCACATGCACCCTCCTCGAGATATCCTTAGGTATTGGTGGCCCGTCCTGAGCACGGATCGTACTCGGTGCCGGCTGGCTCGCACCCTTGTTATTTTTTCTTTTCCGTTCCTTCTGCTTCTTCTGCTGTAATGGGATCGAGTTCTGCTCAGAGACCACCTTCTTGAGTGTGTTGGGGCTGATAATATTTCGCACCTCGGCTGTTTGAGTCTCGGTGAAGGCGGCATCTGGAGGCGTCTCCTGAGAACTGAACAGACGACGATTGTTGCAATTGGGTTTCTCCGCGGTACCTGCTAGATCGCGATCGTCTTTTGCAGGGTTGGGTTCTTGAGAAGGAGGCCCCAAGAATTCGTCACCGTACCCATGTTCGTTGATGTACTTATCGACGTTGGAAAATGTACCGTCGTCGTCGTCCGGATCCTGTGCCATATGCATGTCCGGATCAGCTGACGGCGGTAGTGTTGCGGCGGTCTTGCCATAGCTTGGCGCCGGCACGACTGGCGGTGTTGTCTGTGGGGTGGTGTCCCCCGCCCCCAAACGAATCTGGCTCTTCGGCCAAAGCATGGACCAGTTTAAGCAGGCGCTGAGGGTCATCACATCATCTTCGTCGGCCCCAGGGGGTCGATACGGAGGTAACAAGTCGTCGCAGCCCCGCAGCACCCGAACCAGTTGAACCCTATACACGGTGGGTGGCATCGGATTACCGTGGAACACGCGGTTGTCCGGTTCAACGATTTTGGCCTTGGCGACATCGATCAACTCGCCGTCCACGAAGTGCAGGAGAGTGCATGGAACGTTGGCGGCGCCCTGCGAAAACATGTAGGGCGTCAGGGATGCCCAGTCAAAGGCAAGGAGATGAAGTCATCGGCCGAGGCTTAGTTACCGTGATGGCGTCGAGCTCAGCAAATGTCGAGGCACCGCCAACGGAGGGCGTGCAAGTGACGGAGGGGCCGCTTGCTGCCGAGGTGCCGGCCGGCGTATTCTTCCCACACCCGGGTGCATTAAGCTCCAATACCGGCGCCGTCGCCGGAGACACCAATGCCGCCTCCGCCGGAGACACCAATGCCGGCGCGTTGTGCGAGTTGCTGCCCGTGAAGCTGGGAGTCGGGGGCGGCCCCTGTTGGCCGCCCGCAATCCACCCCCGCAGCCCCTCAAGCAAGGTAGGCATAATGGCGGTGATCGTCGCTCCCAGTTGGTCTCGCACTTGCTCTTGGACTATCTCCGGAATCCGCGCCACTTGTGCCTTGAGTTCTTTAACCTCGCGCTCCTGGCTTTCCGAGCTGGTCTTTCTCTCCTTTCGCCCAGCCTTATAGTATTCCGACCATTTCGTGGACAAGCCTTCGCCGGCCACACGACCAGCTGACGACGGCTTACTGAACTTATCCTTGTGTTTCATTACGTTCAACGCCCTATTTAAAGTGGTGTCCCAAGGGGCAGACGGGGAGCTCTGAGACCCCGCGCTACTGCTTTCAGTTTCCTGCGGAAGGAACGTGAACCATTTAGAAATTTGGCTTCATTAATTAGAATGCAACCATATGGAGCTAATTACGCGGGGGTGTATTCCTTACCAGAACACGCTCAAGATCCTTCACCTTCGGATCCGTGGTAAGCTCCTTTGTTACCGGGTCCTTCTGACTTAGAGTGAAGCACGCGGGAGGGCAGTCATATTCGATCTTCTTGGCCTTTTTGCCTTTGCGACGACTTTCCGTGTCCTTCGCCTCATCATCATCATCATCATCATCATCATTAGGGCGTTTTGCGTGAAGCTCCTCCCTGATGCCCATTGATTGCAAGTCTGCCCTTGCTTTCGGCCCATCTTTGGTCCTCTCTGGCATGTTGAGCAGGGTACCAAGCAGACTCTCGCACACGTTCTTCGTGATATGCATGACATCAAGGCTGTGAGGCACACGGAGGATCTTCCAGTATGGCAAGTCCCAGAAAACAGACCTCGTTTTCCATACCTTCAGCAGCGGCTCTGGCGCCTTTCGCTTCTTTCCCGGCGGTGGGCACTCTTTCCAATTTTTCAACAGCTCGTCTATTTCCTCGCCGCTCCTCGTACGTGGGGGTCTTCGGGGTTCGGTTTCACCATCGAACAGATCCTTGCGTTTTCTCCATGCGTCATCGTCGCGAAGCCACCTTCGATGTCCCATGAACACGGTTTTCGAAGACCCGGGATCTCTATCTAGCTGGCGATACGTTGTGTCATCCATGCACCTGACGCATGCACAAAATCCGTGGACCACCTGCCCCGCGACATATCCGTAACCGAGATAGTCGTGCACCGTCGTGAGCAGTGCGGCTCTCATAGGGAAATATTCTTTCGCTGCGGCGTCCCACGTATTGGCTGGCGTTTTCCACAGCGTGTCTAGCTCCTCTTTCAGCAGCCCCAGATACAGATTGATGTCGTTCCCTGGTTGTTTCGGCCCTTCAATTAGCATACTCATGTGAATGTACTTCCTCTTCATGCACATCCAGGGGGGAAGGTTGTACATCCACACAAACACAGGCCAGGTGCTATGTGTGCTTCTCTGGCTGCCAAACGGATTGACTCCATCGGTACTCGCGCCCAGCATGATGTTCCTTGGATCGTCCCCAAATTCTGGGTGTTTGAAGTTCAACGCTTGCCACTGGCTCGCATCCTTAGGGTGACTCAGCATCTTGTCTTTTTTATTTATCTCCGGATCATTTCCGTCATCTTCTCGCTTCTTCTCCTTCCTATCTGCGTGCCAACGCAGGAGCTCTGCTAGCTTAGGGTCCGCGAAATACCGCTGCAGACGAGGAGTGATCGGAAAGTACCACACCACTTTTCGAGGAGCTTTCTTCCTCTTCTTGTATCGAGTGACGCCGCACACCGGACATATGGTAGACTCCGCGTGCTCGTCCCGATAAATGATGCAATCGTTCATGCACACATGGTATTTCACGTGCGGTAAATCCAGAGGACACACGATTTTCTTCGCCTCCTCGAAACTGGTCGGGCACTTGTTCCCCTTGGGAAGACGTTCGTGCCAGAATGACATGTTCTCGTCGAAGCATGCGTCGGTCATTTTGTGTTTTACCTTCATCTCTAGAGCCATGAGCGTTACTTTCAGGCGGGTATCCTCGGGCCTGCATCCTTCATACAATGGAGTAACCGCGTCTATCTCCAGTTGATCCAGCTTGGCTTTCTCTCGGGCGGCAGCTCTTGCGTTACCCGTCTGCTTGAGAAGCAGCTCTTGAATATGAGGGTCCTGCACCCAGCCCATCGATGGTCCATCGTCGTCTGCTCCGGCATCTTCATCTTCATGATCATGCCCTTCGTCTTGATCTTCCTCATCATCATGTCCGGCATCTTCTACATGATGACTGTGTCCTGCATCTACTTCGTGATCATGTCCTGGAGATTCTTCGTCTTCTCGCCGGCCGCCCTCGCCGCTATTGTCTTGCTGCCCTTCCTTATTTCTTGCCCGGCCCCCATGGACGACTTCATAATCATCTTCATCACCTTACCACCGACAGCCATCCATGAAACCACGCATGAGCAGGTGGTCCCGCACCTGTCTGGAATCCGGGTCCATAAGGCTCTTCAGCTTGCATCTTCGACACGGACATCTTATCTCCGTCTCGTTCTTTTGAAGTATCTCGGCCTTCGCGGAGCTCAAAAACCTATTCACGATGCCTTAGGTCATCGTGCGGACCATGGTCGCCTGCGGGGTAGAGCAAAACGATATTTTAGAACCAAAAAAAAATGTGGCATGACTTTGCCTAAAAATAGGACCAAAAAGAATGCATAGTGCCAAATTCTCGCCGAAACGGAAATGAAACAACATTCCGGCAAAATATTGGCAACTATCGCATTTCAAATACCGGTACCTGCAAACACAAACATATGCAACACCACAAACATACGTAGATCTAGCTCAATGAGAAAAGTGTAGATCTAGGCCATAAAAAGTGTGTACGTTGGAGGGAGAAAAAACTAGATCTAGAACATAAAGAAAGCTTTTCCCTTACTTACCTATCAAAAAAAGGAAATTTAACCACTTAATTTGGGTGAATCTATGGTGCAAATGAGGTGAGGAGGAGGAGGCAGCCGAGACCAAGCTTGGTAGAGGTGGAGAGAATGAAGTGGGGAAAGTGAGTGTGGTAGGTGGCTGTCAAAAATATCTAGCTGCTCTCAGGCTAGTAATGGCGCACCTCCTAAGAATGCGCCATTACTAGTTTTGAAAAAAAAAATGACAAAAAAATTGTTAGTAATGGCGCACCGGGGTGTGGTGCGCCATTACTAGTTAAAACTAGTAATGGCGCACCACACCCCGGTGCGCCATTACTAGTTTTGGAAAAAAAAATTAAAAAAAATTTGTTAGTAATGGCGCACCGGGGTGTGGTGCGCCATTACTAGTTAAAACTAGTAATGGCGCACCACACCCCGGTGCGCCATTACTAGTTTTGAAAAAAAAAATTAAAAAAAAAATTGTTAGTAATGGCGCACAGGGGTGTGGTGCACCATTACTAGTTAAAACTAGTAATGGCGCACCACACCACGGTGCGCCATTACTAGTTAAAACTAGTAATGGCGCACCACACCCCAGTGCGCCATTACTAGTTTTGAAAAAAAAATAGAAAAAAAATTGTTAGTAGTGGCGCACCGGGGTGTGGTGCGCCATTACTAGTTTTAACTAGTAATGGCGCACCACACCCAGGAGCGCCACTGGTAAGTCTGGGGAGGGGGGTGTGCCCAGGAGAAACTTAGCAGTGGCGCACCACACACCAGGTGCGCCATTAGTAATATGGACATTAATGGCGCACCCATATCTGGTGCGCCACTGCTATATAGCAGTGGCGCACCACATACATGGTGCGCCATTAATGTCCATATTTGCTATAGCCGTTTTTCTAGTAGTGCGAGAGACGCGAGTTACCCAGGTTCGGCCCCTCCAATGGAGGTAAAAGCCTATGTCCTACTTTGTGTCTATATTGATGATGATGACGATCTCGATTACAAGGGTGCGGAATCGCTACCTCTAATCTCGAGAGCCTCTAATCTGTCTATCTCTAATCACTTGAACTTGTCTAAGACTTGTCCATCTAAGACCTGTCTATTAAGACGTCTAAAAACTTCACCCTCTTGGGGTGACCCGCCCCTTCTTATATAAGTTGAAGGGGCGGTTTACATGTAGAGTCCAAGTCGGATTAAGACTTAACCTATTATGACTTCCCATCGCAGGCTTCTCTTCGTGGGCTTCTTAATGTCTGGGCTTCTTATCTCCAGCCGGGCGGCTTACAACCGGGCGGCTTACAGCCGGGCGACTTATAACCGGGCGGCTTACAGTCGGGCTTATCTTCAAGACTCATCTTCAGGGACTCGTCTCCAGGACTCATCTTCGGGACTTATCTTCAAGGACTCATCTTCATAGCTAAGTGTCTTCCGGGTCATAACTGTCTGTCGGGTCATAACTGTCTGCCGGGTCATAACTGTCTGCAGGGTCATAACTGTCTGCCGGGTCATAACTGTCTGCCGGGTCATAACTGTCTGCCGGGTCATAACTGTGTGCCGGGTCATAACTGTCTGCCGGGTCATAACTGCCTGCTGGGTCATAACTGTCTGCCGGGTCTCACCAGGGATACTTAAGTCCAAACATGACTTAACGTCGGGGCAACTTAGACCCAGAAATGACTTAAGCCTTAGGGCGGCTTATCCTTATGAACCGGGACTTGGTCGTGGGGAATATACCCAACATTAGCCCCCAGTTTAGCTTTTAATTTATTCATGCTAAACTCTTGAAATAAGAATATGTAAAGGGACCGGTTCACTCAAAAATGCAAGTTAACCAGCTCGTGAAAACTCTGAATCTATGTCATATCAATAAACTGACGCTGGCTCCTTAGATAAAATAACCCTTATTATCTTCAACTGTCTTGGCTTGATAAAATTCGTTTGATGTTGTGCCAACTTTCAATACTTCAGACTTCGATGAAAAATCCGTATGATGTTATGTTATCTGAATAGCCCGGAGACCTTTGCAAACTTCTCCAAAGAATATGAGACCTGTTTTACTCATAACTGAGAATTTGAAGGCATACCTTCCTTATATCAATATTACCTGTAGCCCCCAAGTCTTAAGAGGGGAACGTAGTGATAGCTTTTAAGACTTTCTTCAATATAAATATTGCAACTCTAGAGAAATTCGGATTGCTCATCTGAGTCACCAACCATAAGTTGAATGTTCCACATATGTAGCCCCTAAGTACCGGGTTGTCTTGCCTGCAACAACCTGGGACTTGTAAATGTCTTATGCTCATAAAACTTCAGCCAGTGTAGACCCCAAGGGTCGGGTCATTATGCAATAATGAGCAGGGACTTCTTGTAGATCTGATCATATAGACTTGAGGAGCAATGTGTAGCCCCCAAGGGTCGGCTCAATAAGACAATACTGGTCTAGGACTTAGAAAAAGATAGAAAAGGCCGGCTCATCTCCCCGAGATAACCGGGTTCATTGATAATGTAATGAGTTAAAAAGCAACTTGCATTAGCCCCCAAGTGCCGTGGTGCACGCTTGCAGCGACATGGGACTTGCATACTTGATATAATCTTGATTTGAATAATGTAGCGCCCAAGTGCCGGGTCGTATGCCTGCAGCGACTCGGGACTATTCTTTCCATTGCAGAATAAATCATATCCATTATATGGACGATATTGTTGAATGCTTCGCATATCAATTTTGAACAATGCTCCCTGCCGTGAGCTGGTATTTTTGAATGAGGGAATAACAGCCATTACTCTGAAGGGGCTTTGAAAACCTCAATCATCCAATATAAGTTATGATAACCATAATAAAAATCCAGCCACATTGGCCATTTAAGATTTGAATAATATAACCTGGATTGAAAACCGGCTCCTGCAACATAAACCAGGATATCCATGCATATATGATGCATGGTATGACGATGCAATGTATGATGCGATGCATGATGATGTATGTGTATGATAACAGAGTATAAAAATGTCGCGACAAAGAGAGACTAGCTCTGTTTCGTTTTTTTTTTAAAACTCAAGTTTTGCTTCAAAGAAGCTTGGCATGAAAGCCTTTCATCCCGTAAGCTGGCTCTCACATGACATAAATCCATCGTTTAAACCTTAACAAGTTCAGGGTCTTAAAAAAGATTGACTGTTAAGAGTACGAACGAGCCACATAGCGGAGAGACTACAACAAACAAGGCGAGTTTATCCTAGCTAACTGTAAGCCGGCTCTCTCGTGACAAAAGCCGCCGTTTAAACCTTGACAAGTTCAGGGTCTTTGTGCGAGATTGACTATGGAGTTCAGGGTCTCTTAGCAAGATTGACTGTCAAGAGTTCGGCGGGTCACATGGCGGAGTAGCAAGTTGCAAACAGGCAGGTTTAACTCGAATATGGCATATAAAGCCGGCCAAGAGGGTATGAAAGCTAAACTCATAGAGTTGGAATCCCCCAAGTGACCATAATATGGCGTGGAAGCCGATCAAGAGAGTAAGATAGCTATACTCATTGAGTAGGAAGCCCCCAAGTGACACATAATATGATAAGCCAATAAGGCAGGATACCCATGTTTGAACCGCGCATCATAGCAGCTAGTTCTCTTTGGCGACCTTTAATTTTCTGAAAACTCGAACTTGCAAGAGATGAATTCCTTTTGAACCGAATGTTGAGCCGGATATCGAGATCTCAAAACTTTGTGAGAGACAGACTTCTCTTGAGCTAGGTTTTAAACCAGAACCTTTTCTGATAATTCAGAATCCTTTGAGCCGGAACTCTCAGATTGCTTGGCAACTTTTTCAGCTGGAAATTTTCTGACAGCCTTTAAGCTTCCACCAACGTGGCAGTAGCCCCCGAGATCGGGTGTTTTTCCCTTTAATGACCGGGTTTCTTGAATCTATGACAAAGGCCAATTTTGCTGAGTCATGTCTATGTAGCCCCCGAGTCTTAAGAGGACTCAAGGAGTTGGCTTGAGATTCTCCATACTTGGTCGTGGAATAAACCGGCATATAGTTGACAGTGGAAACGCAGGAATGTGTTGAAGCTAGAGGCAAGGTGGCGAGTTCGATGATCTTCGCAACACTCATTGTATACCCTCGGCATTGATAACGCGATGTGAATTCATGGAAGGTTGAGGTCGACCGCAGCAGGTTATAAATGATCCCGTATGAGCTGTGTCAATAACCTGACAACGGTTCATCCCAGCTGGTTTGTTGTAGTGAACTAAACTGCAGTGGCGGCTTGCACGCGTGTCTGTTGAGCAACGCGGTATGGACGGATGCGAGTGCAGAATGATGCCGGCGCGTGCTCCGTATCCGCGATATAACGCCACTTTTTAGAGAATAATTGTCCTGCATATAGAAATACCGTCGGGCAGAGTAGTTATGCTCAGAGGAATTAAAATGTACTGATAGAATATATAAGAGGGATAACACCTGATCTTATCCCTCCAAAAAACACACGTCTTCTATCTTCCTCACTCGCTTTCCTCGGTATTGTTTATTAACGCATCCATCCGTCTGAAACTCCGAAGGTATGGTTGTCGAAACCATTGGCGATCCCGGCGAGGGGAGGCAGGCCCTCGGCAGCAACAGCAGCGACTGAGGCAGACGGCGGTTCGCGGATGGCGGCGGCTCAAGGCAGAGTAGTTAAGAGCGACGCGAGACAAGGCAGCGGCTCGCTGGCATCGGAGGCTCTCAGGTGGCGGCTGTGGTAGTGGCGAGAGGCGATTCGGAGGCGGCTCACTCCTCTTTCTTTTCCTAGCCGGCTCTCCCAGCTTTTTCCGCGTGGATAGCAGGTAGCAGCCGCAACAGTTGGGGAGCTGGAGGAAACAGCCGAGGCAGCGGGTGAGCCGGCGGGCGCGCGGTGGAGCCGGCGGGCGCAGCGCGGATGGGCGGAGACGTGGTGGTGTATGTGGTGCGGAGGCCGGCGAGTGCGAAGGCCGGGTCGCGGCAAGCTGCAGCCGGCGGCTGGGGGCGACGCGCACGGTGGGGGGGCGGGTCGCGACAAGGTGGAGCCGTGGCTGATGTGGCTCCTGAAGGTGGATCTTGGTGTCTTAGCCGCGGCAGCTTGGAGGTGCGGCGCGGCCTTGACCACCGCAGAGGCAGAGGCAGGCGGGCCCGTGGAAGCGGAAGGAGGCGGAGGCGAGTCGCCTTGATGGGGGCGGCTCAACCGCAGCGGCGGCCACTCGGCGGCCGGGGCGACTCTAAGACAGCCTCACGCGCGGAGGCCGGTGGCTTGAAGCGCGGCTAAGGCCGGCAGGTTGGAGACTGGCGCAGCAAAGGCGAAAATTCAGCGGCGGCTCGGCGGCATCGGCCCGTGGCAGAGGCGGAGCTCGCAACGGCGGCTCGGTCGGGGCGGCCCGGCGGCGACTTTGACAGGGGCGGGTCAACCACGGCGGCGGCCACTCAACGGCCGACGGAGGCGGCTTGGAGGAACAGCGGTGCGGCGGCACGGGGCGGCTCGCCGGCAGGAGCACCGACGTCGGGCGACGGCTCGCAGGAACAGCGTCGCGGCGACGCAGGGCGGCTCACCGGCAGGAGCAGCGGCGAGGCCGTAGTGGCGGAGGTGAGTCAGCACTGCGGACGGGGAGGAGCCCGAACCGGCGAGGCGTGGTTGCAGCTAGCGGGCGTAGTGAGCCGGTGGCGGGGCGCGGCAGCCGCTCAAGGGCGTAGTGAGCCGGTTCAAGGGCACATCAGCGGAGCGGAGCGAGGCAAGGCGGAGCAGTGCGAGCGGAGTAGAGACGGAGCCGGGGCGGCTCGGACTCGGGCGTTGTGAAGCGGAGTGGAGCAGGGCTGGGCATGGTCGGGCGGCGCGGCGAGGAGGGCCATGTCGCGGCTGGAGGCAAGCGGAGGCGAGGCCGGTAGGTAACAGAGGGGTGGTGGCCAACCGTGACAGCGGAAACGCTAGAGGCCCCACTCTTCTTTCTCTCTGTTTCTGCCTTTCTTTCTCGTTCAGATCAACAGGTGGAGCTGAATAGGTGCTCTATGGTGGAGCTGGTTCCCTCTTTCTCTGGGCGAACGAAGGAAAGAGCCTCAGCGGTGGATAGTGGGCCTCAGTCCAGATATTTCAGTCGGGACGTGGCAATCAGATTGATGCACACGTGTGGAGGCCTAGGAAATACCATCCAAAAATATTCCAAACTCAGAACATCGCTATCTTAGATGTTTTGATTCATGGTTATATTCCTCTTGGTATCTCAGTCGGTCTCTACCACTTTATCCTTCCTCAGATTGATCTCGGACCCATCTTCAACTCGCATCGCAGCGGCAGCGGCGCACTAAACAACGTACCAAGAGTATTCCATGCCGGGTTATCCTCCGTGATTGATCTTTGCCGACTCTTCATCATCTCGCAGCGGCAGCGGCACACTCAAACATCGTACCAAGAGTATACCATGTCGGGTTATCCTTCGTGATTTATCTGTGCCGACTCTTCTTCATCTGGCCGGGCACACAACCCTCGATCCCTGGTAAGGATCCCTTCAAGAACTCAACACCATCGTGCGGTGGCCCCACGGTGGGCGCCAACTGTCGTGGTTTCACCCACCGGGTCTCACCTGCCGGGCCTCACCAGGGATACTTAAGTCCAAAGATGACTTAACGTCAGGGCAACTTAGACCCAGAAATGACTTAAGCCTTAGGGCGGCTTATCCTTATGAACCGGGCCTTGGTCGTGGGGAATATCCCCAACAGACGACATCTCTGTGTTCAACACACGTACAGCTCGAGGCCGACCGCCCTAGGGTTTCCCCTAGGGTTAGGGGCGGCGTCCAAGGGGCTGCCATGGCCTCCAAGGAAGGGGGCGGCGACCACCCTTGGGCCAGCCCAGCCCTTGGCCGCACGGGCCCTAGGTGGGAGGGGCGGACAGCCCACCATGGGCTGATGCGCCCCCTCTCACAGCCCATGGGGCCCTACGGAGCAGGTGGATCCACCCGGTGGACCCCCAGAACACTTTTGGCATTCCCGTCACAAAACCGGTAAGTCCCGGTACCATTTCGGAACTCGAATACCAACTTCCCATATATAAATCCTCACCTCCGGACCATTCCAGAACTCCTCGTGATGTCCGGGATCACATCCGGGACTCCGAACAACTTTTGGTCACTATCATACATAACTCATTAATACGAAATCGTCACCGAACGTTAAGTGTGCGGAACCTGCGGGTTCGAGAATGATGCAGACATGACCGACACATTCTCTGGCCAATAACAAATAGCGGGACCTGAATGCCCATATTGGTTCCTACATATTCCACGAAGATCTTTATCGGTCGAACCATGATGTCAAGGATTCAGACAATCCCGTATTCAATTCCCTTTGTCATCGGTATGTTACTTGCCCGAGATTCGATCGTCGGTATCTCCATACCTAGTTCAATCTCGTTACCGACAAGTCTCTTTACTCGTTCCGTAATACAAGATCCCGTGACTAACTCCTAAGTCACATTGCTTGCAAGCTTCTTGTGATGTTGTATTACAGAGTGGGCCCAGAGATACCTCTCCGTCATACGGAGTGACAAATCCCAGTATCGATCCACGCCAACCAAACAGACACTAGTGGAAAAACGGGATTTAGTGCCGGTTTAAAACGACCTTTAGTGCCGGTTCAGGAACCGGCACTAAAGGGTGGGGACTAAAGGCCCCCCCCCTTTAGTCCTGGTTCAACACGGCCCGGCACTAAAGGCCCTCCACGTGGCGCTGTCTCGGGCGGGGGATGCAGGACCTTTAGTCCCGGTTGGTGTTACCAACCGGGACTAAAGGTGGACTAAAGGAAATTTTTTTGATTTTTTTTTTTGAATTTTTTTTTGAATTTTTTTTATTTTTTTTATTTTTTTCCGATTTTCGAATCTTTGAATTATTTGACAATTTAATCTCTAATCACCCCTCCTCATCATTGCTCCACACTCATTTCAAATCGTCTAACTTCCCGGCCGGTCACCCATCCTCTCACTACTTCAGCCACAGCACGCTTAACTTTCAGATTCTATCTCCCCTAGTTTCCAAGTCTGCACTTGTTATTTTCCTGACAATAGTAAGCTATCAATCCTATTAACCCTTAGGTCTTGATGTCACATGATTTAATTTTTTGAACTCCAAACAATTATTAAAATAAACAACAATGATTAATTTAAAAATTCAAAAAAAAGGAAAAAATTTCAAAAAAATCAAAAATTAACAAAAAACAAAAAAAATCAAAAAATCCAAAATAATACAAAATGGTCAAAATAAAATAAGTAATAATAATATTGAATTTCAATGAAAATAAAATAAGTAATATTATTATTATTATTATTTTGCCATTTATTCATTTAAAATGGCATAATTAATATCTTTAAATCTGTAAATCAAAATTCGACAAATAATATATCCATTATTCTCAGAAAAATATGAGCATGATGTCACACGCTTCACCGTTTGAGTTTGAAACTATTATTATAAAAAACAATAATTATTTAGTAACACTAATATTTATTGAATAAGTAGTTTGACCACAGTTTGACCACTGTTTGACCAGAGTTTGACCACATTTCATTTTTTTAAACTTATATTAACTGAAGAATTTTTGTGTGTTCAATATGAACCATTCAAAGCCACATCCTCAAATTTCAACCCTTTCTAACTTCATTTGCTATTTTTCATGTATTTGATGATTTTTGAGCTAAATTAGGCCGAAATTGAAAAGCACTACAAATGAACTCTGAAAAGGTTGAAACTTGGCATGGTATCATCATTTCACCCAAATAGCTTGTGCTAAAAAGTTGAGAGGGTTATGGCAAAAACTGGATGCACTTTGTGTACAAACTGGACCATCTCTTTCGAAGTAACAGGGTTTCAGACGAAAACTCAGCTGTTATAAAGACATTTCATTTTTTTAATCTTATTTCAACTCCAGAATTTTTGTGTGTTCAATATGAACCGTTCAAAGCCACATCCTTAAATTTCAACCCTTTTTGACTTCATTTGCTATTTTTCATGGATTTAATGATTTTTTGAGCTAAATTAGCCTAAAATTGAAAAGCACTAAACCCGGGACTTAAAACGTCCGAAAACCCTAAACCCGGGACTTAAAACGTCCGAAACTCTATTATAAACAGTAAAATTAAAGGTTCAAACCCTAAAACCTAACCCTAAACTTAGAAATCTAAACCCTAGCCCCTAAACCCTAAAACGTCTAAAACGTCCAAAAACTATATTTTCCCTTTGGAATTTGGTGATTTTAGAAAATTGTCGAAACGGAAAACTTGTTGTTTCTTCGGACAAATCTTTTTTCTCTCCAAATTTTGATATATTATTTGTATTTTTCAGAATTAGAATGATTTAGTTATGATTTTTCTAAGATTTAGGGGCTCGCAGGGGCCCCCCTTTAGTCCCGGTTGGTATCTCCAACCGGGACTAAAGATAGACCTTTAGTCCCGGTTGAAGACACCAACCGGGACTAAAGGGCTGGGAAAAAAATTAGAAAAAAAAATTTGAAAAAAAAAATTGAATTTTTTTTCCAGTCCCGGTTGGTATCTCCAACCGGGACTAAAGGGGGGGCCTTTAGTCCCGGTTGGTGATACAAACCGGGACTAAAGGGGCTCGTGGGGGCCCTAGCTGACACCAGCCTGCCACCACCCCTTTAGTCCCGGTTTGTATCACAAACCGGGACTATAGGTAGCAAATGAACCGGGACTAATGATGATGAAATCAAACCGGGACTAATGGTCACATTAGTCCCAGGCCGTAATCAAACCGGGACTAAAGGGGCGGACGAAAGGTCTGTTTTCTACTAGTGAGACACCCTCGGAGATACCTGTAGATCACCTTTATAGCCACCCAGTTATGTTGTGACGTTTGATACACACAAGGCATTCCTCCGATGTCAGGGAATTGCGTGATCTCATGGTCGTAGGAACAGATGCTTGACAAGGGTAAAGCAGTAGCAATAAACTAACACGATCAAATGCTATGCTTATGGTTGGGTCTTGTCCATCACATCATTCTCCTAATGATGTGATACCGTTATCAAATGACAACTCATGTCTATGGTCAGGAAACCTTGATCATCTTTGATCAATGAGCTAGTCTAGTAGAGGCTCACTAGGGACACATTGTTTGTATATGTATCCACACATGTATTTCAGTTTCCGATCAATACAATTCTAGCATGGAGAATAAACGATTATCATGAACAAACAAATATAATAATAACCATTTTATTATTGCCTCTAGGGCATATTTCCAACACCGTGTTCACTGTAGATAAATCTTATTGCAATCCAAACACCATCATTTGCAGAAGTAACCTCATTTTTTAAATCATTTTGAAAATCAAGTCCTGCACAAACAGTTCATGATCATGAATCGTGTGTGATGCAGTACAAAATATCTTGGGCCAATCCTCATACATGAATGACTTAGGTCGGAAGCTTCGTCGACTACAATCCAGAGTCCTGATACGTCTCCATCGTATCTACTTTTCCTAACACTTTTGCTCTTGTTTTGGACTCTAATTTGCATGATTTGAATGAAACTAACCCGGACTGTTGGTGCACTAGGACAGGGGTACCCAGTGCCCCTGACTTATGCACAGGCGGTAGTAGCTGAACCCTTCGACATCGGCATCAACCCGGCAAACAACCAAGACAAGACTCCGACAAGCTCGACGCGGCAGCCCAAACCAGGACTGCACCACGCCAAGCGCGTCCCCAGCGCTTGCCGGGGACCAGGACGTGCGCTCCTCCGTGAAGACCCGGCAAGCCATCCCCCGGCAGGCGCGAGCTGATCAGTCACCGTTCCACCGCATCACAACGCTAGTCACATGTCGATGCAGTGTCGAGCCCCCAGGTGACTAAGTGGCTCTCGCTAAACACGTGGTGACATGCTAGAAGATAAATTGCGCTCCCTTGACACCCGTCCATAGACGTGTCTAGCTGGGGGCGATAGTTAGCTAGAGCGATGGTATAAGCCTACCGGGGATGCACTCCCGCGCGCCAGCTAGACTAGCAATGATGACATTTTGTCTCTAACGCCAGAGTTAGGTATGATAAGCTCTGCTAGCTGTCTAATCATCAGACAATGTCTGTTTTGCCACTGTGGTTGCCCCTTGTGCTATAAAAGGAGGCCCAAGGCAACCTAGATCAGGATTCGGAATCTTGAACACTTGTACACGCGTAGTAACTCCCCCGAAGGCGACCCATGCCGGGCTGGAGTGCTGCACGTTCTTCGTGTTCCTCTGATCAATCCACCAGCAAAGCATGAGTTGGGTTTTACGCTTCACAGCGGCCCGAACCTGGGTAAATCGCCACGCCTTCCCACTATCTCTGCTCTTTGTGCCTGCGTCCACGCCCCTACCGAACCACAAGGGGACGATGGCCCCATAGGTGATCGTGTGCATCCTGCCCCGACATCTTTGGCGTGCCAGGTAGGGTCGCTACGTTAGTGCAAACCTGAGATCAAGGTCGGTATGTTGGCTGATGCCAACATCCCCCATGGCGAAGGGGAAGAGCGACAGCGCCCCCTCCGAACTTCGTCTTCTCTGAGTTCCGTCGCCTACCAACACTATGGAAGCGTCGATGGACGAAGGCGGGGAGCATCGACACCGCGGACAGTGCATTCGCCATGGACGGAACGACTGTAGCATACGCCACGATTGAGGAAGGAGCAAGTGAAAGCACATTTGCTCCCTTGGTGGTTTTAGTAATTTATAACAACATATAAGTCATTGAACTAATGTTTCCACTAAGTACATTTCAGGAAAAGTTCAATGATAGGGATGGCAAAAGGATTGTGGAGATTGTGGAATACCCCAAGATGCAAGGAAATAGGTTGGCAAAGCTTCAAGCAAGAGGACTCTACATTTTACATTTGTGAGAAATCACTTTGAGTCCATAGGAAAGCCAATACTATTAAAAGGGGGTAAGGTTTTGTTGGTGAACAAAATGCTCATACGTGCACAAGTGATAGTCACCGAAAACACCCACAAGCTCTCCCACCAAAGTCTGTCCAAAGCCATATATTCAAATTCGGTGCAACCAACATTTCCATTCCGGTGCCACCGATTCTAAACCTCAGACAGACCCAGCCAAACCCTAGCCACTTCGGTGCAACCGATTCCATACCGGTGGCACCGAGTTTAGGTTGCCAACTTTCTGTTATGCAAATTCACAATATCGGTACAACCGAGATTGTTGGATCGGCATCACCGAGATTGTCAATCTGACCATTGGTCACCTTATCGGTGCAATCGAGTTTCCTATATCGGTCTCACCGAGATTCAAAAGTTGCCACCTTTTGGTCACTTCGGTACCACCGAGATTAACACATCGGTGTCACCGAGTTGGTCATTTTGTGTGTAACGGCTGGATTTTTGGGGTGCCTATATATACCCCTCCACCACCACCTACTCGTAAGTAAAGCATTCAGAACTATTCCATACTTGCCCCATCCAGTTTTCTGAGAGAGAACCACCTATTCTTGTGTTGAGGTCAAGATCTTCCACTCCAACCATATGGATCTTGATTTCTAGCCTCCCCAAGTTGCTTTCCACCAATCCCATCTCTTCCACCAAGCCAAATCTGTGAGAGAGTGATTGTGTGTTGAGGAGTCTATCATCTTGAAGCACAAGAGCAAGGAGTTCATTGTCATTACCGAGCCTATTACCTTTTGGAGGGTGGTGCCTCCTAGATTGGTTAGGTGTCGCTTGGGAGCCTCCTACTTCGTGTTGTGGAGTGAAAAAGAAGTTTGTAAGGGCAAGGAGATCGCCTACTTCGTGAAGATCTACCCATAGTGAGGCTAGTCCTTCGTGGACGGAAGCCGTTATGGAATAGTCAAGGTTGCTACTTCGTGGACCCTTATGGGTGGAGTCCTCCGTGGACTCTCGCGACCGTTACCCTCCGTGGGTTGAAGACTCCATAAACGTGGATGTATGATAGCACCACCTATCGGAACCACGGGAAAAAATCATCGTGTCTACAATTGCGTTTGATCCTCCTACCCTATCCCTTCTATACATGCTTGTTGTTAATTTCCGCTGCTATACTCTTAGACTCGCATGTGTAGGGTGTACTTGACTTGCCATGAAATGCTAAAACTGCCAACTCTAAAATTTGGGAAAAGGCAAAACTTTTATTTGGTCAAGTAGTCTAATCACCCTCCCTCTAGACATACTTTCGGTCCTATAGCAAGCCGAATAACGGCGTCATCCTCATCACGGTCTTCGAGCCCGCTTAATCCCAGGAGGGCGCGACTCGACCTCAAGAGCACAGAGGGGAGGTATCCGATTCCGCTCCTCTTTTCCTTTCCTTCCCCGCCCGTGAAGCAGTTCAGCGCAACAGATATGTCGCTGATGTTGATGAGCTCGTGTGAAGCTCAGTCCAGAGTTCACCCTTCGAGAAGGGCAATTCCGAAGCCAAACGCTAGAGCAAATCCATTAGTAGACAATCCGGGCAAGCGAACCACGGCAAAGCCTCGTTCACCAATGCCTCTGCCGCGTTGGTCGTTAAGGGGCCGTCGGGTGCGAAGGAAAGGAATAAAGATAGAGGAATCTCAATCGTTTATGATACCCCATCATTTACAGCTGTTTATGAATATTCACATTGACCCGGCAGACCAGTGTCATGGATTATATTCGTAACTAATGAGTTCCCAAGTTTTTCCATTTGCCCCTCTCCGTTTATCTTTTCCTCTCAGGATGAAGGTCGATACGAATGCATGTGTCCGCCGGGAATCCCAAAGGAGAGAGGCGGCCATGTATGGAGAAAGGGACAATGCGCGTGGATAAATACACGCCAAGACGAAAGATGAGTTGACATGATTATCAACTTTCATTAGAACTTGCGTTCGAGCGACTCCTCTAGTCTCCAGGGTTTCGTATGGTGAATCTTGCACGCGATGGAACCTTACCATCTCTTGTTCGCGCCCTCGTTTCGTTTCGAGCCTGCTCAATGAAGTGTGCGGCAGCGTCAAGGACCGACAAGGAAAAACTCGCTGGGACCGTGTCCTTGCCAGCTGAATGCTAAGGACCTGTTCCTCAAAGCGATCACGGCAACACATTGTTGGCAGGCAAGCAGAGCGCATCAAGAAACTAACCATACGAATACTAAATGGGAAACAAAGGGGAGGAACAACACTCAGTTACATAAAAGCAATAGTTCATCAACTTCAAAGCAAAGATAGTGCGTAGTCTAATACGGGATACATTTCATGTCCTGAGATGCAGGACACCACAACTCTAGGAGTGGTTCAAAGTTAACTCCGGCGTCCTCCCTGGACCCTCCGGACTGAGAGGGGTTGGAAATATGCCCTAGAGGCAATAATAATTTAGTTATTATCATATTTCCTTGTTCATGATAATCGTTTATTATCCATGTTATAATTGTATTGATTGGAAACTCAAATACATGTGTGGGTACATAGACAACACCATGTCCCTAGTATGCCTCTAATAGACTAGCTCGTTGATCAAAGATGGTCAAGGTTTCCTAGCCATAGACATGAGATGTCATTTGATAACGGGATCACATCATTAGGAGAATGATGTGATGGACAAGACCCAAACTATGAACGTAGCATATGATCGTGTCAGTTTATTGCTATTGTTTTCTGCATGTCAAGTATCTGTTCCTATGACCATGAGATCATGCAACTCACTGACACCGGAGGAATACCTTGTGTGTATAAAATGTCGCAACGTAACTGGGTGACTATAACGATGCTCTACAGGTATCTCCGAGGGTGTCTGTTGAGCTGGCATGGATCGAGACTGGGATTTGTTACTCCGTGTGACGGAGAGGTATCTCAGGGCCCACTCGGTAATACAACATCACAATAAGCCTTGCAAGCAAAGTGACTAAAGAGTTAGCCACGGGATCTTGTATTACAGAACAAGTAAAGAGACTTGCCGGTAACGAGATTGAACTAGGTATAGAGATACCGACGATTGAATCTCGGGCAAGTAACATACCGAAGAACAAAGGGAACAACATACGGGATTAACTGAATCCTTGACATAGAGGTTCAACCGATAAAGATCTTCATATAATATGTAGGAACCAATATGGGCATCCAGGTCCCGCTATTGGTTATTGACCGTAGAGGTGTCTCAGTCATGTCTACATAGTTCTCGAACCCGCACGGTCTGCACACTTAACGTTCGGTGACGTTTCGGTAGTATTGAGATATATGTGTTGGTGACCGAAGGTTGTTCGGAGTCCCGGATGAGATCCCGGACGTCACGAGGAGCTCCGGAATGATCTGGAGGTAAAGATTTATATATAGGAAAGTGGTATTTGGGTTCCGGAAAAGTTTCGGGTATTTCCGGTAGTGTACCGGGAGTGACGAATGGGTTCCGGGGGTCCACCGGGTGGGGCCCACCCACCCTGGGGGGGCACATGCGCCCAAGAGATAGCGCACCAGCCCATAATGGGCTGGGGAACCGACCCCATAAGGACCCATATGCCCAAGAGGAAAAAAGGTGGAGATAGGAAGGAATAGGACTCATTCCTAATATGAATCCACTTCCTAGTAGGAAGTGGATTGGACTCCTCCTTGCCCTGGTTCGGCCGACCCCTAGGGGAAACCCTAGGGAGGCTTGCTCCTCCCTCTCCCTCCTATATATACTAGAGGAATAGAGCCCCAAAACCCACGGCCACATGCTAGTTCTCTATTCTCTAGGTCCTCCACCAAATAGATTTCGGTAGTGCTTAGGCGAAGCCCTGCCGGGATAACTCCACCATCACCACCACCACGCCGTCGTGCTGCTGGAGATCTCATCTACCTCTCCGCCCCCTCTTGCTGGATCAAGAAGGCGAAGATCGTCATCGAGCTGTACGTGTGCTGAACGCGGAGGTGCCGTCCGTTCGGCGCTAGAACGGGACGGATCGTGATTGGATCGCGGGATGGCTTGCGATTTGGATCGCGAAGACGTTCGACTACATCAACCGCGTTTCTTAACGCTTCCCGCTTAGCGATCTATAAGGGTATGTAGATTCACTCTCCCTCTCGTAGATGCTCATCACCATGGATAGATCTTGTGTGTGCGTAGGAAAATTTTTGTTTCCCATGCAACGTTCCCCAGCAAGAGGACCCTGTCGGCGAGAATGCCAGCTTTCTCCTCGGCAACAGAGACGTCAGCATCCGGTGGCAGTTTCTTGAAACTAACAGAGAGATCGAGTTTTGGATTGAAGTACGAGAGCACCTCCACCATTCAAAGTAGGGCGTTGGCAGAGTTTATCATAGAATGGACACCGACGCCAGATGAAGAAGTTCCAGAGACAATCCTCCCCGGCAAAGAAGCACCCAAAGATTGGATCATTTACTTTGATGGTGCTTTCTCACTCCAGGGCGCTAGGGCAGGTGTGCTCCTTGTTGCCCCCACCGGAGAGCACCTCAAGTATGTCATTCAAATGCACTTTCCCCATGAGGAGGCCACCAACACTACCGCTGAGTATGAGGGGCTCCTTGCCGGACTCAGAATTGCGGTAGAATTGGGGATTAAGAGACTGGTTGTTCGAGGAGACTCCCAACTTGTGGCGAAGCAAGTCAACAAAGATTACCAGAGCCCGCTGATGGAGGCATACGTGGAAGAGGTGAGGAAATTCGAGGGGCACTGCGATGGACTGCAAGCAGAGCATGTGCCACGAGCAGAAAACAATATTGCTGACCATCTATCGAAGTGCGTTGCGCAGAAGCTTCCTGTGGAACCAGGGACTTTTGTTCTCCGCCTAACCCAGCCATCGGTATCCCCGTCAGTGATGTCCAGAAAAAGAAGGAAGCTGAACTCCGGCAAGCATTTCCCGGCAGAACTCCCCGGAGCCGCTGGTGGAGAAGCTGCCGGGGAAGATTGACGGTGTCCTGGACTAGGGGGTACTCACCACGTCGCCTCCCGACCAGTGGGTCGGGCCGAGGACCCCCGTGATGATTCACTAATGGGCCACTTCGGGCAGCCCATGCCGAATACAAGGAGGATTCCACAAGACTTGGCGCACAAGACAAGGACTCCTCTAAACCCTAGGCCTACAGTGCATATATAAACCGAGGCCAGACTAGTCAATAGATCATTATATTACATGTCATATTCATTACATCTCGTGGTAGATACCTATACTACGTACTATCCCCCATATGAATACAATCAAAAGCAGGACGTAGGGTATTATCTCCTTGAGAGAGCCCGAACCTGGGTAAAATCCTGTGTCCATGTTACCATCGTATCAAGACGCCTAGCTTAGGACCCCTACTACGAGATATGCCGGATTTGACACCGACATTGGTGCTTTCATTGAGAGCCTACTGGCAGTCGCCGCGGTGCGATGGGAATTCAGATCGTCGCCGGCGCGATCTACGCGTTGGAACCGAGCTTTGTTGTCGATGTCGGTATCTTAGTCGCCGGCTCGACTGGTCACCTCGGCTGGACCGAGGACTGCGCTCCGTGCCAGATCGTCAAGATCGGACGGATACTTTCATCGTCATCATCTCCGATCTCTATCAAGATCACAAGAAATCATCCATGGAGCTCGGGGGCTCGATGTTGACATCGTCCTCGAGCAACCGTGAAGTTTTTCTGGACAGCGACTCGTGTTCATCGTCCCCGCTTCCTCGAGCGTCGCCTTGATGATTCCTTTGGTGGAACTGTGCGGAATTGAGTCTATAATGACCCCGTAAAATTTCGTCATATTCCGATGGAGGAATCTTCGGCGATCTACGAAATACCGGAGCCCTGTCGAATCTGGATGGGAATCAGGATGAGTTTAGGGCGGGGTGTCCAGCTTCCATCTCGGACATCGTTTTGGAAGATCCCACTGTTCATCGGCTGCGGAATTCCCATACCGATCACCCCTCAAAATTTCAGCTCAATCCGACCGTTCAAACTCCGGGAAACGTCCGATGAGTGCATCAATTTTTCCGATCTGTTTTCTGCGCGAAAACGAATCCAATCCGAGTTTACCTTTTTCATGAACGGGTTGTCGGACGTCCTTTTTGAAGGAAATTTTCTCATCATCTCGGTCATCCGACCAAGAGTTCGGCATCGCGAGGGCCGAATAATCATCAAGTGAACCTTGTCATCCGCGGGTTATACGGGTCGGGCGCTCCGTTGCTTCATCAAGCCAGCATTGACCTCGTCACAAATTCCGACCTGCGTCGGCATCGCCGCGCCGTTACTTTTTCAAGCTGACGTCCACCACGCCGACCTGCTTTGACACGTCGGCTGGCATGGGGCTCTAGCATCACCTTACCGATCTGCTCCGTCACCTCGGCTAGACTGGGGGCTTCGTCATCTCCTCATCAACCCGCTCCAGAGACTTCGGCGTCACCAGCCGACCAGCTTCAACGCCTCGACTGGCATGAGAATTCGGCGTCACCAGCCGACCAGCTTCGACAACTCGGCTGGCATGAGACTTTGGCGTCACCAGCCGACCTGCGTGAGACTTCAGCGTCCGCCGATCACAGCTTTGCCATGTTAACTGGACCGAGGACTTCATCTCGCCACATCGACCGTGCAGCGTCGCCACTTCGTCAAGCCGAACTCTTCGTCCAGGCACCTCGGCGCCCTGGCCATATTCCTTTACTTATTTGCTTCACTTAAATTAACTAAGTAGAAGAATTTTTAAAAAAATATATTATTACCTTTATTTGTTATTATTTCTTGCTTGCACTGTTTTATATGTGCAGGAAATCTACTTCGACTGTGTCACACAGTCACTTCGGCGTCACCAGCCAACCAGCTCCGACATCTCGGCTGGACTGGGTGCTTCGCCTCGACACATCTGCCGGATTGTGCGTCATCAATCTGAACTCTTCGCTCGGGCACCTCGGAACCGGCTTGGGGGCTGGGACCTCGGCCAGCCGAGGACTACATCTTCGTCCGCCACAAGTCCAGACCTCATCATCAACACCGAGCACATTAACCAGCTAAGTCGCTTTCATGCTCAAAAACTTTCAGTTTTAAATTTTGTTCGGTTCGACCAAGGATTATACTTTTTTGACAAAAAGTTGTTTGCGAAAAACTTTCTTTGTCAAAACTTTGTTTGTTACAAACAAATTCAAATACCCCGTTTACTTGGGGGCTTCCTTTATGAAGCCATTCCTCTTGCATATGATTATTAATGTATCGCACCCTTCCTTGGTCGTGTTTACGCCAATATATGCATCATGTTGACTTAAGTGTTCCACAAAGCTGGGTTGCCTTGCTCCTATGCTTACCCCTATGTTCCCGATTGTTCGGATAGGGAGTAAAGGGAGCACCTCTGCGATTGTTACGATCGGGTCATCCGAACTCTTACCTCAGACGGGTGAAGCCGAAAGCTAGCACTCTTACTGTTTTCAACTATGGTCGGCCACGACGGAAGACAAGCATACATAAATCTATTGCACACCCCTCATGGTAATCATGAGAACCCAAAGAAAGGAACCGTTTGCGGAACTATTTTTTTGAAGATGCTTCTTACGTTAAATAGTAATATAGCATAAGTTCCCTGGGCGCGCTTTGTCTGTTATAGCCTAATGGCCTGATTGCCTGGTTATTCGAAACACCTCCGATACCCTCGGATGGCGTAGTAGATAACACTTTTCGGCCCTTGACCGATGAGGGAGGAGCCGACGGTCGGTTAAGACGCGTTTAAAGTTCGGGCGAACACATATATGATATAAATACTTTGGTAAATACAATCATTATACATAAAATTCTTTTACCCAAGTCACTTGGGGGCTCTTAAATTTGTATGAGCTGTTTTATAATAAATGTGTTTTTCGTCTTGGTCGTTGCAAAGTCTTTTTCTACTACTCCTTTTCCGACACTAGTGTGTGGTCAATAGCCGGATAGCATGGTTTCTTTCTAAAGCCGCTCGAGTTTAGTTCGCTAAACAGGTCTCGGAGAAACACTCCGCCTTCGGGATATGGAGGTTGAAGCCAAAGGCTGGCCCGCTAGGAGGCCGGAGATCGGATGTATCATGTTAAAGCACGACCGAAGCACATATTAATTTTAAGACCAGTTTCGGATTGGCACAATTTTCTTTTATCTAAACATAAAGTTTTTTGCATAAACTTTTGTTTTTTCCGAGCATAATTCTCGCAGAACACTTTTAAAGCATTGGCAGTATCAACGGGTGGCTACGACTAGAGCCGAACCCACCAAAAGCCAAGGCACTTCGAGGAGTCCTCGGCAAAACGTTCTCGGATATTGCTTTATATGCACCAGTTTCGAATTGTGTCTTCGGTCAATAGTTGGGTTGCCCGGTTCCTGTGCTTGCCTCCTACGTTCCGCTTTGTTCGGCTAGGAGTGCAAAGGGAGAACCACTGCGATTGCACTTCCGGGTTAACTGGTCAAGTACCTCAGTGGAGAAAGCCGAAGACTGACTGTCACAATAAGCATAAACTGGTCGGCGATCCGATGACCGTATTAAATAACGAGCCTTTCATAAAATTGGCCGGAGTATTAACGGCTTGACCTCAGTTGACGCCGAACACTAACCGGGGGCTAGTAACTGGCTTCCCAAACTTTAAGCTCCCATGACCAAGTGAAAGTTATAAAGCCTAGATATCTGATTGCTTCGTTTCCGCTAACACAACCCCCTCCGGGCACCGAGACGTCGGCTAAGGGTTGTCTTGTTACTGCGGAAACACCCTGCGTAGCATCTACAAAGGGGTAGAAGCCGACGATGGGCCACTCTCAAATGATAAACAGTCACAAAGGAGTCAAAATAGCATATAGCATAAAAGCATTTGTATTCAATATACGAGTGCTGCGTTCCGTAATCATCGTTAGAAAGCCATAAATATGCATCAATTTGACTTAAGATTTTGGCCAAGCTGAGTTGCCTGGCTCCTGTGCTAACCCCCTACGTTCCCGATTGTTCGGCTAGGGGGTAAAGGGAGCACCTCTGTGATTGTTACTTCCGGGTCATCCGGGAGAGTACCTCAGACTGGGTGAAGCCGAAAGCTAGCCATCTTAAGAATATAATTGGTCGGCAACGACGAAGTGAAAATTTAGGTTCCCTAAGGACCACAGAGTTCGGAAACTTTCCCCGAACTAAATCCTCAATATTTTCCTTCCACATTGATCGGAGTTGAGGTTTCATGATCATGGTCAACATGATAGCCTGGGAAAAGGAACTTATAATGGAACTATTTTTTCCAGAAGATGTTTCTTATGTTAACTAGTAATATAACATATCTCTCCGCGTACCTTTGTTTATAAAACCGTATGGCCGGATTGCCTTGTTTGCCGTAAATCTTTGCCCTTATAAAGGCTTTATAAAGTAGGACAAACACTCCTCGGCTACTGGCCGAGGAGGTTGAAGCCGATGGTCGATCAACAAAGTCTTGTACAATGCGGATCCGAGCATTAATGATGTAAAGTACTTGGATACATAGCATCATTACACATAAATTGTATCCAACATAACAAAGTTTGTGTCAAACAAATATCGATCCTTAATTTGACCGCCCGTGCCTAAATTAAGGCTCGGGGGCTATTGCATGCTGCAAATCCAAAGTGCAATATGGTTTCCCAGGAGATTCGATCCTTAGGTTGGTCGGCCGCACCCAACCCAAGTCTCGGAAACTACTATGTACCGCGTTTACATCCCTAACGTATGCCGCCGAGCAAGAACTTGATCCTCAGGCCGATTTTGCAAATCGACCTAAGTCTCAGGGGCTACTGGGATTAGTGGTTTTATTTTGATTATTATTTTTTCCTTCAGGCGCATCTCGGGTTATAGACCGACACACACCTTGAGGGCTACTGGCAATATATCTCGGCAGAAAATAAATTACACCAATCGAAAATATCCACAAAAAATCAGCCCACGGTCGGGGTGGTGCACCACCTCGAAAGCAGTCCGGCATAAAGCTCGGGCGCAAGTGGCTGGCTCCATAGAGAGCATTTCTGACATTAAGCTCGGATGAATTCCTTTAATTTTTAAGGTCCAAGGTAGTTTATGATACCTCGGACGCTGATCATCATTAGAGCTTGGATGCAGTCCGGCGTTGGAGCTCGGAAGCAGTCCGGCATAAAGCTCAAGATCGGAGACGCCTCAGAAGCAGTCCGGCATAAAAGCTCGGATGTGAATGGCTGGCTCCATAAAAGACTATTCTGGCATTTAAGCCCGGTTGAACCCCTTCAACTTTTTCAAAGACCGAGGTAATCTCTGACACCTCGGATGCAGTCCGGCGTTGGAGCTCGGCTATAAAAAGACTCTTCGGATACAGTCCAGCATTGGAGCTTGGATACATTCCGGCATTGGAGCTTGGAAGTGGTCCGGCGTTGGTGCTCGGCTGCAAAAGATACCTCGGATGTAGTCCGGCATTGGAGCTCGGATGCAAGAGGACACTACCGCACGGGAAACACTTCGAACCCGAGGTGTGGCGTAAAAAATAATAAGGCATTGATAAAGGCCGAAAACTTAAAGGGGCTCCTCGGATGCCCGACGTGTGAACTCTTTGGATTCAGCTCGGCGATCCTCAAGATCGAAGATGGGAAGATTTGTTGAACCAGTTTCCAAGGCCGACGACCGAAGACAAAGAATTGTTTGGAAGAACCGAGGAGCGTCCCCGACTTGAAGACCGGTTCAGGGGGCTACTGACGGTGTCCTGGACTAGGGGGTACTCACCACGTCGTCTCCCGACCAGTGGGTCGGGCCGAGGACCCCCGTGATGATTCACTAATGGGCCACTTCGGGCAGCCCATGCCGAATACAAGGAGGATTCCACAAGACTTGGCGCACAAGACAAGGACTCCTCTAAACCCTAGGCCTACGGTGCATATATAAACCAAGGCCAGGCTAGTCAATAGATCATTATATTACATCTCATATTCATTACATCTCGTGGTAGATACTTGTACTACATACTATCCCCCATATGAATACAATCAAAAGCAGGACGTAGGGTATTATCTCCTTGAGAGAGCCCGAACCTGGGTAAAATCCTGTGTCCATGTTACCATCATTCCAAGACGCCTAGCTTAGGACCCCTACTACGAGATATGCCGGATTTGACACCGACAAAGATCCCGTTCTGGTTCATGAGAAGCTCCTTCCCGTAGAGCCCCAGGTTCACGCAGTTGAGGCAAGCGCTCCCGCGAACGTGGAAACTCAGTCCTTGTCATCGAGCCACAGGCTCCGACCTAGGAGCAGCATATCGTCCATTTCCTTCAAACAGGAGAACTCCCCGAAGAGCAAGACGAAGCCGAAAAAGTAGCCCGTCAGTCAAGTATGTACCAGTTTGTCGATGACACCCTGTACAGGAGACGACCAAACTGTGTGAAATTGAGGTGCATCTCCCGGGAGGATGGACTAAAGCTGTTGGCGGAGATTCACGGAGGAGTATGTGGCTCTCACATAGGATCAAGGGCCCTTGCCAGCAAAGCTTTTTGGCAGGGTTTCTATTGGCCCACTGCCCTCCAAGACGCTACTGAGCTGGTCACCAAGTGTCGAGCCTGCCAGTTTCATTCCAAGAACATCCATCAGCCAGCGCAAGCTCTGCAAACGATCCCTCTATCCTGGCCATTCTCGGACTGGGGGCTCAACATCCTGGGCCCCTTCCCCCGTGCTGTCGGGGGCTTTGAGTTCTTGTTCGTGGCAATCGACAAGTTCAGAAAGTGTCCTGAGGTAGAGCCAGTGAGAAAGGTGACCGCGCAGTCAGCTATCAAGTTCATGAAAGGACTGGTGTGCCGCTTTGGAGTGCCTAACAGAGAGATCACTGACAACGGCACCGAGTTCACGAGCCGCGCCTTCAAGCAATATATCCAGAGCCTTGGAAGCAAGGTCTCCTTCGCCTCTGTTGCCCATCCAAGAAGCAACGGGCAAGTTGAGAGGATGAATGCTGAAGTGCTGTGAGGGCTCAAGACAAGGACTTTCGATAAGCTGCGGAAGAGCGGCAAGCGCTGGATAGATGAACTGCCGGTGGTTCTTTGGTCCCTCAGAATGACACCAAATCGAGCTACCGGCTAGACACCCTTCTCCCTAGTGTACGGGGCAGAAGCAGTGCTCCCCACGGAACTCATATACGGATCACCTTGAGTGCTTGCCTACGACGAAGTAGAGCAACAGCAGCTACGGCATGATGATGCCATGCTCCTCAAGGAAGACCATCTCCGGGCTGCTGTGCGTGCTGCACGCTACGAGCAAGCCCTACGCCGCTACCACAGCTGCATGGTCCATGCACGGAGCTTTGAGGAAGGTGACCTTGTCCTTAGGCGTGTTCAGTCCGCCAAGGGTACCAACAAGTTGACACCGAAGTGGGAAGGCCCTTACCGGGTAGTACGAGTCACCAGACCTGGCGCAGTCCGTCTGGAGACCGAAGATGGCACCAAGGTGCTTAACTCATGGAATATTGAGCATCTTCGTAAGTTCTACCCGTGAGCCGCGGCTGCCGGGCTCAGTCCCCGACAGCCACCTTTTGTACAAGCATTGCCGATGTTGCATGTAACCCTTTGTACAAAGCCAGGCGCAGACCCTGTGCAACAATAATGAAGCTAGGCATTGCATCATATCATCATTCTGCACGCTCATTACACATTTCTATGATTCCAGTGTGATCGCTTTTAAGATTATAAGATTTGCTAGAGTACTCGATGAACGTGTGGTCTTTGTTACTATTCTAACCTTGCGCCCTAGACCATCAGGGAGACAAGGAAGAGAAGCAAAGAAAAAGGATAACAGCCCATCGCGCTCTAAGAAGGGATATTACTCGAAAAAGATAAGTAAAATCGCATACCCCCAGCTTGATGCCTTTCAATTCCCCAGGGAAATCCTTAGTATCTTCCTTACTGTGGGTAGTGGAGTCCTCCACGTGGTGAAAACCCTTGTCGGGACGAGTTGCTCCCCTACCTTTGTGGGGGGGGGGGGGGGGGGGGCTGCGCCGACACCGGCAAGGAGCTCTGCCGGGGAACAACGCCAACCTGCTGTCGGGGGCTCGTTTTCCCCTTTTTGGCACTCGTGGTTACGTGATGATCCGGCAAGCGGCTCCATGTAGAAAGGACAAAACATACCAAGACAGTGTAAACAAGGAACGAAAGGGATAGTACTCGCGAAAGGAAAACACCATCTTTCTCATTCATTTTTGATACAAAGTGGATAGAGATTACATTAAGAGGCGCCTTTTTAATAGCCCTTTATTTCGCTTTCTCCCCTAGAATCAAGACACTAAAAAGAAAAAGGGGGAAAAAGAAGAGACCCAACAGAAGCCCAGCCTGACCCCGTCAGGACCAGCATTGCGCCGACGGCAGGCCCACCGGAAGGGAAGACGAAGCTGAAGTCCACTAGCCTGCCGGGATCCAACTGGGAAAGAGGGGCGGCATCCAAGTCAAGAACCCCCGGCAAATCGCTCTACCGGGGGAGTCGACGACGGTGACGGTGTGCCCGACGGTCAGCTAGAGTCCGACTCGGCGTACTCCGACTTGACGGCTGGGGACTCGCTGCCGTCGTCTTCACCAACACTGTCCTCCTTGTCGCTATCGCTTGAGGTGGAGCTTTCAACGTCACTCGAGCTCTCCTCGCAGCAGCCCAGGCGGACCCCGGAGTGCCCGAAGATCTTGACGGAAAGCACGTTGGCCTCCACCAACTTGAAGCGAAGAACGTGCTCATCGATAATGTTATGGGCACGCGCGAAGGTTTTCCACCCACGCCTGAGGAGCATGACGTGGGGCGCCGGGAACTCGGCATCCGCCTGCACAACGCCATTACAACATCCATGCACCCGCAGCCACATCGTGTGCGGCTTGTCAACCTCCATCACCCTGGTGAAAGGGCGAGGGAGTCGCAGGCGGCTGCGGGGGAAGCCATGCAGCCTAATGACGAACTCTAACGCCGAACCTTCGGTATGCCCTCTGCTGGAGGAAGATCCGCCGGCGGAGGAGGAGTGTGCGCGGCACCCCGCCTTCCTCGGCCGCGAGCCCTGCGCCGGCCTCGACCTCTTCCAGTACTCCCACCACGCGCATTGGAGACTCCCTCTGCCTCCACGGCTGAAGCGGTGGCATGATCCCGACGGGAAGCCCTCACCGTCGCGGCGGGAGTTCGAGGACGCCCCCATCCCCTGGGCATGCTGACGGCGAGCGCGGCTCAAGACAAGGAAACAAGAAGCAGAGAAGTGGGCTCTGTGGATTCAGGCTCAAGGAGGAGGAGAGGATGGATGAGCATCGCCTCTCGCGTCCTCCCAATTTATAGGGGAGGGCGCGGGGGCTGGCTCTCCCCCGCACTATGGGTCGCCGCCCGTCTCCACCAATTCCACTACCCACGATCACGGGCGAACAGGTAACCGCCCCATTGCTCCAATCCGTGCCGCTGCGGTTTCTGCCGCTAACTCCCCACTATGCATGCGGCACACGTGGCGGAAATGGCCTGAGGTAATGGGTCAGTGCTGACCAGTAAATTGGTAGTTACTCCCTCACATTGCGCGCATGTGCATGAATATTGGGCCTGACCCAACGACACTGGGCAAGCGCGTGTGGGCCACACCCAGGGGCAACTGTCGATGCACTAGGACAGGGGTACCCAATGCCCCTGACTTATGCAAAGGCGGTAGAAGCTGAACCCTTCGACATCGACCTTAACCCGGCAAACAACCAAGACAAGACTCCAACAAGCTCGATGCGGCAGCCCAAACCAGGACTGCAGCACGCCAAGTGCGTCCCCGGCGCTTGTCGGGGACCAGGACGCGCACCCCTCCGTGAAGACCCGGCAAGCCATCCCCCGACAGGCGCGAGCTGATCAGTCACCGCTCCACCGCATCACAACGCTAGTCACTTCTCGATGCGGTGTCGAGCCCCCAGGTGACTAAGTGGCTCTCGCTAAGCACGTGGCGACACGCTGGAAGATAAATTGCGCTCCCTTGACACCCGTCCATAGACGTGTCGAGCTAGGGGGCTATGGTTAGCTAGAGCGGTGGTATAAGCCTGCCGGGGATGCACCCCCGCGCGCCACCTAGACTAGCAATGATGACATTTTGTCCCTAATGCCAGAGTTAGGTATGATACGCTCTGCTAGCTGTCTAATCATCAGACAATGTCTGTTTTGCCACTGTGGTTGCCCCTTGTGCTATAAAAATAGGCCCAAGGCAACCTAGATCAGGATTCGGACTCTTGAACACTTGTAGACGCGTAGTAACTCCCCCGAAGGCAACACTTGCCGGGCTGAAGTACTGTACGTTCTTCATGTTCCTCTGATCAATCCACCCACAAAGAAGGAGTAGGGCATTACGCTTCACAGCGGCCCGAACCTGGGTAAATCGCCACGCCGTCCTACTGTCTCTGCTCTTTGTGCCTGTGTCCACGCCCCTGACGAACCACAAGGGGCTGATGGCCCGATAAGTGATCGTGTGCATCCTGTCCCGACACGGACTGACGCTGTTTTCAGCAGAACTACCATGGTGTTGTTTTTGTGAAGAAATAAAAGTTCTCGGAATCGAACAAAACTTTTTGGAGATTTATTATACAATAAATAAATAATACTGGAGCCAAAAACCATTGGAGGAGGGGGCCTGGCTAGGCACAAGACACCTGGGCGCGCCAGCCCCCCAGGCCCGCCCTGGTGGGTTGTGCCCTCCTCGTGGCCCTGCTGACACTAATTCCGGCACTATAAATTCCTATTTCCGGATAAAAAATTCAAGGAGAAAGTTTTATCACGTTTCACGAGACGGAGCCGCCGACACCTCCTGTTCTTCATTGGGAGGCCAGATCTGGAGTCCGTTTGGGGCTCCGGAGAGGGGAATCTTCGGTCTTCGTCATCATCAACCCTCATTCATCGCCAATTCCATGATGCTCCCCACCGGGAGTGAGTAATTCCTTCGTAGGCTTGCTGGTCGGTGAGGAGTTGGATGAGATTCATCATGTAATCGAGTTAGTTTTGTTAGGGCTTGATCCCTAGTATCCACTATGTTCTAAGATTGATGTTGCTATGACTTTGCCATGCTTAATGCTTGTCACTAGGGCCCGAGTGCCATGATTTCAGATCTGAACCGTTTATGTTATCACCATTATATCTATGTTTTTGATCAGATCTTGCCTAGTCATATGCACCTATTACGTTTTATGATCCGTAAACCCCGGGCTGACAGAAATCGGGATACTTTCCGGTGATGACCGTAGTTTGAGGAGTTCATGTATTCACTATGTGTTAATGCTTTGTTCCGGTTCTCTATTAAAAGGAGGCCTTAATATCCCTTAGTTTCCTTATGGACCCCGCTGCCACGGGAGGGTAGGACAAAAGATGTCATGCAAGTTCTTTTCCATAAGCACGTATGACTATTTACGGAATACATGCCTACATTACATTGACGAACTAGAGCTAGTTCTATGTCGCCCTAGGTTATGACTGTTATATGATGAATATCATCCAACGAATACACCGATCCAGTGCCTATGAGTTTTCCATATATTGTTCATGCTAAGTTACTACCGCTACTATTACTGTTACCACTTCTATCAAACTATCATATTACTGTGCTACTGATCACTTTGCTGCAGAATTTTTAGTCTCCAGGTGTGGTTGAATTTACAACTCAACTGCTAATACTCTCAAATATTCTTTGGCTCCCTTTGTGTCGAATCTATAAATTTGGGTTGAATACTCTACCCTCGAAAACTATTGCGACCCCCTATACTTGTGGGTTATCAAGACCTTTTTCTGGCGCCGTTGCCGGGGAGCATAGCTATATTTGCTGAGTCACTTGGGATTTATATCAATCTATCACTATGAAGAATCTGAAGGATACAAGAACCAAGATCGTTCCCTCTAAGACAAGGGGAGGTACGGATTTGCCATCACACTCTTCACTTGATTCACCTTCTGTTATGAGTAGACTTGCAACACCACCACATGCTATTAATCCTGATATGTCGCAAGTTATTGATGATGCTACTTCTACTATGAATGATGCTTATGATGATGCTAGTACCTTTACTGATGATACTATGCCACTAGGTGAATTTCTTGATGAACAAATTGCTAGAGCTAAAGAGAATGAAATTACTGAAACTAATGAAACTACTGAAACTGATGAAGAGTTTGAAACTGATATTCTCAAATTATTTCCGTTCTCATTAAAGGGTGATGCTAAGATATGATACAATAATCTTGCTCCTGGTTGTGTGCGTAGCCCCCAGGATATGATTTACTACTTATCTGAAAAATATTTTCCTGCTCATAAGAAACAAGCTGCCTTACAGGAAATATTTAACTTTGTGCAAATTGAAGAAGAGAGTCTCCCACAAGCTTGGGGGAGGCTTCTCCAATTGCATAATGTTGTGCCTGATCACTCCCTTGAGAAAAATGAAATACTTGATATCTTCTATAATGGACTAACTGATGCTTCTAGGGACTTCCTAGATAGTTGTGCTGGTTGTGTTTTCAGGGAACGAATTGTTGAACAAGCTGAGGAACTATTGAATAATATATTGAAGAATTATGATGATTGGACTCTCCCTGAACCACCACTTGAACCCACTCCGAAGAAGAGGGGTATCTTATTTCCCAGTCCTGAAGATATGCAAGAGGCAAAGAAATGTATGCAGGAAAAAGGTATTAAAGTTGAGGATGTTAAGAATTTACCACCTATTGAAGAAATACATGGCCTTGACACACCACCACCTCCATAGGTGGTAGAGGTAAATTCTTTATTAAAGTTTGATGAAGGTGACATCCCTTACAATAAATATCCTAGTCAATGCTTACATGAGTTTGATAACTACATTAGGAAACAAGATCACTTCAATGCAAATGTTCTGAAACAATTGAAATATAATTCTGATATGATTGCTCGCTTGAGTGACTTGTTATTTAGAATCAGTAACGATGTTCGAGGTGTAGGAAAACATGCCTCTATGGTTCAAACCCAGTTAGAACAAGTTGCTAAATCTCAAAGAGAATTGCTTAATGAAATGAATAATAATATGAATGATCATGCTATTAGAGTAGTGACTAGAGGAGGTAGAATGACTCAGGAACCTCTTTATCCTGAAGTTCATCCTAAAATAATTGAACAAGACTCTCAAAGAATTAATGCTGATGCACCTAGTCCTTCTAAAAAGAAAAAGAAAAAGAAAAAGAAAAATGATAGGACTTTGCATACCTCTAGTGAACCTGAGATACAAAAACCTCCTGATAATAATGATGTCTCTATTTCTGATGCTGAAACTCAATCTGGTAATGAACATTCACCTAGTGATAATGATAATGATAATGATAATGATGATGTTCATGAAGATGCTCAACCAAATAATCATAAAGAACCAGATAATGATGTAGAAATAGAACCTGTTGTTCATCTTGATAACCCACAACCTAAAAATAAACGATATGATAAAAAGACTTTGTGGCTAGAAAGCATGGTAAAGAAAGAGAGCCATGGGTTCAGAAACCCATGCCTTTTCCACTTAAACCATCTAAGAAAAAGGATGATGAAGAATTTGAATGCTTTGCTGAAATAATTAGGCCAGTCTTTTTGCGCACCCGCTTAACTGATATCTTAAAGATGCCCCCTTATGCTAAATACATGAAAGACATCATCACTAATAAAAGAGAGATACCTGAAGTTGAAATCTCCACCATTCTTGCTAATTACTCTTTTAAGGATGGAGTACCTAAAAACTTGGAGATCCTGGAATACCAACTATACCTTGCTCCATTAAAACAAATTATGTCACAACTGCTTTGTGTGATTTGGGAGCTGGTGTTAGTGTTATGCCTCTCTCTTTATATAAAAGACTTGATTAGAATAAACTCACCCCTACTGAAATATCTTTGCAAATGGCTGACAAATCTACTGCCATACCTATTGGTATTTGTGACGATGTGCCCGTTGTTGTTGCAAATGTTACTATCTTAACAGACTTTGTTATTCTTGAGATGCCCGAGGATGACAACATGCTGATTATCCTTGGTAGACCCTTTTTGTATACTGCAGGGGCTGTTATTGATTGTAATAAAAGCAAAGTCACTTTTCATATCAATGGTAATGAGCATACGGTGCACTTTCCGAAGAAACAATTCCAAGTTGTCGGTGCATTGGAACAAGGGTACCCAATGCACCTTACTTATGCAAAGGCAGTAGTAGCATTCCCCTCTTTTACACAAGTACAACTGAAGCAAGCAAGGACAAGACTCCGGCAACACTCAACAACGCTAGCTTCGCGATACTAGCAGGACCAACGCGACGGCCCAGGATGGGCCCAAGATGCGCCAAGCTCGTCCCCGGTGCTTGCCGGGGACCGAGGCGCTCCCACATCCAGGAAGACCCGGCAGGACCTTCCCCCAGCAGGCGCGAGCTGGTTTGTCACCGCTCCACCGCATCGCAACGCTAGTCACTTGTCGATGCGGTGTCGAGCTCCCAGGTGGCTAAGTGGCTCTCGCGAAGCACGTGGCGACATGCTGGAAGACGAATTATGCCCCCTTGACACCCGTCCAGAGGCGTGTCAAGCTGTGGTGCAATAGTTAGCTAGAGCGGTGGCAGGAGCTTGCCGGGGATGGACCCCGCACGCCACCTAGACTAGCAATGATGGCATTTTGTCCTTAATTCTAGAGTTAGGTACGATAAGCTCTGCCAGCTATCTAATCAACAGATAATGTCTGTTTTGCCACTGTGGTTACCCCTTGTGCTATAAAAGGAGGCCCAAGGCAACCTAGCTCAAGATTCGGACCCTTGGACACTTGTACTCGCGTAGCAGTTCTCCCCCCAAGGCAACCCTTGCCGGCGTTGAGCGTTGCGTGTTCTTCATGTTCCTCTGATCAATCCACCAAAGTAGGAGTAGGGTTTTACGCTTCACAACGGCCCGAACCTGGGTAAAAACACCAGCGCCCTGTTCGCCGCGCCGTCTCACTATTTCCGCTCTTTGTGCATATGATCTCGCCCCCACCGAACCACAAGGGGCTTCCTGCCCCATAGGTGATCGAGTGCATCGTGCCCCGACATCTTTGGCGCGCTAGGTAGGGGGCGTCATTTGTGCGAATCTGAGATCGTGAGCGGGCGTCAAGCTTCATCATCATCATCTTCTTCATCCATGCCTCCCAAGAAGAAGTCCGGGGCAACCACGCATCCCTCCACTTCGAAAGCTCCCTCGCATACAGCTGCGAATACCACTGGCGCCGCAGCGGCGGCGAGTGAGGTGGGTGTCGTGGGCGACGCGACCAGCGCAGGCGGCGCCGTTGTTGTGTACCCCACGACCGAATCCGGAGCAGGGAACGCGGAGGAGAACATCATCAACAACAACTTGGCGAGCTCGGCCCAAGCTCCGCGGGCGGAGGAGACAACCAGTCTCCGCCTCCCCACCATGCTGGTAGCCGTGGCTGCCACAGCGGCGCCAAATCTGGGGCGAGCCGCGATCCCTCAGCTACACCCATCGTCGGCGTGACTACGGGGCGCGCCTCTCATCCAGAACAGGACGGAGCGCAGAGCGAGGCTGCTAACCCACAACCTCGGCCACCCCCATGTCAGACCACACCTGCGGGCAGCACGCGACGGCAGGAACGGGGCGAAGCTCCTCTTGGTTCCACCAGGAGTCGAGCGACGTCACGGTCCGCCTCTCTAGTCATGGTAGATACAATCCGGGGCTGCGAAACTTCCCGCCGGCGCCCGATAAAATGGATGAGTGGAGATCTACCATCCAGAGCTTGATATCCTTAGTCGAAGCCAACAAACCTCAGCATGTGCAGCCGTTGCGACATGCGCGGACGGCGACGGCAACACGGGCAGACGATCGCGTCGAGGGGGCTATGCCAACGGTGCAGTCCCCTCCGCAGCAACAAGCCCAGAAGCAGCCACAGCGGACGTCGCATGCTGACAAGCTCGGCGAGGCATCTATGGCCTCGTCCGGCCGGCACGACCGCCGAGACCAGCGGCGTGTCCTGGAGGACCGATGGAAGGAAGACGCGCACATCACCATAGAGCGGCGCCGAGAAGCACACCGTCAATCCGACAGGCGCAACGGCCCCGATGCTGGAGACCCCGCGCCCAGTGTTGGCGGGTACTTACCTTACGAGGTTGGGTGCCCTGCTTTCACTCATGAGCTGCGACAGGTCCGCTGGCCAGCGGCTCGAGCCTTCAAGCCTGAACTAGCGGAGAAGTATGATGGAAAGCTAAACCCGGTAGAATTCCTGGGCATCTACATGATAGTTGTTCAGGCCGCCGGGGGATGAGATGAAAAGGTGCTCGCCAACTATTTCCCTTTGGCACTCAAGCCAAACATGAGATCGTGGCTGATGCACCTGCCAGAGAACTGCATCTCATCATGGACTGAGTTGTGCAACGAGTTCATTGGCGCCTTCACCGGTGGCCATCAAGAACCAGGGAGGCCCTTCGACTTGTAGGTCCGCCCGCAGAAAGAAGGTGAAACCCTGCGGAAATATATCCAGAGGTTCAGCCGAGTACACTGCAACATTCCGGATATACACCCTGCAGCCGTGATTGCCGCGTTCCATTCGAACGTGCGCAACCGAAGGATGCGGGCTAAGATGAATGTTAGGCTCCCCAAGACTGTCAATGAGTTATAGAACTTGGTGGACAAGTGCGCTCGAGCTGAGGAAGGAAGGCAACTGCCCGGAGAGGAGGCTGGCGTCGAAGTCGATTCAGAGGATGACGACGATGCCCCTGGCCCGAAGGGGAGAAGCCGAAAGCGCAACAAGAAGTGGCCGTTGAGAGCTCTGGTGATCTTGGCGCAGGCAAAAAGGCCAAGGCCGAGGCCCCCGGCAGGGGAGCTGCCGTGTGCGTTGATTGCCGGGAAGCCGCTGCGGCTGAGAAAACTGGAAGATCCAACGGGCCATACTGCAAGATCCACCGTACCAAGGGTCATGATCTCCAAGATTGTCGTCAAGTCGAGCAACTTGCTGAGAAGCAGAAGGCTGAATACGAGAAACGCAACAAGGAGAAAGGCCAAGATAATGCTGTCGGGAAAGACCGTGGCGGCAGAGGAGGTCGCCGCGGCAAGGCACCGCAGCAGAAGGAAAAGCTAGCCAGAGGCCGTGAGAAAAAGGAAGAAGATATGAGTGTCGATGAGGATGACGAAGAGGATTCCATCGACCGAGAATTCCAGAGAGCAATTGAAGTCATGTGCATTGACGGAGGTGCATCCTTGCATTCCTCCCATTGCCAGCTCAAGCAGTGGGCACGCGAGGTCAACACCGTGGAACCTGCCGCAGAGTTCAGAAGGCCGCTTGAATGGTCCCGCACGCCTATCATCTTTGATGAAGAGGATCATCCTGACCATATTTCAGCGGTTGGATATTTGCCGTTGTTGGTTTCCCCAACAATCCGCAACCTCAAAGTCACCAAGATGTTAGTTGACGGCGGGGCAGGGTTGAACTTGATTTCCCCTAAGGTGGTCGAGAAGCTGCAGATCCCTGACGGAGAACTCAAGCCTGTGGGTACTTTCCAAGGAGTAACCCCCGTCAGGAACCGCCCCAAATGGAAGATCACTCTGCCGATGACGTTTGGCGGGGAGTTGAACTACCGGACTGAGAAGGTGGTATTCGACGTCGTCGACCTCCCCCTTCCTTACAATGGAATCCTTGGTCGCCCAGCTCTGGCAAAATTCATGGCGGCATCCCATTATGCCTACAACACTTTGAAGATGCGAGGGCCCATTGGAATCATCTCCATCCCATCCGACAAGAAGGACGCAGTCATATGCATGGACAAGATGTATCGGGACGTGGTAGCAGCTGAAGTTGCAGAAATCGCAGCTCTCGCCAAGATATCAAAGAAGGCAACGAAGCCTAGCAGGAACACCGGCGAGGACTCCGGGAGGCGCGCCTCTTCGGAGTGCGCTGCGCCCGACGCTGACCTGCCGGGGAGTTCCGCTAGCAAGAAGACCAATGTCACCTTTCCTGAGACAGAGAAGGTCCCGGCAGGGCTGGACGGCACTGGTGGTACGTTCACCATCAGTGCTAACCTCAATGCAAATAGGAAAGCGCGCTCATTGCCTTCCTGCTGGCGAATGTTGATGTGTTTGCCTGGCAACCATCTGACATCCCCGGTGTTCCCAGCGAGGTAATTGAGCACCACCTTGCTGTCTGCCCACATGCCAGACCCGTCAAGCAGAACGTTAGAAAGCAGGCCTTGGAGCGGCAACAGTTCATTGCTGAGGAAATCAAGAAACTTGAAGCAGCTGGTTTGGTCAGAGGGGTATTGCATCCAACTTGGTTAGCCAACCCAGTGGTAGTGCGCAAGGCCAATGGGAAATGGAGGCTCTGCATAGATTTCACTGATCTGAACAAGGCATGCCCGAAGGACTTGTTTCCCTTGCCGCGCATCGACCAGATTGTTGACTCCACATCTGGGTGTGACTGGCTTTCCTTCCTGGATGCATACTCCGGATACCACCAGATATTTATGGCTAAGGAAGATGAAGAAAAGACCGCGTTCATAACTCCGTGCGGCACGTACTACTTTGTACGCATGCCCTTCGGGTACAAGAGCGCTGGATCCACCTTTGCCAGAGCCGTGCAGATTGGATTTGGACCTCAGTTGCACAGAAACGTGGAAGCCTACATGGATGACATAGTGGACAAGACCAAGGACGAAACAACTCTCATACAAGATCTGGAAGAGACCTTTGCGAACTTGCGGAAGATCAATTTGAAGCTCAACCCTGAGAAGTGTGTGTTCGGTGTCCCGTTCGGAAAACTGCCTGAGTTCTTTGTGTCGCAGCGGGGAATAGAAGCTAATCCCGACAAGATCAAGACGATCGAGCAGATACAAGCCCAAGACCAGCAAGGACATCAGACGCCTGACCGGATGCATTGCCGTGTTGAGCAGGTTCATCGCCAAGTCCGCTGAACGTGCCGTGCTGTTCTTCAAGGTTTTGAAGAAGGCTGGCCCGATGAAGTGGACCCCGGAAGCAAAGGCAGCACTACAGGATCTGAAAGCTTACCTTTCCTCCGCTCCCACCTTGGTCACTCCTAAACCACAAGAACCGTTGCTTCTATACTTAGCGGCGACGAATCAAGTGGTTAGTGCAGCACTGGTGGCGCAGCGAGAAGTGGATGAAGACGTAGCCGCTACCGCCGATGCTACCGGGGATGGAACCAAAGCTTACACGGCAGGACCTGATATGAACCAAGGGGGACCTCAGCAAACAAGCTCAGACAGTTCCAAGGAAGTGGTAAAGAAGAAGGTGGTGCAGCGGCCAGTGTACTTTGTCAGCTCCTTGTTGCAGGGGGCTAGATCATGGTACTCCGGAGTGCAAAACCTGATCTTCAGCCTCATTATGGCCTCGAGGAAACTGCGCCACTACTTCTAAGCCCACGAGGTCACGGTTGTCATCCACTTTCTGCTACAGCGTATATTGAGGAACCCAGAGGCCACTGGCAGGATAGTTGAGTGGGCACTGGAGCTATCGAGTTTTTGATTGAAGTTTGAGAGTACTTCCACGATTCAAAGTAGGGCGTTGGCGGAGTTCATTGCAGAATGGACTCCCACGCCAGACGAAGAGGTTCCAGAGACAATTCTCCCCGGCAAAGAAGCACCCAAGGATTGGGTCATGTACTTTGACAGTGCCTTCTCGCTCCAAGGTGCCGGGGCGGGCGTGCTCTTCGTCGCCACCACCGGAGAACACCTCAAGTATGTGATTCAGATGCACTTTCCCCGGGAGGAAGCTACCAACAACACTACTAAGTATGGGGGGCTCCTTGCCGGACTTAGAATCGCGGTGGAGTTGGGAATCAAGAGGCTGATCATCCGAGGGGACTCTCAACTCGTGGTGAGGCAAGTCAACAAGGACTATCAGAGCCCGTTGATGGAGGCATACGTGGAAGAGGTGGGAATATTGGAGGAGCGCTTCGATGGATTGCAAGCAGAGCATGTGCCGCGTGCAGAAAATAGCATCGCTGACCATCTGTCGAAGTGCGCAGCGCAGAAGCTTCCTGTGGAACCAGGGAATTTTGTCCTCCATCTCACCCATCCATCAGTATCCCCATCAGCGATGACCAGGAAAAGAAGAAAGTTGAACTCCGGCAAGCATTTCCCGGCAGAGCTTGCAGAAGCCGCTGGTAGAGAAGCTGTCGGGGACAGCCTCGCTCCGCCTAGTGAGCAGCTCCTTCCTACGGAACCCCGGGTTCTCGTGGTCGAGGCGATCGCTCCCACGGACGAGGAGATGCCTTTAGTTCTCGTTGTCGAGCCATAGGCTCCAACCTTCGCACATCACGTAGTCCATTTTCTCCAAACAGGAGAACTTCCCGAAGAGCAGGAAGAAGCTGAAAGAGTAGCCCGTCAGTTGAGTACGTACCAGTTTGTCGATGACACTCTGTACAGAAGAAGACCAAACAGTGTGAAATATAAGTGCATTCCCTGGGAAGAAGGACTAGGGCTGTTGGCGGAGATTCACGGAGGTGTATGTGGCTCCCACATTGGATCAAGGGCCCTTGCCGGGAAAGCTTTCCGGCAGGGTTTCTATTAGCCGACTGCCCTCCAAGATGCAACTGAGCTGGTCACCAAGTGTGAAGCCTGCCAGTTCCACTCCAAGAATATCCATCAGCCAGCGCAAGCTCTCCAAATGATTCCTTTATCCTGTCCATTCTCGGTCTGGGGGCTCGACATTTTGGGCCCCTTTCCCCGCGCTGCCGGGGGCTTTGAATTCTTGTTTGTGGCTATCGACAAGTTTACAAAGTGGCCTGAGGTGGAACCAGTGAGAAAGGTGACCGCGCAAGCTGCTATCAAGTTCATGAAAGGACTGGTGTGCCGTTTTGGAGTACCCAACAGAGTGATCACCGACAACGGCACCCAGTTCACGAGCTGCGCCTTCATGCAATACATCCAACGCCTTGGAAGCAAGGTCTACTTCACCTCCGTTGCCCATCCAAGGAGCAATGGGCAAGTCGAGAGGACGAATGTTGAAGTGTTGTGAGGACTCAAGACAAGAACTTTCGATAGGTTACGGAGGAGCGGCAAGCGCTGGATCGATGAGCTGTCGGTGGTTCTTTGGTCTCTCGGAACGACACCAAATCGAGCTACCGGCCAGACGCCCTTCTCCCTAGTGTATGGGGCGGAAGCAATGCTCCCCACGGAACACATATATGGGTCACCTCGAGTACTTGCCTACGATGAAGTAGAGCACGAGTAGCTACGGCATGACGATGCCATGCTGCTCGAGGAAGATCGTCTCCCGGCCGCTGTGCGTGCTCCACGCTACCAGCAGGCCCCGCGCTGCTACCATAGCCGCAGGTTCCATGCCCGGAGCCTTGAGGAAGGCGACCTTGTCCTTAGGCGCGTTTAATCCGCCAAGGGTACCAACAAGTTGACGCCGAAGTGGGAAGGCCCTTACCGGGTAGCACGAGTCACCAGACTTGGCGTAGTCCGTCTGGAGACTTAAGATGGCACCAAGGTGCTTAACTCATGGAATATTGAGCATCTTCGTATTTCTACCCGTAAGGTGTGGCTACCGGGCTTAGTCCCCAGGAGCCACCTTTTGTACAAGCCTTGCCGAAGTTGCATGTAACCCTTTGTACAAAGCCATGCGAAGACCCTGTGCAACAATAATAAAATTAGGCATTGCCTCATATCACCGCATCGCATGTTTATTATGCATCATTATGATTGTAATGTTATCACTTTTTTTAGCTCTAGATATTTGCTAGAATAATTATTGAGCCTATAATCCTTGCTGCCAGATTTCCTCTCGAAGGACAGAGGCCCTTCACCCTATGTGTTCACCACCAGGTAAAACACAAAATACGGACGAAGGAGCAAGGATGACGGCCCACCGCATTCCAGAAGGGAATACTGCTGGAAAAAGATAAGTGCAAATTACATATCCCAAGTTCTACACCATTTACTCCTTTGAAGGAAACCTTTAATATCCCTTTTCACTGTGAATAATGGAGTCTTCCGCGTGGTTGAAACCCTTGTCGGGACGAGCCATCCCCCAACTCCTGGCGCATCCAGCCTTGGGGGGCCGCGCCGATACCGACAAGGAGCCCTGCTGGGAGACGAAACCTACCTGCTGCCAGGGGCTCGCTCACCCCTTTGGCGCTAGTGGCTAGTAGTAATCCGGCAAGTGGCTCCGCGTGGCAAAGACAAACATACAAACACAATGTAAACGAAGGGAGAAAAAGATAGTACTCAAGGAAGAAAAACATCACTCTTTCATTCATCTCTAGTACAAAATGGATGAAGTTTACATTGGGGGTGCCTCTTTAATAGCTCTTTATTTGACTTTCGCCCCTAGGAGTAAACTACAAAGGGGAAAAAGGACGAAAAGGGGACCCCGGCTGTCGGGGATATAGCTCCACGATATGACCCGCCTGGTGGGCTGGGTCAATCTACTGGCGGCTTGATGATTGTGCTTGAGATGGGCCGTGTTGTGAAGATTGAAGATAGGATGATTTACTAAACAGGCCGATGGCGGTCCAACTTGAGAAGACGGCGGCTTAGAACCTAAAAGGTGGGAGACGCCGAAGACTTTCCTTGCTTGAAAGGCAAGACAAAGGTAGAGATATGTTAGGTTACGGGTCGTGTTATGACCCGGACTCTGTTGTAAAACCTGGGGTCTTGACCTATATATAAAGGCAAGCCCCCAGGGAGAGAGAGACAAGTTAGTCACCCTCGAAAAGCTAGGTTAGTGATCCCGCATCCTTGTAATCGAGATCTCCATTAATCTAGACACAAAGCAGGATGTAGGCTATTACCTCCATTGGAGGGGCCGAACCTGGGTAAACCCGCCTCCCATTCCCGTTCGATATCTTTGAGTCGCCACCCGTCGGAGATGGCCTCACACCTAAGTCCTTGCACGAGGACATCTGTCGTGACAAAACCACGACAGTAGGCGCCCACCATGGGGCCTTCGTCCGGTGAGATTGAGAGCTCAAAGGGAACCTGTCCATGGTTCGGGAAGTTCGCGGTTGATCAGATGATCAAAAGCCGCCGCGGCGAGATCTACATGGACGATCCGATCCGGGGGATCCAGGGCAGCTCATCTCAATATGAGCACCTGATTCCCCTGGATGGATTTGGCATGGCCATCACCGAGCCGGATCTCTACATCAACACTAACGACCGGCTCGGCCCGTGCAACCCGGTAGGGCACAAGCTGGCTGGCGCACGTTTTCGTCGGCTTTACGCAAGGAGTTTCCCTCACGGATAAGCCGCCAAGCAACGACGGCGTGCTTGGCGATTCAGATGATGGTCTTCTATGGGAGAGACTGAATCGATCCGCCCTCTCTACGATGATAGGCTCGGAGGATTTCCGGAGGTTGAGGCTCCGGAGGAAGTCCATGAGTCGGCTAAACAAGTCACAGTTTACATGGCTGGAGTCACGGCAGCTCAAAACCCACCCGCGCCCGGGGCAGCTTCCGGGGCAGGTGGATCGAGCAAGACGCCGGCTCAAGTGATGGCAGATTTGATGGCCGAGATGGCAAAGCTTGTTGAGAGCCTCATGACAGCCGAAAATCAAGAAGGGCACAACGTGGAGTTGATCAAGCTGAGAGACCAGATGACCGAGCTACAGAAGGAAATAGATGCCGAGAATGCCAGGATGGCAGAATTACAGGCGCACATACACAATGAGTCAGAGCGCCTTAAGGCTGAGGCTTGACAGCTTGAACGCCAGAAAGAGGCTTCTGAGGTGATTTACCATAGGAGACATCGAGGCCGGCTGCCACTAAATCTCGAGCCAATGCGACTTTCAACACACCTCAGCAGTCGCCTGGGGCTGGGCAACCACTTAGGAACCAGCAGCACGAGCCGCCCCAACCCCCACCAGTTCCTTCGCCACCACATCATTTCCAGACGCCACAGGATCACTTCTCTAACCCCGTTGATAACATGCTGGCTATGACCCGGCACCTGGAAACATTACCCATACTGGGGAACACCCCTGTTGATATCGAGGCAAGGAACGCCATCGAGATGTTGAAAACAACGGTAGTATAGCGAGCGCAGTACTCCTACAGCCGCAATCGGATGCACCCCACCCCGTACGGCAACCATGGTCAAAATCACAACATGGAATCCCCGGCCATCTCTAGCAGTGGTCGTAGGCACAAACCCCAAATTTTGCCAACCCAGCCTATGCTACCAGGAGCGCAAGAAGTTGTGGATGCGGCTAGAAGGACGCGGCAAGTAGAGGCAGAGGCAGTAGCACAGGTGAATCAACAGCAACCCCCTCAGACGGAAGCCAGAACCCACAGTAGGACAATTGGGATACCTTGTCTGTCGCCGGCTCTTCGCGCAGAGCGTATGCCCAAAGACTTTAAGGTACCTCGTAAGGTGCCGAATTATACAGAAGATCTCGAGCCGGCGGCTTGGATCGAGAGTTACGAGTTGGCAATGGATATGCTCGATGTCAGTGACGCCGTGTGCGCCAAGTACCTAACCATGATGCTTGAAGGGCCGGCTCGAAGATGGTTGAAGAACTTGCCACCCAACTCTATCAATACTTGGTGAGAGCTCAAAGAGCGGTTCATAAAAGACTTCCAAGGGATGTGCAAGAGGCCAATGACGATTGTCGACCTTCAGCATTGCGTCCAGCGAGTTGATGAGTCGGCCCATCACTTGACCCGCCGGGTCGCAGAAATCATACATTCATCGTATAGCATCACGGCGGCTCAAGCCGTCTTAATCCTGGAGAAGAATTACTACTTCCGGCCACTGGTCCTGAAGCTCGGGCAGCTCAAACGAAAGGTGGAAGACATGGGCGTCTTAATGGATCTCCTCACCAGGTACGTTGAGTCAGATGATACAAAGGACCCTGGTTCAGATGAGGATAATACTGGCATAGGCAGAAAAGGTGAAGGCGGAAAGGGCCAGCACAACCATGGTGGTAACCAAGGGCACGAGAATAACAGTGGTAAAAGGAAGCAACCGGACGGCGGGTCAGATTTTGTCGCCAATACTAATGTTGGTTTTAAAAATCAACGTCGTAATGGTCGTCCTGGAGGGGCTTACAATGGGAATAAGCCTCGCAACTATGAAGAGGCGCTTAAGTCGCCATGTCCTAAGCATAGTGCCCCGGATAAGCCATCGGCCCATTCGTGGGAGAATTGCTACATCATGCAAGAATTCCGCAATCAGGCCTTCCAAAATCGCCCAGGAGGTAATGGTGGTGGACACCCCGGTCAGCTTGGTCCTGATGGCTCGCCGGCCGGCTCAGACACTGGTTTTCAGCATCAGGCGAATAACGGAAATGGACAACATCCTAGCCAGAATAACCAACACAATAATCAAGGTGGTTTCCAAAGCAACCCCAAGCAGTTGAACAACGGTCTGTATCATTAGTACTTGAGTTCGGAATCATGTCACTTGGGAGCTTTGCAGTAAAAAACATATGCCGCCAAGGAGGAAATAATCCAGCCCAGAGCACCGCTCGTTTATAGCCATACTATCTTTAGAGTCACCGGCTCCTTTATTTTTTGTATTTCTTCCCTTTTAAATTATGTACTCCTTTATATTTCAATAAAGCCAGCTTACCCGAAATTCGGAGTTTTTTGTCGTTGCAGCCGCCAAATTGGTTTGAATCTCTAAAATATTTGGGCACATGGCGGCTTCCAACTCACAGAGTTTAGCTTTCTCACCTTTGTGACCTGGCAAAAAACGCCACAACAAAATATATTTGGGCATTTGGGGGCTTCCAACTCAACGGGTTCAGCTTTCTCACCCTCTTGACCCGGCAAAAGAAACGCCATGTGTGGTTAAACCTGCCTGTATGCTTGATGCGACTCCGATCAGGTGACCCCATGTACTCTTGAGAGTCAATCCTTTTTCAGGGACCCTGAACTCCTTAAGGTTAAAACATCGGTTTGAGTCACGAGAGAGCCAGCATACAGAGAGCTAGGATAAACCACGGGTTATCATACCCGCTTCACTGAAGCCACACTCGAGCCTCGAAAGCCGGTCTTTATGTCGAACCTCGAAAGCCGGCAATTTTTTTACATGATTGTGTCGCCATAATATGGTAGTATATGAGTAAAATGTTGTTATTTATACAATTTTGAAACCATGTTGGAATATAAAAACCTGTTTTGTTTGACTAGGCCTCGACGGCTAGTCCTTTGTTGCTGAGCCTATTGTGCCGGTTTATATCTACTACACATTTTTTGTAGGATCATCCAAAATTTGAAGCATTGGGTATTAAAATCCCTTGGCCGGCTCTAAATGCCCTAAAAAGTTGTCTAAGCTTGACGGAGGTATACAAGGCAAAGCAAAAGGAATGAAGCAATATGCAGTCATTAAAAGAAGAAAGCAAGTTCAGATGCCTTCACCAAAGCAAAAACATGTATGAAGACATGACAAAGTTTCAAGGACCACGGGAAGCTACTCCTATTACAAACTCTAATCAAGAGTCACAAAAATGTTTGTTTGACCCGACACTCGGGGGCTAGAAGTGACTTAAATTGCTCATACATCACGCCTGGGATGCATTCCCTTCGCCGTCTGGGCTAGCTCCGGGTTGTTCCTTCCCCTGAGCCGCCTCCGGGTTATCCTCTGCTGCCTCTGTGGGTTCTACGATCTGAAGATTGTCCACGTCCCAGTTGCAATTGCTTAGGGCGTGGAATACAGCCTCTTCATTTATAATAGGAGATGGGTCAACTTCAGGAGCAAAGGTATGCTTACGGCGCTGAGGAACCAGATCTACTGATGTAAAAGTGGGCGGCTGAATTCGTGAGTTGCTCGCGTCATAAGCCTCCTAATATCTCGTTAAACCCAGCTCAGCAACAAGTCGCGTGGCCAATACCCGAGCCGTCTCGACACACTTCAGATAGTCAGGTTCATCAAAAATTGTGCCATCATCCTTAAGCTCGGGAAAGCCTCTGGCCATTTCGTCAGAGTCAAGCTCCTCCGCATAAGCGAAAGCCTGGCTCAAAGCTGCGGTCGCACCAGAGCAGGCAGCTGATCTTTTCAGCTCATCAACTCGCTTGGGAAAAGTAGAAAGCACTTTCAACATGTCCTTGATGAGCATTGCCGGTACTTTTTCCCCCATTACAGCCTTGATCACAAGCCAGCCTCCGGTATAAAGTTGCTCAGCCAGAGTGTACACAGCCTTCAGCATAAGCAGGCTATTATCCTGGAAATTGGAGGTCCTGGGGCCTGCGCAAAAACAAAATAAGCATCAAGACCGTTAGGAGTCATGCCTGCAACATATCAAAATTCTTTTGCGAAGCCACGACGGGCGGCTTACCGAAGATAGCCTTAGTCATAGAGACAATATGTTGCTTTTACCCAGCTAGTTCTTCAGTAACGGGTTTCAACTGGCCCTCCGCTTGTTCTACGCGCTTCAGCAAGGTGGTTTTCTCAGTGTCAAAGGTCTCCTTTTGTGTCTCAATAAGCCCTTTGATTTTGTCCATCTCCTCTAAAGCGAGACGTAGTTTCTCTTCAGCGGCGGCTTGGGCACTCTGCCCTATTTCAAAATTTTCCTTTAAGCCGGTCACACTTGACCCGGCTTCTCGTAAGGCCTTCTGCATAAAAGAGCCAGAATGTTCAATGGTAATGGAAAGTGCAACAATCAATTTCATGCAATAAAGGTTTATGGCAAGTCTCAAGCAAACTGCAAACAATATCCTTGACACTTGTGGGCTAATGTATATTAGTTTTATCAAGTATGAAATATTAAGACCCGACTCATCTCATGAAGATGAGCCGGCCCTTGGGGGCTACAGGTCGAATTCTTTTAATCTTATTAAGACCCGACTCATCTCATGAAGATGAGCCGGCCCTTGGGGGCTACAGGTCGAATTCTTTTAATCTTATTAAGACCCGGCTCATCTCATGAAGATGAGTCGGCCCTTGGGGGCTACATAATGCACATTATGATTATCAAAGACCCAGCTCAAATCAAGAAATTGAGCCGGCCCTTGGGGGCTAGGTAGGGATACACCAAGTACAAAAGAGAACAATGTACCTCATATTTGTTTTTCATCAAGTTGACAAGGCCGATTTCCATCTCCCGGCTAGTGGTAAGGCGATCCAGATAACCAGCATGGAGCTCTTCAGCACTCATGTTTTGAAAATTCGGGAGCTCCAGCTTGGCTTTGCCTCTGGTTCGCAATTTCGGTTCTTCCTTGGCAATTTTTTTGGATAACATGGTTGAGACCCCTGGGGCGGCATAAGCTGACCCAGTAATAACAACTTCGTCCTTGCCGCAAGTAGCTTCTTAAGATGCCTTGGGAGGACTCGGCGGGTCAAGATTCAGGGTCGAGTCAGCTTCAACTCCCGCTACAGGGGGACTTGGTGGAACGAGCGGTGGTGTAACATCAACTTGAGGCTCCCGATGACCATCAGGATGACTCGCCTGAACTTCAGGAGGAACCGATGCAGGACTTCCTGACTTAGGAGCCTCAGGATTGGTGGATGAGTCGTCAACTTTCCTCTTCTTGGATTTGGCCTTAGCCCTGTGGAAAAAAGAGACATCATGAGTGAAAAATACTAAAAGATGTGTTCAAGTAAAAATTTGACAAAGAGCTTACCCTAGATTGATCACGAGGGGTGGCAGCTTAGAAGCAGTTGAGTCGTCCGATGAAGGAGGCGACTCCTGGTCATATATTGAAGAGATCAATAACTTGGAAGATAGGTATGGAGGAAAGAAGAATAAAAATGGAAAGATACCTGAGACGGGCGCTTACGGGCAGCCGGCTTGTTGGGTAAACTGGCTGCAAGATCACCACTACCACTTCGGGTCTTACGCTTCGACATATGTTGAGTTCACTTCAAAATAAAGTTGGGATCCAAGTGAGCATCCGGGTGAGAAAAACGTACTTTCCGAATAACTCGCCTTGTTCTCTTGCGTGATAAGTTTTCTGAGCCGGAGGAGATGGAAATTACCTCAACATCTTCAGGTGGAATCATATCGGCATCACCCTAAGGAAAAGAGATGTCAGTTGAATTCAGTAAAGCATAGGTAAAGGAGTTTAATTTTTACCTCTGATTGAGCCGTGGCTGTCTCTGATTCATCCATGGGAGATGATTCTTCAATGACTGCCTTATCTTTCTTTGAAACTGGAAGAGCTTTGGTCTTCTTGGCGGCGACTTTGGCTCGTTTCTTGCCCCCAAAATGGTGATTTGGCCTATTGAGTTGAAGTTATAGATAAGTGGTGAAAATTAAAGGAAGAAGCACTGGTGAAGTTAAATGTAAAATTGTCAAGGGCCTTACAGGAGGAGTCGGATTATGAATATAAAAGGGCTTCAGTCCGTCTTGACTGCAAACAGACAGGCTTTCGCCCAAGAGCTTTTTCACAAGTTGATTTACTTCATCAGCATCTAAAGTAATGTCGCTAAACCTTTAAGGGTCTCTCAACTCGCCAGAATAAGCATGCACCAAGCTGCCTCGGCGGCTCAATGGCAGAATACTCCAAGATACCCAACACCGAGTCAGGTACATCCCGGTTAAACCATTTGCTATCAAGGCCCTCAATTTGGAATATACGCCGGCATGTTGTCCACGCTCTTCTGAAGGAGCCCAGCCAGGCAGCTCGAAGGTCATGGGAAGACGGTCATGTCTATAACCCGGCAAGGGGTTCTCATCAGCCGGGGCCGTGTTACGACAGTAGAAACAGTTCTTATTCCAACCATTTGGGTGACTCGGCAGGGTGGAAGCTGGGAAGGTTGTCGGCGTTCTGGATACCGGGGTACCCAGACTTGCCTGCCTGCGGCCCATGGCGTGGCCCACCTCGACAACCGATTACGGCCTAGCGCGGCCTCGCTCAACAGAAGGCCCTTGCGAGACCCGGAGCTCGCGAGGGAAATTGCGTCAAGACCCGTAGGGGGTTAGGCCTCCCCAGGCCTCCTCCCGAGCGGCGGAGATCTCTATGCACGCTAGGCCTCAGGAGGTCAAGGATGACGCCAGTCAGGCCAGGCGAGCGACAGCGTGCCAGAGGGGACAATTTCCTCTTCGGTGCAAAGGAGACAAGGACGAGCGCAGGTTCCCAAAGCGCCCCCCAAAGGTTTCCCTTATGGTGCAACAAGACCAAGGCCCCAAGCCCCGCAGAACAGACGTCATCACCGAGCCCACCTCTGCATCACCACCGACTACTTTGCAGGCGAAGACCACCTTTCGTCAGGATAGGGTGTACCTCTTGTCCCCCTTTGAATTTGGCCGTTGTGGGATCCCTTCCCGCCATTGCGATAAGGGAGAGGACCCGGGCCGCTATAAATAGAGGCTAGGCTGCTCGGAGGAAGGGGGGTCGAACGAACGCACTCGCAAAGCAAGACACCGTGTCGGGGATATTACCCCAGTGTATAACCCGGCCGGAAGTATGACCCGGCCGGGACTCGGCGACTCACTGCTGCGCCATCCGAGCTTGGTGATTCATTGGTGACCCGGCTGAAGGTATGACCCGGCAGGAGGTATGACCCAGCTCATCGTATGGCGGCTCATAGGTCACCTCTATTGCCGGGTCACAGGACGACCAGGCCCAAGGCCCAGCGTGTAAGCCGGCGCAGGCGGCTCACAGAGAAGGCCCAAAGGAGAGGAAGGATTCCCTTACAAGAGAAACAAGACCCGGATTAGGACTCAAGAGAGACTAGTCCTAATACTACTCCTAGTAGGACTCTACATGTAAACCTACCCCTTCCACTTATATAAGGAGGGGTAGAGCACCCCTAGAGGGACAACTTCAAGTCATTAGAGATAGACAGATTAGAGGCTCTCGAGATTAGAGGTAGCGACTCCGCACCCTTGTAATCGAGATCGTCACCATCATCAATATAGACACAAAGCAGGACGTAGGCTTTTACCTCCATCGGAGGGGCCGAACCTGGGTAAACTCGCGTCTCTTTGATTCCGACCAACCCCTCTCAAGCCGCCACCTAGTCGCGATGGCCTCACACCTAAGTTCTCTCACGAGGACATCCTGCCGTGACAAAACCACGACAGTTGGCGCCCATCGTGGGGCAGATCGCATGATGGTGTTGTGTTCTTGAAGGGAGCTCTCCTAGGAATCGAAGGGCTCGCGATTGACCGGACGAAGAAAAACTGACGCCGAAGGATCTACATCAACTTCGAGTTCATCAATCCAGATCGAAGAAACTTTCCGTGGGTATCATGCGTGCTACCGCGGGCGGTCTTCTCAGATCGATGCATTCGACGGCAGATCGGCCGTGCGCCGCGGCTGGGATGATATCAACCTCAACTTTTTTAATCAAGGTCCATCAGCACACATGCAGGCCACCAAGGTTCATTAAGTCCTTCACGTGCTACCTACTCCAAGGAACAAATTGCGATATTATTAAATTCTCTCAAGGAGTCAAGGGTCAAATCCAAGTTTAGATCATGCAAAAAATAGGAGGGGAGCCAAGACAAAAAGTTCGGCACATCGTCAAGGATTTCCAGTACATATTCAATCTACATAGAGGACATGTCCGACTGTGGCTGCGTTTTTCCCGTCCACATTCAGGAGCTCTTGGTGGATTCGGATGGACGTAGCAGCTAAGAAAGAAAGAAAAAAAACCCAAGCAGAGTATGACTTTGACACGGATCTGAGGTCAATTCCAAAGGAAAATTCAAGCACGAGGAAACGGATTCGCGGTCGCAGCACCATGAGCCGCCGTGGCCGCGGCCTCTGCTGCAGCTCGACCTCGCCTCGCCCGCACACCGGCTCCGCGTCCGCCTCAGTAGCATCCGGCCTCCGCGTCGCCACGCTTCGCCTTCGCTGCTGGTTCCGCGCGCTTCCTCTGGTCGCGCCCGGCTCCCAGCCGCATGCACGCACGCCTCGCCTCAACCGTGCCGCGCCGCTGTTTCCGCGCGCTTCCTTCGCTGCGACCCGTCTCGAAGCTCTCCCCACCGCGCACAAGCTGCCTCGCCATGGCTGGGTCAGCTCCTGCCTCGCCCGCTCGCCGGGCCAACCGCCAACGCCGCCGTCACCGCCTGGGTTCACCTCGCCGCGCCCGTGCACTCGCCTACATTCCGCCTGCGCCTCGAGTCGCCTCCGCCGGCTGCCTTCAAGCTCGCCGTCGCCTCTGCCTCTGCCACCGCGCGTTGAGCAGGCACAGCCAGCTCCGCGTCGCCTCCGCGGCGACCTCACTCCGGTCACCTCGCTGTGCATCCGCCGCACCAGCTCCGCCTCCGCCGTGCGTCCGAGCCATGCCAGCTTCGCCACCGCCGTGCGTTCGAGCCACGCCGGCTCCGCCTCAGCCAAGCTTCTGCCTCTGCCACGCGGGCATTCGAGCCGGCCCGGCTCCGCTCCCACCGTGAGACCCCTGCGCGCCCGCTCATCCGGGCCGCTCCCTTGCCGCACCGGCCGGGTCATGCCCGAGCGTTCGCTCCGCCCGGCCGCTCCTCCCGTGCCCCCTGCGTCGCCCCCGCGCGCCGCCCCCGTCGCCTCAAGCCGCCGGCCGGCTCGCCGCTCCTCCCGCTCCGCCTCCGCTGCGCCCCGCGTTGCTCCGAGTCCGCTTCGATTCGCCTCGCCTCGAGTCGGCCCTCTCCAACGCCGCCCGCTGCGCCTCGTCCTCGCTGCGCCCACCTCCGTCGTGGCTCGCCTCACCGCTGCGCGTCCGAGCCAACCGCGTCGCGCCTCTGCTGCCTCATGCTTTGCCGCAACCCGCCGCCAGCTCCGCCCCGCGAGCCGCCGAGCCGGCCGGCTGCTGCCGCAACCCGCCGCCGTCTCTGACACCAAGGATGTTCATGCATCGCTGAGCTTTGTGCCGACGCTTGTCCCGCGTCCATGCCACCACCGAGCACCTCCGCCTCGCCCCCTGGCTCTGCTGCGGCGAGCCGCCTCGCCCCGTCCCCCACCTCGCACCTCCGCCTCACCCCGTGCGCGCGCTCGCCCTCCGGTCGGCCACCGCGCGCCGTCGCGGCCTGGCCTCGCACCGGCCTGACCTCACTGCGCTGCATCGGCCTTCGCCTCCGTGGTTCGCCATGCTGCGGTCCTCCCACTCCGCCATGTTCGCCGAGCCGGCCCGCTGCTGCCGCAGCACGCCGCCGCTGCCATGAGCCGCCACCACCTGGATCCGCCGCTGCGCTAGCCCCGCCGTCGCGCCCTCTTGTCGCTATGAGCGGCCGGCCCCCAGTCGGGAGCTCTCAAGCCGGCCCCCCTCCCTTACGTTGGTGGTCCAAGAAAAAAAAGAGAGAGAAGGAAAGAAGGCTGCCAAGTACCAGCAATGTTATATTTCTCTTCAAATCAATATCAACACAGGAACAATTGTCCCTACTACTCTGTCTCTACGTCCGCGGTCATCCGAGAAAACGTCCGCGTTCGTCTGCAGAAATACCAGGTGCTATTTGCCCTTTCTGTTTTCAGTACATATTATTTTCTGTGAGAACAGTTACTTTGGCCTGTGATATTTTTTACGTAGGACAATTGTTCAAGTGGCATTATGCCGCGGAGATGGGGCGCACGACATGATCGTTATGTACTGGTGTTCGTCTATGGCGCGTTGCTCAATAGACGCGCGCAAGCCGCCGCTGCCGCGGCCCGGCTTACATCAATACGCCGGTACCGCGCACGATCACCCGCCAGTATGAGCCGCCCAATGGACGCGGCAAGCTGCCATATCCGTGGTATGGTTTTCACCAACAACGCCACGGCCGACTCGCGACCGCACCAGCTTACAATGCCGCGGCCGTCTCCCGCGGCCGCACCGGCTTATAACGCTGCGGCCGTCTCTCGTGACCGCACCGGCTTACAATGCCATGGCCGTCTCTCACAACTGCGCCGTCTTCAAACGCGCGGCTGACTTCTACATCTACCTCAACACGCCAGGGGCCGCATACACCAGTACGAGCCGCCCTACGAGCGCTCGTGAATCGCCACCCTGCGGTCCAGTCTACATTGACACGCCAGTGTCGTGCTTGCTCATTTGAGCCGCCCAACGGACGCGCGCAAGCCGCCATGCCCGCGGTCCGCTTTACATCAACACATCGGTGTTGTGCTTGCTCGTTCAAGCCGCCCAACGGACGCTCATGAGTCGCTGCCCTGCGGTCCGGTCTACATCGACATGCTGGTGCTGTGCTTGCTTGTTCAAGCCGCCCAACGGATGCTCATGAGACGCCGCCCTGTGATCCGGTCTATTTCAACAACTCTGAAGCAAGTCATGATATATTATCAGCCTCTGCCTCCACCGGATGGTTCAATGGATAGGCGTGCAAGTCGCCGCTACTGCGTTTTGGTTAAACTTCAGCAACCAGCTGGGATGAACCGCTAGCCGGATTACTGACAAAAATCATATGGGATCATTTATAACCCGCCATCTCAACACTCCGCGGGTTCATGTTGCATTATCAACGCCAGGGACATACAATGAGTATCGCGGAGGGCATCAACTCGCCACAAGCTTTTTGCTTCAATAAATTTCAGTTATCAGCCGTCAACCTTATGCCGGCTTATGCCGTGGCCAAGTGTGAAGAATCTCAAGCCGCCTCTTCGAGTCGACTTAAGACTCGGGGGCTACACAGACATAACTCGGCAGATACAACCGGGCTCAAATATTCTGGAACCCCGGGTCATTGCAAGGAAGTTAGCCTGATCCCAGGGGCTACTACATTATTGGCGGAACAATTAAAAGTTTCCCAAGAGGACGAGCCGCTATGATGCACCGTTCAAACATGGGTGCCCTGATTCATTGGAGTTTCTGCCATTTCTTCAAAAAAGATGGTGTAAAGGTGGATACTTCAACAAGGTCATTTGGGGGCTTCCAACCCGCCGGGTTTAGCTTACACACCCTCTTGATCGGCTCTTCAGCCACCATAAGGCCGGGTTGTATACCCAAAAAGTTGACTCCGTCAACAAGGTCATTTAGGGGCTTCCAACCCACCGGGTTTAGCTTACACACCCTCTTGATCGGCTCTTCAGCCACCGCAAGTTCGAGTTAAACCTGCCTGTATGCTGCTGCTGCTCCGCTAGGTGACCCGCCGAACTCTTACCAGTTAATCTCGGCTAGAGACCCTGAGTTGTTAAAAATATTTGACAGTCACTCTCGCTAGAGACCCTGTACTGGTCAAGGTTAAACCGGCGGCTCTTGTCACGTGAGGGCCGGCTTACGGAAAGCGAGGATAAACTCACCCATCTGCTGCATACTCTCCGCTATGTGGCCCGTTCGTACTCTTAAACGGTTACTCTTTTAAAGACCCTGCACTGTTTAAGGTTCAAACGACGGATTTATGTCATGTGAGAAGTAGCTTATGGGCCCGGGGGTACTCATGCCCTGCTGCGCCTCTCTATGGTTCGTTGTGCTCTTACCAGTTAATCTCGCCTAGAGACCCTGAGCCGCTCAAAGGAGTTGACGGTCACTCTCACTAGAGACCCTGTACTATTAAGAGTTCAAACAACGAGTTCATGCCAGGATATCCTCCGCTAGGAGAGCTGGCATATGAGTTTTCGAAAAAGAAAAAGCAAGAACATATACAAGAGTTGATCTCTTCTGGTTGTGCCTTCAAAGCAAGAACATCATACATTGCATCATCATTGCATCATCTTACCATGCATCATATATGCATGGATATCCTGGTCTACATTGCAGGAACCGGTTCTTTCAAACCGGATTATATTATTCAAATCTCAAATAGCCAACATGGCTGGATTTTTCATTATGGTTGTCATAACCAGCATTGGATGATTGAGGTTTTCAAAGCCCCTTCAGGGTAATGGCTATTATTCCTTCATCCCAAAAATACCAGCTTTTAGCAAGGAGCATGGTTCAACATTGATATGCAAGGTTTCCAGCAAACATCATCTGGACAGCGGATAAAATTTTATTCTACAATGGAAGGAATAGTCCCGAATCGTTGCAGGCATATGACCGGCACTTGGGGGCTACATTATTCAAGTCCAGTTTATATCAAGTATGCAAGTCCCATGTCACTGCAAGCATGCACCACGACACTTGGGGGCTAATGCAAGCTATTTTTCAAGTAATTATGTTGTCAACAGACCCCGTTATCTCAAGGAGATGAGCCGGCCTTTATATCTTTTTCTAAAATCCCAGCCCAGTATTGTCTTACTGAGCCGGCCCTTGGGGGCTACACATTGCTCCTCAAGTCTATATGATCAGATCTATAAAAAGTTCCTGCTCATTATTGCATAATGACCCGGCCCTTGGGGGCTACACTGGCTGAAGTTTTATGAGCATAAGATACTTACAAGTCCCAGGTTGCTGCAGGCAAGACAACCCGGTACTTGGGGGCTACATATGTGGAACATTCAACTTATGACTGGGAACTCAGATAAACAATCTGGGTTTCTCTAGGTTTGCACTATGTTGAAGCAAGTCTTAAGGCTATCACTACGTTCCCCTCTTAAGACTTGGGGGCTACAGGTAATATGGATATAAAAAATAGAAGAACACTTTCAAGATGTCAATTGTGAGTGAGATGGGTCTCATTTCTTCATGGAGCTGAAGCATTGAAAGACTGGCTCAAACATTACACAGATTTTCTTTATTCCTAATAAATTTATCAAGTCAACTGGAGTCCGCTTATTTTGACCCGACGTCACAAACGATCATGACCCGACTTTGTCAAAAATCATGACCCGGCAGATACTATATAAACAACCCGGCTTCACAGGTTGAAGTGGTTTAACAATGGAAGAATTTCTATTTCCCAATATTTTTATCAAGCTGAAGCAATGGAAAGCCGGTTCAACATCATGTGGATTTCTTATTCCCAAAATTTTCATCAAGCCAAATCATTGGAGGCCGACTCAATGGCATATGGGTGTTTTATTCCAAATATTTTATTGCAAAGGACACGGACCTACAAGATAATTGTGAAGACGGCTCGTTAATATGAAGAAGGAAACCGGATTTTCAAGGAGCTACTTCTTTAAGCCGGCCAGTGGAGCAAGCCGGTCCCTTAACATATTTGTTATTCTTATTTCAGGAGCTTACCATGAATAAATTCAAGCTAACCTGGGGGCTAATGTCTAGGATATTACCCCGCGGTATAAACTGGCCAGAAGTATGACCTGGCCGGTAGTCGGCGACTCACTGCTGCGCCAGCCGAGCTTGGTGATTCATTGGTGACCCGGCTGGAGGTATGACCCGGCACATCGTATGGCGGCTCATAGGTCACCTCTATTGCCGGGTCACAGGACGACCAGGCCCAAGGCCCAGCGTGTAAGCCGGCGCAGGCGGCTCACAGAGAAGGCCCAAAGGAGAGGAAGGATTCCCTTACAAGAGAAACAAGACCCGGATTAGGACTCAAGAGACACTAGTCCTAATCCTACTCCTAGTAGGACTCTACATGTAAGCCTACCCCTTCCACTTATATAAGGAGGGGTAGAGCACCCCTAGAGGGACAACTTCAAGTCATTAGAGATAGACAGATTAGAGGCTCTCGAGATTAGAGGTAGCGACTCCGCACCCTTGTAATCGAGATCGTCACCATCATCAATATAGACACAAAGCAGGACGTAGGCTTTTACCTCCATCGCAGGGGCCGAACCTGGGTAAACTCGCGTCTCTTTGATTCCGACCCACCCCTCTCAACCACCACCTAGTTGCGATGGCCTCACACCTAAGTTCTCTCATGAGGACATCCTCCCGTGACAAAACCACGACACACCGCTGTACTAGTTCATCCACAAACCTCCTCGTGAGGCAATCCACCAAAGGCAGGAGTAGGGTTTTACGCTTCGCAGTGGCCCGATCCAGGGTAAAATCTTGTGTGCCATCTTCTTCCTCGCCATCGAGCGGGGTTATCGTGTTGTGAGCTTGGAGGGGGCGAAGCTGTTCGGGAATCTTCGCACACGCCCCTGGGTTCAAACTCCTTAGGGTTTTGCGGAGCCTGAAATCCGACATTTGGCGCGCCAGGTAGGGGGCGTGTCGGAGTCTTCAGCAAGCTTCGCTTCTTCTTCGCCCCGTCGTGTCGATGGCCGACGCAACCCTTGAGGCCGGGCAGCCCTTGGCGCGCGGTGGCGCCTCGGCTCGCAGGGTCGGCCCAGCGGTTGCTTGCATCCTCGGCGGATCGCAGGCACCCGCCTCCAACCGCCAAGTCAAGCGGTTCCTCCGCCAGGCAGGTGTGATCCAGCCACGGTCCGAGACCCCGCAGCACCGAGCGTGGCCGGAGATCGACATCACCTTCGGCCCCGACGATCACCCCAGAACAACGGTTGTCGGCGGTGCGCTCCCCATGCTGTGCACACCAACCATAAACAGTGTGGCCGTCACCAGGACCCTCATAGACGGCGGGGCCGGCCTCAACGTCCTCTCCGTGGAGACCTTCAACGCGCTGCAGGTGCCCCAAGGCCAGCTCGCACCTTCAAGGCCTTTCTCCGGGGTGGCTGGGGGCTCCGTCGCCCCCTTGGGGCGGGTGCGCCTCCCCGTCACCTTCGGCACCCGCTCCAACTACCGCACCGAGCAGATCGACTTCGACGTCGCCCACATCCACCTCCCTTACAACGCGATACTTGGCTACCCCGCCCTCGCCCAGTTCATGGCGGCAACGCACCCGAGCTACAATGTCATCTAGATGCACGGGAGCGGCGGCGTCCTCTCCGTTGCCGGAGACACCAAGGACGCAACCCGCGCACTCAAGCTCGCCTACAAAGCTGCGGCCGCGGAGCACCCCAGCACAGGCGGCACCGCGCAGGCCTCGGAGGACGTTGAGGACGTCGCCAACGTCATGCCAGTGAAGAAGAAGCAGCTGTTCTCTCAGAACCGGGCTGAGACGAAGCAGGTGCCAATAGGCGACGAGAATCCAGGCCTTACCTTCACTATCGGCACCGTCCTGCCACGGGAGCAGGAAGAGGGGTTAGTAGCCTTCCTCCGCGCGAACAAGGATGCGTTCGCGTGGAACACTTTTGACCTGGTGGGGGTCCCAAGGGATGTGATCGAGCACCACCTCATGGTGTGTCCCAATGCGCGTCCAGTGAAGCAAAAGGTGAGGAGGCAGGCTCAAGAAATGCAGGCGTTCATCGCCCAAGAGGTTGGCAAACTGAAAGAGGCAGGAGTCATCCGGGAGGTGCAATACCCGGAATGGCTCGCCAACCCGGTAGTCGTCCCAAAGAAGTGCGGGAAGGAGCGCATGTGTGTCGACTTCACGAACCTCAACAAGGCCTGCCCTCAGGACCCATTCCCGCAGCCACGCATCGACCAGATCGTGGACTCCACCACCGAATGCGACCTCCTGTGCTTCCTGGACGCCTTCTCGGGCTACCATCAGATCAAGATGGCGGTGGGAGACGTTGAGAAGACAGCCTTCCTCACCACATGCGGTGTGTTCTGCTACACGTGCATGCCCTTTGGGATGCGGAACGCGGGCGCGACCTTCCAGCGGCTGATGCACATCGCCCTGGGGCCGTAGCTCGGGAGGAACGCGGAAGCCTATGTCGACAACATCGTGGTCAAGTCGCGAGAAGCCAAGACCTTGATCAAGGACCTGGAGGAGACGTTTGCTAGCCTGAGGCGGGTGAACCTGAGGCTCAACCCTGAGAAGTGTGTCTTCGGGGTTCCGTCAGGCAAACTGCTCGGTTTCTTGGTGTCGTACCGGGGGATCGAGGCGAACCCGGAGAAGGTCAAGGCTATAAGCAAGATGAGCCCACCTCAGACACTCAAGGAAATGCAGAAGCTGGCGGGCTACGTGACCTCCTTGGGGCACTTCATCTCGAAGCTTGGCGAGCGGGCCCTGCCGTTCTTCAAGCTCATGAAGAGGAAGGCCCCCTTTGAGTGGACTCCGGAGGCAGATGCGGCATTCGAGGACCTCAAGCAGTACCTCACGAGCCCACCAGTAATGGTGGCACCTCGCCCTCGGGAGCCCCTAGAGCTGTACCTGGCTGCCACCCTGCACTCCGCCAGTGCTGCGCTTGTGGCGGTCAGGGAGCAGTGTGCTGACAAGCGCGTTGCGCCTTCAGGCACAGGCGGGTCGGAGGGCAGAGCGACACGCCGGACGCCAAGAAACCTCCATCCCCTCGAGACAACGCTCCCGAGGCCCCAGCCGCCCCGGCGACCCCCGAGGCACCCGGGACTCGAGAGCCCGCAGTGGAGAGAGGCGGCGCGGAAGGCCTCTCCCTCGTCGAACATCCGGTGTACTACGTCAGTACCGTGTTGCGGGACGCGCGCTCGCGCTACCCTATGCAGCAAAAGCTCTTGCTTGCACTCCTTGTCGCCTCAAGGAAACTGCGCCATTACTTCCAGGGGCATCCCATCAGGGTCGTCTCAGCGTACCCCTTGGAGAAGGTGCTGCACAACTCCAATGCAGCAGGGAGGGTGGCAGAATGGAATATCGAGCTGCAGGCCTTCAATATAGAGTTCAGCATGACCAGGGTCATCAAGGGGGCGGCCCTGGCGGACTTTGTAGCCGAATGGACGGACGCTCCCGACCGGGGGCTGGGTGACGGCCAGTCCCTCGCCCCCGGCGACGAGGCGCCTGAGGATTGGATCATGCACTTCGTCGGGGCCTTCGCCCGCAGGGGAGCAGGGGCCGGAGTCGTGCTCATCTCCCCGACCGGGGACAAGCCTTACTACGCCGTGCAACTCTCTTTCCAGCATGGTGAAAAGGTCTCCAACAACATCGTGGAGTACGAGGGCTTAATCGCCGACTTCCGAGCCGCAACCGCCTTCGGGATTCAACGCCTCGCCATCAAGGGCGACTCCCAGCTCCTCGTCAACTTCTCCAACAAGGAGTACACGCCTAAGGACGAGCACATGGAGGCATACTTGGCGGAGGTACGTAAGATTGAAAAACGTTTCTAGGGCTTGGAGTTGCAGCACATCCCGCGTGGCATGAACAAGGAGGCCGATGACATCGCCAAGAGGGCATCGCGCCATGAGCCTCAAGAGCCGGGCGTCTTCAAGGAGTGGGTCTTCAAGCCATCCGTGACACAACCAACTGGGTATCAGGCATCGCGGAATGAAGAGCTGCCCCCAGCGCCACCCTCAGGAGCTCCAACTTGTGGTCCGACCTCAGGAGCCCGACTGCTCCTGGCGCTGGAGCCCCAAGTCGACGACTGGACACAGAAGTTCAAGGCGTACCTGCTTCATGGCACATTACCCGAATAGGAGGAAGATGCGGAGCATGTGGTACGACAGGTCACAGCTTATTGTCTTCGGGACAGCGAGCTGTACCGCAGGCCCGAACGACGTCGCGTTGTGGTGTGTATCCAGGAGCAGGGGTGCGAGCTGCTGGCCGACATCCATGGGGGAGACTGCGGGCATCACTCCTTGTCACGCACCCTTGTAGGGAAGGCATTCCGCACTGGCTTCTACTGGCCCACGGCGCTCAACGATGCCACCGAGCTGGTCCGGTCTTGTGAGGCCTGTCAGTTCCACGCCAAGCAAATTCATCAGCCCGCGCAGGGCCTCCAGACCATCCCGCTTTCCTGGCCCTTTGCGGTCTGGGGGCTGGATATACTGGAGCCCTTTTCGCGGGCAGCGGGCGGGTACCGCTACCTCTACGTCGTCATAGACAAGTCCACCAAGTGGGCGGAGCTGGAGCCCGTCCGCACCATCCCCGCCGGATTAGCCGTCAAGTTCATCAAGGGCATTGTGAGCCGCTTTGGCGTCCCCGACCGCATCATCACCGAAAACGGTTCGCAGTTCACAAGTAACCTCTTCAGGGCCTATTGCGCTAACCTTGGAACGCAGATATGCTATGCCTCAGTGGCGTACCCCCGAAGCAACGGTCAGGCAGAGCGTGCCAACGAGGAGGTCCTACGGGGCCTCAAGGCAAGGAGCTTCAAGAAGAAGCTTGAGGCCTGTGGCAAGGGTTGGGTCGACGTGCTTCAGTCCGTGTTGTGGTCTATCCGCACCACCGTGACTAAGCCCACCGGCGAGACCCCGTTCTTCCTCGTCTACGGCGCTGAGGCCGTCCTCCCACACGAAGTCAAGCACCGCTCCCCGCGGGTTTTGGCATTTGACGAGGAGCGTCAAGATGCCTCGTGGGGGACGGATATCATGCTCGGAGAGGAGGCCCGGCATCGAGCCTCGCTCTGAGCCGCGAGGTACCAGCAGGCGCTGCGGCGCTACCATTGCCATAACATCCGCTCCAGGACCCTCGAAGTTGGAGACCTCGTCCTGAGGCGGGTCCTCTCCAGGGAAGGCTTGCACAAGCTCTCGCCCATGTGGGAGGGCCCGTTCAAGGTCGCCCGCGTCTCCAGACCTGGCGCCGTGCGTCTGGAGACTCAAGACGGAGTTCCCATCCAGAATGCCTGGAACATCCAGCACCTCTGCAAATTCTACCCGTGACACTCTCACGTAATAATGAGTGGGCTGTATACGCCAGGAGCTCCCCGAGGACGTGGAGGGGTTCCCACCCATGCCCAAGTGGAAGCCCCATGCTCCTCGCTGGCGGACAACACTGTCCTCCAATGACTATGCCCACGCAACGTGGATGCCCTATGTTCCGCGCTGGGGGAAGACGAAGACTAGCCTAGGTGCCGGACGTGGCTGTTCTCTGCATTTCTTGTGTTTGAATTTGCCTTTTCCCTGGAAAGAAGTCCGAGGCTTTTTGTTGACTCTATTTAAAGGAAAAGGGGCGGGAATTTTTTCTTCTTGCAGTCCTCTCTCTCTTGAAATTTCTTTCTTCGAGATAACGCCTGACAGCCTCTCCCTCCCGCGCCCCGCGAGCGGGGGCTACTGGCACGGTGCGCACACCTCGCCAAGGCCTTGGCGTCCTGGTCCCCGCGTGGCCTTGGCGTCCTGGTCCTCACGTGGCACTCTCGAGCAAGCTAGCAGGCGCGCGCCGTCTCACCCTCGCTCGGGGGCTCCGCCACGGCTCGATGCGCTGTCTTAAAAACCCTTGGAGGCTCACGCCCCCTGGGGAAAGAACCGACAGAAAGTATTGGTCGCCACTTGAACGTCAAGGGAGGCTCCTGAGCACTTTGCCTCAGGAGTCTCACTGATCGCGTGGCTACTCGCTCGCTATTTGGCCTCGTCCTGGTGATCCGGACGCCCCAATGGCGGGCGAGGCCTCGCCCCTTTGGTCTCGTCCTGGTGATCCGGACGCCCCAACGGTGGTCGAGGCATGCACGGGATCGGGACCCGCCGACGTAGATTGCCGCTTGAGCGTCAAAAGGGGGCTCCTGAGCACTGCGCCTCAGGAGCCTCACTGATCGCGTGGCTACTCGCTCGCTATTGGTCTCGTCCTGGTGATCCGGACGCCCCAATAGCGATCGAGGCCTCACCCCCTTTGGTCTCGTCCTGGTGATCCGGACGCCCCAACGGTGGCGGGGCATGCACGGGATCGGGCCCTGCAGACATAGAGCGCCGAAAGCCCCCCCCCCCAAGTCGCCTCATTCGCAGGAAGGAGGAACCTCCCCAAGCCCTCCAAGTGCTACTAGCTCACTGGACGCCACTGCTAAACCTCACGATGCGGAAGCCCGCCGTGGACGCATCAAGCTAAGCACTCTAACTACGATCAAAGGGAGGCCTCAGTTAACATTAACGCAATGACCGTAATGCGTAACGAGAGTGCTAATAAGAGGGCGCAAGCGCCAAAGTTCATCATACACCCAAAAGGCCCCCCCTCATGATTTTGATTACAAGCAGAAGAAAAGAAAAGATGGCGTAGGAGCCCCCGCCCTGGGGGGCCGCCGCTCCTGAGGCCCCGGCCTTGGCGCGCCGGTGCTCAGTCGGAGTCCTCCTCCTCCTTGATGTCGCCGTGGTGGCACGTCGGCATGGCAGCTTCCCGGGCGGGGGAGCGGCGCCGCCACGGCTGGCTTCCTCCCGAAGTCCGGGTGCACCGGCGTGGCGGGGCGTCATAGCTGTCGTCGCTCGGGCTCTCCTCGGAGGATGTATCGCTGCTGCTGGAAACATGGCGGCTGTCGCCAAGGGCAAGCTCACCTCCAAGATCGCCGCTGTCGCCGCCCTCCGGGCAGCACTCCAAACGCCTGCCATCCTCACCAAAGATCTTGGCGAAAAGCGTCGCGGCGCCGCCGTGCTTGAAGTGGAGCGTGGGCCTCCCATCCAGGCCATGGGCGCGGGCGAAGGTCTGCCACCCGCGGCCCAAGAAGGCGTTGCCTGCGGGGGTGACCTCAACCTCCACCCACAATGCACCGCTCCAACACCCGTCGGCTTGCAGCCACAGGCCCGCAGGCGCGTCAGCCGGCAACATCTCTACGAAGGAGCGTGGGAGCTGCAACCAGGAGCTCGCCGCCCTCTCCACCGGCACCAGGAACTCCAGGCCCGCGTCAGCCGAGCGGGCTTGCGGATGCGGTGGCCGGGCACCGACTACAAGTCTCTCCCCCCTGCCACGGCCACCGCGCCCGCCGCCTCCGGCTGCGCCAGCAGAAACGTCGAGCCCCGCGGAGGGGCGCCCTCGCCCACAGGGTGCCGCCGGAGACGTCCCAGCGTACTTGCGGGGGCGACCCCTACTCCTCTTGGGAGGTTGTTGTTCCGGTGCCCCCTGGCGGGCCTTTCCATTCTCGGCGGCGGAGAACCTTCTCACCGGCGTCATGATGGGGTAGACGAAGGACGAAGGAGGGGGAGCAAGAAGTAGGGATGGGCTGGGGGCTCAGTTTCCCCCCGCCCATTTATAGCTGGATGGAGGCCAACCGGCGTTTTCCCAATCCCGGGTATTGATGGCCCCGCAACGTGCGCCGGTTGAAGGCCAGACGGAGCGGTTGCCGAGGCTTCATGGGGAGTGGAGCCGCCGTGCACCTTGAGCGACGCGTGCTAGGCTCGATCGGCGTGCTACACTACCCCACGTCGTTTCCTCTACCCCCGTCGGGTCACATCCGCGTGGCCCGAGGCGGGGGAGTACGCAAGGGGTCAGCCGCATTCAAAGAAGAGCAATGACGGCCAAGGAGGTGCGCAGGCCTCGCGTCAGCCCGAGTCAGGGCTGTTCCCGATGTCTTTGGGGAGCCGAGACGCCCACGTCTCATGGTGCGCCACGCGTCAAGTCGGGTCCGCAGGCGATTGGGGCCCACGGCGCTTCGGGCCATCCTCTGTGGCTTCACCCCGGAACCAGCTCGAGCGCGCCTCGGGCCCGGGGGCTACTGTCGGCGTTCTGGATACCGGGGTACCTAGAATTGCCTACCTGCGGCCCAGGGCGTGGCCCACTTCGACGACCGAGTACGGCCCAGCGCGGCCTCGCTCAACACAAGGCCCTCGCGAGACCCCGAGCTCGCGAGGGAAACAGTGCCAAGACCCGCAGGGGGTTAGGCCTCCCCAGGCCTCCTCCCGAGCGGCGGAGATCTCTATGCACACTAGGCCTCAGGAGGTCAAGGATGACGCTAGTCAGGCCAGGCGAACGTTAGCGCGCCAGAGGGGACAGTTTCCTCTTCGGTGCAAAGGAGACAAGGACGAGCGCAGGTTCCCAAAGCGCCCCCAAAGGTTTCCCTTCTGGTGCAACAAGACCAAGACCCCAAGCCCCGCAGAACAGACGTCATCACCGAGCCCACCTCTGCATCACCACCGACTACTTTGCAGGCGAAGACCACCTTTCGTCAGGATAGGGTGTACCTCTTGTCCCCCTTTGAATTTGGCCATTGTGGGATCCCTTCCCGCCATTGCGATAAGGGAAAGGACCCGGGCCGCTATACATAGAGGCTAGGCTGCTCGGAGGAAGGGGGGTCAAACGAACGCACTCACAAAGCAAGACACCGTTGTACTAGTTCATCCACAAACCTCCTCGTGAGGCAATCCACCAAAGGCCGGAGTAGGGTTTTACGCTTCGCGGCGGCCCGAACCTGGGTAAACTCTTGTGTGCCATCTTCTTCCTCGCCATCGAGCGGGGTTATCGTGTTGTGAGCTTGGAGGGGGCGAAGCTGTTGGGGAATCTTCGCACACGCCCCTGGGTTCAAACTCCTTAGGGTTTTGCGGAGCCCGAAATCCGACAAAGGTGACAGCTCTCCTCCTTTGAATTGAGATCCCACCAAGTTGGTGACTAGGGCCATCAGCGCATTCAGTCTAGCGGTTTAGGTAGAAAACTCCCTGAAGAGAGAGACAGAGGGTTCTATTTGAAGATACACCTCGTAGAGTACTTGGAATTGATAGAGGTTTAGTACTGAGTTGGGGGCCAAGTCCTGAGGATGAAGATTGAAGAAGTGCAAAGCATCCCGGAAGAATTTTGACCCAGGGGGAGAATAACCTCTGAGGAGGTGGTCTAAGAAAATCACCACCTCTCCTTCCACTGGCTTACGGATCTCTTCCCCAAAGGCGGGTCGCCAGCCAACTGATTCCTTAGGTGGCAAATATCCTTGTTTTTTATAATCTTGAAGGATGGCCTCAGAAACTTGGGAAACCACCCAGTTGCAAGAAGAAGTTTTCGACATGGCGAGCTACCTGAATAGAATGAAAAGGGGCGATTTAAGATAACACTACTGACGAAGATGGTCTTAAAAACATTACAAGGGTAAGACTCGCCCTACAAGGATACCATGGTTGATTCGGCAAGATTTGATCAAGGCGGGTCAAAATCAAAAGCCGGTGTCAGTGTGGCCGGGTCATTCTAGCACGTAATGTGTCTGGTTATCACTAAGTGCGAAGCGGAACAAGTTTCCACCGAACCAGCTATAATTGTGGATCTACAAAAGGCTCAGAAAAAGAAAATATTCTTCAACCCTAGTGCGCAACTTGAGAAGCAGCAGTAACCTAATGTGTGGATTTAAAAGGAAGACTCGAAGATAATACACGAGAAACAAATCTACCGCTCAACCCGTTCCATTTTTATAGAGTAAATCATGGGGTTGAAGATGCAGAATAGCAGGGGTAATTGGCCTGGGAAGAACAACTCAATGAATGAAGAACGTCGATGAACTACCATGGATCTAGAAAGGAAAAGCGGTTACCTCACAGAAGGAATCGGAGGCAGGGAAGATGAGCGACTCGACGAGCAGTGCGAGCTCGATGGAAACGCGGCGTCTCCGTCTCCGCAAGGATGATCTTCGGTGATGAACGGACAGAGGTTCGGTGGAGATCTCGAGCGCGAGGAAGAAGAAGCGAAAGGAGAGAGGTGAAAGTGGGAAAGGAAGCCCATGGTAAGTATTTAATAAGGAAGGACTAGGAGAAGAAACGGCAAGCGCAAAAATCAAGGCGACACAGTAAATTTCGGAAGTGACGACACCTCGATTTCCGGCAAAGTTAGATACGGCCAGATTTATCGAAAGTCACCACTGATCTCTAATCTTCTGACATATGATAGTATTTGACTGATGTTGGAAATTTGACAAGGTTGGAAATATCATCAGCCGGCATTTGGAGACACTGATAACACATAAGTATGAGCAGATGACAAACCGCCTGATGAGGTGAGAAATATTGACATGAATGAATTCAAATCAACCTGGGGCCTAATGTCGGGGATATAGCTCCACGATATGACCCGCCTGGTGGGCCGGGTCAATCTACTAGCGGCTTGATGATTGTGCTTGAGATGGGCCGTGTTGTGAAGATTGAAGATAGGATGATTTGCTAAACAGGCCGATGGAGGCCCAAATTGAGTAGACGGCGGCTTAGAACCTAAAAGGTGGGTGACGCCGAAGACTTTCCTTGCTTGAAAGGCAAGACAAAGGTAGAGATATGTTAGGTTACGGGTCGTGTTATGACCCGGACTCTGTTGTAAAACCTGGGGTCTTGACCTATATATAAAGGCAAGCCCCCAGGGAGAGAGAGACAAGTTAGTCACCCTCGAAAAGCTAGGTTAGCGATCCCGCATCCTTGCAATCAACATCTCCCTTAATCTAGACACAAAGCAGGACGTAAGCTATTACCTCAATTGTAGGGGCCGAACCTGGGTAAACCCGCCTCCTGTTCTCGTTCGATCTCTTTGAGTCGCCACCCGTCGGCGATGGCCTCACACCTAAGTCCTTGCACGAGGACATCTGCCATGACAAAACCACGACACCGGCAGAAGCCCAGCCTGACCTTGACAGGACCGGCGGGGCGCGGATCGGCGGAGCTACTCGAAGGGAAGACGAAGCCGAAGTCCACGAGCCTGCCAGGATCCAGCTGAGGAGAAGGGACGGCATCCAAGTCAAGAACCCCCGGCAAATCGCTCTGCCGGGGAGCTGATGGCGGTGATGGTGCACCCGACGGTCAGCTAGAGTCCGAGTTGACATACTCCGACTTGACGGGCGGAGACTCACTACCATCGTCTTCACCGACACTGTCCTCCTCGTCACTATCGCTTAAGGAGGAGCTTTCAACATCGCTCGAGCTCTCCTTGCAACAGCCGAGGCGGACCCCGGAGTGCCCGAATATCTTGACGGAGACTACGTTGGCCTCCACCAACTTGAAGCAAAGGACGTGCCTATCCATAAGGTTATGGGCACGCGTGAAGGTTTTCCACCCGCGCCTGAGGAGCATGACGCTGGGCGCCGGGAATTCAGCATCCGCTCGCACGGCGCCATTACAACAGCCATGCACCCGCAGCCACATCGCATGCGGCTTGTCAACTTCCATCAACCTAGCGAAAGGGCGAGGGACTCGCAGGCGGCTGCGGGGAAAGCCGCGCAGCCTGACGACGAACTCCAATGCCGAACCTTCGGTGTGTCCCTCCGCTGGGAGAAGATCCGTCAGCGGAGGAGGAGTGTGCGCAGCACCCCGCCTTCCCCGGCCACGAGCCCCGCGCCGGCTTCGGCCTCTTCCCGTACTCCCATCGCGCGCGCTGGAGCCACCCTCCGCCTCCACAGCTGAAGCGGTGGCATGATCCCAACGGGAAGCTCTGATCGTCACGGCAGGAGCTAGGTGTAGCCCTCGCCCCCTGACCATGGAGATGACTGGGTCGACCACGGGCAAGAAGGAGTAGGGCGAGCTCTGTGAATTCGAAGCCACGGAGGAGGAGATAGATGAGCATCGTCCCCCGTGACCTCCCAATTTATAGGGAGGACGCAGGGGGCTGTCTCTCCCCAACTCCAAAGGCCGCCGCCCATCCCCACCAATCCCACTGCCCGCTATCACAGACGAACAGGTAACCGCCCCCTCGCTCCAATCCATGGTGCTGCGGTTTCTGCCATGACCCAGGCCTTTAAGTCACGCGCGCCCACCGCCAGCTTCCCGCAATGCATGCGGCGCGCGTGGTGGAAACGGCCTGAGGAAGTGGATTAGTGCTGCCCATCAAGTGGACGGTTACTCCCTCACATTGCGCGCCTGTACATAAATTTTGGGCCTGACCCAACGGCACTAGACGAGCGCGTGTGGGCCACACCCAGGGGCTCCTGTTAGTGCATTGGAATAGGGATACCCAATGCCCCTTACTTATGCATAGGAAGTAGTAGCATTCCCCTCTTTTACACAAGTACAACTCAAGCAAGCAAGGACAAGACTCCGGCAACACTCAACAACGCTGGCTTCGCGACACCAGCAGTGTCACGCCCAAGATGTGGTCCTATCCTTATTTTGGCGCGAGGGCCTCGACAGGGATAGAAGCGCATCTCGTCGTTTTGCAAGAATGGATATCATTACAAGTACATGTAAAGAAGAGATGAGTATATGGAATTGGCTTACACTCGCCACAAGCTACATCAATATCACATCAATACAACAACATCTCCAACATCATACAGAAGAGCAGGGTCCGACTACGGACGAAAACAAACGATAAAATGACATCCATCCTTGCTATCCTAGGCTGCCGCCTGGAACCCATCCTATGATCGATGAAGAGGAAGAAGAAGAACTCCAAATCAAACAAGCAACGCGCTCACGTCAAGTCATCGCATTACCTGTACCTGCAACTGTTGTTGTAGTAATTTGTGAGCCACAGGGACTCAGCAATCTCATTTCCAAGGGTATCAAGACTATTAAAGCTTAATGGGTGAGGTATGGTTAAGTGGTGAGGCTGCAGCAAGCACTAAGCATTTATTTGAGTGGCTAACTTACGAGTACAAGAATAAAGGGGGATGATTGTCGAATAAAAGGACGTGAACTAGAAATGATCTCTAAGAGATCCTGAACACCTACATACGTCAAACATAACCCCACCGTGTTCTCTCTCGGATCAGAAATTCACGAGAAGAGACAGTCACGGTTACGCACACGGTTGGTGTATTTTATTTTAGTTTACTTCAAGTTTGCTATGACCGGGTGTTAAACAAAGTTTACAAGTTGCCACGTAACCGCGGGCACGGCTTTCCGAAAGATTTAACCCTGCAGGGGTGCTCCAACTCATCCATCACAAACTAACCACACGCAGCGGAAATAACCTCGACCACGAATCTCGTGATCTTCCTAGGCAATTCCACTGGAAAACCGCAACCTTGAGATAGCCCGAAGTATTCTCGGCATTCCTCGCACAAGTCATTCGAGAAAGGTAAAACAAATCCAGCAAGACCGCCCGACGTGCCGACAATCCCGATAGGAGCCGCGTATCTCGTTCTCAGGGAAAATCGGATGAGCGATGGTTACCACGCCAATCACCGAGTTGCCCCGGGTAGCATTAATAAGCTGCTCTGGGTTGGACCAACACTCATGAGGAGCACTGGCCCGGGTTGTTGATTAATGATCCACGGGGTCCGGAAAGTCCCTATGCAATTTTATTAGTTATTAGGCAAATGTAGTACCAATGTTGGGCCTTGCCAGACAAGTTTTATCCTAAAACGAAAATAAAGGGGGTCCCCATAACAACCCCGAGCATGTTAGGAGCGCTCAATTATGGAACATAACACCGGTACACAAGTAACTAGGGCAGCAAGAGTGGAACAAAACACCGAGCAAAAGGCCAAGCCTTCCACCCTTTACCAAGTATATATGTGCAGTAAATTAAATAGCAATAATATTGTGTTATATCAAAATATCCATGTTGCACATGGAAAGATCTTGCACCTGCAACTAGCAACACTATAAGAAGGGCTGGGCAAGCAGTAACATAGCCAAACAATGTTTTGCTGGGATGTGGAGGGGTTAGAGGCTTTTCATGGCAATTTAGGAGGCTTAACATACAAGTGGTAGGTAGCGAGACAGCGATAGAAACGAGACATCTAGCACAGCAATGATGGTAATGGTATCCAGGGAAATGATCATCTTGCCTGAGATCCCGCTTGGAAGAAGAACGAATCCATGAAGAAGATGAGCCAACGTAGTCGAACGAATCCTCACACTCCGAACGCTTTCGGAACTCTGTCGAGAAGAAGCAATCCGAAACAACAATCAACACACGAGAACACCACAACATATGCATGACATGATGCTCTTCAAATATGATGCATGTTATGCATGACATGGCAAGCACAACAATCAACTTCTACACATTAAGTGAAGCTCAATATACAACGAGTTGCCTATTGACGAAACTCTACATTCGAATATTTAGTTCACTCTCGTTTAGGTACACGACAATATTAAATGTTGTTAAACATGGCAAGAGGTGAAGCATAAGTAAACTACACATCTACGCAAGTTTAAATGAGGCCGGAAACCACATATATCATTTCCGAAACGACCCCATATGATAATTTCAAAATTGGTCCAGATCTGAACTAATCATGTTTTATGTTTATTAAACAGCAGAATAAACAGGACCATGTGATTCTACACGTCATTCCAGTCGATTTACATATATGGAACATCTCAAACGGAGCTACGGTCCAAAAGATATGACCTTCACAAGAAAAACATGACATGAATGCAAAATGCATGAAAATGACAACCACAAACATTTCAAATCATGAATGCAGCAAGATATTATGATACTACATGAAAATCTAAGCAAGTTTCATATACAACATGATCAAAACGGAGCTACGGTTCAACAAATACAACCACACAAGTTTTAGTTGAAATCTGCCCAAAACAGCAAGATAGCATCTTGCACACATGAAAACAACAAGCTACAAGATTCTAAAATGCACAAACTAAGCATGGTGCAGTAGCATATAACACACACTTCATTTCATCTTCACATATCATACTCAAAAGAGGCCTGGATCACATGATAGGAAGCTCACAACATGGCAACAAAATATGGCAGATTGGGACTTCGTGAAAATAACAGTTTTTAGCATAGCAGAATTTCACGGAGGCATATTGGCAGCAGAAAAACTATATTCTACAGGGCATATTATGGCATGAAAATTAACAGCATGGTAGTAGACATGATGCACTACAAATCATACCATGGTGGCAACATCAAATTATGCTCAGATTCATGGCAAACATCAACACAACATGGCATCATGAAGAAAACAGATTCTCAGACTTAGTGAAAATTAGAGTAGACATGTGCAGCAGTTTTTAACAGATTGGCATATTGGACAACGAATATAACTATGATGCAAATCCTATACATGGCATCAAAAGGCACAACCTGGTAGGCAACAACATGCTTAACAAAAGACTCCTTGGGAGCAACCACAAAAGACTCCTAGGTCAATAGCAAATCACATGGCAACATGGCAACAAAATAACAGATTTCAGACTTAGAAATATTTTGGACCCTCAAAACAGCACATTTTTATGGCATGTTGGCAACACGAAAACAACACCTAAACATGGATTTCTATAGCAACCAAAAATACCAGGGCCTAGCACACATGTCCAAGGGCATATCTCATGTTCAAAATTATTTCATATCATGCATGAATTAAATCACACGAAATAGACAAAAGGGCATCATGGCAAAAATGACATGCACTCAAACTTCCTCCAATGACAAAACTAATTGAACAGTTAAATTCTATGGATTTTTCTACCCCGAAAACATGTATAATATGCATAGGTTCATGTGGGAAAATATTTCACAATTATTTAGGCAAGTTAATGGAATAACCCCTTTTAGCAACAATAAATGCAAGTAAAATGCAAATATTACAATGAACAAGTTTGTCATGCATGAAAATGCGATGCCGTTAATATCAACATTTTTAATATATGGTTGGATTAAATCCCGATTAAAGTTATTAATTTATTAACATTTGAAAACAAGGCATTTTTCTGTAATTATACATGCCCAGTTTAATGGATAAATTCGCAGCTGGGTAAAAATACAAGATGGGCCAAATCTGAAACAGTAGGATGCGCGCAAGATAGCTACAGAACGCACAGGCGTTGGATAGGTTGTGCTCACCACGGTCTTGGGCCGGCTCGGGGCGGAACGCGGAGCTGGGCCTCGGCGGAAGAGGCCCATGTGGCTGGAGGAGGCCGGCCTGGAGCTGGGCCTTGGCGCGGCCTGGCTGGGCCACCGTGGCTGCAGCCCAGGCGAGCGCTCGAGCAAGCGATCCGGTTAACGCCTAAAGGGCGCGGGCGTCGTCCTCCCGATCGATCTGACGAGCAGAAGGCGGCGGCGCTGGAGCAGACTAGCGACGAGGAGGCATATCGAGGCGGGGAACGGGAGCGGCATGGCAAGATCCGTCCGATCTGGCGGGTTCTCGGGACCGGCGGCGGCCAGATCGGGGCTTCGCGAGGTCGGGACGGCCGGCAGCTGCGATGACCATGGCGACCGGCGATCTGGGAGGAGGAGGGTCCTTACGGAGCTCACTCCGGCGAGTAGCGGGATCCGGCGAGGCTTTGGCGGGCAGCAGGGTCGCTGGCGGGAGGAGGCATGGCGCGTGGGAGCTCGGCTCCATGGCCGGGGGAACGAAGGCAGGAGCCTCGGGCTCCTCTTGGGTCGGCGGCGGCTGGTTCGGGCCTGAGCGGGCCCCATATGGGCTTCGCAGGCCTGGCGCGGTGGGAGGAGGTGGCTGGCAGCGGGTGAGTGGTGAGATGAGGCGGCGGCACGGATTCCGAGGAAGAGGCTAGGGTTAGCCATTTTAGGTAGGGTAGGGGTGCTTAAATAGGAAATGAGGGGCTAGGTTTAGGGATTTCTCTTCGTTTTCGACCTTCGGATCTCGATCCGACGGTCCGGAAGCGGAGGGGGGTTAGCTGGGCTAGGTGGGCTGTGGAGAGGGGTTGTGGGCTGAGGAGAGAGGGAGATGGTGGCCCGGCATCGAGTATTAGAAAACCGAAAACGTCCGACGAATAAACCGATGACGGTGCCGCTATGGTCGACCGTTCGGGTATCAAACAACCTCTGATTGCCACGAAATTTGGCAGGCGGTCTACCTACAATATAACAAGACCGCATGCCAACTTTCGACCCAATTCGAGAATATTTCTCGCGCACCTTTTAAAACATTTTTTTATCGATGCCGCGGGCGCGTGCGAGTGTGGTTGGTCTCGAAACGTTCAACGACAGAGCAGAGAAAACCGGCAACTATGAACGGATGCAAGTTTTCGAAAACAAGTGACGATGCCATGCACATGATGCGAATTATGCAATGATGAATGCAACAACCACTCGGATCACAAGACGACAATGGAATAAAAGGGGAATCTTCTGGAGCGTCGGTCTCGAGCTGTTACAAGCAGGACCAACGCGACTGTCAGCGTTCTGGGAACGGGGGTACCCAGACCTGCCTGCCTGCGGCCCAGGGCATGGCCCACCTCGTCAGTCAAGCACGGCCTGGCGCGACCTCACTCAAGACAAGGCCCTCGCGAGGATCCGAGCTCGCGAGGGAAGCAGCACCAAGACTAACAGGGAGCGGGCCTACTCAGGCCCCCTCCGGAGCGGCGGAGATCTCTATGCAGAACCCGGCCTCAGGAGTCAAGGATGACGCAAGGAAGGACAGGCGGGCGCCAGCACGCCAGACGGTGCAGTTTCCCCTTTGGTGCAAAGGGAGCAAGGACGTACGCGGGTTCCCAAAGCGCCCCCCCAAAGGTTTCCATTCCGGTGCAACAAGACCACGCCCACGAGCCGAGCAGGACAGATGTCATTGCCGAGCCCACCTCTGCATCATCGACAGCTACTTTGCAGGCGAAGACCACCTTTGGACAGGGCGGGGATGTACTCCTGTCCCCCTTTGAATTTGGCCGTTGTGGGATCCCTTCCCGCCATTGCGATAAGGGAAGAGGACCCGGGCCGCTGATATATATAGAGGCTAGGCTGCACCGTAGAGGGGGGACGAAGAAAAGGGAGAGACAACAAACAAGGCAGAGAGCCGAGAACACCACGCGAGCGCCCTCGCGAGGCTCCTCACCAATGTACTAGTTCATCCACCACACCTCTTCGTGAGGCAATCCACCAAAGCAGGAGTAGGGTATTACGCTTCGCAGCGGCCAAAACCTGGGTAAATCACCGTGTGCATCTTCTTCCTCGTCATCGCGCGAGTTCATCATCCTAACCATTGAGTAGCGAGCTAGGTAGGACGAGGCTGCAGGGGATCTTCGCACACGCCCATGTGTTCGAACCTTAAGGGTTTTGCGGAGCCGGATCCGACATTTGGCGCGCCAGGTAGGGGGCGTGTCGAAGTCTTCCTCAAGCCTCGCTCACCCCATGGCTCGCCGCTCCGATGGACAGCGCACAACAAGCTTCCTCCGTCCGCGGCGGATCTGTCTTCACCAATCCTGCTGCTGCTGACCAAGACCCACGCCCCGGCGGCACGACGCTGGGCGGTCAGTATCAAGCCGCCAGTGTCATCTCCACCGTCGTCGCTTCTCGCGCCGTCCAAACACGCGGCGGACGGGCGGCACCCTCGGCACCGGCGCCGCGTCGCACCTACGTGGGAGACCTCGACGCGCACGATGCGCTGCTGATGGCAAGCGAGATGCTCGACACACGGGGGCTTCGACGCATGGGCCGACCACATCGCAGAGCTGGTCAACGTCGCGCGGAGGGCCATAGCTCCTCACTCTTCTTCAAGGCCGCAGGCATCAGGCGCCGGGGGCTCGTTCGCCGCGCCTGCCGCCCAGCCCGCCGGTGGCGTCACCCCTCAGGCCCTGGGCGAGCCCGAGCGGGGCCTGCCGCACGCCGTGCTCCTTCTCCTCCGAATTCCGGTGACCGGTTTCGGGGTGTAGCCCAGCCCCGACGATGGATCGCCCGGAGGAAACAACGGGGTGCCCCACGCGTGCACCAACGCGCGCCCCCGTGACCCTGTGGACCGTCAACAGCCTGGGTTAACCAGGCGGGAACGCGCCATCCTGTGCAGGGAGCAGGCAGCGCTGGCGTCCGGACAAGCAAGCAACCACGGCGAAGGCGCATCGGATCGCCAAGGAAACAATCCACGCCAGGAAGCACGCGGCCCACCCAGCGGCGGTGGCAGAGGTAAGCAACTTCGATCTGAGGCGCATCAGAGGAGGGTCTGCGGGCTGCGCGCACAGGGCGGTACCCCACCGCCGCCCGGAGGGGCCGTCCTCGGCGCCACGCCGGGCGGCTCAGGAGGAGAACCAGGCCCTTATGTAGAGCCCTATGTACCAAGCTACGTCGTACCTCCGGACGGTGGGATGGATCAGGCGCCTGTCGCAGGCGCCAACACCCCCCAAGAGTAGGGGGTACCCTGGGTGCCATGGTTTTGTCACGGCAAGATGTCCTCAGAGAGAGAACTTAGGTGTGAGGCCATCGCAACTAGGTGGCGGCTTGAGAGGGGTTGGTCGGAATCGAGAGACACGAGTTTACCCAGGTTCGATCCCTCCGATGGAGGTAAAAGCCTACGTCCTGCTTTATGTGTATTGATTGGTGTATCGATTACAAGGGTGCTGTCTTGCTACCTCTAATCTCGAGAGCCTCTAATCTGTCTATCTCTAATGACTTGAAGTTGTCAACTTGTCCCTCTAGGGGTGCTCTACCCCTCCTTATATAAGTGGAAGGGGTAGGTTTACATGTAGAGTCCTACTAGGAGTAGGATTAGGACTAGCCTCTCTTGAGTCCTAATCCGGGTCTTATTTCTCTTGTAAGGGAATCCTTTCTCTCCTTTGGGCCTTCTCTTGTGAGCCGCCTTGCGCCGGCTTACACGCTGGGCCTTGGGCCTTGTTGCTCGTCTGACCCGCCTGCCGGGTCACCAATGAACCGCCACGTCTCGACCGGGTCACCAGTGAGTCGCCAAGTCCTGGTCGGGTCATACTTTCGGCCGGGTTATACCGCGGGGTAATATCCCTTACATTAGCCCCCAGGTTAGCTTGAATTTATTCATGCTAAGCTCCTGAAATAAGAATAAATATGTTAAGTGACCGGCTAGCTCCACTGGCCAGCTTAATGAAGTAGCTCCTTGAAAATCCGGGTTTCTTCTTCATATGAACAAGCGGTCTTCTCAATCATTTTGCTTGTCAGTGTCCTTTGAAGTAAAATATTGGGAATACAACACCCATATGCCATTGAGTCGGCCTCCAATACTCTTCAACTTGTGAAGCCGGGTTGCTTATATAAACTCTGCCGGGTTATGATCTTTTGATAATGCCGGGTCATGATTGTTGGGGACGCCGGGTCAAACAACTAGACTCCAGCTGACTTGATAAAAATATTGGGATGAAAATCCATCTGATGTAGAGCCAGTCTTTTAATACTTCGGCTAAAATAAGAATCTGTTGAGCCGGTCTCACTCACAATTGACATCTTGAAAACTCTCTTCAATTTTTTGATATATCCATATTACCTGTAGCCCCCAAGCTCCAAGTTTATCCATGATGACTTGGTGCTTTGCAATAATATCTTTGATTGTGTAGCCCCCAAGTGTCGGGTTGTCTTGCCTGCAGCAGCCTGGGACTTGTAACTGTCTTATACCTTATAAAGCTTCAGCTGGTGTAGCCCCCAAGGGCCGGCTCATCAGTATGTGATGGGCCGGGTCTTCAATTTGAACCTCATAGTCTGTTAAACAGCTGAATACTGTAGCCCCCAAGTACCGGGTCAGTAAGAAGTACTGGGCTGGGACTTAGAAAAATATAGAAAGACTGGCTCATCTCCTTGAGACAACAGGATCTGTTGACCATGTAATGATTTGAAAAGCAACTTGCATTAGCCCCCAAGTGCCGGGTCGTCTGCCTGCGGCGACTCGGGACTGTGTGAGAATAATATGACTCATCATAATTTGTTGAATGAATCCTTGACCGTGGTTGTAACCCGGTATTTTGTCGAATATCCTGGAATAATGCCTTTACCCTTGAAAATGAAAATCCCTGCTCATGGTTGCGGTGCAACCCGGCAAATATATGTCTGAGAAATCCATGAGTGTTGTAGTATACTACAGAGCACAGGTTGAAGAAATCCAAGAGCCGGTCAATTAAATGACACGGCATTATATCTGATAGGGCGACTCTTCAAGAATAATCAATGTTCCAAGCTGGCTTGAAAAAACCCCAATCATTTAATACTGGTTATGATAAACCATGATGAAGATCCAGCCATGTTGGCTATTAAAGATCTATTTGTTCCTGCAGAGGTTACGGTGTAACCCGGTTTGGTGACCGGCTTTCCGCAGCATAAACAAATATGGATATGCATGTATGATGATGCTTGATATGATGATGCAATGCAGGATGATGTAATGCAAGTTGCAATGCATGACTCAAGCTTTGTTCTTTTTTTTCGAAAACTCATATGCCGGCTCTCCTGGCATAAATTCGTTGTTTGAACTCTTAACAGTACAGGGTCTCTAGTGAGAGTGACCGTCAAATACTTTGAGCGGCTCAGGGTCTCTAGTCGAGATTAACTGGTAAGAGTACAACGAACCATAGAGAGGCGCAGCAGGGCATGAGTACCCCCCCCCGGGCCCATAAGCTACTTCTCACGTGACATAAATCCATCGTTTGAACCTTAAACAGTGCAGGGTCTTTAAAAGAGTAATTGTTTAAGAGTACAAACGGGCCACATAGCGGAGAGTATGTAGCAGATGGGTGAGTTTATCCTCGCTTTCCATAAGCCGGCCCTCACGTAACAAAAGCCGCCGGTTTAACCTTGACCAGTACAGGGTCTCTAGTGAGAGTGATTGTCAAATACTTTGAACAGCTCAGGGTCTCTAGTCAAGATTAACTGGTAAGAGTTCGGCGGGTCACCTAGCGGAGCAACAGCAGCATACAGGCAGGTTTAACTCAAACTTGCGGTGGCTGAAGAGCCGATCAAGAGGGTGTGTAAGGTAAACCCGGTGGGTTGGAAGCCCCCAAATGACCTTGTTGACGGAGTCAACTTTTGGGTATACAACCCGGCCTTACGGTGGCTGAAGAGCCGATCAAGAGGGTGTGTAAGCTAAACCCGGTGGGTTGGAAGCCCCCAAATGACCTTGTCGACGGAGTCAACTTTTGCACCATCTTGTAAGCCGCCATCTTGTAAGCCGCCATCTTTTTTTGAAGAAACGACAAAAACTCCAAGTGACTTTATGATGATCCAATAAATTCGGGCACCCATGTTTGAATGGTGCATCACGGTGGTTCGTCCACTTGGGCAACTTTTAATCTTCCGCCAATAATGTAGTAGCCCCCGGAACCAAGTTAACTTCCTTGCAATGACCCGGGGTTCTCGTTGAAAATGACCAAATGTGTCGAGCCATGTCTGTAGCCCCCGAATCTTAAGTCGACTCGAAGAGGCGGCTTGAGAGTCTCCACTGAAGGTTGAGGTTGACCGTGGCGGGTTATAGATGATCCCGTATGAATTGTTTCAATAATCCGGTCGATGGTTCGTCCCGGCTGGTTGTTGAAGTTAACCAAACTGTAGCGGCGGCGACTTGTGCGCCTGTCCGTCGGGCGGCTCGTACAGGCGAACACCGCACCGATATGTCAATGTAGATTGGTCCGCAGGGCGGCGATTCAGAACCGTCCGTTGGGCAGCTCGTACTGGTGTATGCGGCCCCTGACATTTTGATGTAGACGTAGAAGTCAGCCGCGGCGTTTGAAGAAGGCGCGGTCGCGAGAAACGGCCGCGACGTTGTAAACCGGTGCGGTCGCCAGAGACGATCATGGCGTTGTTGGTGAAAACCATGTCGCGGCTACGGCGGCTTGCCGCACTCATTGGGCGGCTCATACTGGCGGGTGAGTGTGCGCGGTATCGATGTGTTGATGTAAACCGGTCCGCGGCAACGGCGGCTTGCGCGCGTCTATTGAGCAACGCGCCACAGACGAACACCCATACATAACGATGCTGTCAGGCGCTCCATCTCCGCGGTATGATGCCACTTAAATATTTGTCCTCCGTAAAAATACTGCAGGCCAAAGTAACTGTTCTCACAGAAAATAATATGTACTGAAAACAGAAAGGGCAAATAGCACCTGGTATTTCTGCAGATGAACGCGGATGTTTTCTCGGATGACCACGGAACATAGAGACAGAGTAGTAGTAAGGACAATTGTTCCTGCGTTGATCTTGATTTTGAGAGAAATATAGTATTGCTGGTACTAATACTAGGCTTCACGTGGAATTCCATATCCATCAGTCTTTTTATTCCCATCCTGGTTAGTTTGGCAGCCTTCTTTCCTTCTCTCTTTTTTTTTTCCTTTTTTTTATCACCCGGCTCCCACTTCTCCTTCCCCGCGTAGGCAACCGGGTCCCCAGGGAGCAGCCGGCGGCGAGGGTAGCAGGAGGTAGAGGAGCCGGCGAGGGGTGGTAAAGCGGCCACGGCGCGGCGGCCAGGCGAGGCCAAGGCGGCCACAGCGCGGCGGGCGGGCGAGGTGCAGCCACGGTGGCGAGGCGAAGGCCGCGGCGGCGGCTCAAGGCGCAGCGGCAAGGCGGCCGATGTGGCCTGGCACAGCGTGCCAACCGCCCGGAGGCGCGGCGAGCCGGCTCAGGGCGGAGGCGCACGACCAGGCGGCGGAGGCGAGGCGCCGGCGGATCAGACATGCGGGGGCGGATGCTGCGGAGGTGCTAATGGGGCAGCTCAGAGGACCAGCGACCCGGCAGCGCAAGGCGGCTCACGTTAGGCGCGGCGGCGGCACAACAAGGCGGCTCAACAAGGCGGGCGGAGAGCAGTCCGACCCGGCCATGGGTCGAGCTGGCAGGCGGAGTGCGGTGGCAACCGACGGCAGTAGCGGGACGAGACCGCGACCGAGGGCCGGCTCGGCGAGGCCTCGGAGATAGAGGCGAGGCGAGGCGCGGAGCAGAGCCGGCGCAGCGACGGGGCGCAGGAGCGGAGGCGCGGCGAGCCGGCGGGCGGAGCAGCGCACGGCGCAACGGGCGCAAGAGGGGAGGCACAGCGGGCCGGCGGCCGGAGCCGCACGCGGTGCGACGAAGTCGGTCGGGGCGAGGCAACGACCAAGCCGGCCATGGCGACGGCAGGAGAGGCGAGACGGCGACCAAGCCTGCCGTGGTGCAGGTGCGGCGGCAACGAGGCGGCAGCTGCAGGGTGGAGCCGGCGCACAGTGGGGGGCGGCGGCTCACGCGTAGTGGCAGAGACGAGCAGAGCGTCTCGATGGAGGCGAGACGAGACCGGCTTGGGCCGACGCAGGAGTGAAATGGTGAAGGCGAGACGAGGCACGGTGGAGCATCAGCGGCGGCTCGCACCGCGGCGGGGACGACTTGCGGCGAGTGGAGATCGATGACTTTTCGCGAGCGTGACGACCGGCGACTTACGCGAGCGTGGAGGGGCGGGGCAACGACCAAGCCGGCCAGGCGGCTGAGGTGTGGTGGAGCCGCCAGGGAGCGGCCATAGCTGGAAAGGCGAGGCGAGGCGTGAACGAGCCATGGCGGAGGAGATCGAGTCCGAGTTGGCCTGCTCCTCTCTCCATCTGTTCTTTTTCTTTTCCAAAACTCAACGCCTCGGGTGTAACAATGAGACACCAAGTCCGATTAATAGTACTCCAAAGTACACCTTAACCACGTACTACTAGTGAAAGTGTTTGAGAATTCTTTGATTCCGGCTTCGCATCAGGAGAAACAGCTGCTCCAGTGACAGTCACCTCCCTCGAAATTTGAGTACATGTCGATCTGTTCTCGACTGAAGCTGCGATCGGGCCGATTCCGGTGTGCACCGTATACCGCCTAAAATAAACAAGTATTCTGAACTCCTGTCGGACTCACGACGTGCGGCGGCGACGCAAACAGCGGAATTGATCTTTTTGTGGGATTCGATGTATCGCCGAAAACAATTGTGGCCGGGAATTGATGACTGCAACCCTAATTCATAAAACGATGATTTTGCCGGCTCTGTCCAAGGTTGTCTTCTGTCGGGTTATCCTGCGCGATTGTTCCATCCGGACTTTTCTTCATCCAAACAATTGCAAGCTTCTCGATCCCTGAAGAAATCCCTCCAAAACACAATACCACCGCGCGGCGGCCCCACGGTGGGCGCCAACTGTCGTGGTTTTTGTCACGGCAAGATGTCCTCGGAGAGAGAACTTAGGTGTGAGGCCATCGCAACTAGGTGGCGGCTTGAGAGGGGTTGGTCAGAATCGAGAGACACGAGTTTACCCAGGTTCGGCCCCTCCGATGGAGCTAAAAGCCTACGTCCTGGTTTGTGTGTATTGATTAGTGTATCGATTACAAGGGTGCTGTCTTGCTATCTCTAATCTCGAGAGCCTCTAATCTGTCTATTTCTAATGACTTGAAGTTGTCAACTTGTCCCTCTAGGGGTGCTCTACCCCTCCTTATATAAGTGGAAGGGGTAGGTTTACATGTAGAGTCCTACTAGGAGTAGGATTAGGACTAGCCTCTCTTGAGTCCTAATCCGGGTCTTATTTCTCTTGTAAGGGAATCCTTTCTCTCCTTTGGGCCTTCTCTTGTGAGCCGCCTTGCGCCGGCTTACACGCTGGGCCTTGGGCCTTGTTGCTCGTCTGACCCGCCTGCCGGGTCACCAATGAACCGCCACGTCTTGACCGGGTCACCAGTGAGTCGCCAAGTCCTGGTCGGGTCATACTTTCAGCCGGGTTATACCGCGGGGTAATATCCCTGACACTGGGCGTCCTCCCCGAGCCGGGCCTGGGGGCTCCTACCGACGGAGCACCTAGCCTGGACAACGCGAGCGGGGGAAAGAGGGAGGACGCCCCCGTGCCTGTGAGGCACGGTGCAAGCCGTCGCCCTCACGAGCAAGCAACACCGAGCCAAGCCCCGAGGCCTCAGAAGTAACGGCCTATGGGGGAGCAGCAAGACACAAGTAGCGCGGGCCACCCGCAGCAACCGGAGCGCCGGCGCAGCCTCGGGAGACCGGGCCTGACGAGGCCCTCGGGACACTGTGAGGCCAGCGCCCTGACGCCTCACGAGGTGGCTTCATCAACAAAACACCTTTTTGGCTGCGCCGGATGCATTGTGCTCATGTTTGGGCCGCGGGAGCGCAATCCTGCAGTTACGCGGGGAACAATGCATTCGGGTTTGGGTCATAGAGGCGCGCAACCGAGCAGAAATGCACGGGATGGCTCTTGACGGAGTTGGGAGCAACCGGGCCGTGCGCTTGGGGGATTGCCCAGCTATCTACGGCCGTGACACTCTCACGTAATAATGAGTGGGCTGTATATGCCCGGAGCCCCCCGAGGACGCGGAGGGGTTCCTTCCCACGCCCAAGTGGAAGCCCCATGCTCCGCGCTGGCGGACAACACTGCCCACCAATGGCTCTGCCCTCCGCCTCCACAGCTGAAGCGGTGGCATGATCCCGACGGGAAGCTCTCATCGTCACGGCAGGAGCTTCGTCCCCCGTGACCTCCCAATTTATAGGGAGGGCGCAGGGGGCTGGCTCTCCCCAACTCCAAAGGCCGCCGCCCATCCCCACCAATCCCACTGCCCGCTATCACGGACGAACAGGTAACCGCCCCCTCGCTCCAATCCATGGTGCTGCGGTTTTTGCCATGACCCGGGCCTTTAAGTCACGCGCGCCCACCGCCAGCTTCCCGCAATGCATGCGGCGCGCGTGGTGGAAACGGCCTGAGGAAGTGGATCAGTGCTGCCCATCAAGTGGACGGTTACTCCCTCACATTGCGCGCCTGTGCATAAATTTTGGGCCTGACCCAACGGCACTAGACGAGCGCGTGTGGGCCACACCCAGGGGCTCCTGTTAGTGCATTGGAATAGGGATACCCAATGCCCCTTACTTATGCATAGGAAGTAGTAGCATTCCCCTCTTTTACACAAGTACAACTCAAGCAAGCAAGGACAAGACTCCGGCAACACTCAACAACGCTGGCTTCGCGACACCAGCAGTGTCACGCCCAAGATGTGGTCCTATCCTTATTTTGGCACGAGGGACTCGACAGGGATAGAAGCGCATCTCGTCGTTTTGCAAGAATGGATATCATTACAAGTACATGTAAAGAAGAGATGAGTATATGGAATTGGCTTACACTCGCCACAAGCTACATCAATATCACATCAATACAACAACATCTCCAACATCATACAGAAGATCAGGGTCCGACTACGGACGAAAACAAACGATAAAATGACATCCATCCTTGCTATCCCAGGCTGCCGCCTGGAACCCATCCTATGATCGATGAAGAGGAAGAAGAAGAACTCCAAATCAAACAAGCAACACGCTCACGTCAAGTCATCGCATTACCTGTACCTGCAACTGTTGTTGTAGTAATCTGTGAGCCACAGGGACTCAGCAATCTCATTTCCAAGGGTATCAAGACTATTAAAGCTTAATGGGTGAGGTATGGTTAAGTGGTGAGGCTGCAGCAAGCACTAAGCATTTATTTGAGTTGCTAACTTACGAGTACAAGAATAAAGGGGGATGATTGTCGAATAAATGGACGTGAACTAGAAATGATCTCTAAGAGATCCTGAACACCTACATACGTCAAACATAACCCCACCGTGTTCTCTCTCGGATCAGAAATTCATGAGAAGAGACAGTCACGGTTACGCACACGGTTGGTGTATTTTATTTTAGTTTACTTCAAGTTTGCTATGACCGGGTGTTAAACAAAGTTTACAAGTTGCCACGTAACCGCGGGCACGGCTTTCCGAAAGATTTAACCCTGCAGGGGTGCTCCAACTCATCCATCACAAACTAACCACACGCAGCGGGAATAACCTCGACCACGAATCTCGTGATCTTCCTAGGCAATTCCACTGGAAAACCGCAACCTCGAGATAGCCCGAAGTATTCTCGGAATTCCTCGCAGAAGTCGTTCGAGAAAGGTAAAACAAATCCAGCAAGACCGCCCGACGTGCTGACAATCCCGATAGGAGCCGCTTATCTCGTTCTCAGGGAAAATCGGATGAGCGATGGTTACCACGCCAATCACCGAGTTGCCCCGGGTAGCATTAATAAGCTGCTCTGGGTTGGACCAACACTCATGAGGAGCAGTGGCCCGGGTTGTTGATTAATGATCCACGGGGTCCGGAAAGTCCCTATGCAATTTTATTAGTTATTAGGCAAATGTAGTACCAATGTTGGGCCTTGCCAGACAAGTTTTATCCTAAAACAAAAATCAAGGGGGTCCCCATAACAACCCCGAGCATGTTAGGAGCGCTCAATTATGGAACATAACACCGGTACACAAGTAACTAGGGCGGCAAGAGTGGAACAAAACACCGAGCAAAAGGCCAAGCCTTCCACCCTTTACCAAGTATATATGTGCACTAAATTAAATAGCAATAATATTGTGTTATATCAAAATATCCATGTTGCACATGGAAAGATCTTGCACCTGCAACTAGCAACACTATAAGAAGGGCTGGGCAAGCAGTAACATAGCCAAACAATGTTTTGCTGGGATGTGGAGGGGTTAGAGGCTTTTCATGGCAATTTGGGAGGCTTAACATACAAGTGGTAGGTAGCGAGACAGCGATAGAAACGAGACATCTAGCATGGCAATGATAGTAATGGTATCCAGGGAAATGATCATCTTGCCTGAGATCCCGCTTGGAAGAAGAACGAATCCATGAAGAAGATGAGCCAACGTAGTCGAACGAATCCTCACACTCCGAACGCTTTCGGAACTCTGTCGAGAAGAAGCAATCCGAAACAACAATCAACACACGAGAACACCACAACATATGCATGACATGATGCTCTTCAAATATGATGCATGTTATGCATGACATGGCAAGCACAACAATCAACTTCTACACATTAAGTGAAGCTCAATATACAACGAGTTGCCTATTGACGAAACTCTACATTCGAATATTTAGTTCACTCTCGTTTAGGTACACGACAATATTAAATGTTGTTAAACATGGCAAGAGGTGAAGCATAAGTAAACTACACATCTACGCAAGTTTAAATGAGGCCGGAAACCACATATATCATTTCCGAAACGACCCCATATGATAATTTCGAAATTGGTCCAGATCTGAACTAATCATGTTTTATGTTTATTAAACAGCAGAATAAACAGGACCATGTGATTCTACACGTCATTCCAGTCGATTTACATATATGGAACATCTCAAACGGAGCTACGGTCCAAAAGATATGACCTTCACAAGAAAAACATGACATGAATGCAAAATGCATGAAAATGACAACCACAAACATTTCAAATCATGAATGCAGCAAGATATTATGATACTACATGAAAATCTAAGCAAGTTTCATATACAACATGATCAAAACGGAGCTACGGTTCAACAAATACAACCACACAAGTTTTAGTTGAAATCTGCCCAAAACAGCAAGATAGCATATTGCACACATGAAAACAACAAGCTACAAGATTCTAAAATGCACAAACTAAGCATGGTGCAGTAGCATATAACACACACTTCATTTCATCTTCACATATCATACTCAAAAGAGGCCTGGATCACATGATAGGAAGCTCACAACATGGCAACAAAATATGGCAGATTGGGACTTAGTGAAAATAACAGTTTTTAGCATAGCAGAATTTCACGGAGGCATATTGCCAGCAGAAAAACTATATTCTACAGGGCATATTATGGCATGAAAATTAACAGCATGGTAGTAGACATGATGCACTACAAATCATACCATGGTGGCAACATCAAATTATGCTCAGATTCATGGCAAACATCAACACAACATGGCATCATGAAGAAAACAGATTCTCAGACTTAGTGAAAATTAGAGTAGACATGTGCAGCAGTTTTTAACAGATTGGCATATTGGACAACGAATATATCTATGATGCAAATCCTATACATGGCATCAAAAGGCACAACCTGGTAGGTAACAACATGCTTAACAAAAGACTCCTTGGGAGCAACCACAAAAGACTCCTAGGTCAATAGCAAATCACATGGCAACATGGCAACAAAATAACAGATTTCAGACTTAGAAATATTTTGGACCCTCAAAACAGCACATTTTTATGGCATGTTGGCAACACGAAAACAACACCTAAACATGGATTTCTATAGCAACCAAAAATACCAGGGCCTAGCACACATGTCCAAGGGCATATCTCATGTTCAAAATTATTTCATATCATGCATGAATTAAATCACACGAAATAGACAAAAGGGCATCATGGCAAAAATGACATGCACTCAAACTTCCTCCAATGACAAAACTAATTGAACAGTTAAATTCTATGGATTTTTCTACCCCGAAAACATGTATAATATGCATAGGTTCATGTGGGAAAATATTTCACAATTATTTAGGCAAGTTAATGGAATAACCCCTTTTAGCAACAATAAATGCAAGTAAAATGCAAATATTACAATGAACAAGTTTGTCATGCATGAAAATGCGATGGCGTTAATATGAACATTTTTAATATATGGTTGGATTAAATCCCGATGCACGTTATTAATTTATTAACATTTGAAAACAAGGCATTTTTCTGTAATTATACATGCCCAGTTTAATGGATAAATTCGCAGCTGGGTAAAAATACAAGATGGGCCAAATCTGAAACAGTAGGACGCGCGCAAGATAGCTACAGAACGCACAGGCGTTGGATAGGTTGTGCTCACCACGGTCTTGGGCCGGCTCGGGGCGGAACGCGGAGCTGGGCCTCGGCGGAAGAGGCCCATGTGGCTGGAGGAGGCCGGCCTGGAGCTGGGCCTTGGCGCGGCCTGGCTGGGCCATCGTGGCTGCAGCCCAGGCGAGCGCTCGAGCAAGCGATCCGGTCAACGCCTCGAGGGCGCGGGCGTCGTTCTCCCGATCGATCTGACGAGCAGAAGGCGGCGGCGCTGGAGCAGACTAGCGACGAGGAGGCATATCGAGGCGGGGAACGGGAGCGGCATGGCAAGATCTGTCCGATCTGGCGGGTTCTCGGGACCGGCGGCGGCCAGATCGGGGCTTGGCGAGGTCGGGACGGCCGGCAGCTGCGACGACCATGGCGACCGGCGATCTGGGAGGAGGGTCCTTACGGAGCTCACTCCGGCGAGTAGCGGGATCAGGCGAGGCTTTGGCGGGCAGCAGGATCGCTGGCGGGAGGAGGCATGGCGCGTGGGAGCTCGGCTCCATGGCGGGGGAACGAAGGCAGGAGCCTCGGGCTCCTCTTGGGTCGGCGGCGGCTGGTTCGGGCCTGAGCGGGCCCCATATGGGCTTCGCAGGCCTGGCGCGGTGGGAGGAGGTGGCTGGCAGCGGGTGAGTGGTGAGATGAGGCGGCGGCACGGATTCCGAGGAAGAGGCTAGGGTTAGCCATTTTAGGCAGGGTAGGGGTGCTTAAATAGGAAATGAGGGGCTAGGTGTAGGTATTTCTCTCCGTTTTCGACCTTCGGATCTCGATCCGACTGTCCGGAAGCGGAGGGGGGTTAGCTGGGCTTGGTGGGCTGTGGAGAGGGGTTGTGGGCTGAGGAGAGAGGGAGATGGTGGCCCGGCATCGAGTATTAGAAAACCGAAAACGTCCGATGAATAAACCGATGACGGTGCCGCTACGGTCGACCGTTCGGGTATCAAACAGCCTCTGATTGCGACGAAATTTGGCAGGCGGTCTATCTACAATATAACAAGACCGCATGCCAACTTTCGACCCAATCCGAGAATATTTCTCGCGCACCTTTTAAAACATTTTTTTATCGATGCCGCGGGCGCGTGCGAGTGTGGTTGGTCTCGAAACGTTCAACGACAGAGCGGAGAAAACCGGCAACTATGAACGGATGCAAGTTTTCGAAAAGATGTGACGATGCCATGCACATGATGCGAATTATGCAATGATGAATGCAACAACCACTCGGATCACAAGACGACAATGGAATAAAAGGGGAATCTTCTGGAGCGTCGGTCTCGGGCTGTTACAAGCAGGACCAACGCCAAGGGTAGCAGGACGTAGAGGAGCCGGCGAGGGGTGGTAAAGCGGCCACGGCGCGGCGGCCAGGCGAGGCCAAGGCGGCCACAGCGCGGCAGGCGGGCGAGGTCAAGCCACGGTGGCGAGGCGAAGGCCGCGGCGGCGGCTCAAGGCGCAGCGGCGAGGCGGCCGATGTGGCCTGGCGCAGCGTGCCAACCGCCCGGAGGCGCGGCGAGCCGGCTCAGGGCGGAGGTGCACGACCAGGCGGCGGAGGCGAGGCTCCGGCGGCTCAGACACGCGGGGGCGGATGCTGCGGAGGTGCTAATGGGGCAGCTCAGAGGACCAACGACCCGGCAGCGCAAGGCGGCTCACGTTAGGCGCGGCGGCGGCACAACAAGGCGGCTCAAGAAGGCGGGCGGAGAGCAGTCCGACCCGGCCATGGGTCGAGCTGGTAGGCGGAGTGCGGTGGCAACCGACGGCAGTAGCGGGACGAGACCGCAACCGAGGGCCGGCTCGGCGAGGCCTCGGAGATAGAGGTGAGGCGAGGCGCGGAGCAGAACCGGCGCAGCGACGGGGCGCAGCATGCGGCGCGGCGGGTGCAGGAGCGGAGGCGCGGCGAGCCGGCGGGCGGAGCAGCGCACGGCGCAACGGGCGCAAGAGGGGAGGCACAGTGGGCCTGCGGCCGGAGCCGCACGCGGTGCGACGAAGTCGGTCGGGGCGAGGCAACGACCAAGCCGGCCGTGGCGACGGCAGGGGAGGCGAGACGGCGACCAAGCCTGCCGTGGTGCAGGTGCGGCGGCAACGACACGGCAGCTGCAGGGTGGAGCCGGCGCACAGTGGGGTGCGGCGGCTCACGCGTAGTGGCAGAGACGAGCAGAGCATCTCGATGGAGGCGAGACGAGACCGACTTGCGCCGACGCGGGAGTGAAATGGTGAAGGCGAGATGAGGCACGGCGGAGCATCAGCGGCGGCTCGCACCGCGGCGGGGACGACTTGCGGCGAGTGGAGATTGGTGACTTTTCGCGAGCGTGACGACCGGCGACTTACGCGAGCGTGGAGGGGCGGGGCAACGACCAAGCCGGCCAGGCGGCTGAGGTGTGGTGGAGCCGCCAGGGAGCGGCCATAGCTGGAAAGGCGAGGCGAGGCGTGAACGAGCCATGGCGGAGGAGATCGAGTCTGAGTCGGCCTGCTCCTCTCTCCATCTGTTCTTTTTCTTTTCCAAAACTCAACGCCTCGGGTGTAACAATGAGACACCAAGTCCGATTAATAGTACTCCAAAGTACACCTTAACCACGTACTACTAGTGAAAGTGTTTCAGAATTCTTTGATTCCGGCTTCGCGTCAGGAGAAACAGCTGCTCCAGTGACGGTCACCTCCCTCGAAATTTGAGTACATGTCGATCTGTTCTCGACTGAAGCTGCGATCGGGCCGATTCCGATGTGCATCGTATACCGCCTAAAATAAACAAGTATTCTGAACTCCTGTCGGACTCGCGACGTGCGGCGGCAACGCAAACAGCAGAATGGATCTTTTTGTGGGATTCGATGTATCGCCGAAAACAATTGTGGCCGGGAATTGATGACTGCAACCCTAATTCATAAAACGATGATTTTGCCGGCTCTGTCCAAGGTTGTCTTCTGTCGGGTTATCCTGCGCGATTGTTCCATCCGGACTTTTCTTCATCCAAACAATTGCAAGCTTCTCGATCCCTGAAGAAATCCCTCCAAAACACAATACCACCGCGCGGCGGCCCCACGGTGGGCGCCAATTGTCGTGGTTTTGTCACGGCAAGATGTCCTCGGAGAGAGAACTTAGGTGTGAGGCCATCGCAACTAGGTGGTGGCTTGAGAGGGGTTGGTCGGAATCGAGAGACACGAGTTACCCAGGTTCGGCCCCTCCGATGGAGGTAAAAGCCTACGTCCTGCTTTGTGTGTATTGATTAGTGTATCGATTACAAGGGTGCTGTCTTGCTACCTCTAATCTCGAGAGCCTCTAATCTGTCTATTTCTAATGACTTGAAGTTGTCAACTTGTCCCTCTAGGGGTGCTCTACCCCTCCTTATATAAGTGGAAGGGGTAGGTTTACAAGTAGAGTCCTACTAGGAGTAGGATTAGGACTAGCCTCTCTTGAGTCCTAATCCGGGTCTTATTTCTCTTGTAAGGGAATCCTTTCTCTCCTTTGGGCCTTCTCTTGTGAGCCGCCTTGCGCCGGTTTACACGCTGGGCCTTGGGCCTTGTTGCTCGTCTGACCCGCCTGTCGGGTCACCAATGAACCGCCACGTCTTGACCGGGTCACCAGTGAGTCGCCAAGTCCTGGTCGGGTCATACTTTCAGCCGGGTTATACCGCGGGGTAATATCCCTGACACTGGGCGTCCTCCCTGAGCCGGGCCTGGGGGCTCCTACCGACGGAGCACCTAGCCTGGACAACGCGAGCGGGGGAAAGAGGGAGGACGCCCCCGTGCCTGTGAGGCACGGTGCAAGCCGTCGCCCTCACGAGCAAGCAACACCGAGCCAAGCCCCGAGGCCTCAGAAGTAACGGCCTATGGGGGAGCAGCAAGACACAAGTAGCGCGGGCCACCCGCAGCAACCGGAGCGCCGGCGCAGCCTCGGGAGACCGGGCCTGACGAGGCCCTCGAGACACTGTAAGGCCAGCGCCCTGACGCCTCACGAGGCGGCTTCATCGACAAAACACCTTTATGGCTGCGCCGGATGCATTGTGCTCATGTTTGGGCCGCGGGAGCGCAATCCTGCAGTTACGCGGGGAACAATGCATTCGGGTTTGGGTCATAGAGGCGCGCAACCGAGCAGAAATGCACGGGATGGCTCTTGACGGAGTTGGGAGCAACCGGGCCGTGCGCCTTGGGGCTTGCCCAGCTATCTACGGCCGTGACACTCTCACGTAATAATGAGTGGGCTGTATACGCCCGGGGCCCCCCGAGGACACGGAGGGGTTCCTTCCCACGCCCAAGTGGAAGCCCCATGCTCCGCGCTGGCGGACAACACTGCCCACCAATGGCTCTGCCCACACAACATGGATGCCCTACGCTCCGCGCTGGGGGAAGACGAAGACGAAGACTAGCCTAGGTGCCGGACGCGGCAGCTGCTTGCTTCTTTTTGGTGTTCGAATTGCCACTTTTTGGAATGAAGTTTGAGAATTCCGGAACTCTATTTTTTAAAAAGAAAAAGGGACGGGGACTTTTCTCTCATCGTTCTCTCGTTTTTCCGGTCTTGGAGTCTCTTTCTCTGAATTGGTGTTTCGCAGGGGCCCGTGTGCTCCGGCCCTCCCCGAGGTGCCTCGGAGCTGGATAGCAAGGCCCTGTCACCTCAGGGACTTGCATCTTTGGGCGGTCGACCCCCACTCGGGGGCTGCGACCACAGCGCGGCACCGCAGCATGGAGCCTCGGGAGGCCCCAATGCCCCCTGAGGCAGCAGCCGGCAGGACGGAATGGGGGTCGCTCGAGCGTCAAGGGGGGCTCGTGAGAAGCGCGCCTCAGGAGCCTTACCGGTCATATAGCCACTCGCCCCTTGATGTCGTCCTGGCGATCCGGTCGGCGTCAAGGGTGACGAGGCCTCACCTCGTAGTCGTGTCCTGGTGATCCGGACGTCCGTACGGTGGTCGAGGAATGTGCGGGACTGGGACCTGCCGACTTAGAGCTGCTTGAGTGTCGAAGGGGGCTCCTGAGCAGCGCGCCTCAAGATTCGGACCCTTGGACACTTGTACTCCCATAGCAGCTCTCCCCCCAAGGCAACCCTTGCCGGGATTGAGCGTTGCGTGTTCTTCGTGTTCCTCCGATCAATCCACCAAAGTAGGAGTAGGGTTTTACGCTTCACAGCAGCCCGAACCTGGGCAAAAACACCAGCGCCCTGATCGCCACGCCGTCTCACTATTTCCGCTCTTTGTGCATATGATCTCGCCCCCACCGAACCACAAGGGGCTTCCTGCCCCATAGGTGATCGTGTGCATCATGCCCCGACAAAAGTGAATGGTGTAAATGTTATTGAAAATTCTCCGACACTCACTATTGGAAGTTTTCATCTACCTCTACCTACTGCCAAAAAGAAATATGATATAATTATGTTTGGGGATATGCATATCCCCGTTGAGGTAACTTAGTGTTTTACGAAAGTTCTTCGGTTTCATGCTAATCGAAGGTGGTTGTTAATAAGACTTGATCAACCTTATTAATGGATCATTTTTGAGAGGTATGAAGTTGATGAATTTAGTAGACACAACCTTCTGCTCCCACTTTTTGTTTTCTGTTTTTCTTAGTTAAATAAAATAAAATGTCATGTTTATCCTATTTTCTGATTTTCCCGTGCAATAAAAAATGACCCAAAAATAAAAGTTCTCAGAATGTCCTGAACATTTAACATGATTTTTTCTGAATATTTCTGAATTTCTGGTGCAAATAACATCAGAGGGGGGGCACCTGGTACCAGGGCGCGCCAACAACCCTAGGCGTCCCTTGGTGGGTTGTGGTCCCCACGTGGGTCCCCTCACTTACTTCTTTATCCCATGTCATCTCCTACCTCCAGAAAAAATCACCATAGCTCTCTCTCTCTCTCGTGTTCTTGCTCTTAAACCCGTGGATTTCGATCTCTTTGCTCGAAGCTCCATTTCTGAAACTATTTTGGGGGATTGCTTCTTGGTATGTGACTCCCCCATTCCTCCAATTAGTTTTTGATTTAGTGGTTTATTTTCAGAATAATTAGCTACTCTTGATGTTGTTGTAGATGAGCTTGCATGTTGAATTCTTAAAGTTCTAAGTAGTTTGAATGCTTGATATGGCCTCTAGGCATCCTTATGAGTAGTTGCTATCAATCTTGTGAAGTTTTGTTAACAAAATTTTGTGTCACCAAAATTTTCAGAAATTGTTCGCAAATAAAAACGCAATTCTTTAGGAGTTCTTCAAGGAGAAGATCCTCAGGGGCATCATCAAGTGGAAGCTCTATCTGACAATCTTATGTTGAACCAAGTGCAAGCTCGATGCGGGACGCCGAAACCAAATCGTGCCTTTGGCCGTGTAATACATGCATGGAAGGTGCAGGTATTAAGGAAGAATATGAGCAGTATGTTCACAACGTCGATCTCGCTCCCTTCATCGAAGATAAGTGCACCCAACACCTCAACCTCACAGAGATGTTTACTAAGAAATTTAAATATTTTCCTCATGAGTCTAGAGTTTCATTTAGCCTTTATAATAATGCTTTCACCATGCCCTTGGATGTCTTCTGTGAAGCATGTAAACTTCCGTAATGGGGTTCGCTAGACGAACCACCAAAATCTGAGTATGAGTCATTTTTGAGTAATCTTTGCTACGGTGAAGATAGCGGAATGACACAAGGTAGAATAAAAAGCATCCATTTCCAATCTATACAGTACTTTGCAATCTTTAATGGAAAATGCATTGTAGGCAAGCAAGATTGCAGCACACTATGTGCCCCTAATTTGAGTCTTATACACACTGCTATAACGGGAATTAAAAATTATAATCTAGGGGCAATTGTTGCACGGAGATTGGATCTCAACGCTGCTAATGGTCATTTTTACGGTGGTATCTATGCCACCCGCGTAGCTAAGAAGGTAGGTGTATCACCTTGGCCTAACGATCCTATTTTACTTACCCAGTACTTAGACTTTGAGGCCATGAAACGTCATAGGTTCCTTAAGGGCATAGTCACTAACTATACTTACAACTTGAGATTCAATAAAAAGCATGTTGTACCTATCGTATTGCCTGCTCCTGCTCTCTTTGATTATCAATGTAAACGGAGATACTACGTCCTTGAGAGTGAGGCCCGCACGTACAACGCAGAGGTTGAAGCTGCGAGACGGGCTGAGGAGACTGCACCAAGAGCCTCGGTGGGCTATCACTCAGACTATTATCCAGGCTACGGATGGTGATTACCAAGCTAGGCCAAAAGCCTAAGCTTGGGGGAGTACATATTTCCACCGGCATTATATTCATGTTCACACATTTCATTCCAGTTGTCGGTGTTCACAATTTTTCATTGTATTATCCATGTTAGATTAATTTTCTTGCTTTCTTTTGTGTGTTTGAAAAAACTATGAGAAAATCCACAAATATTTCTTTCTTCTTTTAGATTTTTCTTCTTAGTTTAATTAGTTGTTGTCGACGTTCTGGATACCGGGGTACCCAGACTTGCCTGCCTACGGCCCAGGGCGTGGCCCACTTCGACGACCGAGTATGGCCCAGCGCGTCCTCGCTCAACACAAGGCCCTCGTGAGACCCCGAGCTCGGGAGGGAAACAGCGCCAAGACCAACAGGGGGTTAGGCCTCCCCAGGCCTCCTCCCGAGCGGCGGAGGTCTCTATGCACATTAGGCCTCAGGAGGTCAAGGATGACGCCAGTCAGGGCAGGCGGGCGCCAGCGTGCCAGAGGGGACAGTTTCCCCTTTGGTGCAAAGGAGACAACGACAAGCGCAGGCTCCCAAAGCGCCCCCAAAGGTTTCCCCTCTGGTGCAACAAGACCAAGACCCCAAGCCCCGCAGGACGGACGTCATCACCGAGCCCACCTCTGCATCACCGTCGACTACTTTGCAGGCGATGACCGCCTTTCGTCAGGATAAGATGTACCTCATGTCCCCTTTCAAATTTGGCCATTGTGGGATCCCTTCCCGCCATAGCGATAAGGGAAGAGGACCCGGACCGCTATAAATAGAGGCTAGGTAGTGCGGTAGAGGGACACGAGATAACCACACCGCAAACGCACCCGCGACCCAACTCACCACTGTACTAGTTCATCCACAAACCTCCTCGTGAGGCAATCCACCAAAAGCGGGAGTACGGTTTTACGCTTCGCAGCGGCCCGAACCTGGGTAATCTCTCGTGTGCCATCTTCTTCCTCGCCATCGAGCAGGGTTATCGTGTTGTGGGCTTGGAGGGGGCGAAGTTGTTGGGGAATCTTCGCACATGCCCCTGGGTTCGAATTCCTTAGGGTTTTGCGGAGCCCGAAATCCGACATTTGGCGCGCCAGGTAGGGGGCGTGTCGGAGTCTTCGGCAAGCTTCGTTTCTCCTTCGCCCCGTCGTGTCGATGGCCGATGCCGGACAAGCTCCTTTCGGCCTCGGAGGATCCGCCTCCACCAACCTCGCCACTGCCGCCCAAGATCCGCGCCACGGTAGTGCGATGTTGGGCAGTCGTTACCAGGCCACCAGCGTCGTTTCCACCACCGACGTCGCTCGCGCCGGCTAGGCGAGTGGCGGACGAGCAGCACCCAGGAGACCGGCATCGCACTGCTCCCACGTGGGAGACCTCAGCGCGCATGACTCGCTCCTGATGGTGAGTGAGATGCTTCGCCACCGCCCTATGCATGGGGGCTTCGACGCCTGGGACGACCACATCTCCGAGTTGGTCGCCATCGCAAGAAGGGCCTGGGTCCCCCACCTTCCTTCGCGACCGCCCGCGCTGGGCGCCGGAGGCTCGCTCGCCGTTCCCGTCCCCCCGCCAGTGGACGACACGCCCGCTCTCCTCACGGGGGAGCCCGAGCGGGGACCGCCGCATGCCGTACTTCTCCTTCTCCGGATCCCGGTGACCGGCTTCGGAGCACCGCCCGGTCCCGCCAGTAGTGCCTTCGAAGGAGGTGCTGGGGCGCCCCATGCGTAACCCGACATGTGCGCACATACCCAAATGGATCATCGGCAGCCTGGCTCGTCTCGGCGAGAGCGCGCCAACCGGCGCAGGTTGCAGGCGGCTCAGGCTTCGGGCCAGGCAGGTAACCGTAATGGAGGCGCGATGGAAAATCAGGGTGGCAACTCACGGCAAGACATGCGCGGCCCACCCCACGGCGGCGGCAGAGCCACGCAACTTCGGGCGGAGGCCCACCGCAGGAGGGTTTGTGGCCCGCGCGCCCAGGATGGTGTCATCCCGCCACCCGGGGAGACTTCCCTTGGTACGCGCGGAGACGACTCAGGAGGGGGCCAAAGCCTCTATACGGAGGCCTACGTTCCGAGCTATGTCATACCTATAGAGGGCATGGAGGATCAGGCGCCCTCTGCAGATGTCGGCACCCTCCCAGAATAGGGAGACGCCCCGGACGCTCTCCCCAAGCCGGGCATGGGGGCTTCCACGGAGGGAGCACCAGGCCAGGTTTATGCGAGCAAGGGAGAAGGGGGCGGCGTCCTGGGGAGCGCGGGGGCGCGACGCAGCCACCGCCCCCACGAGCAAGCAGTACACGGCCGAGCCCAGGACCTCAGGAGCGACCACCTGTGAGGATCGGCAAGACACGAGCAGCACGGGCCACCCGCGGCAACGGGAGCGCCGTCACGGCCCTCCGGAGGGGAGGGCCTCATGAGGCCCGCAAGCTGAGGTCCGGCCGGCGCCACGACGCCTCACGAGGCGGCTTCACCGACACAACACCTCTGCAGCTGCGCTGGGTGCATTGCGCTCATGTTTGGGCCGCGGGAGCGCAATCCCGCGGCTACGCGGGGAGCAATGCACTCAGATTTGGGCTGTAGGGGCGTGCAACCACGCAGTAATGCGCAGGATGGCTCTTAACCGAGTTGGGAGCCCCCGGGCCGTGCGCCTAGGGGCTTGCCCAGCTATCTTCGGCCGTGACACTCTCACGTAATAATGAGTGGGCTGTATACGCCCGGAGCCCCCCGAGGACGCGGAGGGGTTCCATCCCATGCCCAAGTGGAAGCCCCATGCTCCGCGCTGGCGGACAACACTGCCCTCTAATGGCTATGCCCACGCAACGTGGATGCCCTACGCTCCGCGCTGGGGGAAGACAAAGGCGAAGACTAGCCTAGGTGCCGGACGCGGCTGTTGCTTGCTTCTTTTTGTGTTTGTATTGCCACTTTTTGAAATGAAGTTGAAGATTTTGTGACTCTATTTGAAAAGGGGCGGGAACTTTTCTCTCTTCGCGATTCTTCTTTCTAGCCTTGAATTATTTCTTCTTTTGGATTGAAACCTTGCCGAGGCCCATGCACCTAGGCCTCCCCTCATGGTCCTTCAGAGCAGGCCGGCGAGGACCTGTTGCCTCAAAAGCACGTATCTTTTAGCGGACGATTCCCGCTCGGGGGCTCCGCCCGCCGCCCAGCGTGACATCACAGAACCTCTGGGGGCTCGGACCCCTCCCGGGGTAGCAGCCGGCGGAAGGGTATGGGAGCCGCTTGAGTGTCAAGGGGGACTCCTGAGTAACGCGCCTCAGGAGCCACACTGGTCACGTAGGCCCTCGCCCCTTTGGTCTCGTCTTGGTGATCCGGATGCCCCAACGGTGGTCGAGGTACGCGCGGGATTAGGCTCCGCACACGTAGAGCGCCGCTTGAGCGTCAAGGGGGGGTTCCCAGGTAATGCGCCTCGGGAACCTCACCGATCGTGTAGCTCCGCGCCCCTTGGTCTCATCCTGGTGATCCGGACGCCCCAATTGTGGCCGAGGCCTTGCCCCGTTGATCTCTTCCTGGTGATCCGGACGCCCCAGCGGTGGTCGAGGTCTGCTTGGGATCGGGCCCCGTCGACGCAGAGTGCCGAAAGGGCTCCCGGACCACCCCGCAAGCAAGGAAGAAGCCCTCCCAGCCGGGATCCTCGACCTCCCTGGTTGCTCCGCCTACCCCTCACGACGCTCAAGCTCGCCACGACCCGATAAGCTAAGCACACCCGCCAAATAAGGGTAGAACTTTCTAATCAAGTGATAGCCCGAATGCCAGGCAAGAGGCATGAGCGCTAACGTGAAAATACAGGCATTACGGTCCGCTACATAACCCCATCAGGATTCTTGTGGTTCCAGGAGCAAGGAAGGGCAGCGCGAGGGAAGGAGTCTGGCCACTCCAGGCGACGTGACTAAGAGTCTGACCTCGGGTGTGGCACGAGGGCCCGCCCCGCGAGGGCCCGACTGGATGTCGTTACCGGTCTTGGCGCAATACCCTCGCGGACCTCTCGAGAGGCGCCGGGGCGCATCGGCAAAAACACGAGCCCCCGCGAGAGAGGCAGGGTCGCGCCATGCCAAACAAACAATCGACGGCTTAAAGAAGGAGGAGGAAGACGAAGGTAAAAACGCAAAAGTTAACGCCCCCAGGGGCCAGGTGTTGCTTGACATGACAGGAACTGGGAAGAAAAAAAGCAGGGGAGGCCTAGGTGGAGGAGCCGTCGTCGCCGTCCGGGCCATCACCCACCGCAGCGCCGGAGTCGTCACCCTCGTCGGAGAGGGGCTCCTGGACGAACCGCTCCACCAAGGACTCCACGTGTGGGTGCACTTCGTCCCTGAGGGGTCTCTGGAGCTCCTCGGGCACAGGCTCCATGACGCGGAGGAGATCGAGCTCCGGGGCGAAGCGGCGATTGTTGGAGAAGACGCGTGTCAGCGCGAGGTCCAGGAGGTCGCGCGCGCTGCACACATTGTCCTCGTTCACCCGGGAGACGCCGGTCTCCAGCGCCTCCACCACCTTGCCGAAGAAGTTGAGGTAGCCCCCGTCGCTGTGTGCGCACGGCAGCAAGGGGGCTTCCCCGACGAATCGGCTCACCGCGTCGACCGCGCGGTGGGCGATGTCCAGATACTGCTTGGCGCGCTGCGCCTCCAGCATCTTCGCGTGGGCCGTCTCGTCCAGGGCGGCCTACACGTCGTCGACAGCCCCCTTGACCTGGGTCTGGAGGGATGCCAGCTCCGCATGGGCCTCTGCCTCGCCCTTGAGCGCGGCCTGGAGGGCGGCCTCGGCGTCCGCCAGCTGAACCCTCAGTGCATCCGTCTCCTCCTGAAGCTCGTCGAGCCTCTGCCTCTTGGGCGCGGGCGCCCTGGGAGGAGGGAACGATGAAGACCGGCGCGGCAGATGTGATTACAAGAGAAGAAAGCGGGTGACGAGGTACTTACTTGTCAATAATGGCCCAGCGCGGGCGGGCTTGGGCCGGCCTCGAGGGTCCCCCGCCGCTGCCTCCGGGGGCCGCTGGTGGAGCCGGGGGCTCCGAGCGCTCCCCCGCGCCTGCCGTGCTTCCAACGGACGCCATGGAGGAGCAAAGAGAAGGAGGAGGACAAGGAAGATAACTTGGAAGGGAGAGAAGCGAGAGGGCACGTCAAGATGGCAAGGCCCCCCGAGCGGGGCGGGTTTATAGGCGCAACCGCTGCCCGTGGGGCATCGTGGGGAGTGGAGCCGCCATGCACTTCGAGCGGCGCGTGCCAGACTCGATCGGCGTGCTATCCTGCCTCACATCGTTTCCCCTTTCCCCGTCGGGTCACATCCGCATGGCCGGAGGCGGGGGAGGACGCAAGGGTTCAACGGCATTCAAAGAAGAGCAATGATGGCCGAGGAGGTGCGCAGGCCTCACGTCAGCCCGACTCAGGGCGGTTTCCGACGTCTTCGGGGAGCCGAGACGCCCACGTTTCATGGTGCGCCACGCGTCAAAACGGGCCCGCAGGCGATTGGGCCCATGGCGCTTCGGGATACCCTCCGTGGCTTCACCCCGAAGCTAGCTCGAGCGCGCCTCGGGCCCGGGGGCTACTGCCGGCGTTCTGGATACCGGGGTACCCAGACTTGCCTGCCTGCGGCCCAGGGCGTGGCCCACTTCGACGACCGAGTACGGCCCAGCGCGGCCTCGCTCAACACAAGGCCCTCGCGAGACCCCGAGCTCGGGAGGGAAACAGCGCCAAGACCAACAGGGGGTTAGGCCTTCCCAGGCCTCCTCCCGAGCGGCGGAGGTCTCTATGCACGTTAGGCCTCAAGAGGTCAAGGATGACGCCAGTTAGGGCAGGCGGGCATCAGCGCGCCAGAGGGGACAGTTTCCCCTTTGGTGCAAAGGAGACAAGGACGAGCGCAGGCTCCCAAAGCGCCCCCAAAGGTTTCCCTTCTGGTGCAACAAGACCAAGACTCCAAGCCCCGCAGGACGGACATCATCACCGAGCCCACCTCTGCATCACCGAAGACTACTTTGCAGGCGAAGACCGCCTTTTGTCAGGATAAGATGTACCTCCTGTCCCCTTTCAAATTTAGCCGTTGTGGGATCCCTTCCCGCCATAGCGATAAGGGAAGAGGACCCGGGCCGCTATAAAGAGAGGCTAGGTAGCCCGGTAGAGGGACACGAGATAACCACCCCGCAAACGCACCCGCGACCCAACTCACCACTATACTAATTCATCCACAAACCTCCTCGTGAGGCAATCCACCAAAAGCAGGAGTAGGGTTTTACGCTTCGCAGCGGCCCGAACCTGGGTAAACTCTCGTGTGCCATCTTCTTCCTCGCCATTGAGTAGGGTTATCGTGTTGTGGGCTTGGAGGGGGCGAAGCTGTTGGGGAATCTTCGCACGCGCCCCTGGGTTCGAATTCCTTAGGGTTTTGCGGAGCCCGAAATCCGACAGTTGTAGTATTAAAAGAAAACCCAAAAAGATTTCTTGTTTGTTCTATTGCTTGTTGGGAGTTATCCCGTGTAAATATTTTTTCTCATTTTTGTTTTCCCTTCTTTTATTTGCTTTCTTCATGAAAAACTAAAAACTTAAAAAAATATTTCAGTGTGTTTCTCTGAAATTCTTTTCCCTTTTATTGAGTCATACCAAGGAGAAGACCACGATGAAAATGTTGAGTGGCTCTCATATGCACCATTGTTGATCTAACAAAGAGCCTATATTACTTTGTTTTCTCCTCTTGAATAAAATGTTTGCAGATTCCAGCTTAGTCCATCACACTCTTGCATTATTATTATTTTCATATCATTCGGTCGTGCAAGTGAAAGGCAATAATGACGATATTTGATGTATTGATTGTGGCAGAGAGAAGCGGGTATGAACTCAACTCGTTTTTGTTTTTGTAAATATGTTTAACCAAGTATCCATGATTCAGCATATTATGATTGAACATGTTTGCAATGACAATTAGAGATTATAGTTGCTCATGCATTGCTTAAGTAGCTAGGAGTGGATAATGATTTATTTTGGATGTCAACATGCATTAAAATGGTTGTGATATAGTATGATGATATGGTATATGGTATACTCCTATGAATGTATCAAGTGGCTTGACTTGGCACATGTTCATGAATGTAGGTGAATCAAATCCAAAATAGCCTTCACGATATTTATGTTCATGGTGTCCATATCCTACTCATGATAGCATTCAATGTTTATTATTTATAATGCATGTTCATGACCGTCTTCGCTCTCTAGCTGGCCACTTCTCAACCTGCTTGCTAGCCTTCACCTGTACTAAGCGGGAATACTGCTTGTGCATCAAAACACTTAAACCAAAGTTATTCCAGATGAGTCCACTATATCTACCTATATGCGGTATTACCCTGCCGTTCCAAGTAAATTTGCTTGTTCCACCTCTAAAATTTCAAATGAACATCTGTTTTGTGTGCCTGGACTGCTCATGGAGCGACAGGGGGTGGTCAGTATCTTCCATGTTAAGCGGGTTATTCTCATGATGAGTGTTTATTCACTCGTCCTTGCACGAGAGGGGCGGTAATAGGGATTCCCAGTCCCGAAATCAAAGAAATGAAAATAATTAAACAAAACTCCCCCAGGAATGTTGTTGGTATGGATGGTACCCATGGATTCGGCTTGCCGTGGAGTGTGTTTGTTGGTGGAGGGGGAGTAGACCTTTACTTTTACCGCTTGGGAACCGCCGCTAATGTGTTTAACATGGAAGATATTGATAACTCTTGGTCGTAACGTTGACATGAAGGGTGCACCTACCAAAATTATATTTATATCTGATTTAAACCTTGAGCTCTGGCACCTCTACAAATCACTGCTTCCCTCTGCGAAGGGATTATCTATTTACTTTTCTGTTGAGTCATCACCTTCTCAAATAAGCGCAGGATTTGAGAGCACTATTGTCATCCTCATGCATTGTGTATAGTGAATGTTGGATGCATCATGACTGGATCTTTTCTACCATGAATTACAATGTTTAGTCGCTGCTTGAACTTTGGAGGTGCTCTACATTTATGTTTTGCGGTCTCAGAAAAGGCTAGCGAGATACCACTATTGTCATAATATATCATGATTGTTTTGACAAAATGTTTGCACTTGAGATATTTTATTATTGCTCTCTAGTTGCTTATGCCATTGATATGAGTTAATATAATCTTTAAGAGTTATTGTCGACATGGTTAGTCATAATCTTTGCTGAAAACTTGGGTGCTACTTAAGCATATTACTGTAAACAAGAACAACAGAGTTCGTTAAAGTTTTTCTTTATCACTTTCAGTTTGCAACTTAATTGCTTGAGGACAAGCAAGGGTTTAAGCTTGGGGCAGTTGATATGTATCCATCGTATCTACTTTTCCTAAATCTTTTGCTCTTATTTTGGACTCTAATTTGCATGATTTTAATGAAACTAACCCGGACTGACGCCGTTTTCAGCAGAACTACCATGGTGTTTCTTTTGTGCAGAAATAAAAGATCTCGGAATCGAACGAAACTTTTTGGAGATTTATTTTACAATAAGTAAAAAATACTGGAGCCAAAAACCACCGAAGGAGTGGGCCTGGCTGGGCACAAGACACCAGGGCGCGCCAGCCCCCCCAGGCGCGCCCTAGTGGGTTGTGCACACCTCGTGGCCCCGCTGACCCTAATTCCGTCACTATAAATTCCTATTTCTGAAGAGAAAAATCAAGGAGAAAGTTTTATCGCGTTTCACAACGCGAAGCCACCGCCACCTCATTTTCTTCTTCAGGAGGCCAGATCTGGAGTCCGTTTGGGGCTCCGGAGAGGGGAATCTTCGGTCTTCGTCATCATCAACCCTCCTTCATCGCCAATTTCATGATGTAATTCCTTCGTAGGATTGCTGGTTGGTGAGGAGTTGGATGAGATTCATCATGTAATCGAGTTAGTTTTGTTAGGGCTTGATCCCTAGTATCCACTATGTTCTAAGATTAATGTTGCTATGACTTTGCCATGTTTAATGCTTGTCACTAGGGCCCGAGTGCCATGATTTCAGATCTGAACCGTTTATGTTATCACCATTTTATCTATGTTCTTGATCCGATCTTGCCTAGTCATATGCACCTATTACGTGTTATGATCCGCAAACCCCGGGGTGACAGAAATCAGGATATTTTCCGGTGATGACCGTAGTTTGAGGAGTTCACGTATACACTATGTGTTAATGCTTTGTTCCGGTTCTCTATTAGAAGGAGGCCTTAATATCCCTTAGTTTCCTTATGGACCCCGCTGCCACGGGAGGGAAGGGCAAAAGATGTCATGCAAGTTCTTTTCCATAAGCATGTATGACTATTTACGGAATACATGCCTACATTACATTGACGAACTGGAGCTAGTTCTGTGTCGCCCTAGTTTATGACTGTTATATGATGAATATCATCCAACGATTACACCGATCCAGTGCCTACGAGTTTTCCATATATTGTTCTTGCTAAGTTACTACCGCTACTATTACTGTTACCACTGCTATCAAACTATCATATTACTGTGCTACTGATCACTTAGCTACAGATATTTAATCTCCAGGTGCGGTTGAATTGAAAACTCAACTGCTATTACTCTCAAATATTCTTTGGCTCCCCTTGTGTCAAATCTATAAATTTGGGTTGAATACTCTACCCTCGAAAACTGTTGCGATCACCTATACTTGTGGGTTATCAAGTCCACCGATGGCCAGTTTACCGCACTGACTCCTCAGTCCATTTTACTGTTCAATCGTCATCGGTGAAAGATGGGGACGTGGATCCCCGTCGTGAGGGCAACTTCAGCAACCCACTCTGGCCTGAGCGCGGCCGTATCAGCCATGCGCACGCTCTCAACATGCTTGAACATTGCCGCTACCTCTGACGGGGCAGTTGTAGCAACCGAAAGGGCAGCTGCTGCAGTTGAGAGGGCGACAGCAACAGCCGCGAGGGGGATAGCAAATGGCTAGAACAACACATCAGCTGTCAGTTTCTCGGCGGCCGTCGTAGCCCTGATTGCGGATGCCCAGTCCTATGTCAAGGCCACTCAATCCCATCTCCTGTCAGTCACTACATAAATCACAACTGCCTTCTCCGACACCGATCGACATCCCATGTCCGATGAGTTGGTAATCGCCAAGTGTGCTCGAGCAGGCATCCGTTCGTCGGCAGCCTCCCTAGCCAAGATTGTGGCCATCCATGCCCGGACCAAGGCCGCCCACGCCCGGCTCATGGCGGCCTTATCCAAAGATATGGTGGATGAGGACTGCAAGATGCTGGTGGAGTATGTGGCGATGGATGGCATGGATCTCCTTACCCCGGAGGTCATCGAGCGGGAGTGGTCATCGAGGAGGTGGCGAAGAGCGATGAATGCCAGGCGGAATATTAGTCTCTGTTTAGAGCGATGGTCTTTTGTTAGAGTAATGTTTAGGTGAACTAACTAATGTTCAGTTGCTCGATTAAGTAAGTGCGGGCAGTGTTGTGGGCTCTTTTGCATGTGTTGTAGTACTCAAATTTGCAAGTGTTGTTAAATTAAGGAATGACATCGATGACCAATGTAACGAGGGAAATTCGGACCAAATTTGCCGCTGTATCCCCATTTTCTCTTCCAAATGAAAATGAAATGCAAGTACTGTATGGAATGTAGTATCCGATATCTTATGCCAGAAGCTTGGAGACCAATACTTCCATGTTCAGTCTCATCACACATGGTATAAACTACAGAATTTGTTTGTGTTGTTGGATATCACACACGGTTCTGGTAAAGGGACTGTGTCCGATGTGACTGTGTGCACTAGTATTTCGCCGCACCGATCGAAATTTTGGGCTGCCGCGCAAATATCTACCTCCCCCGCCCCTCGTACCAACCAAAAGCCACATTTTCTCCTGCTCCCCCCTTCCTTTCCTAAGTTCAAACCTTCACTGCTTGCTTCCAGCATCGCCTCCACGCTGGTGATGCTCCTTCCTACTGCTCGCCCTCCTTCATCTAGTCAGGTAATCCACACCTTCCCCATACCCTCTCCCCTGCACCCCTCAAACTACGGTCATCACCGGAAAGTATCGCAACTATTGTCACCTTGGGGTTTATGGATCATAACACGTAATAGGTGCATATGACTAGGCAAGATCGGATCAAGAACATAGATATAATGGTGATAACATAAACGGTTCAGATCTGAAATCATGGTTGTGGGTGCACTAGGACTGGGGTACCCAATGCCCCTGACTTATGCAAAGGCGGTAGTAGTAGAACCCATCATCGTAAGTACAGTCCAAACCAGAGAAGCTGCTCTACGTGACATCAAGGAGCGCATCAAGAAGACGAAACCAGCATTCAAGACCAAGACTCTGGCAGAAGCAACCTACGCTGGCTAAGCAACGCCGGCAAGGTCGATGCAACGGCCCAGGACGAGCCCGAACTGCGCCAGTCACGTCCCCGGTGCTTGCCGGGGACCGAGGCGCACACATCTTCAGGAAGACCCGGTAAGCCATCCCCCGGCAGGCGCGAGCCGATCGGCCACTGCTCCACCGCATCACAACGCCAGTCATTTGTCGATGTGGTGTCGAGCCCCTAGGAGGCTAAGTGGCTCTCGCTAAGCACGTGGCGAATCGCTGGAAGACAAATTATGCCCGTTTGACACCCGTCCAGAGGCGTGTCAAGATATCGAGCAGTAGTTAGCTAAAGCGGTGGTAAAAGCCTGCCGGGAATGCATCCCCGCATGCCACCTAGGCTAGCATTTATGGCATTTTGTCCTAAGTGCCAGAGTTAGGTATGATAGCACTGTTGGCTATCTAATCACTAGATAATGTCTATTTTGCCACTGTGGTTGCCCCTTGAGCTATAAAAGGAGGCCCAAGGCAACCTAGCTAAGGATTCGGACCTTTGGATACTTGTACTCGTGTAGCAGCTCTCCCGAAGGCAACCTTCACAGGTTTGAGCACTGCGTGTGCTTCGTGTTCCTCTGATCAATCCACCAAAGCAGGAGTAGGGTTTTACGCTTCTCAGCGGCCTCAACCTTGGTAAAACACCAGCATCTCGTCATCGTGCTGCCTTACTACCTCTGCTCTTTGTGCAACGTGACCTTACCCCTGCCGAACCAAAGGGGCCCGTGGCCTCGTAGGTGATCGTGAGCATCACGCCCCGACATCCTTGGCGTGCCAGGTAGGGGGAGCGTCATGTGCGCGAACCCGAGATCGTGAGCAGCGTGTCGATCTTCATCGACGTCTTCTTCCTCCATGGCTCCCAAGAAGAAGTCCGGCGCGACCGCACATTCCTCCACTTCGAAGGCCCCCTCGCACGCAACCGCGGACTCCGTTGGCACCGCGGCGGCGACGAGTGAGGTGGGCGCCATGGGTAACGTGACCGGCGCAGGCGGTGCCACCGTCGTGTCCCCCACGGCCCAAGCTGGAGCGGGGAACGCCGAAGAGGAGCAACAATAGCAACATCTTGGCGAGCTCGACCCTAGTGCCGCGGGCTGGGGAAACGATCAGTCTCCACCTCCCCGCCGCACTGGTGGTCGCGGACGCAACAGCGGCGCCCAATTTGGAGCAAGCCGTGATCTCCCAGCTGAGCCTGTCATATGCGCGGCTACTGGGCGCGCGCCTCGTCCAGAGCAACACGGAGCGCCAAACGGGGCCGTAGACCCACAAGCTCGACCTCCTCCATGTCATACAGCCCCGGCGAGCGGTGCACGACGAAAAGAATGCGGCGATGCCCCTCTTGGTTCCACCAAGAGTCGAGCCACGTCGCGATCCGCCTCTCTAGCCATGCCGGCCATGGCAGCGGAAGCGATGGCGCGGGCCCAGCTGCTGCTAAACTTCCCGCCGGTGGCTGACAAGATGAATGAGTGGAGAGCCACCATCCAGAGTTTGATCGCCTTCGTCGAAGCCAGCAAATCGCAGCATGCAGAGCCGTCGCAACGCCCGCGGACGGCGACAGCGGCCCAGGCTGACGGTCGTGTCGAGGGTGGCGCGCCAACGGTGCAATCCCCTCCGTGACAACAGGCCCAGAGGCAGCCACAACGAGCTCCACATGCCGACGAGCCTGATGAAGCATCTATGGCCTCGTCCAGCCCGCACGATCGCCGGGACCAGCGGCGTGTCCTGGAAGACCGGCAGAGGGAAGACGCACGCATCACCATAGAGTGACGCCGGGAAGCACACCGTCAATCTGACAGGTGCAACGGCCCAGATGCTGGCGACCCCGCACCCAGTGCTAGCGGGTACCTGCCTTATGAGGTTGGGTGCCCTGCCTTCACTCGCGAGCTGTGACAGGTCCGCTGGCCATCAACCCGAGCTTTCAAGCCTGAACTGATGGAGAAATACGACGGAAAGCTAAACCCGGCGGAATTCCTAGGCATCTATACGATAGCCGTTCAAGCCGCCGGGGGAAGAGATGAGAAGGTGCTCGCCAAATATTTCCCTTTGGCACTCAAGCCAAATGTGAGATCGTGGCTAATACACTTGCCGGAGAACTCTATTTCATCATGGGCTGACTTGTGCAACAAGTTTGTCGGCACCTTCACAGGTTGCCACCGGGAGCCAGGATAGCCCAACGACCTCCAATTCCTTCCGCGGAAGGAGGGAGATGTAGGAGATATGCCCTAGAGGCAATAATAAATGTTATTGATTATCTCCTTGTTCATAATTAGGTTTATGTTCGATGCTATAACTGCTATGGTTCTCGAGTCTGCAATAACCACGAGGCTCGGAGGAAGACTCATATGCACGTGTGGGATAATAAACGGTAAAATGTATTCCTAGTCTGGCCTCTAAGACTAGCTCAAGTCTTGCATGATGGTTCTGTTTTCCTGATCATTTGCATGTCTATGCCAGCAATTTTGAGGACACAATGTTAGCAGAACATTTGTGTTGAATTGACCCGAATTGATGTTATGCTATGAGATACATTCACCACAAGTTAATGGTTAATAACACAGAGATGGTTAATGTTTGCATGATTCCTTAGACCATGAGAGTATCGAGTTTCTTCATGCTTGCTTCATGAACTTTGGGGTTTGTTAAACGTCATCCGTAAATGGGTGGCTATTACGGCGGCTTACGGGTTCATGGAAAAGTATGTCAAGTAACTTGATAGCTCAAGATTGGGATTTGCTCCTCCGACGATGGAGAGATATCTCAAGGCCCTCTCGGTGTTACGGTATCCATCATCGTCTGGCCAGACACTTTGTGATTTGATCACGGGGATGCCGGAACACGGGAACGAGAAAAGAGAACAATACCGGTAACGAGGTAACTGTTATAGTGGACAAGTTGTTGATCCACGAGGATGCCAACATGTCTCACCTCGGGTATTTGTAACATATCGCGAAGCAATAGGAATAGCACACGACAACTGGAGGTTCACTCGAATATTCATTCGTGTGGGTATAGGGGTCGATATGGGTGTCCACGGCTCCGATGTTGATCATTGATCGGAAGGGATTCCGGGTCATGTCTATACTTCACCGAACCTATAGGGTCACATGCTTAAGGGTAATCTATCTGTTGAATACTAGACAGGGAGTCTGAGAGAAATTCACCGAAAAAGTTTCGGAGACAACGGAAGAGTTCCGGAGAGAGATCACCGGAAGAGTTTTGGTAAAACCGAAAAGTTGTTTCGGAGTGTACCATTAAGTCAAATTGGTTTCGGCACATGCCTGGAAATTATTGGAGGGTACCAGAATAGTTCCGGTAACTTCTGAGCTTTTTCAGAGACAAAAACCGGAAATGTTCCGGACTGCCCGAACCGCTTTAGTTGCTTTTCACAGATGAAAATCACTAAACCGAAAAGTTGTTTCGGAGTACACCATTAAGTCAAATTGGTTTCGGCACACGCCTGATAATTCTTGGAGGGTGCCAGAATCATTCTGGAAACTTCTGGGAATTTTTCCGGAAGAAAAACCAGAAATGTTCCGGAGCTGCCGGAACCGCTTTGTTTCCTTTTCGCAGATGAAAGTCACTAATCCGGAATTGTTTCGGAACGCGTCGAAAATTATTTTAGTGGGTACTGGAAATGTTCTAAGCCCACATAAATATTTTCGGTTCAAACGGACGCTGAAAAATGTCGTCGTGAATAGTGAAAGTGCTTTTTGGGTGGCTTCTTGGAGAAGCCACCTTGAGGGCCCTTTGGTATTTTCCCCCTTGGCTTCTTGGAGAAGCCACCCTTGGGCTTGGCGTATAAATAGGGGTGGAGTGGGCTGCCTAAAGACTTACTCTTTCTCACATACAAGTGCCATGCATGATCTGGCTTTCTCTCTCCTTCCCAGCGAAATAGTTTCGTAGAGCCGAAAGGCTGTCTGGGTTCCGGTGGGAACTAGTTCTGGACGGCGAAGCCCTGCCGGATAGATAACACCGTATGTGTGCAACTCTGTAGAGAGATCGTAGTTTCGGTCTTAGTTCGAGAGTGCCTCCCGAAGGGCTGTCCGTGTGACCGTCCGAGTTTCGAAAGTCCTCCCGAAGGGCTGTCCGAGTGACCGTCCGAGTTTCGAAGGTCCTCCCGAAGGGCTGTCCGCGACACCGTCCGGGGGACTGTCCGACCGCCTCCCGAAGGGCTGTCCGAGGGGCAGATGATGGTATACATCCTCGCGGTTGGGAGGTTGTAAATCCTAGCTGCGGGGATCTGCACCGCCGGTCGTCATCGACTCTACTTCCGCTGCGCTACGAGTCGGTAACGAAAAAGATCAAACCTTGTATGCAGTCTCCATAGTGGTCCTGGGCTGGTGTGTAGGTCGGAATTTTTTTGTTTTCTGCTGCGTTACCCTACAGTGGCATCATGAGCCGTGCTATGCGTAGATGCAGGTTGCGATCTAGAATACATAGAGATGTATGGGTGTTGCACAATATAATTAGGTAGTAGATGTGTTCTATTACTGAAAATTATTTGTGCGGGTAGCAGATGAAATCTGTTACCCGATGTTCTTGTTGCTTCCCTCGAATTTGCATATTTCTGATCTTGATAACAGCATGGTGGAGTTTCAATGTTCTGGCAATCCGCGATCCTGATTGATCAACGAAGTGCTAACAGTTCATTGAATTCCACCGTAGTTAAAAAGAAAGATGAAATTTCGCAGACAAAAGGGCAATGCAGATATGATCTGCACGGGGGTCATGCGTATGACGAAGTTTAGTATGGGGCTCGAGATTTTATTATCTCGTGTTTCATACACCCCGCAATGTTAATCTAGCGCCTTGGATTATCATGCTTGATGATGGACGTTGGTAGCTTTGGTTTGTTTCGAAACCTTATAAGCCACGTAAAACAAGTTTTTGCATGAACCGATTAGAGGCGTCTAACTTGGTTTTGTAGGATGGTTTGCATGTGCATGTGATGTGGTATAGCAGTGCTCATAATAATTTGATTATGTATGAGATGACTATATAATGTAAATTGATTAACATGACCTGCGTGTCATGATTCGGCATGATGGTTGGAGCCATATGATTGTCACTTTAAATGACATGTGTGTCAACCTTGTTGTAATGCATTATTTTATTAGCTATAGAGATAGCAATATTATCTAGTGCATCGACAAGGTGGTGGCAATCTTCGCGAAGGTGAACACTGACGCGAGTGCCGAAGACGAAGAAATGAAAGACTTCTCCGTCAGAAAGGGCTATACCATATCATGCTATTATGAATTGCCTGAGATGTTTATCCCTTATGATGCACCCTTCTTGATTGCGCGGTAGTCGCTTTTTAGTAGGGTGATCTCTCACAAAAATATCAAGTAGTTAGTGTTCTCCCAAGTGTAGCACCGTCACGGCACCTAACTTTTCGGGGTACGACATGTACACATGAGTATGAACGATTAGAGAAGTGTGAGGCGGGTGAGGTCAGACCTCGCAGCAAGATCACTTGGTTGTCTTGACGTTCAGGCAGGACAGTCCTGAGCTCGGAACACACGCATTGAAAGATGGACAAGAGTCACATAGAGATGTGATTGGCAAGTTGGCCTACCGATTGAAGTTCACGTCATCAGTGATGAAACCGTCAATGGCGTCGAATTGAAATGCGGATCTTGAATCACTCACAATCAATTATGAGAGATATTGATTTGAGTGGGAGCGCACTGTAGAATTAACTTGTTTAATTCTCAGTGCAATTAAATTTTGAACACTGTCTAAGTGTGGTTTGCAAAATAGTTGTAGAATAATGGCTCGCGTTTCCACCTTCCCTGTTAAAATTGAATAAGCTGTTAAATATCTGGTTAAAACTTTACGGTTGGTAAACGTAATGTGAGGATTGTCCTCTAGAGTGCCGAGAAGGACTCTGTCCTATCGCATACTTTCGGTATTCTCCCGCTAATGCTATGGATCATGTGACTCTCGTCCTTCGATCCAAAAGCTAGAATTCCGTTTCGGTCAAGTGCAATACGTTTGCTTCCATGAGACCCGAACTTCGAAAGTTTTGGGATAGTTATGTGATATTCATGGAACTGAAAATTAATTTTCAGATACAAACAAAGGCTGAAAGATATGATATATCCAAAGCAATATTTGTTTGCAAACTATTAGTAAAGGTGTTTACTATGCATTCGACTGATAAGAGAGGGATCCAGAAGAACGCCTGTCATATGATATGAAGGTGAATAAAACAACAACTTAAAGAGAAAGGAAGTGTCCGAAGGGTGTTAGTGAGACTTTTCATGCCTAGGAAGTCCGGGGCTAACGCCACTCTTAAGTTGGGTGCTTCTTCTGAGAGTAGGAGAAATACTGAAAGTTAAACTGTTAGAAGTATGAAGGCAGAAGGAAAGAAGACTGGAATATCCAGCTCATGTATGAATGTCATACAAGTTTTTGATGTATAGAAGGCTGGTCAAAGATATAGTTCTTGGGAATTATGGTTAAACATGTTAATCACTGATTCTTGGGTATTGTGAGTTAATCACAAAGATACCCGCTCGATTGCATTCTGTTGCAACTCGATGTAAAAACTACTATGGCCTGAAAGACTAGCCAGGAATGAGGTTTTGATACACGCTGGGAATATAGTAAATGGTACTATACTTTCCATTGGTGTATTACCATATGTATTTATTTTCATAAATCATTTTAGAGTTTTACACACTCTAGCCCATTGCATAAAGTATCTTGCGAGAAGGTTGTTCATAAGAGAACTTTTAATGTTTGGAGTTATGAATAACAAAAGGGCCATACTTTCATTATGAATGAGAAGTATGTTATGAATATTGATGATAATACATTACCTCTGTATTTACTTTCATAATTCATTTAGAGTTTCATACACTCTAGCCCTTTGCATAAGGTATCTTGCAAGGAGGTTATTCATAAGAGAACTTTTGATGTTCGGTGTGATAAATAACATGAAGGGCCATGCTTCCAACCAAGGATGGGATGTATGTTACGAATATTGATGGTAATATGATACATCCATAACACTGACGCTAAATGTCGCAAGACTAAAAGAATACCACATATGTGTGGCACTGCATTTGGTCACATTGGAGAAACCCGCATGGAAAATTCCATTATGCTGGATTTTAAAGTCATTTGATTTTGAATCATCTGACACTTGCAACTTTCCTCCGAAAAGTGAAGTGACTGAAATACCGTTCACAGGCCATAAGGAACGAGCAACAAACTTATTGGTGATCATACATTTTGATGTGTGTAGTTCAATAAATGTTGTTGCAAGTAGTGGATTTATCTATCTTCAGAAATGACTCAAGTAGATATATTGATATTTACTTGATGAGACGTAAGTCTGGATCTTTTGAAATCATTCGAAAGGTTTTCAAAATGAAGTAGAAGTTATTGTAACAAGAAAATTATGTTTCTGCAATTCGATTGCAGAAAGGAATATTTGAGTTACAAGTTTAGCGAATGTCTGATGAGTTGTGAAAGGGATTTCCTAACTTGCACCTCCCGGAACACCACTGCAAGTGGAGAGTCCGTGAAGATGTAATCAAGCCATTTATGACATGGTAAGATCAAAGATGACATAAATAAATTTGCCGTTACCCCTTTTAAAGAGTGATGCTTTAGAGACTGCGGCTTTTACACTGAAAAGAGATCCATCAGGTCTGTTGAAATGACGCCATGGTATGGTACGCCCAACCATGTTATATCTTTTCTTAAACATTTGGAATATGGGGCTTGTGTAAAAGGTTACAAACCTATTCCAAATCAGACAAGTGCTACTTTGTAGGTTATCCCAAGTCATTGGGTATTCCCCCACCACTATACCGAGGCAAACGATTTTGCCACAAAACGGTATGCTTTTAAAGAGAATAGTTCTTACAAAAGGTGAGTGGGAGGACAGTGCAACTCGACGAGATAACCAGTATCTTCGTCATCAGGTCAAAGGAAAGGAACCTTGGAAGTGATTCTGGAGCTTCCTACTACGACTGATACGGAAGCCTCTACATGAGATGTATGGACTTCGGTCGAACTTGCAGCTGAACCACATAGGAAAAACTCGTGCAAACCTCTCAGGTGCGCATACGAGATATTGTTGTTAGACAACAGTATACCTACGATACACAAGGAAGCGTTGATGGGCCCTGACTCCGGAATTGGCTAAATGCCAATACAATCCGAGATAGTTTCCATATAAGTGATTCAAGATTAAAACCTTGATACACCTTTCGGAAGACTTAGAGTCTAACGAATATTTATGAAACTATAAACTGATGTGGATAAAATGTTTTATCCATAAAGCTCGACTTGTTGAAATAACAAGTTCAAGGAGTTGACTACGATGAGGTTGTTTCACCGTAGTGATGCTTAAAGTCGGTTCGGGTTGAACTAGCAATTAATACATATTTCAATCATGAGATATGAAACATGGATGACGAAAGGATTTCCATCTGATGGAAATGTAACCAAGGACTTGCATGTGTTACAGTAGAAGGTATTTTGTCAGTCCAGAGGATGCTAGTAAGTATGCAAACTTCAGAGTTCCAGCGATGGACAGAAGAGAGCAAAATGGAGTTGGAATCTTCGTGTTTTGATGAAATGGTCAAAAGGGTTTTGACTTCATCAATGGGTAACGAAGATGCTTGTGATTCAAGAAAGTAAGTGGGAGCATAATAATATTTCTAAAAACGTTGTGTGCTTGACACATTGTTAATTGGAAATAAATTTCTTGACATGAATTAGGACTTCATTTGAAAAGGGTTTTTTCGATGAAGTGCTTGGGCTAAATAGCCTTAATATTAGGCATGATGATCTATGGAGATAGATTTACCTAATGGGGCTGAGCAAAGATACATATTGACAAGATGCTAAACTTTTTAGCATTTAAAACGCCAAGGAGTGATTCTTGCCGAAGTCACATGGAAAGAGTTTTTGCAAGACTCGGTGTCCCAAAAACACTGATGAGCAAAATACATGATGGAGATTCCACACACCTTCGTGTTTGGATTAATCATGTATTCCATGGTATGTAAAAACAACCAGATATGTCCAATACTCCAAAGTTGTTGCGAGTATAGATACCAAAGTGATCAAAAGTACTGATCATGGGACAACAGTGAAAGATGTCATTAAGTACTAGAGCAGTACTGATGACATGTTTTCTCGCAAGCAGAGATTATGAAGTGCTTGTTGTAAGTAATTACATCGATACAGTCTTCATCAATGCTCCATGCGATTTTCGATTTAAGTTAAGGGTTTTGTGTAATACACAACATAGTGGCACGGTAGTTGGAAATTGTTCCAAATAAGATACTATGGCGAATTCTATAACAAAGGCTAAGTATGTTGACGCTTTAGAAGCAACAAAGAAGTTGTTGAATCATATAGTTCATTCATGAACTTAGTATGGTTCCAAGATGGCTTTGGTCTATGGGACACTATTGCAGATAGTTGCTCCATAGCTCAGTCTGAGGAATCAGGTTTCGACCAATGATTCACACATATGCAAAGCCAAGTCCACACAAAATATGAATTTTGTGAAAGCGTGAAAATGCAAGGATATGCAAAGTTACACACGGAGCTGAAGTTGTCAGATCCGTTGGACATCAGGCTATACCACAAGCGAAGCATATTTTACACCAGTATGCCATAGGTGTAAAGTGCATTAGCATTGACTAGATTATTGACTCTAGTGCAAGTGGGTGTCTGTAGGAGATATGCCCTAGAGGCAATAATAAATGTTATTGATTATCTCCCTGTTCATAATTAGGTTTATGTTCCATGCTATAACTGCTATGGTTCTCGAGTCTGCATTAACCATGAGGCTCGGAGGAAGACTCATATGCACGTGTGGGATAATAAACGGTAAAATGTATTCCTAGTCTGGCCTATAAGACTAGCTCAAGTGTTGCATGATGGTTCTGTTTTCCTGATCATGGGCATGTCTATGCCAGCAATTTTGAGGGCACAATGTTAGCAGAACATTTGTGTTGAATCGACCCGAATTGATGTTATGCTATGAGATACATTCGTCACAAGTTAATGGTTAATAACACAGAGATGGTTAATGTTTGCATGATTCCTTAGACCATGAGAGTATCGAGTTTCTTCATGCTTGCTTCATGAACTTTGGGGTTTGTTAAACGTCATCCGTAAATGGGTGGCTATTACGGTGGCTTACGGGTTCATGGAAAAGTATGTCAAGTAACTTGATAGCTCAAGATTGGGATTTGCTCCTCCGACGATGCAGAGATATCTCTGGGCCCTCTCGGTGTTACGGTATCCATCATCGTCTGGCCAGACACTTTGTGATTTGATCACGGGGATGCCGGAACACGGGAACGAGAAAAGAGAACAATACCGGTAACGAGGTAACTGGCATAGTGGACAAGTTGTTGATCCACGGGGATGCCAACATGTCTCACCACGGGTATTTGTAACATATCGCGAAGCAACAGGAATAGCACACGGCAACTGGAGGTTCACTCGAATATTCATTCGTGTGGGTATAGGGGTCGATATGGGTGTCCACGGCTCCGATGTTGATCATTGATCAGAAGGGATTCCGGGTCATGTCTATACTTCACCGAACCTATAGGGTCACACGCTTAAGGGTCATCTATCTATTGAATACTAGACAGGGAGTCTGAGAGAAATTCATTGAAAAAGTTTCGGAGACAACGGAAGAGTTCCGGAGAGAGAACACCGGAAGAGTTTTGGTAAAACCGAAAAGTTGTTTCGGAGTGTACCATTAAGTCAAATTGGTTTCGGCACATGCCTGGAAATTATTGGTGGGTACCAGAATTGTTCCGGTAACTTCTGAGATTTTTCAGAGACAAAAACCGGAAATGTTCCGGACTGCCGGAACCGCTTTAGTTGCTTTTCACAGATGAAAATCACTAAACCGAAAAGTTGTTTCGGAGTACACCATTAAGTCAAATTGGTTTCGGCACATGCCTGATAATTCTTGGAGGGTGCCAGAATCATTCTGGAAACTTCTGGGAATTTTTCCGGAAGAAAAACCAGAAATGTTCCGGAGCTGCCGGAACCGCTTTGTTTGCTTTTCGCAGATGAAAATCACTAATCCGGAATTGTTTCGGAACGCGTCGAAAATTATTTTAGTGGGTATTGCAAATGTTCTAAGCCCACATAAATATTTTTGGTTCGAACGGACGCTGAAAAATGTCGTCGTGAATAGTGAAAGTGCTTTTTGGGTGGCTTCTTGGAGAAGCCACCTTGAGGGCCCTTTGGTATTTTCCCCCTTGGCTTCTTGGAGAAGCCACCCTTGGGCTTGGCGTATAAATAGGGGTGGAGTGGGCTGCCTAAAGACTTACTCTTTCTCACATACAAGTGCCATGCATGATCTGGCTTTCTCTCTCCCTCCCAGCGAAATAGTTTCGTAGAGCCGAAAGGCTGTCTGGGTTCCGGTGGGAACTAGTTCTGGACGGCGAAGCCCTGCCGGATAGATGACACCGTATGTGTGCAACTCTGTAGAGAGATCGTAGTTTCGGTCTTAGTTTGAGAGCCTCCCGAAGGGCTGTCCGTGTGACTGTCCGAGTTTCGAAGGTCCTCCCGAAGGGCTGTCCGAGTGACCGTCCGAGTTTCGAAGGTCCTCCCGAAGGGCTGTCCGCGACACCGTCCGGGGGACTGTCCGACCGCCTCCCGGAGGGCTGTCCGAGGGGCAGATGATGGTATACATCCTCGCGGTTGGGAGGTTGTAAATCCTAGCTGCGGGGATCTGCACCGCCGATCGTCATCGACTCTACTTCCGCTGCGCTACGAGTTGGTAACGAAAAAGATCAAACCTTGTATGCAGTCTCCATAGTGGTCCTGGGCTGGTGCGTAGGTCGGAATTTTTTTGTTTTCTACTGCGTTACCCTACAGGAGAAACCTTGCGGAAGTATATCCAGAGATTCAGTCGAGTACACCGCAATATTCCAGAGATACACCCTGCAGCCATGATTGCTGCGTTCCATTCGAACGTGCACAACAGGAGGATGCGGGCCAAGATGCATGTTAGACTCCCCAAGACCGTCAATGAGTTGTACACATTGGCGGTGTCACAACCCTAGTTTAGCTTTGCTTGTCATTGCATTTCATGCATGCATTTTTTTAAATTCAAATGAAACTGAATTGAGGATTTAGCAAGCCTCAGAAAGCATTTCTTGTCAAAATGACCAAGATAAAATTTCCTCAAATATTTCCAAGAAAATGTTCCTGTAGTTGTGTGAAAATATAGGCGAGAGGAAAAACCTAAACCAATATTTTTGGAGTCACGGAATATTTATCCTGGGCTTTTGAGTTAAACCAACAATTTTTGCAATGGACTTATATCTACTATATATAATATATGTCCGTTAATCCTGAAACATATTATGTGGCACTATTTAAATCCATTTAACCCACATATATTTTTCCAGGAGTTTTTGAAAATGATTTGGTTTTGAATCAAATCAAAACAAAATTGAAATAAATAGAAACAGATAAGAAAAAAAAAGGAAAGAAAGCTTACCTGGAGTCGGCCCAGCTGCAACCCAGCCCACCATGGGCATCCCTGTCTTCTACCTCTTGCCAGAAGGCAGAGGAGAAGCAGCGGACAGCGCCCACGCGTGTGCAGCCATGCACGCAGGTGCCTGCGTGCCTCCCCCGGCCAGTGCAGAGTTGGGGATAACCTCCCCGTTGCTGTCTGGATCGGGAAGACATTGCCATGCCCCGCTCGCTTCCTCCATCCCCACCTCTCGCCATGGACGAGACCCCCGAGTTCGTGCCGTCATCATTGCCGTAGACACCGCTGTCCCCTCGTCCTTTCATCGTGTCTAGAAGCACCGCAACCTCTTCCTAGTCCTCCCCGATGAGCCACGCAAGGTCGGGTGCACCGCAGCGAAGCCTTCTTCATCTTCTTCAACCTCCGGTCACCAGACTTCCGCCGTCAAATTCGCAAGCCACCGGACCTCCCCGAGCTCGCCGTTGGCTTTGCTAGCACCGCGGTGAGACCCTCTCCTCCTTCCTCCTATCCTCCGTGTCGTGCGTGCCCCCTAGCTAGCTGCCCCGCGAGTTCCGAGCTCTTCGCCGCCGACCATGGTGTGGCCGTGGCCGCAACCCGGCCGCCCGTACCCGAGCACCTCCACGTGCTCCACTAGGTCCCAGGAGGTCGAAGCCCCCTCTGGTTCCTCCTCTAGCGCACCCCAACGCTGAGCCTAGCCTAGCCGAGCTCCGGCCGCCTCCACGGGCTTTCTCCTGTCGCACTCCGGTGCCCCCTCAGCCGTCTGCGTGTCCTGTTCGATGCGCATGGGCACGTGCTCCCCTCCGATGCCCTCGGCACGTCCAACCGACGCCGGAGGGCCATTCCGGCGTGCCTCTGCCGCGCTGGATGGTCGCCAGCGGCCTCCCTCCGGCCTGGCTGATGTGGCCTGGCTTAATTAGCCACTAACCACCACCCCATGCCACTGACAGCGGGCCCCACCAGCTAATTAACTGCGGGTTAATTTTTAGATTAGGTTTAGTTAAATCTGTTTAACCCTGAGTCAATGACAGGCGGGTCCCACGGTCAAATTTGACCTGGACCCGACTCTGTTGACCGATGACGTCAGCATGACATAATGCTGACGCGGTAAAATGGTTTCTGGAAATAAAAGAAATCAAAAATGATTTATTATATTACAGAAAATGCTTAAAACTTCTAATAATCATAGAAAATAATCTATAACTCGGATGAAAATAATTGATATATTAAAAATGATCAGAAAAATCCAATGAATCTGTTTATTCCATGATCATGCATGTTTGAACAAGTTAACATCACCAACTAGGACATTTTATGTTTAGGACAATGTATGAAATATCATTTGGAGTTGGAATTCAAACTTCTTTGAATTCCACTTCAATTACCTTGGTTAATTATTCCTCTAGGTCAATTCAGTTCCTTAATTTGTCATATCATACATCATGATTGTGTATTGCATGAATTGAATGTTGTTCCTTCTTGTTTGCCGGTGTTTGTTCCTTCTCGATAGACAACGATTCTGATGTTGTGATCGTTGACACTAATGAAGAGAAGTAATATCTTCAGAACTGGCAGGCAAGCAACCCCCCCCCCCCCCCCTTGAGCATACTAATATGAACCCACTCTCTCGCCCCTGCTCTCTTTTACTGCATTAGGACAATAATGATTCAACTGTTACATGTTCTCGGTAGTTGAACCTATTCCTTTGCATGACCTGTCTTTGCCACAGTAAATAGTTGAAACCACTTAGCATGAGTAGCAACTGCTTGAGCCTTGTTGTGCTTACTCATCCATGCTTGCTTACTGTGCCTGCTATGCTTAGAGTCGTGTCGGGTCTGATCCATCTGGGCGATTAATTGGAATGGATGTGTTCATGTCCTACTGTGTGAGAGCTAAGTGTGTGAACATGATTTGGTAAAGGTAGCGATGAGAGGCCATGTAGGAGTACATGGCGGGTTGTCTCATTGGGACCGTCCTTAAGAACTGAGTTATGTGTATGTTATCCAAGACAAGATACTACCACACGTTGGGCTCCGGGTACTCCAAGCTCTCTCGGCTTATTAATTGCCTAGATCTCGGTCTAGGAGTTGCAACTAGTTTCTGGTGTTTGTAGGAAAAGTGTTGGCGGCCGTGCATAGCGCTGCCCGACGGGGTGGGCTGTGATGCGGTATATACATAGTGGCACGGTGTACCAAGTGTCACGCGGATGGTGGACTTGTGGAACCCTGCGCACATCGTTTGGGGCCGTAGAGGAAACTTCGGCCGGACTTCCTTGCGGGTTTAGTCTCAAATAGGCGATAAACCTGGACTAGGGTCTTGTGTGATTGACGGTTGTGGCCGACTCCCTCGCTGGGCTTCCGCTTGAAGGTTGCCGAGGTGCCTTTTTACGTGCACATGGCGATAAGTGGAGGGAGCGTGTGTGAAGAAGTATACCCCTGCAGGGTTATGAATCTGTTCGAATAGTCGCGCCCTCGGATATGGACTACTTGGAAAACTTATGTGGTTCATAGACAACTTGAAATGGATTATCTAAAATGCGCAAGATAAGCGTGAGTGCTATGGATGGCCTTCTCGTAGGGAGACGGGAGTGGATCCATAGTGGTGTATTGAGTTGGTGAATATGTGGACTCGTGTGCGTTATCCCCCCTCAAAGAAAGTACTCGTGGTCGTAGTACAGGTTAGCCAAGAGTCAAAGATGCCTTGCTGCAATAAATTCCACACCCCCCCTTCATTGATACTGATGCATATGTAGATAGTTCTGATGTAAGTCTTGCTGAGTACCTTTGTACTCACGGTTGCTTAATTTATGTTTTTGCAGAGGAGACGTCAGTCTCATTAGTGATTCTTACGACGTGACGTTCTATGTTGACCGGACTAGCTTGGGAATCCCAGACAGAGGTCTGGTTCCTTTGGTAGGGTCATTGTAGCTTTTCAGGCTCCTCCAGCCACTTTTAGTAGATGTATGTACTCATACATGTTTTGCTTCCGCTTGTTGCTTGTATGACTTGAGTGTTGGGTCATCTGACCCCTGTTTGTAATAGCACACTATGTTGGCTCTTATGAGTCTTTAATAAATACTTGAGTCATAGAGTTATGTTGTGATTCCATGTTGTATCTACGCATATCGTGCATATTGTGTGTATGTTTGAAATGCATTGGTATGTGTGGGATTCGACACCTAGTCGTATGCCTATGTTAGCCTTCTTTACAGGGGAATGCCTCTTTGTGCTTCTGTTGAGCCCTGGTAGCTTGCTACTGCTCCGGACACATTGATTGACCGGCATGTATCCTTCTTTGCTGCTGTGTCTGTCCCTACGGGGAAATGCCACGCGGTGTAATGGAGTCCATGTATGTCAGGACCGGTTTTCCAGGATATTACTTTCCCAGCAAATGGTCCTTGTGCTCACCAACCCCAGGATTACTGTTAGCTAGTGAGGCACATTCTTGATACAGAAATTCCAAGCAAAATACAAAATCTGAAGTACAAGACCATTGTGGTCTATGAGTACAACAAAAGTTTCTAGTGGTTGATGGTGGAAGCGGTTTGCGGATCCTCGGCGTTTATGGGACTCCATTTCCCACAGGAGCAGCTGACCTGGATAACTCCTATCTTCGCGTGACTGCTATATTCGTTGCCTAGGTTTCGGGGCTGTCGTCATTGCACTCCTATCCAAGCATGAAATCTGGCCAAGACAATAGCCAGGGACAAGCCAGTGAGTACTTTGAATGTACTCGCAAACATCATGAAAAACAGGTATAATATAGCAGGTGATAATCATGCATTGAAATAATCCACGATCACTTAGTCAGTCACAAAATTAAATTCATGATGCACGCAAGCAGGTCCTTCATATTAAACAGGAATAAGCAACCAGAGAATAAAAATAATATATACCGATCGGGTGTCTAAAGCGACACCTCGAAAGGATAATAATATAAAGCATGAGCGACGCCACATAAAGGGTTCGGAAAAAAAGTAACATGTGTGCCACAGTCGGGCGTCTGAGTGACGCCACCTAAAGGGCTTATAAGGAAAATAAATAACAAGCATGCCATAGTCGGGCGTCTGAGCGACGCCACATAAAGGGCTTGTAAGGAAAATAAATAATCAGCATGCCACAGTCAGGCGTCTCAGCGACACCACATAAAGGGCTTATAAAGCAAACAACATGCATGCCACAGTCGGGCGTCTGTGCGACGCCACATAAAGGGCTTATATAATAATAATCACAATGAGTATTCAGGAGGTAGAACCATCCCAGGGATACTCAATAATTCAAATAATATAAATGGTTAGTCTACAATAATAATAATCATAATCATCATTCATCACAGGTCATGATCAACATGTCGGTTTAGAAGTTTTCCTCCGAAGACCGACACTAAGACCGACACTTGACCCATCCTAGACTGTAGTCCTTAACCGCGGACACGGCTATTCGAATAGATGTAAACTCTGCAGAGGGTGTACTCTTTACCCACGAGTAACGAATTCCTTTAGTCCACCGGGACTAATTCCGCTTACGGTCTTTGAATTGAAAACACACCTGACCTGCACACACCAGCTTAACTCACTACTAGAAAAATGGCTATAGCCAATATCCCTATTAGTGGCGCACCATGGTGGTGGTGCGCCACTGCTATATAGCAATGGCGCACCAGAAGCAGGTGCGCCATTGTTATTTTTTAAGTAGTGGCGCACCACCTGAGCAGTGCGCCATTGCTATTTTTTTTGTCCATCCCCCCACCCCACCAGACATAGCAATGGCGCACCACACCAAGGTGCGCCATTACTATGCTACATAGTAATGGCGCACCTTGGTGTGGTGCGCCATTGCTATGTCTGGTGGGGTGTGTGCCTGCGTGTGTGTGAGGTTAGTAATGGCACACCCTCCCTGGTGCGCCATTGCTAAGGTTAGCAATGGCGCACCAGGGAGGGTGCGCCATTACTAACGTCTCACACACACAAACACACACCCCACCACAAACACCCCCCCCCCTGGATCGCCTTTTCAGTTTAAAAAAAATAAAAGAAAATGATAAAAGATTCAAATTTAAAAATCCTTCGAGATGCCCATGTGTTATGTGTTCTAGTTGTTAGGAAAATTAACAAACATGAATTTCGAAATTTTTCGCAAAAGGCCGCCGTGTTTCGGTAAAATGGCCATAACTTTTGCATACGACCTCCGATGAAAAAGTTTTTTATATGAAAAAGCATCTACTTGAAAAGTTACATCCGAATTCAACCGGCTATGCCCGTTATCGATTTTTTAGAATCCTCAAAAACCTAACAGAAAAAAAGTTACGATGCTTTTAAGATCTGGAGGCAAAAAAATAAAAAAAATAAAAAAAAGTTAGCAATGGCGCACCAGTGCATAGTGCGCCACTACTATTTTCCCGCCTTCAAAATTCAAAAAAATTTAAAAATAGTAATGGCGCACCACACCAAGGTGCGCCATTACTATGCTACATAGTAATGGCGCACCACACCTAGGTGCGCCATTACTATCTTCCCGCCTTCAGAATTCAAAATAAATCAAAAAAAAAGGTGAAAAAAGTTAGCAATGGCGCACCAGTGCATAGTGCGCCACTACTATTTTCCCGCCTTCAAAATTCAAAAAAATTTAAAAATAGTAATGGCGCACCACACCAAGGTGCGCCATTACTATGCTACATAGTAATGGCGCACCACACCTAGGTGCGCCATTACTATCTTCCCGCCTTCAAAATTCAAAATAAATCAAAAAAATAAAAAAATGTTAGTAAAGGCGCACCTGCCCACGGTGCGCCATTACTATGCCGTATATATGGCTGGGCGGGGTCCTCTCCTCCTTACCTCTTCATTTTTCTCCTCCACTCCACCTCTCCTCCACTCCATCTCCTCCACTCCCTCTCCGGCGACCTCCTCCTCCTCCTCTCCGGTGACCTCCTCCCACTCCTCTCCGGCGACCTCCTCCTCCTCTCCGGCGACCTCCTCCTCCCTCCTCTCCTCCCCTCCCCTCACGGTTTCTCCTCCCTCCTCTCCGGTGAGCTCCTCCTCCCTCCTCTCCGGTGAGCTCCTCCTCCCTCCTCTCCGGTGATCTCCTCCTCCCTCCTCTCCGGTGAGCTCCTCCTCCCTCCTCTCCTCCCCTCCCCTCACGGTTTCTACTCCCTCCTCTACGGTGAACTCCTCTCCGGCGACCTCCTCCTCCTCTCCGGCGATGTAGGCGAGCTCCTCTCCGGTGACCTCCTCCTCCTCCTCTCCGACGATGTAGGCGAGCTCCTCTCCGGTGACCTCCTCCTCCTCCCTCCTCTCCTCCTCACGGTCTCTTCTCGGCCCTCCTCTCCGGCGAACTCCTCTCCGGCAAAAGAACGTACAAGATCCAAAAATGAGAACAAAATTTGAAAAAATATCGTGCAAAAAAACGAGCAAAAAAAAGGGCAAAAAAATCGCGATCCAGATCCAGATTCAAAATTCAAAATAGTAATGGCGCACCGTGGGGGTTAGAATGTGCGCCATTACTATTTTCCCGCTTCCAAATTAAAAAAAAAATCGACAAAAAATAATAATAAAAGTTACCAGTGGCGCACCTGAAAAGGTAGTAATGGCGCACATGTGGTGCGCCATTACTACCTGAGATAGTAATGGCGCACTATGTGGTGCGCCACTATTATCTGGGATACTAATGGCGCACCAGAGGTGCGCCATTACTATTTGTTACTAGTGGCGTGTTAATAGTGGCGCACCTATAGTGCGCCATTAATAGCAAAAACTGGTGCGCCACTAACAGCCTTTTTTCTAGTAGTGACTTACCGATGCCTGGAATCACCCACGACACTTGTTAAGCAAAACTCTAAGTGGGGAGGCTACAACCTCGATTAGCATGGGATCAAATTTATACCGCGCGCTACTAAGGGGTGCCCCCCCTCTCGTTCCCAACCGGTAACACCCATACCCCCGGACCAGGTGGCATGCCTACCGGATGCACCCGGTATCTTCCACCTGGCCTCTCTATACGGTGTGTGCCAAGAAAGGGGTTGTCAACTTACTGAACCGTACCCTACCTACGATAGGGACAAGTGGTAGTACGAAACAAGTATGGGGGTTACTGGAACAAGACTCGATCTATGGTCGACTCGGGAGGTTTATGTGTTCCCTGCATGGTTATCGCAACAAATATTTTTCCACACTCTCAGGCAGAATCACCACTTCTCACATCCCGTCATGCCTCACTAACCATCCTCCCTCCAACGAGATGTCAGCACCAAGCTCGTGTCTACCCGAGACAGAGACTTGTTCTGTATTCCTTCCGGTAGGCATGAGTGGCACAAAATGGTAACTACTGCCACAAGCATTTCAAGTTCATTAGCAAGAAATCCTCAATATGCATTGCAAGCATGATCACACCTTCACATGAAATAACGCGCACTTCATGTGTTGTAGTTTCATTTGTCACACCAAACATCACACAACAAATACTATACCAGGGTTCAGAATGCTTGCCTTAAATGTGCAGAGAGGTAGGGTGCATCACAAAACTTTTGAAAGTTTGCTCCTCTCTTCAATTCCTATTTTGAAAATATTTGAATCAACACGCAATTCACAAACAATACAAAAAGTTGTCATAATTATTTTTGAAATAAATCTTAAAATAAACTAGGTGAAATTTGAGAGAGGTAGGAAAAAGAATCAATTCATTTGGAGTTTTATTTTAAAAGTTATAGCCAGTCAAACTTAGTCAAAGTTCTATTTTTAAATAAATCAGAAAAAAGAAAACGGTTCGGTTTAGAATGCGCTTACTGGAACAGAAAGCGTACTGTTAGGAGATACGCTTTCCCCGACAGAAAACGCATACCAGGCGGTTGTGCCACCGGCGGCTGGGCTGGCTGACCGACAGGTGGGGACCACCTGTCGGGTTCATCCTCTCCCTCCCGCGTTCCTGTCCAGGAAGCAGAGGAGAGCTCCGGCGACGCTAGCTGGCGGACGGCTGCTCCTCGCGGGGTCCTAGGCACGGGAATGGGTCCCCGGGATCCCCACGGTCCTCCTGGTGGTCTTCGTGGTCACGGGGCTAGACGGAGAGCTCCGACGACGCTAGCCGGCGGACGACGGCGTCGGGCATAAGGGGGGGTTCACGTGAGGTCGGCCCCGGAGCAAATTGATGGGGGGAACAGCATCGCGGGACTACGGGAAAGCTTCTAGTGGAGAGAGGGGGAGCGAAGGAGTCCTGGTCGCGCCGAATTTAACGAAGTGGCCGCGGTGGTCGTCCTCACCGGAGGCGAGGAAGAAGCGAGATTCCGGCCAATTGGGCGCTAGTCGTGGCCTCAGTAGGATGGGAGGGGGATGAATGGCAGACGCTGGGGGGGTTTAAATAGGCCGGGGAGGTCGGTTGGCGGGGCAGGAGCTAGAGGACGAGCTTGCGGATGAGGCCGGACTGTGCTAGGGGGCAGATGGTGCGCTGGTGCGGCTTGAGCGGCGCCGCCATGGCAGGGGCGAGCTGCGGCCGAAGGCAAGCCGCCAACATGCTCTGAAGGCAGCACTGCGAGGCGGCAGGAGGCAGACGAGTGGCTCTGGAGAGCTAGAGGGGTCGGGGTGCGGCTCTACGAGCAAGCAAAGGCCAGGGGACGGGGGTTGGTGGGGCGCGGCGGCTCGGACATGTTGGCTGCAACTGGCACGCTCTGCTCGCACTCCGGACATGCACGGCAGACGTTAGACAGAATGCCAGCGCGTGCAAAGACCTACTGATGCCCATGGAACTTAACAATCCTATGCTATTGTGTATAGGGAAGCTATAAGACAAGATGGTTTGGCTATAAAAGCAGTTTCACAAAGCAAACTAGAAGTCATGCCAATTCTGGCCATGCACTAAACACTATTGGAATCAGCTTCTTTGCCGTCTGCCATAGCATACGGCAAAGGCCTGCCTGGCGGACGGCAAAGCCATTGCCGTCCGCCAGCAGACGGCGAACAGTCCGGCAGAACGGGTGCCGGTAAAGGCCACTTTGCCGTCTCCTGGCAGACGGCAAAGCCCCTGGACGGCAGACAAAAGGTGCCAGCCCCGTTAGGGGGCTAACGGCGCTCTTTGCCGTCTGCCAGCAGACGGCAAAGAGCTGCAGCTGACGTCAGCTGACGTCAGGCGTCAGCTGGGCCAGCGCAGGCTCTTTGCCGTCTGCCAGCAGACGGCAAAGAAGAAAGCTCTTTGCCGTCTGCTCGCAGACGGCAAACAGGCCAAATAGGCCAGCCCAGATTGCACAGGCTGTTGCCACGTGTTGGATGATCATATCCATATGGCTTGCATATTATTTGCATATGTGTTGTTTATTATGTGGTGGATGAGACATTTTATGTGATGGACTAGACATAATGTTTGCCTTATTATGTGATTCTGAATATATATATATGTGTGTGTGAATTTATGTGCAAATGAATTGATATAAGAGAAAACAGTAAAAACAGGGGCTATATAGCCACTTTGTCGTCTGCTAGCAGACGGCAAACTTTATGTCTAGTCCATCACATAAAATGTCTCATCCACCACATAATAAACAACACATATGCAAATAATATGCAAGCCATATGGATATGATCATCCAACACATACCAAATCAAAACATATGCAAGTCTCATCCATACATATGCAAGTTTCATTCATCTATACATACATATGCCAGTGTCAATTGTTGATCCTACAAAATCAAAACAAAATGGAAGGACAAGGACTCCATGAACGCAAGCTTCCGTGAAGTGAATCAAATCTGCAAAATGGGAAAGAAGGAAGTTAGAAGAAGAAGAAGACTAGAAGAAGAAGAAGAAAAAGAAGAAGAAGAAGACTAGAACAAGAAGAAGAAGAAGAAGAAGAAGAAGAATTTTTCTTCTCTTTCTTTTTCTTCTTCTTATTGCTTACTTGTGTCATTTTAGAGCTAACCTAGTTAAATAGGCCATTTTTGACCTAAATATGCTAAGTATGTCATAAATGAACTAAATAAGCTAAGTATAGGTCATTTCAGAGCTAACCTAAGTAATTATGCCATTTTTGAGCTAATTAAGCATATTAAGTCATTTTGGAGCTAAATAGGTCATTTCTTAAGCATATTATGTCATTTTTGAGCTAGCTAAGCATATTGAGTCATTTTGGAGGAATAAATGCTAAGTATAGGTAACTTTAGAGCTATCCTAGGTTAAATATGTCATTTTTGAGCTAATTAAGGTTATTATGTCATTTTTGAGCTAGCTAACCATATAAATTCATTTTTGGAGGAATAAATGCTAAGTATATGTCATTTTAGAGCTTTCCTAGGTTAAATAGGTCATTTTGGAGCTAAATAGGTGATTTCTTAAGCTAAGCTAAGTATAGGTCATTTGAGAGCTATCCGTGGTAAAATTGGTCATTTTGGAGCTAATTAAGGTTATTATGTCATTTTGGAGGAAATAATGCTAAGTATAGGTCATTTTAGAGCTAAATATGTCATTTCTTAAGCTAAGCTAAGTATAGGTCATTTGAGAGCTATCCATGGTAAAATTGGTCATTTTGGAGCTAAGTAAGGTTATAATGTCATTTTCGAGGAAACTAAGCTAAGTATACAGCATTTTGGAGATAAATAGGTCATTTCTTAAGCTAAGTACGCATTTGTTATGCTAAACACTTGCGAAAACTTACCGTCATCACGGAGGTGTAGTTGTAGGTGTAGTTGTAGGACCGGTCGCGCCAGTGGCTGACGGAGGAGGATCGGTCGATGCTTGTCGGGAGTTATGCTGCACCAAAGATCATTTCCAATGTATCGTTAGCATGATGCAACTCAAATGTGAAGGCTAGTAACTAATGACCATTCAAATGAAACTCACCGTGCCCGCCGGAGCAATGACTGGCATCGGCGGAGGGGTCGTGCCGCTCTTCTCGCACAGGGTCTGCACATTTGGTTTTGACGAATCAGTCATATTAGATACAACTGTAAGGAACATTACGTGCATGATTTGACTAATATGCAGAAGAAACTTACCGCGAACATCTCGTATAGGGCCCGGTTAGCCATCATGTTCCGGTTCCTCTCCTCCTCCAACGCATTATTCGTCCTGTCCTCAAGCTCCCTCTCACTCTCCGCCGCCTGCCGGTCCCTCTCCTCTAGAATCGCCTGGGTCTTCGCTCTCTCTTCCTCAATAGCAGCCTGGGTCTTCGCTCTCTCTGCCTCAATAGCAGCCTGCAACACCACTCGTTAGCATTGTAATCATCGACGGCCGCACACACAATGTAATGAAGGAAAGGTATCTGAGTCCGTATAACTAACCTTGAATTCGAGCTCCACTGGCCGTGCACGAGGCAATATCTCAGGATCGGAGCCGGTCTGGCGCTTCTTGATTTGCGGGAGAGTGCTACTACAACGTATCAGTCCATCCCCAATGGCTAACGAGCCATGGGGCCTCCCGCCACCAGATATCATCACCAGCTCTGGATCAAGAGGTTGCTGGCTCGGGTTAAAGTCCGGCCCTTTCCTCGCCTTCCCCTCGTCTCTGTACCTCACAAGCTTGTGGTGGGAGGCGCGGTTGGTGAATTTCTTTGGATCATCGAGGTCAGACTCAGAGAATGCCTTGGCCTTCTTGTACGAGGCAGTATTGGACATGGCATAGAGGTCGAACAGCTGTGGCACTGGAGCCTTGTTCTCTCGCGCCTAAAAGAGAGGAACAGAGTATTAGTTGAGGGCTCAAGCTAGCATGAAGAATAAATTTGCATGAATCATGAAGCAAACCACATACCCAGTTTTCCCCGTACTGATGTAGGTTGACGCTGCCTAGATGGTGTGGGACACCTTTCATTTTGCCACGCTTGTCCTTTGTAGTGTCGTGGGTGGAGCGCCATTGGGGAGAGCACCACTCATCCACCAACGCCTCCCAGCAGTCCATCCTATCCGCACACCATCTCGGGGGCACCTAAGTTAAGCAAGAGAAATTTGAGCGCTACGCCTACGAATCAAATCAAGGAAACTAAGTACAAGGCCTTAAGAATAGGTAATTACCTTCATGTACTTCTCCTTACTCAGAAACTTCTCGCGGCACTTCTCTCTTTTCCTCCTAATACCAGCCGAGGCGAAGTAGTCTCGAATAGCCTACGTCCGAGCCTCGTGCCGAAAGTTTTGAAGTAGGCGCCTGCACTCGTTGTCGATAACCAGAGCCGCGGCCTCCTCCTGTCCCTCAGCACACCTGTAGAAGGTCTGCAATAAAACAAGAAAACACGGATTAGTACAATCACTAGGGTTGCCAATCAAAGAAGGAAACACAACGTAGACGGCAAAGGAGAAATTACCCAAAACGTCTGGATCACAATGTCGGCCACCTTGTGGCACTCGACATCGCCGATCCTATGCCCCGGCGGGGCCGGGGCAGCCAAGTAGTGCTCCCAGGTCATTCCTAACTCTGGAACCCGGCCCTCACCGGGCAACGTGACCCACCCCGGGAAGCTCTGGCGACAAATCACACCAAGGACACTATTGGGCCTGCGGACATGAGGCTCGTGTGTCCAAGACCTGCAGTATGACAAGGCCAACGCATTAGATATTCGAAGAAACGTGAAGGCAAAAGGTTAAAAAAGAGTAAATGCACTTACTTGGCCCCGTTAGGCGCAATCAACCACCTCTAGTCGGGGGTCGCCGGGGTGGGCGGGAGCTTTGTACCACCACGCTGGTAGACTTTGCGCCCCTCAACCCACTCACCCTCGCTATAGCTATCAGAACTATAGCCACCCTCAGCACGGCCACTCGACTCCGTCGAGTTCCGCTGCGACTCAGCGTGATCCATGTTGAGCTCCGGAGTCTCGTGGGACGGAGTCTCGTGGGACGAAGGCTCGTCGGCCCGACGCTCATCAGCCCGACGCTCGTCGGCCCGAGGCTCGTCGGCCGTAGGCGCGTCTGCCATAGGCTCGTCGGCCCGAGGCTCGTGGACCGGAGTCTGAGACGGGTCCACCTCAGGCGGCTCCATCTCAGACGGAGCACTCCTATGGTCGGGTGAATCAGCTGGGGGTGGCGGCGAGGAAGGCGTAGTAGCAGCCTTCCTACCTCTCCCGCCGCTACGTCCACCTCTACCAGCCTTCTTCCCCCCTCGACCTCTCCCGGTCGAAGAAGAAGCGACCGCCGGTGGTGTCTGCATACTGAGATCCAGCGCTCTCCGGAGGCTATGGGGTGGAATGGAACTACCCCTCCCACCACGCGCCGAGGTAGGAGCCTCGGAGCGCTCTCGACCCGCGCCCACCATCTGTCAACACCTGCAATGACAAAGAGTAAACGAAATTAGTACAACATAAAAAGAATGAATACCTGACATGAATAATATGTATATAATTTAAGTGTATCATCATCATGAACATAATAAAAAATTGAATCCTAAAAAATTGAATATATACCTAATTTAAGTGTCGGGGTGTCGTGTCGGGGTCGGGGTGTCGGGGTGTCGTGTCGGGGTCGGGGTGTCGTGTCGGGGTCGGGGTGTCGGGGTGTCGGGGGTGTCGTGTCTGGGTGTCGTGGTGTCGGGGTGTCAGGGGTGTCGGGGTGTCGGGGTCGGGGTGCCGTGTCGGTGTCGGGGTGTCGGGTCAGGGTCGGGGTGTCGGGGTCGGGGTGTCGGGTCGGGGTCGGGGTCGGGGTTTTTCCTCTTTTTTTCTTTTCTTCTTCTTCCTCTTCTTCCTTTTCTTCATTTTCTTCCTTTTTTTTCCTTCTTCTTCTTCTTCTTCCTCCTTTCCTTTTTCCTCTTCTTCTTCTCCTCCTCTCCTCTTTTTTCTTCTTCTCCTCCTCCTAACCTAATTAACCTAATTGATGTCGAAACCAGTAGCATCTAACTAATTAACCTACTCAAAAAACCTAATTAACAACATCTAACTAATTAACCTAATTGATGCATCTACTATCTACTAACAGTAGCATCTATATATATCTATAATCATGATATTAAAAAAAGGAAAAAAACAGAAAAACAGAAAAAAAAAAAAAAAAAAAAGGGCAGAGGTGGGGGAGCTCACCGGAGGGGGTGCCGCCGGGGGGCTCGTCGAGGGGGTGCCGTCGGGGGGGCTCGCCGGGGGGTGCCGCCGGGGAGGGCTCGCCGGGGGGGCTCGACGGGGCGGCGGCACGTGGCCGCTGCGGCAGACTGCGGGGCGGCGGCGCGGGGCAGCGGAGGTGCGGGGCGGCGGCGCGGGGCGGCGGCGCGGGGCAGGGCGGGGCGGCGGCGGGGGCAGGGCGGGGCGGCGGCGGGGGCAGGGCAGGGCAGGGCGGGGCGGCGGCGGGGGCGGTGGGGGCAGGGTGGGGCGGCGGCGCTGAGACAGAGAGGGAGAGAGAGATGTGTGTGAGAGAGAGAGAGGCTTTGGGCGCGGGGGCGAAAATTAAGCCCCCCTCTTTGCCGTCTGCGGGCAGACGGCAAAGAATTCTTTGCCGTCTGCCAGCAGACGGCAAAGAATTCTTTGCCGTCTGCCAGCAGACGGCAAAGACGGTGACCGTTAGCCCGCCCCCGCCGTGACATTGTGGGCCCCACCCTCACCTCGTTGCCGTCTGCTGGCAGACGGCAAAGAAATTTTTGCCATCTGCCAGCAGATGGCAAAGAAGTGGCAGATGGAAAAGAGCTTGACCTAGCCAGTGCCGTGCCCCGTGGGGCCCACTTTGGTCTTTGCCGTCTGCTGGCAGACGGCAAAGAAGTGCAGATGGCAAAGACCCTCTTTGCCATCAGCTGGTTCTTTGCCGTCTGCTTTGGCAAGACAGATGGCAAACAGCCTCTTTGCCATCAGCTGGCAGACGGCAAAGAGCTGGCAGATGGCAAATAACTAAATTCCAGTAGTGAAAGGTGTTTGACAAAATGCTATAGGCATCTAAGGGCTTTTGATTGGGGCCAAAATTAACAGGATGAGGTCTCTCTGGTCCCTGATAATTATGGTATGGTTATTTTGGTAAAAACAAAAACTAGTTAGTGCAAGATTTTGAGGAAACCATTTCTGGACAGGAACTAGAGGGCATTATTGCATGGGGTTAAAACATCCTAATGAGTCTAAACTCTTGGACTTAAGAGTTTTTTAGGGTTAACTACAAGCTGGGAAGATCTCAAGGCCATTAGAGAAAAATAAAATGGGGTTGTAGTACAAAATGCCAAACTGGACCAGAATGAAGAAGTGGATGATTTGCTCAAAATTTACAAAACACATGGCTGGATTTTTGCATAAAAGTGATCCAAGGGCTTCTAATGTCACCTACAAAGTTTTATGGAATTTTTAAAAGAACTTATGAAGTAGTTGTAGTGCAACTCAGGCCTTTAAAAGGATGAAAATGCTATTAAAAGGAATAAAACTAGGCAAGTTTTATTATAAAAATAATCCCTCTGGTTTTACTAAATGAAATAAAATGATTTAATAAAACATTCAAGTCCCACAACATTATTCAAAAGATTCAGGTAAGAGGAAAGAATTTTGTAATTCAGACAAAAGGAGTGGCTCTGAAGTTAATAGAAAAATCCAAAAAAAAATAGAAAATAAATATTCCTGGCAAAATTTTAATTAATAAAACATGATTAAATTTTTGGGGTGTTACAATGTAGCTTGCTACGACTCGTCTACACACGTTGATGACTGACACCTGCACTGCTGGGTTATGTATGCCTGTCCCTGTACGGTTGTGCCACTTGGGTCTATAACTAGTCATGTCGACCCGGGTTCTTTGACATACGATTGCTAGCGACATATTCATATACGTGAGCCAAAAGGCGCAAATGGTCCCGGCCAAGGTAAGGTGGCAGCCATGGGGATTACCGTGCGTGAGGCCGCAAAGTGATATGATGTGTTACATGCTAGACTTGTATGGCTTAGGATCGGGGTCCCAACAGGCGGACAAGTGTGCTCGCGCCGAGGAAGGAAGGCGACTCCCCGGAGAGGAGGCTGGCGTTGAAGTCGACTCAGATGACGACGATGATGCCCCTGGCCCGAAGGGGAAAAGCCAAAGGCACAATAAGAAGCGTAAGGGAAAGGCAGTGTTGGCCGTTGAGAGCTCTTGTGATCTTAGTGATGGCAAGAAGGCCAAGGCCGAAGCCCCAGGCAAGGGAGCTGTCGCATGCGCTGATTGCCGGGAGGCTGCGGCGGCAGAGAAAACCGGAAAGTCCGACGAGACATACTGCAAAATCCACCGCACCAAAGGTCATGATCTCCAAGAATGCCGCCAAGTTGAGCACCTTGATGAGAAGCAGAAGGCTGAATACGACAAGCGTGACAAGGAGAGAGGCCAAGATGGTGCTGTCGGGAAGGGTCGTGGTGGTAGAGGAGGCCGTGAGAAGAAAGAAGGAGATAATATGAGTGATGATGAGGATGAGGAAGAAGAATCCAGTGATCGAGAATTCCAGAAGGCAACTGAAGCCATGTGTGTTGACGGAGGTGCGTCCTTGCATTCCTCTCATCGCCAACTCAAGCAGTGGGTGCGTGAGATTAACGTCGTGGAGCCAGCTGCAGAGTCCAGAAGGCCACTCAAATGGTCCCGCACACCTATCATCTTTGACGAAGAGGTTCATCCTGACCACACCACTACGGTCGGATGTTTGTCGTTGTTGGTCTCCCCAACAATCCGCAACCTCAAAGTAACCAAGATGTTAGTTGACGGCGGGGCGGGGTTGAACTTGATCTCCCCTAAGGTGGTTGAAAGGTTGCAGATCCCTGACGAAGAGCTCAAAGCTACGGGTACGTTCCAAGGAATCAACCCCGGCAGGAGCCGACCCAAGGGAAAGATCACTTTGCATGTGACGTTTGGCGGGGAGTTGAACTTGTTGGGGAACATTGCATGGGAAACAAAAAATTTCCTACGCACACACAAGATCTATCCATGGTGATGAGCATCTACGAGAGGGAGAGTGAATCTACATACCCTTGTAGATCGCTAAGCGGAAGCGTTTAAGAAACGCGGTTGATGTAGTCGAACGTCTCCGCGATCCAAATCGCAAGTCGTCCCTCGATCCGATCACGAACTAGCGCCTAACGGACGGCACCTCCGCGTTCAACACACGTACGGCTTGATGACGCCTTCACCTCCTCGATCCAGCGAGCGATGATGAAGTAGTGGTTGAGTTCCAGCAGCACGACGGCGTGGTGATGGTGGTGAGGAACAATCTCTGCAGGGCTTCGCCAAGCGCTACGGAGATTATGACGGAGGAACTAGAGGGTTAGGGTTGCCGCACACGGCTTGGGGAAATCTTGATGTGTCCCGTGTGCTAGCCCTGCCCCTCTATTTATATGTTGAGCCTTGGGGTCTAAACTTGGAGTAAAAGCCTCCTCCAGGTCGGTTTTGCCCGCACAAGGTCGGTTTGGCCCGCAGGGAAAGAGTCCAACTCGGATCCCTGCCGAACCGTGCACAGCCGCACACAAGCGGTAGTACCGCTTCACACAAGTGGTAGTACCGCTTGGGCGGTAGTACCGCTTCACACAAGCGGTAGTACCGCTCGGGCGGTAGTACCGCTTCACACTAGCGGTAGTACCGTTTACGCGGCAGCAAAACTACTTTTGCACTTTCCAATACCTCGTGGGTTTTATCCCTTTGGCCCATATAAAGTGTTGCTGCACCCGAACACTTCGGTAAACATCCGGAACCCATTCCGGTGAACTCCGGAACTCTTTCGGAGATCAAAACACTATTATCACATATATCAATCTTTACCTCCGGACTATTCCGGAGATCCTCGTCATGTCCGGGATCTTATCCGGGACTCCGAACAACCTTCGGTCACCAACATAATAACTCAACTATACTAATCGTCACCAAACGTTAAGTGTGTAGACCCTGCGGGTTCGAGAACTATGTAGACATGACCGAGACACCTCTACGGCCAATAACCAATAGCGGGACCTGGATGCCCATATTGGCTCCTACATATTCTACGAAGATCTTTATCGGTCGAACCTCTATGTCAAGGATTCAGTTAATCCCGTATGCTGTTCCCTTTGTTCTTCGGTATGTTACTTGCCCGAGATTCGATCGTCGGTATCCTTATACCTAGTTCAATCTCGTTACCGGCAAGTCTCTTTACTCGTTCCGTAATACAAGATCCTGTGGCTAACTCTTTAGTCACTTTGCTTGCAAGGCTCAATGTGATGTTGTATTACCGAGTGGGCCCTGAGATACCTCTCCGTCACACGGAGTAACAAATCCCAGTCTTGATCCATGCCAACCCAACAGACACCCTCGGAGATACCTGTAGAGCACCTTTATAGTCACCCAGTTACGTTGCGACGTTTGATACACACAAGGTATTCCTCCGGTGTCAGTGAGTTGCATGATCTCATGGTCAAAGGAACAGATACTTGACATGCAGAAAACAATAGCAATAAACTGACACGATCAAATGCTACGTTTACAGTTTGGGTCTTGTCCATCACATCATTCTCCTAATGATGTGATCCCGTTATCAAATGACATCTCATGTCAATGGCTAGGAAACCTTAACCATCTTTGATCAACGAGCTAGTCAACTAGAGGCTTACTAGGGACACAGTGTTGTCTATGTACCCACACATGTATTTGAGTTTCCAATCAATACAATTATAGCATGGATAATAAACGATTATCATGAACAAGGAAATATAATAATAACCAATTTATTATTGCCTCTAGGGCATATTTCCAACAGTCTCCCACTTGCACTAGAGTCAATAATCTAGTTCACATCACTATGTGATTTACATTGTAATGAATCGAACACCCATGCAGTTCTGGTGTTGTTCATGTTTAGCCCTTGGAAGAGGTTTAGTCATCGGATCTGCAACATTTAGATCCGTGTGTACTTTGCAAATATTTATGTCGTCCTCCTTGATGTAATCGCGGATGGAATTGAAACGTCGTTTTATGTGTCTGGTCCTCTTGTGAAATCTTGGTTCCTTGGCTAGAGCAATGGCACCAGTATTATCACAAAACAGAGTCATTGGGTTAAGTGCACTTGGCACTACTCCAAGATCTGTCATGAACTCCTTCATCCAGACACCTTCCTTCGCCGCCTCCGAGGCTGCGATGTACTCCGCTTCGCATGTAGAATCAGCTACCACGCTTTGCTTGGAACTGCACCAGCTAACCGCACCCCCATTAAGAATAAATACGTATCCGGTTTGCGACTTAGAGTCATCCGGATCAGTGTCAAAGCTTGCATCGACGTAACCCTTTACGACGAGCTCTTGATCACCTCCATAAACGAGAAACATGTCCTTAGTCCTTTTCAGGTACTTCAGGATATTCTTGACCGCCGTCCAGTGTTCCATTCCTGGATCACTTTGAAACCTTCCGGCCATACTTATGGCAAGGCTGACATCGGGTCTTGTGCACAGCATTGCATACATGATAGAGCCTATGGCTGAAGCATAGGGGATGACACTCATCTTTTCTCTATCTTCTGCAGTCACTGGGCATTGAGTCTTACTCAACTTCACACCTTGCAAAACAGGCAAGAACCCCTTCTTGGACTGATCCATTTTGAACTTCTTCAAAATCTTATCAAGGTATGTGCTTTGTGAAAGTCCTATTAAACGTCTTGATCTATCTCTATAGATCTTGATGCCTAATATGAAAGCAGCTTCTCCTAGGTCCTTCATTGAAAAACTCTTGTTCAAATATTCCTTTACGCTTTCCAGCATTTCTATATTGTTTCCAATCAGCAATATGTCATCCACATATAATATTAGAAACGCTATAGAGCTCCCACTCACTTTCTTGTAAATACAAGCTTCTCCGTAAACTTGTATAAACTCGAACGCTTTGATCACCTCATCAAAACGAAGATTCCAACTCCGAGATGCTTGCACCAGTCCATAAATGGATCGCTGGAGTTTGCAAACTTTGTCAGCATTTTCTGGATCGACAAAACCTTCTGGTTGCATCATATACAACTCTTCCTTAAGGTAACCGTTAAGGAACGCTGTTTTGACATCCATCTGCCAAATTTCATAATCGAAAAAGGCAGCTATTGCTAACATGATTCTGACGGACTTAAGCATCGCTACGGGTGAGAATGTCTCATCGTAGTCAACTCCTTGAACTTGTGAAAAACCCTTTGCCACAAGTCGAGCTTTATAGACGGTGACATTACCGTCCGCGTCCGTCTTCCTCTTAAAGATCCATTTGTTCTGAATGGCCTTACGCCCTTCAGGTAATACTTCCAAAGTCCATACTTTGTTTTCATACATGGATCCCATCTCGGATTTCATGGCCTCTAACCACTTCTCGGAATCCGGGCCCATCATCGCTTCTCCATAGCTCGTAGGTTCATCGTTGTCTAACAACATGACCTCTAAGACAGGGTTGCCGTACCACTCAGGAGTAGTACGCGTCCTTGTCGACCTACGAGGTTCGATAGCAACTTGATCCAAAGCTTCATGATCATCATCATTAACTTCCTCTTCAGCTAATGTAGGCTCCACAGAAACAACTTTCTGCGCTGCGCTACTCTCAGGTTGAAGTAAAGGTTCAACAACCTCATCAAGTTCTATCTTCCTCCCACTCAATTCTTTCGAGAGAAACTCTTTCTCACGAAATGTTCCGTTTTTAGCGACAAACACTTTGCCTTCGGATCTGAGGTAGAAGGTATACCCAACTGTCTCTTTTGGGTATCCTATGAAGACGCATTTCTCCGCTTTGGGTTCCAGCTTTTCAGGCTGAAGCTTTTTGACATAAGCATCACATCCCCAAACTTTAAGAAACGACAGCTTTGGCTTCTTGCCAAACCAAAGTTCATATGGCGTCGTCTCAACGGATTTCGATGGTGCCCTATTTAAAGTGAATGCAGCTGTCTCTAATGCATAACCCCAAAACGATAGTGGCAAATCGGCAAGAGACATCATCGATCGCACCATATCTAATAAGGTTCGATTACGACGTTCGGACACACCATTACGCTGTGGTGTTCCAGGCGGTGTTAGTTGTGAAACAATTCCACATTGTCTTAAGTGACTGCCAAACTCATAACTCAGATATTCTCCTCCTCAATCAGATCGTAGGAATTTAATCTTCTTGTTACGATGATTCTCAACTTCACTCTGAAATTGTTTGAACTTTTCAAATGTTTCAGACTTGTGTTTCATTAAGTAAATATACCCATATCTACTTAAGTCATCAGTGAAGGTGAGAAAATAACGATAACCACCGCGTGCCTCAATACTCATCGGACCGCACACATCAGTATGTATGATTTCCAATAAGTCACTTGCCCGTTCCATTGTTCCAGAGAACGGCGTTTTTAGTCATCTTGCCCATGAGGCATGGCTCACATGTGTCAAGTGATTCAAAATCAAGTGACTCCAAAAGTCCATCAGCATGGAGCTTCCTCATGCGTTTTACGCCAATATGACCTAAACGGCAGTGCCACAAGAAAGTGGTATTATCATTATCAATTCTACATCTTTTGGCATCAATGTTATGAACATGTGTATCATTACTATCGAGATTCAATAAGAACAAACCCCTCACATCGGGTGCATGACCATAAAAGATATTACTCATATAAATAGAACAACCATTATTCTCTGATTTAAATGAGTAACCGTCTCGCAATAAACAAGATCCAGATATAATGTTCATGCTTAACGCAGGCACCAAATAACACTTATTTAGGTTCATCACTAATCCCGACGGTAATCGAAGAGCGAGCGTGCCGACGGCGATCACATCAACCTTGGAACCATTTCCCACGCGCATCGTCACTTCGTCCTTTGCCAGCCTCCGTCTATTCCGCAGTTCCTGTTTTGAGTTGCAAATATGAGCAACCGCACCGGTATCAAATACCCAGGCACTACAACGAGAGTTGGTAAGGTACACATCAATAACATGTATATCATATATACCTTGTTTGTTGTTGGCCGCCTTCTTGTCAGCCAAATACTTGGGGCAATTCCGCTTCCAGTGTCCAGTTCCCTTGCAATGAAAACACACAGTTTCTGGTTTGGGTCCAGCCTTGGGTTTCTTCACGAGAGGAGCAACTGCTTTGCCACTCTGCTTGGAGTTACCCTTCTTACCCTTGCCATTTTTCTTGAAACTAGTGGTTTTATTGACCATCAACACTTGATGCTCCTTCTGAATTTCAGACTCAGCGGCTTTCAGCATCGCAAACAGCTCGGCGACTGACTTGTTCATCCCGTGCATGTTATAGTTCAACACGAAGCTCTTGTAGCTAGGTGGCAATGATTGAAGAACTCTGTCAGTGATAGCCTCTGGCGGAAGGGGCATCCCTAACTCAGCCAGACGGGTGGAGTACCCAGACATTCTGAGCACGTGGTCACTGATAGACCCGTTCTCCTCCATCTTGCAAGCATAGAACTTATCGGAGATCTCATATCTCTCGATCCGGGCATTCTTCTGAAAGATAAACTTCAACTCCTGGAACATCTCATATGCTCCATGACGTTCAAAACGTCTTTGAAGTCCCGGTTCTAAGCCATACAACATTGCACATTGAACTATTGAGTAATCATCAGAACGAGCCTGCCAGGCGTTCACAACGTCTAGAGACTCAACTGGAGCGGGTGGATCACCAAGCGGTGCATCAAGGACATAAGCCTTCTGGGAAGCCGTAAGGATAATCCTTAGATTACGGGCCCAGTCCACAAAGTTACTTCCATCATCTTTCAACTTAGCTTTCTCTAGGAACGCATTAAAATTCAGGGGTGCTACTGCGCGAGCCATGATCTACAACATAAATATAGCAAAGACAACTTAGACTATTGTTCAGGATAATGAGTTTTAGTTAATCATATTACTTAAAAAACTCCCACTCAAATTGACATCCCTCCGGTCATTCGAGTGTAACATGATCCAAATCCACCAACTCAAGTCCGATCATCACGTGAGTTGAGGTGGTTTCAATGGTGAACATCTTCATGTTGATCATATCTACTATATGACTCATGTTCGACCTTTCGGTCTCTTGTGTTCCGAGGCCATGTCTGTACATGCTAGGCTCGTCAAGTTTAACCCGAGTGTTTCCGCACGTGCAACATGGCTTGCACCCGTTGTATGCGAACGTAGAGTCTATCACACCCGATCATCACGGCGTGTCTCGAAACGACGAACTTTCGCAACGGTGCACACTTGGGGAGAACACAATTTATCTTGAAATTTAAGTGAGGGATCACCTTATAATGCTACCGTCGTCCTAAGCAAAATAAGATGCATAAAAGGATTAACATCACATGCAAATCATAAGTGACATGATATGGCCATGAACTTGTGCTTTTGATCTCCATCTCCAAAGCACCGGCATGATCTCCATCGTCACCGGCATGACACCATGATCTCCATCATCTTGATCTCCATCAACGTGTCGCCATAAGGTTGTCGCGCCGACTGTTGCTTCCACGACTATAGCTAACGTTTAGCGATAAAGTAAAGCATTACATAGCGCTTAATGATTGACACGCAGGTCATACAATAATTAAAGACAACTCTATGGCTCCTGCCAGTTGCCGTACTCATCGACATGCAAGTCGTGATATTCTATACAACACATGATCATCTCATACATCACATATATCTCATCATGTAATTGGCCATATCACATCACAACATACCCTGCAAAAACAAGTTAGACGTCCTCTAATTGTTGTTGCAAATTTTACGTGGCTGCTACGGGTTTGCAAGAACCGTTCTTACCTACGCAAAACCACAACGTGGTGTAGTGATTGCTTTTTGATCTTCTAAAAGAACCCTCTTCATTGAAATCGATTCAACTAAAGTGAGAGAGACAGACACCCGCTAGCCATCTTTATGCAACAAAATTACATGTCAGTTGAAGGAACCTGTCTCGCGTAAGTGTACGCGTAATGTCGGTCCGGGCCGCTTCATCTCACAATACCGCCGAATCAAATATCAACTAGTAACGGCAAGCAATATGTATACACCCACGCCCACAACTCGTTTGTGTTCTACTCGAGATCTCATCTACGCATAGACCTGGCTCATGATGCCACTGTTGGGGAACGTTGCATGGGAAACAAAAATTTTCCTACGCACACACAAGATCTATCCATGGTGATGAGCATCTACGAGAGGGAGAGTGAATCTACATACCCTTGTAGATCGCTAAGCGGAAGCGTTTAAGAAACGCGGTTGATGTAGTCGAACGTCTCCGCGATCCAAATCGCAAGTCGTCCCTCGATCCGATCACGAACTAGCGCCGAACGGACGGCACCTCCGTGTTCAACACACGTACGGCTTGATGACGCCTTCACCTCCTCGATCCAGCGAGCGATGATGAAGTAGTGGTTGAGTTCCAGCAGCACGACGGCGTGGTGATGGTGGTGAGGAACAATCTCTGTAGGGCTTCGCCAAGCGCTACGGAGATTATGACGGAGGAACTAGAGGGTTAGGGTTGCCGCACACGGCTTGGGGAAATCTTGATGTGTCCCGTGTGCTAGCCCTGCCCCTCTATTTATATGTTGAGCCTTGGGGTCTAAACTTGGAGTAAAAGCCTCCTCCAGGTCGGTTTTGCCCGCACAAGGTTGGTTTGGCCCGCAGGGAAAGAGTCCAACTCGGATCCCTGCCGAACCGTGCACAGCCGCACACAAGCGGTAGTACCGCTTCACACAAGCGGTAGTACCGCTTGGGCGGTAGTACCGCTTCACACAAGCGGTAGTACCGCTCGGGCGGTAGTACCGCTTCACACAAGCGGTAGTACCGTTTACGCGGCAGCAAAACTACTTTTGCACTTTCCAATACCTCGTGGGTTTTATCCCTTTGGCCCATATAAAGTGTTGCTGCACCCGAACACTTCGGTAAACATCCGGAACCCATTCCGGTGAACTCCGGAACTCTTTCGGAGATCAAAACACTATTATCACATATATCAATCTTTACCTCCGGACTATTCCGGAGATCCTAGTCATGTCCGGGATCTTATCCGGGACTCCGAACAACCTTCGGTCACCAACATAATAACTCAACTATACTAATCGTCACCAAACGTTAAGTGTGTAGACCCTGCGGGTTCGAGAACTATGTAGACATGACCGAGACACCTCTACGGCCAATAACCAATAGCGGGACCTGGATGCCCATATTGGCTCCTACATATTCTACGAAGATCTTTATCGGTCGAACCTCTATGTCAAGGATTCAGTTAATCCCGTATGCTGTTCCCTTTGTTCTTCGGTATGTTACTTGCCCGAGATTCGATCGTCGGTATCCTTATATCTAGTTCAATCTCGTTACCGGCAAGTCTCTTTACTCGTTCCGTAATACAAGATCCTGTGGCTAACTCTTTAGTCACTTTGCTTGCAAGGCTCAATGTGATGTTGTATTACCGAGTGGGCCCTGAGATACCTCTCCGTCACACGGAGTAACAAATCCCAGTCTTGATCCATGCCAACCCAACAGACACCCTCGGAGATACCTGTAGAGCACCTTTATAGTCACCCAGTTACGTTGCGACGTTTGATACACACAAGGTATTCCTCCGGTGTCAGTGAGTTGCATGATCTCATGGTCAAAGGAACAGATACTTGACATGCAGAAAACAATAGCAATAAACTGACACGATCAAATGCTACGTTTACAGTTTGGGTCTTGTCCATCACATCATTCTCCTAATGATGTGATCCCGTTATCAAATGACATCTCATGTCAATGGCTAGGAAACCTTAACCATCTTTGATCAACGAGCTAGTCAACTAGAGGCTTACTAGGGACACAGTGTTGTCTATGTACCCACACATGTATTTGAGTTTCCAATCAATACAATTATAGCATGGATAATAAACGATTATCATGAACAAGGAAATATAATAATAACCAATTTATTATTGCCTCTAGGGCATATTTCCAACAGTCTCCCACTTGCACTAGAGTCAATAATCTAGTTCACATCACTATGTGATTTACATTGTAATGAATCGAACACCCATGCAGTTCTGGTGTTGTTCATGTTTAGCCCTTGGAAGAGGTTTAGTCATCGGATCTGCAACATTTAGATCCGTGTGTACTTTGCAAATATTTATGTCGTCCTCCTTGATGTAATCGCGGATGGAATTGAAACGTCGTTTTATGTGTCTGGTCCTCTTGTGAAATCTTGGTTCCTTGGCTAGAGCAATGGCACCAGTATTATCACAAAACAGAGTCATTGGGTTAAGTGCACTTGGCACTACTCCAAGATCTGTCATGAACTCCTTCATCCAGACACCTTCCTTCGCCGCCTCCGAGGCTGCGATGTACTCCGCTTCGCATGTAGAATCAGCTACCACGCTTTGCTTGGAACTGCACCAGCTAACCGCACCCCCATTAAGAATAAATACGTATCCGGTTTGCGACTTAGAGTCATCCGGATCAGTGTCAAAGCTTGCATCGACGTAACCCTTTACGACGAGCTCTTGATCACCTCCATAAACGAGAAACATGTCCTTAGTCCTTTTCAGGTACTTCAGGATATTCTTGACCGCCGTCCAGTGTTCCATTCCTGGATCACTTTGAAACCTTCCGGCCATACTTATGGCAAGGCTGACATCGGGTCTTGTGCACAGCATTGCATACATGATAGAGCCTATGGCTGAAGCATAGGGGATGACACTCATCTTTTCTCTATCTTCTGCAGTCACTGGGCATTGAGTCTTACTCAACTTCACACCTTGCAAAACAGGCAAGAACCCCTTCTTGGACTGATCCATTTTGAACTTCTTCAAAATCTTATCAAGGTATGTGCTTTGTGAAAGTCCTATTAAACGTCTTGATCTATCTCTATAGATCTTGATGCCTAATATGAAAGCAGCTTCTCCTAGGTCCTTCATTGAAAAACTCTTGTTCAAATATTCCTTTACGCTTTCCAGCATTTCTATATTGTTTCCAATCAGCAATATGTCATCCACATATAATATTAGAAACGCTATAGAGCTCCCACTCACTTTCTTGTAAATACAAGCTTCTCCGTAAACTTATACCTAGTTCAATCTCGTTACCGGCAAGTCTCTTTACTCGTTCCGTAATACAAGATCCTGTGGCTAACTCTTTAGTCACTTTGCTTGCAAGGCTCAATGTGATGTTGTATTACCGAGTGGGCCCTGAGATACCTCTCCGTCACACGGAGTAACAAATCCCAGTCTTGATCCATGCCAACCCAACAGACACCCTCGGAGATACCTGTAGAGCACCTTTATAGTCACCCAGTTACGTTGCGACGTTTGATACACACAAGGTATTCCTCCGGTGTCAGTGAGTTGCATGATCTCATGGTCAAAGGAACAGATACTTGACATGCAGAAAACAATAGCAATAAACTGACACGATCAAATGCTACGTTTACAGTTTGGGTCTTGTCCATCACATCATTCTCCTAATGATGTGATCCCGTTATCAAATGACATCTCATGTCAATGGCTAGGAAACCTTAACCATCTTTGATCAACGAGCTAGTCAACTAGAGGCTTACTAGGGACACAGTGTTGTCTATGTACCCACACATGTATTTGAGTTTCCAATCAATACAATTATAGCATGGATAATAAACGATTATCATGAACAAGGAAATATAATAATAACCAATTTATTATTGCCTCTAGGGCATATTTCCAACAGTCTCCCACTTGCACTAGAGTCAATAATCTAGTTCACATCACTATGTGATTTACATTGTAATGAATCGAACACCCATGCAGTTCTGGTGTTGTTCCTGTTTAGCCCTTGGAAGAGGTTTAGTCATCGGATCTGCAACATTTAGATCCGTGTGTACTTTGCAAATATTTATGTCGTCCTCCTTGATGTAATCGCGGATGGAATTGAAACGTCGTTTTATGTGTCTGGTCCTCTTGTGAAATCTTGGTTCCTTGGCTAGAGCAATGGCACCAGTATTATCACAAAACAGAGTCATTGGGTTAAGTGCACTTGGCACTACTCCAAGATCTGTCATGAACTCCTTCATCCAGACACCTTCCTTCGCCGCCTCCGAGGCTGCGATGTACTCCGCTTCGCATGTAGAATCAGCTACCACGCTTTGCTTGGAACTGCACCAGCTAACCGCACCCCCATTAAGAATAAATACGTATCCGGTTTGCGACTTAGAGTCATCCGGATCAGTGTCAAAGCTTGCATCGACGTAACCCTTTACGACGAGCTCTTGATCACCTCCATAAACGAGAAACATGTCCTTAGTCCTTTTCAGGTACTTCAGGATATTCTTGACCGCCGTCCAGTGTTCCATTCCTGGATCACTTTGAAACCTTCCGGCCATACTTATGGCAAGGCTGACATCGGGTCTTGTGCACAGCATTGCATACATGATAGAGCCTATGGCTGAAGCATAGGGGATGACACTCATCTTTTCTCTATCTTCTGCAGTCACTGGGCATTGAGTCTTACTCAACTTCACACCTTGCAAAACAGGCAAGAACCCCTTCTTGGACTGATCCATTTTGAACTTCTTCAAAATCTTATCAAGGTATGTGCTTTGTGAAAGTCCTATTAAACGTCTTGATCTATCTCTATAGATCTTGATGCCTAATATGAAAGCAGCTTCTCCTAGGTCCTTCATTGAAAAACTCTTGTTCAAATATTCCTTTACGCTTTCCAGCATTTCTATATTGTTTCCAATCAGCAATATGTCATCCACATATAATATTAGAAACGCTATAGAGCTCCCACTCACTTTCTTGTAAATACAAGCTTCTCCGTAAACTTATACCTAGTTCAATCTCGTTACCGGCAAGTCTCTTTACTCGTTCCGTAATACAAGATCCTGTGGCTAACTCTTTAGTCACTTTGCTTGCAAGGCTCAATGTGATGTTGTATTACCGAGTGGGCCCTGAGATACCTCTCCGTCACACGGAGTAACAAATCCCAGTCTTGATCCATGCCAACCCAACAGACACCCTCGGAGATACCTGTAGAGCACCTTTATAGTCACCCAGTTACGTTGCGACGTTTGATACACACAAGGTATTCCTCCGGTGTCAGTGAGTTGCATGATCTCATGGTCAAAGGAACAGATACTTGACATGCAGAAAACAATAGCAATAAACTGACACGATCAAATGCTACGTTTACAGTTTGGGTCTTGTCCATCACATCATTCTCCTAATGATGTGATCCCGTTATCAAATGACATCTCATGTCAATGGCTAGGAAACCTTAACCATCTTTGATCAACGAGCTAGTCAACTAGAGGCTTACTAGGGACACAGTGTTGTCTATGTACCCACACATGTATTTGAGTTTCCAATCAATACAATTATAGCATGGATAATAAACGATTATCATGAACAAGGAAATATAATAATAACCAATTTATTATTGCCTCTAGGGCATATTTCCAACAGTCTCCCACTTGCACTAGAGTCAATAATCTAGTTCACATCACTATGTGATTTACATTGTAATGAATCGAACACCCATGCAGTTCTGGTGTTGTTCATGTTTAGCCCTTGGAAGAGGTTTAGTCATCGGATCTGCAACATTTAGATCCGTGTGTACTTTGCAAATATTTATGTCGTCCTCCTTGATGTAATCGCGGATGGAATTGAAACGTCGTTTTATGTGTCTGGTCCTCTTGTGAAATCTTGGTTCCTTGGCTAGAGCAATGGCACCAGTATTATCACAAAACAGAGTCATTGGGTTAAGTGCACTTGGCACTACTCCAAGATCTGTCATGAACTCCTTCATCCAGACACCTTCCTTCGCCGCCTCTGAGGCTGCGATGTACTCCGCTTCGCATGTAGAATCAGCTACCACGCTTTGCTTGGAACTGCACCAGCTAACCGCACCCCCATTAAGAATAAATACGTATCCGGTTTGCGACTTAGAGTCATCCGGATCAGTGTCAAAGCTTGCATCGACGTAACCCTTTACGACGAGCTCTTGATCACCTCCATAAACGAGAAACATGTCCTTAGTCCTTTTCAGGTACTTCAGGATATTCTTGACCGCCGTCCAGTGTTCCATTCCTGGATCACTTTGAAACCTTCCGGCCATACTTATGGCAAGGCTGACATCGGGTCTTGTGCACAGCATTGCATACATGATAGAGCCTATGGCTGAAGCATAGGGGATGACACTCATCTTTTCTCTATCTTCTGCAGTCACTGGGCATTGAGTCTTACTCAACTTCACACCTTGCAAAACAGGCAAGAACCCCTTCTTGGACTGATCCATTTTGAACTTCTTCAAAATCTTATCAAGGTATGTGCTTTGTGAAAGTCCTATTAAACGTCTTGATCTATCTCTATAGATCTTGATGCCTAATATGAAAGCAGCTTCTCCTAGGTCCTTCATTGAAAAACTCTTGTTCAAATATTCCTTTATGCTTTCCAGCATTTCTATATTGTTTCCAATCAGCAATATGTCATCCACATATAATATTAGAAACGCTATAGAGCTCCCACTCACTTTCTTGTAAATACAAGCTTCTCCGTAAACTTATACCTAGTTCAATCTCGTTACCGGCAAGTCTCTTTACTCGTTCCGTAATACAAGATCCTGTGGCTAACTCTTTAGTCACTTTGCTTGCAAGGCTCAATGTGATGTTGTATTACCGAGTGGGCCCTGAGATGCCTCTCCGTCACACGGAGTAACAAATCCCAGTCTTGATCCATGCCAACCCAACAGACACCCTCGGAGATACCTGTAGAGCACCTTTATAGTCACCCAGTTACGTTGCGACGTTTGATACACACAAGGTATTCCTCCGGTGTCAGTGAGTTGCATGATCTCATGGTCAAAGGAACAGATACTTGACATGCAGAAAACAATAGCAATAAACTGACACGATCAAATGCTACGTTTACAGTTTGGGTCTTGTCCATCACATCATTCTCCTAATGATGTGATCCCGTTATCAAATGACATCTCATGTCAATGGCTAGGAAACCTTAACCATCTTTGATCAACGAGCTAGTCAACTAGAGGCTTACTAGGGACACAGTGTTGTCTATGTACCCACACATGTATTTGAGTTTCCAATCAATACAATTATAGCATGGGTAATAAACGATTATCATGAACAAGGAAATATAATAATAACCAATTTATTATTGCCTCTAGGGCATATTTCCAACAGAACTACCGGACTGAGAAGGTGGTGTTTGATGTGGTCGAACTCCCTCTACCTTACAATGGAATTCTTGGTCGCCCAGCTCTGGCGAAATTCATGGTAGCATCCCACTACGCTTACAACACTTTGAAGATGCCAGGGCCCGTGGGAATCATCTCCATCCCATCTGATAAGAAGGATGAAGTTATATGTGTGGACAAGATGTATCGAGACGCGGTAGCAGCTGAGGTCGCGGAAACCCCAGCTCCCGCCAAGGAATCGAAGAAGGGGAAGAAGTCTAGCAGGGACGCCGGCAAGGACTCCGGGAAGAGCACCTCTTCGGAGTGCGCTACACCCGTCGATGACCTGTCGAAGAGTTCCACTTGCAAAAGATCCAAGGTCACCTATCCTGTGGCGAAGAAGATCCGGCAGGGCAGGATGGCGCTGGTGGTATGCTTATCATCAGTGCCACCCTTAATGACAAATAGGAAAGTGCGCTTGTTGCCTTTCTGCGGGCGAATGTCGATGTGTTTGCTTGGCAACCATCTGACATCCCCGGTGTTCCCAGGGAGGTAATTGAGCACCACCTTGCTATCTGCCCTCATGCCAGGCCCGTCAAGCAAAAAGTTAGAAAGCAAGCCTTGGAGCGGCAGTAGTTCATCGCCGAGGAGATCAAGAAGCTCGAAGCAGCTGGTTTGGTCAGAGCAGTGCTGCATCCAACTTGGTTAGCCAACCCAGTAGTGGTGCGCAAGGCGAATGGGAAATGGAGGCTTTGCATTGATTTCACTGACTTGAACAAAGCATGCCTGAAGGACCCTTTTCCCTTGTCGCGCATCGATCAGATTGTTGATTCCACTTCTGGGTGTGACTTGTTTTCCTTATTGGACGCATACTCCGGGTACCACCACATATTCATGGCCAAGGAAGATGAGGAAAAGACCGTGTTCATAACTCCGTGTGGCACGTATTGCTTTGTACGTATGCCCTTTGAGTTAAAGAGCGCTGGTTCTACCTTTGCAAGGGCCGTGCAGATTGGATTTGAACCTCAGTTGCACAGAAACGTGGAAGCTTACATGGATGACATAGTAGTCAAAACCAGAGCTGAAGCAACTCTCATTCAAGACTTGGAAGAAACCTTTATGAACTTGCGCAAGATCAATTTGAAGCTCAACCCTGAGAAGTGTGTGTTTGGTGTCCCATCCGGCAAGGTGCTTGGGTTCTTTGTATCTCAGCGGGGAATAGAAGCCAGTGCCGACAAGATCAAAGCAAGCGAACAGATACAAGCGTGTAACAGCCCGGGACCGACGCTCCAGAAGATTCCCCTTTTATTTCCATTCTCGTTGTGTGTTTCGTTCGGTTGTCGCATTCATCATCGCATCATTCGCATCATCTGCATAGCATCGTCACTCGTTTTCGAAAACCTGCATCCGTTCGTAGCTGTCGGTTCTTTCCGTTCTTGTCGTTGACCGTTTTGAGTCCAACCACACACGCACGCACCCGCGGCATCGTTAAAATATTGTTTTCAAATGTGCGTGAAAAATATTCTCGGATTGGGTCGAAACTTGGCGTGCGGTCTTATTATATTGTAGGTAGACCGCCTGCCAAATTTCGTCGCAATCAGAGGTCGTTTGATATCCGAACGGTCAACCATAGCGGCACCGTCATCGGTTTATTCATCGGAAGTTTTCGGTGTTGAAAACTCGATGCCGGGCCACAATCTCCCTCTCATCTCAGCCCCCATGGCCACTCTACATAGCCACCAAGCCCAGCCAACCCACCTCTCCGACTTGACCGTCAGATCGTCATCGGACGGACGCAATTCATCCCACCTTAGTCCCATCCATATATATACTAGTAGAGTGCCCGTGCGTTGCTACGGGCTTTATGGGGAAAAAATACCATCTTGTAATCTTCAAAATTATGTCCATGAACATATTATAACCTAATAAAAAGGAGGATGAAAATAACATATTGCAATGTTCAATATCTTTTATCATTGGTCGGTGATGTATAACCAAAATAATCATTCTGGTGAAAGTACATGCAAGATAGTAAAGAACTTGTCCTTCTCAGGAGCATGCATACTTTGAGCCTTGAAAGATACATTTGTTCTTGTACTTCACTGCATGAAATACCATGTTCCATTAGTACATTGGCATATATCATGCATGCTTTGCACAGTTTTGATCTACCCACATGTTCCATTGTCTGAAGAATTGTACATGGCTATATAGACTCCACTGGAGAGAATACATTATGCAATTCCCCGTGTCAATGTTAAATAATCATGTAAAAGGAAAGAGAATAAAATTAAAAGTGAGTCTAATGATAGAAATGAGTAAGAAAATGAAAAAGTTGAAAATAAAGAATCTTAGGGCATCTCCAACGCTGTCCACCTAAACGGACAAACTATTGTGTGGTCATATTTATGTTTTCGTAGCGTGCAGGTGGACGAATCCGGCATATCAATATAAATATGAATCAACATGATGAAAGCATATCACGGGGGTAGTGACCGTTGCAGCTCTTGTTCTCTTATTCTATCTTTCTGCATTTTTATTAGCCTTTGAATACACCTGTGTTTGCAGATAAACCTTTTTCTGTGTGATGGGCGGCTACATTAATATTTTGTCAAGAGATGTCTACCTAGATTTGTTTGCCGAAGCCACTGCTCGATGCCCACTATTAAATAAAAAGATTGAATTATACACTTTGACTTAATCTTTCAAATTGATTAGGAAGTAGAGATAGTATATACTCTATATCTCAGGGAATGTAAGAGAAGTACTTGCGCGGCAATGAAGGAAGATTTGCTAGTTTTTGTAAAACCTGTTCAACTCCGACATCACCGTTATATGTTTTTATTTCTCCAGGGACCGAATCAAGCACCCAGAGTTATTCTGCATAAGGGAAATAAATAACATAGTGATACATGTTCTTCTTGCCTTAACCCAATAAGGCATAGTAAACATAAATATGACCAATCAGAATAATAAGGGGATAAAAAGGATGCCAAGAAATTAACCATCAAGCATAAGAAGCAATATATTATCAATCTGACAAAAGAATCACTACAAATTCTATTAAATCCTTTTTTAAATAGGGGTTTCCACCAGGTTCAGAAATCAAGCTGAAAACAACAGTATTCAGTGCATGTTCAAGGAGTGTTATAGGCCAACCATTATATTAGAATCTCATATTACACATTTCAAAGTATACTTTGTGACACATATTGAACTACATAGTTCTTGTTTATTTCATGTCACCTATTTGTTATATCTAACAGTAGGATTTTCTAGATCAACTCCCTGCATAGACCCGCGTCGAGGGAGGAGGACCTCTACCTGCTGCACAGCACTGAGCATGTCGGTGGCGAGCCTGGGAGGAGAGGGCAAGCCAGGCTGGCTAGGAAAGGGAAAGAGACACAATGTGGCGATGGTGCCGGCTTGCTGCCCCATGGGGGCGAAAGTCGCGGAGCATAGGTGGGGAATGGTGGGTCGCGCCTGTGGAGCAGATCTCGTCGCGTCTAGAAGATACGAGAGGAAGCGGTGCACATGGGCCCCATGTCCTATGTGGCGAATGCGACGTGCATGATGTGCGAGGGTGACCAGCCAAAATATTAGCCGGTCAGGCGTCACAGATCATTTACCTAGAAAAATTGGATTGTTTTCTTTTTGCAAATCCTAATTTTTTTGCGAATCTAAAAAAATTGGATTGGACAACGCCGCACACTCACTCTCAGTTAGCCCCCTCACAATCTCTCTACTCACTTTCTAATAGTTTTTTCTTTAAAACCTAGTGACTGGTATATCCTTGTGCACGCTTGCGTTGGACGCACGCATTGACTTACAAAAGGTGACCCAGCTCCAAACGTCTCACGTCGAGGAGATAAGGCTAATCATTTTTTCTAGTAGATAAGATAAGGCTAATCAGAAACTCCCTCAAATACGTAGTTCTAGTCCACTCGATTACGCTGACGCCGTCACTGTCAGTTAGTCCCCCTCACCCCTCACGTACCTCCCCACCGTTCCCGATTTTCTACAGGAGAGATGTGCATTAAAGAAAAGATGGATTGCGTCCTTATTTTTTGGATAAAAAAAACTGAAACGCGGAGGAGATAGTGCGAGGGGTGGGGCTGGCGACTTCCTTCGATCGATCGGGAGGGGAGGAAACGGACGAACGATCGATCTACATCCTTTAGTATTACACAAGATGCATTGCACATTTCCAAGTACGTATATCTTTTCCTCCTAATAATAAAGCACGGATTGACTCCGTGGGTTCACCGTCACAATACGCTTCTTCCCGTGAGTTTACGCCTTCAGTTTGAATTTAAAACATATACGTGAGGTGGTACTAAAGCACGCATTGGTTCTGAGACTATTAGAGTCCGTAACGTTTTGGTGGTTGGAAAAACCGATTCATCTACGATTTCGTATTGTGATCACTTCTTACCCCCTGATTTTCGTCCGTTTAGTCCGTCCGTTGCATCAGATTTTCGTACGTCGATCACTTTTTTTTTCTAATAATAAAGCACGGATTGACTCCGTGGGTTCACCGTCACAATACGCTTCTTCCCGTGAGTTTACGCCTTCAGTTTAAATTTAAAACATATACGTGAGGTGGTACTAAAGCACGCATTGGTTCTGAGACTATTAGAGTCCGTAACGTTTTGGTGGTTGGAAAAACCGATTCATCTACGATTTCGTATTGTGATCGCTTCTTACCCCCTGATTTTCGTCCGTTTAGTCCGTCCGTTGCATCAGATTTTCGTACGTCGATCACTTTTTTTTAGATATAAAACGTACATCGCCCACCCGTCCCACCTCGATCGCTAGCGAGTTTTTTCGTCCGTCCCCCTGGCTGCTGTCCCCGTGGGCCTGGTTGTCGTCCTACGGGTGGGTCTGCGCCCGCGAACCTCTGCCTCGCTAGCGCGGTTAATTTGTCCGTCCCTCTCACGATACAGACCCTCTGTTGGAGTCGAACACGAATACCACGCCGCCTTCCCTAACCTCTCCCATAAATATTGGCTCAGGCAGAGAGAGGAGGAGAGAGGAGGGGATCCATGGAGGCAGGGGAGCATCCAAATCATTGCGGGTCGAGGTGACACAGAGGTCAATGAAACCGATCACGTGACCTTTCCCGTACAGTTGGGGCCAGCTTGCTGATCAAGCCAACCTGGTGACTTGCGCGGGATCGCGGCGCCGCCGATCTGGCCGGCGTTGGGCGGCGGCTTTTCTAATCGAGCCCATCTGTTGACATGCATGGGATTCATGGCGCTGCTGACATTCCATTTGGCCGATGTCGACGACGTTCGATCTGCTCGACGTGCTCCGGCAGTCCGGCGCCGTCGATGTCGTCGACGTTTGACTGGCTCGACGACCTCCAGATTGTCTTCCCCGACCACAACCCACGGGGGCTAGACTCTAGAGGCCTGCACCTTCGCAATGTCCAGCCACGAACATGCATGCAGTGCTGGCTACCTGCCTCGCGCGCTCGGCAGAGGAGTACTTCGCCGGCCGGGCGGCGTCTTCTCGTGGAGCAGACAAGGGCTCTCGCGTGGGCTTTAGGATGATATTTGGTGCAAATCCGTTATATGTTCCAGCTTCGTTCTGAGACGTCCAAGTTGCCAAGTCTCAACATGTACGTGGTTGTGATATCCCACAAAAAACTGGCTGTGTATATAGGCACGACTTGACTGTCTGTCCATAACCTAGAATCGCCACCTTTCTGCACTGAGGACACATACATAAAGGTTCTCACCCCAAGCAATGTCTAGGTTGATCCAGATCCTGCTGCTGCAGGCTTCGTCCTTGATTATTTTCACCGATGTGCATCTTACTCGACAGGCTATCGTCTCCTCTTTTTTCCCCAGCCATCGATATGATTGTTGGTACAGACATCACATGCATGTTTGTTTGATCCATCGTTAGTTTGTCACATAGTCAGGTTGTGCCACCGTCCTCCCGAACTTGGATGTTTGCTATGACAATCTGTCACGAAAAGTACTACCAATGACTGCTCAGCTGCTATGGCTAGGCACTGCTAGCTTTGGTCATCATGGTGACAATCGCTCGACCAAAAAACATGGTGACAATGGCAGTGAGTTATTTTCTTGTTGTGTTTTTCATAAATATGTGGTGCAGTAGTTGGTGCATATATCATGCTAATTGCTGCATCGGCATGTTATGTGTTATTTTACCACTATCTTTGCAAATTCATCATTAATTAATTCATATATGATTATTTGAGATCATTTATGTCATTGTATTTGTATTTGGGGATTAATGTATCATAATAGCCATACACGATTCCATCATTAATCCAGTTAATACTGATCATGTTTTGGAATCTTGGATTGCTTACAAATCTGAAAATTATTTACCACTGAAACAACTGTAAAAGTAGCAAAAGAATAGTAGAAGTACTCAAAATTACGAATGGCCATTCTTGAAAAAACATACATTTTCACATCGAAAACCATCCTATTAAATATTAATCTCCCTTCAAAGACCTAGGTCATAGCAGCACTTCTCCTCCAAGATCTGATCTGCATAAACATGATCACTTGATTCGCTACGTCACCTTAGACTAAGCTATATATTCATTTATTTTGTACCCGTTGCAACGCACGGGCTCTTTTGCTAGTATAATAATATATGTATTGGAACTATTCTTGGGACGCAGCGATTCAGGGCCGTTCCTGACTGCGAACACTAAATTCATAAAATTAGCATAAAATAAAACAAACTGATTTATTTATTTTTGCATCAAGGATGCTCAAGTGCGCTAGGCGCGTGCAAAAAAAATGGTGAAATGACATTCGAGGAGCTCTCGGCAAAAAACAAAAAATTTGACCGTCACATAATCTTTGAAAAAGGGTACTTTTGAGACCTTGATTTTCATTTGACCACGAAATTTTGCACTCATAAGGCGTACTCGAGCATCTTTGATGCAAAAAACAATTCATTATTTTAGTTTTTTTTAGGAATTCAACACAGAAGCCAGAAGTATGTAGCTACTAAATTCATTTAACAATCACCCCTAACACTTGAATACATGCATTTCACGAACAACCCCGCATCCAGGATCTTGAACAAACTTTCATTTGAATGTGTTAAACATGCAATATCATGGGCCGGCCAAGGGTTATCTTGGGTGCCACTTCTAGGAGATAGAGATTGTTTTTATTCTCTGTTTAAGTTTACATCTGTCTCTATCCCAACCTCCTGTAATCTCTCTCGGTTAGTCCTGTAACCGAACGCTGTAATCTCCTCGAGAGGTTTCTCTCTCGCTAGTCAATATAACCACTCGGGCTCCCTTCCAGAGGGTTGAGACGCTTCATCATTAGTTTACAGAATGACCACATACTTTTGGTAGTTCCTGATTGCTACTCCATAAAATTTACAATCATTCCTTTCTTCTAGAATACTCGTGATTTATTAAATAGCTAAACGTGTTTTGAAAAATCCTCTCAACACTTATAGCATCTTTAGAAGTACTCCTAGCTTCTTTGGTGTTCCTTTCTTGCTCTGACATGTACATGGCCATAAAGGAAGCAGGGTTCCAGCACTCCTTATTAAACCTTTAGAAATTCTCCTACCCATTAGTACGACCATCCATGATTCTGTTACTTCTCATAGCCTAAACAAATCATGAAACCAATTAAAGATACTCACAAACCAGGATTAAAAAAAAAATCCTCCGCATACATATAAATCTAGAATAAGGTTTTGGAAAAAAAAATCACAACAATCGTTGGTCCCCAAAGATGTTTAGTAACCATCCTAAATGAGCAATCAAACATACCTTGAATCACTTTATCAAAGAGGTTGCAGAAGGAAGTAACTCCAAACCATGCAAAGAAACTCCTCAAACTGTGGTCAGAGAAACCATTTTTAGTTCAATTTGAAGGTAAATGGCCAAAAAAGAATACTGTGGAATATATAAGGAAAAAAATACATCATAGAAATGGCATACAAACAACATGCACACAATTATGTCGCACAGCGACATGGGTCCCTAAAACAACTTTTCTGAAAATAATTGTCTGAACGTTATGCCCGCAAAAGGAAAGAAAACCCTTATATAAACACAAAACTACAATAGACAAACACACAATATTTCAGAAAGAAAACACTAACCAGGAAGCTTCCAGTCCTTGTAGGGTCACTACAAATTAGTCTATTTTTATCTGACACTACATTCATTTAGCCAAAGTATCTCTAGTTAAGTATTCGAAGAATCAAATAAATGGGAAGAACAGTACTGTGAGAAATATATACTGCATTACCTAAAAAAGTGTGCACCAACAATACGGTCTTGGGAGTTTGTTTCCCTCCAATTAGATTAAGATCAACAGTATATGTGCAAGTAGCAAGGACGCAATGGGAAGGACAGTACTTCTCCACGTCCGCAAATATTTGGTACTTAACTTCACAGTTTTCAATAAAAGCCCACAACTATGAGAAATAACAGAATTAATCATAAATGGGATATATTATTTGAGTAGCACAGGATTGTACCTTTGATTGTGTCAATCCCGGCGTTCAGAAGTTTCTTGTTTGGTTCTTTGAGTAGCACAGGATAGTTACTTAGTACCATTGCAGTAGCAATTCCAGAATTCACAAGTCCACAAGCTAGGATGGCGACTTCCCTTAATTTCCTAAGCATCAAACCCAAGTTTGTAGCACCAAGAGCCTGTCACGTATTTTAGATGATTAAGACATGGTGTAATTCCATAATAACAATTAAGAAAAATGGCCCTCATACCTCAGATGTTGCACACTGGCCGAAGAATGCATGAAGTAAACTTTTACATGTATCAGAGAAAAGAAGGCCCTGCTTATTTCATTTGCATTAAGGAAGTGAATCAATATTTTTGTAAAATCTACATCATATTCGTCGTTTAACACAGGATTCCGAATTGAAACTGTTGTGAATGCAACAATGCAAGGCTTTGAAAATTGTAAACTATAATCATGATCTGCAAAGATAACTACCATATACGTAATCCTCCATCCTTTGTTTCAGTCCTGCAGCCATGATCTTCAGAGGAAGCAGTTAAGGCAATGGCAAGGAAAACCTGCATTTCAGTTCTGGAATTAGGATATGCAATAGCCATGATATGCGGTGTAGTTATGAAAGGAAACTACCTGTTCAGCAAAGAATAGGGGAAAAAGGGAAGTAAAATATACAGAGAAGATGAGTGCAAGCGTAAATTTTACAGAGGTGACTAAGTTGTCTCATGAGCAAGGGATCGTGGTGAAGTTGCACGGGTCAACATAGTACATATCCCAGTTATTGAGCACGCCATGGGAGTCCTTGAGATGGTTCTTGAACCCAACCAGTGCTTGCACTGCAGGAATATTAGACAGAGTTTGGCACAAAACAAATAATCCGAGAAGAAACAAACCTAAAAGAGACAACCATCAACCTCAGTTCTTCTATGTAGCAGTGATGACGCCCTCGGAGATTTGGCAACAGCCTCCGGCGCTGGGCCTCTGCTCCTCCAAGTGCGGGTGGCACGGGACGCCACCATGGCAGCAGTGCCCGACCATGCCCCTGACCATCTTATTGGCGTGTCCACGGATCCCGGCGGCTCTCCGGCACGACGCGGAATCCGGCAGCAGGCCATGCCACCAGGCACCACGACAGCAGCCTCTGGCCCCGGTCCCGGTGTGGCCATCGGCCACGGCCACGACCCCGGCGCCGAGAAGCCTCCCGGCGGCAAGCCGCGGCGCCATGAGGCTTATCCCACACGGCCTCGGCCTCGACGCAACTTCCGCAGGAGGGACCGCGGCGGCAACGCCCTCCGGTGAGCAGCACGCCGTGTTGTGTTTTGCTGGGAGAGAGATGGGCGTTGGGCCGTGTTGGGTGCGGCGGCGGCGCGCTAGGGATGGAAGCGAGGTGTGGCAATTTTGTTGGAAGAGGCTGAGGAGAGCGTGATGTACCGGTATTCATCAACTCAGTAGAGATCTGTTTGGAAGGTGATCTCATGTATATGGTATTATTTCTGAATTCTTAATTACCAAATATTTACATGATTGAATTGAATCGACACCTGCCAAAGCAAGCACGAATAAATGGAAGGAGGATCGGACGCGATTCGGTTTTAAGTGCGAAGAAGAAAAAATTAACGTGGGAGGGGTGGTGGGAGGTGAGACGAAAATAAACCAGACGAAAATAAACCGGACGAAAATAAACCGGGATACCATCCTACCAACTCCTCCATTAGGAGTAGAGATAGACCCTAGTCCATCTCTAGACCAACCCTAATTTCTAGGGATTCCCTCTGTTCGTGTCAGCGCCGCCGCACTCCAATTCCCCTCGGGATCCATCCCCCAACCAGCGGCCTCCGACCACCTCCCGCAAATTTTGCACCGGCCAACCCCATCCCTCCATCTCTCCTGTTGACCGCAGCCATTCGAGGCTCCCCCAACCACCTCGTGCAGCAGCAGAGCCCCGTCCCCTCCAGCCGGACGCGTCCAGGCGCCCGCAGCCTCCTTGGTCCGCGCGACCACAGGGGCATGAGCTCCGGCGGCGCCACCAGGAGCTTGTCCCCGAGACCAGCAACTCCCCTCGAGATGCTCTGCATAGTGCCCGTAGAGGAAGCCGCCCGAGCTGCTTCTGCTCCTCGCCCGCGCGCTTCAGGGAGGAGCTCCCGTGCCTCTCCGTGCCCCGCTCCAACATCGCCGTCTCGCCGAAGCAGGAGCTCGCCCCGCTGCCGGCGACCGTCAGGCCAGACCTCCCCGCTATGCTCTCCCTCTCCTTCCGTTTTCCCTTCCCTGCTGCTCCTCACCTCTTTCTCTCGCCCTCTCTTCTTGTGTGCAGGGAACAAACCCCATGGCCATCCCCGAGGTCCATCGATGGTCCAGCGAAGCTCGTCCCCGGCTAGCCTCCGGCGACGCCACCACGGGTAGGAGCCCCTGCACCTTCATCTCTCTTGTCTTCCTTCCCCTGTTCCTCTCTGAATTTTTCTCTCTCTGTCCTCTCTTTCTTCAGGAAAGCTGCAGCCGCCATGGACGCCGAGGTCCAGCGCGCCCGTAGCCCTGCAAGGGCCTTCGTCCGTGAGCACCGGAGCCACAGGTCCAGCTCCATGTCCCGCGCCCCTGCTATCTCTCCTTTGCTCTCTCTTTTCCCCTCTGCTGAACTCTCTCCCCTCGTCTCTTCTTCAGGAACAACAAGAACGGCCTCGCTGCTGACCAGCCAGAGCACTGGATCCGCGCCACTCCGCCGCCCCTCGCACGGATCCGGAGGAACCTCGCCTCTGTACGTGCCCAGCCACGGTCTTGGGGAGAGCTGTCTCCGTTCTTTGTTCGTGTTGCTTCAGATTCGCGTTAGCATATTGTTGTGTCATCTTCAGAACGTCCCCTTTGCGGCACAAACTGAATCACAGCGCACTGGTTAGCACCTCTGGGTTTTACCCAGGCGACCACGGGTCAAATCCCCACGGCTGCGCTTTTATTTTGCATTTTCGCCTCTCCACAGGATCAACTCTTGCCATGTTTTACCTACGGCCGAACCATTTTATGTCACAAGCACGGTCCTAGCTTGGTGGCTAGTGCCACATATCTCAGGCGAGAGATCCTGGGATCAAATCCCATTGCTTTCATCTTTTTTGTCTGTTTAGTTTATCATTCCTCAATGGCAGCTGGGACCCCGTGCCCTTGTTGACCTTTCCACATTTAACTCGGTTGACCACCCCTAGCCCCACTTGGCATTGACAGTGGCTAGCACGGCCGGTGTCAATTTGGGTGGTGTATGTTTTTTTAATTTAATTTAGAACCGCACAATTTTACATAACAATTTATTGTTTTTCGCAAAATTTCATATAATTCAACCGTGCATCATATGAGGTTATGCTATACATGTTTTTTGCTCAGTTTTATGTCTACTTTCACAATAACAAATTTGCATCCATGTTTAAAAATGTTAAACTTGGTGTTTGCATTAACTTGCATAAATGCCATGCTAATATGATTTATTTCATAACTACAAAACCGTAGCTCCGATTAAAATGTTCCACATATGTAACTTGACTAGAAAAACGTGTAGAATCTTATGGCACACTTTATTTTGTTGTTTAACAAATATAAAATTGTGCTAGGACAGATCTGTACCAATTCATACTTTGCATGTGAGGTCGTTTCGGAAATGCTATATGTTGCTTCCGGCCTCATTTAACTTGCCTAGATGTGTAGTTCACTTATGCTTCACCTCTTACCATGTTTAACAACATTTAATATTGTTGTGTACCAATTAATATTGCCTGAGAGTGAACTAAATAATGTGTAGAAGTTGATTGTTGTGCTTGCCATGTCATGCATAACATGCATCATCCTTGTTGTGTATCATATCATGAATATGTTGTGGTGTTTCATGTGTTGATTGTTATTTCCGGATTGCTTCTTCTCGATAGAGTTCCGAAAGCGTTCGGAGTGTGAGGATTCGTTCGACTACGTTGGCTCGTCTTCTTCATGGATTCGTTCTTCTTCCAAGCGGGATCTCAGGCAAGATGATCATTTCCCTGGATACCATTACTATCATTGCCATGCTAGATGTCTCGTTTCTATCGCTGTCTCGCTACCTACCACATGTATGTCAAGCCTCCCAAATTGCCATGAAAAGCCTCTAACCCCTCCACATCCCAGCAAACATTGTTTGGCTATGTTACTGCTTGCTCAGCCCTTCTTATAGCGTTGCTAGTAGCAAGTGCAATTGTTTTCCATGTGCCAATATGGATATTTTGTAATATCACAATATTATTGCTATTTAATTTAATGCACATATATACTTGGTAAAGGGTGGAAGTCTTGCCCTTTTGCTCGGTGTTTTGTTCCACTCTTGCCGCCCTAGTTACTTGTGTACCGGTGTTATGTTCCATAATTGAGCGCTCCTAACATGCTCGGGGTTGTTATGGGGACCCCCTTGATTTTCGTTTTAGGATAAAACTTGTCTGGCAAGGCCCAACATTGGTACTACATTTGCTTAATAACTAATAAAATTGCATAGGGACTTTCCGGACCCCGTGGATAATTAATCAACAACCCAGGCCAGTGCTCCTCATGAGTGTTGGTCCAAAACAGAGCCACTTGCGGGGCCACCCCGGGGCAACTCGGGGGATTTCTATCAGGCCACCGTACGTACTGCTCATCTGGTAGTGCCCTGAGAACGAGATACGCGCGGCTCCTATCGGGATCTGGCCTGCCGGGCGGCCTTGCTGGACTTGTTTTACCTTTCTCGAACGTCTTGTGCGAGGAATTCCGAAACTTTGGGCTATCTCGAGGTTGCGGTTTTCCAACGGAATTGCCTAGGAAGATCACGAGATTCGTGGTCGAGGTTATTCCCGCTGCGTGTGGTTAGTTTGTGATGGATGAGTTGGAGCACCCCTGCAGGGTTAAATCTTTCGGAAAGCCGTTCCCGCGGTTACGTGGCAACTTGGAAACTTTGTTTAACACCCGGTCATAGCCAACTTAAAGTAAACTCAAATAAAATACACCAACCGTGTGTGTAACCGTGACCGTCTCTTCTCGCGAGTCCTTTTCCGAGAGAGACCACGGTGGGGTTATGTATTACCGTAAGTAGGTGTTCAGGATCTCTTAGAGATCATTACTAGTTCACGTTCGTTTACGCGACAATCATCCCCCTTTATTCTTGTACTCGTAAGTTAGCCACTCTAATAAATGCTTAGTCGCTTGCTGCAGCCTCACCACTTAACCATACCTCACCCATTAAGCTTTAATAGTCTTGATACCCTTGGAAATGAGATTGCTGAGTCCCCGTGGCTCACAGATTACTACAACAACAGTTGCAGGTACAGGTAATGCGATGATATGACGTGAGCGCGATGTTTGTTTGATTTGGAGTTCTTCTTCTTCTTCATCGATCTAGGATGGGTTCCAGGCGGCAGCCTTGGATAGCAAGGATGGATGTCATTTTATCGTTTGTTTTCGTCCGTTATCGGACCCTGCACTTCTGTATGATGTTTGGATATGTTGTTGTATTGATGTGATATTGATGTAGCTTGTGGCGAGTGTAAGCCAATTCCATATACTCATCTCTTCTTTACATGTACTTGTAATGATATCCATTCTTGCAAAACGACGAGATGCGCTTCTATCCCTGTCGAGGCCCTCGTGCCAAAATAAGGATAGGATCGCATCTTGGGTGTGACAAAGCGCCCAAGTTCATCAAAGACATAAGACGCTTGACCGGATGCATTGCCCCGTTGAGCAGGTTCATCTCCAAATCCGCTAAACACACCCTGCCGTTTTTCAAGATTCTGAAGAAGGCCGGCCCGATGAAGTAGACCCCGGAAGCAGAAGCAGCGCTACAAGATCTGAAAGCTTACCTTTCCTCCGCTCCCACCTTGGTCGCGCCTAAACCACAAGAACCGTTGCTACTATACTTGGCGGCAACGAATCAAGTGGTTAGTGCAGCGCTAGTGGCGCAACGAGAAGTGGAGGAAGATGCAGCCGCTGCGACTGATTTCACCGGGAGTGGAACCGAAGCATTCGCAGCAAGACCTTATACAAATCAAGGGGAACCTAAGCAAGCAAACGAAGGTAGTTTCAAGGAAGTGGCAAAGAAGAAAGTGGTGCAGCGACCAGTGTACTTTGTCAGCTCCTTGTTACAAGTGGCTAGGTCAAGGTACTCTGGAGTGCAAAAGCTGATCTTCGGCCTTATCATGGCCTCGAGGAAACTGTGCCACTACTTCCAAGGCCACGAGATCACAGTTGTCACCTGCTTTCCGCTGCAGCGTATATTGAGGAACCCCAAAGCCACTGGCAGGATAGTTAAGTGGGCGTTAGAGCTTTCAAGTTTTGGTTTGAAGTATGAGAGCACTTCCACAATTCAGAGCAAGGCGTTGGCGGAGTTCATTGTGGAATGGACGCCCACGCCAAACGAAGAGGTTCCAGAGACAATTCTTCCCAGCAAAGAAGCGCCTAAGGAATGGATCATGTATTTTGATGGTGCTTTCTCGCTTCAGGGTGCTAGAGCAGGCGTGCTCCTCGTCGCCCCCACCGGAGAGCATCTCAAATATGTGGTTCAAATGCACTTTCCCCGGGAGGAGGCCACCAACAACACCGCTAAGTATGAGGGGCTCCTTGCCAGACTCAGAATCGCGGTGGAGTTGGGAATCAAGAAACTGATCATCCGAGGAGATTCTCAACTCGTGGTGAAACAAGTCAACAAAGATTATCAGAGTCTGTTGATGGAAGCATACGCGAATGAGGTGAGGAAGCTGGAGGAGCACTTTGATGGATTGCAAGCAGAGCATGTGCCACGTGCAGAAAACAGCATCGCTGATCATCTATCAAAGTGCACCGCGCAGAAGCTTCCTGTGGAACCAGGAACCTTTGTCATCCACCTCACTCAGCCATCAGTATCCCCGTCAGCAATGCCGAGGAAAAGGAGAAAGCTAAACTCCGGCAAGCATTTCCCGGCAGAGCTTCCTGAAGCCACTAGTAGAGAGGCTGTCGGGGGCAGTCCCGTTTCGGTTGGTGAGCAGCTCCCTCCTGCAGAACCCCAGGTTCTTGCGGTCGAGGTAAGCGCTCCCACGAATGAGGAGATGCCTTTGTTCCTCGTTGTCGAGCCACAGGCTGCAGCTTGGGCACAACATATAGTCCACTTCCTTCAAACAGGATAACTTCCCGAGGAACAAGAAGAAGCCGAAAAAGTAGCCCGACAGTCAAGTATGTACCAGTTTGTCGATGACACCCTGTACAGAAAAAGACCAAATGCTGTGAAATTGAGGTGCATTTGCCGGCAAGATGGACTGAAGCTGTTGGCAGAGATTCACGGAGGCGTGTGGGTCTCACATTGGATCAAGGGCCCTTGACGGAAAAGCCTTCCGGCAGGGTTTCAATTGGCCCACTACCCTCCAGGATGCAACTGAGCTAGTCACCAAGTGTGAACCCCGCCAGTTCCATTCCAAGAACATCCATCAACCAGCGCAAGCTCTCCAGACGATCCCTTTATGCTGGCCATTCTCGGTCTGGGGGCTCGATAGTTTGGGCCCCTTTCCCCGCGCCGTCGGGGGATTTGAGTTCTTGTTCGTAGAAATCGACAAGTTTACAAAGTGGCCTGAGGAGGAACCAGTGAGAAAGGTGACTGCACAGTCAGCTGTCAAGTTCATGAAAGGACTGGTGTGCCGTTTTGGAGTGCCCAACAGGGTGATCACCGACAACGGCACCCAGTTCACGAGCCGCACCTTTATGCAATACATCCAAAGCCTTGGAAGCAAGGTCTCTGTTGGCGTTCTGGGATCGGGGGTACCCCGAACTGCCTGCCTGCGGCCCAGCGCACGGCCCGCCTCGACGGCCCGATATGACTCAGCGGCAAGCTTCCCAAGTCAAGGCCCTCGCGAGAGTCAGCCTCGCGAGGAGAACGACGCCAAGACCTCCAGAGGGGTGGCATCCCCTCAGGCTGCCTCCCGAGGAGCGGAGATTCCTATGCAGGTACCCAGCCTCATGAGGTCGGGATGACGTGGACTCTGACGGTCAAGGACAGGTGGGCGCCAGCGGGCACAGAGGAGGACAGTTTGCTCTTTCGTGCTAAGGAGGCAAGGACGTACGCGGGTTCCCAAGGAATCCCCCAAAGGTTTCCCTTCCGGTGCCACGAGACCAAGACCATGGGCTCAGCAGGACGGATGTCATTGCTGAGCCCACCACTGCGTCACACTCGGAGCTTTGCAGGCGAAGACCACCTTTAGTCAGGATAAGATGTACTTCTTGTGCCCGTTCAAATTTGGCCGCTGTGGAAACCCTTCCCGCCTGTGCGATAAGGGAAGAGGACCAAGGCCACTATAAATAGGGACTAGCCACCACCGAGTGGAGGGATGAGCCCTTCGACACCCAAGAGTCCTAACGAGTTTGCTCAACCACTGTAATAGTTCATCCTCAGCCTCCTCGCGAGGCCAATCCACCAAAGCAGGAGTAGGGTATTACACCGCAAGGTGGCCCGAACCTAGGTAAATCTTTGTGTCCACATTCTTCCCCGTTCAGGTGCACGCGACGAGGCTAGGCCGTAGGGTGATAAGCTCGAGACGTTGAGCCGGTTGAGATCTTCGCTCACGCCCCAGAGTTCGAACCTAGTTGGGTCTGCAGAGTCCCGATTCCGACATTTGGCGTGCCAGGTAGGGGCGTGTGGTAATCTTTTCCTGGTTCTACTTCGTCTCCGCTTCGTCGCTCCCATGGCCAACGCCCATAGAGTCCGCGCAGGGCGCCGGGCTGCCCGCGTCGCCCACACGGTGCCCTGGAGCCGCAGCGTCTCGCACTGCCCCATCTCTCTAGCAGTCAACGCCGCCACCGACCAGGCTGGACACGAGCAGCAGGACTCCCCAGTGCCAACCTCCGTGCGGCATGATGGCCGCACCACTGCCTCGACCCTCGCTCCCGCCGCAACGTCGAGCCTTCGAGCTCGCCACGGGCTCGCAGGCGCCCCAGCTGCGCTGCTCGAGGCGCGTCAGGAGCCTTGCGGTTGGCTCGCTGCGCGTCCCACGGGCCCCGGGCCTCGCACGGTCACCAGCATCCTCGGCGGATTGCAGGCACCTGCGTCCGGCCGCCATTTCATGCGGCTTCTCCGCCGGGCGAGCGCGGTCCAGCCATGGCGCGAGGCCCAACCGGGCAGGGCGAGGCCAGAAACTGACATCACCTTTGACCCAAGCGACCATCCCAGGACTACGGTCGCCGCTGGAGCGTTCCCCATGCTATGCACCCCCACCATCAGCAACGTCGCGGTCACCAAGGCCCTCATCAACGGTGGCACCGACCTCAACGTCCTCTCCGTTGAGGCCTTCGACATGCTCCAGGTGCCTTATGACCAGCTCGCGCCCACCAGGACCTTTTCGGGGGTGGTCAAAGGCTCCGCCACCCCCTGGGGCAGGTGCGCCTCCCGGTCACATTCGGCACCCGCGACAACTACCGCACCGAGTTGATCGACTTCGACGTGGCTCATATCGGCCTCCCGTACAATGCCATCTTGGGGTACCCGGCCCTCGCCAAGTTCATGGCGGCAACGCACCCAGGCTACAATGTCATCAAGATGCCTGGGAGCACCGGCATCCTCTCCGTGTGCGGGGACACCAAGGACGCGGTCCGAGCCCTCAAGCTCGCCTACAAGGCCACAACGGCCTCTTGTTCCGGCGCGAGGGGCGTCGCCCAGACTCAGGAGCCCCAGGATCCGGAGGCCGCGGCGGAGAAGGCTCCGGAGGCCGTGGCGGAGGAGGCTCCGGAGGCCGCGGCAGCCTTGTGCCCGGCGCCGAGGACGCCGTGCAGGCTCTGGAGGCCGTACCCGCAAAGAAGAAACAAGCGTTCTCTCAAGACCGGGCGGAGACGAAGCAGGTGTTTGTTAACGGCGGGAACTCGGGCCCCACCTTCACCATCGGCACTGGCCTTCCCTCGGAGCAGGAAAAGGCACTGATCGATTTCCTCCGTGCAAACAAGAATGTGTTTGCGTGGGATCCATCTGACCTAGTGGGCGTCCCGAGGGAGGTGGTCGAACACCACTTGATGCAGTGCCCCAACGCGCGCCCGGTAAAGCAGAAGGCAAGGCGGCAAGCGCAAGAGAAGCAAGCATCTATCATCCAAGAGGTCCGCAAGTTGCAGGAAGCCGGTGTTATCCAGGAAGTGCGATACCCGGATTGGCTGGCCAACCTTGTGATCGTCCGCAAGAAGGGGGGAAGGAGCGCATGTGCGCCGACTTCACGAGTCTCAACAAGGCTTGTCCGCGGGACCCCTTCCCGCTCCCGCGCATCGACCATATCGTTGACTCCATCGCGGAGTGCGATCTGCTGTGCTTCTTGGATGCTTTCTCAGGTTACCACCAGATCAAGATGGCAGTGGAGGATGTCGAGAAGACGGCCTTCCTCTCCCCGTGAGGCGTGTACTGCTACACCTGCATGCCCTTTGGGTTGCGGAACGCCGGCGCGACCTTTCAACGCTTGATGCACATCGCCTTGGGGCAGCAGCTCGGGAGGAATGCAGAGGCGTACGTCGATCACATCGTAGTCAAATCAAGAGAAGCAAGGACCCTGATGGAGGACCTACAGGAAACGTTCGCAAGCCTGCGTCGAGTGAACCTAAGGCTCAACCCTGAAAAGTGTGTTTTCGGGGTCCCATCCGGCAAGCTGCTTGGTTTCTTGGTATCACACCGAGGGATTGAGGCAAACCCGGAGAAGGTCAAGGCAATCGCAAAGATGCGTCCGCCTGAGAACCTCAAGGAAATGGAAAAACTGGAGGGCTGCGTGACCGCCTTGGGGCGCTTCATCTCCAGGCTTGGTGAGCGCGCCCTCCCCTTCTTCAAGCTCATGAAGAGGAAGGGCCCCTTCGAGTGGACCCCTGAAGCAGAAGCGGCCTTCGAAGGCCTCAAGCAATACCTCACAAGCCCGCCCGTGATGGTGGCGCCTCGTACTCGCGAGCCCTTGGTGCTCTACCTAGCGGCCACCCCCCACTCGGCCAGCGCAGCGCTCGTAGCGGTCCGGGAGGAGCGCGCTGGCGCAGGCGCGAAGCAAGGTGGCCCGCACGAGGCCGCGCTGCGTTCGCCGCCTCAGGACGGCGCTCCTGAGGCCCTCATCGCCATGCCGACCCAGGGAGCACCAGGGTCCCTCGAGCCCCCAGCGGAGCAAGGCAGCGCCAACACCCCGCACCTCGTCGAGCATCCGGTGTACTACATCAGCACCATGTTGTGGGATGCGCGCGCGCTACCCTATGCAGCAGAAACTCCTGCTTGCACTCCTCGTCGCCTCAAGGAAGCTGCGCCATTACTTCTAGGGGCATACCATCAAGGTCGTCTCTGCATACACACTGGAGAAGGTGCTGCGCAACCCCAACGTAGCCGGAAGGGTTGTGGAGTGGAACATCGAGCTGCAGGCCTTCCAGCTGGAGTTCAGGACAACCAGGGTCATCAAGGGCGTGGCCCTTGCTGACTTCATGGCGGAATGGACGGACGCCCCTGACCAGGGGCTGGATGAGGGCCAGTCCCTCGCACCTGGCGACGAGGCGCCTGATGGATGGGTAATGCACTTCGACGGCGCCTTCGCACGACATGGCGCAGGGGCTGGAGTCGTACTTATCTCATCGACCAAGGACAAGCTCTACTACGCCGTGCAGCTTTCATTCCAGCATGGTGAGAAGGTCTCCAACAACATCGCGGAGTACGAAGGCTTGATCGCTGGCCTCAGGGCCGCAACATCCCTGGGGGTCAAGCGCCTCACCGTCAAGGGCGACTCCCAGCTCCTCGTCAACTTCTCCAACAAGGATTACAAGCCAAAGGACGATCACATGGAGGCATACCTGGAGGAGGTACGCAAGATCGAAAAGCGCTTCATGGGCTTGGAATTGCAGCACGTCCCGCGGGGCGCGAACAAAGAAGCAGACGACATCGCCAAGAGGGCGTCGCGTCGCGAGCCTCAGGAGCCTGGCGTCTTCGAGGAGAGGCTCTTCTTCAAGCCATCGGTGATACCCTCGACCGCAAGTCCGGCGTCGCTTCGGGAAGAACTTTCGTCGGCCCCGCCCACGGGTGCCCCGTCCTGTGGCCCGGCCACAGGATCCCGCCTGCTCCTGGTGTTGGAACCCCAGGCCGGCGACTGGACCAAGGAGTTCAGGGTGTACCTGCTCTGCGGTACACTACCGGAGAAGGAGGAGGACGCGGAGTGCGTAGCCTGCCAGGCCTCCGCCTACTGTTTGAAGGACGGTGAGCTGTACCGCAGGCGCCCGAATGACGTCTCGCTGCGGTGCATATCCGAAGAGCAAGGGCGCGAGCTGTTGGCCGACATCCACGGCGACGACTGCGGGCACCACTCCTCGTCTCGCACTCTCGTGGGGAAGGTGTTCGTCGCGGCTTCTACTGGCCCACGGTGCTCAATGACGCCACCGAGCTGGTCCGATCATGCGAGGCCTGCCAATTCCACGCCAAGCAGATTCATCAGCCCGCGCAGGGCCTCCAGACCATCCTGCTCTCCTGGCCCTTCGCGGTCTGGGGGCTGGACATATTGGGTCCTTTTCCCCAAGCTACAGGAGGCTACCGCTACCTCTACGTCGCCGTCGACAAATTCACCAAGTGGGCGGAGGTGGAGCCCGTGCACACCATTCCCGCCGGCTCTGCTGTCAAGTTCGTCAAGGACCTCGTGAGCCGCTTCGGCGTCCCCAATCGTAACATTCCTGACAATGGCTCGCAGTTCACAAGCAACCTCTTTAGAACATATTGTGCTAACCTTGGAACGCAGATATGTTACGCTTCGGTGGCACACCCACGGAGCAACGGCCAGGCCGAACGTGCCAATGCGGAGGTCCTGAGGGGCCTCAAGACGAGGAGCTTCAAGAAGAAGCTCGAGGCCTGCGGCAGGGGTTGGCTCGGTGAGCTTCGGTCCGTGTTGTGGTCCATCCGCACCACTGTGACTAAGCCCACCGGCGAGACCCCATTCTTCCTCGTCTATGGAGCTGAGGCGGTCCTCCCGCACGAGGTTAAGCATCGCTCCCCGCGGTTCTTGGCATTCGACGAGGAGCGTCAGGATGCATCGCGGGGAACGTATCTTGTGCTCGGGGAGGAGGCCCGCCGCCAAGCCTCGCTCCGTGCAGCGAGGTACCAGCAGGCGTTGCAGCGATACCATTGCCGCAACGTCTGCTCCAGGACCCTCGAAGTCGGTGACCTCGTCCTGAGGCGGGTCCTCTCTAGGGAGGGCTTGCACAAGCTCTCTCCCATGTCTCCAGGCCTGGCATCGTACGCCTAGAGACTCAGGACGGGGTCCCCATCCAGAATGCCTGGAACATCTAGCATCTCCGCAAGTTCTACCCGTGACACTCTCACGTAATAATGAGTGGGATGTATACGCCCGGAGCCCCCTGAGGACACGGAGCATCATACCAACGAACTGCATGTTTACTATTCATTTTTTATGTTGCAATGTTATCGCTTTTAAGTTTGGAAATTTGCTAGAGTACTTGATGAGCCTATGATCCTTGTTACCGCATTCTCTCTCTCCAGAAGACAGAGGCCTCTTGCCCTACATGTTTCCCGGTAGGAAACAAGGAAGAAGGGCAAGGAAACAAGGACGGTGGCCCGTCGTACTCCAGAAAGGGATACTGCCTGGAAAGATAAGTCTAATCGCATATCCCAAGCTCGATGTTGTTTGCTCCCTTAAGGAAACCCTTACTATCCTTTTGACTGTGTACGATGGAGTCCTTCATGCAACTGAAACCCATGTCGGGACGAGCCGTCCCCCAGCTCCTGTCGCTTATCAGCTTTGGGGGACCACGCCGATACCGACAAGGAGCCTTGCCGGGGAATGATACCAGCCTGCTGCCGGGGGCTCGCTCCCCCTTGGCGCTCGCGGTTAGTACTGACCCGGCAAATAGTTCCGTGCGGTAAGGACAAACATGCTGACACAGTGTAAACAAGGGGAGAAAGGGATAGTACTTAAGGATGCATCTCTCTCCTCCTAGGGATTGGGTGGAGAAGAAATAGAGGGCAAAAGGAGCATCTGGCTGGGATTCGGCGCATCCCTGCCAGGGCCAGCAGGACGCGTCCCCTGGAGGACCAGAAGGACCCTGCCCCCAGGCAGGGCGGACGAAGCCGACAGGGAGGAAGAAGACGGAGGGCCGAAACATTTTTTCCACCGCCGCAAGTCTCTGTTCCGCCGTCATCCCATCTGGAGACCTTTTCCGGTGCCCTGTCGGAGGGGGAATCAATCACGGAGGCCATGAACATCAACATTGCTGCCTCCATGATGATGTGTGAGTAGTCCACCATAGACCTATCGGGGCCATAGCTAGTACCTAGATGGATTCTTCTCTCTCTTTGATCTTCAATATAAAGTTCACCACAATTCCCGCGGTGATCTATCCGATGTAATCCTCTTTCGCGGTGTGTTTGTTGGGATCCAATGAATTGTGGGTTTATGATCAGATTATTCATGAATATTCTTTGAGTCTTCTCTGAATTCTTTTATGCATGATTATTATAGCTTCGTATTTCTCTCCAATCTATCGGTTTGGTTTCGCCAACTAGATTAATTTATCTTAAGTGGAACTGGTGCGTTGTGATGTGTCGGGGTAGGATGCACTTGATCACCTATGGGGCCATAAGCAGGGGTGAGATCACATGCACAAAGAGCGGAGATGGTGAGACAACGCGGCAATCGGGGTGTTGGTGTTTTACCCAGGTTCGGGCCGCTGTGAAGCGTAAAATCCTACTCCTGCTTTTGGTGGATTGATCAGAGGAGCACGAAGAACACGCAGCGCTCAAGCCCGGCAAGGGTTGCCTCCGGGGGAGCTTCTACGTGAGTACAAGTGTCCAAGGGTACGACCCTCTAGCTAGGCTGCCTTGTGCCTCTTTTTATAGCTCAAGGGGCAACCACAATGGCAAAACAGACATTGTCTGATGATTAGACAGCTAACAGTGCTATCATACCTAACTCTGGCACTTAGGACAAAATGCCATAAATGCAGTCTAGGTGGCGTGCAGGGATACATCCATGGCAAGCTTCTACCACCGCTCAGCTAACTATTGCACCACAGCTTGACACGCCTCTGGACGGGTGTCAAGGGGGCATAATCTGTCTTCCAGCGTGTCGCCACATGCTTAGCAAGAGCCACTTAGCCACCTGGGAGCTCGACACCGCATCGACAAGTGACTGGCGTTGCGATGCGGTGGAGCGGTGGCTGATCGACTCGCGCTTGCTGGGGGATGGCTTGCCGGGTCCTCTTGATGGTGCACGCGCCTCGGTCCCCGGCAGGCACCGGGGACGTGCTTGGCGCGCTTCGGGCCCGTCCTGGGCTGTAGTATTGGTCTTGCCGGCGTTGCTTGGCCCGTTGTAGGCTGCTCTTGCCGGAGTCTGGCCTCGGATGCTTGCTTGGTTTACACTTGTGTTGGTGGGTTCTGCTACTACTGCCTGTGCATAAGTCAGGGGCACTGGGTACCCCTATCCTAGTGCACCGACAGGAGTCCCCGGGTTTGGCCCACACGTGCTCGCCCAGCGCCGTTGGGTCAGGCCCAAAATTTATGCACAGGCGCGCAATGTGAGGGAGTAACCGCCAACTGACTAGTCAACACTGACCCACTACCTCAGGCCGTTTCTGCCACGCGCGCTGCATGCATTGTGGGGAGTTTGCGGTGGGTGCGCGTGACTTAAAGGCCTGGGCATGGCAGAAACGGCAGCGCCATGGATTGGAGCAATGGGGTGGTTACATGTTCGCCCGTGATCGTGGGTAGTGGAATTGGTGGAGACGGACGGCGGCCTTTGGAGCGGAGGAGAGCCAGCCCCCGCGCCCTCCCCTATAAATTGGGAGGTCACAAGGGGCGATGCTCATCCATCTCCTTCTCCTCCTTGGTCCTCAGTCCACAGAGCTCGCCCTTCCTTCTCCTGTCTTCGTGCCGCCCCTTCCCTCCTGTTGGTCAGGGGGAAGGGCCTGGCGAACATGCTGGCTACCGCAAGGTCTTCTTCTTGTGTCCATGCTCAGCTCTAGCCCAGGACTGGCGGCCTTAGGCTGAGAGCCGGCCAAAGGAGTCTCGAAAGGGGGAGTGGGCGGCACGACCGTCGCGTCAGGGACAGCTGCGGTGGCGCATCTGTCGCTGAGTCGCCCACTACTTCAGTCTTGACGGAATGCCGCGCGGTCAACACCGCGCTGGAGTCCATGATGGGAACGCAACGCCGTGGGGGACTGCGGCCCCTGCGCTCCTTCTTCAAGGTGATGGAGAAAAATTGTCCACATGGCCGCCGGTCGCACGCGAGTGATCACTGCAGCGGTTCGTCATGCATCGTGGTGGAGTTCTCCACCCATGGCGTTATGTATAGCGCGCATGAGTGGGATCCTTTCGCTCGCATGTACCTTTTAAGGGCAGGGGGTATTCCCCGCCTTTGGCCACCAGGGACGACCATGCTCTCTGTGAGGTCCCCTGGGGAGCTTGGCATTCGCCTTGGCTGCCGCATCGAGGGCTCAGACGACGACGGAGGCGTTCGCTCGAGTGGTGGAGATGGAGAAGACAACGGCGGCGGCGACCGCGACGCTTCAGGAGTGGGGATGACAGCTCCGACGCGTCGTGATCGCCGGCAGCACCGTCATCAATAGATGACTTCGGCAACGCCACCATCTGCACCTGCCCTCCGCCTTCTTCCTCCCTGCCGGCTCCATTCCGCCCTGCCTGGGTGCAGGGTCCTGCGGCTCCTCCAGGGGACGCGTCCCTCTGGTCCTGGCAGGGAGGCGCCGAATATCAGCCAGGCGCTCCTTTTGCCCTCTTTTTCTTCTCCGCCTAATTCCTAGGAGGAGAGGGACAAGAAAGGCATTACGGGGCACTTATCTTTTTATAGATCAAAAGATGTAGGCACTTGCCAAATTTTAGCTAATCAAAATGTAATCTCTATCCAATTTGTACTGGAAATGAATAAAATAATGTTATTTCTCTTCCTTAAGTACTATCCTTTTCTCCCTTTGTTTCTACTTTGTTTGTATGTTTGTCCTTGCCACACGGAACCGCTTGCCGGGTCACAAACAACCACGAGCGCCAAAAGGGGGAGCAAGCCCCCGGCAGTAGGCTGGCATCGTTTCCCGGCAGGGCTCCTTGTCGGTATCGGCGCGGCCCCCCAGAGCTGATAAGCATCAGGAGCTGGGGGACGGCTCATCCCGGCAAGGGTTTTCACCACGTGGAGGACTCCATCGTACACAGCCGAAAGGAGATCAAGAGTTTCCTTTAAGGGAGCAAACAACATAGAACTGGGGATACCTGGTTAGACTTATCTTTTTAGACAGTATCCCTTTCTGGAGTACGCTGGGCCGTTGTCCTTGTTCCCTTGCCCTCCTCCAATGTTTTCCTGGTGGTAAAACACGTAGGGTGAGAAGCCTCCATCCTCGAAGAGAGAATCTGGCAACAAGGATTATAGGCTCAATAAGTACTATAGCAAATCTCAAGAACTCAAAAGCGATAACATTGCAATCATAAAAACGCATAATGAACATGCAATGCGATGATATGATGCAATGCCTAGCTTTATTATTGTTGCACAGGGTCTGCGCCTGGCTTTGTACAAAGGGTTACATGCAACTTCGGCAAGGCTTGTACAAAAGGTGGCTGCCGGGGACTGAGCCCGGCAGCCGCGCCTCACGGGTAGAACTTACGAAGATGCGCGATATTCCATGAGTTAAGCACCTTGGTGATATCTTCGGTCTCCAGACGGACTGCGCCAGGTCTGGTGACTCGTGCTACCCGGTAAGGGCCTTCCCACTTCGGTGTCAACTTGTTGGTACCCTTGGCGGACTAAACGCGCCTAAGGACAAGGTCACCTTCCTCAAGGCTCCGGGCATGGACCCTGCGGCTATGATAGAGGCGCAGGGCTTGCTGGTAGCGTGCAGCACGCATAGCGGCCCGGAGACGATCTTCCTCGAGGAGCATGGCATCGTCATGCCATAGCTGCTGTTGCTCTACTTCATCGTAGGCAAGTACTCGAGGTGACCCGTATATGAGTTCCGTGGGGAGCACTGCTTCTGCCCCATACACCAGGGAGAAGGGCATCTGGCCGGTAGCTCGATTTGGTGTCGTTCTAAGGGACCAAAGAACCACCGGCAACTCATCTTTCCAGCGCTTGCCGCTTCTCTGCAGCCTATCAAAAGTCCTTGTCTTGAGTCCTCGCAGCACTTCAGCATTCATCCTCTCGACTTGCCCGTTGCTTCTTGGATGGGCAACAGAGGCAAAGGAGACATTGCTTCTAAGGCTTTGGATGTATTGCATGAAGGCGCGACTCGTGAACTGGGTGCCATTGTCGGTGATCACCCTGTTGGGCACTCCAAAATGGCACACCAGTCCTTTCATATACTTTATAGCTGACTGCGCGGTCACCTTTCTCACTGGCTCCACCTCAGGCCACTTTGTGAACTTGTCGATTGCCACGAACAAGAACTCAAAGCCCCCGACAGCGTGAGGAAAGGGGCCCAAAATATCGAGCCCCAAGAACGAGAATGGCCGGGATAAAGGGATCGTCTGGAGAGCTTGCGCTGGTTGATGGATATTCTTGGCATGGAACTGGCAGGCTTCACACTTGGTGACCAACTCAGTTGCATCTTGGAGGGCAGTGGGCCAATAGAAACCCTGCCGGAAGGCTTTCCCGGTAAGGGCCCTCGATCCAATGTGAGAGCCACATACGCCTCCGTGAATCTCTGCCAACAGCTTCAGTCCCTCCTTCCGGCAGATGCACCTCAATTTCACACCGTTTGGTCATCTTCTATACAAGGTGTCATCGGCAAACAAGTACATTCCAGACTGGCGGGCTACTTTTTCGGCCTCTTCTTGCTCTTCGGGAAGTTCTCCTATTTGAAGGAAATGGACTATATGTTGTGCCCAGTTTGGATCCTGTGGCTCGACAACAAGGACTAAAGGCATCTCCTCGTTCGTGGGAGCGCTTGCCTCGACTGCATGAACCTGGGGTTCTGTAGGAGGGAGCTACTCACCAACAGAAACGGGACTTCCCCCGGCAGCCTCTCTACCAGCGGCTTCGGGAAATGCTTGCCGGAGTTTAGCTTTCTCCTTTTCCTGGCCATTGATGACGGGGATACTGACGACTGAGTGAGGCGGAGGACAAAGGTTCCTGGTTCCACAGGAAGATGATCAGCGATGCTGTTTTCCGCTCATGGCACATGCTCTGCTTGCAATCCATCGAAGTCCTCCTCAAGTTTCCTCACTTCTTCTACGTATGCTTCCATCAATAGCCTCTGATAATCTTTGTTGACTTGCTTCACCACGAGCTGAGAATCTCCTCTAATGATCAGTTTCTTGATTCCCAACTCCACCGCGATTATGAGTCTGGCAAGGAGCCCCTCATACTCAGTGGTGTTGTTGGTGGCCTCCTCCCGGGGAAAGTGCATCTGAACGACATACTTGAGGTGCTCTCTAGTAGGGGCGACGAGGAGCACGCCTGCTCCGGCGCCCTAGAGTGAGAAAGCACCGTCAAAGTACATGATCCAATCCTTGGGTGCTTCTTTGCCTGGGAGAATTGTCTCTGGAACCTCTTTGTCTGGCGTGGGTGTCCATTCTGCAATGAACTCCGCCAACGCCCTGCTCTGAATTGTGGAAGTGTTCTCATATTTCAATCCAAAACTCGACAGCTCTAGCGCCCACTCAACTATCCTGCCAGTGGCTTCGGGGTTCCTCAATATACACTGTAGCGAAAAGCGAGTGACAACTGTGATCTCGTGGGATTGGAAGTAGTGGCGCAGTTTCCTCGAGGCCATGATGAGGCCGACGATCCGCTTTTGTACTCCAGAGTACCTTGATGTTGCCCCCTGCAACAGGGAGCTGACAAAGTACATGGGTCGCTGCACCACTTTCTTCTTTGCCACTTCCTTGGAACTGCCTTCACTTGCTTGCTGAGGTTCCCCTTGGTCTGCATTGGGTCCTGCCGCGGATGCTTCGGTCTTGTCCACGGTAGCATCAGTTGCAGGGGCTGCATCTTCATCCACTTCTCGCTGCGCCACCAGCGCTGCACTAACCACTTGATTTGTTGTTGCCAAGTATAGCAGCAAAGTTTCCTGCGTGTTAGGAGCGACCAAAGTGGGAGCGGAGGAAAGGCAAGTTTTCAGATCTTGCAGCGCCGCCTCTGCTTCCGGGGTCCACTTCATCGAGCCAGCCATCTTCAGGATCTTGAAGAACGGCAGGGCGCATTCGGCAGATTTGGAGATGAACCTTCTCAACGTGGCAACGCATCCGGTCAAACGTCTGATATCCTTGATGGTCTTCGGTGCTTGTATCTGGTCAATTGCTTTGATCTTGTCAGGATTGGCTTCTATTCCTCGTTGAGATACAATGAACCCATGCAGCTTGCCGGATGGGACGCCAAACACACACTTCTTAGGGTTGAGCTTCAAATTGATCTTGCGCAAGTTTGCAAAAGTTTCTTCCAAGTCTTGTATGAGAGTCGCTTTGTCCTTGGTTTTGACTACTATGTCATCCACGTAGGCTTCCACGTTTCTGCGCAACTGAGGTCCAAATCCAATCTGTACGGCTCTGGCAAAGGTAGAACCAGCGCTCTTTAACCCAAAGGGCATACGTTCAAAGTAGTACGTGCCACACGGAGTTATGAACGCGGTCTTTTCCTCATCTTCCTTAGTCATGAATATCTGGTGGTATCCGGAGTATGCGTCCAAGAAGGAGAGCAAGTCACACCCGGAAGTGGAATCAACAATCTGATCCATGCGCGGCAAGGGAAAAGGGTCCTTCGGGCATGCCTTGTTCAAGTCAGTGAAATCTATGCAAAGCCTCCATTTCCCATTCTCCATGCGCACCACTACCGGGTTGGCTAACCAAGTTGGATGCAATACTCCTCTAACCAAACCAGTTACTTCGAGTTTCTTGATTTCTTCGGCAATGAACTGATGTCGCTCCAAGGCTTGCTTCCTAACTTTTTGGATGACGGGCCTGGCATGAGAGCAGACAGCAAGGTGGTGCTCAATTACCTCCCTGGGAACACCGGGGATGTCAGACGGTTGCCACGCAAACACATCGACATTCGCCCGCAGGAAGGTAACGAGCGCGCTTTCCTATTTGTCAGTAAGGGTGGCGCTGATGGTGAACGTACCACCAGTGCCATCCAGCCCTGCCGGGATCTTCTTCGTCCCAGGGTAGGTGACCTTGGACTTCTTGCTAGCGGAACTCTCCGGCAGGATATCGTCAGGTGCAGCGCACTACGAAGAGGCGCCCTTCCCGGAGTCCTTGCTAGCGTTCATGCTAGACTTCTTTGCTTTCTTCGATTCCTTGGCGGGAGCTGGGATTCCTTCAGCCTCAGCTGCAACCGCGTCTCGATACATCTTGTCCACGCATATGACTGCGTCCTTCTTGTCGGATGGGATGGAAATGATCCCAATGGGCCCTGGCATCTTTAAAGTGTTGTAAACATAGTGGGATGCTGCCATGAATTTTGCCAGAGCTGGGCGACCAAGAATTCCATTATAGGGCAGGGGAAGTTCAACCACATCAAATACCACCTTCTCAATCCAGTAGTTCAACTCCCCACCAAACATCACAACCAAATTGATCTTTCCCTTGGGTCGGCTCCTGCCGGGGTTGACTCCTTGGAATGTACCCGTAGCTTTGAGCTCTCCGTCCGGTTTCTGCAACCTTTCAACCACTTTAGGGGAGATTAGGTTCAATCCTGCCCCCTGTCAACTAACATCTTGGTGACTTTGAGGTTGCGGATTGTCGGGGAGACCAACAACGGCAAGCACCCGACCGCAGTGGTGCGATCAGGATGGTCCTCTTCATCAAAGATGATGGGCATGCGGGACCATCTAAGTGGTCTTCTGGACCCTGCAGCTGGTTCCACAGCGTTGACCTCACGCGCCCACTGCTTGAGCTGGCGGTGAGAGGAATGCAAGGATGCACCCCCGTCAACACACATGGCTTCAGTTGCCTTCTGGAATTCTCGATCACTGGAATCCTCCTCGTCATCCCCATCCTCACTCATATCATCTGCTTCTTTCTTCTCACGGCCTCTGGCTGGCTTTTCCTTCTGTTGCAGGGCCTTGCCGCGGCGGCCTCCTCTGCCGCCACGAACCTTCCCGGCGGCACTGTTTTGGCCTTTCTCCTTGTCACTCTTCTCGTACTCAGCCCTTTGCTTCTCAGTGAGCTACTCAACTTGGCGGCATTCTTGGAGATCATGGCCTTTGGTGCGGTGGATTTTGCAGTATGGCCCATCGGACTTTCTGGTTTTCTCTGCAGCAGCGGCCTCCCTGCAATCAGCGCATGCGGCAGATCGCTTGCCGGGGGTGTCGGCCTTGGCCTTCTTGCCTGCGCTGAGATTACCAGAGCTCTCAACAGCCAACACTGCCTTTCCTTTACGCTTCTTGTTGCGCTTTCGGCTCTTCCCCTTTGATCCTGGGGCATCGTCGTCATCATCTGAGTCGACTTCGATGCCAGCCTCCTCTCCGGGTAGTCGCCTTCCTTCTTCAGCACGAGCACACTTGTTCGCCAATGTGTAAAGTTCATTGACGGTTTTGGGGAGTCTGACATTCATCTTGGCCTGCATCCTCCTGTTGCGCACGTTTGAATAGAACGCGGCAATCACGGCTGCGGGATGTATCTCTGGAATGTTGCGGTGCACTCGACTGAATTTCTGGATATACTTCCGCAAAGTTTCTCCCTCCTTTTACGGAAGGACTTGCAGGTCGCTGGGCTGCCCAGGCTCCTGGTGGCCACCTATGAAGGCGCCGACGAACTCGTTGCACAAGTCAGCCCATGATGAAATGGAGTTCTCTGGCAGGTGCATCAGCCACGATCTCACATTTGGCTTGAGTGCCAGAGGGAAATAGTTGGCGAGCACCTTCTCATCTCTTCCTCCGGCAGCTTGAACGGCTATCGTGTAGATGCATAGGAATTCTGTCGGGTTTAGTTTTCCGTCGTACTTCTCCGTCAGCTCTGGCTTGAAAGCTCGGGTCGACGGCCAAAGGACCTGCTGCAGCTCGCGAGTGAAGGCAGGGCACCCAACCTCGTAAGGCAGGTACCCGCCAGCACTGGGCGCGGGGTCGCCAGCACCTGGGCCGTTGTGCTTGTCAGACTGACGGTGTGCTTCTCAACGCCGCTCTATGGTGATGCGCACGTCTTCTTTCCGCCGATCCTCCAGGACACGCCGCTGGTCCCGGCGATCGCGTGGGCTAGACGAGGCCATAGATGCCTCGTCGAGCTCGTCAGCATGCGAAGTTTGTTGTGGCTGCCTCTGGGTCGGTTGTTGTGGAGGGGACTGCACCGTGGGCGTGGGCCCCTCGACATGATCGCCGGCCCGGGCAGCCATCGCCGTCCGCGTACGTCGCGACGGCTCTGCATGCTGGGATTTGTTGGCTTCGACGAAGGAGATCAAACTCTGGATGGTGGCTCTCCATTCGTCCATCTTGTCAGCCGCCGGCGGGAAGTTTAGCAGTAGCTGGGCTCGCGCCATGGCTTCCGATGTCGTGTCCGGCATGGTGAAAGAGGTGGACCGTGATGTCGCTCGACTCCTGGTGGAACCAGGAGGGGCGTCGCCGCGTTCTTGTCACCGTGCGCCACTCGCCGGGGCGGTCCGACGTGGGGAAGGCCGAGCCTGCAGGTTTGCGGCTCCGCTCGGCGCTCCGTCTTGTTCTGGACGAGGCATTCACCTAGTGGCCGCGCCGGTAACGGGCGCTGCCAGGGGATCACGGCTCGCTCTAGATTGGGTGCCACTGTGGCGGCCACGACCCTCAGCGCGATGGGGAGGTGGAGACTAGTCGTTTCCTCCGCCTATGGCACCGGGGCCGTGCTCGCCAGGTTGTTGCTGATGTTGCTCCTCTCCGGCATTCCCCGCTCCAACTTCGGCCACGGGGGACACGGCGGTGGCCCCGCCTGCGCCGGCTGCGTCGCCCACGAAGCCCGCCTCACTCGCAGCTACTGCAGTGCCAATGGCGTCCGCAACCGCGTGCGAGGGAGCCTTCGAACTGGAGGGATGTGCGGTCGCGCCAGACTTCTTCTTGGGAGCCATGGACGAAGACGATGATGAAGATCGATTCGCTGCTCACGAACTCGGGTTCGCACCAATGACACCCCCTACCTGGCATGCCAAAGATGTCGGGGGAGGATGCACTCGATCACCTATGGGGCCGTAAGCCCCTTTGTGGTTCGGAAGGGGAGGAGATCACATGCACAAAGAGCGGAGATGGTGAGACAGCGCGGCGATCGGGACGCTAGTGTTTTACCCAGGTTCGGGCCGCTGTGAAGCGTAAAACCCTACTCCTGCTTTTGGTGGATTGATCAGAGGAGCACGAAGAACACGCAGCGCTCAAGCCCGACAAGGGTTGCCTCCGGGGGAGCTGCTACGTGAGTACAAGAGTCCAAAGGTCCGACCCTCTAGCTAGGCTGCCTTGGGCCTCCTTTTATGGCTCAAGGGGCAACCACACTGGCAAAACAGACATTGTCTGATGATTAGACAGCTAACAGTGCTATCATACCTAACTCTGACACTTAGGACAAAATGCCATAAATGCAGTCTAGGTGGCGTGCAGGGATGCATCCCCGGCAAGATTCTACCACCGTTCTAGCTAACTATTGCACCACAGCTTGACACGCCTCTAGACGGGTGCCAAGGGGGCATAATCTGTCTTCCAGCGTGTCGCCATGTGCTTAGCGAGAGCCACTTAGCCACCTGGGAGCTCGACACCGCATCGACAAGTGACTGGCGTTGTGATGTTGTGGAGCGGTGGCCGATCAGCTCGCGCTTGCTAGGGGATGGCTTGCCGGGGGATGGCTTGCCGGGTCTTCTTGAAGGTGCACGCGCCTCGGTCCCCGGCAGGCACCGGGGACGTGCTTGGCGCGCTTCGGGCCCATCCTGGGCTGTAGTATTGGTCTTGCCGGCGTTGCTTGGCACGTTCTAGGATGCTCTTGCCGGAGTCTGGCCTCGGATGCTTGCTTGGTTTACACTTGTGTTTGTGGGTTCTGCTACTACTGCCTGTGCATAAGTCAGGGGCACTGGGTACCCCTGTTCTAGTGCACCGACATGATGGTTTCAATCTTGCGGTGCTCGATCTCAATGATAGAAAGGGACATGACGTGTATTGTATTGTTGCCATTAAGGATCAAACGATGGGGTCTAAACATATTACTTGTCTTACTTTGTCTACATCATGTCATCTTGCTCCAAGCATTACTCTATTTTATACTTAATACTCCAGATGCATGTTCGATAGCAGTTGATGAGTGGAGTAATAGTAGTAGATGCAGGCAGGAGTCGGTCTACTTGCTTATGGACGTGATGCGTATATACATGATCGTTTACGTGAATAACATGTCATAACTATGTGTTATTCTGTCAAGTTCCCAACCGTAATTTGTTTACCCACCGTATCCTATGTTCAAGAGAGAAGGCTCTAGCGAAAACTATGGGCCCCGGGTCTACTTAAATAAATTTACTAAAACTCTAAAAATACTTTGTTGCAATTTATTTACTATTTTATATACTTTTATATTTCTATTATCTATCTATCAATATTTAATCCTTGCAAGTAACGAGTTCAAGGGGCTTGACAACGCTCTTCCCTATGTTGGGTGCAAGTGTTTCATTCTTTGTGTGTGTAGGTGTTGTCGAAGGGGGTTTGCGTGATTCTCCTATTGGTTCAATAACCTAGGTTCTCACTGAGGGAAATACTTATCTCTATTGTGCTACATATCCCCTCCTCTTTGGGGGGGGGGGGGAATCCAACGCGGTTTACAAGTAGCACCGGGAAGGAGGCCGAGTAGTACCGCTCAAGCGGTAGTACCAATGGTAGGAGCGGTAGTACCGCTTGCGTGGTAGTACCGTTCCTACCAGCGGTAGTACCGCCGACAGGAGACGGAAAAATCCAAGAAAAAAAAGAATGTGGCTTATGTAAAAAACACAAGGGGTTGCAGCAAGAGAAGGCTTGGGTTGGAGACTCGAAAACACATTTAAGGGAAGAACCACTCCACAAACAAATGGAAACAAAACGAAGAGCGCTCGTGGAGTGATGCAAGTCTCAAGAAGACCTAAAGTCGAGATAAAGCAAATAAAGTCAATGTATAACACGCCCTTGCTAAGAGGGAGGGAAGTGGCCCAAGCCACCTATGTTTGAGTCAATTGGTATGGCACTGCAAAGATTTTAACCTTGGGCCCATGACCAAAACTCATCTTTGAAGCACAAGCACCATCAACAATAGCTAATGTGAAAGATTTGGTCTATTTACGCATGCTTGATATGCTCCCGGATGAAATGATGACGAATCTCAATGTGCTTCGTCTTGCAATGTTGAACCGGATTGTAGGAGATCTTAATTGTAGTTTGAGCAAGTTGCACAAGTACGAACTCCAGGCAACAGAAAGTTGCACAAGCAGGAACTCCCAAGCGATAGTAACGCGGTAGTGCTGATCGGTAATACCATGGTCACCAGCGGTACTACCGCTTGTGTGAAACCAGGCTGTCCATACAAAACATAGGACCAACGCCATGTTGCGAAAAGGGAAAAGTGGGTGTATATGAGGTTGTATGCGTGTTGATTCCACCCATACCTTTCCAATACGCCCCCCCTCTTAATAGTACGGTTGCCCTACAACTCAAAACCACCGATAAAGAAATCGACAGACAACCATCTTCACTTTTATCACCGAGGGGAACAAACTGTCTTGTGCCAAGACATAGAGCATGTAATGCTCAATGCACACGGTTAGTCCGCAAAAGCATTGCCATCAATCACCAAAATCACTAAGGGAGAAATATGCCCTAATAGCGTCAGGATCGCCGCATCAAAGCGGAAGCCACAAAGAAGGAGAAGCTTAAGATGCGGTTAGCCGCCGATGGGCCTGCTAGTGGCGATGGTCATGCGGTCGGCGTGGCCGTGGCAGACGTCGCGAGACGGGTGGGCGCACAACACAGACGGTGTTGTGGCTGGAGTCTTACAAGCCTCCGTACTACTACGCTGCCAAGCAGCTCGACGCCCTAGACGGTACGGTGCCTTAAATCGTCGACATCAATGCGATGCCGCTCTTCTCCGAGTATTCTTCGCTACAGCTGCTCTGGGCGCAGCCAGCACCCGGGGAGCAGATGTGTGCCTGCACGCTGTTTGTTGCAATGCCTAGAGCGGGGGAACCGGCGTACGATGCGGACAGGGAGATGCTCAACACCATCCATGATGGAGGCGAGGGAGGGGGAGAGGGCTATGAGGATGGGCAGGTGGAAGACTCGGATCCCACCCAGTCTGGCAACTACCAACAGTAGTCCTACACCCAGACGGCCATGCATAAGAAGTACACCCAGGCCGGCAATGGCACAGAGCAACAACAACATTGGGCCGCCGGAGAGCAGCAACATGATGGGTAGGAGGAAGAGGGCGACGGCGACCATGATGATCCGGATGATACATCCGATGATCTGAAGAAGAACGGAAGAGGAGAAAGCTTCAACATGCGAGAGGACGAGCTGCTGTGTGAGGCATGGTTGGACACTAGCCTCGATCTATTCCATGGCACGGAGCAAAAGGGCACAACCTTTTGGAGGAACATTCACATATGGTTCTACGAACACAAGAATTTCCCGCCCTACTCCGACGCGGTCATCCGCAACCGTGAATGAAAGTCCCTCAATCATCGATGGTACACCATCCAAGAGGCCGTGTCCAAGTATTGCGGGGACTGGAAGACTCTCATCGCACGGTGGCCTAGCGGTGCACAAATTGCCGAGCAAGTAAGTTGATCACTAGTCGGATAGGCTTAATTTTGTTAATCACTGGTCGGGCTTGTATTTTTTTGTTGCTCACTAGATGGATATGCATTGTCGACATTGTTCACTTTGTAACCTACTCGTTCTTGTGTGGTGTACAAGAAGTTGGAGAAGAAGTCCTTCACCGTCATGCATTGTTGGTTGAAGTTGAATGGGCAACTGAAGTGGAACCTGTTCATTGCCAAGACTGCCGTTCAAGCCAACGAGGAAGAAACTGGTAACCCTACCTACCCAACCCAACAATCGCCAAAGACGGTTAGAAGAAATCTGTGAGGGAAGAGATGGGAGTAGGAGAGGGCAAAGCAAGAAGGTGCGGCGGCCAAGATGATGAAGAGGTTCGAGGACATCTTGACGAATAAGGAGGAGGCATGCATGAGGCGCTCGGAGATCAAGGAGGAGCAGAAGGCGGAGAGGTTCAAGTTGTTGATGGATGTGATGGACAAGAAGCTCGTGCTCGAAGATAGGAGGACCATGATACAAGAGAGGAAGGTCGTGCTCGAGGAAAGGACAGCCACTCACGATGCCCCGTGTCGTCCAGTGCTAGATCGACACCATGACGAGTGATGCCCCATCGCCCGAGTCAACCACTCATGACGCCTCACGTCGTACGATGCTAGATCGACCCCATGGTGAGTGCTGCCACGTGATCCTTATCAACCGTGAGGTCCTCCTCTACTCCGGCAACCCAGCCTCAAGGCGACGGAGCGGAGCTCCTATATCAGAGTGACGTGGCTTGAGACTACGTCGGTATTTCCCCAAAGAGGAAGGGATGATGCGGCACAGCGACGGTAAGTATTTCCCTCAGTTATGAAACCAAGGTATCAATCCGTAGAGGAAAATCACGCACCCACATAAACAACACCTGCACACGAATAACAAATACTTGCAACCCGACGTGAAAGAGAGGTTGTCAAGCTCTCTACGGTAATAAGATAGATTAGGTAATAATAGTTTTGGGAAATAGATCTCGCAAGAACACAAACTAAAATAACTAAGCAAAAAGTGCAGTGAGGTATTTTTGGGTTTTTTGGATTAATAGATCTGAAAAGAAAAGATGCCAATAGTAAATCGGAAAGCAATATGTTGGAAAAGTAGACCCGGGGGCCGTAGGTTTCACTAGTGGCTTCTCTCATGAGTATAGCACACGGTGGGTAAACAAATTAATGTTGGGAAATTGATAGAAGATCAAATAATCATGACGATATCCGGGCAATGATCATTATATAGGCATCACGTCCAAGATAAGTAGACCGAAACGATTCTGCATCTACTTCTATTACTCCACACATCGAACGCTATCCAACATTCATCTAGTGTATTAAGTTCATGGGAAAATAGATCTAGTTGGCCTAACTAAACCAAAGATTCGAAGAAGAAATACGAGGCTATAAGTAATCATGCAAATAAGAGATCAAAGAAGACTCAAATCATATTCATGGATAGAAACTGATCATGAACTCAAAATTCATCGGATCCCAACAAACACACCGCAAAAGTCATTACATCAAATAGATCTCCAAGAGACCATTGTATTGAGAATCATAGAGAGAGAGGAAGCCATCTAGCTACAGCCTACGGACCCGTAGGTCTATGGTGGACTACTCACGCATCATCGGAGAGGCACCTATGATGAAGATGAACCCCTCCGTGATGGTGTTAGATTGGATCTCGAGGTTCTGGAACTTGCGGCGGCTGGAATTGTGTTTCGTCGACTCCTCTAGGGTTTTCTGATTTTCTGGCAATTTATAGGCTTGATAGTCGATTGGGGGACTCCCGAGGTGCCCACCCTCTACCAAGCCGCGCCAGGGGCCTCTGGTGCTTGTTTGGCCCATCTTGGCTCTTCTGGTCCATAAAAATTCTCCAAAAATTCCCGTAGCATTTGGGCTCCGTTTGGTACTGATTTTCTTCGAAGTAAAAAACAAGCAAAAACAGCAACTGGCACTTTGGCACTATGTCAATAGGTTAGTCCCAAAAAATGATATAAAGTTGCTATAAAATGATTGTAAAACATCCAAGATTGATAATATAACAGCATGGAACAAGCAAAAATTATAGATACGTTGAAGACGTATCAGCATCCCCAAGCTTAATTCCTACTCGTCCTCGAGTAGGTAAATGATAAAAACAGAATTTTTGATGTGGAATGTTGCCTTTCAAAATATCAACGCTAAGCGAGTTATCCCTAGCCCATCATGCTCAATCATTGATCCATTCACAATACACACTCAAATATTAGCTATACCTAATGCTCAAGTACGATCATAGTGCCTCCTAGTTGGTGCTTTATAAGAGAAGATGGAGACTCAAATTGAAAAATAAAAATTGCATAAAGTAAATAGATAGGCCCTTCGCAGAGGGAAGTAGGGATTTGTAGAGGTGCCAGAGCTCAAGTGTTTAAATTGATAGAGAAAAATATTTTTGGTGGCATGCCTTTCCTGTTAACGAAAACGACTGAGAGATTTCAATATCTTTCCACGCTAGATACACCATAGGCGGTTCCCAAACAGAAAATAAAGTTTATTCCTTTTTCCACCATACTTTCACTTTCCATGGCTAGCCGAATCCACGGTTGCCTTCCATACCAACACTTTCCAAGGAATTTATTATTTGACAACATAAAGTAAATATATATTTTTTCTTTTTCATTTCAGGACTGGCCATCCCTATTACCGCCGTACTCTCGTGCAATGACAAGTGATTAAACACTCATCTTGAGAATAACACATCTAGCATGGAAAAATATCGGTCACCCCCTACCGTTTCATGAGTGGTACGAGCACACAAAAAGGAAAATTTATTTTGAAAGTTTAGAGATGGCACATACAAATTTGCTTGGAACGGCATGGAAATACCGTATGTAGATAGGTATGGTGGACTCATATGACAAAACTGGTTTTAAGGATTTTGGATGTACAAGTAGTATTTCTACTTAGTACAAGTGAAAGCTAGCAAGGAATTGAGAAGCATCTAACCAAGAAACGAAAAATCACATAAGCGAGCATTAATCATAACTAACATTGAATAATGCACCATAATTAGGATGTAATTTCTTAGCACAACTGTTGACTTTCGTGCTTGCATAGGGAATGACAAAACTTAACACCAATATTCTTACTAAGCATAATTACTCACCAACATAACTCACATATTACTATCGTCATGTCTCAAAACTATTACAAAGAATCAAGTTTAATTTGTCCAATGATCTTCATGAATTTTTTTATTATATCCCTCTTGAATATCTATCATTTTGGGACTAGTTTCATATATTGCAATTGCTTTTGATAAGCTCACATAGATATAAGTGAAGAACATGAGCATACAAGTTTCCTCTCTCAAAATAATATAAGTGAAGAATGAGAGGATTTTTCAAAATTACTACTCTCAAATTAATATAAGTGAAGCATTAGAGCATTTCTTCAAACATGTAAAAGCACGCCGTGCTCAAAAAGATATAAGTGAAGAATTAGAGTAACTAGTCGTCAACCCGTGCATCCGCACGGGCTATTGATATTATAATACCTATAATATACCACATTCGACGTGAAATATAGGAAAATTATATAATGACTGAGGCTTGGAAAATCAACTTAAACTTCAATGAATGAAGATGACATTAGGGAAGGTATGTAAAACATTGCTCCATATACAAATACAACTAACACAATGTAACTATAGTCGCTTAAATCATTGCCAGGTTACTGACTGATGACCCATGAGTATATCTTTGTATATTCTATGCTAGTTTATTATTTTTCGAAACATATGACAATAACGGGAAATATTGGATATTGGTTTAGGATATTTTAGAAATAATGACCGAGACTCACAAATAATAACTTAATTAAACCTACATGATTAGAAAGCACATTACGTAAGTAGAAGGATCCACCATACCTTTAACAACCAACACAATGGATTTTTATTAGGATGAATCACCGGCAGCGTACTAATCGATGATCTATGTTAGTCCAATTTTTTTCTTTGTATAATTTGTGTCAGCTCATTCTTTAGGAATGAATAGTAATAAGCATAGATACTGGATACTGTTTTAGACTATTCTGCATATATTTGTTCCACTGTAATTGTCGGTGTGTAGACCTATTGATGTTATTAATTTTTTTGGATAGCTTGCAAAACTCTCAGATATATATAAAAGATACTAAACGTTGTATGTTCCTTCTTGGACACTACTTGCATTTATTACTCTATAAACAAATGAAAGACAATCAGCTAGTGTAATTGGATGCTTAATATGTACAACTTCAAAAAATGGGATGTTCAAAATAAATGGATAATATAAATATTTAGCTGATTGGTCACGGGTTCACTATACTTACCTCAATCTTCAACCTACATAGATGCCTCGGTTGGCCATGGACCATCTTACAAACATGTGCCTTGCATGCGAAAATTAGCTTTTGCAGAAATTTACCTAACCATGCTTTGATATTCTACTTATTGCCCTCCTTGTGCTATGTACAACCATATGTATTGCAGCTAGATATGAATACTGCCGTTGTAAAATATATAATATTTTAGAAAGAGTGGCATCATATACTTCTCTATGTTTCAAAACTAATTAAAAAATAACACATTGCATATATAGATATTATCTGATAAAATTTTCTCAAGTAAAATATTCGCAACATAAGTTCTTTTTATAGACATGTGTTGGCAAACATAAAAAAGTTACAAAAGTATATCAGGGACATGAAGATCACGTGTAATTTGTTCATAGTACCGTTCTCACTCTCAATTTCGTAGATTGAGAATCTTTCTATTCCCTTTATTTTATTGTGGATGGCAGAATCCTCCTGAGTACGACGTGGTGAATTTGTACCTCCTGCATGTACGCACCGATGAATACAACATAACATTAAGAGCAATGGCTATGTATCAATCTATTCATACAATTTAGACTACAACTACGGTAATATATATATGGTGTCGAATTGATCAGATGCCTCAACGTGCATGTATTGTGTATACCAATTAATATACCCCTCAGATCTGCTCACGTGTGTGCACGTGCAGCCGAGGACAATCGACCAAGGCAGTTTTGTGCACTTGCACATCTTGCGGAAGATTAATTAAGTGTCTAGCTCACATACCTGCATCTCGTCAATGGACAGAAGGCAGCGTGTACATGTATGTCAGTATGTGCGTGTGAGAGTCGTGGAGAAGAATTTGGCAAAGGAAGGCAATGGGAAGGATCGACCTGAACTCGTCCGCCCGGCGACGCGGACGGGCGACACAATCTGGCCTTCCCTTCGTACAGTATGCAGAGCTGCGAGCAGCCCCGTCCGACGTCTCGGTCCATCAGATGGCCGGTCGGCGTATTGCGTAGGACCGATAGGATTTTCTTAAATGCATCACCCATATATGTGATTAAGGAAGCAATTAATTGATGTAATGAATTCCCACATATAGCACAAATAGCAGATCAAATCCACCTGATTCAATTACCTTAATTTGCCTGCACGTGGAGGCAAGTACGGCTGTATACGGGATGCAGCCAGGCAGGTACACGTATACTCCGGCAAGTAGTCATGTAGCTGCCACCGGTGAGTACTCTATGGCCAGAAGATCAAACGTCCTTATATGATTAGCCTCTAATCCTCAGCAGTTCACCTTTGTGAGGTTATACGTTGCTCATCAACATGCTAGCTCAGTCACCAAGCGTCATATTGGAGAACAATCTTTTAGGCTCCCTGGTTGTTATACAGCCTTATGCATGCCTATCTTTGTGAGATCGGATTTTCCATTGCTGACCTAGAGGAAGGGGGCAGTCGTGAGATATTGGGAAAAGGGCGCCGCTGCTTATCGTTTTCGAGAACGGGAGATTTTTTTTGTTTGCTTGACGTAGAGGAAAGAGAGTCCTGCGAGATTGTAGGAGAGGCAGAGGATTTGGTTCGATCTTGGGATATGCTACTTCATCTGATGGCTCATAATTTATACATTTTTTTATCAAGTGTGAATTCTTAATGAGATATCGAACGATCTACACCGTAATAATTCGGTCCCACCGAAATAAACGGCTCATAATTTCTAATTAACGTGGTAATTACTTGAGTCTCTAATTAGTATAGGTATAGATAGATTCCTTTGCTCAATAGATTTAAGTGAAGCATAAAGAGCAATTCTAGCAAATCATAGTATATATTTTGATCTCTCAAATAGGTGTGTGCAGCAAGGATAAAAGCAAATAAAGCAAAGATACAAGACGCTCCAATCAAAACTCATGATATGTGACCAATATAAATATAGTTCCAAGTAAAATATCGATGGTTGTTAGAAGAAAGAGGGGATGCCACTCGGGGCATCCCCAAGCTTAGTTGCTTATTACACTTTGGATATTACCTTGGGGTGCTGTAGTATCCCCAAGCTTAGGCTCTTCTTACTCCTTATTCCTTTATCCATCGCGATCTCACCCAAAACTTGAAAACTTCAATCACACAAAACTTGACAAAATTCAAGTGAGATCCGTTAGTATAATAAAGCAAATTACCAATTTAGGTATTGTTGTAAACTCATTCATATTTTATTATTGCATTATACCTACTGTATTCTAACTTTAACATGACTTATACCCCCCGATACAAGCCATAGATTCATCAAAACAAGCACACAATGCAATGAAAACAGAATCTGTCTCAAACAGAACAGTCTGTAGTAACCTGTACTCTAGCCATACTTCTGGAACTCTAAAAATTCTGAAAAATTAGGAAAACGTAAAGAATTTGTATAGAAATACTGTGTTAAAATTTCAGCTTAATATCACGTTCCAGTAAAAAAATGAAAATTCGTGCACTGGGAACAAAGTTTCTGTTTCAGATTCAGCATTGTTTTCTACTCATCTTATGGATCATCCTAAAGGCATTACTTGGCACAAACACTAAATAAAACATAAAAACACAATCATAACAGAATCATAATTGTGCAAAACACTCAAAAACAGAAAGGAAAAGATAAAAATAATTTATTCAATGGGTTGCCTCCCAACAAGCGCTATCGTTTTACGGCCCTAGCTAGGCATAACGCATAGTTTCAAGTGTTGTCATCTTTAGTTTCCAACTCCTTAAGCACATAACGAGAATTTTTCAAGAATCTATCATGCATATTTTCAATTACAACACTTCTAGGAATAAAATTGAAAAATTTATTCTTGCCATGAAGGTTGTTTACCACTTCAACAAAATTGGGATGAATACTAATCATTTTAAGATCCTCATTGTTTCTACTAGAAGCGGTACCCTTCTTCTTAGGAAATTGCATGTATTTGCAATCTTTACTAATGGGAATTTTTTCAATAGTCTTATCAGTAGGGAAAGCCGAACTTAAATTACGAAAGATTTCTTCCAACTTATCAATTCTAGTGGGGCTTTCTTTAATCCTTTTATTGATTACGGGTTCTTTTTCCTTTAATATTTTAAGAGCGTCTCCCACCTTTGACCCAATTCTATTAGCAAGATTATGCATCCTTTTATCCAAATTCTCAATATTTTCCTCGGTGAGCATTTTCTTTTCAATAGCATCTAACCTTTGAATAAGATGCTCAAGAGTTAAAATTGTTTCATTGACAATGATAGGTGGGAAACCTACTAAATTTCCCAAAGCATTATAAGCATCCAAAGCGGGGCACATCAAGAAATTTCCACCGGTAATCGTATCAAGGACGAATCTATACCAAGTGGTGATGCCCACATAAAAACTGCGAAGAAGAACAATGGTAGATTCTTTACGAAAGGATCTATTATGAGCATTGCAAATCCTATACCAAGCATCTTTAAGATTCTCCCCTCCCCTTTGTTTAAAATTAAGAACCTCATTCTCAGGGGTAAACACAATAACGGAGGAACTAGCCATAGTGAAGAGATATGTGAACAAGAGATCTGACGAGAAAAAGGCAAACGAAAAAGAGAGGGCGAATAAAACGGCAAATTTGTGAAGTGGGGGATAGGAAAACGAGAGGCAAACAGCCAATAATGTAATTGCAAGGAGATGAGATTTGTGATTAGGAACCTGGTAGATGAGATTGCTTCCTCCCCGGCAACGGCGCTAGAAATTCCTTTGATGTGGCTTGAGACTGCGTCGGTATTTCCCCAAAGATGAAGGGATGATGCAACACAACAACGGTAAGTATTTCCCTCAGTTATGAAACCAAGGTATCAATCCGTAGAGAAAGATCACGCACACACGTAAATAGCACTTGCACACAAATAACAAATACTCACAACCCGACGCGAAAGAGAGGTTGTCAAGCTGCATGATGTAGACAAGATCTATTCATGTAGGAATAGACCCCATCTTGTTATCCTTAATGGCAACGATACATGCGTGTCTTGCTGCCCCTTCTGTCACTGGGAAAGAACACCGCAAGATCGAACCCATCACAAAGCACATCTTCCCATGGCAAGAAAAATCGATCTAGTTGGCCTAACTAAACCAAAGATTCGAAGAAGAAATACGAGGCTATAAGTAATCATGCAAATAAGAGATCAAAGAAGACTCAAATCATATTCATGGATAGAAACTGATCATGAACTCAAAATTCATCGGATCCCAACAAACACACCGCAAAAGTCATTACATCAAATAGATCTCCAAGAGACCATTGTATAGAGAATCATAGAGAGAGAGGAAGCCATCTAGCTACTGCCTACGGACCCGTAGATCTATGGCGGATTACTCACACATCATCAGAGAGGCACCTATGATGAAGATGAACCCCTCCGTGATGGTGTTAGATTGGATCTCGAGGTTCTGGAACTTGCGGCGGCTGGAATTGTGTTTCGTCGACTCCTCTAGGGTTTTCTGATTTTCTGGGAATTTATAAGCTTGATAGTCGATTGGGGGGACTCCCGAGGTGCCCACCCTCTACCAGGCCGCGCTAGGGGCCTCTGGCGTGCCCTGGTGAAGGGTGGCCACCCTATGCCCCCTCTCTGGTGCTTGTTTGGCCCATCTTCGCTCTTCTGGTCCATAAAAATTATCCAAAAATTCCCATAGCGTTTGGGATCCGTTTGGTACTGATTTTCTGTGAAGTAAAAAACAAGCAAAAACAGCAACTGGCACTTTGGCACTATGTCAATAGGCTAGTCCCAAAAAATGATATAAAGTTGCTATAAAATGATTGTAAAACATCCAGGATTGATAATATAATAGCATGGAACAATCAAAAATTATAGATACGTTAGAGACGTATCACGGAGGTGCCGATCTGGGCGGCGCTGAGGCAGTGGGCACTTGTCCTTGGTGACGCCGACCAATGTCGGTGCACTAGGACTGGGGTACCAGTGCCCCTAACTTATGCACAGGCAGCAACAGCTGAACCCATCGACACAAGTACAAACCAAACTAGCATCCAAGACCAAAACTCCGACAGAGGCGACCTTCGCAGGCTAAGCAACGCCGGCAAGGTTAATTTAAACGCCCAGGACGGGCCCGGACCGCGCCAAGCTCGTCCCCGGTGCCTGCCGGGGACCAAGGCGCATGCACCTTCAGTAAGACCCGGCAAGCCATCCCCCGGCAAGCACGGGCCGATCGTCCACCGCTCCACCGCATCGCAATGCCAGTCACTTGTCAATGCGGTGTCGAGCCCCCAGGTGGCTAAGTGGCTCTCGCTAAGCACGTGGCGACACGCTGGAAGACAGATTATTCCCCCTTGACACCCGTCCAGAGGCGTGTCAAGATGTGGTGCAATAGTTAGCTAAAGCGGTGGTAGAAGCCTGCCGGGAATGCATCCCCACACGCCACCTAGACTAGCATTTATGGTATTTTGTCCTAACTGCCAGAGTTAGGTATGATAGCACTATTGGCTATCTAATCATCATGTAATGTCTGTTTTGCCATTGTGGTTGCCCCTTGATCTATAAAAGGAGGCCCAAGGCAACCTAGCTAGAGATTCGGACCTTTGGACACTTGTACTCACGTAGCAGCTCCCCCGAAGGCAACCCTTGCCGGGTTTGAGCGCTACGTGTGCTTTGTGTTCCTCTGGTCAATCCACCAAAGCAGGAGTAGGGTTTTACGCTTCTCAGCGGCCCGAACCAGGGTAAAACACCAGCGTCTCATCGTCATGCTGTCTCACTACTACCGCTCTTTGTGCATGCGACCTCACCCCTGCCGAACCACAAAAGGGGCCCGTGGCCCCATAGGTGATTGAGTGCATCGTGCCTCGACATCTTTAGCGCGCCAGGTAGGGGCGCGTCATTTGTGCGAACCCGAGATCGTGAGCAGCATGTCGATCTTCATCGCCGTATTCTTCATCCATGGCTCCCAAGAAAAAGTACGGCATGACCATGCATCCCTCCCTTTCGAAGGCCCCCGCGCATGCAGCTGCAGACACCATTGGCACCACGGCGGTGGCGAGTGAGGTGGGCCTTGTGGGTGAAGCGGCTGGCGCAGGCGGCGCCACCGTCTTGTCCCACGTGGCCGAAGTTGGAGCGCGGAGCGCCGGAGAGGAGCAACAGCAGCAACACCCTGGCGAGCTCGGCCCTAGTGTCGCGGGTGGAGGAAACGACCAGTCTCCACCTCCCCGCCGCACTGATGGCCGCGGCCGCCACAACGGCGCCCAATCTGGGGCAAGCCATAATCCCCCATCTGCGCCCGTCACCGACGTGGCTACTGGGCGCATGCCTCGCTCAGAGCAAGACGGAGCGCCGAGCGGGGCCGCAGACCCACAGGCTCGGCCTCCTCCACGTCAGACCGCCCCAGCGAGCGATGCATGACGACAAGAACGTTGCGACACCCCTCCTGGTTCCACCAGGAGTCTAGCGACGTCGCGGTCCACCTCTCTAGCCATGCCGGACACAGCAGCGAAAGCGATGGCGTGGGCCCAGCTGCTGTTAAACTTCCCGCCGGTGGCTGACAAGATGGACGAGTGGAGAGCCACCATCTAGAGTTTGATCGCCTTCATCGAAGCCAACAAATCCCAGCATGCAGAGCCGTCGCGATGCACGCGGATGGCGACGGCGGCCCAGGCTGGCGGTCATGTCAAGGGGGCCACGCCGACGGTGTAGTCCCCTCCGCGACAACAGACCCAGAGGCAGCCGCAGCGAACTTCGCATGCTGACGAGCTTGACGAGGCATCTATGGCCTCGTCCGGTCCGCGCGACTGCCGGGACCAGCGGTGTGTCCTGGAAGACCGGCAGAAGGAAGACGCGCGCATCACCATAGAACGACGCCGGGAAGCACACCGTCAATTTGACAGGCGCAACGGCCCAGATGTTGGCGACCCCGTGCCCAGTGCTGGCGGGTACCTGCCTTATGAGGTTGGGTGCCCCTGCCTTCACTCGCGAGCTGTGACAGGTCTGCTGGCTGATACATCTCCAACGTATCTATAATTTATGAAGTATTCATGCCATGTTTACTATAATTCTATATGATTTTGGTATGATTTTATTAGAACTAACCCGGACTGACGCTGTTTTCAGCAGAACTACCGTGGTGTTGTTTTTGTGCAGAAATAAAAGTTCTCGGAATGAGTTGAAAATTTACGGAGAATATCTTTGGAAAATATAAAAAATACTGGAGCGAAAAGTCACCGGAGAGGAAGGCCGAGGAAGCCACAAGGGTGGGGGGCGCCCCCCCTAGGGCGCGCCCCCCTGGCTTGTGACTTCCTCGGGGACCTTCTGGACGTGGGACCAATGCCAAATACTCTTATAAATATAGAAATCTCCGAAAAGAAACCTAGATCGGGAGTTCCGCCGCCGCAAGCCTCCAGAGCCACGAAAAACCAATCGGGAGCCCGTTCCGGCACCCTGCCGGAGGGGGAAACCATCACCGGAGGCCATCTTCATCATCCCGACGGTCTCCATGACGAGGAGGGAGTAGTTCACCCTCGGGGCTGAGGGTATGTACCAGTAGCTATGTGTTTGATCTCTCTCTCTCTCTCTCTCTCGTGTTCTTGAGATGACACGATCTTGATGTACCGCGAGCTTTATTAATATAGATGAATCATATGGAGTTTTCCCCTCTCTATTATCTTCTTGTGATGAATTGAGTTTTCCCTTTGAAGTTTTCTTATCGGATTGAATCTTTAAGGATTTGAGAACACTTGATGTATGTCTTGCGATGGGATATCCGTGGTGACAATGGATTTTTCTATTGATCCACTTGATGTATGTTTTGGTGATCAACTTGCGGGTTTCGTGACCTTGGGAATCTATGCATAGGGGTTGGCACATGTTTTCGTCTTGACTCTCCGGTAGAAACTTTGGGGCACTCTTTGAAGTTCTTTGTGTTGGATTGAACATGATGAATCTGAAATTGTGTGATGCATATCGTATAATCAAGCCCATGGGTACTTGTGGTGACATTGGAGTATCTAGGTGACATTAGGGTTTTGGTTGATGTGTATCTTAAGGTGTTATTTTAGTACGAACTCTAGGGCTGTCTGTGACACTTATAGGGATAGCTCATACGATTGATCGGAAAAGATAACTTTGAGGTGGTTTCGTACCCTACAACAATTTCTTCGTTTGTTCTCCTCTATTTGTGACTTTGGAGTGAACTCTTTGTCGCACGTGAGGGATTTACATATGATTCAACTATGTCAGTATTGTTGAGAGAACTTGCACTAGTGAAAGTATGAACCCTAGGCCTTGTTTTCAAGCATTGCAATACCGTTTTTGCTCACTTTTGTTACTTGCTACCTTGCTGTTTTTATATTTTCAGATTACAAAAACCTATATCTATCATCCATATTACACTTGTATCACCATCTCTTCGCCGAACTAGTGCACCTATACAATTTACCATTGTATTGGGTGTGTTGGGGACACAAGAGACTCTTTGTTATTTGGTTGCAGGGTTGTTTGAGAGAGACCATCTTCATCCTACGCCTCCCACGGATTGATAAACCTTAGGTCATCCACTTGAGGGAAATTTGATACTGTCTTACAAAACTCTGCGCTTGGAGGCCTAACACGAGTCTACAAGAAGAAGGTTGCGTAGTACACATCAAGCTCTTTTCTGGCGCTGTTGCCAGGGAGACTAGGTAAGCGGCACTCACATCCCGTCAACGAAGCTCTTTTCTGGCGCCGTTGCCGGGGAGGCGAGTGCTTGAAGGTATATCTTTAGATCTTGCAATTGAATCTTTTAGTTTCTTGTTTTATCACTAGTTTGGTTTTATAAAAGAAAACTACAAAAAAATGGAATTGAGGTTGCCTCATATGCTTCATCTTTTTAATGTCTTTCGTGAAAATGATGGAAAAGAAAATTGTGCTCAAGTGTTAGAAGAAGAAGTTATTAAAATGTTTGGCACTAAATATTTGTATGATGAGCATGATTGCAATGTTTTTAGTATGAATTCCTTGAATATTCATGATGCTAATGATATGCAAAGCCACAAGCTTGGGGATGCTATGTTTGATGAAGATGATATTTTTAGTCCCCCAAGTTTTGATGAGCAAATATATTATGATGATGGCATGCCTCCTATCTATGATGATTATGATGATGACATGTATGCTATAAAGAGTGATAGTAACTATGAAACTTGTCATCATGATTTTAATTTTCAATTGGATTATGCTTCACATGATAGTTATTTTGTTGAGTTTGCTCCCACTACTATTGATGAGAATAAATTTGCTTATGTGGAGAGTGACAAATTTTCTATACTTGTGGATCATGAAGATAATGCTTTATGTGATATTTATGTTGTGAAATTCCTTCATGATGTTACTGAAAATTATTATGAGGGAGGAACATATGCTTGTAGGAATTGCAATAATATCAAGTTTCCTCTCTATGTGTTCAAAGTTTTGAAGTTATGCTTGTTTTGCCTTCCTATGCTAGTTGATTCTTGCTCCCATAAATTGTTTGCTCACAAAATCCCTATGCATAGGAAGTGGGTTAGACTTAAATGTGCTTGTCATGAGATTCATGATGCTCTTTTGCATGTTTCAATTACTATTCCTATGTGAGCATCATTGAAATCATCATGCCTAGCTAAAAGGTATTAAAGAAAAGCGCTTGTTGGGAGATAACCCAATATTTATACCTACTGTTTTTGTGTGTCCACATGATTAATCTACTTTATAATCATGTTTTATAGCTTTTTTTTCAATAAAGTGCCAAGTAAAGCCTTTGGGATAGTGTGGATGATAGTTGACTTGATTCTGTGCAAAAACAGAAACTTTTGCTCTCAGTCCAGGAATTTTGTAAATTCACTGGAACGTGCTTTTGATCTGAATTTTTTACACATGATTGATATAAAAATTCTTCAGGTCGTCCTAATTTTGCAGAATTTTTAGAGACATGGAAGTATGGTTACACTACAGATCTTCACAGACTGTTCTGTTTTTGACAGATTCTGTTTTGCATGCATAGTTTGCTTGTTTTAGTGTTTCCATAGCTTATATTTAGCGGTATAAATTATGAGAATGATAGAATACAGTAGGTATTATGTGATAACAATTACAAATCTTGTCTTGACAGTACCTAAGTGAATGATCTTTTTTTATTATACTAACCCATCTCACGAAGTTCCGTTAAGTTTTGTGTGATTGAAGTTTTCAAGTTTTGGGTGAGACACCGATATGAGGAGAATAAGGAGTGACAAGAACCTAAGCTTGGGGATGCCCAAGGCACCCCCAAGGTAATATCCAAGGAAGACTCAAGCGCCTAAGCTTGGTGATGCCCCGGAAGGCATCCCCTCTTTCGTCTTCAACATTATCGGTATATCTTACTGTGAGCTATATTTTTATTCGTCACATAATATGAGTTTTGCTTGGAGCGTCATATTATTTTGTTGTTCTCTGTTAGGTGTCATTTATAATCTTGTTTTTCAATAAAAAGTTCCAAGAATGGCCTTAGGATGCTTGCATTGCATGTTTTGATGAGTGCTGTGTAAAAACAGAAACTTTGGCTGTAGTGTTTGAATTTTCATATTTTACTGGAACGTGGAAAGTTTCTGAAAATTTTACACAGTATTTTCATATAAATTTTATAGCATGTCCTAAATTTTCATAATTTTTTGAGTTACAGAAGTAAACTGTTTTCATAAATTTCTACAGACTGTTCTGTTTGGACAGATTGCTGTCATAGTTTCGTTATCTACTTATCCTATAGTTTCCATAGCCTATATTGGTAGATATAAATTGTGGAAACGATGGTATACAGTACCTAATGTTTGAAAATTATTGTGCAACTTGTCTTGGCAGTACATAAAGAGTTGATTTATTATTATGTGTACTAACCTATCTCACGAGTTCTTTTCGAGTTTTGTGTGGATGAAGTTTTTTTGAGAATAGGTGAAACCATGATATGAGAGGATTGAACGAGATACAAAAGCTCAAGCTTGGGGATTCCCAAGGCACCCCAAGTAAATATTTCAAGAAGTCTCAAGCATCTAAGCTTGGGGATGCTGCGCATCCCACCTCTCTTCAACAATTATCGGTTAGCCTATGTTGAGCCTAAATTTTTATTCGTTCACATGATGCGTGCTATTCTTGGAGTGCTATTTTTCTTTTGCTTGCTGTTTAATAAAATGCTTAAGATCTGAAATTCTTTATTGAGAGAGAAAGTCCTCACATAGCTACTTAATTGTTGGCTACTCATTGATCTTCACTTATATCTTTTGAGAGTAGCTTGTCATTTGCTCATGTGCTTCATTTAAAATTGTTTGAGCTTGTCGAAAAAGCAATAGCAATATATGAAACTAGTCCCAAAGTGATAGATATCCAAGGAGGATATAATAAAAAAAATCATGAAGATGATGGGACAAATTAAACTTGATTCTTTGTAATAGTTTTGAAACATGATGATAGTAATATGTGAGTCATGTTAGTGAGTAATTATGCTTTAGTAGGAATATTGGTGTTAAGTTTTGTGATTCCCTATGCAACTACGAAAGTCAATAGTTATGCCATGAAGTTACATCCTACATGTGGTGCATTATTCGGTGTTAGTTATGTTCAATGCTCACTTATGTGATTTTTCGTTTCTTGGTTTGGTTGCTTCCCAATCTATTTGCTAACCCCCATTTGTACTAAGTAGAAATACTACTTGTGCATCCAAAATCCTTAAACCAAGTTTTGCCTTATGAGTCCACCATACCTACCTATATGCGGTATTTCCATGCCGTTCCAAGCAAATTGTATGTGCCATCTCTAAATCTTCAAAATAAATTTTCTCTTTTGTGTGCCCGTACCGCTCATGAAATGGCGGGGAGTATCCAATATTTTTCCATGCTAGGTGGGTTATTCTCACGATATGTGTTGATTCACTATCATTCACGAGAAAGTGGCTGGTATTCGGGATGCCCAGTTCCATGCTAAAAAATCAAATCAAAATATAATGAAACAAAACTCCCCCAGGATTGTTGTTTGTATGGATGGTACCCGTGGATTCGGCTCGCCGTGGAGTGTGATTGATTGGTGGAGGGGGAGTAAAAACTTTACCATTCTGTTTGGGAACCGCCTATAATGTATCTAGCATGGAAAGTATTGTGAGCTACTTTGTTGTTTTCGTTGACAGGAAAAGCATGCCACTCAAAATATTTTTCTCTCTCAATTTAAACCTTGAGCTCTGGCGCCTCTACAAATCCCTACTTCCCTCTACGAAGGGCCTATCTATTTACTTTATGCAATTTTTATTTTTGCTTTGAGTCTCCATCTTCTCTTATAAGCACCAACTAGGGGACACTATGATCGTACTTGAGCATTGGGCATAGCTAATATTTGAGTGTGTTTCATGAATGGATCAATGATTGAGCATGATGGGCTAGGGATAACTTTCTTTAGTGTTGATATTTTGAAAGACATGGTTGCTTGTTGACATGCTTGAGTATTGAAGTCATTATGTTAAAACTAGACTATTGCTTTGAATCATTTACAAGTCCAAATGTCCATGCTATACAAAAAAGAAAAGAATATGATGAACATGTTGGGTACCAATCACACTTCATAAATTATTTCTTTTATCATTTACCTACTCGAGGACGAGCAGGAATTAAGCTTGGGGATGCTGATACGTCTCCAACGTATCTATAATTTATGAAGTATTCATGCCATGTTTACAATAATTCTATATGATTTTGGTATGATTTTATTAGAACTAACCCGGACTAACGCTGTTTTTAGCAGAACTACCGTGGTGTTGTTTTTGTGCAGAAATAAAAGTTCTCAGAATGAGCTGAAAATTTACGGAGAATATTTTTGGAAAATATAAAAAATACTGGAGTGAAAAGTCACCGGAGAGGAAGGCCGAGGAAGCCACAAGGGTGGGGGGTGCCCCCCCTAGGGCGCGCTCCCCTGGCTTGTGACTTCCTCGGGAACCTTCTGGACGTGGGACCAACGCCAAAAACTCTTATAAATATAGAAATCTCCGAAAAGAAACCTAGATCGGGAGTTCCGCCGTAGCAAGCCTCCAGAGCCACGAAAAACCAATCGGGAGCCCGTTCCGGCACCCTGCCGGAGGGGGAAACCATCACCGGAGGCCATCTTCATCATCCCGACGGTCTCCATGACAAGGAGGGAGTAGTTCACCCTCGGGGCTGAGGGTATGTACCAGTAGCTATGTGTTTGATCTCTCTCTCCCGTGTTCTTGATATGACACGATCTTGATGTACCGCGAGCTTTATTAATATAGATGAATCATATGGAATTTTCCCCTCTCTATCTTCTTGTGATGAATTGAATTTTCCCTTTGAAGTTTTCTTATCGGATTGAATCTTTAAGGATTTGAGAACACTTGATGTATGTCTTGCGATGGGATATCCGTGGTGACAATGGGATGTTCTATTGATCCACTTGATGTATGTTTTGGTGATCAACTTGAGGGTTCCGTGACCTTGGGAATCTATGCATAGGGGTTGGCACATGTTTTCGTCTTGACTCTCCGGTAGAAACTTTGGGGCACTCTTTGAAGTTCTTTGTGTTGGATTGAACATGATGAATCTGAAATTGTGTGATGCATATCGTATAATCAAGCCCATGGGTACTTGTGGTGACATTGGAGTATCTAGGTGACATTAGGGTTTTGGTTGATGTGTATCTTAAGGTGTTATTTTAGTACGAACTCTAGGGCTGTTCGTGACACTTATAGGGATAGCTCATACGATTGATCGGAAAAGATAACTTTGAGGTGGTTTCGTACCCTACAACAATTTCTTCATTTGTTCTCCGCTATTTGTGACTTTGGAGTGAACTCTTTGTCGCACATGAGGGATTTACATATGATTCAACTATGTCAGTATTGTTGAGAGAACTTGCACTAGTGAAAGTATGAACGCTAGGCCTTGTTTTCAAGCATTGCAATACCGTTTTTGCTCACTTTTTTTACTTGCTACCTTGCTGTTTTTATATTTTCAGATTACAAAAACCTATATCTATCATCCATATTACACTTGTATCACCATCTCTTCGCCGAACTAGTGCACCTATACAATTTACCATTGTATTGGGTGTGTTGGGGACACAAGAGACTCTTTGTTATTTGGTTGCAGGGTTGTTTGAGAGAGACCATCTTCATCCTACGCCTCCCACGGATTGATAAATCTTAGGTCATCCACTTGAGGGAAATTTGCTACTGTCTTACAAAACTCTACGCTTGGAGGCCCAACACGAGTCTACAAGAAGAAGGTTGCGTAGTAGACATCACTGGCCATCGGCCCGAGCTTTCAAGCCTGAACTAACGGAGAAATACGACGGAAAGCTAAACCCGGCGGAATTCATGGGCATCTATACGATAGCCATTCAAGCCGCCCGGGGAAGACATGAGAAGGTGCTCACCAACTATTTCCCTTTGGCACTCAAGCCAAACGTGAGATCGTGGTTGATTCAATTGCCGGAGAAATCCATTTCATCATGGGCTGACTTGTGCAACGAGTTTGTCGACGCCTTCACATGTGGCCACCAGGAGCCAGGGCAGCCCAGCGACCTCCAAGTCCTTCTGCAGAAGGAGGGAGAAACCTTGCGGAAGTATATCCAGAGACTCAGCCGAGTAAACCGCAATATTCCAGAGATACACCCCGGAGCCGTGATTGCTGCGTTCCATTCGAACGTGCACAACAGGAGGATGCGGGCCAAGATGAATGTTAGACTCCCAAAGACCGTCAATGAGTTGTACACATTGGCGGACAAGTGTGCTCGCGCCGAGGAAGGAAGGCGACTCCCCGAAGAGGAGGCTGGCGTCGAAGTCGACTCAGATGACGACGATGATGCCCCTGGCCCGATGGGGAAAAGCCAAAGGCGCAATAAGAAGCGTAAGGGAAAGGCAGTGTTGGCCGTTGAGAGCTTTGGTGATCTCAGTGTCGGCAAGAAGGCCGAGGCCGAAGCCCCCGGCAAGGGAGCTGTCGCATGTGCTGATTGCCGGGAGGCCGCGACGGCAGAGAAAATCGGAAAGTCCGACGGGCCATACTGCAAAATCCACCGCACCAAGGGTCACGATCTCCAGGAATGCCGCCAAGTCGAGCAGCTTGCTGAGAAACAGAGGGAAGAATACGAGAAGCGTGACAAGGAGAAAGGTCAAGATGGTGCTGTCGGGAAGGGCCGTGGTGGTAGAGGAGGCCGACGCGGCTAAGCCCCGCAGCAGAAGGAAAAAACCAGCCAGAGGCCGTGAGAAGAAAGAAGGAGATGATATGAGTGATGATGAGGATGATGAAGAAGATTCCAGTGATCGAGAATTCCAGAAGGCAACTGAAGCCATGTCTGTTGACGGGGGTGCATCCTTTCATTCCTCTCATCGCCAGCTCGAGCAGTGGGCGCATGAGGTCAACTTTGTGGAGCCGGCTACAGAGTCTAGAAGACCACTCAAATGGTCCTGCACACCTATCATCTTTGATGAAGAGGATCATCCTGACCCCACCACTGCGGTCGGATGTTTGCCGTTGTTGGTCTCCCCAAAAATCCACAACCTCAAAGTAACCAAGATGTTAGTTGACGGCGGGGCAGGGTTGAACTTGATCTCCCCTAAGGTGGTTGAAAGGCTGCAGATCCCTGACAGAGAGCTCAAAGCTACGGGTACATTCCAAGGAGTCTACCCCGACAGGAGCTGACCCAAGGGAAAGATAACTTTGCCTGTGACGTTTGGCGGGGAGTTGAACTACCATACTGAGAAGGTGGTGTTTGATGTGGTCGAACTCCCTCTGCCTTACAATGGAATTCTTGGTCGCCCAGCTCTGGCAAAATTCATGGCGGCATCCCACTGTGCTTACAACACTTTGAAGATGCCAGGGCCCATGGGAATCATCTCCATCCCATATGATAAGAAGGATGCAGTTATATGTGTGGACAAGATGTATCGAGACGCAGTTGCAGCTGAGGTCGCGGAAACCCCAGCTCCCGCCAAGGAATCGAAGAAAGCGAAGAAGCCTAGCAGGGACGCCAGCAAGGACTCCGGGAAGCGCGCCTGTTCGGAGTGTGCTGCACCCGACGATGACCTGCCGATAAGTTCCGCTAGCAAGATGTCCAAGGTCACCTATCCAGTGAAGAAGAAGATCCCGACATGGCAGGATGGTACTGGTGGTACGTTCACCATTAGTGCCACCCTTAATGACAAATAGGAAAGCGCGCTCATTGCCTTCCGATGAGCGAATGTCGATGTGTTTGCTTGGCAACCATCTGACATCCCCGGTGTTCCCATGGAGGTAATTGAACACCACCTTGTTGTCTGCCCTCATGCCTGGCCCGTCAAGCAAAAAGTCAGGTAGCAAGCCTTGGAGCGGCAGCAGTTCATCGCCAAGGAGATCAAGAAGCTCGAAGCAGCTGGTTTGGTCAGAGGAGTATTGCATCCAACTTGGTTAGCCAACCCGGTAGTGGTGCGCAAGGCGAATGGGAAATGGGGGCTTTGCATAGATTTCACTGACTTGAACAAAGCATGCCCGAAGGACCCTTTTGCCTTGCCACGCATCGATCAGATTGTTGATTCCACTTCCGGGCGTGACTTGCTTTCCTTCTTGGACGCATTGTCGGGACCCCGATCCTAAGCCATAAGAATCTAGCATGTAACACATCACATCACATTGTGGCCTCACTCACGGTTATCTCCACGGCTGCTACCTTACCTGGGCCGGGACCGTTTGTGTCTTTTGGCTCACGTATGTGAATATGTCGCTAGCATTCAAATGTCAAAGAACCCGGGTCGACATGACTAGTCATAGAACCCAAGTGGCACATCCGTACAGGGACAGGCATACGTAACCCAACAATGCAGGTGTCGGTCATCAGCGTGTGTAGACGAGTCGTAGCAAGCTACAAGGAGTCCATTACGCCGTGGGACATAAATGTCATCACTGCACGTAGACGAGTCGTAGCAGGCTACAGGGACTCCATTACACTGCGAGACATTTCCCCGAAGGCACAGACACAATAGCAAGAAGGATACACGCTGGTCAATCAATGTGTCCGGAGCAGTAGCAAGCTACCAAGGCTCGGTGGAAGCACAAAGAGGCATTTCCCCGTAAAGAGTACTACTAAAGGCACACAACTAGGTGTCGAATCCCATACTTACCGTTGCACGTCACACGTACGCACGATATGCATAGATACACCTATGGCATCACAACATAATCATACAACATCACAACATTTATTTAGAAGGCTCAGAAGAGCCTTGCATAATATGTTCATACAGGTAGGGGTCACATGACCCGACACTCAAGTCATACAAACATAGTCATACAAGCCATGCGGAAGCTTAAAGCTGTCTGAGTACAGACAGATGAAAGGTAAAAAGGCATACAGCCTGAGTATCTACAGCCCATCCCAGGGCATCAGATCGTAGCTGAGGTACCAGCTACTCGTCGTCTAGATAGAACCCACCAGATGGGTCCTGGTTCGCATCTGCAATAGTTATTAAGCAAACATGAGTACAAACGTACTCAACAAGTATTTAAAGCACACCTAGTCTATTCATGCTCATGTATCAACAAGGGGAGTAGTGGGGTTTATGCAGCAATGCCAGCTTTGACTCTTGGCTAACCTGTACTACAACTACTAGTTCTTTGAACAAGTTTTGAGATAGCGCACACGAGTCCACTAACACCACATCAATACTCTACCATGGATTCACTCTCATCACCTACGAGGGTGCCATCCATGGTACTCACACTTGTCTTGATACTTTTATGAGTAACCATTAACATTGTCTATGAACAGCATAAGTTCTCCAAGTAGACCATATCCGAGGACGCGGCTATTCGAACAGATTCATACCCTGCAGGGGTGTACTCCATCACACACGCTCTCGCCACTTGTCGCTATGTGCACGTAAAAAGGCACCGCAGAAACCTTCAAGCGGAAGCCTAGCGAGGGATTCGGCCACGACCGTCAAACACACAGGACCTCTAGTCCAGGCTATAGCCTATTTGAGACTGAACCCGCACGGAAGTCCGGCCGAAGTTTCCGCTACGGCCCCAAACGATGTGCGCAGGGTTCCCAAGCCCACAATCCGGGTGACCCTTGGTACACCGTGCCACTGCCTACCGCGTCGTAGTCCACCCCTAGGGTCAGCACTACGCACGGGCTCCATCATAGCTATGAACACCAGAAACTACTTGCAACTCCTGGACCAAGGACTAGGCGGTTGATAAGTCAAGAGGGGTCGAGTTACCAGAACCCAATGTGTGGTAGTAACTAGTCTTGGATCACAAACACGGAACTCAGTTCCTAAGAACGGTCCCAATGAGACAACCCGCTATGTACTCCTACATAGCCTCTCATCGCTACCTTTACCAAATCAGGTTCATCATTTAGTTCATCACATCAGAACAACACTGTTTCACTCCAGTTCATCACCCAGATGAATCAAACCTGACACAACTCTAAGCATAGCAAGCATAGCTAGCAAAGCAGGTAAAGCACATCAATGCTCAAGCATCTACCAGGTATGCTTGATTGCTTGGTTTAGATATTTACTGTGACAATGACAGGTCATGCAGAGGAATGGGTTCAACTACCGAAACAGGTAACAGATGAATCGTATAGTTCTAATGCAATAAATGAGAGCAGGAGCGAGAGAGTGGGATGTTATCGGAATGATCAATGAGGTTGCTTGCCTTGCTGGTTGGCGGAGAGGTACTCTCCTTCAGTGGGATACTCACGTGTATCCTCGGGAGTAGGACCTACCGCGATACAGACGAAGTAGCAATCAATACATGGCAAGTGCAACAATATTATGCATGATCATGGCATGTCATAAATGTGATGGATGAGCTAATGCACCTATCAACTGATTGGTTGAAGCTGGTTTGAATCAAAGATTCAAACTCAATTTCAATTAAGGCATTTTCAAATACCCTTTAATTGATTTGACCTGATCAGCAAGTATAACTTGCTCTATCATGCATGATAATAGCACCAATGGATTCCTTGGATTTTTTTGATAATTTTTCATATATAAATTATTTCAATCTGAGCTACAGATTAATTTCTATGAATTTTAGAAGTTTTATTCATTTCTTAGAATTAATATAATCAGAAAAACATTTACTGCGTCAGCACTGCATCAGCATGACGTCAGCAGGTCAGTTGGCCGTTGCCAGGTCAAACCTGACCAGTGGGGTCCACTGGTCAGTGACTCAGGCACTAACAGGATTTAAATTAACTACTAAATACTAATTAACAGTGTTGGGCCCACTTGTCAGTGGGTCATTAGGTTAATTAAACTAATTAATTATTTTTTATCTAATCTAAAGTTAACCAGGAGCTGGGCCCCACCTGTCAGTGACCCAGGGGGTCAACCCCGTGGTCAAACAGGTCAGGCTCGCCGGCGTCGAGCCGCCGGCAACCACAGGGATGGCGGAGGGGGTCGAAAACCCACCTCCGGCGACCAAAGCGACGGCGGAGAGCAACTATGAGATGAGCACGCGCGCACGCATCCAATGGAGCATACCCCAGGGGCTGGGGTGGCCCGAATCGTCGCCGACGACGACCTTGGCGGACGCCGGAACTCGGGCTCCGATCAAGTCGACGCCACAGCTAGCTAGGGAAGGAGCCGAAGGCTCCTACGCGTTCCTGGAGTCCTCCTGAGCACGATTGCATGCTCAGGTGTGAGCTCCCGCATCCGTGGCTACGGTAGCACCATCGCCGGCGGCGCGGAGCTCTCAGGCTCAGGCGGGTCGGCGGCTACGGCGACCAAACGGCTGCGGAGAGAAGGGGGATGGATCCAGGGGCTCACGGCGTATTCGAAGACGTCGGGATCGGGCTCGAGGGCGGCTTGGAGAAGGCGAATCAACGGCGGAGGTTGTCGGAGCCGAGGAGGAAGAAGACCTCGAGGGCGTCTCTCTAGGGGCTCCGGCGATGCGTGGCTAGGCGGGGAGGCTGCTTGCGACGAGGCGGAGCTAGGGAGTAGCCGGAGGGCGAGGGGGCGGCTGAGGACGCGGTGCTACGGTTTGCGAGCTTGCAGGTGCGGCGGCCATGGCGAGCAGAGGTGAGGGGAGGAGCAGAGGGCAGCGAGAGGGAGGAGGGAGAGCTCGGGGCGGCTCCTGGCGAGCTTATCCCGTCGCTAGCGCGACGGGGGAGGCAGCCAGGCAGCTGCCGGCATGGCACCCAGCCAGCCCGCCGTGGCCTCCTTCTCCTCTGCCTACTGGCAGAGGAGGAAGACGACATGGGAGCTGGTGGTGGGCTGGGCCACCTCTGGACCAGGTAAGTGGCCCACGTGAGACCCCCTTTTCCATTTTCATTTCTGTTTTCTATTTCTAACATTTCTTGTATTTGAATTGGGCCAAAATTACTTGGCACAAAAATACCAAAATATTTTATAGAATATAGTTTCAATATCTCAAACTTCTACAAAAAGTTACAGCATTTTTGAAACAAATGAATAGTTTTAATGCCTTTGTTTAGCTATTTCACAGGCTTTGTTGAATTAAATAAAATGCCAAATGGGTTGTATTATTAAAATTCACCTCTGAAATATTGTTGCCAATATTTATCGACATGGTGGGCATTTTTTATGGGCATTTTGGATTCGTTGAAAATCACATAAAATTGAATTGGCTGTTTCAGGTGAGGTGCTAGGGTTTCTGTTAATCCCCATTTCAATTTAATGAAAATTTAAACATGATGCACACTCTGGCTAGCACAATGCAAAGGTTAAAGTAGGCATGTGACACGCATACTCCAGATACAACCAGATATTCATGGCCAAGGAAGATGAGGAAAAGACCGCGTTCATAACTCCGTGTGGCACGTACTACTTTATACGTATGCCCTTCAGGTTAAAGAGCGTTGGTTCTACCTTTGCAAGGGCCGTGCAGATTGGATTTGAACCTCAGTTGCGAAGAAACGTGGAAGCTTACATGGATGGCATAGTTGTCAAAACCAAAGATGAAGCAACTCTCATACAAGACTTGGAAGAAACTTTTATGAACTTGCGCAAGATCAATTTGAAGCTCAATCCTGAGAAGTGTGTGTGTTTGGCGTTCCATCCGGCAAGCTGCTTGGGTTCTTTGTATCTCAACAAGGAATAGAAGCCAATCCCGACAAGATCAAGGCAATCGAACAGATACAAGCACCCAAGACCGTCAAGGACATAAGACGCTTGACCGGATGCATTGCCGCGTTGAGTAGGTTCATCTCCAAATCCGTTGAACGTGCCCTTACGTTTTTCAAGATTCTGAAAAAGGCCGGCCCGATGAAGTGGACCCCGGAAGCAGAAGCAGCGCTGCAAGATCTGAAGGCTTACCTTTCCTCCGCTCCCACCTTGGTCGCGCCTAGACCGCAAGAACCATTGCTGCTATACTTGGCGGCAACGAATCAAGTGGTTAGTGCAGCGCTGGTGGCGCAGCGAGAAGTGGATGAAGATGCAGCCGCTGCGACTGATGCTACTGGGGACAAAACCAAAGCATTTGCGGCAAGACCTGATGCAAACCAAGGGGAACTTTAGCAAGCAAGCGAAGGCGGTTGCAAGGAAGTGGCAAAGAAGAAAGTGGTGAAGCGACCAGTGTACTTTTTTAGCTTCTTGTTACAAGGGGCTAGGTCAAGGTACTCTGGAGTGCAAAAGCTGATCTTCGGCCTCATCATGGCCTCGAGGAAACTGCGCCACTACTTCCAAGGCCACGAGATCATAGTTGTCACCCGCTTCCCGCTGGAACGCATATTGAGGAACGCCGAAGCCACTGGCAGGATAGTTGAGTGGGCGCTAGAGCTGTCGAGTTTTGGATTGAAGTATGACAGCACTTCCACAATTCAGAGCAGGGCATTGGCGGAGTTCATTGCAGAATGGACACCCACGCCAGACGAAGAGGTTCTGGAGACAATTCTCCCCGACAAAGAAGCACCTAAGGATTGGATCATGTATTTTGACGATGCTTTCTCGCTCCAGGGCGCCGGAGCAGGCGTGCTCCTCATCGCCCCCACCGGAGAGCTCCTCAAATATGTGGTTCAAATGCACTTTCCCCGGGAGGAAGCCACCAACAACACCGCTGATATGAGGGGCCCCTTGTCGGACTCAGAATCGCGGTGGAATTGGGAATCAAGAAACTGATCATCCGAGGAGATTCTCAACTCGTGGTGAAACAAGTCAACGAAGATTATCAGAGTCCGTTGAAGGAAGCATACGTGGAAGAGGTGAGGAAGCTGGAGGAGCACTTTGATGGATTGCAAGAAGAGCATGTGCCGCGTGCAGAAAACAGCATCGATGATCATCTATCAAAGTGCACTGCGCAGAAGCTTCCTGTGGAGCCAGGAACTTTTGTCCTCCGCCTTACTCAGCCATCAGTGTCCCCATCAGCGATGACCGGGAAAAGGAGAAAGCTGAACTCCGGCAAGCATTTCCCTGCAGAGCTTCCTGAAGCTGCTGGTAGAGAGGCTGTTAGGAGCAGTCCCGTTTCGGTTGGTGAGCAGCTCCCTCCTGTAGAACCCCAGTTTCTCGCGGTCGAGGTAATCGCTCCCACGAATGAGGAGATGCCTTTAGTCCTCGTTGTCGAGCCACAGGCTCCAACCTAGGCACAGCATATAGTCCACTTCCTTCAAACAAGAGAACTTCCCGAAGAGCAAGAAGAAGCCATAAAAGTAGCCCGTCAGTCAAGTATGTACCATTTTGTCGATGACACCCTGTACAGAAAAAGACCAAATGCTGTGAAATTGAGGTGCATTTGCCGGGAAGAAGGACTGAAGTTGTTCGAAGAGATTCACGGAGGTGTGTGTGGGTCTCACATTGGATCAAGGGCCCTTGCCAGAAAAGCCTTCCGGCAGGGTTTCTATTGGCCCACTGCCCTCCAAGATGCAACTGAGTTGGTCACCAAGTGTGAAGCCTGCCCGTTCCATTCCAAGAATATCCATCAACCAGCGCAAGCTCTCCAGACGATGCCTTTATCCTGGCCATTCTCGGTCTGGGGGCTCGATATTTTGGGCCCCTTTCCCCGCGCTGTCGGGGGCTTTGAGTTCTTGTTCGTAGCGATCGACAAGTTTACAAAGTGACCTAAGGTGGAACCAGTGAGTATGGTGACCGCGCAGTCAGCTATAAAGTTCATGAAAGGACTGGTGTGCTGGTTTGGTGTGCCCAACAGAGTGATCACCGACAACGGCACCCAGTTCACGAGCCTTGGAAGCAAGGTCTCCTTCGCCTCTGTTGCCCATCCAAGGAGCAACGGGCAAGTCGAGAGGATGAATGCCGAAGTGCTGTGAGGACTCAAAACAAGAACTTTCGATAGACTGTGAAGAGGTGGCAAGCGCTGGATAGATGAGCTATCGGTGGTTCTTTGGTCCCTCAGAACGACACCGAATCGAGCTACCGGCCAGACGCCCTTCTCCCTAGTGTATGGGGCGAAAGTAGTTCTCCCCACGGAACTCATATACGGGTCACCTAGAGGACTTGCCTACGATGAAGTAGAGCAAGAGCAACTACGGCATGACGATGCCATGCTCCTCGAGGAAGATCGTCTATGGGCCGATGTGCGTGTTGCATGTTACCAGAAAGCCCTGCGCCGCTGTCATAGCCGTAGGGTCCATGCCCGGAGCCTTGAGGAAGGCGATTGTCCTTAGGCGCGTTCAGTCCGACAAGGGTACCAACATGTTGATGCCGAAGTGGGAAGGCCCTTAATAGGTAGCACGAGTCACCAGACCTGGCGCAGTCCGTCTGGAGACCGAAGATGGCACCAAAGTGCTTAACTCATGGAATATTGAGCATCTTCGTAAGTTCTACCCGTAAGGCGCGGCTGCCGGGCTCAGTCCCCGGCAGCCACCTTTTGTACAAGCCTTGCCGCAGTTGCCTGTAACCCTTTGTACAAAGCCAGGCGCAGACCCTGTGCAAGCAATAATAAAGCTAGGCATTGCATCATACCATCGCATTGCATGTTTACTATGCATTTTTATGATTGCAATGTTATCGCTTTTTATGTTCTAAAAATTTGATAGAGTATTTGATGAGCCTATGGTCCTTGTTAGCGCATTCTCTCTCTCCAGAGGACAAAGGCCTCTTGCCCTACATATTTGCCGACAGGGAAACAAGGAAGGACAGCAAAGAAACAAGGATGACGGCCCGTCGTACTCCAGGAGGGGATACTGCCTAAAAAGATAAGTCTAATCGCATATCCCAAGTTTGATGCCGTTTGCTCCCTTGAGGAAACCCTTGCTATCCTTTTGAATGTGTACGATGGAGTCCTTCACCGATGGAAACCCTTGTCGGGACGAGCCGTCCCCCAGCACCTGTCGCTTATCAGCTCTGGGGGGCCGCGCCGATACCGACAAGGAGCCTTGCCGGGGAACGATACTAGCCTGCTGTCAGGGGCTTGCTCCCCCTTGGAGTTCGCGGTTAAGACAGACCCGGCAAACAGTTCCGAGCGGCAAGGATAAACATGCTGACACAGTATAAACAAAGGGAGAAAGGAATAGTACTTAAGGAAGAGAGATAGCATTTCTTTCATTCATTTTCAGTACAAAATGGATAGAGATTACATTTTGATTAGCTAAAATTTGGCAAGTGCCCACATCTTTTGATTTATAAAAAGATAAGTGCCTCGTAATGCCTTTCTTGTCCCTCTCCTCCTAGGGATTAGGTGGAGAAGAAAAAGAGAGCAAAAGGAGCGCCTAGCTAGGATTCCGCGCCTCCCCGCCAGGACCAGAGGGACGCGTCCCCTGGAGGAGCAGAAGGACCCTGCAGCCAGGCAGGGCGGACGAAGCCGGCAGGGAGGAAGAAGGCAGAGGGGAGGTGCAGATGGTGGCGCTGCCGAGGCCAGCTGTTGATGATGGTGTTGCCGGCAATCACGACGTGTCGGAGCTGTCGTCCCCGCTCCTGAAGCGTCATGGGTTGCCGCTGCCGTTGTCTTCTTCATCACCACTGCTCAAGGGGACGCCTCGGCCTCATCCGAGCCCCCGACACGGCAGCCAAGGCGAACGCTAAGCTTCCCGAAGAGCCTCACAGGGAGCATGGTCGTCCCCGTCGACCCGAGGCAGGGAAGACTCCCTGTCCTTAAGGAGTACACGCAGGCGAAAGGCTCCCACCCATGTGCGCCATATAAAACACCATGAGTGGGGAACTCTGCCGCGACACATGATGAACCGCTGCTACAACCACTCGCACGCAGACGATGGCCATACAGACGATTTTTCTCCATTGCCTTGAAGAAGGAGCGCAGGGACCGCGGTCGACCACAGCGCTGTGTTTCCATTATGGACTCCAGCGCTATGTCGTCCGCTCGGCGTTCTGTCAAGACTGAAGCAGCGGGCGACGCAGTAGCTGGTGCACCACCGCAGTTGTCCCTGGCGCGACCGCCGCGCTGCCCGCTCCCCTGTCCGAGGCTCCCATGGCCAGCTCTCAGCCCAAAGCCGTCGACCCGAGCCGGGGGGCTGAGCATGGACTCAAGAAGAAGACCTTGCGGTGGCAAGCGCGTTTGCCAGGACTTTCCCCCTAACCATCAGGAGGGAAGGGACGGCCCGAAGACGGGAGAAGAAGGACAAGCTATGTGGACTTGGGACCGAGGAGGAGAAGGGGATGGATGAGCATTGCCCGTTGCGACCCCCCTATTTATAGGGGAGGGCACGGGGGGCTGGCTCTCCTTCTCTACAAGGCGGCCGTCCATCTCCACCAATCCCACTACCCACGTTCACGGGCGAACAGGTAACCGCCCCATTGCTCCAATCCGTGGTGATGCAGTTCTTGCCACTCCCATGCCTTTAAGACATGTGCACCCACCGCAAACTCCCCGCAATGCATGCGGCGCGCGTGGCGGAAATGGCCTGAGGTAGTGGGTAAGTCCTGGCTTGAAAGTTGGCAGTTACTTCCTTACATTGCGCGCATGTGCAAAATTTTTGGGCCTGACCCAACGGCGTTGTGCGAGCGCATTTGGACCAGACCCGGGGGCTCCTGTCAGTGCACTAGGACTGGGGTACCAGTGCCCCTGACTTATGCACAGGCAGCAACAGCTGAACCCATCGACACAAGTACAAACCAAACTAGCATCCAAGACAAAAAATCCGGCAGAGGCGACCTTCGCAGGCTAAGCAACGCTGGCAAGGTCAATGCAACAGCCCAGGACGGGCCCAGACCGCGCCAAGCTCATCCCCGGTGCCTGCCGGGGACCAAGGCGCATACACCTTCAGGAAGACCCGGCAAGCCATCCCCTCGCAAGCGCGGGCCGATCGGCCACCGCTCCACCTCATCGCAACGCCAGTCACTTGTCGATGTTGTGTCGAGCCCCCAGGTGGATAAGTGTCTCTCGCTAAGCACGTGGCGACACGCTGGAAGACAGATTATGCTCCCTTGACACCCGTACAGAGGCGTGTCAAGATGTGGTGCAATAGTTAGCTAAAGCGGTGGTAGAAGCCTGCCGGGAATGCATCCCCGCACGCCACCTAGACTAGCATTTATGGCATTCTGTCCTAAGTGCCAGAGTTAGGTATGATAGCACTGTTGGCTATCTAATCATTATGTAATGTCTGTTTCTGGTTGCCCCTTGAGTTTCTGTTCCTCTGATCAATCCACCAAAGCAGGAGTAGGGTTTTACGCTTCTCAGCGGCCCAAACCTTGGTAGAACACTAGCGTCTCATCGTCGTGCTATCTCACTACCTCCGCTCTTTGTGCATGCGACCTCACCCCTGCCGAACCACAAAAGGGGCCCATGGCCCCATAGGTGATCGAGTGCATCGTGCCCCGACAACCAAGTACCGCGAGACGATGGCATCGTCTCTCTCTCCCTCTCTCCCTCTCCCTCTCCCTTTCCCTCTCCCTCTCTCTCTCCCTCTCCCTCTCCCTATATCTCCCTCTGCCTCTCCCTCTCCCTCTCCTTCTCTCTCTTTCGCGATGTAAGAAACCAAGATAATTTCAGGCGGTGGAATGTTGGTTTGTCTTTTTCCTCTCCAATTTGGTTTTGTGCATATGAGTCTATCGTGTTCGTGTTCTGGTCCGAATCATTACATGGTGTCTCTATTTTGGTCCAAACCATTATACGAATCTCCTTTTAATTCTCAATCGTCAATCTTTCTGGTTAACATGAAATCAACGGATCCAAATCATTATACACATCTGCTTTTAAATCTCACCCATCAAATCTTTCTGGTTAACATGAAATCAACAGATATAAAGATGTGATGTACGGAGAGCCATGAAAGTCTTTTTCCTTTAATATTGGGTAAAGATAAAGATATGTGAATCCATCGCTTTGTATAACAGTTTTGCTAAGTCCCGGCTAGACTCCGTTATGTCTCAGTCCATGCTATATTTTTTATCTTGCATGAAAATCATTTGACTAAGACTTAGTTAAGTCTTAATCGACTGAGACCTAGCCACACCCTTTGTATAACTATCACCCAACAGAATCCACTACAACTTTTGGGTCCCATGTTTCTTCCTCTCTATTATTTTTCTCATCTATTTAAGTTTTCCATCCGCATTCACACACGCGTCTACCAAAAGACAAACAGTGGCCTGTGCTAATCCTTTCATTTTTTCTTTTTCTCTAGCTATTTTTCTGAAGCATTTGCCTCTTCTGTGGGTGACATAACAACCGAGCCTAGCTGGCCTGCGAGGCACCTAGTTCATGTGACACATTGGTCATGTTCTTATAAAAGCATGGTTAATAGTATAGCCAATACCCGACTATATAGGTCGCCATATCGCCTATAGCCAATCTAATAGTCAACACGCATAATAGCTAGTTATTAAGAAGTATTACCTCAATCCCAAAATATATGGAAATAGTTCCCTTCTGCAATTCTAATTGAACTAAAAAATGTCTTATATTTTGGGACGGAAATAGTACACTCTAAAAATATCTGGTCCACCTTACATTCTCATATTGTTTCTTGGAGCGTGTGCTACAACGGGTTGTTAATTTACAACCCGCCTCCTTTCTCTCTACTCTTCTCTCTCATCCAACTCATTAAATATATAGTATTTTAATGCTTGCAATTTACTAACCGCATCTTATTAGACTTGCTCTAAGCAAAAAAAAGTTAGGATCTTTCGACTTTTACTTTTCGCTTTTGTCTCTAAATAGCCCAAAAGCCTAAATCAAAAGCACTTAAATAGGTGTCCTTTTGGCTTATAAGCCAAAGAACAAAAGTCAAGTAAAAGCCTAACCAAACACCCTCGCTGACAGAGGCCAAAGCTTAGCTAAGAATTCTATGAATTGAAAGCACAACTTCTCCCTAGGTAGATCTGGTAATTAATACCAACATATATTTCATTGGACTAATGTTTCCACCAAGTAAATTACAGGAAAACTTCAAAGATGGATTGGCAATGGATTGTGAGGAGATTCTCTAGGTGCAAGGAACACCCATTGGCAACAAGCTTGAAGACTCTACTTTTTACGTTTTGTGAGAAATCACTCTTGAGTCCATAGGAAAGCCAATATTATTAAAAGGGGATGAGGTAACTATGATGATCTGGTAGCTCAAGTGCTTAGAGATTAGCCACAAAAAATACTCATCCATTCTCCCACAAATATTATGTCCAAACCCTAAAAGTCCAAAATTTGGTGCCACCAACTTTCTCATTCGACCCTACCGAGTTTTGCCCTAGACATATCCCATGCCAAACCCTAGCTTCTCGATGACACCAACATCCCATTCGGTGCAACCGAAAACAGTGACTAACTTTCGGGTATCTCATTTTCAAGAATCGGAATTTGCGAGTTTTGGAAATCGGTCTCACCGAGATTTGGAAACGCCTAGGTCACCCATATCGGTCCCACCGAGATTTATATATCAGTCTCACTGTAACACCAAAAGTTGCCACATTTTGCACTAATCAGTGCAACGGAGTTTTCGAATCGGTTTCATCGATTTGGGCAATAATGTTCTAACGGTTGGATTTTTGGAGATGCCTATATGTACCCCTCCACCACTTCTCACTCATAGAGGAAGCACTCAGAAGAAACCAACACTTATCATGTCCATTTTTCTGAGAGAGAGACACCTACTCATGTGTTGAGATCAAAATCTTCCATTCCAGCCATATGAATGTTAATTTCCAGCCTCCCCAAGTTGCTTTCCACCCAATCATCCTCTTCTACCAAGCCAAATCTGTGAGAGAGTGATTCAGTGTTGAGGAGACTATCTTTTGAAGCACAAGAGCAAGGAGTTCATCATACTACCACATCTATTACCTTTTGGAGAGTGGTGTCTCCTAGATTGGTTAGGTGTCGCTTGGGAGCCTCCGACTTCGTTGGAGTTGAACCAAGAAGTTTGTACGGGCAAGGAGATCGCCTACTTCGTGAAGATCTACACATAGTGAGGCTAGTCCTTCGTGGACGGAAGCCGTGATGGAATAGACAAGGTTGCTACTTTGTGGACCCTTATGGGTGGACCCCCCTTGGACTCTCGCGACCGTTACCCTCTGTGGGTTGAAGTCTCCATCAGCGTGGACGTACGATAGCACCACCTATCGGAACCACGGGAAAAATCTTCGTGTCTCCAATTGCATTTGATCCTCCTATCCCTTCCCTATACTTTCATGTCATTTTCTTTACTTTCCACTACTATAATTTTAGATATGCATGTGTAGGGTGTGCTTGACATGATACAATTGCTAAAACTTGCGTACAACTAAAATTGGGAAAAGGCATGATTTTTATTTGGTCAAGTAGTCTAATCACCCCCGCTCTAGACATACTTTGGATATTACAAGTGGTATCAGAGCTTTGGTGTCCATTGCATTGGTTTCACAACCTAGGAGAGTATGGCATCTAGTGAGGGAAATTATCACTGTAGAGGTCTATATTTTGATGGTACAAACTTTGAACTTTGCTAGTTGGAAGGACAAAATGAAAATGCATATTCTTGGTCATAATCCAGCCGTATGGGCTGTTTTTCATGTTGGATTGCAAGGTGAATTCTTTTGTGATGGAAAGGAACCGAATCGTGAAGCGATCGCGGAAGAATTGAAGATGTTGCAATACAACGCTCAAGAATGGGACATTCTATTCAACTGCCTATGCCCCGAGCAGTTCAAAAAGATTAGTCGTCTTGAGAATGCAAAGGAAATTTGGGATACTTTGGTTGATATGCACGAAGGTACCGAATCCGTCAGGGAATCTAAGTTGGATGTGCTACAAACTCAACTTGACAAGTTCAAGATGAAGGATGGTGAAGGATTCGCGGAAATGTACACTAGACTTGCTCTCATCAAAAATGAGATTGCTAGCTTAGGAAGTGAAGAGATTTTCGGCGTTCTGGGATCAGGGGTACCCAGAACTGCCTGCATGCGGCCCAGCGCGTTGCCCACATCGACGGCCCGGTACGGCCTAGCTGCAAATCCCCCCAGGACAAGACCCTGACGAGAGCCCCGGCCTCGCGAGGTGAACAACACCAAGGCCCCCAGAAGAGCGGCCTCCCCAGGCTGTCTCCCGAGGAGCGGAGCTTTCTATGCAAGTACACGACCTCATGAGGCTGGGATGACGTGAACCAAGACGATCGAGGCCAGGCGGGCGCCAACGGGCGCAGAGAGGACAGTTTCGTCTTCGGTGCTAAGGGAGCAAGGGCAGGCGTAGGTTCCCGAGGAAGGCCCCCAAAGCTTTCCATTCTGGTGCAACAAGACCAAGACCACGAGCTCGGCAGGATGGATGTCATCGCCGAGCCCACCTCTGCGTCAGGCCCTGAAGCTTTGCAGGCGAAGACCACCTTTAGTCAGGATAAGATGTACCTCTTGTCCTCCTTCAAATTTGGCCGTTGTGGGATCCCTTCCCGCCTGTGCAATAACGGAAGAGGACCAGGGCCGCTATAAATAGGGACGAGCCTCCACCGTTGAGGGGGGACCGATTGATCCTCACCCCATAGCCCTCGCGAGGTCGCTCAACCACTGTACCAGTTCATCCCCATCCTCCTCGCGAGGCCAATCCACCAAAAGCAGGAGTAGGGTTTTACACCGCAAGGTGGCCCGAACCTGGGTAAATGTTCATATTCTTGCCTGCTCGCACACATTCGACGAGGCTTGGCTGCGGGGTGACGAGCTTGAGAGTAGAGCTGGTTGAGATCTTCGCACACGCCCCAGAGTTCGAACCTTCTTGGGTCTGCGGAGCCCCGATTCCCACAGAGATGACCGATAAATTCATCATCAAGAAGATCCTTATAGCCTTGGATGGAAAGTATGACATCGTGTGCACATTGATACAAATGATGCCAAACTACAAAGATCTCAAGCCAACGGAAGTCATCGAAAGGATTGTTGCTCATGAGAACTCACTCAAAGAGAAAGAAGAGCTTCACAACAAGTCAAGCGGTGCATACAAAGCTTCGAGTGACAAACCCGCTACACCAAGTGACAACCTTGTTACCAATGAATAGATAAGCCTTATGGTCATGAAATTCAAGAAGTTCTACAAGAATAGAGGCAAAGAGAGAAGCTCCAACTCAAGATATGAAGAGAAGTGTTCATCTAGTCATGACCAGAATTGTTACTGTCGTCGTTTTCTCACGACAGATGCCATGGGATGGCTTATCGAGAGTGGTTGGGGCCGAAGGACGGCGATGGGCTCCGGGAGCGGGATTAGGCACAAGCGGTGAGGGACACGCGATGTACCCAGGTTCGGGGCCCTCCGTAGGAGGTAATACCCCTAGTCCTGCCGGTTCGGTCGATTAACCAAGGGGAGCTACAATGGCGCTCCTGGAGCTGTATGGATGGAGGAGGAAGAGGGGGCTAGCTCGCCATCTCTGCCTCTCTACGTGTGTCTGTGAGTGCGTGTGTTTTATAGGCCAACCCCCCGGTATACAATACGAGTAGAAGGCTCCGGGGGGCCGGTTGGCAGCCTGTCTAGCCGGCCGTGGGGGCCCCGGCTGAGGGGTCTCGTCGCTGGTAGGGCCCGCCGGCTGCGGGGTCCCGTCGGGAGCCGGAGGGGACCCGCCTGGCGGGCCCCAGTGCCCGTCCCTTCGTTGGACGGGCCGTCCTTCGGGGCGTCGTCTTGCGGCAGCCGGGCGCGGTCAGCGGTACGGCCAGCCGCGCTGTAGCCACGTCGGGGCAGGTAATGGAGTGGTTGAGGGCAGGTCGGCACTGTGCCGTTCGTCAGGCCGTAGTCGGCCATTGTCAGAGGCGCTGCGCCTCACTACGATCACGTGGGCGCTGACCCCCGAAGCGCCGAGGGCCACTGTAGCCACGCGTGCACTGATAGCAGTGCCTGCCGCACCGCCGGCTAGGGGGCTAGGCGTCTCCTCCCCTAGCTGGCCGATCGGTGTAGCCGGCCGTGCGGCCCCAAGCCGGCCGACTAGTGGAGCTGGCGGAGCGGAGCCGGATCGCAGGGGGAGGCGGCTCGACCTGTGGTCGTTTCGAAAAGTTGGAAGCAGTCGGCTGAGGCTACCCCGGGGCTATCCCCCCGTCAGTAGTCCCCGAAGCAGGGGAGGCCCGCCGGTGAACGGCGGCGGACCTCTCCGGCTTGAGTCTTGTCTTGTATTACGCACGGTCCAGGTGCCAGAGGAGGCGGGAGCACGGCGGCCGGCTCCGTAGCCGGCCGACGCTTCGCAGGGCGCCTCGAGTGCTTCGTCGGGCAGAGGAGGTGCGCCACGTGGGGGGCGCAGCGGGCCGTGACCTGACAGGCCACGCGGAGCACAAGACCGGGCCGTGGGGCGGGGCCCACTTCGGCCGCGACCTCGGCCCGTGCGCGCGGATCCTCTACGGCCCGGGCCGTCGGTTGGTGTTCCCGGGGCGCGTTAATGCCTTCCGCGCGCGGTGGGAGTAGTGGGGGTCATGCGCGACGGATCCGCTCCCCACGACCTCCGCGCGGGGGTTTAAATGGGGGGAGGGGAGCGGAACGGCGCATTCGTTTCCTCTCCCCCAACACCTTGCCGTTGTCGCCCCCCACCTCCCTGCTCGGAGAGAGAGAGAGAGAGAGAGAGCGAAAAACCGCATGTTCGCCGCGCCGCCGCCGGAAGCCGCACCGAGAGCGGGCATTTGTGCCCCACCGCCGCAACCGCGAGACCTTCGAGGGCGATGGCGAGCAAAGGACCGTGGGACAGCAGCGACGTCGATGAGCACTGATACGTCTCCAACGTATCTATAATTTTTTATTGTTCCATGCTATTATATTATCTGTTTTGGATGTTTTATATGCATTAATATGCTATTTTATATTATTTTTGGGACTAACCTATTAATCTAGAGCCTAGTGCCAGTTTTTGTTTTTCCTTGTTTTTGAGTATTGCAGATAAGGAATATTAAACGGAGTCCAAATGGAATAAAATCTTCGGAATAATTTTTCTTGGACCAGAAGACAACTACCAAGCTTGGAGACCAAGGCAGAGGAGCTGCCGTGTGGCCACAAGCCACAGGGGCGCGCCCTAGGGAGGGGGCGCGCCCCCCTGGCTTGTGGGCCCACGACAACTCCCCTTACCCTAATCTTCGGCCTATAAATTCCCAAATATTCCCTGTATACCAGAGAGAGCCACGAAAACACTTTTCCGCCGCCAGGAGCCTCGGTTCCCGTGAGATCCAATCTTGGAGCCTTTTCCGGTAATCTGCCGGAGGGGGATTCGATCACGGAGGGCATCTACATCAACTCCATTGCCCCTCCGATGATTCGTGAGTAGTTCACCACAGACCTTCGGGTCCATAGCTAGTAGCTAGATGGCTTCTTCTCTCTCTTTGCTCTTCAATACCATGTTCTTCATGATCTTCATGGAGATCTATCCGATGTAATACTCTTTTGCGGTGTGTTTGTCGAGATCCGATGAATTGTGGGTTTATGTTCAGATTATCTATGAATATTATTTGAGTCTTTTCTGAATTATTATATGCATGATTTCATATCTTTGCAAGTCTCTTCGAGTTATTGGTTTGGTTTGGCCAACTAGATTGGTAATTCTTGCAATGGGAGAAGTGCTTAGTTTTGGGTTCAATCTTGCGGTGTCCTCACCCAGTGAAATAGTAGGGGTAGCGAGGCACGTATTGTATTGTTGCCATCGAGGATAAAAAGATGGGGTTTTCATCATATTGCTTGAGTTTATCCCTCTACATCATGTCATCTTACCTAATGTGTTACTCTGTTCTTCATGAACTTAATACTCTAGATGCAGGCAGGAGTCGGTCGATGTGTGGAGTAATAGTAGTAGATGCAGAATCGTTTCGGTCTACTTGACACGGACGTGATGCCTATATGCATAATCATTGCCTTGGATATCTTCATAATTATTCGCTTTTCTATCAATTGCTCGACAGTAATTTGTTCACCCACCGTAATATTTGCCATCATGAGAGAAGCCTCTAGTGAAACCTATGGCCCCCGGGTCTATTTTCCATCTTATACTTTCAGATCTAAAACCAAAAACACCAAAAATATCTTGCTGCAATCTTTTTACTTTTGTTTTACTTTCCGTTCAAGCAATCTATTCTATCTATCTCTATTGGATCTCATCCTTGCAAGTAACCGTGAAGGGATTGACAAGCCCTTTATAACGTTGGGTGCAAGTGTTTGATTCCTTGTGTAGGTACACCTATTGGGAACTTGCTTGTATCTCCTACTGGATTGATACCTTGGTTCTCAACAACTGAGGGAAATACTTATCTACTTTGCTGCATCATCCGTTCCTCTTCACGGAAACCAACGCATGCTCGAGAAGTAGCAAGCACTTCATCGAGCACCTCCCACTACAAGGGTTCCGGTCTATTGCAACAAAATTTATTGCTACAACTACGTTTTGTTGCATTAAGACGCAATATTACCACAAATTCTCCGGTTGTGGTAATAGGCCGCATATATTGCCATAACTTAGTTTGGTCGCGATAAATACTAACTTTCTTGCAATAGAGGCCTCATATTGCAACGAACTGTATCGGCGTTGCAATATGGTAGCGGTATTGCGACAAACAAATTCCGTTGCGTGAGGGCAGTCATTTTGTTGTAATAGAGACTAGGTATTTCAACAGAATAACAATTCGTGGCAATATTTGAAAAGATATTGCAACATCGGCGCGATGTTGCATTAGTTGCAAATATTGTTGCAAAAAGTGGCTAACTATTGCAACAAACTGCATCGGCGTTGCAATATGGTAGTGATATTGCGACAAAAAAATTCCGTTGCGCGAGGCAGCCATTTTGTTGTAACAGAGACTAGGTATTTCAACAGAATAACTATTTGTGGTAATATTCGGAAAGATATTGCAACATCGGTGTGACGTTGCATTAGTTACAAGTAAAACATTGGAAAAAGATATTATTCGAATTTATAGATATTAAGTTATGATTTTTGCAAGCTTTAAGGAGTATTAAAATATTTTTTAGTTGCACCAATTTCAATTAACCAAAACAGTGGAAAAAGTTTATAAATGGATAGAACACACTTTCTTGATAGGAATACATATTTAATTTGTTAAATTTGGATTTGAAATGACCAAGTTGTTGCCATTTTAAAACTAGGGTGTTTTCTGCCAAAACAGGGACTTGTCAGATGGAAATCGAAAATAGAGGGGCCCTGGTGTGAAAATTGCCAGATCCAGATATGAAGCTAAATCTGACCGACTTCGATAGCCGCAGCTGCTGACCTGCGGGCCCGGGGCCTCGCTGGGGCTGACTGGCGCGGGTGGCATCCACGGCGACCTCCAGGGGCGATGACAAGTGGGGCCGGCCACCGCGCAGTAACCCAAAAAAATGTGGCGGCTATCGCCTGGCCAGGGATTCGAACGCTCGTCCTCAGTGCTGAGGATCAAGGTTCAGACCACTGTGCTGTGCATGTGTTGGTGAAAGTACAGGGGTCTCGGTATAAATATCTGGTACCCGCGAGGTTAATTGCACCTGAAGCAAAACTTCAGAGTTGCAGCCCGATCAAGAATTCAGCCACCGATGACTAGTGTCTCTTGTCCATTTAGTGGATCGTGTCATTAAGTTGATTTAAAAAGGCTGAATCATATGGTTTGCTAAACTCTGAATAAATTCTGTCAGTATGGTATGCTTATTTGGTTATTCATTTGATTGCAACTTGGGAAGGCTCAATAGATATCTCCAGTTATACTGCAAGTGTATAAGACGCAGCAAGTCGGTTTATATTTTGAGCATAGTAGATCGATGCACTGTTTTTAAGGCTGTAAGAGCATCTCTAGCAGATCCCGTATCTCTCCGTCCCCTAATTTTCATTTGCGGGATCCTGTAATACCAATTTGCGGGAACACGCAAGCTCGCGCAGAACAGATCCGGTATAAACATAATGCAAATTTAAACTTAGATAAACTAGATAGTTCGCGCCACATAGTTCGCCGGAGTTCATACAAACGTACACACAAACTAGATAAAACTTAGATAAAACTAGCTAGATAAACTTGTTGTCGCTCGAGCCGCCGTCTACTCCTCGCCGGAGTCGCTGTCGTCGCCCTCGTCGTCGGAGTCGTTGGAGATGACCTCGGCGGGCAGCAGCTTCCCTCCGTGCAGCGTATCGTGGATGAGCTCGTCGGAGAGCCGGGTTTCGAGCTGGTACTCCGCCCAGAGCGCCGGCAGCTGCGCAGCCGCAGCCACATCTCCGACGTCAGCGGCGGTCCTTGCCGCCCACCACGCCTGCTCCGCCGCGCGCTGCCGCTGGATGGCCGTGTTGAAGAGCCGGCCGCAGCGCCGGAAGGTCTTCCACGCACGGGACTTGGATCCGGCGCTGTGAGACTTGGCACCGCGCTTGCGCGCCGCCTCCCGTTGCCTGTCCGACACGGGAGGGCGGAGGCCAGAGCCGCCGGCCTCGTCGTCGTTCCGGCGCTTGCGGGCGGAGAAGCCGCCGCGCGCACCTTCTCCACCCTAGCACCCGAAGCCGCCGCCCCCGCGACGACCGAAACCGTCGAGCCGCCACGCCCTGCACCCACGGTCGACATCGCCGGGGAGATTGGGTGGCCGGATGCGCCAGAAATGGCTGCCGAAGGCGAATGGATTTCTCGTCGGAGGGAGGAGAATCGCGGCGGAGGAGAGTTGGGGATATGTGGGACGGCAACCCTAAAAATCGCCGGCGCCCGGATATATAGTGGAAACAGGGGGCGGTTTATGGGCCTTTTGTAAAAAATTACGGGTCGGGCCCTTTTTAGCGGATCTGCTCGAGCTGTTTTTTCGGCCCGTCCAGTAAACCGTCCCGTATATTGGAGTTCGTCGGAGTTTTGCGGGATCTGTTAGAGATGCTCTAAGCAGGGGCGGTGCTAGCATTCTGGCTAAGCTTGGCGGCTGCCATACCTAAAATTCCACCAATAAATATACTAGTACTAGTATGTGTGCCAGCTTAAGTTATGTACGTGTTGAGCCAGCTGAGTTGATTGCTGGCTTGCTGGTGGTCCTGATGCATCGTCAAGTCGTCTTGCGAGTTACACTCCACGCACAAATGAACACACGTTCACCGGTTTCAAAATCCTGGAAAGTGGAAATCCTTTTGCTGCATGACCGAATGTGCAGCAGCAGACAGCAAGCAGGGAGCGGCAGTGGCCGGCACTCAATCGGGCATCTTGAAACAAAAACAGCAGCATAAGTGGCGGAGCTACAGAGCGCGCGGGGGGGGGGGGGGGGGGGTTGGAACACAAAACGTGAACATTTAAGGGGGCAGAGTACTAATTTTTCTTCCAGCTAGGCCCTCTACTTAATATTTTCTTCACAGAATTGTCCAAAGTTGGGGGGCCACAGCCCCCCAGCAGTACACTAAGCTCCGCCACTGTGGCATGAACATCAAGCAATACCTTTGCTTTGCTCTCTGCCTCTTCGTCCAACTCCGGGAAAAGGGGCGGCTGGTTCGTCCGTGCTCGCTGGGGCATGCACTGGGCAATACCTTTGCTTTGCTCTCCGCCTCTTCGTCCAACTCCGGGAAAAGGGGCGGCTGGTTCGTTCGTGCTCGCTGGGGCGTGCGCTGGGCAATACCTTTGCGTTGCTCTCTGCCTCTTCCAACTCCGGGAAAAGGGGCGGCTGGTTCGTCCGTGCTCGCTGGGGCGTGCACTGGGCAATACCTTTGCTTTGCTCTCTGCCTCTTCGTCCAACTCCGGGAAAAGGGGCGGCTGGTTCGTCCGTGCTCGCTGGGGCGTGCGCTGGCTCTGTTCGTGAAGCAGCAGGCAATGGCATTTCCTATTCGGCGCCGCGTTAACGTGCATTCTGTTAACTGGCATTGAAGGCGCTCTTACCTGGGCCAGCCCATATACTTTTGTATTTCTTTTCGTCAAACTCCCAAAAAGGGTGCAGCTGATAGGATTGATCCTATGATCTCTGCGTACAAAAGGAAAGCACGAACCACTAGGCTATCCCATCGGTTGTGATATACATGCTTTTTTATTTCTTTTATTTGTTCCGTTATTTCGTGGTTTATTCTCCTAATGTTTTTATTCTGTTATTCTGTTCTATTTTTCTTTTTTTATCCTTTTTCTTTTTTCCTAAATGCGCGGATTCCTTTCAAATTCATGAACTTTTTTTCAAAACCGATGAATCTTTTTTTCAAAATCCATGAACTTTTACTCAAATTCGTAAACCTTTTTTTCAAAATTGATGAATTTTTTTCTAATTTGTGAACTTTTTAAAAAATCAATGAACTTTTTTCTAAATTCGATGAACTGTTTTCAAAGTGAATGAACTTTTTCAAATTGATTAACTTTTTTTTCAAATTCGAAGAACTGTTTTCAAATTTGATGAATTTTTTAAAATTAAACCACAACAGTAGCATCAATTATACCAGTAGAACTGGATATAGCAACTAAACCATGATATTCCAACAAGGACCAACAGCAAAGACAATCACACAGTTGAAGTTATACACAGCACCAAAACAAGTTCTTCATTGGTACCAGCTACTACTACCTTGCACTTACGTAAACCAGGTCCAAGTGCACAGCTATGACGTCATATTGCCAACAAAATATAAGGAAGCACTTTAATCTAAGACGCAAAAGCAATGTCCAAGTGCACAGCTTTTACATCATATTGCCACCATCCTAACCAGTAGTCATGCCATCACGACGGCATTGAGAGGGTCAACAAACAGCCAGGTCATGTCATCACGACGGCAGAACAGCATCACGATCTTTGTCTTCGCTTTCCAGCCCACCCGACCAATGAAGTTCTTCCAACAACAAATTCTCACACGTCCATCGTCTGCAGTGATCACATTGTAGGATCCTACAACAGTCACATCTGGATGGAATACAACAGTAACAGGTCCACTTATCTCCAAGTCATTTGGAACCGCACGCCTAGGTATGAATACATTTTTTCTTTTTTATAGTAAATTAAAGAACAGGTTGTTTTTGACAAATCTGTGATATGCCAATAAGTAAATCTCAAAACTAAATTGGTTTGGTTGATAATTTACATAGTTGAATCTCTATGATTTTTGTTAAAACAAAAGCGACATGATTATGTTGGGACTACTCTGGCGTGGAGGACCCCTCCACGAACTGTCCGGTAAGATGAAAGATGTTGAGATCACTCCCTCCCGAGTCGCCCCTGCAGGCGACGGGAGGGATCCCTAGCTGCCTCCCAGCGCCACGCCTCCCCCTCCTTCCCTCCCCTACTGCCGCCAGAGGGCATGACTGGGTGAAGTCCGGCTAGCAGCGGCGGCGGCAGGGCTCCTTCGCCCCCTCGCGCGTGGATCCGATGCGGGACGGATTTGACGGGCAAGGGCGTCGCAATGCGGAGGGTCGCGGCGGCGCGATCCGGCTTCCTAGCGGCTACGTTGGGAGGTGGGTGACGCGGATGTGGCCTCCGGTGGTGGGGTGTGCTGGGTCTTCGTGGCGGCGGCGATCTCGTCCAGATCCGTGGTCCCAAGCACCAGGTGGCGCGAGCTGTGGACGGCGACAGGAGGGATCCCTAGACGCCTCCTAGCGCCCTGCCTCCCGCTCCTCTCCTCCCCTGTCGCCGCCAGAGGGCGTGACCGGGTGAAGCCTGGCCAGCGGCGGCGGCGACAGGGCTCCTTCGCCCCCTCGTGCGTGGATCCGATGCAGGACAGATCTGACGGGCAAGGGCACAAATATTTGACATATATCCCAAGTTTGAATTTTGTCATGGCAACTAGGGAGTAAACAAAGATACACAATTGTAGATCCATGATGAAACAACACATTCCTAACACAAAAGATCTCAAAACGAAATTGGTTTGGTTGTTAATTTACACAGTTGAATCTTTATGGTTTTCGTTGAAACAAAAATGACATGATTATGTTGGACCTACTGAATCTTTATGGTTTTCGTTGAAACAAAAATGACATGATTATGTTGGACCTACTCTGGCGCGAAGGAACCCTCCACTGACTGTCCGGTAAGATGAAAGATGTTGAGATCACCCCATCTCAAGATCAAAATGTGAGATCGAGACTGACATAGATCGACCGTCTCATCAATCCATCCCATCTGTACTTGTGTTTCAAGGCAAGAGTATAACCTAGTAGTTTTAAAGTGAGGGTCACATGAGGTTTCTGTGAGCTGTAGTTCAAAACTGGCCAAGTTTTTGCTGCTTTCTGAAATGATTTTTGAAATTGTAGTGCAAACCTGGTTGTACCTACAGCCGGGTCGTCCGGCGACAACGCGCTAGCACCGGTCGCGACCCCTACTTCCATGCAACGGCCTCCCCTGCCAGGCTGCAGCTCGCGCCGTCCTGACCCGGGCGGCAAGCCCCGGCCGGCGAGCCGCCCCTCTGACCTTGCACGCCGCTCCTGGTCGGCCATGGCTCCCGTCGCCCTCTTCCTCCATCCTCGGTGCTGACCAAGCAGTTCCGCCGCCCCTCTTCCCGACCTTCGCCCGCGAGCTCGAGCCTCTCCACCGTCCATGGATGGGAGCTTCCCACACGCCACCTACCGTCGGACTTACGGAAGATGATGAATGTGAGACGATTTCGTCGGGAATCTCCCGATCTAGTTCGGAGGGAAGATGACGGTCGTGAGACGATTTGTCGGGACTTGAAAACACTCAATGACAACAACAATGCAAGATATGGTATCCTCTAAACATTTGATGCCATGGATTGGTCATGTTGAACTACTTATACGTACCATACATGTATACTAAATAACCTGGAAACAATGTATAAATATGAAATATACAAATATCGACGGCGAGAACGTTAGAGAGGAGGGCGCCGGATCGCCTCTCCATGATTCTCGGATATGGTGATTTTTTCACCAAGAAATAACTTTTGACAAACATATTTTAGTAACATTATTTTTAGCAGCATATATATCTCATATTGCTTTGAAATATTATTTTTCCAATTTATTTCATTATTCTAAACATTCCCTCCAAAAAGAATTACTTTCCCACCACCTAATTTAGGTTTACTGTAGTTTGCGCCAATATTTTGTGTTCCCACAAAAAAAAAATAGAGTCTATTTATCCTTGCCGCTAAACACCCTTCCTAACTACCCACGATTACTATCTAAACCAAATCACACGGCGTCTTCACGGGCGATTGGATCTGAGCTCTCGTCCCTGGTTCCTCCGTGCTGACGGCGTCATCACGGCATCAACACAGCGAACCACCCCGGAGTCAACTGCACGGAGAATGTTTCAGGTTGTTCTTTCTCCCGATCTCCTCCCATCGTAGAACATCCAGAAATCCTAGCGTCGTCCAGCGGGTGCGGCGGTTGCCCAGCGCGCCGCGCGGTGCCGCCGACGAGGAGTCGTCGTCCTCGATCTCGCCCTCCTCCCTCTCCTCCGCGCCCGCCGACGCGGGCCGCGTCTCCGTGTCCTCGGCCATGCTGCCGGCGGCAGCGATGCGGTCTGGCATCGGCGCCGACGGAGTTCCCGTCTTCTCCCCTGCATCGCGAGCGCAGTGCCGGCCTGCCTACGTCGGGTTGCTCGCCACATGGCCGACCCGGAGGTGGAGACGCTGCGACCAGGTTCATCACCAAGCCGCATCCCTGAACCTCCATAGCGAGCGCTGTAGATCAGTCTTTTTTTTTGTATTCCCTACTCTCCTGCTTCAACTGGCAGCCAATTAGGCTGCAACTTGTATTACCCTCCAAGTTCCTGGCACCTGGACCGGCATCTCTCTGTAGTTTTCGTTAGATTGCCTAGGCTGAATTGAAGTCCGTGTCGTGAGGATTCAGATAAAGTTCCATCTAGATGTGTTTTCTGTTAATATGTGTCTGTATGATTCTGTTCTTCATATTCGTCTTAATGGATAATTTTAAATCGAAACAAAAGGTATTAATTATTGGCCCGGCGTCTATAGAAACAAGCTGTGTACTGTGGAGGTTAACTGAAGAATTGTTCATCCAAAACAATTGGACTCAAAAATCAGAGGAGGGATGTGAGAAACTTGAGAGAAAAGTGAGAATAATTGACGCAGTGTGGTACAATCAGGACCTTTGGTAGTGCGATTGGATCATGGGGAGATAAATGGATCTGCTCCAGAAGAGAAAGAGAACAGAGAGAAGAGAGGAGGAGACGTGCGTGAGATGGGGCCTTGTAGTTATTTCGTTGCAGGTTCCCAACGTAGTTTTTTCCTTTTTTCTTAATTTTTTGTTAAACTGATTTGATTTTATGCATGCTTTACGTATTGCGTTTCTTCTTAAATTGACTCAAATTCTGATATTACCTACACAAGGGCACAATGATGAATTCTACGGAGGATGCTCCTGGTACACAACATCCTTACTTCATAATCACCTATCTGAATGGTGCACAACATCAATGCTTTGTTAATGCTAAGTCCCTTGTTGTTTTTGTGTGCAGGAAGGAAAGGCTATGTTGTCTTAACAAGGATGGAAAGTATAACAGCATACACAAACCAACGTGGTCAACCCAAATCTGGTAAATTGTTTATGTCACTTACGCTGTCTCTAGCATTTGCTATAATGCATAAAATCCTGGTATGGGTTAAATTGCTAAACCTTTAAGACAGCTCATTGGAGTGAGGACGTGGTCGGACATTCACCTTACCATCCATCGACTCATTGTTGCTGATATCATAGTGCGTACAACCTTTTTCACATGTGTTATCTTATTTTACCATCGATAATGCACTGCTTATGTATATTCATTTGTTGTATGCTTTACAGAACAGATGGGACCTGGAAGATACACCAGAAGCAGAAGAAAAAGTTCTCAAAATTGCGAAAGAGTGATATAGAGGCTGGCGATGAACTCTAAGCTCCACTTACAAGGCATACAAAACAGATGCAGCTAGATTGGCTAATCTGCCGGAAGATTTACAACCAGAAGAGTGGGAATGGATGATTGAGTACTTTGGCACTGATTCAAAATTTCAGGTTATCTCTAAGATCACTGTTTGTCTACTATATATGTGTTAAGATGAAATTGCTTGTCTGACTGGTTATATTTGGTTTCACTGAATTGATAGGAACGCAGCCAAAAGAACACCGATAACCGTAAGATACAGAAGACAAAACACAGAATTGGATCAAAATCTTACTCGCAACTAAGTTTTGAGAAGGTATGAGTCTAACTAAATATGTATGCCTCGCTGCTAACTATGGTTTCATGTTTCAAGCATCTCATTGCTATATTTCTTGCAGAGAAACTTGGAAACTGGAGAAGAGCCAGATTGTATTGCTCTGTGGGAACTCACCCACACGAAGAATGGGACATGGTCTAACACAGAGTCCCAGGATGTTTACGTGAGTACACTGACTTTTGGTTATTCTATAGTTATTCAATGATGTGCATTCGGCATGCTTCTTCATCAGCTGGGATTATTCATGCGTTGGATCGTGTTATTCTTGTTTCATCTTTTATAGTGTCAATATTGATGCTGCACCTATAATTGTTCTTTCCGTTTTTAGGACAAAGCATGCCAAGAGGTTGAAAACAAAGACACTGAAACTCATGGTCCACTTTCAAGTGAGCAGAGAAACAATATTTTCCAGACTGCATACAAAGACACTCTGCAATGCAAGTCATCGCAGCCTCGTGGGTACGGATACATGGCCAAACCTTCAACTGGTTCTGAAAGGTTTCGGATCCAGATTGAAGAGCAAGCTCGTGCTACAGCAGCAACCCAGCAGCAAAACTCTGAGCTCAGCCAGCAGGTCAACGAATTACAAGATCAACTACAAGCTGAACGTGCAAACACACAAGAGAGGATTAACTTGGAGCATGCTGAGAGAGAACAACTTGAGGAGAGGTTAAAAGAAGAGTGTGCTGAAAGGGAAAGATTGTTGGAAGAGGAGGGAACATCAAGACTGGAATTTGAAAAAAAACATTGATGCAAAGTTTGCAAAATTGAGCCAACAGATGGGAACCCAACAGGTAATTACAGTCATATGCTTGCGATCTTGTAAGATTTATGTTGCTTACTTACATTGCTAAAAGTGCACTTCTATTTGCAGGTGCCTACGACGAGGATTGACAAAGAAAATAGTAGTCCAAACTTGCAAAATACTCTTTTACAGAGATCTAGTCCTAATAAGACTCCAGGTGCAAGGTTAACTGTTATTTCTTCAAATGCGCTCATACAAGATGCAACAAGGAATTCTTGAATGTTTAAAGCAAGGGAAGTCACAACCTTGCTTTCTCTTCATGTTCACCTGCATTTTATACGTCATTGGCTTTCATAATTAGCTAGCTGCTTCTTCTCTTTCACCATATGTTGTTGCTGCATTGAGTCACAACTTAAAAAAACGAATATGTGCTAGCTAGGGACATGAACTTAACTGAAACTATAGATCGAGTCACAACTTAAATCAATAGCGGAAGCTTTTAGTACATGTACTTGTGCTTATGCTTTAGACATTTACACTTGTAAAACTATTCTGATCCCTCAGTTACATGCTTGCTGACACAGTATTACTCCAGTTAGTCTGGCGACAGTTCTTTTTAACAATGTGGCTGGAATAATTGTATGGCGTATGTTATGTTGGACTCATTAACTAGAACTAAATTTTCTTTTTGATTTCTTGATTGCAGGATCCAAAGAACTAGCTCGACTGGACACTAGATCACGGACAGTTTAGTCTTGGCACTTAATTAGCATGTCTAAATTACATTTGAGTTTCATTTGATGGATATTTGCTATGAGAATTATGAATTTTATGAATCTACATATTATACGTATGGTTTTGAATATTGTAATTGAATGCCTGTATTTTTTTTACGGTTGCAATAGGCTATTACCACAACCCACTTTCGGTTGCCACATGTTAGCACCACGAAAAATATAGTGTTGCGTCAAATCTCAGTCGCCACGCCTACCTGTTTTGTTGCACTAGGATGTTGCAACGGAGAACTTTATATTGTCGCAATAGCTTGGCACCACATTTTTTTTTCACGATGCGATAACTGTTTGGCGCCACCGAAGTAAGTTTTGTTGAAATAGTGTATCGCCAAGTTTAAATTGTTGCAATAGTTTCTTGCTACAAACATTTCACCCGTTGTGATACCTATTTATCACCACCAAAACTAGTATGTTGCAATTTCTTGTTACGACGACTGGAATATTTGTTGCCATAAGTTAATGCCACAAGTGTAGCGGTTCGTGGCAAAATGCCTAATGCCACGAAAACAAGGATTGTTGGCATAGTTTATTGCCACAATTGACTATTGCCACGGAAGAGTATGCGCCACGAAACGAGTGTCGTTGGCATAGGTTGTTGCCACAAATGTCTATCGCCACGAGCTATCAGTCGCCATGATTCATTACATGTTGCATTAAAGCTATCTCCACAAAGCAAATTGTGGCATCAGGTGAGTGTTGCCACGGGAAAACATGTGGCAACTTCCCACATGGCTGTTGCAATAGCACACTTTATTGCCACGGTTGCTTTTTTGTGGCAATTACCTATTACCATGCGTGCAGTCGCAACGGCTGCCAACGAATGTTGTTTCGTGGCAATAGGTACTTATCGCCACAAATCGGCATGTATTGCGACGAACGATTTTGTTGCAATAGACCCGGATCCTTGTAGTGTCCGCCACCGCCGCAAGTTGCCGTCGGCGGAGCACCTGGAGGCGCGCATCGCCGAGGCGGAGAACGCGCCGACCCCGAGGGAGGGCGAGGTGGTGGTATTCGCCAAGCACTTCCTCCGCGGGCTTGGCCTGCCGGCGAGCACATTCTTTCGGCGATTCCTCACGTACTTCGGGCTGCAGCCGCATCATCTGGCCGCCAACGCCGTCCTGCAGCTGGCGGCGTTCGTCTCCCTCTGCGAGGGCTTCCTAGGGGTGGAGCCGCGCCTGGACCTCTGGTGCCGGCTCTTCTACCTCAAGCGCCAGACGGTCAAGGACCCGGCGACCGGCCCGAAGGTCATGACCGCCTGCGGAGCCGCCCTGATCCACTTCCGAGCCGGAGCCGGGTTCCCGCAGCTCGCTCTGCAGGATTTGGTGAGGAACTGGTAGAAGGGGTTCTTCTACGTGAAGAACGTGAAGCCGGAGGCGGACTACATCAACCTCCCCCCCTTCGTCAACCAGCCGCCAGTCGCAATGCTAAACTGGAGGACGCCTCCGGCGGTCGCCCCCGAGACGGCGGACCGGCTCTGCGAACGGCTGGTGGTGATGAACCGGATGGAGGGGTTGCTGGCCACGGACCTCCTGGCTACGATGGTGGCGCGCCGGGTGCAGCCTCTACAGCGCCGGCCGCACCTCATCTGCCAGATGGGAGGGCAACGCGACCCTTGCCGTCTCTCCACCAAGGAGCTGAAGGCGGTGCAGGTGGCGAGGAGGGTGAACGCCATTTCAGCCGCCAAGATGAACGAGGGCGGATGGCAGTGGGGGAAGGCCCCGCACAGCCGGGACCGTCCGGCTCCGCGGGTACGTGGCGAGCCGTCCTCCCACTCTTTTCTTGCTGAGAACGGCTTTTCCCCCACGGCCTGATGACGAGGAGGTGTTCGTGTATGCAGGTTTTCCCGTTGTTGCAGAACTACGCCCCGCCGGCGGCCGACGTGGAGGAGTCGGACGCGGAGGAGGTCGAGGACACCGACGACGTGGAGCCGGCCGTATTGGAAATGGCCGGTGCACCTGGCAGCGACGGGACGGAGACGGAGGCGACCGAGTCGGCGGGTGAGTTCCCTCCCCCATCACTTTTGCGGGACTGGACCGACGACGATGCTGAAACGGAAGAGGTGCATGATGCAGCGGCTCCGGGGGACCCCGAAGTCTCGGGTGACGATACCACGGCGCCAAGGAGGCGCGATCGCCGCGCCAACCGCGCACCCAGCCGGGACGACGCGGTCGCAGGCGGTAGAGGGAAGCAGCCGGCCAACCCGAGGCCGGCTCCCAAACGAGCGGCCACTAGGCAGCCGGGAGGCGGCCGCAGAAGCGGCGGGAAGAAACCGCGGGTCGCCCGGTCGGGCCCCGTCAGGCGGGCGGTTCCCGTTACCATTGGGTAAGTCGGTTCTGGGTACTCGCTTGTTGTTGTTTTGTCTTTTTTGGTCGGTCCCCTTTTCTCATCTTGTTTATCCAGGGAGCCACACGCTCTTGGGAGGGCCGCCGCCGTTGAGACGGCGGGGGCGGCGCCGCCGCCCGCCGCCGAGGACAGGGAGCGCGAGGATTGGCGGGACCTCGAGGCGGCCGAGCGGGAGCTGCGCGAGGAGGAGCGTCGCCCATGGGAGGAGGCGGCGCAGAAACGGCCGCCGGGGCAGGCGAGCGTGGAGGCGTCCGGCCGGTCGTGGGAGCCGTTTCCCTCTGGCCGGGAGAGGAGATCCAAGGATAGGCACGACCCCGAGCGGCGGGGGGAGACGGGCGCGCGGGTCGAGGAGGAGGCGCGCGCAACAGCGACCGCGGCGGACGCCGCGGAGGGGGCGGAAGACGTGCCTCCGGGGGCGGAGGAGCCCCCAGAGGTCGTCGTCCTGGACGCGGAGGTCCCGGCTCCGGAGACGAGCCGGACCGGCACCGCCAGAGGCGGAGTGTCGGCTAGCGAGACGGCGGACGCCCTGGGCCCGTCAACAGGGGCATCCGGAACCGTGGCGCCGGGAGGGGTAGGCCCCCTGGTTGCCACGGCGAAGGGTGCGTCCGGTCCCGCCGACGGGGGCCGGCCGCAGGAAACCTTGGCCACGGCCGGAGGTGCAGCCCTCAACGACGCGCCGAGCGCCCTTGGGGCCGCGGTGGTTGCTATTGTCGAGGAGTTTGCCGCCTGCCGCGCCCAGGTGGCGCAGGACGCTCGGGCCGCCAGCGACCGGCTGGTCCACCTCGAGCAATCCGTCGCGGTAAGGGCTCGAAGCTTTGCACTTTGCTTTTGATTTTTTCCAGTGGGGGTGCGCCAGCGCACCCACTGGGTGTAGCCCCCGAGACTCGGGCCGGCCTGGGACGCAGGCGGGTCGAGTCTAATGGCATCTTTGCTTGTGTTCTCTGCAGGCTGCGCACGACCGCCGGGTAGCCGCGTACAACACGCTGCTGGGCCTGTATCGAGGAGTCGAGAGCCGGCTGGCCATCACGTCCGCCGACCTGAAAGGTAAGGTTCTTGCAAAAGTACAGTGGGGGTGTGCCAGCGCACCCACTGGGTGTAGCCCCCGGGATTCAGGCCGGCTACTTCGGAGGCGGGCTGAATCCCTTTGCTTGCTTGCATTCTGACAGAGGCATCCTCATCCCGGGCAGCCACCCATGCCGAGACGGTTAGCCTCCGTCGCCAGGTGATAAAGCTTGGCGAACGGTGGGACCTCCTGACGGCGGAGTGCGACCGGCTCCACCAAGAGGCGGATCGGGCGCAGGCGGGGAAGGACGAGCGCGAGGCGGCACATCGCCGGGAGCTGGAGGAGCTGGAGGTGACCCTTCGTCGGGAGGCGGAGGAGCGGGAGACGGCCCACCGCCGGGAGCTGGAGGATAAGGCCGCCCTGCTGGCGAAGGCGGCCGATGAGGCACAGGCGGCCCGAACCGAGCACGAGCGCCGGCTCGAGGAGTGGTCTGCCAGGGATGCCGCGCTGCAGGAGCAAGTACACGAGATAGATCGGATGCTGGCCGGTAAGCTTTCGTCATCTTGCATTTGCCTGCTTGTTTCTTTTGAGCGGCTCGGCTTCTTTTGTTGTTCAACTAGCGCCCCTTTCTTCCTTAGGGCTCTTCCCAAGCACGCAGGAGGTCGCAGAGGCGGCCGTGGAGGCCCATCGCGAGGACCTGCGGGCCCAGGGAGTCGCCATTGGGCAACTTGCCGCCTGGACGCTGGGCGAGGTGGGGATCGCCGCCAGGGCGTGTTTGACCGAGGTGGTTCGAGCCATGAAGCGGCTCCAGGCGGCCGGCATGGGGCTGGTTCGCACCCTCTGGCCGGGTGTGGTGGAGCCGGACTCCATAAGCCGGCTGTCGAGGTGGCTGAAGTTCGGGACCGCGCGGGTGAACGTCTGGAGGGCCATGGCGCTTCGCATCGCGAGGTCATGGTACCCCGAGCTCGACTTGGGGCTGCTTACGGCTCAGAGCGCCGGCACCGATGCGGAGCTGGAGGCGGCAGCCGATGCGCTGGCCGTGCGGGCTAGCGACCTTGCTTCCTTCGCCGCGTGGGACGAGTACATCCCAGAGTGCACGGCAGGCGACGAGGTGATCCCGGAGGACCCGTACATGCTCGCCCTTGACGACCCGGAGGGTAGCGCCGCGAAGACGGGCGACGAAGACGTCGGGTCCAGCACCGACGACTACACCGACTCCGAGCTGGATCATGACTTGGGCGTGGGGACCGACATGGGCCGCGCCACGGCCAAGGGCGAGGCCTCTACTTCAACCGCCGCGGAGGACGCCGGGGGAGAAGGTGGTGCTGCCACTACTTAGGATTTTTCTTTCCTGCATTTTGCTTTAGACTGCGATTCCACCCACTGGGGTGTAGATGTAATGAACTTGAGGCCGTGGGCCATTTTGTATATAAGTTTGTGCTTTCGTTTGCAAAAGTTTTTATGCGTGCCGACTCGACCTTAGCCCTTTTTGCCCTTTTTCGCTCCGTCTACCCAAAACCTTGTCCCTTTTGGCATCGGCCCCGCCAGCCGGACAGCTGGGAGCCGGTCTGTAGCTAGGACGGGGCGTCCGCCTCGGGGGAGCCTGTCGTGAGTTTGGGAGCCGCAAGGGTGTTTTGGCTAAGGTAAAATGGCAGAGGCTAAAAAAACGGTTCCGGCTAGCCCTAGCCGGCGACCCCCTATGACCGCTTTCGTGTGTGCTAAGTTTTGCCGTTCCGAGAACCCACCAGCCGGACAGCCGGGAGCCGGTCTGTAGCTGGGAGGGGAGGTAGGGTGTTCCTTAGTCCACATTACTTGATCGGCTTCGTAGAGCGACGTCAAGGCTAGCCGGCGAGCCCCCGAGACCGCGGGACCGGGTCCGGGAACCGGTGAGTGAGGCGAAAAGCTTTGGGAGGGAATAAAAAAGAGGCATGCCCCAAGAGCCGGCTTGGGGCACCCAATGCATTCATAAGCCCAAAAGGGGAGGTACATACATACACTGGTCCTTAGCAGTAAAACGGTCGGAGGAGCGCCGCGTTCCACGGGCGCTCCGTCTCCTCGCCGGAGGCGTCTCTCTTGCGCTTCTACGGCTTCTGCGCGTCTATTAGGTAGTACGCGTTGTTGTGCAGCGCCTTGCTGATGATGAACGGGCCCTCCCATGGGGAGGACAACTTGTGCTGGTCGGCGGTTCGTTGGATTCGCCTGAGCACCAGGTCCTCCTCGCGGAAGGAGAGGGGCCGGATGCGCTTGCTATGGTAGTGCCGGAGCTTCTGTTGATAGATCGCCGTCCGGCTCAGTGCTAGCTCGCGGGGCTCCTCGAGCAGGTCGACGCCGTCCTCCCTTGCCTACTTTGCGTCCGTCTCCGTGTACAGGGTGACTCGAGGCGAGTCGAACTCGATGTCCGTGGGGATGACCGCCTCGGACCCGTACACGAGGAAGAAGGGCGTGAAGCCGGTTGATCGATTGGGTGTGGTCCTCAGGCTCCACAAGACAGCCGGCAGCTCCTCGATCCAGTAGCCGGCAGAGCGGACGAGCGGTGCTACGAGCCAGGGTTTGATGCCGGCCAGGATTAAGCCGTTAGCCCTTTCGGCCTGGCCATTCGACTGCGGGTGGGCAACCGAGGCCAAGTCGAGCCGGACGCCCTGTTTGGCGCAGAAACGTGCCATCGCGCCCTTGGCGAAGTTGGTGCCGTTGTCGGTGATGATGCTGTGCGGTATGCCGTAGCGGACCGTTATGTCCTCGACGAACCGGACGGCCGTGGGGCCGTCCAGCTTCTTGATGGCCCTGGCTTCTATCCACTTGGTGAACTTGTCGACGGCTACCAGCAGATGCGTCATGCCGCCTCGAGCGGTCCTGAATGGCCCAACCATGTCGAGCCCCCAGACAGCGAAGGGCCACGACAGCGGGATGGTCTGCAGCGCCGTAGCCGGCAGGTGGCTTTGCGCGCGGAAACGTTGGCACCCTTCACACTTGTCGACGAGCCATGTCGCCTCCTCAAGCGCAGTCGGCCAGTAGAAACCGTGGCGGAACGCCTTGGCCACCAGGGTCCTAGAGGCGGCATGGTGTCCGCACTCGCCCTGGTGGATATCTCGGAGGATCTCGTGGCCCTTTTCGGACTCAACGCAGCGTTGGTACACGCCGGTTGCACTGCGGTGGACCAGCTCACGGTTGATGATGCCGTAGGCGGGAGCGTGGCGCTGCATCTGCCGAGCTTTGTCTTCGTCGGGGGGGGGGGGGGAGCTCGCCGCGCAAGAGGAAAGCCAAGATTGGCTGGGCCCACGACGGAGCCGACACCAGGGCCGGTTCCGGCGCGGTCCGAAGATTCTGGGCCGCCGGAGCCCCCGGGACCGGCTCGCCAGTCCCCGGGTCCGGCTGGTCGACAGCCATCAGGACGGCCGCGGGCTCAGAGCCGTCGGTCGTCGGCGCGACAGTTGCGGGAGTCGGCGCGACCGGCATAGCCGGCGCAGATGGTGGGGCCGGCGGGGCTGGTGGAGCCGGTGGAGCGGGCGAAGCCCCCGGGTCCGTCGAGGAGCTGGCGGGATCCATGGGCAGGAAGATGGACTCCGACTCGGCGGAGGGCCTGATCGACGGCTTGCATAACTGCTCGAGCGAGACGCCAGCCGGGATGGCTTGCCGAGTGGAGCCGATTTTGGCCAGGGTGTCCGCCGCCTCGTTATCCGCCCGGGGGATGTGGTGGAACTCGCAGCCCTCAAAGGAGCCGGTAAGCTGTTGGACGAGGAACCGGTAGCTGGCCATGTTGGCGTCCCTGGCGTCCCACTCGCCAGAGACCTGCTGCACCACCAGGTCAGAGTCGCCGAAACACAAGATGCGCCGGATGCCGATCTCCTTGGCAAGCCGAAGGCCGTGGACGAGCGCCTCGTACTCGGCCACGTTGTTGGAGGCGGCGAAGTGGATTTGGAGCGCGTACTTGAGCTGATCTCCTTTCGGATACGACAAGACGATGCCGGCTCCCAAGCCGGTCCGCATCTTCGAGCCGTCGAAGTGCATGCGCCAGTGTGTGGAGTCCGGGGGAGGCGGCACGAAATGAGTCTCAGCCCAGTCGACGAGGAAGTCGGCCATCGCCTGCGATTTGATGGCGGTGCGCGGCTCGTACCGGATCTCGTAGTTGGCGAGGGCGATTGCCCATTTGGCGATCCGGCCGGTGGCGTCCCGACCGCTCATGATCTCGCCCAGCGGAGCCGTGCTCACCACGGTGATGACGTGCTCTTGGAAATATTGCTTGATCTTCTGGGCGGCGAAGTATATGCCGTAGCACATCTTCTGGTAGCGGGGGTAGTTTTGCTTGGAGGCGGAGAGGACCTCGCTGAGGTAGTAGATGGGACGCTCGACTGTCAGCGCTTTGCCCTCCTCCGGCCGCTCCACGACCAGAACGACGCTGACGACGCGGGTGGTCGCCGCGATGTATGCGAGCAGGGGCTCCTTCTCAGCCGGCGCGGCTAGGATGGGCGCGCTGGTGAGGACTCGTTTGAGGTCACGGAACGCCGCGTCCGCCTGGTCGGTCCACTCAAACTTGGCCGGCTTCCTGGCGGAGTTGGCGCCCGGCTCGACAAGCGCCGTCTTCCTTAGGAGCTGGTAGAGGGGCAGGGCCTTCTCCCCCAGCCGGCTGACGAACCGACTGAGTGAGGCGAGGCAGCCGGTAAACTTCTGGATGTCGCGGAGACGGGTCGGCTTGGGCATACGCTCGATCGCCCTGATCTTCTCTGGGTTAGCCTCGATGCCGCGGGCGGACACGAAGAGACCTAGGAGCTGGCCGGCTGGGACGCCGAAGACGCACTTCTCCGGGTTGAGCTTGATCTAGTACTCGCGCAGATTGGCGAAGGTCTCCCGGAGATCGTCGAGGAGGCTGAAATGCTTCTTGGTTTTGACGACGATGTCGTCAACATAGACGTGGACGTTCGTGCCGATCTGCGGCAGGAGGCACTTCTGCATGCAGCGCTGGAAGGTGGCGCCTGCATTCTTCAGGCCGAAGGACATGGTGATGTAGCAGTAGGCCCCGAAGGGGGTGATGAAGGAGGTTTTCAGCCGGTCGGCCGGGTCCAGCTTGATCTGGTGGTAGCCTGAGTAGGCGTCCAAGAAGGACAGCAGATCGCAGCCGGCCGTGGAGTCGATAACTTGATCGATCCGCGGCAGGGCGAACGGATCCTTGGGACATGCCTTGTTCAGGCTAGTGTAGTCGATGCACATGCGACAGGTCATGTTCTTTTTCAGCACCAGGACTGGGTTGGCCAGCCAGTCCGGGTGGAACACTTCCATGATGAAGCCGGCTGCGAGCAACCGGGAGATCTCCTCTCCTATAGTACGCCGCTTCTCCTTGGAGAAACGGCGCAGGGGTTGCTTGACCGGCCTCGCTTCCGGCCGGACGTGAAGTTTGTGCTCGGCGAACTTCATCGGAACATCCGGCATGTCCTTGGGAGACCATGCAAAGATGTCCCGATTCTCACGGAGGAAGTCGACGAGCTTGCCTTCCTATTTGCTGCCGAGGTTGGAGCCGATGGTGACGCACTGCTTGGGGTTAGCCGGGTCGAGTGGCACTTGCCTGGTGTCCCTGGACGGCTGGAACGACGCCTCGCTGGCCGTCTGGGATGGAGGAGCCGGCACGGCTGGCTGGTCGAGCTGGCGCCGTTCCTCCGCTATTTCCAGAGCCTCGGCCAGCCGGCTACCATCGCGGGCGCACTCGAGCGACATCTTGTAATCGCCGGCGACGGTGATGATGCCCTTGAGGCCCGGCATCTTGAGCTTGAGGTAGGCGTAATGGGGGACCGCCATGAACTTGATGAGGGCCGGCCTGCCCAGCAGCGCGTGGTAAGGACTGTCGAGGTCCACCACCTCGAACCATATCGGCTCGCGGTGGAAATGGTGCTTGTCGCCGAAGAGGACGTCGAGCTCGATTTTGCCGATGGGGGTGCAGGATTTTCCCAGCACGATGCCGTGGAAAACCGTCCGGCTCGCCCGCAGGTCTTTCTCCTTGAGCCCCAGCATGAGCATCGTGTCGCGATAGAGGATGTTGATGCTGCTGCCCCCATCGATCAACACCCGCGAGAAACGGCAGGTACGTCTCTCGGAGACGATGGTTGGATCGAGGACGAGGGCATAGCTGCCCGGGTTCGGCATCACGGCCGGGTGGTCCGTCCGGCTCCAGGTGACCGGCTTCTCGGACCAGTGCATGAATTGGGGAACCAAAAGGGCGGTGGCGTTCACCTCGTGCCGGCGCCGGCATACGCTGTGCTTGTCGGTTGCTTCACTGGTGAAGACGACGTAGGACCCGTCCTAGTTAGGGAACTGGTCGTGGAGGCGGCCGTCGTCGGCAGCCGGTGCCGGAGCAGGCGGCGGGGCCTGAGCCGGAGCCGGCACACGGGGAGCCAGAGGCGGAGGAGCCGGGAGGCCCTCGCCTCGGGCTAGCCGCTGGGAGAAGCTGCACTGCCGGAGCGTATGGGTAGCGGGTTTGGCCCCGGAGTGGTGCTTGCAGGGTAGGTCGAGCATTTGCTCGAAGGTAAGCTTGGGCTGCCAGGCGGCCTTGCCGGTGCGCTGACGCTGGCTGGGGGCCTGGGCAGCCAGTTGCTCTTCCACGATGGTGGCAACCTGCCGTCTCCCATAGCGGGGATCCGGCTGGTCGGACTTGCGTTTGTTGTTCTGCTGCTGCCGGTTGTTGGCTGCCGCCCGCGGCGCGGCGGGCGGCGGCGTCGGCTTGGCTGGCGTGGTGACCTTCATCCGCATTGCGGAGTCGGCCGTGGCGTATTTATCCGCCTTGGCCATCAGGTCTGCCAGGGTAGCCGGCTCGGAGCACAAGAGCTTGTGCTTGAGGTGGGTGCCGTCGCGGCAACCCTCGATGAAATACTGGATGGCCTGCACTTCGTGCACGCCCTCGCAAGAGTTGCGGAGCTCGGTCCAGCGCGTGAGGTAGTCGCGGAGGGGCTCCTTTGGCCCCTGGACACACATGGCCAGCTCGCGGGGCCGGCCGGGCCGCTTGTAGGTGCCGGTGAAGTTGCGGACGAATGCTTCCTGGAAGTCCGTCCAGGTGTTGATGCTGCCGGCCGACAGGCTGTTAAGCCAAGTCCGGGCCAAGCCGGTCAGCATTAGGGGGGCGTAGCGCACGGCTACGCGCTTGTTCCCCCTGGCGATGCCGACCGCGGTGGTGTAGTCGACCAGCCAGTCCTCCGGCTTGGCGGAGCCCTTGTACTTCGGGGTGTCGCGAGGGAGAGTGAAGCTGGTCGGAAACAGCTCGTTGCCAATCCGGGGGCCGAAGCATGCCGGGCCGATCGAGCCCTCCTCCTCGAGGAGGGCCGACTGCGCGAGCCGCTCGATGCGGGTCCGGGCGTCGTTCTCGCTCCGCGGGACGCGTGGGCCGAGCCGAGCGGCGAGCTCGGGGTGATAAGTTGGGGCAGGCGAGCAGGCACGTTCCCGCCGCGGAGGCGGGGTATGGTCCCGGCTGCGCCGGCTGCCGCCAGCCGGAGCGTCATTGTGTCGGCTGGTGACGACCGGCTGCTCGTCTCGCAGCCGGGTGCGTCCGTTGTGAGACCCAGAGCCCCGCCGGCCGGAGGCGCGAGGGGAAGAGGCCTGCTAGACCGGCCGGTGCTGGCCAGCAGTAGGCGGAGTGTCCCCCTTGGGGACGGGGATTTCGGAGCCGGCGTTGATGCCGTCGAGCCGGGTCTGCTGGGCGTTGGCGGTGGCGATGAGGTCTTGGATGTGTCGTTCCTGCAGCTCTCGCTCTTCGCCCTCCAGACCGGCGAGGTCGGCGTAGGCTACGTGGGCGGCCCTCAGGTTGGCGGCCGGCCTGTCGTAGGTGGGGAGCCTGCCGCCGAGGATCTCCGCGACCACGCGGCCGCGGTTGCGGACATCACCTTGCCGGCTGGGCTCGTTGTCGGCGGGGGTGTGGCCGTAGGCGGAGTTATACTCGCGCTGCCCGGATTCCATTCGGCGCTTGGTGGTGGCGAGCACGGTCGCTTCGTCGAACAGCAGCCGGCGAGCGGCCTCCAGCTCGGCCGTAGCCGTGGCTGGGTTTGCTGTAGGCGCGACGGGGGTGCTGAGGCCCCGAAGCACGGAGCCGAGGGGGTCGGAGGTGCCGGCGCGAGCGGCCGCGTCCGCCTCCGCCCTGGCGCGGCCGGAGGTTGTGGAGGAGCCGGTAGCCATTACCCCCGTGCGGACGCGGGAGTTGCCGGCCTTGACCGGGGCGAGCGCGCTCACGGACGAGGGCGGGTCGAGGCAGTCGAGCACCTAGCCAGGGTACTCGTCGGCAGCTGGCTCGTCGGCGAGGCTCAGCCTACCGACGCGCTCGGTGAGGATGTCGATGTCGATCGGAGGGTCGCTGCCGAGCCGCTCGACAGAGAGGCCGGCAGCGTTGCCCACAGGGCCCATGGGGGCGGGGTTCCGCCCCGCAGGAGCAAGCCCCACAAGCGTGCGGTTCCGCCCGGGCGCGAGGCGGCCGGGGGAGGTGGTGAAGGGTCCCGCCCGGAGCGCGACTCCGGCCGACGCCGCGTTCGGCCCCACGGTGGGCACCAACTGTCGTCGTTTTCTCACAACAGATGCCATGGGATGGCTTATCGAGAGTGGTTGGGGCCGAAGGACGCCGACGGGCTCCGGGAGCGGGATTAGGCACAAGCGGTGAGGGACACGCGATGTACCCAGGTTCGGGGCCCTCCGTGGGAAGTAATACCCCTAGTCCTGCCGGTTCGGTCGATTAACTAAGGGGGGCTACAATGGTGCTCGTTGAGCTATATGGATGGAGGAGAAAGAGGGGGCTAGCTCGCCATCTCTGCCTCTCTACGTGTGTCTTTGAGTGCGTGTGTTGGGGAAGAAGCCTCTCTCCTGCATGGGGGAGCTCCGGGGGGTTTTATAGGCCAACCCCCCGGTATACAATACGAGTAGAAGGCTCCGGGGGGGGGGGGCCGGCTGGCATCCTGTCTAGCCAGCCGTGGGTCCCCCGGCTGAGGGGTCTCGTCGCTGGTAGGGCCCGCCGGCTGCGGGGTCCCGTCGGGAGCCAGAGGGGACCCGCCCGGCGGGCCCCAGCGCCCGTCCCTTTGTGGCACATGCCGTCCTTCGGGTCGTCGTCTTGCGGCAGCCGGGCGCGGTCACCAGTACGGCCGGCCGCACTGTAGCCACGACGGGGCAGGTAATGGAGTGGTTGAGGGCAGGCCGGCACTGTGCCGTTCGTCAGGCCGTAGTCGGCCAGAGTCAGAGGCACTGTCGCCTCACTGCGATCACGTGGGCGCTGACCCCCGAAGCGACGGGGGCCACTGTAGCCACGCGTGCACTGACAGCAGTGCCTGCCACACCGCCGGCTAGGGGGCTAGGCGTCTCCTCCCCTAGCCGGCCGATCGGTGTAGCCAGCCGCGCGGCCCCTAGCCGGCCGACTAGTGGAGCCGGCGGAGCGGAGCCGGACCGCAGGGGGAGGCTGCTCGTCCTGCGGTCGTTTCGAAAAGTTGGAAGCAGTCGGCTGAGGCTACCCCGGGGCTACCCCCCCCCCCCCCCGTCAGTTACAATTGTGGAGGCCCGGACACTACTCCAATGAGTGCACGGACCCCCACAAAAGAATAGAAGAGTCACCTAGAAGAAAGGGCTAAAGAGATGAGTCACCTCGTAGAGAGAGGAGGAGTAGAGATGATCGTTATGAATGAAGACCCTCCGGGAGAAGCAAGGACTCGGAGAAGAAGGACAAGTACACCAAGAGCTACACAAGAAGAAGACATCGAGCTCATGTTGGTGAATGGGTTTCCGTCACCAAATCCGACAACCAATCCGAGAGAAGATGTCACTCCAACTCCGACTACAGTCAAGATGAAGGTGTTGCCGGACTTGCGCTCGTATCCTCCAATTCCATTAACATATTTGATTCACCAACTGAAGGAAGTGGAAGGTGCTTCATGGCTAAAGGCCCCAAGGTATCACACACCGAATACATTGACTTTAATAGTGATGAGGATGACTTACTAGGAGATGATGACATGCTCTTTGATAAAACTAGTGATGTTAGTCAAAATGAACTTGATAATAATAATGCTAGTCAAGATAAGTCGTGTGATGATGATAAGAAGGAAATTGAGCGTCTCACTAAAGAATTAAACACTCTTAAGTTATCTCATGAATTAATCTACTCTAGAAGATCATAGATAGCTTGTAAGAACTCATGAGAAGCTACGCTTCGAGAAGCTAAATTTAGAGCAAGAACATGAGTTTCTTAAAGCTATCAATGACGATTTTCGAAAGAAGACTTCTTCTTATCTAGCCAAGCGATTACTCTTGTCTACTTTTGTTCCACAAGTTAAACCTAAGAAAACTAGTAAAAAAGGCAAGAAAGGTTCTTCATCTAGTAGCAACAATAAAAATGTTAAATCAAATGATGTTGCTTCTAGTAGTTCTATTGATTCCGTTGATGATTCTCTTAGCCAAGTTACACTTGATCAAGAAAACGATTTATTGAAAGGGATTATACAAAAAGGTCTCTACAAAAGTCTTGCCGGAAGTAAGCAATTTGAGGAGATTGTACGCAAGCATGGAGGACATCGGAAGAACCAAGGCATTGGCTACTTCAATGCCAATGGAGTTGAATGGGAAGAAGGTCAATATCCCAAGCCGAAGTTTGTTCTTCAAAGGGAGAAGTACGAACCTACTCTCCCCAAGGGAACAAAAGATCAAGATGACCTTCCACCACAAGACCACAAGCTCAAGAGCAAGGTCAAGCTTCAAGAGGAGATTGACACATTTGAAGACGAATCCCATGCCATGGTCAAGTAGGCTACTACAAGCTCTACTTCAACAAGTGCTACTTCAACTCCAAGGATCCCCATCAAGTTGATGTGGGTTCCAAAGAAGAAGAACTAGAGAAGTTCTTGAGGGGTGACTCCGCCAACATAATTCACTCACATTCATTTTGGCAAGAACTATTTGCAATCAACTCCAACTTTATGCAATAGTTCAAGGAGTCACACATTCCCTCATAGGTAAGCAAGGGGCATGGCAATTAATGAATCAATGGACATCATCATGTATGCACTTCACTCCATGTCCATAGATATCCTTGTATTTGTTCCTTGTGTGGGACTAACCCATGTAGGTGAAAAGAGTACAAAACAAGAAGGATTGCTCTCAACTCAAGATGATCTACATCAACTATGAGCATCCACTACTACAACAACTACATGAAGTCTTCAATGACAAAACCCAAGGTTAGTTTGTCCCTCTTAGGGGGGATGTCACATAAAGGGGGAGCTTTACTCTAAGACTTGAGTCAAAGCATCTCTTAAGATGTGAACACATTAAAAGCTTTATGTAAAAGTGGTAACCCCACTTGTGCTTGAACTATGAGTATGACCTATGATCAAGTATTCTTACTTGGATCCTAAGTCAATATACTCATATATAGATGACTTCATCATCACGAAAGTGCTTGCCGGATACTAGAGTGGTTTTACATGTTTGCCATATTTCATTTGACATCTTATTGTGTGAGCATGTTGGTATGCATATTTTTGCTCATTCGAGGATATCCAATTGTTGTTATTTGGCTTTCAATTTCTTTGGCCAATTGGATATACAAGAATCCCTAAGTACCTCCCTCTAGCTATCTATGCTTTCTCGTCTCAAATTCGATTCATGCTTCAGCACAAAATTTGAGCAAGCAATTCTCGGACCCTCTGTGCGAGGAGCACTCGGAGTTCCGTTTTGACAAGAGCTAACTTCCAAAACCTCCCATGTGCCACTCGGTGTAACCAACCCACAAAACTCGGTTCCACTCAAGCACTAGGGTTGATCTGGTTTTTGAACCTCGGTACAACCGATTCTGTAATCTCGGGCTCACCGAGTTTTTCTGTCCCCTGGCAGTTAAGAAACTCGGTGGCACCGAATTTTTGGAATCGGTGACACCGACAGTAGAAGGGTATTTATATCCAGTGGACCCTATTTTTGAAATTAAATCTTCAATCGTCGTCCTCCGCAAACCACTGCTGCCGTGCCCGAGTCTTCGGACTTCCTCCTTGCCTCCTGTGCGCTCTCGCCGCGGGAGTCCTCCGCCGTCGACGGTGGCTCCAAAATCTTAAACTCGGTGGAACCGAAACCCACTTAGCAGAAATTTAAGACTAAGATTTTGAGTTCAAAATTTGCAAAAACTTATGTGTTTTGTGATGCTTATCCCCTCCACTCTTCTATATCTATTCATAGGGACATCATGTTTGGTTCAGAGGACAGTGACATTGATTTCAGAGAGCAGAGTGTTGATCTCAGTGCAGGAACTAACCCAGAGGCTAGCACTTCTTCAGAAGACCCTGGCACACCAAGCTCTCATGGTTTGCCCAAGGCAGCCACTAGGGCCAGGAGGAAACTAAACTCAGATGAAGAGGATGCAAATGTTGTGCCTGATGAGGTAACCTCCAAGAAGCTGCAAGAGAAGAAAGAGAGAGTAGTTGCCAAGACGCCTGCCAGAAAGGAGTATGCCAGCTCAGAGTATGTGAGAGCTCCAGAGACTGTCAAGAGAGGGATGACTTTTACTCTTGAGTCCCCTGACGCCTCCAAGCAAACCAAGTCCTTGGCTAAGAAGGCAGGGGAGAAGAAGAGAGCAAGAAAGAGGATTTTTCGTGTTATTGGCAGACCAACTTCCATGTATGAGGACCCAGCTAAGCATGGGGAAGAGGAAGAACCTGCCGCGAACCCTCCTTCCAAGAAGAAGAAGCTTTTGGCTGATGCTATGCCTAGCAAGCCTCCCTCCAAGGCTAAGGCAACTGCTCCCAAGAAGCCAGCTGCTCCCAAGCCCAAGAGGACCACCAGAGACATTCCTCTTGTTGATGGAAGATGAGGAAGACATTTTTGTATTGAGGAAGCTGAGACCTCACCTGTGATACGTCTCCAACGTATCTATAATTTCTGCTTGTTCCATGTTGTTATATTATCAATCTTGGATGTTTTACAATCATTTCATAGCAACTTTATATCATTTTTTGGGACTAACCTATTGACATAGTGCCAAAGTGCCAGTTGCTATTTTTGCTTGTTTTTTACTTTGCAGAAAATCAGTACCAAACGGAGCCCAAACGCTATTGGAATTTTTGCAAGTTCCATAACCTCAAGATCCAATCTAACACCATCACGGAGGGGTTCATCTTCATCATAGGTGCCTCTCTGATGATTCGAGAGTAGTCCACCATAGACCTATGGGTCCGTAGGCATTAGCTAGATGGCTTTCTCTCTCTCTATGATTCTCAATACAATGGTCTCTTGGAGATCTATTTGATGTAATGACTTTTGTGGTGTGTTTGTTGGGATCCGATGAATTTTGAGTTCATGATCAGTTTCTATCCATGAATATGATTTGAGTCTTCTTTGATCTCTTATTTGCATGATTACTTATAGCCTCGTATTTCTTCTTCGAATCTTTGGTTTAGTTAGGCCAACTAGATCGATTTTTCTTGCCATGGGAAGAGGTGCTTTGTGATGGGTTCGATCTTGCGGTGTTCTTTCCCAGTGATAGAAGGGGCAGCAAGGCACACATGTATCGTTGCCATTAAGGATAACAAGATGCGGTCTATTCCTACATGAATAGATCTTGTCTACATCATGTCACCGTTCTTATTGCATTACTCCGTTTCTCCATGAACTTAATACACTAGATGCATGCTGGATAGCAGTCGATGTGTGGAGTGATAGAAGTAGATGCAGAATCGTTTCGGTCCACTTATCTTGGACGTGATGCCTATATAATGATCATTGCCTGGATATCGTCATGATTATTTGATCTTCTATCAATTGCCCAATAGTAATTTGTTCACCCACCGTGTGCTATACTCATGAGAGAAGCCACTAGTGAAACCTACGGCTCTCGGGTCTACTTTTCCAACATATTGCTTTCTGATCTACTATTTTGCCTTTTTCTTTTCAGATCTATAAATCCAAAAACCCAAAAATACCTTGCTGCACTTTTTCTTTACTTAGTTTATTTTGTGTTCTTGCGAGATCTATTTGCCAAAACTATCATTACCTAATCTATCTTATTACCGTAGACAGCTTGACAACCTCTCTTTCGCGTCGGGTTGCAAGTATTTGTTATTTGTGTGCATGTGTTGTTTATGTGGGTGCGTGATCTTCCTCTATGGATTGATACCTTGGTTTCATAAATGAGGGAAATACTTACCGTCGTTGTGCTGCATCATCCCTTCCTCTTTCTGGAAATACCGACGCAGTCTCAAGCCACGTCAAAGGAATTTCTGGCGCCGTTGCCGGGGTGGAAGCAATCTCATCTACCAGGTTCCTAATCACAAATCTCATCTCCTTGCAATTTACATTATTTGCCATTTGCCTCCCTTTTTCCTCTCCCCCACTTCACAAATTTGCCGTTTTATTCGCCCTCTCTTTTTTGTTTGCCTTTTTCTCGCAAGATCTCTTGTTCGTCAATCTTTTCATCATGGCTAGTTCTTTCGTTATTGCGTAAACCCCCGATAATGAGGTTCTTAATTTTAAACAAATGGGAGGGGAGAATCTTAAATATGCTTGGTATTGGATTTGCAATGCTCATAATAGATCTATTCGTAAGGAATCTACTATTGTTGTTCTTCGCTGTTTTTATGTGGGCATCACCACTTGGTATAGATTCGTCCTTGATACAATTACCGGTGGAAATTTCTTAATGTGCCCTTCTTTGGATGCCTATAACGCTATGGGAAATCTAGTGGGTTTTCCACCTATGATTGTCAATGAAACCGTCTTAACTCTTGAGCATGTTGTGAAAAGGTTAGATGCTATTGAAAAGAAAATGCTCACCGAGGAAAATATTGAAAATTTGGAAAAAAGATGCATAATCTTGCTAATAAAATTGGGTCAAAGGCGGGAGACGTTCTTAAAATATTGAAGGAAAAAGAACCCGTAGTCAATAAAAGAATGGAAGAAAGCCCCACTAGAATTGATAAGTTGGAAGAAATATTTCGTAATTTAAGTTCGGCTTTCTCTACCGATAAGACTATTGAAAAAACTCCCATTAGTAAAGATTTCAAATCCATGCAAGTTCCTAAGAACAAGGGTACCGCTTCTAGTAGAAACAATGAGGATCTTAAAATGATTAGTATTCATCCCAATTGTGTTGAAGTGGTAAACAACCTTCATGGCAAGAACAAATTTTTCAATCTTATCCCTAGAAGTATTGTCATTGAAAATATGCATGATAGATCCTTGAAAAGTTCTTGTTGTGTGCTTAAGGAGTTGGAAACTAAGGATGACAATACTTGAATCTATGTGTTATGCCTAGCTAGGGGCGTAAAACGATAGCGCTTGTTGGGAGGCAACCCAATGAATAAAATATTTCTTACTTTTCCTTTCTGTTTTTGAGTGTTTGCACAATTATGCCTCTGTTTTGATTGTGTTTTCATGTTTTATTTAATGTTTGTGCCAAGTGATGCCTTTAGGATGATCCATAAGATGAGTAGAAGCAATGCTGAATCTGAAACAGAAACTTTGTTCCAAGCGCATGAATTTTCATTTTTTACTGGAACGTGATATTAAGCTGAAATTTTAACACAGTATTTCTATACAAATTCTTTACGTTGTCCTAATTTTTCTGAATTTTTAGAGTTCCAGAAGTATGGCTAGAGTACAGATTACTATAGACTGTTCTGTTTGAGACAGATTCTGTTTTCGTTGCATTGTGTGCTTGTTTTGATGAATCTATGGCTTGTATTGGGGGTATAAGTCATGGTAAAGTTAAAATAAAGTAGGTATAATGCAATAATAAAATATGAATGGGTTTACAACAGTACCTTGAAGTGGTAATTTGCTTTATTATACTAACGCATCTCACGAGAATTTTGTCAAGTTTTGTGTGATTGAAGTTTTCAAGTTTTGGGTGAGATCACGATGGATGAACGAATAAGGAGTAAGAAGAGCCTAATCTTGGGGATGCTACAGCACCCCAAGGTAATATCCAAAGAGTAACAAGCAACTAAGCTTGGGGATGCCCCGAGTGGCATCCCCTCTTTCATCTAACAACCATCGGTATTTTACTTGGAACTATATTTTTATTCGTCACATATAATGAGTTTTGCTTGGAGCATCTTGTATCTTTGCTTGTTTTGCTTTTATCCTTGCTGCACACACCTATTTGAGAGAGCCAAAATTATGCTATGATTTGCTAGAATTGCTCTTTACACTACTGCAGAATGCTGCTAACGCGACACATCAATCAGAGACCCTTCGACAAAACTGTGTGCGATGCATGAATCGCAAACGTTATAGTTGAAGCTCTGTCACTAATGGCACGAACTGTGTGTGAAGGCGGATTCATCAAATACGATTCAGAAAGTAGTTGCGTGTGCGATCTACGGCACACAGTTTGTTCTTATGGACCGTTTGTGATTAGCGAAGATAACAGAAACGGTTACACAGATCCAAATGTGTGCGATAGTGGGCACACAGTTCATCACTACAAACTGTGTGCGATAATATAGCAGAACACAAACGATTCAATATAACAAGATGTGTGTGATATAGGGCACACAGTTCACTACATAAATTGCGTGCAATGATATAGCAGAACACAAACGATTTAGCATCACAAGATGTGTGCGACAGATGGCAAACAGGTCAGTAATCAGAATCGTGTGCGAACACAAGAAATAACACAAACGATTGGTGTTAATAACCTATGTGTGTTGTGGGCAAATGGTTGCTGGTATACAATTTGTCAGCGATTGATGAAATCATCACCGACGGGTTTCGTAGTTTTGTCCGTATGTACTGTGATTTGCTCTGTCTGCACAACATCTGTGCTGCCTACAGAAACGGTTGCACAGATCAAGATGTGTGCGGCAGACGGCATACCGTGCGCTCGGATGAAATGTGCGAGCCAAAATAACACAAACAATTGAGCGTAACAAGATGTGTGTGATGCCCAGCAAACAGGTCAGTAATCTAAATTGTGTGGAAAGACAGAAAATAACACAGACAGATAATAACACAGACGATTCGTGGTAATAAGCACCAGATTCAGAAAGTGATAGCACAAATTATCGTTCGCACTCCTACATAATCGACTAAAGAACATAATAGCGACATTACATATCAGCAAGGTTCAGAAAACAGAAAAATGGAAACAGATACTCGTCGTCGTTGTTGCGGGGCTGGCCTGTTGGTTCGCCAATGTAGAAATATCTTCTGCACTCATGCAACATCCTCTCTATGGAAGTAGGACCCGCTTTCGGGTTGGTATTGACCATGTTCTTGAACGCTTCATAGGCCTAGACTTTCCTCTGCTCATACCCCATCACGGCAGCTCCGGTATCATGGAAAATCCCGTCCACGGCCAACTGCATGCGTACGGCCCTCTTACAACGGAGATATTCAAAGCGGTCGTAAACAACATAGTCAAGAGCTGCGCGCTGTGCTTGAGCGATAGGAGACTGCAGTAAGGAGGCTGATGCCCTTACCGAGGCCAAAGCCACGCGAGGCGGCAAGGCAACGGCGGACTGGTCGGCGCATGATGCTCTTTCGAAGGCCACAGCCGCGCGTTCCGCGTACAGAACCGCGCTTGCCAGCAACCGATCTGATGTAACCTTCAGCTCTTCCGCTTTTGCCACCATGGCCTCCGGACCCTCAGCAGCACGTACCTGCCTCAACCGCGTGCTCCTCCGCAACGGGGTCTCAGCAATGCGTACCGTCGCCAAGGCCTCCGGACCCTCAGCAGCGCGTACCTGCCTCAACCATGCGCTCCTTCGCAGCGGGGTCCTCCGCGCGGATGACTTGTCTAATGTTGAGGATTTTGTGGAGGCGAGGACAGTGGGGAGAAGAAGGACAGATTTGGGGTGCGAGCGGGGAAAGCGACGGTGGAGAGCGAAGAATGATGATATTAATTTATGACCCTATACACGATTGCATACAGTTGCTATATGTGTTCCGTGTGCGATTATGTGTGCACGGAAAAAAACTCAAAAACTGTGAAAATGCTTCCCGCGCAAGCGCATGCGCCAGCCACAGCGGTAAATTATAAAACCCCCAACCCCCTTGGTAGTAGCTAGCTATTAATAACCACACCGATGGCCTGCGGTGGCGAGTCAATGATCCCCTGGCTAGTTGCCACACACACCATCAAACCCCCAATGGCCGACGACAGGATGGAGTTGGGCGATGGCAGAATCGAGGCTGCGTGCGCGATGGTCGGCTTGAGGATCGACGGCCATGCCGCTACCTCTCCCGACGACAGCTAGAGGACGCAGGAATCATGACATGAGCAAGCCAAGAAGTTAGCCAGGGTCGTCTTGAAAGCAGCTAGTGATCGCCAGCGGGCGATATTGCGGGCTAGGCGTAGAGTGCGCCGGATGGTGCGAGCGGTGGAGCAGGAACCGCGACGCCATAAGGAAAACTGTGTCAGTGGCCGCCGCACGAGGCGCAGGCTTATGTCCCAGATGGAGGAGGACGCAGCTCCGGCCGCCGGTGGAGGACAAGCGGCCGTTGCTGCAGAATTGGCGATGGTCAGGGTCTCGTCGGCCGCCGTCGTCGAGGCTGACCCTTCCTCGGTCGATCAATGTGTAGGTCATCGACTTGGCGACCTCCTGTCCTCCTGAGCCAAGGAACGACACGATATCGATGGACGATGGCGGCTGTGTGTGCTGGGTCGGCGTTAGGAGCAGTAGCACTTTGGTGTGCGCGCAGTTCATATGTATTATATGTAAAATTAATAGCGAGCTAATGTTTTGTAAATTACTCCGCCAAATATGCATTGTACCAATTTGAGCATGTAAATGCTTGATTGAATTGCTAATGCCTGATTTATGCTTGCACTGTGGACACTACGGTTGCGTTCGTCATCGGCAGCCGGCTGCGACAGGCGTCGTCGAGCTCGATGATTAGCTCAGGCCGAGGTCGAGAACGAGCAAGTATACAACAATGCGGATGAGGAAGAAGGGGGAGAGGGTCGGGGACTCGTGGTAGAGGGTCCTCCTAGGAAATGGTTCATAAACATGAACCGTGTGTGATTACTTCCATTAAAGAATTTAGTGCATGTACGAACTAAAATCCCAACTACAGTACACGGGTGTGACGGGAGAAGTTTGGATTGCCGTTCGATCGCGGTGCATCCTACGGTGCGCATGCGTGATCCGTGTGGCTGGTGTTCTGGCCAATCGGAAAACACCACAGAACGGGGTGAATGCACACGGCATTCGCAAAGTAATTGTTTGCCCAAACAAATCACAAAGTTTCATGGGAAACCCATATTTCCTTGGTCGTTTATCCTTTATTATTTTTCTACTATCAACATACCCACTAGAATGCAACGTGTCCAAAATTCACATTCTTTCAGGCTCGTTTACCATATTTAGTCTTTTTTGTGTGTACTTTTCTCTGCATTTACTGCTTATAATTCAAGTTCGAACGTTTTATACATGAAAAGGTGTTCAAAACATGTTATCTCGTGTGGTTCCCAGGCATGACCTCAATATGATTCGGTACAAAATTGAGTAGGTATGGATAATGTCATGATAGACTCTTCATAAACTGGACCATCACCTATGGAGTTTCATGGTTCGGGGAGCGAAATCACCATGTTTTCAAGGGGAACCCATATTTCCTTGGTCCTTTCAACTAGATTTTTATTATACGATCAACATACCCACTAGAATGCACCATGTCCATATTTCACAATTTCCACGCTCATTTATCATATTTGGTCCCTTTTGTGTAATTTCTAGGTCATTTGTGTTTACAATTCAGGTTAGAACGTTCTGTACATGAAAAAGTGTTCAAAAAGGACTCGAAAATTTGTAATTGTGTCGTTGGATAAGTTTTCATGTATTTTATAGGAAACTAATACAATTTTAGAGGATATGTGTGGGGAGAGGCAACCAGAGATGTGTCGTTTATTTGTTTTGGAACTATAGAAAGAATGGAAAACATGCCTGAAGAACATGTTATCTTGTGTGGTGCCCGGGCATGACCTCAATATGATTCGGTAAAAATTTGAGGAGGTATGGATAATGTCGTGATAGACACTCTACATGAACCGGACCATCACCTATAGAGTTTCATGGTTCGGGGAGGGAAAATCGCCATGTTTTCAAGGGGAACCCATACTTTTTCCTTGGTCCTTTCAACTAGATTTATTTTATACGATCAACATATGCACTAGAATGCACCATGTCCAAATTTCACAATTTTCAGGCTCGTTTATCGTATTTGGTCCCATTTTATGTACTTTGTAGGTCCTTTGTGCTTATAATTCAGGTTAGAACGTTCTGTACATGAAAAGGCGTTCAAAAAGGACTCGAAATTCATAATCGTGTCATTGAATAAGTTTTCATGTATTTTATAGGAAACTAATACAATTTTAAAGGATATGTGTGGGAGGACGCAACCAGAGATGTGTTGTTTATTCATTTTGTAACTCTAGAAAAATGGAAAACATGCCTGAAGAACATGTTATCTCGTGTGGTGCCCGGGCATGACCTCAATATGATTCGGTAAAAAAATGAGGAGGTATGGATAATGTCGTGATAGACACTCTTCATAAACCGGACCATCACCTATGGAGTTTCATGGTTCGGGAGCGAAAATCGCCATATTTTCAAGGGAACCCATATTTTTCCTTGGTCCTTTCAACTGGATTTATTTTATACGATCAACATGCCCACAAGAATGCACCATGTCAAAATTTCACAATATTCATACTCGTTTATCGTATTTGGTCCCTTTTTTGTACTTTCTAGGTCCTTTGTGCTTATAATTCAGGTTAGAACGTTTTGTACATGAAAAGGCGTTCAAAAAGGACTAGAAAATTCGTAATTGTGTCGTTGAATAAGTTTTCATGTATTTAATAGGAAAAGAATACAGTTTTAAAGGATATACATGTGTGGGAAGAGGCAACCATAGATGTGTCGTTTATTTATTTTGTAACTCTAGAAAAATGGAAAACATGCTTGAAGAACATGTTATCTCGTGTGGTGCCTGGGCATGACCTCAATAGGATTCGGTAAAATTTTGAGGAGGTATGGATAATGTCGTGATGGACACTCTTCATAAACCGGCCCATCACCTATGGAGTTTCATGGTTCGGAGAGCGAAAATCACCATGTTTTCAAGGGGAACCCATATTTTTTCTTGGTCCTTTCAACTATATTTATTTTATACGAGGAACATGCCCACTAGAATGCACCATGTCCAGATTTCACAATTTTCAGGCTCGTTCATCGTATTTGGTCCCTTTTGTGTACTTTCTAGGTCCTTTGTGCTTATAATTCAGATTAGAACGTTCTGTACATGAAACTGCATTAAAAAAGGACTCGAAAATTCGTAATTGTGTCGTTGGATTAGTTTACATGTTTTTTTAGGAAACTAATACAATTTTAAAGGATATGTGTGGGAAGAGTCAACCAGAGATGGTTCGTTTATTTATTTTGTAACTCTATAAAAATGGAAAACATGCTTGAAGAACATGTTATCTCGTGTGGTGCCCGGGCATGACCTCAATATGATTCGGTAAAAAAGTGAGGAGGTATGGATAATGTCCTGATAGACACTCTTCATAAACCGGACCATCACCTATGGAGTTTCATGGTTCCGGGAGCGAAAATCGTCATGTTTTCAAGGGGAACCCATATTTTCTTCGTCCTTTCAACTTGATTTATTTTCTACGATCAACATACCCACTAGAATGCACCATGTCCAAATTTCACAATTTTCAGGCTCGTTTATCGTATTTAGTCCTTTTTGTGTATTTTCTAGGCCTTTTGTGTTTTTAATACATCTTTAATGGCAAACGTTTTCTTACAACAAACCGTTTGCAAAGCGTCCGATGGCACGAGGCAGAGAGATAAGACTTGAATTTTTTCCGACACGGGATAACCAATTTTCTCTTTTCTCGCACACGGGTATTTGATGCGCTTCGTCTGTGTTGCGTGTCCCCCCCCCAATAAGGTTCAAGTTTCGCCGCCAAATTTTCAATAGGCGCGCAATTTCAGTAGTTATTCCTCCCAGCCCATATCAACCCATCACATTTCCCCCCTATCCCCACCGCCCCCTCTCCCCCCCCGCTTTAACTGCAGCCCAAACCGCCGCCACTGCCGCAACCAAATCTACGTTCTGCACTTGTCTCGCTCGTCGATCTAGTGAGGTAACCTCCGATCTTCATCACCGCCCCGGCCCGATAGCTCAAATGGAACATGCGAACTACCCTCACGCCTCCACATCCCCACCCCCTATCGCCGAGCATCCCTGCGTAAGCCCAACCACATATCACGCAGAGGTCGAGGACCTGGTCATGGCAGTCGATGACGCAGTGAACACTATGCGTGCCGACCCGGAGGAACACCTCGCCGCCGACGCCGCCAACGTGGTGCGGGCTCTGGCCTTGATGAAATCCCCAAGCAACTACCCCCGGGACCTACCAAGTATCAGCTGTCCAGTTCATTTTTATGAATACCAGTATAGCAATGTTTAACCGTGTCAATTTTAGTTTCAACGGTACAAGTTTAGATTGCCATGTTAGGTTTCCGTTGTTCATTTCAGTTATGCGCAATGTGTTGTTCAAGTATGAATTGTCCAGTTCAATTTTACCAATACCAGTTACAAAATTACAATGCCTATGCTAGGTTGCTGTTAAGCCTGCTGTAGTGAATAGTTATATCCATTATTTACGCTGTCCATTCGGTACCGTGCTACTCTTCGCAAAGAAGATATCACTGGAGATGATGTCCTTCAATTACCATTAGATATTTTTGGTGCATGTTAACCCTGTTGTAGTTGGCATGCCTTTCCTTGTACTTACGCAATTCCATAATGCACGACGATGTTGTTTACCGTCGAGGTTAGTCACATCCCAATATCTTATAGTACTTTACATCATTTTTTCAGTTACAGTTTAGCTTCTAACATTTACTTGTTGCTTGTAGGTACATATGTTAGCGGTACTGATCCACGCTGCGCCCAGCAGGAACACCTAGCCACTGACTTTGTGCGGGCTCTGGCCGAGTTGAAGTACCCTAGCAACTACCCCTCGGGGTTTACCAAGTATGAACTGCCTCGTGATGTATAAATGTGTCAATTTCTGTTTCACTGGTCCAAGTTTTAATGACTATGTTAGGTTGTCTAAACTCTGAAGTTAAGACATCCAGTTTAATTTCAACAATACATGTCCCTTTGTTACTGTGCTACTCCTCGCAATGAAAATATCATCGGAGATATTGTCGTTTAGTTAACATTTGCTATTTTTGGTGGATGTTAACCCTGTTGTATTTAACACGCCTTTCAATGTGCTTATGTAGGGCTACGATGCGCGATGCTGTTGTTTACCATCGAGGTTAGTCACCTCCCATTTTCTTATAATATTTTACATCATCTGTGCAATTGCAGCTTATGTTCTAACATTGATTTGTTGCTTGTAGGTACATATATTAGCGGTAATGATTCACGCTTTGACCCCCTTTGCATATGGGGCAATGAGATAAACATGAACAAGCATCAAGTGAGGAAACTAAGAAAAATTGTTAGGCAGAAGAGACATCTGATTGGAATTAAACTCTTTATTTATACTTTATCCAAGACATCAGTGAGCTTTAGGATGGTAAGTAATCTGTTGCCTTCTTTTCCAACCAGAACAAGTTACTCTATTAGACATGAATACCTGAAAGTTGTCTCTTTTCAGTGGTTTCCAAAGGAATTTACTCAAGATTACCTAGCAAACTACCTGACCGATGTGGAGGCAACAAAGGTTATAGTATATAATTCATGCTACCATGATAACGGTCTAGAAGTCTTCCTGAAGGCGGTGAAGGATGGATGGCGATCATCACAAGGGGTTGGACAAAAGTTGTGCGCACCTTTGGCATGGAGGAGGGCACATTATGGGTATTCCGCTTCTTCAACACCATTGACAGCCAAAAGCATTTACAATTCTCTCTTCACCTTTACCGCCTCTAGTACTATATATTGTGGTTCATCATATTTAATCTTCTACCGAACTATGTAACCATGGAACATGTACTGAGCTTTTGATTTATGCATTGGCTGTTGAACCATTGTAATTTGGGTATGTATTGATGGATGTGAAATCCACATTTCATAATTAAAAATTTGAAATTTCCAATTCTAATAACAAATTAACGAAAATAAGCTATTAGGTAATAAATTACAGCGCACACAGCTAGAACGATTAAACCATGTGCGATGGTGTCATATGCCACACATGATTGTTTGAATAATAGTGTGTGTGATTATCAGCTTTACAACACATGGTCGCATATTTTGCGCATGTGGGATGCGCGCACTGTCACACACGCGTTTGCACGCCGTAACTGTGTGCGCTTGTGGTTAATAGCACAAACGGTTACGAACCTGCGTGCGTGTGTAATGTAGGACGATCAAGAGACGATTGACATACGTTTCGCGTGTGCGATCCGAATAAGTATCGCACATGAATATATCAGTGCCATCGTCTCGGATGTGTGCTTGACCACAAATGTAGCATCAAAGTGTGGCGTGTGGGATAGGCTACGACTTCGCATACGTTTACGTTAGGCGAATCGTCAGCAGGCGCTCGCACCATCGCAGACGATGTTTCGGTGTCATGTTGGATGACCCCACCCCTATCGCCCACACATGCAAGGCGACGGTTCGGAACTACGTCGCGGAAAGGGTTTAAAAATCGTTTGTATAGCACGTAACGGTACCAGTGTTATGCTTCACTTAAATCTATTGAGCAAAGGAATTGCTCTTATGCTTCACTTATATCTTTTTGAGCATGGTGTGCTTTTACATGTTTGAAGAAATGCTCTCATGCTTCACTTATATTAATTTGAGAGTTAGTAATTTTGAAGAAATCCTCTCATGCTTCACTTATATTATTTTGAGAGACGAAACTTGTATGCTCATGTTCTTCACTTATATCCATGTGAGCTTATCAAAAGCAATTGCAATATATGAAACTAGTCCCAAAGTGATAGATATTCAGGAGGGATATAATAAAAACTTTCATGAAGATCATTGGACAAATTAAACTTGATTCTTTGTAATAGTTTTTAGACATGACAATAGTAATATGTGGTTATGTTAGTGAGTAATTATGATAAGTAAGAATATTGGTGTTAAGGTTTGTGATTCCCTATGCAAGAACGAAAGTCAATAGTTGTGCTACGAAATTACATCCTACTTATGGTGCATTATTCGGTGTTAATTATGCTTAATGCTCGCTTATGTGATTTTTCGTTTCTTGGTTGGATGCTTCTCAATCTTTTGCTAGCCTTCACTTGTACTAAGTAGAAATACTACTTGTGCATCCAAAATCCTTAAACCAGTTTTGCCTTATGAGTCCACCATACCTACCTATATATAGTATTTCCATGCCGTTCCAAGCAAATTTGTATGTGCCATCTCTAAATTTTCCTTTTTGTGTGCTCGTACTGCTCATGAAACGGTAGGGGGTGACCGATTTTTTTCCATGCTAGATGTGTTATTCTCAAGATGAGTGTTTATTCACTTGTCATTGCACGAGAGTATGGCGGTAATAGGGATGCCCAGTCCCGAAATGAAAAAGAAAAAATATTTATTTTATGTTGTCAAATAATAAATTCCTTGGAAAGTGTTGGTATGGAAGGCAACCATGGATTCGGCTAGCCATGGAAAGTGAATGTATGGTGGAAAAAGGAATAAACTTTATTTTCTGTTTGGAAACCGCATATGATGTATCTAGTGTGGAAAGATATTGAAATCTCTCAGTCGTTTTCGGTGACAGGAAAGGCATGCCACCTAAAATATTTTTCTCTATCAATTTAAACACTTGAGCTCTGGCACCTCTACAAATCCCTACTTCCCTCTACGAAGGGCCCATCTATTTACTTTATGCAATTTTTATTTTTCAATTTGAGTCTCCATCTTCTCTTATAAAGCACCAACTAGGAGGCACTATGATCGTACTTGAGCATTAGGAGTACCTAATATTTGAGTGTGTATTGTGAATGGATCAATGATTGAGCATGATGGGATAGGGATAACTTGCTTTAGTGTTGATATTTTGAAAGACATGGTTGCTTGTTGATATGCTTGAGTATTAAAGTTTTCATGTCAAAACTAGACTATTGCTTTGAACCATTTAAAAGTCCAAATGTCCATGCTACAAAGAAAAGAATATATGATGAACATGTTAGGCAGCATTCCACATCAAAAAATCTGCTTTTATCATTTACCTACAAGAGGACGAGTAGGAATTAAGCTTGGGGATGCTGATATGTCTCCAATGTATCTATAATTTTGCTTGTTCCATGCTGTTATATTATCAATCTTGGATGTTTTACAATCATTTTATAGCAACTTTATATCATTTTTTGGACTAACCTATTGACATAGTGCCAAAGTGCCAGTTGCTATTTTTGCTTGTTTTTTACTTTGCAGAAAATTAGTACCAAACGGAGCCCAAACGCTACGGGAATTTTTGGAGATTTTTTATGGACCAGAAGAGCCAAGATGGGCCAAAGAGCAGCGGGAGAGGGGGGCCAGGGTGGCTACCCTCCACCAGGGTGCGCCAAAGGTCCCAGGCGCGGCCTGGTGGAGGGTGCCCACCTTGGGACCCCCCTCAACCGACTATTCTCCCTATAAATTCTCAAATATTCAGAAAACCCTAGGAGAGTCGATGAAACACAATTCCAGCCGCCGCAAGTTCCAGAACCTCGAGATCCATTCTAACACCATCACGGAGGGGTTCATCTTCATCATAGGTGCCTCTCCGATGATGCGTGAGTAGTCCACCATAGACCTACGGGTCCGTAGGCAGTAGCTAGATGACTTTCTCTCTCTCTATGATTCTCAATACAATGGTCTCTTGGAGGTCTATTTGATGTAATGACTTTTGTGGTGTGTTTGTTGGGCTCTGATGAATTTTGAGTTCATGATCAGTTTTTATCCATGAATATGATTTGAATCTTCTTTGATCTCTTATTTGCATGATTACTTATAGCCTCGTATTTCTTCTTCGAATCTTTGGTTTAGTTAGGCCAACTACATCGATTTTTCTTGCCATGGGAAGAGGTGCTTTGTGATGGGTTCGATCCAGCGGTGTTCTTTCCCAGTGACAGAAGGGGCAGCAAGGCACGCATGTATTGTTGCCATTAAGGATAACAAGATGGGGTCTATTCCTACATGAATAGATCTTGTCTATATCATGTCACCGTTCTTATTGCATTCCTCCGTTTCTCCATGAACTTAATACACTAGATGCATGCTGGATAGCGGTCGATGTGTGGAGTAACAGAAGTAGATGCAGAATCGTTTCGGTCTACTTATCTTGGACGTGATGCCTATATAATGATCATTGCCTGGATATCGTCATGATTATTTGATCTTCTATCAATTGCCCAACAGTAATTTGTTCACCCACCGTGTGCTATACTCATGAGAGAAGCCACTAGTGAAACCTACGGCCCCCGGGTCTACTTTTCCAACATATTGCTTTTCGATCTACTATTTTGCCTTTTTGTTTTCAGATCTATAAATCCAAAAACCCAAAAATACCTTGCTGCACTTTTTCTTTACTTAGTTTATTTTGTGTTCTTGCGAGATCTATTTGCCAAAACTATCATTACCTAATCTATCTTATTACCGTAGAGAGCTTGACAACCTCTCTTTCACGTCAGGCTGCAAGTATTTGTTATTTGTGTGCAGGTGCTGTTTACGTGGGTGCATGATCTTCCTCTACGGATTGATACCTTGGTTTCATAACTGAGGGAAATACTTACCGTCACTGTGCTGCATCATCCCTTCCTCTTTGGGGAAATACTGACACAGTCTCAAGCCACGTCAACCTGCTAGAGCATAATGATGATCACCCAGTGGCAGAGGACATGAAGAAGAGAAAGGACCAAGGGCTAAGGAAATGGAGAGCAGATGACCCATATTCCATCAGGAGAAGGACTGCAGTATATGCTCGCTTCCACACCCAAGGAGCAGCAAGATTTTTATGAGACTGTCTTGTTAGACATGAGTCCTGCAGTTAGTGACATGAGATATGTTGACTAGAACTTCATTAAGGAAAATGGAGATTACTTCCCTCATGTGCTAGAGAACTTCAAGGCCATTGACATTGGTGCATTTGTTGGCAGAGGTTTCTCTCCATGGAATGATGAGATGATTATGCAATACTATTCCATGAATTGTATGGATGACTGAGGGCATCATATGCCAGTCTACTGTTCAGGAGAGGGCTACCATCTTAGGTGCCCCAAAGGTTGAAGAGAGAGAGATATTGATGTGTATACTGAGGCCAAGATGAATCACAACTCCATGGCCAACATGTATAAACCCATCCCCACTTCTTATGTGAAAACTCACAAGCTTGGCTCTGTCTACTTCATGCAAGCAGGACTACCCACCACAAACATTATCATGAGGTATACATTGATGCCCAAGTCAGGAGATGATAAGATGATCAGGGGCACTCCATAAACATGCTGCACCATGTAGATACCCATACCAGATTTAGGGTGATGGATCTGATTGTTGAGACAATCAAGAGGACAACTGCTCCCGAGAAGAGGTCATGTGGATATGCACCATATATTCAGACGATCATTAATTCCAAAGTTGGAAAGAGCCAATATGCACTTGGTCATCCACACCCGCCACTCCAGCCAGACTTCGAGGACAACGTTGTGGTGATGGATTCTTCACATCCCACTTCAGCTACTACACAGGCAGAGGGAGATGCAGAGGCAGAGGCAGCTAGAGCCACTAGTGCTCAGATTCCTAGGACGAAGAGAGATCAAATGTCCTATCTTATCAGCACCATCCAAGGGATGGAGAAGGATGTCAAGAACGTTTTGCATAATCAAGCAAGTCTTGAGAGGATTATGGAAACAAAGCTTCATGCTCTAGACAACAAGGTGGATGAGCTGACAAAGACTGTCACAGAGTTGAAGCGGGAAGTGGATGTAGTGCCCAGTCCCCACTCCAGTGATGATGATGATCGTTCTCCTCTCCAGCCTCACACTCAGTTCAGGACACAGGCTAGATCATCTGTCGTGCCAGCTCCAGAGATGATACCTTCATCAACACCAGGATCAGCTCCATCAGTTCCTCCAGCTCCTTCAGCACCTCCAGTGTCTACACCTCCACCTTCCCGGACATCAGCTGAAGCCTTCACCGACGTGGTTCTCTCGACTCCTTCATCAGCTACCAGAGGAGGCCATGCCCAGGGCGACGCTTAGCTCTATATATTTTGAACTTTTGTTCACTTGTTGCCAAAGGGGGAGAAGTGTTTAGATCATAGGGCTTCGAGAGAGAGAGAGAGTGTGTCTTGCTTGTTTGCTCTTCTCGTCTTAACACCATTTGGTTTATCGTTCGTTTGTCTTAAACTCCGTTGTGCTTGATCATACGCTTTGATTGATGATGCTACTATTTCCTATCCATGTGACATTTATACTATGATCATTCACTCATGTTTGGTGTTCTGTGCATTGTTATTCACTTATATCATTTATGCGCACCACCAACTTGTATGTGACATGGAAGAGTGACCCATGATCCTAATCGATTGTGCATTTGCATTCAAACGAAAATTTAAAAATAGTGCACAAATTTAGGGGGAGCTCTTGCTTATCACATACTTCTCAAAGCGACGATGCTATTCATTGATTACATTTTTGTCGAAGCTTTGATCTATATGTTGTCATCAATTACCAATAAAGGGGGAGATTGAAATCACAACTTCTCCCTAGGTGGTTTTGGTAATTAATAACAACATATATTTCATTGGACTAATGTTTCCACCAAGTACTCTACAGGAAAAGTTCAATGATGGATTGGTAATGGATTGTGAGGAGATTCCCTAGGTGCAAGTGAAAGTGCAACCGACACTTCATTATGTTTTGGTGTGATGACAATATGGTTAGAAGATCTAATGTGAACTGCTAGTTTATGATAGGTATTTAATTCCATGCAGCCCTAGATGGAGGTGTGTGACCCCCCCCCATTCAAAAAGATCAAAGGCGTGGTTTTTCCGGCGACTCGAAGGTTTCCTTTTGGTTCGATTTGACTCGTAGGAATTACTGCACTATTAAGAGGGGTCAACGTTGATGTATGTGGTGTGGAATGCCTCTGTGTCCTTTTGTTCAGCCTAACTACCACATAAATCATCATCGGGGTTTTGTTTGTTTCTTGCCCGGGTTCTCGGGGGTTGGATCAGTCTTCCTGGTGACCCCGTGTGCACGGGGTATTTTAACCCCCGTGCGCATGGGGTACTGCGAAGCATTCAGGATAGCCCGTGCGCACGGGGTCTTTTGACCCCCGTGCGCATGGGGTGCTGCGAACCCTCCTGGGTACCCTGTGCTCACGGGGTTGATTGAGCCCGTGCGCACGGGGTCCAACGGGCAGATTCCCCTTCGCAGCCAAGAACACTATAAAAAAAACCTTCTTCCTCCTCCCACCTCAACCCTAATGTCTTGTTGAGAGCCACCATTGCTACACCTCATTTTGCTAAATACTCTCAATCCCTCCACCCAAACTTGTTGATACTTTGGGGATTGGGAGAGCAAGACCCGATCTACACTTTGACCAAACCAAATTCATGTTCCCCACAACATTTTTTCACCATTGACTTGTTACTCTTGGATCTTGGGCTCCTATGCGGTTAGAGGTTCCTCCGGAAGCTTCCTTGCTTGTGGTGTGCTCCGGAGAAGTTTGTAAAGGTGTGGTGGTCGCCTTCAAGACCAACCCCGAGTGATTTGAGGCTCATCCGTTGGGGGTGACTCGAAAGAGATACAGTGAGACTTCCGTGGCGTTCCGCAAGTTTTGGCTCCGGCACCGCTCTAAACGGAGAGTAGCTCTTCCCCAAGGAAGAGTGAACTTCGGGATAAAATCTGCGTCCTCGTCTCACTTGTGGTTAATCCTTTCCCGCACTTTACCTTTCTTTGTGTGCTTGTTGGCTTGTTAGAGTTATTGTTGCCTAGCATATTTAGTACTACTTGTGTTTGTCATATAGGTCGAGTTCACCTAGTTGCATATCTAGTGAACCTTATTTATCCTCTTATCCCTAAAATTAACAAACAAGATTAAAATTTGTAGTCTCCTACCCCCCCTCTAGTCGACCGTGTCGATCCTTTCAATTGGTATCAGAGCCTCGTGCTCTTATATAAGGTTTTACAACCTTAGAGGATATGGACGACATTGAGAATGTGGGAGGTCAACTCCCAGCCATGGGACTTGGTCAAAACCGAAATCCCCTCGCGGCCGAGGTCGCCATTCCTCAAGCCGCTGCTCCCGCTGCTCCCAACCCGGTTGCCTCCTTAACTGCGGCGGATGTCCTCTCAATGTTTGCGGATCTCAAAACTACAATGTTGAGAGAAGTTCGTTCCTTGGTTAAGGAGGAAATTGATGCACGCTTAAAGCCATCAACATCCACATCAAACTCATTTAATCCAAATGAGGTTTTTGATGCGGATGACTCAAGGGAACCCCTTGCTTCACCGGCTCGCACTCAAGTTCCGAGGTATAATGCCACGGAACCCTTTTACTCACCACAACCCTTGCAACATCCTCACATTAATCCTGTTGGGCCTCCGCCCCCTTTGAAAGCTAATGTGTTTGCTAAGTGGAAGCTAGATATGGAGTCTCACATTCAAAGTGCATCTATGCAATTATGGTGGATTGTGGTCAACGGTTTCAACCCGAAGGACCCAACAAATCTCACTCCAAGAGAGGCTGTTGATGATCAACTCAATGCAACCGCCCACAACATCTTGCGTAATGCCGTGACCGAAGACTATAGTGACTCCATTGCTCTTCTCAAGACCGCAAAGGAAATTTGGGATTGCCTTGAAGAAGCTCTTGAGGGTGATGATGCAATTCGAAGATCTCGGTTGGGCCTTCTCAAGCAAGAGGTAAATCTGTTTGTGAGGAATGATGGTGAGACCGCGGATGATGTATATCAAAGGTTGAAGTCTCTTGTGCTAAACCTAAGAACCTTTGGGTGTGAATGGGCGAATGATGGTTTCATCAAAGACAAGTTCATTGATGCAATGGTTCTCACGGAACACACTATGGTAATGATGATTCATCAACGCCCGGACTACCACAAGTTGACT